>JAZHRO010000062.1:33460000-34735000 GCA_037157565.1 Thalassia testudinum
GACTCTAGAGCTAGCTAAGCCATTAGTTGACAAGTAGTAGCTCAGCTAGCTTAGAGTCTAACTACTGTGAGCTGGCTGGAGCTGAGGTGAGCTAAGCTTGAGCTGAGGTGAGCTGAGGTTGAGTCAACTCAGTTGTGCTAGCTTGAGCTCCTAGTGGAGTGATTAGAGATAGGATGAGCTAAACCCAACTGAGTTGAGCTGGATCTGAGCTGATCTGAGTTTGGTCTAGCTAAGTTGAGCTACCTTGAGCTACCATCCAGCCAAGACGAGTTGGGTAGAGGTAAAAGGAGCTAGAGTTAGCCAATGTAAGCTGGAATTCAGTTGAGATGAGTTGAATCCAACTAGGCTTCAGCTGATTCGGGCTTCTTCTTCACTTTCTTCCTTCTTGAATGCTAGGGTTTTGATGATCTGAATAATTGATTAACCTTAACACTCAAGTAGGGATGTTAAAAATACAAAAAAAGAGTGAAATGCATGCCTAATCCTAGATTATCCCTAAATGCACCCCAAAAACCCATTTGCGAAGCAAAATCTGAAGATCTAGGTTTTATTAATGTATAAGAATGATGATAAACTTGTGTTTAACACCTAGCCTCCTCTCTCCCTCTCTAGAGCTCAAGAACACCTTCTAAGCTCTTTTCATATGTCTCAAGCCCTTGGGATGCTCCACTAAAAAAATCATTTTTTACCACTTCTCACCTCCTTTGTGGAGTTCCCGTTGGCCGTCCTCTCACACCCATTCAAGGAAATGGATCACCATAATGCCATCCTACCCCCATCTTCTTCATCCATCTTCATCCTCCTTCATCCAACTCTCGACCACCTTAATCCGGGTGTTCTCCATCCCCCAAGTAGCCAACAAGGGGGATTCTCTCTCTATCTCTTTTTACTCACTTTTTAGTCTAGATTTATATTTTCGTAATTATTTTCTATAACAAATATTTGGTAGTCTTTTATAAATATTTGTTCTCTCTCTCGCTCTAATTATATTATTGCTTAGCTTAGATAGATTCCGATCTGATATCCTACCTAAATTAAAATACCAAAAAAATATCTATATATATAGAAAAATAACAAAAATAAATAAACAAGCACGATTGAAAATCAAACGTTTGCCTCTGCGTATTCGACTTGAGACACACCAAGTCTCGATTATAAATTTTATTTGATAGTGAAATTCAACTTGTGCTACGACAAGGGTTTCTCTTTCTCGAAACCCTAACTATTTTCTTCGTACAAATTTTTGCTCATTACTGCTCCTCCTCCCCAATCTATTCTTCCTCATGGTGACTACCCATGGGAATAGATTCGAATTTTGAAAGATCAAGTCTTCTCCTAGGTTTCCTTTCTAAAGGTGGTACTAATATAGGATTCAGAGATCTTCTACCATTCATATGCCAAAAGAAAGTCAATAGATAAGAGAGAGAAAACATATGAGAGAATCATCAAGCAAGCAAACAGCAATAAGCCTTAAGGTGTAACCCTTTATGACCTAAGCCTCTAAAGTATAACTTCACCCTAAGACAAATTAATGTTGTCTTTAAACCAAAAGCCGAATAAGTAGGTTGGCGAAGTAGGGGAGCATGTCATGAGGTCTACTAATTATGCCACACCCCTGCTCGGCTTAAGGCATTTGACAATCAGGCCTCCTACTTAGTTGCTTCTAGAAAAAATAATTCACTAATTAACCCTACGATGCTAGTGTATACCTTGAGACTTAATGAATCCTTAGGGCCAACATCTAATCAGTTTTATATTAGGCTCATGATGTGATTGTGCTTAGGGAATGTGATGGGGCATTGTTTAATCAATTGGTGCCCCTTAAATATTGATTCAATCAAGTGTGAAGTGCTTCAATCAAAGGGTTCACAGTACAAGTTATTTGATGAGATAGCTTTTAAGATTCAAAGTTGTAGTAGTGTCATTTAGGGTTGAAATGACTTAATAATTTCAAACAAGTTCGTGTGATAGTCACACAAAGTTTCTTGAGAAGCATGGGTTCGAATCTTTTTCGTTCAAGGTCCAAAGATAATATGAATTCCTAAATTTGCCCTAAGAATTAACCCTAAAATCAGGCACCTTTTACTTGTAAATCAATTTTTAGGGATTGAATGGTGCATCCAAACAAATTCAACAAGTGCTTCTCAAACACCACTCAAAGGGGAACACAACAAATATTTTTTCAAGAATTTTGGAGCATGTTTTCTAATTTTTCTGAAATTAATAGTGCACTAGGGGTGTAAAGTCTGTTTTGACCCCCAGTTAATAAATGAAAAATTAGAGTAATCAAGAGTGCATTCTCAGGGGAATACAATGCCACCAATTTTGAATCAATCGAAGCAATGTAAAAAATCTTATGATTTTCGGACATAAGCAAATTAGGAAGAAAAATCAAAACGAATAGCAGTCTAGCACATGAATTTTAAAAAATTAAATATAAATCAGATGGACTTGAAATTTTAAAACAATCTTCATGAATTTAGTACTTACTAGTGCGTAGATATTAGCAATTTTTTGGAGTCCTAAATTCTGAGAAATGATTTTTGAAAATGTTCAAAAAAACATTTTTGCAAAAAAAGTTGGACATTTTCAAGTATGAAAGTCAAAATATTCTTTAACCAAGATAACATTCTTTTTTAAAGGAAAGCAAACTAACATAGGCAAAATTTTCTAACCTAAGAGTTAAGCAAAGTACCCTTTTCTTATCGAAAGGAACCTAACCTAACTAAGATATACTTACCTCAAGATGACTGAATCCTCTTTTTCTTCTGTTTGCTGCACTTTTCATCGAATTTCTGATACTTGCACATAAGATGACAAATATGAAGCAAAGTGGATTAGTAATCTAGAAATAGGTGCGCAATTGAAAGGTTAAAAATAAATCCATGCCTATCTGGCAACAGTGCTCAATTTGATACTCACTAAATCTACGTGATTAAAAATCAAAAAATTTTTGTAACATATAAATAAAGGGAACAATTAAAATTTTTCTAAATTACTGGGAGTCTAGGTTGAACATGAGGAGGCAGTCGTTATTTTCAAAACCTTTCATAGTTTTTTTTTATTTCTGAATATAGTTGCAAGCAATATAATAAAATAAGATAGTGAACTACTAATAATGTAAGAGAAGATATCACAAAAAGAATAACTTTATTGCTAACAATGGCAACTCTTACAAGGATATATACAAGATTGCAATAAGAAGAAAAGTATAATAAAATAGAAGAAGAAGAAGAGAGACATGAGAAGCTACTTGCAGGATGCTTGAGGAAGCTTCTAGCAGAGATAAGAGCTTAGAATTAATTTATTTCTTATCTACTACTCTTCTTCTCATCTTTATTTCTTGAGCTGTTATCTTGTTCTCCCTTTAATCTTAATTAATTTAGCTCCTAAGTAGGTGCTTTTTCTCCCAAACTTTATTCTGTAGTCCCTTAACTTATTCAAGTTGACCTAGTACCTACATTATTCACAATTAAGTAAAATTAGGAGATAATTACTTGTAAAATAAATACAATGCTTAAATATGCATGCATGCCTACAATGCAATATTTATAAACCTAATGCATGATTTTAGTAAAGAGCTAACACCATATTAAGCAAATTAGGGTTATAAATTAAGTTATCAGACGCCTCATGGAATTATTGAAGAATGCAAAGATCTATTAAATTGCAACACCAAAATCTCCATCATTTATATCATTTATGTCCCTTGAGATACTATTCATAAAGCTCATGTTTTAGCAAATCATTGTGCCAATCTTGAAATTCATGGTAAGTGGTCTTAACCTATCCCTTGTAACTTTTTTTTTTATGACGTTGTAACTTATAATTTTCGATGCAAAAATGTAAAGAAACTTCATTTGCAATGTGCATTGAAAAAAAAAACACATAATCACCCTCTAACTCCAAATAATGAGCTTGGTGGGCCCTACATCGTCGCTCACTCCCCCCCGAACCAAACACCAGTGATTTTTACATTTCAATGAAATAACAGTGATTTTAACAATTGAATCAAATTTCACTGGTGATTTTTAGTTATGAATCAAATATCACCATTGGTTTTCAGTTATACTTGAAATCATTAATTAATAATTTCTTAATCTTTGGTATATGGTAGGTGATGTTAAACTACCTTGCTTTATTAAATTGTCGGTATTGTATTGCAGTATAGTGAGCAAGATAATCCACATATTTTACAAATTTATATTGGTTTGAGTCTAGGACATTCGCTAGGAGGCTAAATAAGCATTTTATTCACCAATTATTCTTAATTTATTCCTTATTCTAAATTATTTTTTTAAGTAAGTCCTTATTCATAATTATAACAATTAACTAACCAATATATACTTAACTTATGATCATAGTACTTAAATAACTTATAATAGATTTCTTACTTAATTACTAATTATACCTACACTTGTTATAGCTTACTTCGTATACATTAATTGCAACTTATCATCTATTTGAATTAATTACTTAACTTACTAAAAGCTTAATTATATTCATACTTAATTAATACTTATATACTTAATTAGTCTTATAATTAATCTAAGTACTTAAGTTATAAACTTAATTACCTAATTAGTTATGTATTATAGTATGTTAACCAAATGAATACTTGTCAAGTATTGAACATTTAATATGGCAATCATCCCAAAAGAAATTAAAAGATATACGCTGAATGGAAAAAATAAGATTGTTTTATAACAACACTTAAGTCCTCAATTCATTTATTTAATCACAAACTTTGATCTTAGCACATAGTTCATAATCTTAACACTTAGCCTTCACATTTTATACATACAAGACACAACCTTCTCATGCCAAATTTTGGCTAAGTCTTGTGAGCATCTCCTTATTGGGCTCAATTAAAAAGTTAGTGGGTGATGTATACACATCCTTTTAGGTTAAAATGCCTATTTATGAATGTTCCTAAGCTAATAGATGCATTCCATATTATAAATATTGCATAGTATGAATCATTCTGCATTTAGAATAGTTTATATAAATTTTAGGTTAATTTGCATCCTTTTGTGTGCAAGAGAGAAGGAGATTTGTTATAGAGCCTCAGATTGACAATCTAACTATACGAATCTGATCAGGATGATGATCAGAATCCAACTCCTCTGAAGTCATCTTCATCGAAGTCCCGTAGGACATTATGTAGCCCGAGGAAGATCAAAGGCCAAGGGGCTATGTGATGCAATTCAGAGCTTCAAACGACAAATTCAATCACACGGATAGATTCGGTTCAACGATCGCAGCCTAATGGCGCAAAAGTTGACCTAATCCGACGTCTGTGGTGCTACCTACAAAGTAAAGATGGATGGCCATGATGATGCCATGTGGCACCATCAAAGCTACCCAATATCAATAGCAACTCAGCCTCAGCCTCAAAGGGCACCTATATCGAGCAATCCTACCTGTTAGATTGATCTAAATCCAATGGCTGAGATTCACATAGTAGCCCTTACCTTGCCTCAAAAGAGAGAGCCTTGATGAGATCTCGACCGTTGGATCAACATCCAATGGTCGAGAGCATGTGTGCATGAAAACGATCATTTGACAATCTGTGATTTTAGCTCAGTGGCTGAGAACACCACTCACAAAGTCCTGATGCAAGTTGGAGACCCACAGGCTTCTCCAATTTCCAACGAGGGGCGGAGCGCTAAATTCGAATGCTTTTTCTCTATCAGACACTCCCAAAGCTCCAATGTGGGGCAATGAGCGCCGCATGATCTGCATGTAGGTGATAATGCACTAACAAACACATGATACCAAACGCCATCCAACGAGATCAAGAGGTGCAATCAACGTGTGATCTTAGCCTTCCATCGACAATCCAACGGCTACAAATATTCCAACCTCAATGCCAACTAGTAAGTGAGTGTAAGCTAGGGCTTTAGCAACGCTTACAGCAGATCTTCAGTGATGACTTGAATGTCATTAATTGCCCCATGCACGAAATGCCTCCTCTCCTCCACTATAAGAGGACCACTACCACTCCCATTCATCTCCATCTCTTCCTTTCTCTCCCACACCACCTCCAAGGCTCTAGAGAGAGCTTATCCCAAGCCTGGGAAGCTCCTCTAGAGTAGAAAAGAAATATTTTTTCCTGCTTCTCATCCCCCTTCATGGAGCATCCCCTTGTCATCCTCTCACCACATTCAAGAAGTAGATCCTCGCCACGATGCTATCCTACCCTATCCTCCTCCCTTCGAGGTCACTCTCCTTCCTCCAACTCCTCACCACCTTCATCCGACCGTCGTCATAGTGAGTCATCCTCCAAACATCCGTCGAGGGGGATTTCCTAAACTCATTCTATCTTTTATTTCTTTCTACTGTGGTTCTGATTAGTTGTAATAAACATTGCTCCATTCTATGAAATATTTTTTCTCTCTCTCTCTACTAGAGTATATTTTTTGAGAAAATTCTACTAGAGTATATTAGAATAGATAACTATCATTTTTCTTGATATTCTATTTTATAAAAATAACAAAAAAATTGCAAAAGATAAAACAATAAAAACAAATAAAATCAAAAGCGCAGATTTCACAAACCAAATGTTTGCCACCCCTTGTTTAACCTGGGACTCACTTCGAGTTCGATATAAATATTATCTAGTAGAGGATTCTATGCACTACGACAATGGGTTTTCCAACTCCAATCTTTTCGCATTCAAATCACGCCCACCAATGGGCTTTTTCTTGCAGACTCAATGGGCTAACTGGAGTAGCTGCTACTAAAGCTGACTCAACTAAGGACAGGTGTCAGGTTCATGCTCAGCCACATTCACTCATGCACACACATGCACACCCATGCATATGCACAATTATCACTCAAGGATACCTGAGGGCACCATGTTGCGGTCGCTCGAGAAAGCCTCGGGTGCAATTCTTAATATGCCACTCTAGGTGGTCACTAGAACAGAGGTGGGACTATTCTGTCCCCGTCTCCTTTAGCATGCAGATGGTTCCAACGCTTCATTCAACTCTCGATTTTGATCACACCACAGAAGATCTTCATCAACTAAAGGTCCGAATCAACAGATCTATCATCCTTCTCTCAATTCTACTCTTCAATTTGTTAATTGGATCGTAGCTTCACATCTAGATCTTACCCCTAATGTAAATCCACACCATTGATGAAGGATAGTAGCAACTGGAGACAAATCCTCAAATTGACCTAGAATTTCTCTCTTTCACACACTAAAGAGTTCTCAACAGTGAATCAAACAATTCCACATCCAAGGGAGAAAGATTGAAGTACTTGGAAGCTTCAGGAACACCTGAAGCTCTAATGGCTTCTACCACTAATTAGTACAGACGGATAATGATCCAATTAGGTTCAATCAAAAGGTTAGACCCTCTAGAATTCAGGAGGTCAATAACAATTGATCTGAGCTAAATCAAGCATAGAATCTCATCTGGAAAGCAATGGAACTTACTGAAATCCAAAATGGACCCAAACTAACCATATCTGGGATCAGGTCTAATCAATCTTAAAACTCACTAACTTGATCTTAATGACTTCCTGCTAATCCCTAGAACACAAATCAACCCTTAATTCCTAGCTCAAAAGCTCTGAGCTCCTGTAATGGTTAGACTTGACCATCTCAAGCACAAAAGTTGACTTTAGGCTTGAGAGGTTTTGAAATTCAATTAAAGTTATAGATTGATTTGATTAACCCTCAGGAACTCAACAAAACCTCAAAAATCATGTTTTGACTCTTGGAGCACAATGCTCCAAGTCTTCCGCCTGTGATCCAACATAGATTTGTTCGTTAAATCAAATCACTGATTAATCAACAAATCTGAAGTTTGATCTAGAATCTACAAGTTCTGATAATGCTTACCAGCTTATTGTAAGACTTTAAAATTGAGTACATTGTCATCCACAGCTCTACCAGAGCTGAGGAAGACAAAGTCTAACTGAGTGATTGAATCAATGAAATGAATAACTAAAGAATGAAAAATGATCAGTGTAACCAAAATAGCAAATCTGGAGCTTCATAGGGAGTTTCATACTCTGTAGCTCGACACTCACATCGCTCAAGCTCGTCAAAGCTCCAGTGAAGGCTGGAAATGATGATTAAAGATAAAACACCATGAAATGTCTCAAGGAATAGCTCAAAAAATCTCTAATAATCTCAAGATCATCAAGGACATGCTGATTAACTTGATTAATCAACTAATCAGAGTTGAGGATTTGAATTGCTCGAAAAGGTATCTTGAGTTCTAATAGCAAAAAATGCGCGATTTGAAATTAGAGTTTGTATCGTTGTAACACGCACTTTTGATCACTTTTAAACTTTATAAAATTGAGTACTTGGGAAAGTATTTGGGTCATCCCAAGGGAGGCAAAAATGCAAATTAAACACTCTCGCTTGATATCGGGAAATCAACTTCTTTTTAAATTTTTGAATATGAAATTTTTTTGGGATTTTGAAATAATGGGCAAGAAGGTAATAAGCGAAGAAAGACGGTGCCGAATTTACTAAAGTTAAAATCTAAGTGACAAGAAAAATCCTCTCCCTAAGCTCACCCTAGGTATGTGAAGACCTATGGTAATTAGAGAGAGGGTATGAGTGCACTATTAAAAGCAAGAAATTATGACAAAACAATAGTCGAAAGGAAACTTTAATTAAGGAGAAAATTGTTTTACAAAGTGATTAATAGAGGAATGCTCCAAGCTCAGTTGCTCCTGGGCTTGAAAAGGATTTCTCCTAATCCCTTCCCTGAAATGCTCCTCCAAGCTGTGTCCTCCTTAGTAAGCCCTAACTAGGCGTGCCCTTGCTCTTCCAAAGGTGGAAGAATTCCACCATAGAATGCATCTCCAAGGGTAGGCGTGCAGCACCCTAAAAATCTCCTCCTGGACGTTGATGGTCGGCCCGGATAGGTAGTTAATATGATATTTTTATCGTTGAAATGTGTATAGTGGTTAACCTAATTCAGACCTAACCATCTCTTTACAAAATTTTTAACCTGGCCTAATTGATTTTATCTTGTCACTTTTAGGCCCAGGGTCGAACTCAGGGAAGTGGGGTTCAAGTCGAGTTTCTACGTTTTCCTTAAAACGCGTCTCTTCCGTTCGTTTATTCTGTTTTTGGTATTTTTCTTATTTAGGTTTTTTTTCTGGTAATCCTTGTTCTTGAGGCACACCCTCAAAATTGTGTCCTTGGCTTTTAGCCCAAACAGAGTTTCAAAACACGTCTTGCTACTTGCAAGACGGGGGGTACCTGCAAATCAAAGATTATCTTGTCACTTTTATACCTTTTTTTATCTTTTTACTAAGGAGGAAGCTAACAGATAGAAAGTAAATATAGTAGCTATAGATATATATTTATATGTAGTATATATATAAAGGGGTGGGGGTGGAGGTGACGATGGAGTGTAGCACTATGTCGAGTCAGTCGACGTCTAGAGAGACGCAACCAACACGACTAGGTGCCGCGTGGAGTGTGGATGGAAGATGGATGATGTATGGGACCACGCTTTTTTTGTACGCGTGTATCAGGGAATATCAGCAACTGGTGCAGATATTCCCACGATACAGCGTATAGTAAATAACCTGAAAGTATATGTACATATGTATGTATATAAGTAAATATATCTATATATATATATATAAATGTATAGTTATATATGTATAGATATATATATATAGATATATATGTGTATATATATGTATATAAGTATATATATATATTACTATATATATGTATATATATATATATATGTATATAAGTATATATGTATCTAGATATATATATATATATGTGTGTATATATATAAGTATATAAGTATATATGTATATATATATAAGTATATGTATAAGTATATAGATATATATATATAGATATATTATATATATATGTATGTATACATAACTATATAGATATACTATGTATATAAGTATATATATATAATAGATATATGTATGTATATATATATATATGTTACTATATATAACTATACATATAGTGTAAGTGTGTGTGTGGGTGTGTGTGTGTGTCGGTGAAGATGTGTGTGTGTGGGTGTAGTGTGTGTCTGTGAGTGAGTGAAAAAGAGAGAGAGAGAGAGAGAGAGAGAGAGCGCCAGAGAGAGAAAGAGCGGGCGGGAGAGATCGCGCGCCAGAGAGAATGAGCGGGTGGGAGTGCTGGAGAGGGCGGACGATGGCAGCGAGTTAAGACGTCTGCCGCCTCTGGAAGACGTCTGACGCTGCGTCGTCTGAAGGCGGAGGCGGACGTCTGGAAACGGCGGGTGCGGGCGCGGCTTCGCGTAGGGTTCTTGCAGGCGAACACGAAGACGACGGGCAGGCGAAGGCGCGGAGGAGCGAGCGTGGAGGAGGTTCTGCGGTGGTCGTGGAGGGTCGCGGAGGGTCGCGGGGGTCGGCGCGAGGCCGTAGCCGGCCGTTGCAGTGCACGCGGCGGCCGGCTGCGGGAGCAACTGCGACGTGGACAGAACAGAGACGGAGGCGGAGAACGGGCCTGCAGACGCGTGCGGAGGGTTGCGCACCTGCGGGGAAGGTCGCGGAGGAGGCGGGGGGTGCTGCTGCTGCTGCTGTCGCCGCGGTTTAGCTGCTGCTGTTGCTGCTTCAAGCTTCGGAGCTTGAAGCGGCAGCAATGGCGTGGAGACGAAAACGAAGAGAAAAGAAAACACCACGCCCACCGGCTCGTTGAAGAGCTGGGCGGTGGTGCTCCCACTGTGGTGGTGTGCACCACAGTGGGTTCTCCTGCTCGCCGGGTGCCTCCTCGACGGAGGGCCGGCGTATGGGAGGGGAGAACGGTGGAGAGGAAGGTGGTGGACTGCAGGGTGGCATTTTGCAGCAGCTCGCCCCTCCCCCGTCGCGAGGAAGAGCCGCGGCTTTATAGAGGAGGAGAGCATGGAGGGGAGGCATGGCAGCAGCAGGGAGAGGCATGGAGAGTGGCAGCTGCAGGGAGAGGCGCGGGAAGGACAGCAGGGAGAGGCGCATGGCGTGGACGAAATTCAGCCGCGGGAAGAAGAAAAACCGTGGGAAGAAGAAAGAAAGATGAAAATAAAATATGGAGAGGGGACTTTTGCAAAGAGACACTTCAGAAAAAAAAAAAATTATGCCAGCCATTTATTCATTTCTCCTCCTCTCATGATTAAATGCATGCATGCAACCGTTTTCACAAATGCGACTATAGGATTATAATATACATAGTTAATGCTAGAAAATAGCATAAGAAGGCGTTCTTATAGGCGTGTTTTGAGGTGCAAACAGACGTCCTCTTACCTGGCTTGTCCTCTGGTTGCCGTGGGCACAAGAGAGAAGGGATGAGGGGAAGGCACCAAGGGGATAGAGTGTCTCCTTAATCTTCTTCTTCTCATTCTTGCCTTGGCTAGCTATAGTAGCTATAATAATGGTGGAATAATGAGGCCAATGGTGTGGGTTAGTGGTGGTAGGTAGGGGGTATTTATAGGAGTGGCGATGGGAGGTGTTGGTGTAGATGATGTGTAGGGTTAGGATGGGCTTATGAGGGTGGTTAGAACATGTAAAGGCCATGGTGTTTTGGTGCCAATGGAGGAGGTGTGTAGGTAGTGGTTATGGTGGTGGAGAGGCACCAATAATGGCTCTAACCATAGGAGGGTTAAGGGGTTGGTGGTTGATGTCGAATGACACGTTTGTGTTAAGTCACTTGTTGTAGCATGTTTTATGATGCTAATTTTAAATAAAAGTTATCAAACGTGAGTCTGAGTGTTGAACGCAGGGAGGCAAGATTCTAAATCATTTACTTGCTTCAATGTCATAAAAATATGTTGATTTGTTCGCTTGCAAAATGAATAGAGAAAACTACTAGAAAAATGGGATATGTCATCGATTACTTGCCGTTAGTTCTCCAAACCGACGGCAAATGTTTTTCCCCATTGGTTATTAAAATAAGCTACGACGAAGGTTTGTACTCGACTGAAGAAAAGGGGATGGGTGCGCAGTGGTCATAAATATTTACCGTCGGCAATTCAAGTGACGGTAAATATTTTTCGCCGCTGCTTATAATAACCGATGATGAAAAGACCCTTAGAAGTTGCACCTAAAATTTTGGAGGGATTAGTAATGTTTACCGTCAGTTAGTGGAAGAAATTACTGTAAAAAGTAGGTTAAATTTACTGGCCAAAATTTGGGCATGTTGCTGAAGTAAGCCTTTGTCGTCGGTTATTATAATAAGCGACAGTGAAAAGATGGTTAAAATTTGTACTTAAATTTTTCACAGGATTAGTCACCTACACCGTCGGCTAGTGGAAGAACTGACGGTGAAAGGTAGGTTATATTTAGTGGCCAAAATTTTTAATCGTGTATGAGGGTGAACTGAAATGATCCTTTGGCATCGGTTTGTAATCAAACCGGCGGCATATATCAGTTCATCTATCGCGCGTAGTCGACCTCCCCATCACTGTTCATTGTTTTCCCAAAAACCAAATTCACACCGCCCCCTCCTCCTCATTAGGTAACCTCCCCGATACCCTCCTCCTGTTCCTCCTCCGACGGTCTGCTCGTCATCTTCCTCGCCATCCTTGATAACTTCCTTCCCCTCTGCGACGCCCTCCTCCTCCGCCTTCTTCGATGAGGTAATCCTCTTCCTCCTCCTCCTCCTCCCCCCTCTTCCCATCCTCCTCTTCCTCCTTGACCCCTCGTGCTAGCCTCCTCCTCCACCTCTACCCCCTCCTACCGGTCTCCTCCTCCACCCTACACCCCCCTACCTGTCGCCTCCCTCCTGTCGTCCCTCCTCCTCCTCTTCCTCCCTGACCCCTCCTACCGGCCTCCGCCACCCCAACCCCCTCCTACTGCCACCTCCTCCACCCTACCCCCCTCCTGCTACCCCCTCCTGCCACCCCTCCTCCTCCTTCCTGGCCCCCTCTTGCCATCCTCCTCCTCCTCCCCCTCCTGCCATCCTCCTCCTCCTCCTTGCCACCCTCCTCCTCTTGTAGGGAGTGCCCTTGCCCTCCCATCTCCTCCGCCTGCCATCGCCCACCTTCTCTTCCTCCTCCTCCTACTACTACGCCTTCCCCCATCCTCCTCTCCTTCTTACTGCCACCCTCTTCTTCATCCCCTTCTCATCTTACTTTCCTTATATCAAATTAATATGTTATGTTATGAATAACATAATAATTTATTATTTAATTTATTTTGCATTATTGAATTTACAGATTGTTGGTGACGGTCACGCTTGGTCACACTTAAAGGCTGTAGTACATCGAAGTTATAATTTCATTTCTTTAAATTTATTTTTATGATATTTTAGGACTATATTAGATGTAGGGTGTGCCCACATAATGTCATTTGTGTGAATGTATGGTGGGGTGTGCCTATATAATGTCGTTTGTTTGAATGTATGGTGGGGTGCACCCACTTTTATGCACTATATGTTTTTGTGTGATGCACTATTATTGTGGGGTGTGCCCACTTTTATTATGTCTGTTATTTTGATATGCAGGTTTGTGAAAAAACATAAAATTTAAGGGAAACTCTATCAAAATTTTTAAAATTCTTTAATGTTAAGTGTATTGGTTGGTTGGGGATTTAGGGTTAGGTTATGTTAGGATTTGGTTAGGCTATGTGCACAGCCTCCGGTTTCCACTACGTCGTGCACCCCTTGCACCACCAGACTTATTGCCACGAAGGGGATCTCTTCAGCCATTACCGTCTCGTGAGTTATTGTTGAGGTGGACGGTGGGGTGGAAGGCATCGAGGTGGATGTCATTGTCACGTGGAGAGGGGAAGGGAAGGGGGTAAAGGGAGGGACAATAATTGGAGCTCGATGGAGATGTTGAAGGAGGAGGGTGAGCTAGAGAGGGAGAGATGTCAATGAGGGAGTGAATGACAATGAGGGAGAGACGTGAACATGTTAGGGCTATAATGTCGAGGATCTTATGCCAAGGAGAGATTCCTGTGAGAGCCTCCTCTTCAATTGCTTCCCTTCTCTGCCGCAAGTCGTTATACTTTATCAACTATGCTCTCATGTGCTGCAATCTACCAGCTAAAGCCCTCTTGGAGGGGGTGGTGGAGGAGTGGTCACCCTCAAGCTTGTAGAGGAGAGCGGTAGAGTCGATGGTTGAGAAAGGACGTGCTCGAAGAGGTAGACAACAACAGTGATGCGAATGGCGAGGAGGCAGTCGGGTCGGAGGATGGGTGCTGCTGGTGGGACAAGTCGCCACTACTGGGGGCGTGGGGGAGGGGTCAGAGGGTGGAGGTGTCCTTGTTATGGCTCTGTGAGGGGGTGGGTGGGAGGGGTCGGAGGGTGGAGGTGTCCCTGTTAGGGCTCGAGTGAGGGGGTGGATGGGAGGGGTGGAGGAGGGAGGTCCAACAGGGGATGGGGGTGTGGGGGTGAAGGGGCAGTGGTGGAAGTTGCCCTCATAGCTGCCAGTCCAGGTGGCGCTTTCTTCCATTTTTCTTGGACTAGGTCCTTAAAGCCTGATTCCATAAGCCACGATTTTTCAAATTTAAAGTAATGAACACCTACAAGCATTTGAGATGTTGATCTACAAAAAACTAAGCCCAGAAATTCCATTTCATGTGTATGATTAATCAAAACCAGTTGCAATCTCCAATCAAATTAATTCAAAGTCCATTTAGAAACTCCATCTAAGCTTTTGAACCATTTTTGAACCTTAATGAACACCTTAACCCTTTAAACAAATGCTTGAAATCCATAAATCACCTTAGACCTAGGTGATGAAAGTGTTTATCGCAGATATTATTCAAAGTGATGAAATCCACAAATCTCCATTCTAACTTGTTGCAAATAATCTGTGAAATATCTAGAATTCAATCCAACTTATATTAGGAATCTTTAGATCCTAGAAATCCTAATTGATCCCCCTCATGCTACAGACAATGTGAAGGAGGAAAATCACATCAGGTTTTAAAATCAACTCAAAACCAATCATAGTCCTTCATTTAAATCTCTCAAGCGTTGCTCAAACTCTGACAGACAAATTAAAACAACTTTCAATTACTCAAGATGTTTCCCAGGAAGGCATTTGATCTTATGTTCATATAATTTATTATTCTGAAGCTACATCATCAACTTTGTAGCTCTATTTGATTTATTGTACATTTCCTTTTAGCATTTAATAAAAATAATTTTATTTCTTATCAGATATTGCTTATGTTTATGTAAATTTCTTTGCAATTATGAGTATTATTTTAGATACACACACTTGCTAAAGAAGATATATGCACATGAGACCAAATATTAGGTATTCTAACCCTTAGGGTAAAAGTCCTCAGAGTCAAATTGTGTCCAAATTACTCGTCCGTCGAGCTTTATGATCATGTTATATGGATAATGCAGGAAGTGTATGTAAACCTCACTTACATGCATGATGTGTTGTCTTTGTAGCATGCCGTAAGACATGATTGACTTTAGTTCGGTGAAGTACCAAACTAAAGAAGGTCTTTAAAGATTTAATGATAACATAGTTTTGCTCGTTACATGTAACCTTACACGATGAAATTTCGGTTGCTTATTCCTGCCCTTCTCTGATATACCAACTAATCTTATCTAGTTTCCTATGGTGCCCTTAATTAAGTGTTAAAGGAAATCTAGCTAAGGTTAATATTGGGGGGTAAACTGGAGAAGTGCGGGGAGATGCTGCCGAAATTTCACTACACTAAGGTTACATGTAACGAGCAAAACTAAGTTGTTATCAAATCTTTGAGGATAGGCTATAAAGTAAAAATCTTAATCAACATACACATCATTCAATATTTCCCTTCCTAATAAGTGATTTGTTTACATTAAATTTTAGGTTATAATGGATAAATCTTGATTGGATTGTAGGGTTTAGATTACACTAGATATAAGGATGGAGTAATTTTATTCCTGGATTGGGCCTTTCATGATGATAGGAAGATATTTAGGCGAGTTCAACTTGATAATATCTTCTGCCCATGCAGAAGATGTTTAAATAGTTCCTTGCATGATCATAATATTGTGCTCAAGCACTACATTTGTAATGGGTGGTGGTAGCATTACACTACTTTGGTAGCTCATGGAGAGGAGTTGACTGAAAACGTCATAAACAATGAGAACACTGTTGACTAAGAGATCGATGAGGAAATAGCTGATAGCAGAGGTAAAGAAATAGAAGAAATATTGAATAAGATGACAGTAGGAGAGGATATAAATATAGACAAGGAAGATACATTCAGTTGTGATCCATTCTATGATGTTGTTAAGGCGGTTGAGGATTCTATTGCTCCTGGTGTTATAAAAATGTCAAAGTTGTTATTTTTGTTGAAGATGTTTCACTTGAAGGTTATAAATAGGGCTAATGTTAAATTCGTGTCAAAAATACTTTAGTTTATTGCTGAGCTATTGTTTATCACTCTAAATTGGTGTTTTAGGAAGTAATGAGTCATAGTATAGCCGATAAAGCATGAAAAACAAATAGAATTTATACTTGAATGAAATCTGAGGTCAAACACAAGGAGCAATTAGCAATTTAATACTCAATATTGCAATTCCAAGCACAATATAGCAATATAATGGAAATCTCAAGCACAAATAATGTAAATATAGAAGCAAGAGTCAATGTAGCTAAAAAGATTAGGGTAAAATGGTGATTTGAATCAAAAAATTACCCTATTACAATTATACTAAATAATGCAATAGTACTAGTCAACCAAATGCCACGTAAATTGAGTGCACAGTGCACTACAATTATACTAAATAATGCAATAGTACTACTCAACCAAATGCCACGTAAATTGAGTGCACAGTGTAATCCCTGTCAGAGATCAGACAGCTTAACTGTCCAGATGCTACAGTGCCAAGAGAGCACTCTTCTTCTTGGATTCTTGTTCTTTTCTTTCTCTTGCCTTAGGCTCATTTCTTCTTCTCTCTTTTCTCTTCACGCACAAGGAAACTCACGAATTTTGGCTAAGTGTTGGGGGCTTTCAAGAGCAAAACCCCCCTCTCCTTCCTCTCTCTCTTTTCTCTTTTTCAGACCCAGGTGTATAAGGGGGTCAGTAACCGAATAATCGGGTCAGGGTCCAGGTCCGTGGGCAGTGGTCACGGATGAGGGTGCGTAGGGTGTGCGGGGAACCTCACCCCCCAATGTCGAGGCAATAAGGCCCCGATACTTTTTCCTTTTATCTGCGGTTGAGGCTCCATTGCTTTTTGATGTGGGACTAAACTCGTACCTTTGTTCTTCATAAAAGACAGTGAAAGCTGCAACTACTTTTGTCAAATTAGCATAGAGGACTTGGCCAAAGGCCTGAATTGATCAGTGGGGAAACTTCTTGGGCTGAATCCGTGTCACCTAGAGCAAGTGCTTGGGAACTGTGTTGCAAGAACATGTGCTGGAGCTTTGCTAAAGCAGTTGCAACAATGGCGAACGATGACGAGTACCTAAAAATCAAAAGATTGCTTCAAAGCCATGTCAAAATAACTAAGTAGGTGCGTGAGAGTGCAACGAAGTCGAAGGTGGTGGTGGTGTGCTATGTATGTACTTAGAGCGGCCTGACGACCTCAAGAAAGGTGGACGAAGGGCCTGAGTCAGGTGAGGAGATAGAGAGAGCCAAGCCCCAAATTTCCTTGGGGCTTTTACTCAGAGAAGCGAGGTGATGCTTGTGGATGCGGTGGTTGGCGGAATGATGATTTGTGGCAGCAGGAATGCTTCGCCAGAGGTACGCCAGCGAGATGGATGACAGAGCTAGAGTGGGTGTGTGAACGGTTGAAAAAAAGTTTCAGCAATACGGTGATGATGAGTTAACAAAGAGGAGTCGAAGGAACTAGCTATCGGATGAAGGAGGATGGAGTTGGCACCAATTGTGGTATGGTCGACGTCGGACGAGATGAAAACTTCGATGAGGTAGGCAGCGACTAAGATAGGGTTAGGAAGCGTCACACAGGTATGTTGAGACGTGGAAGATGATAGGGAAGAAGAACTAGCCACCTATGGCATGTGGCGGCCGACGAAGGAGCTAGGGATAGGAGTTCATCGGAGCAAGCTCAAAGTGAGCCAGAGGTAAAGGAAGGAAGAGGGTTTTTGGCTTAAAGACATGCTGAAGAAGAGGGGATGCCAAGGGGCCTTTTATAAGCCAGAGGGCGAGCTTTCAAGCTTGGAAACTAAGCTTTGAAAGCTTGGAAATCATGGAATAGATTTAGGATTTCCAAGAGTTCACATGAACTCTTAGACGAGATTTGGAAGGCAAGACCTGCCGCTGATTGAAAAGCAACTCAAGAATCTTCCTTCCAAATTTGAAACGATTTCACCGTGAAATTAGGTTGAATCTCTTGATTGAAGGTCGGTGGTTCATGGGTTCAAACAGTAATGGCGGCAAGGGAATTTCTGTGAAGAAGATAAAGAAGTTAGGGGGTTTTTGTAATAATACAAAAGCTGAGGGGTTATTTGAGAGAATAAGAGTCAGACTTGGACTAAAATGCAAACTAGGTCGAAATAATCTCAGATTGGGCCCAAATTTTGATACAAACCTAATTTGCACCTAACGAATCCAATGGTGAAGTTAAATTTTGGTTTTGACCTAGTTTGACTGGGTTTTATGAAATAATGCAAATTAGGGTAATAGTTTATCTGTGACTCTATTTTGGGTCAAAATGAATTCTGATGGTCAATTCACCCAAGAGAATATTTTTCTATGAATTTTAGAGAGTTTATGTGAATTTTATTCTAACCAAAACCTTAGTAAATTAAGTGGGTCTGCTTTAGGGTTTTAGATGTCATTTAATTCTTGAGATACGTGAAAACCCATTTCTATCTGCATGGACCCCCTTATTTGACTTAAATGCATATTTAACCTTTACTAACCCCTGAAAAATTCCATGGTTATCCTGTATTTGTGGATTACAGGTAAAATTATAGAAATAACCTCTTATTATTCTTCTCTTCTCAAAATAACTCAACCTACCCAAGACACCTTCTGGCTAATATGTAGGAGCTTTTATTTACTTTATCATATCAAATTGAGCTAATTATGGCTCATGATGTTGTTCTCATCATACCCCAAAGCCTAGCTTTTGCTAGTCCCTTAGCAAAATTCTATGAATCAAACCAATTAGCTAGGTCGGATGTAACCATTAGGATGCCCTACTAAACCACATCTCTAGGAATCAGATATTAATACCAATAATAGGCCTAGAGGTACTCAAGTACCAACCCAGCTTTCGACACTTCGAGATAGTGCCACCCGTGGCATTCTGTAGATAAATCTAGACCTTGGCAATCGAGATTTTGGGGTAATCCTGCCCATGGCATTTGAACCAGCACAGGGTGCTTACGTGCCCCTGGTAGGATATTTAGATATCCTAGGAGACAAGCATCGAGGAGATGATATGTTATCGCACATCGAGAACTCGTCTAAATCAACTTGTGTTTTCAAGCCACTCCTAATCTAGATCTTAGGACCATTTTCAAAATAGATTAAATGCCCTTTGGGATGATTTCATTATTAAAGCGCACTAACCAGACTATGTGTGATTTTAGGGTGCCTAAGTTTCCGAGTCCCGTAAACTAGAGGTCAGTTAACGAGGTGAATACTCCCTAAGCCTTAGACCTAATACACAAGCTTTACATTTTCCCCAACCTCTTGAGGATTAATTCGGATCTTGACAAGTATGTGAGTGTTTAAATCTCAGAACAGATCTAAGAGGCCTAAGGTCGGTAATAGCCACTAACCCCTTAAGTTTTAGCCTTCCAGGTCTTAATTCATCATTCGATCCAACCTAAAAGGTAGGTAGGTTCCATATTACTTTGAAGGTACTCAGTTTTTTTCTTTATCTTTTAGATCCTTTCATTTTCTTTTTAATTTTCCTCTCTTTTTCTCATTTTCTCCCAAATGGATCTTCTTTTTCCTCAACCTCCTTTTCACATTTTTGTCTATTTTTCAAAAAATTTTGTTTCATTTTCTGATTTTCGGAATATGTAATTTTTTTTTCTGATGAAACCCTTTTTGTGAATTAATTCTTATGATTTTTTGCACTTTAATACCCCCATGCCTATGATTTACAATGTCCTCATTGTAAATTTGGTGGGTTCAAGTTCAGCTTAGATCATACATTAGAACAGGGTAAATGGGTGGGTGAATGGGTCGAGATGACTGTTGTAGATAATTTCAAGCTCTGGTACAACTACCAGAGGTGGAGTTGGCTATTCTAATGAATGAACCCTAAAGTGAAATATGAGTTCAGCAAAGAGATGTGTCAAAAGGATTTTGGGTCTTTCAAAAGATGACGGGTTGCCTCCCATTAAGTGCTGAGTTTAATGCCATCAACCGGGCATAATAAGCTCAGGGAGAATGGAGATCAAAGGATAACGCAGCTAAGTTAGAATCAGTAAGTTCGATGAACAGCTTGAGTCATTGGGTTGACTGATTTCGACGGCTCCATTTCCAAAGATACGTCGCACAAGAAAAGGTCCAATCCATTTTGAATGAAGCTTGCCTAGGAATAATTTGATCTTGGCATCAAAGAGTAGGACCTTTTGACCTAGATGGAAAGTTTTTCTAGAGATGTGATTGTTGTGAAAGGCTTTCACCAGTTCTTTGAAAATTCTCTAGTTCTCATACGCTTTGCTGCATAGTTCCTCGATCTCGCTCATTTGAAGCTGACGGTGGGTTCCAGCCTTATGTAGATCTAGATTGGACTCTATACTAACAAATAGGATTTGCGCTCCATCTTGATGGGGAGGTGGCATGCCTTCTCGTACACCAATATGAATGAAGACATACCTAATTAGGTCTTATGGGTGGTCCTATAAGCCCACAAAGCTTTCGGAAGTCAGGCCGACCAACCCTTCCTATCAGGTCAAATAGTGACTTGGAGGATTTTCTTGATCTCTCGATTAGACAATTCAGCCAATCTATTAGTTTGGGGGAGATAAGGAATCGAGACTCAGTGTGACACCCCATACTTTGTCATTAGGGATCTGAACTGTGCATTCATAAAATGGGTCCCTCCATCAGAGATAATGGCATGTGAGACACCGAACCAAGAAAAGATGTGCTGATGACTGAACTTCATTACCACCATATGATCATTGGTTCAGGTCAGGATATCTTCGATCCATTTAGACACGTAGTCTACAACGAGGAGAATGTATTTGAAGCCATCCGATTTGGGGAAAGGTCTCATGAAATCAATCCCCCATATATCAAAGATTTCACATACGAGAATCGGCTGTAAAGGCATCATATCGTGGTGGCTCATGTTGCCCAAGGTCTAGCAATGAGTGCATGCCTTACAATAATCATGTGCATCCTTGAAGATTGTGGGCCATTAAAAGACACATAAGAGGACTTTAGCTGCTGTTTTATGTCTGGAAAAGTGTCCATCGCAAGCATGGTCATGGCAGGATAGAATGTCCTAAATTTTTGCTTCTGGGATGCATCATCTGATGATCTGATCAATACCAATGTGGAAGAGGTACAGGTCTTCCCAGATGTAGTACTTGGCATTAGAAAGCAACTTCTCCTTCTTGGCCTTTAGCCAATCAGATGGGACATGATGTGATGCCAAGTAGTTAACCAAATCAGCATACCAGGAGGTGCTCATTAGGAAAGTGTTTTGTGATTGGTCCGAAAGGGTCGATGATATCAAAAGGAAGGCAGGACAAGTGATCAGCTACCACATTTTGTTTTCTCACCTTGTCATGAATCTCGAGGTCGAATTCTTGCAATAGCAAGATCCAGCGGATTAGTTGAGGTTTCATGTCCTTCTTGGCGAGGAGGTGCCTCACTGTGATGTGATTCGAGTGTATGGTAACACCGAAACCCAAAAGATAGGATCAAAAATTTTCAAGGCCAAATACTACAGCTAGCACCTCTTTCGCAGTAACTGTGTAGTTATGCTGAGCCTCGTCAAGTGTCTTGCTAGCGCAGTAGATGACCATGGCTTTCCCGTCTATATTCTGCCTAAGTACCACACCTACTACGTAGTCAGACATATCGCACATGATCTCAAAGGGTAGAGACCAGTTAAGGGATTGCAGGATTAGTGCTTGAGTAACTCGATTACGCAGGCTCTCAAATGCATGAGTTTACCCCTTGGCAATTTCGAAAGAGACATCCTTTGAGAGAAGATTAGTTAGGGGGTGCACGATTTTTGAGAAATCAAGAATGAAACGGCAGTAAAAATCGATGTGCCCCAGAAAGAGCCGATAACCTTTACCGAGCTAGCCATGGGTAGTTTGGAAATCAAATTAACCTTAGCTCGATCAACATTGATGCCTTTTTCAGAGATGAGGTGACCTAGGAAAATTCCCTCAGGTACCATGAAGTGGCTCTTTTCCAAAGAAAGAACCAGATTCACATCGATACAACGCCTGAGGATTTAGACCAAGTGAAGGAGGCAATCATCAAAAGATTCCCCAAATACCGAGAAGTCATCCATGAAGACTTCAAGGTATTCACCTACCATATCTGAAAATATGGAAAGCATGCACCGCTAAAAAGTGGTGGGTGCATTGCAAAGATTGAACGGCATCCTATGGAACTCGTACCTCTCGAAGGGGCAAGTGAAGGTAGTCTTCTCTTGGTTCTCAAGATGGATTGCCACCTGGTTATAACCAGAGTACCCATCCAAGAAGCAAAAGAATTAATTCCCTGCTAATTTCTTGGGTATCTAATCAAAAAATGGTAGTAGGAAATGATCATTTTTTGTGGACGCATTCAATCTTAGGTAATCAATGCAGACTCTCCATGAGTTTGCGATGCGGGTCGGTATAGTCTCTCCGATTTCAGTCGTAATGACGGTGAGTCCTGCCTTTTTGTGCACAACCTAGATTGGACTCACCCAACGATTGTTGAAGATCGGGTAGATGATACCTGCATCTAACCATTGATGATCTCCTTTTTCATGACATCTTACAGGTTTGGATTCAGGCGACTCTGCATTTCATGGGATGGTCGTGTGCCCTCTTCATTGTAAATGTGATGCATGCAATATGAGGGGCTGATGCCAGTCAGATGATCGAGAGTTCACCCAATGGCTCTTCGATGCTGCTGGATGACAGAAATCAAGCGAGTTTCCTAATCAAAGGTAAGGCGGGAATTGATGATCACAGGAAATGTCTAATTTAAACCTAGGAAGACATTTGAGATGGTCAGGGAGCGGTTTCAACTCCATGACTGGGTTTCCAGCAGCAGTAGGTGGTTCATGGTAAGGTTCAGGAGAAACGGCAGGAGCTAAAGGTATCTCTAAGTCTTGTTCAAGCTCCTTTGAGTGTGGGGTTTGATCCTCCTGTGGTTGATCATTAGAGATAAGCAGGTTTTCCATGACATATGGGTCGTCAACCACGAACATGATGTCGCAAATATTTTTGATAACCCCACAATTAATTCCTCCTTGGGCCTTAAAGATATTGATCTTTAGTGTCCTACTCCCAAATTTTAACTCAATTTGGCCCTCCTCACAATTGATGTTGGCCCTAGCTATGGCCAGAAAAGGTCTCTCCAAAATGATCGGTGTGTTCAAGTTCTCTGGAGCATCCATGTCAAAAATTATAAAGTCCACAGGGAAGTAGAAATCGCATACCCTAACTATGACATCCTCAAGAATTCCTTTTGGTGAGTTAATAGATCGATCAGCCAACTGCAATGTCACCTATGTCGATTTGAGCTCAGATTTTTCAAGGTGGTCAAGTAGGGATGTAGGTATTAGGTTTATGGAGGCTCCTGGATCCAATAATGCACAGTTAAATTGAATATCACCAATTGTACAGGAGATCAGAGGGGTACCGAGATCTTTTCCCTTAGGCGGGAGCTTACTCAAAATGATGGAGCTAGCTTGCTCCAACAATACAAATGAACTCCCGCCTTTGGTTCGCGGCTTACGCTTTGGTGTACATACATCTTTCAGGAATCTTGCGTAAGCCAGTATGTGGCGTATCGCATCCACCAAGGGGATGTTTATTTAGACCTGCTCAAAGAGCTTGACCAGGTCCTCCTCAAGTGCCACTGGTTTGGTTTTCTTCTTTCCCTTAGTCAAGACCACGAGAAATGGAACCTCAGATGGTTCCTCTAGAATTGGCTTAGGCTCTTTATCATGGATGGGTGTGTCCTGGATAACCAATCTAGCATTAGGTTCTATAGTCTCAGGCGAGTTGTGGCTAGGGAAAGGTGGGTCCTGTATTGCTTTGCCACTATGGGTGGTGACGGAATTTAATCCTTCCTGATTCTGGTTTGGACTAGGGAGGATAGCTGTTTGTTACTGAAATCTAGAATAAGAGGTTGAAGCACCAATCCTGTCAGGGGATGGAGCAGAATGGGCCTGATAGACAAAGTAGGCTTGGCCTTGATTTGGATTCATAACGCACCTCTGGTTCAACACGTTATTTGGATTCGGAAAAGGCTAAGAAGCGAGTGCACCAGATTGGCGAGCACTTGCCAACTAGGCCAATTGATTGTGCAGCTCAGAGATTTCCTCTTTATGTTGTTTTTGCTTGTCAACCAAGGTATGGAGAATTAAAGATGTCTGATCTTCCTTAGGTGGTCCAGATTGGAAATTTTGATTGGGCCTTGGTTGAGTGAGTTGATAGGGATGCGGGTTTTGTGGTTGGGGTTGGAATTGAGGTCTCAGATTTGGGTTATTTCCAGACCATGCAAAGTTTGGATGATTATGCCATCCAGGGTTATAAGCATTAGAGAAGGGATTGTTCTGGATGGTGTGGAGATCCTCGTAGGTCTAAGGATCCGCAGAATAATCAGGGTACGAGGGTTTAGAGTTCCCCCAACTGTGGTAAGCTGCCCCGGAGTTGCCTCCGAACCGTAATCAGGCGGGGGTGGATATGCATCCATCCTTGGAGAGTGGTAGATATTGTATGTAGCTTCCCTACCTGAGGGCGAGTGTGTATATGTGCCTTGTGGTGCAAATGTTGTCTTGTGTAGATGTCGAGTGATGTCATCCACCTTCTTCTCAATGATGGAGACCTTATCCAATTGACTAGCTACCAACTCCAAGTCAACGGATGCGGAAAGGCCTCGAGATTCATGTACCCCCCAATGTTTGTCAATGCGCAGGTGGACGTCCAGTCGTACACACATAGTGACTCATTGTTCAGGGAGTTCTCGTACATGATCTCGAGAATTCCCCAAATCTCATCTTCATGCTGACCCATGATGCTACCACCACAGGCTGCATTGACAAATTGCCTGATGTCTTCACGAAGCCCGTGGTAAAAGGATTGGACTTGTTCCCACTTCGGGACTCTGTGATGGGGGTATTTGCACATGAGATCTAGAAAACGATCCCATGCCTCATGTAGAGATTCCCCCGCTCCTTAGGAGAAGTGCCTGATTTGGTCCCACATAGCATTTTTGCGACCAATGGGATAGAATTTTTGTAGGAAGGTTGTTTGAAGTTCTTCACATGCGTTGATCGCGTGTGGATAAGCTTGAAACCAGTAGGCAGCTTTGTCAGCCAGAGAGGAGAAGATGTTTAAGAGCAAGCCGTCTCGATTCTACATGTTTGCCCCAAAGGTGTGGGCCAGATGCTTCAGATTCTTGATGTGTTGGAAGGGATCCTCAGAGTTCAAGCCATGGAATTTTGGAATCATGTGAAGCATACTAGGCTTGAGCTCCACCTCGGGTCGTCCCGCAGGGATATTGATTCGTGGTTCGATCTCCACTACTGCAGGATTGTAGTGATCTCGCATTTGAGGACGTGGCGGTGTGTTGATGAAGGCATTGGTCTAATCTCTGAAATCAAGGAATTGTTGTGGTTCAAAGTTAGGTCATTCTGGCTGATCCATGATTGTGATTGGAGGGTCGGGCTTAGAATCTAAGGAAATGTCAATATGATTAGGTTGTTGAACAAACATGGAGGTCGAGGCTTAGCCTTGATAGGAGTGAATAACTAATGGAGGCCTCAAATGTGGTCTTAAGGACCTCCTCCCAAACATGCACCGATGGAGAAGATGAGGGATAGAATATCAGACGAACCCAATCAAGGCATCCAAAGATTTTTGGATGACTATATAGGTTCAGGGCGGATGATACCCTTGGATCAAAGAGTCATCCACTTGAGAATTACCTGGGCAGCCTGGAAGGGAGAGTCTCTTAAAGACCTCTACATGGTAGAGCATCCCCACGGGTTACAGGGTTTCCCCCACCCAACCTTCCTTGTCATTGAGGGTCCAGGTAGACCAGGATGGATAAATTGACCTCTTAAGTCTACCAATTTTAAGTTTAGATGAGGTGCTTATGATTCCACTTGAACTTTAAGATATTTTGTGCAAGGTGACCTAATTTGAAGATTGGCTACCCTACAAGGTGGGTCAACTTTACCTGATTTGTCCTTGATTATTAGGTCCCAACTTTTTAAGATTCAAGTGGATATTTAGAGCCTAATTTTAGCATTTTCTTGATTAGGCCAATTCAAGTAAGGCTTGGGACACACACAAGTTGGGAGAATACATTCTTGATTAAGCAAGTGGAGTCCTCAACCCTAGAATAGAAATCCAATTTTGGCTCTGATTGATCCAATTAGTTATGTCCAAATTTGGTACCTAGGGCTCAAGCAAGAAGGTGATAGCCCTAGATACGTTAAACCCTAAGTAGGTGTAGAAATCAAGGTTAGGGTTTGTCTACAAAAGAATCAAATTAGGAAACTTGAGAGGATTGATTGAAAGAATGAAAAGCAATTTGTCCCTAATTGATTTTCTTCATTTTCTTATCTCTTATCAGAGTTAGGAGCCTTTAACGAAAAATGGAATGGAATTTACCTACCCCTGGAGTGTTTCAAGCATGTCTTACTCTCCTCGATTGGATTCCCCTACACAGATCACAACAAAATAGATAAAGTTAGTTTCAAATCAGATATTGCAATCAGGAGATCAAATTGCACGTTGCTCCACAGCAACGGCACCAAAATGTTCCTTGCTCTAAATCAATGTTTTAGGAAGTAATGTGCCGTAGTATAGCCGATAAAGCATGAAAAACAAATAGAATTTATACTTGAATGAAATCCGGGGTCGAACATAGGGAGCAATTAGCAATTTAATACTCAAGATTGCAATTCAAAGCAAAATATAGCAGTATAATGGAAATCTCAAGCACAAATAATATAAATATAGAAGCAAGAGTTAATGTAGCCAAAAATATTAGGGAAAAATGGTGATTTGAATCACAAAATTACCCTATTACAATTAAACTAAATAATGCAATAGTACTAGTCAACCAAATGCCACGTAAATTGAGTGCACAGAGATCAGATGGCTGGAACTTCAATTAGATGGCTTAACCATCCAGATGCTACAGTGCCAAGAGGGCACTCTTCCTCTTGGCTTCTTTTCTTTCTCCTGCCTTAGGCTCTTTTCTTCTTCTCTCTCTTCTTTTCACTCACAAGGGAGGAAACTCGTGAATTTTGGCTAAGTGTTGGGGGCTTTCAAGAGCAAAACCCCCATTCCCTCCTCTCTCTCTTTACTCTTTCTCAGACCCAGGTGTATAAGTGGGTCAGTAACCGGATAATCGGGTTAGGGTCCAGGTCTATGGGCAGTGGTCATGGATGAGGGTGCGTAGGGTGTGCAGGGGACCTCACCCCCTAGTGTCGAGGCAGTAAGGCCCCGGCACTTTTTCCTTTTATCTGCAGTTGAGGCTCCATTGCTTGCTGATGTGGGACTAAAGTCCCAACTTTGTTCTTCGCATAAGGTAGTGAAAGCTGCAGCTGCTTCCTTCATCAAATCAACGCAGAGGACTTGGTCAAAGGCCTGAATTGGTCAGTCGAGAAACTTCTTAGGCTGAATCCGTGTCACTTGGAGCGAGTGCCTGGGAACTGTGTTGCAAGAACATGTGCTAGAGCTCTGTCGAAGTAGCTGTGTCAATGACAACCGGTGATGAGTACTTGAAAATCAAAAGACGACTTCAAAGCCACATCAGAATAACTCAGTAGGTGCATGGGAGTGTAGCAAAGTTGATGGTGGCGGTGGCATGCCGCGTATGTAGTTGAAGAGGCCCGATGACCTCGAGGAAGGTGGACGGAGGTGCATGACTCGGGTGAGGAGAAAGAGAGAGCCAAGCCCTAAATTTCTTTAAGGCTTTTACTCAGTGAAGTGAGGCAACGCTTGTGGACGTGGTGGCGGGAGGAAAGATGATCTGTGGCGGTAGGAATGCTTCGCCGGAGGTATGCCAGCAAGATGGAAGACAGAGTTGGAGCAGGTATGTGAATAGTTGGAACAGAGTTTCGGCAGTACAGTGATGATGAGTTGATAACGAGTAGTCGAACGAACTAGCTATCGAATGAAGGAGGATAGAGTTGGCACTTGTTGTGGTATGGCCAGTGCCGGAGGAGATGAAAACTCCGATGACATAAACAGCGACGATGACGGGGTTAGGAAGCATCACACGGGTATGTTGAGATGTGGAAGACGGTGGGCAGGAAGAACCAGCTGCCTATGGTATGTGGTGGCTAGCAAAGGAGCTGGCGATAAGAGTTTGCCAGAGCAAGCTCAGAGCAAGTCGGAGGTAAAGGAAGGAAGAGGGCTTTTGGCTTGAAGACTTGCTGAAGAAGAGGGGAATGCCAAGGGGGTCTTTTATAAGCCAGAGGGCGAGCTTTCAAGCATGGAAACCAAGCTTTGAAAGCTCAAAAATCATGGAATAGGTTTTGGATTTTCAAGAGTTCATATAAACTCTTAGACGAGATGTAGAAGGCAAGACCTACCTCAGATTGAAGAGCAACTCCTCAAGAATCTTCCTTCCAAATTTAGAAGTGTTTCACTGTGAAATCAGGGAGAATCTCTTGATTGAAGGTCGGCAGTTCATGGGTTCACACAGTAATGGCGGCAGGGGCATTTCTACGAAGAAGATGAAATATTTAGGGGGTTGTAATAATTTCAAAAGCTGAGGGGTTATTTGAGAGAATAAGAGTCAGACTTGGACTAAAATGCAAACTAGGTTGAAATAATCTCAAATTGGACTCAAACTTTGCTACAAACCTAATTTAGACCCAAGGAATCCAATGGTGAAGTTGGATTTTGATTTTGACTTAGTTTTACTGGGTAATTTATGTAAAAACCTAAATTAGGGCAATAGTCTATCTGTGACTCTATTTTGGGTCAAAATAGGTTCTGATGGTCAATTAAAAGATGCTAAACCCTAGAGAATATTTTTATATGAATTTTAGAGGGTTTATGTGAATTTTATCCAGACCATAACCATAGTAGATTAAGTGGGTTTATTTTTAGGATTTCAGATGTCATTTAATTCTTTAGATACGTGAAAACCCGTTTCTGGCTGCATGGACCCCCTTATTTGACTTAAATGCATATTTGACCTTTAGTAACCCCTGAAAACCTGTGGTTATTCTGTATTTGTGGATTACTGGTAAAATTGCAGAAATAACCTGTTATTCTTCTTTTCTTCTCAAAACAACTCAACCTGCCCAAGAAACCTTCTGACTGATATGTTGGAGCTTTTATTGACTTTATCAAATCAAATTAACCTAGTTATGGCTCATGATGGTGTTTCCATCAGCTATTGAATAACCCTAATGTTTTTCTGACTTCATGGTATGAGGCAAGGAAACAGATTCATAAGCTTGGTTTGGATTATCAAAAAATCGATGCATGTCCACACGACTGCATTCTTTTCAAAATTGAATTCACAAAGTTGAGTAATTGTCCTGAATGTGGACATGAGAGATATAAGGAAGGTAAAATTGAAAGTAAGAGGAAACAACCTCAGAAAGTTCTTCCTTACCTTCCATTGACAACTGGGCTTCAACTCCTTTTTATATCAATTAAAACTACACGGTGGATGACATGGCACCAGGATTGTAAATCTCAAGATGGAAGAATACGTCATCCTACTGATTTAGAGGAGTGGAAAATATTTGATGAAAGAAATAATTTATTTGCTTTAGAAGCAAGGAATGTGCGGTGGGGTCTTGCAAGTGATGGATTCAATCCATTTAAGAGTATGTACCCGTCATACCCTATATGCCCAATGTTAATGGTCACTTATAACTTACCGCCCTGGTTGTGAATGAGATTGTCATTCATGATACTGACCCTATTAATCCCTAGTTTAAAACAACCATGAAATGTTATAGATGTTTATCTCTAGCCATTAATCGATGAACTAAAATAGCTATGGTACATTGGCATGAAGACGTATGACGCAGAAAAGAAAGAATTTTACAATATGCATGCAGCATTGTTGTGGACCGTAAAAGACTTCCCGACGTATGAAAATTTGTCAAGTTGGAGCACTAAAGGAAAGCTTGCTTGCCCAGTCTTTATGGAAGACACTCATCACCTATGATTACCAAAAAGTAAGAAAATATGTTATTTAGGACATCACAAATTTCTACCTATCGAACATAGATGGCAAACATCACAGTTCAGGAGTAAATTTGATGGCAGGATGTGTCGGTATTCAAAGAAAAATCCAAACAATAAACTTAGTACAGATTCTATTAGGTTACCGAGTCAAGTTATAATGGAGAGATTACTAGAAATGGGTGAGATACAATTGGGTCGACCATTCAAACAAGACCATACGGCCTCGAGGAATTCTGGATTTCGAAATAAAAGCATTTTCTTTATAGAGCTGCCATACTGGAAAAATCTTACAATATGTTATAATTTAGATGTTATGCACATCGAAAAAAATGTGATGGACAACATCTTAGACATATTAAATCCAACGGATGATAAAAAGGATACGATGAAAACAAGGAAAGACATGGAGAGTTTAGGGATACGTCCGAAGCTACATATTCATGAGGTTGGTAGCTACTTCCCACCTGCTATTTACAGCTTAAATCAAGACTAGAAGAGTAGACTATTCTCCTTCTTAAAGGAAATTCAGGTGCTAGATGGGTTTTCATCAAAGCTTTCTTGTTGTGTGAATGAAGCGCAAAAAAAGATATCTGGCTTGAAAAGTCATGACTCCCACGTTTATATGCAAGTATCATTTCCACTAGTGATATGGGAGATACTGCCAAAGCTAGTTGTTGATTCATTCATAGAGATGAATAGGATTTTCAAGGCTATTTGTTCGAAGACACTACAAAATGATACGCAAGATCATGGATTAACAAATAGTCATTACTCTTTGGAAAATGGGACAAATTCTTCCCCCAGCCTTCTTTGATGTAATGGTTCATCTCACCTTGCATCTTGCAAATGAAGCGAGAATCGGTGGACCTATCCAATTTAGATGGATGTATCCTATGGAGCGATTTTTGAAAAGCTTAAAGATTATGTTTTGAACAAGGCAAAGTTGGAAGGATCCATTATAGAAGGGTATCTCGTGGAGGAATGCATAAATTTTACTTCCATGTACATGAATGAAACTATCAACCACATTAACAAACTTCAAAGGAACTATGAGGGGGAATACAATGACAGTGATGAAGAATGTTAATTTTTCATATCAGAGGAAGGTCGATTCTTCATACAGAGTACAAGACAATTTCATAAAATGACAGACGTTGCACACATTTATTTCTTTTAAAACAAATTTATGAAATTAACACATTTTACGAGGAATTCGAACGATTAACTCTTTCAAGGACAACTGAAATTAGCTTCTTAGATTGGTTTAAAGGTTAGGTTAATCAATTGAAAGAAGATAAGGACCCACGATGGGTATCAGATTTTGATGCAATTGCTGATTCACCATTACATTATGCACATTACCACTCTTGGTATATAATAAATGGGTTCAGATTCAGGATAAAAGAACTTGATGATAGAAAGGTTACACAATAAGCTGGAGTTGTTGATTCAGATCTTTTCACCAATCCAGGTGGATATTATGGTGAAATCAGAGAAATTATGGAGATCAGCTTCATATTTGATCGCAGGGCTGTCCTATTTAAATGTCATTGGTTTGATGTTTTTAAAGAGGGCACCGATTTCAAAATTGACAAGAGACACAATGTCTTGAGTTTAAATCATAATCGTCAAATTCTTCAGTCTGATGAACCATTCACATTGGCATGTCAAGTGGCACAAGTTTCCCATGTCACCGATAATTGCCAAAGGGGATGGGTTACATCCATAAGAACAGTACTGCGCAACCATTTTGACGTACAGTCTGAAGCATACCAAGAATTAATAGAAGGTCATTTATTTGCAATCGATGTTGACGTCTAAGGTTAGTAACAATTTCTTTGTTTTGTTTCATTTCTATTTAAATGAAATTCATATTAAAATTTAAATTCATAGGGGCATATATGTCATTACAAATGGGGTTTGGAGTAAAATTGAAATTCATGTCTGTTGATTTATATACTAATGATTTTTAATTATATTAATTATTGCATTTTTTATGTGTTACAGATGAAGTTGTCCATGAAAAAACCCAAAAAGAAGGGTCCTCCTGAGACACAGCCCTCCATGTAACCCGATTCATCTCCTCAGGCTCAGCCACCCCCCCACAGCAGGCTCAACCACACCTTCAACAGCAGGTTTAGCCACCCCTCTAGTCATGTTTCGTATGACCCAAGAAGATGGTCGTTTACTACATATGGGGGGGAAGGAAAAGAGGAAGGAGATTGCTCAGACCTTGCCAGACTGAGTAGAGGATTGAAAGAGAGATCTTCATTTTTGATAACAATTTTAACATAAAATGTCGTGTCATTGTATTTCATTGCGTGGTAGAAAATCACTTTTCAAAATATTTAATATTCAAAAACTAACCACGGAAATAGTTAGGTCATCTCCACAAGGAGGAATTAGCCTATTGGACTAATGCATAGTGCTTCGTTTATTCGGGAATCTCAACGGTTGTGCACATTACTTAGTGCAACTCATTTTCTCACATAAACGCTCGCTTTAACCAATTAATCATGGATGTAGGTATTTATATGCAAAATTACCATAATATATTATTCTATTAAATAATGATCGTGGTAATGATAATCAAAGTAAATACTAATTTCTAATAAAACATTCATTATTTACGATAATCAATGTGGCATGCTCTTATCTAATTCATGAGGAACTCAACCAGAAGCAATTTGTCAAGAATAGAGAGATATGAGTGCAAATTCACCTTAATATATTAATTTGGTAAATAAATGAATAGGAAAGCCTGCAATGGCATTTTTTGTAAATACTAATTGGATGGAAAATAGAGGTTTTTGCCTCTCTTATCCTTGTGCACACGTAGGTCGACAGCAACTGGCGAGGCGCTGGCGGAAGGTCAGCCAGTGCATTGGCTATGTGATGGCGGTCGTGGCATCGATGGAGGTGGCTAGAGTTGGCCGGTCAGCGAGGTGGTGGGCCAGCGGCAGTGAAGTTGTTGGCAAGTGGAGGAGCTGTTGTGGCTTGCGTGGAGGCATGGAAGGGGTTGGCATGCTGCGTGGAGATCCTCGGTGGTGTTGTCGTGGAGAACGGGTGGCCAGAGATGGCTGGCCGATGAGGAGGTGATTGCAAGGTCTGAGTTCTTCTTGCGTGAAGCATTGCAGAGGGCACGTCGAAAGGAAGAAGGGGAAGAAGACAAAGAAGAAGCAAGAGCGGAGGTGGGTTTGGCTGCTGTGGTGGCATGCACGTAGTACACACGCAACTGTGGCATGATGGTGGCATGATGTTCCTTAGCTGAAGGGGGTTTTGGTGGTAATGTGCATGTCTGCAGCAAGGAGGAGATGTTGGGCTTTCGGTGGGGAAGGCGGTGGTCCTGGGTTGAGTTGTAGTGGGTTGGCTCTGTAGAAGTTGGAGAGTGATGGGTGCGGGTGGAGAAGATGGAGATAAAGAAGATGAAGAAGAAAGGGAAGAGGGCGATGGCAGTGTGTGGCGATGCCGGTGGAGGGTGTGATGGAGATCCCCCGCAATGGGAAGGGAGATTGGTCCTGGTGGAGAGGATGGCATGGCTTTTAAAAGAAAACTCTCCCTCTGTTTCTCTTCAACCGCCGACTTCTCCAACCACTCGGCGAAGATCGCGAGTGATTGGAACAGAAGATAAGTTCTGGCCATACTCTATCAGATGTCCAATAAATAGTCTAGATGACTTAAAAAGTATGGATTGCAATGAGTCCACGATGGTGGTTCTCAGACGTCCAAACTAATCTCCAGACGTCTTATAAACGTAGAAATGTCATGTGAACTATTGTACCTAACCTGCATTCCTAAAATAAATTATATTATCATAATATATGTTATTAAATGTTAAATTAGAGTGTAAAATCAAATGCTGGCTAAGGTAAACTGCAATTTAACTCCTACTCAATTAATAATTAAGGAAACTAATTAAAGAGTACTTAAGCCAAACAATGGTCCACAAAAGTGGACTTATCAAATGACCCCATGCCTAAGTTTTGCAAGTCCTTAGCAAAAAGTGAAAAACAATGGAAGTAACCAAAAGGTTTCTTCTTTCCTTATTCCAAAAATTTAGAGATCCAGGCTAATGTGAAGTGATAGTAGCCTAAGTAATAGATCCAAGTGAAAAGTCAACTTACATTTATAGTTCATACTTATCCCTTGGTAAACATTTTATTAGGATAGGCAACTTCCCTTTGGGATAAAGCAGAAAATAATCTGTAATTTGACCCCAACCTTTTCGCTTAGGTAAGAGATATTGAGTTGAATGGATTTATATTTGGTGGCTCATACTCATCTGGTGCTACCTGTAGTCTAGTACTGCAGGCTCTAACTCTCCAGACTATCGAATGAGTCAACCTAGAGAGAGGCTAAACAACTGTACTCTCTTGATGTTCCTTTGTGCTCACTCTTTTCCTTCTATTCTTTCTGAGATCACAAATCTCACCAAATTTTGTAAATGCACTCACTGTTTGGTGGCCTCACTTGGCATTCACACTTCAATTAAAGTCCTAATAACTCTACAACTAAGTTAGAGGACCTCAGCCAGTATTTGGGCAATTAGAAATGCTAAAAAGTAGGTATGGGTCATATTTGGTGGATTGTAATGGGTGTTTTTGTTGTTGCCTCAAAAACATTAACATATAATGAAAAAATGACAAGAAGATGAAACTCCAAACTCAGACCCTTTTTTTTAATATATTTCTTTTTTGTCTCCCTTTCTCTTTCTTCCTTTTTTTTTCAACTACTAACACAAAACGACGCATACTTTTATTTATGAGGCATTATTAGGAATGATGATGGTCAAGAGGATATTGTGTGGCTTATTTGGTGGAAGTACCTACTCTTGGCACCGGGAAGGAATGGATAGAACAATTGTATTTCTGACCTTTGATATTACTACCCTCCTTCAACTAAGGACTCTATGAAGAACAGTCGTAACCATCTACCATAGTCATAGTTTTATTAGGACTCCATCTTTGTGTATCTACCTTATTTAGTGTCTCTCAGGGATTCAAACAATATACGCACACAAGAACAAAGAGCAAAAATAATGCCTAACTCTGAGGTATCATCATCTAAATATCTAGAACTTAAGAGTCCTTGCACTTGACTTAGTGTACCAATAGTCTCTCTACTTTCTTCTCACAAATATGAGGTGGATCTAATAGAAGACAGTATGCCTGACTCACTATTAACTATCCAAGGGTTTAGTAGACTAAAAATCCTTATTGATTTTTCTTCAAAGATCCATTATCTAGTCTATGTGCAAGTAAAGTAACTATACCGGATTCTAAACTTAGAAATAATTTAAGAAGAAAATCTTTAATGACACCTCCTTGATAAAAATTTTCTACTAGGGCTAACCAATTTAGCTCAAGAAAATAAAAGTTTTTTTTAATATATATATATACTAATGCACCTAACCAAAATGCATGAATACAGTCTAAAAATGCAAAATGCACCCCCCATGCCTAAATCCTAGAATGCCCTCATTATAAAATTAAAATAGGGGGAGAAAGGAAGGAAATCACCTGATAAAGGCATTATTCTGAACAGTGGGTTGCCTCCCAACAAGCGTTGCATTTTCTGTCGGCAACCAGACTTATAGGGAAGCATAGGTTCCAAACAGAAAGTGCCAGGCCCTAAATATATGTGTAACAGTGCGGGCCTACAAAATAGGTTGCCACGGATGTTGGTGAGCTGATGATGCAATGTTATCCCAAATGCTCGCTAGAACACATGAAAGTAGAGAACCTCGTAGGCTACCTAGGGATGTCTAGGAACATGAAAAGGGACCTCCCGAAATGAATAAGTGGAGGATAACAAGGGTCCTCCAAACTAAGAAGGGTTTTAAAACGTATAAGCATAATTATTTCAAACCCTTGAATGGCTAGACTAAAAGTACATGCATCAATCCACACGCCCCATTCTACCCAAGGATGTACTGTCCTGATATTCTCCCCAAAAAGAATGTATATGAGCAGGGACGTGAGCAAGGATTAGTTAGGCAGTGTAAGGGTTGTTTGTGGTGTTAGGCGGTAATGGTTAAGTCCAAGGAGGGCTTACTTTGTGTCAAGTCCAACAATTCAGATTCAGTATTATTCTCCCTAACAGCTGTAGAAAAATTAATGTCACCCTGCCTATCATTAATGATTAGAGTCATATTTTCACCTTCCCGTATATGTGAATCAATGGTGGATTCCCAATCAAATTCCTTTGATGGCAGGGTCGAAGCAACAGAATCTTTTTCATTAATTTCATCCCCAAATTCTTTTGGCTCACTCTAGTTTTTGCTGAGGTGTATATGTGATTCACTAGTAAAGAAAGGAGTTGCTTCAATATCCTCAATTATTTCAAAAGGAGGATCACTCTTAATGTTTTGGAGTAAGCCTATATCACTCAATTCTTTGTTCTCTTCGGGGCATAAATCCTCAATTGATGTGTATTGTCCCCGAGAGTCTCTCCTAGGATTCTCACTATTGTGTTCGTTCTCCTCTAATATCAACTCCTGGTTTTGCGGAGGATGACTCTCAAAATCAAAAGAAGAGAGGAATCCAGATTTCACCAGATTATTTATATCCTCAAGGGGTAAGTCCTCAAATAACACATAATCCCCCTACGAATCACTCTAGATACTAAGGCCAGGTTCCTCCATTGGGTTATCATCCTCCTCTAAAATAGACTCTTTATACCCCTGAGACCAAAATTGTTTTAATTCATCCTCCATTCCATGAGGGTCACCATCATTGGGTGCATTTAAATCCTCAGAATGTTGGATGGTAGGTGTTGATTCCCTAAGTGGAGGGTCGGGATTAGGCTCACTAAGGGTAGAATGGGGTTCCACCAAATGATTAATAGGGGAAGTGATATGAAAAATATGACCTTGACCCAGGTTATCAGGGGTAAGGAAAATACTGTCATCAGGGTCAAGGTCCTCAAGAGGTACCATCTTCCCTTTCTTTTAACTCCAATATAGCTCGAGTGGATAATCACTAGGATTGTTCTCCTCTAGTGGCCATGTCTCATGGGGAGAGTCTAAGTGATAGCTACTCAAAATGGGATCCCTATTGTTATTAGTTTCCTCAGAATTATTTTCATGATCACGGTTGTACGAGTAGGGATTAGAATCACTAGTAAGAGTGTAGCTAAGCTGTCTAATTTCTTTGTTCAACTATTGACTATTCCACAACATCTCTCCCATAGACTCCATCATTTCTTTTTGTTGATTTTACATTTCTATCATAAAAGTGGAGAGGCTACTGCTATCAAATTGGGGAGGATAGTCAATCTCATGCTCTGGTTGCCTAGGGGTATCAGTCCAACATTGATAAGGAAAATCATGAAGGGTGGAGTGTTGGGTGTTTGCAAAATGGAAAATTCTACTCCTAGGCTATGCTCAAAAGTGGGAGTTATCGGGCCAGTACTCCTAGGATAGGAATATGATTGATCCCATGAATTGTCATTGTACCCATCAAAGGATGGATATGCTCGGGGCATGGGATCCTGGTTAAAATGATAGGAGTAAGGATAGTCCATTTCTTTCAATCAAATGGTTTAACTCTCTTAGGACATAGATAGATTAAAAATAGAAACTTCCTAGAGAGTTCTACCACCGTCAAAACAAACGCAAATACAGTGGGATCTGTTTTTAGTAGATTCTAGGTCATAGAATTAAGTGTTCAGTTGGTGGCCAAACAAGTTTTGCAAAAATTACACTTCCTAGGCCGACCTTCATAGGTGCTACAACATACTCGTAAGGGATGGAAGTCTCGAATCGAGCCCACACATGAAGAACCAAAGTAACTTGGTGGATAGGCTTATTGATTTCCAACTAACTTCCCTTGTGGTACAAAAGAGGAGAGGTAGAAATTTATCTAGTGACCTTATGTGTGATGTGCACAGTGTCTCAGGTGTGCAACACATATTTGCATTTTGAATTTTGAAATCTTGCAATCAAGTCCTTTACATGCAATTTCAAGTCACTGATTTTAAGATCCAACCTCTTAGTAGTCCCAATTTTTAAAGTGACCACTAAATTAATTCTATTCAAAGACTTTAGTGCTCTTTGATTTAAGTCCAATGCAGATGCATGATAGGTAATTGATGCTTAAGAGAAGACCTACCTTACTCCAGCTTTCTTCAAACAAGGATGTATGTGATGCAAAAATATAACCTAGACGCTGCTCATTCAATCCTAGATGGTCACCCTATTGATATGCAGCTTCTAGCAGGTGGTGTTCGACCCGATTAGGTTGTTAATATGGTAATTTTATCGTTGAAGTGTGTATAGTGGTTAACCTAAATCGGACCTAACCATCTCTTTACAAAATTTTTTTAACCTGGCCTACTTGATTTTATCTTAGTCACTTTTAGGCCCAGGGTCGAACTCAGGGAAGTGGGGTTACAAGTCAAGTTTCTACGCCTTTCTTACAACGAATCTCTTCCGTTCGTTTATTGTGTTTTTGGTGTTTTTCTATTTAGATTTTTTTCTGATAATCTTTGTCCTTGAGGCACACCCTCAAAATTAGGTTCTTGGCTTTGAGCCAAATCAGGGTTCCAAAATGGGTCTTGCTATTCGCAAGACGGAGTACCTGCAAGTCAAGGATTATCTTTTCTCTTTTATATATTTTTTTATCTTTTTATTGGCATGAAAGAGAAGCAGAAATAAAGTAAATATAGCATATATATATAGGTATATATTATATATGTATAAAGGGGTGGAGGTGGAGGTGGAGATGGAGTGTAGCATGGTGTTGAGTCGGTCGTCATCTAAAAAGATGCAACTGACAGGACGAGGTGCCGCGTGGAGTGTAAGGTGGATGGTGGAAGATGTGTGCGACCACGCTTTTTGTACGCGTGTATCGGGGAATATCAGCAATTGGTGCAGATATTCCCACGATACCACGTATGGTAAGTAATGTGAAAAAGTATATATATGTATATATGTAAATATATCTATATGTATATATAAATGGTTATAAATATATAGGTATATATATGTAGTTATATATGTATATATATGTTTATATGTATGTATATATGTATGTCTATATATATATATATATATATATATACGTATATGATATATGTATATAGACTAATACATAGTTATACAAGTACCAATATATGTATAGATATATGTATATAAGTATATGTATATATGTAAATATATATGTATATATATATATATAGGTATATAGATATATGTATATATATATATGTATACAAATACTTAGTTATATACATACTACTAGATATATAGATATAAGTATATACATATATGTATATATATCAATATATATATGTATATAATACTATATAAGTGAGAGTGTGTGTGTCCGAGAGTGTGAGTGTGTGTATGTGTTCTTGTAGAGAGAGAGGGAGAGTGTGCTGTGAGAGAGACAGAGAGAGAGAGAGCACAAGAGAGAGCGAGCTTGCTGTGAAGAAGAAAAAAAACGTTTAAGGCATCTGTAGCTTTAGGGCATCGTCTGGTGGCTTCCACGCACGCGCGTAGGCGCGTATGCGCACGAGGACGTGCACGATGGGGGGAGATGGGCGCGGAGAGGACCGCAGCGCCCAGCGCTACGTGGAGAGGCATATGCGGTGAAGGGAGCGAGCGAAGGCAGGCGCTGGGAGAGGCGGGCGCACGTAGACACGCGGGCGGGCACTGGAGCAGGCGCGGGGCTGAACTCGTGCACGGGCAGTGGCCGTTAGCGGCATGCCAGGTGACCGGTTAGGTGAGAAACTTACCGGTCACCCTACTGTAGCCATAGTGTTTTGCAGAAACACGTGAACAGTGGCCGGGCGAGCCACGCAACCGCCTACATCCGGTGTTGTGAGTGCGGACGGCTCGGTGTGCACGGAAGAGTGGCTCCAGCTGGTGGCTTGCGGGCGGGATGTCGTGACAGAGCGCGCGGAGAGGGCTGCTGGCGTGTGCGGTGGAGGGCGAGGGTGACCTGTTGCTTGCGCAGAGGCTTACTGGTGCTGCTGGCGTGCAGTGAAACTTGGCCAGCAGCTGCAGTGGCACGCAGTGGCCGATTGCGGAAGGGAGCATGACCGGGCTCTTGCGCGAAGAAGCTGGAGGCGAGGGTGCCTGCAGGCGCACGCGCGGAAGGCTTGTGTGTGCTGCTGCCGCTTTGCTGCTGCTGCTGTGGGGCTCGGCCGGTTGCTGGAGGGTGTGCGGTGGCCGGTTGAGCTTCTCATCTAAAGCTTTGCTCCAATGGCTGAAGTGGCGTGGTCATTCAAACAGGGAAAAGAAGGCCACCACGCCCACTGGCTCTTTGAAGAGCTGGATGGTGGTGGACTCACGGTGGTGGTTGTGCACCACCGTGAGGTGCTCCTGTCTGCCGGGTGTCTCCACTAAGGAGGAGGTCTTGCATATGGAGGGAGAGGGAGGAGATGACGGTGTCCTGGAAGGAGAAGTGGAGCTGCTGTGGGTTTTTTTTTTGGCTGGGGACCAGGCTATTTACAAAGAAGGAGCTGTGGTCCTTTTAAAGAAGAGGAAGCCATGCACAGCCATGCATTGGCTGTGCGTGGCTCATGCATGGCTTGGCAGGGAGTGGTGCATGCGGTTGCAGGGCAGGCAGGGAGAGGGGGAGTAGGACATGGCGCGAAGAAGAAGAGGATGCTCCATGCAGCTGCGGGGAAGATTTCAAAATCAAGTGAAATAAAAAATAAAAAGATTATGAATTTTACAAAGATGCACTTGCGGAAAAAATGTTAAATGCAAGGCCATTTATTTACTCTCCTCCCCTCTCAATTAAATGCATGCATGCATGTATTTTTACAAATGCGACTATGGAACCCTAATATGCACTGGTAATGCTAGGAAATAACACATGATGGCACAATTGCAGGCGTATTTTTGCGGTGCCATCATACCCCCATGCCTATCTTTTGCTAGTCCCTAGCAAAACATTTTTTGTAATGTATTTAGAAATGATCTTTAAGCTGAAGATTTTCTTCTGAGGCAACATATGCGTGTTTATTGTTGGATATTGTGAGAATCAATTGTAGAGAAGACTACCAGTACTTTAAGTCTCACATGATATAGATCTTCTCTCGAGTAACCAGGACTCTTGATATTTAAACCTTAAGTATGATTTCCAGGACCCAGGAGGTTTTTGCCGAACTCGAGAGCTCAAGAGGCTATTGCTTGTCCATAATGAAGAATCAAGACTGACCAGATGAACATTAGGACTCAAGCCTAGGGTTCATGAATTTTTAAGTACAGGTTGGTCCCAGTTTCAGCTCATGTCTTCGGATTGACCCTTAAGATGATGGAAACTCAACTCCCATTTTCTGACATTTGTGGCTCACAGGAAAATAGAGTATTTGCGACTTGCCCTGAAGAAATGTTTTAGGGTAGAGACTTTACAGACATTTGTGAGATATTCTGACTTATTTACATTTTTTTTTATAGAAACACGTGTCAGTATATCTCTTACAACATTATTTGGAGGAGCACACTTTTCTTTTTGGTGGGAGAGTTTCTTTTTGGTGGAAAGAGTTTCTCCTAAACACAAGACTAAAACCTAGGATAAAAAGTCTACCCGCGCGCACAGGTAAGGACTCCACCTTCCCTAATGAACACTAGGGTTGGATCTTATGTTCACCTGGTCTTTCTTGATATGTGTAGTGTGAACCAAATTTACTTCAGCTCTCAAGTAGAAGCAAACCAATGAATCCTATACTGGTGTCTTAGGTACAAGAATACGTCCTTAGTTAGGAGAGATTCCGATCTATCTTGTCAATGTCAAGTGAATTAAGCCGAGCCTGAGCGAATCAAGCTTCTGTGGCCAGGAAAGTCTTCAAAACAGAGGTTGAATATCCATAAACACTTATTGTATTTTTGTTTCAACCTTCAGATCATTACTAAACACCATTTATTATTATTATTATTATTATTATATATATTTTTTCTTTTTCTTGCATATTTATAAATAGGTGGAAACTGCATGGTACCATAAAATACCTAGATCCTATGGATGCCTATCCACCCCCCCATGCCAAACGATGCTATGTCCTCATATGCATGCAGGGAAAGGTAGAGAAAGGACGAAAGATCGGGTAACGAGTGCTAAGGTGCAGGGTATACAGTAGGGTGGTAGGGTGGGTGGATGGTGGGTGGTGAAGTGAAAAGTGAAGTGATCGTGATAGTGGAGTGAAAAGTGATGGTGGATGTGAAAGGTCTGGCATTTCATGGGATGAGAGTGTCCCAGGCGGATTGGAGCACAAGTCAGGAGAAAGAAATTGGCCCTCAGATTGGCCAAGAAGAGGGGCTTCTTGGATAGATGGATCCAAAAAGGAATAGCCCCAGTGAGTAGGATGTGGGCTCAAGGTCCCAATGTGGATTTGCAAATCCGCCTGATTTGGCGGGGAAGAAAGGGCAATCCAGTCTTCAAGAGTGTGGATGGGCGGTGAGTAGCCTGGAGATGACTCAGACCACGAGGTATGGGAAGAGGAGAAAACCTTGTCAGAAGTCTAGTCAGGAGAAGGTACGGGAATAGGGAGGGATGGGGGAACGTCACAATATGTGTTGATCAGGTAGTCATCAGTGTTTATAGGTAATCCATACCAGTCTAAATAGGTCCCAATTAGTCCGATACATGCACTGACGGTCATGTCAGACGTGTCATCCTCGATGCAATCGCAATCAAAGTTCTTGGTTGCCTTGAAGATGTTAAATCTGGGCTTTTCAAATCCAACGGCAATCTCAATATAGCCCGACTCGCCGTCGATAAGGGCATGGGCTGTGGCCAAGAAAGGTCGACCAAGGATGATTAGACAATCAGAAAGTGAGCTAGGAGCTTCCATATCTAAAACAAGAAAGTCAATAGGAAAATAGAGATTGTTGACCCTAACGACCACGTCTTCCACCACACCCTTCGGGATTCTGACAGAACGATCTGCAACTGTAACATGACAGGGGTGGGTTTCAGATTTCCCAAGGAAAATTTTTCGAGCATGATGGTCGGTATAAGATTTATGGAAGATCCTAGATCAAGTAAGGCACAGTTAAAATTGCAGCCTTGGATGCTACAGGAAATGAGTGGTGTGCCCGGATCTTTCTACTTCAGTGGTAGGTTTGACAGTTTAGCACAACTCGCATGAGGCGAGAGAACCACCGGATTCTTGGTTTTCTTTGACTGTTGCCTGGGTGTTGTGTAGTCTTTGAAAAATCGGGCGACAATAGGTATGTGATCGATAGCCTCGAGCAAGGGTACCTTGATTTCTACATCCCTGAACAAATTACGTAGGTTATCGAAGGCCTGCGTATCTTTCTTCTTGCATTTTGGCTCCCTCAATAGAGCCTCAGGGAATGGGACTTATTCTGGCACGAATTTGGGTGTATCATCCTCTCGCGAATGTAGTGCACATCTCGAATGAGAGGGCGATGAAGAAGAAGACGGGCCAGGATCAGGTCGAGGTGGATCGACGGTCTACTTACCGCTCCTCATAGTGATAGTATTGGACGATGCGGGTCCAGTGGGATCATACGGCAGAGGGTTCGCAATAGGGACATAAGAGTGCAGTGCTGTAGTGGGATTAGCCTGAAATCCCGGTGGAATGCTTGGAGCTTGCAAATTTTGATTAATTTGCCCCTGAGAAGGTCGTACCTGTGGTTGAGGACCACAAGGTACGAAGTTTCACGGGTTTGGAACATGTTGGGTGGGAAGAGTGCCCTGAGATCGAGTCGCCATGCGTAGTTGACTGATCTCAGCATTCTGCTGTGCCAATTGGTGCTGAAGAGAGGTCATGTTCTCTTCATGGCACTTTGACATTTCCGTCATCATTCGCATCAATTTATCAAGAGGACTTGATGCGTGTTCGATTTGTGGTACGCAAGGGCCTGATGGCGGATTTGCCATAGGATTAGATTGGGCCCTTGGGATGACGGGTGTGGACGGTTGCATTGGTCCACCCACGGGGTTTTGGCACTGCGAGTTGTTGGACCATGCGAAGTTCGGATGATTTCGCCACCCTGGGTTATAAGTGGCAGAGAACGGGTTGTTCCCCAGGGCGCAAGCGTCTTCTATGCCAGAAGAAGCGTCCGCATGGAAATATGCATTCGAGCACACAAAGGCTTGGTCGTCTGTGTCGAAATACTGGCTCATAGAAGCCAGTTCCACATGACTTACCGAGTCGCTCGGCGCGACACTCAGTAAGGAAGGTCTTACGGGGTTTCTCAGGATAAGCCTGGTGTTGGAAGAATTTGGATTGTGACGAAGTGGTGAAGAGTTGGTGTTTGCCATAGAATGGGCAGGGTTGGCGAGAAGCTCATCCAGCTTCTTGTGCATGACGAAGACTTCATCCAATTTTTGTGCGATAAGGTTGAGATCAGTGGATGAATGGGAGGGTCCCGTGTCAACTTTGTGGACATTTTGAGGCAGGCTGGTACGATTAAAGGTGACAATGGAAGCATTATTCATTGAGTTTTCGCTCAAATTTTCAAATAATTCAAATGCTCCATTCTCGTCTTTATTCATAAAATTCCCTCCACAGGGCGCAAACGTCTTTATTCAAAGTCTCATTTAGCCCATAGTAGAAAATCTGGGCTATATGCCACTTAGGCGGACTGTGGTGCAGACACTTCCTGAGGTCATTATACCTCTCCCATGCCTCATGAAATTGTTCACCATTTTGTTGCATAAATGAAGTGATAGCACTGCGAAGTGCATTGGTTCGCCCGATTGGGAGGAATTTCTTAAGAAACGTTGTTCGCATCTCTTCCCAAGAGTGAATGGTTCTCCCAAGGGTGCGTAGCCACTGCGACGGTTTATCCCGCAATGAAAACGGGAACATTTTCATGAGGACTATAGGTAACCCAATATTTCTTGGTTTAACAGTTTCAGCTAATCGGGTTAGGTCTTCCAAGTGGAGAAAAGGATCTTCACTTGCACGACCATGGAAGTGAAAATTTATTAGGCCAATTATGTTAGGTTTCAGTTCAAAGTCGTCCCCTGCCATGGGGACCCGAATTTGTCCTATGATCTCTGTAGCAGCGGGATTCTGATAAGAGCTAAGAGACCTAGGCTCCTCCCGTTCGGGAGGGTTCTACATTTCCTCCAATGTTTCCCGAATGGCTTCAATTTGTTCATTATACATTTCCATTTGGGTTTGGAGGCGGGTTATGGGATCTAAGGCTCCACCACCTAGTGGGTTTTGAGGGCGGTTTCCTCCCTCGGGATTTGGGGGTGGGTGTGCAGCCATGTTTGTGGAGGAGGAGGACGATTCGGCTTCTTTTCTAGATTTAGTAGGCAATTCACACAGTTTAGGGTTTTGTGACCTCCTCCCAAACATGCACTACCGCAGGAAAAATTAGGGAGATAAGAAGGGAAAAGAGATGAGAGAAATGACGCCGCAAAGATACACTTGATGACAGATCAAGTCAATCAAATTCCTAACATCTACAGTGTGCCCTTAGACCTAAAAATCTAAGTTACCTGCTACCACGAACTACGGAACCGAATGCGAGCACCATGGAACCACCGGGCCAAATTGAAAGGCCATTTGCCCTAATCTTAGACACCCGATAGCACGCGGGAACCCTCACCAGCACATAGGCGCTACACGCAGGTAGTTAGACCTCCAATCCTTAATAAGGGACAAGTTACTACCAATTTTAGTTAGAGGCTCAGGGTCAAGTGCTTTTGGAATGTGAAAGGCATTGTTTACGGGTAATGCCCAAGTGATTGATTTTCAGAGTGTGTAAAACAAGCATGCAACGGGGAAATCTCCCCGAATTGAAGTTTTTATTGGTGAATGATTTTTAGAATTCAGCCTTAAGTAGTATGGATTTTAGGATTTTGCTGAATTACCAATTCAACCAATCTCCGGGTTTTGCAAGAATACAAGTTTTCTTCTAAGCCCAACAAACCCTTCTTCAATGTCAATTGGGTAATGCATGCTACAATGTAATGGGCTTCCCTAAATGGAGATTTCTATGTGTGGATAAACGAATTAGTTTTATATTTATGTGAAAGGGAGCCAAAGCACTTCAATTCAGTTGCTCCCAATCACCATAATGAATTCCACACAAAAGGATCGACCAAAAGATGAAGAAAATCAATTTGTTGGGGTTGAATTATTCGGGATCGAATCTTAGGCAAGTTAAAAAGTCGTGGTGGGGTTGGAATCAACTCAATTCCAAGTCTCCCTACCAAAAAAATGTGATCCCGAATTTGCAGATAAGTGAGGGAAAGAGGGGTGCAATCAATCTTTTTATGTTTGCCACAAAGAATACTTCACACGGCGAAAAATTCAAGAATCAAGATTCTTGGCTTTCTGCTATGCGAAGTAAGGTGGAAAATCCTAGGGTGGTGGGAGTAAAGGCAATCAATCAAACAAGTGAATTTTAATCCACTTGCCCCAAGAGATCCCAAGTTTTTCTAGTTTTTAGTTTTTTATTTTTTTATTTTTTATTTTATTAAGGTTACAAGTTAACCTAGGTTGCTAAGAAAAGAAGACATACTTGTTCGGCAACGTGTGCGAAGCTCCAATGCGGTGTCGGCGTCTTCACACTCTCGTTCCCGCCTTGGATCTGCTCACGTCTTCGACTTCGTCTGCCTGCCTTCTCCTTGCAACAGATTCACCTGCACAGCAAAAAACAAAAACACCCGTGAAGAGAGAAGAGAAAAATGAAAGGAATGGAATAGAAACTTACTTGCAGGCATACTTCCCCGGCAACGACGCCAGAAAAGGTATGGTGTCGGACCCGGTTAGGTTGTTAATATGGTGATTTTATCGTTGAAGTGTGTATAGTGGTTAACCTAAATCTGACCTAACAATCTCTTTACAAAAATTTTTTAACCTGGCCTACTTGATTTTATCTTGGTCACTTTTAGGCCCAGGGTTGAACACAGGGAAGTGGGGTTACAAGTCAAGTTTCTACGCCTTTCCTACAACGAATCGCTTTCGTTCGTTTATTATGTTTTTGGTGTTTTTCTATTTAGATTTTTTTCTGATAATCTTTGTCCTTGAGGCACACCCACAAAATTAGGTTCTTGGCTTTGAGCCAAATCAGGGTTCCAAAATGGGTCTTGCTATTCTCAAGACGGAGTAACTGCAAGTCAAGGATTATCTTTTCTCTTATATATATTTTTTTATCGTTTTATTGGCATGAAAGACAAGCAGAAATAAAGTAAATATAGTATATATGTATAGGTATATATTATATATGTATAAAGGGGTGGGGGTGGAGGCGGAGATGGAGTGTAGCACGGTGTCAAGTCGGTCATCGTCTAGAAAGACACAATCGACAGGACGAGGTGCCGCATGGAGTGTAAGGTGGATGGCGGAAGGTGTGTGTGACCACACTTTTTGTACCCGTGTATCGGGGAATATCAGCAATTGGTGCAAATATTCCTGCAATACCACGTATGGTAAGTAATGTGAAAATATATATATATATGTATATATGTAAATATATCTATATGTGTATATATATATATGGTTATAAATGTATAGGTATATATATGTAGTTATATATGTGTATATATATATATATATGCATAAATATATATGTCTGCATATATGTATATATGTATGTAGCTATATGTATAGATAGATATATGTATAGATATATATATGTATGTATGTATATAATACTATATAGATGTATATATATATGTATATATATATATAGTAATATATGTATATAAAGATATATGTAGCTAGATATGTATATATATGTATATATGTATATATAGTTATATAGATATATATGTATATATGTATGTATATTTATATATATATATATAAGTAGGTGTGTATATATGTATATAGGTAAGTATATATGTGTATATATGTATATATATATATAAGTATATAGATATATGTATATAGACTAATACATAGTTATATAAGTACTAATATATGTATCTATATATATATGTATATAAGTATATGTATATATGTAAATATATATATATATATATAAGTATATAGATATATTTATATATATATATGTATACTAATACCTAGTTATATACATACTACTAGATATATAGATATAAGTATATATATATATATATGTATATATATCAATATATATATATGTATATAATACTATATAAGTGAGAGTGTGTGTGTGCGAGAGTGTGAGTGTGTGCATATGTGTTCTTGTAGAGAGAGAGGGAGAGTGTGCTGTGAGAGAGAGAGAGAGAGAGCTTGCTGTGAAGAAGAAAAAAATCATTTAAGGCATCTGCAGCTTCAGGGCATCGTCTGGTGGCTTCCACGTGCGTGCGCAGGCGCGTATGCGTGTGAGGATGTGCGCATCGAGGGGAGATGGGTGCGGAGAGGACCGCAGTGCCCAGCGTTGCGAGGAGAGGCATACGCGGTGAAGGGAGTGGGGGAAGGCAGGCGCTGGGAGAGGCGGGCACACGCAGATGTGCGGGCAGGTGCTGGAGTGGGCGCGGGGCTGAACGCGTGCGTGGGCAGTGGCTGGTAGCGATGCACCGGGTTACCGGTTAAGTGAGAAACTCATCGGTCACCCCACTGTAGCCATAGTGTTTCGCAGAAGTGCATGAACAGTGGCTACAGTGGCCGGGTGAGCCGCGCAACCGCCTGCGTCCGGTGCTGTGAGTGTGGACGGCTTGGCGCACGTGGAAGAGTGGCTCTGACTGGTGGCTTGCGGGCGGGATGTCGCGACAGTGCGTGCGGAGAGGGCTGCTGGCTTGTGTGGTGGAGGGCGAGGGCGACCTACCGCTTGCGTGGAGGCTTGCGGGTGCTGCTGGCATGCGGTGAAGCTTGGCCGGCCGATGCAGTGGCGCGCGGTGGCCGGTTGCGGAAGAGAGAGCGCAACAGGGCACTTGCACAAAGAAGCTGGAGGCGAGCGCACCTGCAGGCATGCGCGGAAGGCCTGCATGCGCTGCTGTCGCCTTACTGTTGCTGCTGTGGGGCTCGGCCGACTGCTGCAGGGTGTGCGGTGGCCGGTTGAGCTTCATAGCTGAAGCTTTTCTCCAATGGCTGAAGTGGCATGGTCGTTCAAATAGGGAAAAGAAGGCCACCACACCCACCGGCTCTTTGAAGAGCTGGGCGGTGGTGGACTCATGGTGGTGGTTGTGCACCACCGTGAGGTGCTCCTACCCGCCAGGTGCCTCCTCTGAGGAGGAGGTCCTGCGTATGGAGGGAGAGGGAGGAGATGACGGTGGCCTGGAAGGAGAAGTGGAGCTGCTGTGGGCTTTTTTTTTGGCTGGGGACCAGGCTATTTGCAAAGAAGGAGCCGTGATCTTTTTAAAGAAGAGGAAGCCATGCACAGCCATGCCCTGGCTGTGCATGGCTCATGCATGGCTTGGCAAGGAGTGGTGCATGCGGTTGCAGGGCTGGCAGGGAGTGGTGCATGTGGCTGTAGGGCTGGCAGGGAGAGGGGGAGCAGGTCATGGCGTGAAGAAGAAGAGGATGCTCCATGCAGCAGTGGGGAAGATTTCAAAATCAAGTGAAACAAAAAATAAAAAGATGGTGAATTTTGCAAAGATGCACTTGAGGAAAAAAGGTAAATGCAAGGCCATTTATTTACTCTCCTCCCCTCTCAATTAAATGCATGCTTGCATGTATTTTTACAAATGCGACTATGGAACCCTAATATGCACTGGTAATGCTAGGAAATAGCATAAGACGGCACAATTGCAGGCGTATTTTTGCAGTGCAATCAACAAGCAGTTCGAATTTTTTTTATGATAATAAGTAAACAAACCTAATCTAATTTAACTAACTAACATGCAGTTCAAATAATTCAAATAAACATATAATCTAAATAAACTGGGAACACGCTCCCAAAAAGATGCTCCTTCATACAAGAGCGATAGGAAATAAAATGTATTGGGAACACTTTCCCAAAAATGGCCAACACATGTCCACAAGACAGAAATTAAATGTTAATGTCTATCAATCCTGATCAAAATCTAAAAGAAGCAAACAGATGTCTCTGGTTGCTGATCCTTCCTCCACGCGTGTGAGAATAATGCCCATGTGCTCTTGTTAATGCCCTCTAACTGGCATCAAGGTCCACCAAAAATATCCTCTCTGTCGTGCACTTCCGTCACATTCATTTAAATTTTGCACGCAAATAGAAATAAGGTTAGCAATTCAGAAAGGGTTAAAAAATAGCATAAAAATAATATAAATTTCCTGAAAAAATTAATAGACGCATTTCCTCCCTGGCAACGGCTCCATTTGAAAGTGCAATCTTCATTTTCGATATAATTTTAACGTAAAATGCCATGTCATTGTATTTTGTTGCATGGTAGAAAATCACTTTTCAAAACATTTAATAATCAAAAACTAACCACGAAAATAGTTAGGTCATCTTCACAAAGAGGAATTAAACTATTGGACTTGTGCATAGTGCTTTGCTTATTCGGGAATCTCAATGGGTGTGCACATTACTTAGTACAAGTCATTTTCTCACATAAATGCTCGTTTTAACCAATTAATCATGAATGTAGGTATTTATATGCAAAATTACCATAATATAATATTCTATTAAATAATGATCGTGGTAGTGGTAATCAAAGTAAATACTAAATTCCAATAAAACATTCCTTATTTGCGATAATCACTGTGGCATGTTCTTATCTAATTCAAGAGGTACTCAACCAGAAGCAATTTATCAAGAATAGAGAGATATGCATGCAAATTCACTTTAATATATTAATTTGGTAAATAAATGAATAGGAAAGCTTGCAATGGCATTTTTCGTAAATACTAATTGGATGGAAAATAGAGGTTTTTGCCTCTCTCCTCCTTGCGCACACGTAGCTCGACAACGCCCAACGAGGCACTGGGTGAAGGTCAGCCGGCACATTGGCTTCATGATGGCAATCGTGGCATCGACGGAGGTGGCTAGAGTTGGCCGGTCGGTGAGGAGGTGGGCCGACGATGGTGAATTGGTGGGCGGAGGAACTATCATGGCTCGTGTGGAGGCGAGGAAGGGGTTTGAGTGTAGCGTGGAGATCCTCGGTGGTGTTGTCGTGGAGAACGGGTGGCCGAAGATGGAGGTGGTTGCAAACTTTGGGTTCTTGTGTGAAGTGTTGCAGAGGGTGCGTGGAAAGGAAGAAGAGGAAGAAGAACATATAAAAAGAAGCAGGGGCAAGGGTAGGTTTGGCTGCTGTGATGGTGTGCACACAACGTGCGTGGAGTTGTGGTGTGATGGTGGCGTGATGTTCCTCAGCTAAAGGGGGTTCTGGCAGGGGTGTACGTGTCTACAGCGAGGAGGAGATGTTGGGTTTTAGGTGGGGAAGGCGGTTGTCTTTGGTTGAGTTGCAGTGGGTTGGATATGTAGAAGTTGGAGAGTGATGGGTGCTGGTGGAGAAGATGGAGATAAAGAAGATGAAGAAGAAAGGGAAGAGGGCGATGGCTGATGTAAACATGTTTACATTGCATAGGATGACTATTTATGCATGTCCTTAAGCATAGAATTGCATTGCATACTATAAATATTGCATAACATGCTGCATTTAGATTAGTTTGAATAAAATGGAGGCTAATTGTCTCCTTTTATGCTCAGGGATAGATCAAAATTTTTATCAGGGCCTTGGATCGAAGATTCAACAGTACGGATGTGATCAAGGCGACGATTGGAGTCCAACGACTCGAAGATCACCCTAATCAGACACTTGTAGCATCAGATAGAGACCAAGGAACCCTAGAAGATCAAGGGCCAAGATGGTGTGAATCCGCACTTTAAATGACAAATCCAACCACACGGATGGATTTTGATCGACAATCGCAGCCTAACGACGTGAAAATCAACTTAATCTGACAATCGTGGCACCATCTACATCATCAAGAAGATGGACGGGCAAGATGGCACCATGTGGCACCATCTTGGCCACCCAATCATCCGCACGCACCCGCTGAACACATCCGCATCAACATTTCCCTGTCGTTGGATCAAGATCCAACAACTGAGATGCACCCACGCTTAAGTTAATTGCCCGCCCATCCACGCAAGTAGCGCAGTGGGCGAGAGCGCTTAAGCGAGGTGTGGAAGTGCGTTCGAATCGCAGGAGGCAGGCGCGGGTGAGCCGGCATGGCGGCCATCTGATTGTGATCAAGTGGTCGTGAGTGCTCAATAACACCCACGCACTATCGCATGCCTGCACCTCACGCGAGATCGCACGCAGGCGTTGCACGTAGAGGAGGCGGGTGGAGGGTCGAGTTAAGCCGTCCGATCGTGATTTAAAAATATAGGGAGGCGGACGTTTGATTTAAAAATATGTGTTTGTTTTATTTGTCACGAAGTAGATTAATTGGTTAAAAACTATCAAACTATTTACAATAAATAGGAGAGAGAGAGAAAGAATAAGAGAGAGAGAATATTACAAAAGAAATATCAAAAAGAGATGTAGAATGTACATGGAATTTATCATCAAAGAGATTGTTCGTTACATTAAACATTACGACTAGAAAGTGGAAAAATGATTACACTGGAAAGCATTAAATCTACTCTAGAAAGCACTAAAAGAATGGGGAGAGAGATATCCTTCTCGATGGTCGCTTGGAGGATGAGCCGGACGGGACGACGCTTGGAAGAAGGGGAACAGAGCAGGATGAAGGAGGACAAAGCAGGAAGAACAGGAATGGGACAGCATGTCATCGTCATTACGAGATCCGCCTCCGAATGGGGGATGAAAATTTGACTTTATCTTGCCGGAAGCATCCCGGGTGTGGGACAAGCTTCTCTTGCTCTTTGGAGAGGGAGAGAAGAGAAGGAAGGGATGAGAATTTCGTGTGGAGGGGGTCTCCTTTTATAGTTTCAAGGAGTGAGGGCAATTTGGTCATTTAAATCTCAAAACATTAAATAAGGGGTCTTTAGTGACGAATAAAACTGTTGCTAAAGCCCCATCGTAGGCGATGTGTGTCGCCCGCCCATCTTCCGCGCACTCAATGCCTTTCCACGTTCTGCCAACCACAGTCAGACGACTTAACTCTCCCCTCGCAGCACCTCTGCATGAAATGCCCACGTGCGATCTTCTCGTGAGGCGTGTGTGTGCAATAGAGCGTGGGTGCTATCGAGCGCCCATAGCTGCTCAATCGCGATCAAGTGGTCACGAAGCCCGCTCGCCCAGGCCCCAGCAACCGCTCACGAGGAATCGATCGTGCACCACTTACTCACGTAAGCGCTCTCGCCCATTGCGCTACGTGCATGGATGGGCGAGCGGTGCATCTTCATAGTGCGCGATCTGGACTGTTGGATTGAGATCCAACGGTCGAGATCGCTTCTTCCTTTGGCTTCAGTGAACGAAGGGGCTGGTCTGAGATGCACTCTTAGCCATTGGATCTTGATACAATGGTGGAGAGCTGTGGTTGCTAGAGGCCTCAGAGGTTGAGGGCAGCCGGTTGGGCGGCTGAGATGGTGCCATGTGATGCCATCTTGGCCATCCATCTTCTGGATGATGTAGATGGTGCCACGGTTGTCGGATTGAGTTGATTTTCGCGTCGTTAGGCTGCGATCATTGATCTGAATCCATCCGTGTGGTCGAATTTGTCGTTTGAAGTGCGGATTCACACCATCTTTGCCCTTGATCTTCTAGGGTTCCCCAGTCTCTATCTGATGCTACAGATGTCTTATTAGGGCAATCTTGGAGTTGTTAAACTCCAATCGTCACCCTGATCACATCTGTACTGTTGGATCTTCGATCCAAGGCCCCGATAAAAATTCTTCCCTGTCCCTGAACATAAAAGGAGACAATTAACCTCCATTTTATTCAAACTAATCTAAATGCATGATGATGCATGTTATGGAATATTTATAGTATGAAATGCAATTCTATGCCTAAAAACATGCATAAATAGTCATCTTATGCAATGTAAACATGTTTACATCACACCCCCAAAAAGATAGTCCTTAGCAAAAACTATATGCTATTTATAAAAGAATCAGGTTGGATTATTTGGGCATGAGTTATTATCAATCATTAAGAAAATATTTACTTAGGATCCGAACTTTCAAAGACACAACAGTGCCCGGGTATCTACCAAAATGCAGACTGCCTCAAGCCCTTGCCTTATTCAAAGAAAATTTTCTTTTTTCTCTTTTTCTTCTTTTCTAATTTTTTTTGGATTTTCGAGTTTTAGGGTTTAAGAGTGGCTTTCTATGGCCATTCAACTCACCCAAGCTTTGATGAGAACCCTAAGTTCTAAGCATCTTATTGTGAATGTGATAGACTCGTTGACCGGCAGTAAAAAAAGTGGACTTCGGATTTCTACGCCTCTAGGTGACCTTAAAAAGAGAATTCTGCCTAAAGGTGTATCTTTACAACCGGTAGCTTTCTCCCTACTTTTATTTTTATGGGGTCAACACAAGAGTGAATCCAGTGTATATCTCCCCAATTTATTCTACTTCTCCGCTTCTTCCTAAGTGTTTTGGGAATTTTCAGTGCATTTATTGAGCTGGGTTCTAGACAACCGGTTGATGAGCTGTTACCACCGACAACTTGCCAGCCATACTCATGAGACGAAGTGTGGCTTATTTCCATTTTTTCTTTTCTCCTTTTCTTTTCTTTTCTTTTCTTTTCTTCTTTACTTTCTTTTCTCTTTTTTTAAGTAGGTGGCTTCCCTAGTCTAAGATTTACCTAAAGGCAGCAAAAAGAGAAAGGTCCTATGACTGGGCTCTGGACAACCTACCTATGGGCTGTTACCCACGATAACTTGCCAGCCATATCACCCTAGAAGGTTCATTAGCTACCCAATTTCCATTAGAACCACCGATTAACGAATCAGTGACAAGATAGTGTGTAGATACTTTAGGCATAAAGTTCCCTCAAATCAGAGGGTGGGTTGATAAGTCGTGTACCTATCACCTAAACTTATTTACTCCAATTATGATAGAATTAAGATGGCAAGGACTCGAAAAACAAATCCACATTTTAGTGGATACACGGGCTGATTAAGTCCAAAGACCTAAAGGGTCTTTGTGTTCAGATCATAATGTAGTATTTCCTAAGATTGAAAATTTTCTTAAACCCAAGTTCTCTTTCCTAATTCTAATTTTTTTTTAGTATAAAGAAAATAAAACAAATCTATGGAGCTGACGAATAAATTCAAAGATGAATATCCACCCCCCCATGCCTATCTAATGCAATGTCCTCATTGTATTAAAAAGATATAAAATAAAGTGGAATAGAGTAGAAAGCACCTGAATTATGTGAATGTCGGGTCCACTCCGAGATAAAAACTAAAAAGAACTGTATATGTGCTGAATTTAGTGCCTTCAGCTAGGCACACTATACAAAGAAGAGAAATAAAGAATCACAAGTGCAGGTCACAATCAGAATAAAAAGATGAAACCTCAAACCTGCTAGCAGATGTCCACAGATGTGGACCAAATTGTGGTGCAGACCCATACCCCATAATCGAGAATATCTAAGGTTCTGGATAAAAATTACCAAAAACCTAAAATCAGTATGCAAGCGGGGTCGGGCCTGAGATTTATGAGGATGTAACCCATTACCAAAAAGTCGGGTTACAGAAAATTCGAAAGGATAATCAATGAATGTGTGCTTGGGTTGGACATCCTCAGAACAAATGTCGTAAGGGTCTTGGTTTGATGGTTTCAGCTTAAAATGAAACCCTTAGACTCGGTCTTCTATTTCCTCTAGAATTTGCTTCCCAAATCAAAATTTCCCAGCTCCTATCCTCCTCATTCAGAATGTCAAATTTTGGGACTTCCTACATATTAATCACCCCATTTGAAATTTCCAAGTCTAAAAGATGTGACTGAATCAGAATTGACTTGGGTCTAGTTATCTCAAAAATAAAATCACCGACGGGGTGTAACTGACATACTCGATCAAATCTATCCGTGCAGTCGGATTTGTCGTTTGAAGTGTGGATTCACACCATCTTGGCCCTTGATCTTCTAGGGTTCCCCGATCTCTATCTGATGCTACAGATGTTTGATTAGGGTGATCTTGGAGCCGTTAAACTCCAATCGTCGGCCTGATCACATCTGTACGGTTGGATCTTCGATCAAAGGCCCCGATAAAAGTTTTGCCTTGTCCCTAAACATAAAAGGAGACAATTAACCTCCATTTTATTCAAACTAATCTAAATGCAAGATGATGCATGTTATGCAATATTTATAGTATGCAATGCAATTCTATGCTTAAGGAAATGCATAAATAGTCATCTTATGGAATGTAAACATGTTTACATCAATGGCAGTGCATGGCAATGTGTGGTGGGAGGCTTTGTGCTATCACCACATGACCTTCACAGCAGAGAAGGTGGAGAGTGGAGATCACCTGAGCCATGGTGCAAGCCAAATTCACAGGGTATGCTTCGGCCACGATGTTCGCTCTGGCCATGATGCCGATGGAGGGTGTGATGGAGATCCCCCGCAGCGGGAAGGGAGATTGGTCCTGGTGGAGAGGATGTAATGGCTTTTTAAAAGAAAACTCTCCCTCTGTTTCTCTTCAGCCACTAAGTTCTCCAACCACTCAGCGAAGATTGCGAGTGGTTAGAACAGAAGATAAGTTCTGGCCATACTCTATCAAACATCCAATAAATAGGCTTGACGTCTTAAAAAGTGTGGATTGCAATGAGTCCACGATGGAGGTTCTTACACATCCAAACTAATCTCCAGACATCTTATAAACGCAGAAATGTCGTATGAACTCTTGTACCTAGCCTGCATTCATAAAAGAAATTATATTATCATAACATATGTTATTAAATGTAAAATTAGAGCATAAAATTAAATGTAGGCTAAGGTAAATTGCCATTTAACTCCTACTCAATTAATAATTAAGGACAACTAATTAAAGAGTACTTAAGCCAAATAATGGTCCACAAAAGTGGACTTATCAATGATGATCCAGATTATGGAGGATCAGATGAGGAGGAGGAGGGGGAGGAGGAGGGTAAGGAGGCAGAGATGAGATGGTCGGGACTAGGTCCCTAGTTCATGTCGACCCCTCAGCGGCAGGCTCAAGTTTTGGTAAGAAATCATATACCTTTAAGAAGTAAATTACTTGTATGTTTTAAAGTTTATTATAACTTCAACAATATATAATGAATATGATTAATGTCTACGCAGGTAGACTAGCAGAAGGATAGGGGAAGACAAAAAATCTTGACCTTCAGCATATCCTCGAGGGTGTAAGAATACCAATTAGGCTTAAATCTAAAGGGAAGGTAGAGAATTACCTAGGCTTTATCCGTCGAGTAGGTACAACTGTTAAGTCCATTGTGCCCATTTGCTACTTCAACTGGAGGAAGGTGCTTGTAGAGCTGAAGAGGTAATTCCTCCATCAGTTGGAGGTAATTTTATTAATAAAAGTTATTTCTTTTATAACTTTATCTTAAAATTATTATAAAGTAAGATTGACATATTTTTTAAAATTAATGTAGGCAAATTACAATTAGTTTGACGATCCCAATGCCTCCTGATATATCCTTAAGCACGCCACCAAAATTCACAAGGATTGGAGGACAGAGACCAAGAGAAATGTAAGAATTTTTAAACATTTAGATTTTATTATATACATAATTTCTTATATTATTTCTAACAATTTATATTTGGTATTTAGTTTTTCTCGAACAAGAGTCCACCCGAGGAGGCAATGGGTGATGCTCCTCCTGATGACATGCCTGACGATTGGAAGAAGGCATGCGATCATTGGCTGAATCCAAAGATGGAGATTAGTGAACGATTACAAATTATTTTATTAATTTCATATATTTTTCAGTCATAAAAAATATTATTATATATATGTACAGGAGCAAGTAAGAAAAAATAAGGCTAATAGGGCTAATGCGCCACCCCAGACCCATTGTTTGGGTCAAAGGAGTATCGAGACGGTCAAAAGCCATTAAGTGTTGGAAGTACTTTTCAGTTGAATATTACTTAATTTTTATATTCTCTTAATATAATTATATCGTTTTTATATTTTTAGTCCGCTACTCATAATGGGATGGAAATGAGTATGATGGATATATACGAGGTCACCCACAATAAGGTGTAGCTGAGGGTGCTCGTAAGTGGATTCATGAGTCATACCAGGAGAAACACGTAAGTTTCTTAAACTAAAAAATATTTATAACTTTCTTTATATATATTATAATAATGTTTTCTAATACATGTAGGAGCAAATCGTACAGTTAGTACATTCCCCCACTAACGAGATGTCCGACAGTGTCCATCAGCCTTTCCAACTAGAGGATGCATTTAAGAGAGTGATGCCACTGGACCACGGTGATTTTGTTCGTAGTGCGAGGAGGGTACATACGTTGTCTACCTGGTATGTGAGGAAAGGTGCCGTCTCATCTAGTGTCGTCGATCAGTTGCATCAAAAAATGGACATACTATAGAGATGAGAGGAAGAGAGGGAGAAGAGAGAGACATATATGAAAAGTCAGATGGATGCCATGCTATCACAGATGAATAAGACGGATAGTAAGATTGAGAAGCTTCTAATCCTTCTTCTGAAGAAGGGTCAGTTAGAGCATCCTTCTTCATCAGATCCCAGCATCTACAGACGAGGTGACGACGAAGACATGGGTGGAGCTAGTGGCATCGGGGCAGCTGCATAGTGATATTTATATACTTTTTTTCTTAAGTTTTTCATGTAAATATTTTATTTTTATTTTATGTAAATTTTTCATTTTCAAACTTTTATGTACTAGACTTTTCATATTTATGCAATATAAACTTCTCTTCATTAGCAAGTCTTTTAAGTATATTTAGTATGTAGTTCCATCATTTTGCAATTTCCTTTAAAAAAAAATTTCACACAATTACCGTCAGATATTAATTAACCAATGTCTTATAAATGATGGGAAAAATATTTTTCCCGTCACTTTCCAGACTAATCGACGGTGAAAATGTTCTTCGCGTCACATATTTTCCGTTGCTTATAAGGAAACTGACAACAAAAATATTTTTGCCGTCACATATATGTCGTAGATTCTAACAAGAAACAATGGCAAAAATATTTTTGTCGTCAATTTCCTTATAACCAACGGAAAATGTATATAACTGATGGTGAAAATTCAAAAAAGGGTGCGTAAGGTGGGAAAAGGGGATGGATGAATGTCGTCACTTGACAAATAAGCGACAGCACATACACTTACCATCGATTTTTAAACGACAGCAAAACATCTAAATCGACCTTTGGTGAACACATTTCTTGCCGTTAGTTCTAAATAAACCAACACCAATTGTATTTTCCATCAATTTTTAACCGACGTCGAAATGGCCAATCCGTCATGTGGTCTAATAGTACTTTGACGTTAGATGTGCCCTTAAACCGATGAGAAAACGAAACAGCGATGATTATAATGGCATCGGTTAATAGGGTGGAATATGTTGTAGTGGAAAGAGAGAGATAGGGAGAGAGAGAGAAAGAGAGAGAGGGGAAGATAGGGTTAGAGAATCACAATAACTCGTTGCATAGACAACATATTAGAAACATATTCAATTGATTATCAAATGTCATGTTCAACCAGATATAGATGAATGCTTATATATAAGGTATAACTACAACTATCAAAGAATTAAAACTAAATGTAAGGTAGTGGATGGTGTCAAGATAGCCATGGCGATGGAGAGACTTCCATAGGCGGCTCAGCATCTTCACAATCTTGCTTGGGAGTTCAATGGAGTGGTGGAATTGCCTAGCTAGAAGATAGCCATAAATGGGAGGGGTAGGTCCCTTTTTATTGTTGAGGAGAGGGCTAAAATTCATCCTCGGGTCAATAGTGACATTCAAAACATCACTATAGACCCACCGCAAGTGTCGCCCTAGCCCCCGTCCTAGTGCCTTGAATGCACGCACAGCTTCCATCCATCCGATCCGTGTGCGCGTCGCTTAAGCCGTCCGATCATTGATCGGACGACTAGGATCGCATCTTGCCTGCTGCCTCAGATCGTGCCCCACTCGCAATGGATTGGAGGTGCTCGAGCGCATGATCACACGCGTTTCACACGGAGGGCAAGATGGCACTCAACGCACCCGTTTCATGACCGTTTGATCATGATCGAATGGTCCAATTTCAATTGGCGCTCTGTGGAGGGGGAGGCAGGATTCGATCCCTCGTCGCTTGCTTGCAAGTGACTTGCCCGCCCACTGTGCTACAAGCCTGAATGGTCACGAAGACGACAAGGTGCTGGAGCGGTGGTGACCATGAGATGATGATCATACGGTGGTGAACGTGCAATGAAGGATCAACTGAAGTGCGATGGAAAAAGGAAGTGGGTGCCACATGTCGCATTTAGGGTCGTCAAGCAGTAGATCAACGCTTAGAACTTCTTGGGCTTGTTGTGGGAGCTATGGAGGTCAGATCGAGGTGATTTTGAGTCCATTAGACTTCGTTCGTTGATCCAAATCCATCTGTATGGTCTGATTGCTCATCTAAGACCTGTTCCAATATGGACTTGTACACAAGGTCATTAAACATTGATTTTAAGCAACTTAAATGTAAAGATCACGCAATATGCATGCAATGCTCCCAAGCCCATTATAATATGTTATTATTGCTTAAGTACCCTCGAAATTAACTCTAATTGATAATATTAACACTAATAATTGTAGAGTCATCATACACACATGCCCACCCCTTGCTAGCCCCTAGCAAGGTTTAACCTAAATGCTATTTACATTTTGGAATTGATCACTTAAGTAGAAGTTGCTTATCAACCGAATGAAATTTCTACTAAAGACCTAACTTGCAAAGACTCAACAGTGCTCGGTTTGCCTGGGAAAATGCAAACCGCCTGAGTCCTTGCCTTATTTTATATAGAAGCAACTATTTTTTTTTTTCTTTTTCATCTTTTCTAATTTTTTGGATCTTTGGAGCTGAGGATTTTGGGATAACTTTTTACAGCTACCCAATTCACCCAAGACTCAAAAAGGACTCTTAATACTAGGCATCTTACTATAAAAGTGATAGACTCACTCAACGACAATTAAAATGAAGTTTGGATTTCTATGCCCCTAGGTGACTCAAAAGAGAAAATGTTGCCTAAAGGTGTATCTATCTAATTAGTAACTTTTTCCCTACTTTTTATTTTTGTGGAGTCAACACAAGGGCGATCCCAATGTTTATCTCCTCAGATTATGCCTAAAGGTAGTAGTGAAAGAGAATGGTCCTATGGCTGAGCTCTGGACAACCGGCCAATTGGTTGTTACCCATGACAACTTGCCAGCCACACCACCCTAGAAGGTTCATTAGCTACCCAATTTTCGTTAGAACCACCGATGAGTGAGTCAGTGCAAAACATGTATAGATGCTTAGACTAAAAATCCCCGCAAATTAGAGCGTGGGTTGATAAGTCGTATACTTATCACCATACTTTATTGAATAGATTAGTATGAATTATGGTGGCGAAGACTCGAGACCTTGTCCACATTTTAGTGGATACCCGAACTGATTAAGTTCGAAGACCTGAAGAGTCTACATCTTTAGGTCCTTAACGTATCATTTCCTAAAGTTAACAAGCTCTTAATACCTAAGTTTTCTTTTCCTTTTCTTTTGATATAAAAAGAAATAACTTCAAGCTGACAATTTGCACTCAGAACATATGAGTTACCACCCCCCTTTGCCTAAGTTGGACAATGTCCTCATTGGAAAATAAATGTATGCAAGGGAGTAAGAAAAGAAATCACCTAAGTGTCAACAATTAATCCGATTAGCTTGAATCCTTTGGGTTGCCTCCCAGGAAGGTCTGAGTTTAGTGCCTTTAAATGGGCAAAGTACAGAAACAATAAGGAAAAAAATCACTTGAGTGGTCAAGGTCAAGAAGGGGATGACATAATCAACTAAACCCAGAGTTAGAAGTCCGTGAATGTGGATTATATTATGGTGCAATCCCAACCCTAAGGGATGGGAACTCTGAAACTGGTGTAACATGCTTGCTCATGTCTGTTCCTCTCTTAATCTGCAAGCATGCAGAGAAGTTGATTTAGTTGAGTGCAACCTGAATCTAAAATGTCGAACACTAGTGATGTATGCTTTGTAATTAGCATGTGCCCCTTAAAAGTTGTAATCCCTCAAAGTTATATCAATTCTAGTGAATTCGGGTTGCAGGATTTCAATTCTGATAGGGCATGTAACAAAATCAAGAGTTTGACAATAAGCCCTAAGATCAAGCATGAGGTCACTCTCCAAAGAAAAATCCATCCCTTCTTCAACTAGGGTTTCATTGCTTATTCCCTCCAATTCCTTGACCCTTAGAATATTATCTTCAACCTCTTTCATATTAGACTAAATTTTCAAGGTTGCATTAGAGGTAGGGCTAATTTCATCCTCTAGCTTAGATTCTTTCCCTTGGCCCTCCTCTAAACTTGTGATGGGAGTTTCAAATAATTCAAAATCGATTATTTCAGAATTATAATCCCACTCCCCATCTTCAATTTTCGATGTCTCTTCCACCTAATTACTTTCCTTGGGAAGATTAACTTTGGATTCAAAGACATCATCCCCCAAATTCTTAGTTTCCTCCTGATGTTTCTCCTCAACTCACCCCAAATCATGTTCAAAGGAATCCTTAATGACATTTTCTAATGAGTTGTCCAACACCGAGGGAGTATCAATGGGGGATTGAACCAATTTTGGGTAAATAGCTGTAGTCCAATCGATCACCACGAGGCCTTGCTTCATGAATTCCGTAAAAGGGGCTGCTTGCAATAGTGTTCTTTGGCCCTCTTCATCTAGTTGTTGGAACATCTCAATCATGGTTTGTTTCCCCTCAATCAATTCTTGATTCTGTCTATGTAACTCCAACTGAAGGCTATCAAGAACTGACTGAGAGTCATTAGGTTTCCCTTGGATTTCCACCTTAGCATTCAAATCAAATTTGGGATGGTATGGTTGAGAATGTGTATTAGAGTCCGTACCAAGGTTTAGGTTCTTGGGTGGGTCCTCTATTCTATCATTTTCAGGGTCCAATTCCTCAAGAGGCACCATTTTTTGTTTAGTCCTTCTCCAGAATAATTGAGGTTCTAAGTCCGCCCAGTCAGATTCTTCATCAGGGGTCCAAAGCAGGGTTTGATCATTCTTGATTTGGCAAGGTTTATGATCATCATTTGATTTCCATTTTCAAAAATCCCTTCCAATCCATAGGTCAAGTAGGAGAGATCCTTGAATTCATATGACCTATCTTGGTTAGGGTCCTGGGAAGGGTAGGGGTTTTGGTGTTCTCCTAGAGTGTAGGTCTTATCAGATTGGTTAGTAGGTGGGTGGGACCTAAAAGAGGAGTCATCATAAGGAGAATCAAGATAAGGATCCCCAAGGTTTGGATCGTAACCCTAGGTGGTTGGGTTGGAAGTATCCCAATAGGAGGATGATGTGTGTCGGTTAAAATTGGTATAGTTGGGACAAGAAGGGTATTCTAGGTACTCAGGTCCTGGATTAAGTCCCGAACTATGTGGTTGGTTATTCCAAGAAAATTGTGGATGCAGTCTACTTGGGTTAGAATACAAATCATGTTGGGGATAGTTTGCAAAGGAAGGATAGGCATTGAAATCCATTATTTGAAAGAAGTAGAAGGATGAGAGAACAAATGAGAGAATTAAGTGTGCACAATCAAGCAAGCAAAACTAAGCCCTACAGTGTACACCTAGGCGACTTATGCCTCACAAGTAGATTCCGACCACATGGTGAATTTGGTGTTGTCCTTACTCCCAAAGGTGGTAGAGTTGGGAAGGCAAAGCAAGGGGAGTGTGTCTCGAAGGCCGCTAATTATGCCAAATTCTGCCTTGCTTAAGTCATTTGAAAATCTAGCCTCCCAACTCAGCACCTTTTGGAGCAAGCAGATGTCACTAATTCACTATGCGTTCAAGAAAATACCCTAAAACGAACTCAATGATTTGTAGGGCCAACGTCTACTTAATTTTTAGAGCTAGGTCATTGCTTGTGCTCGAGGATTAAGTGAAGGGCATTAGGGGGGTTAATGCCCTTAAAATTTCAGTTTAAGCCATGTGCACAATTGGGTGCAAGGACCCAATGTCAAAACAAGTGTTCTTTAACAAGCATGATTAAGATGTGTGATTTTTAAAATTTGAATCTTGTTTTAATGGATTTTAAAATTTCACTTGTTTACATATTCAAACAAGGCACAAATGTATAGTCACACGGTTGGTGAAGATTGATTTTCTTTAGGACCTTTTGTGTGACTATAAAGTTAAAAACTTCCTAGTGTGGAAGATCCTAGGGTGTGTAGTTTCTACTCAATGAATCTTTTTTAAAAGATTCTATCAAGAATGGTCTAATCAAAACAAGCAATGACCCTATCCTAATCGAAACCGAATGAGATTTTCAACAAAATTAATTTCAAAATTTTTTGGAGGATGTAGACCACCCAACTTCACATTTTTTCAAGAGGGGGTCACTGTATCCAGAATTTCTAGATCAGTGCGCAAGTTTAAGATTTTGATCAGAACAGGCACTAATCAATTTCAAATGCAAAAAATGTTTTTAGATGAAGTGTAGAGAATTTCAAGAGCTTTCGAAAAATATGAATCTCTCACAAATCCACGCTAAGTGGAGTTCGCAGTAGTAAGAACAACCTACAGATCTCCAGAACTCAGGACAACCTTGTGCAGTTCCAGTAGCGAATTTCCCATGGCCAAACTAAAAAAAGTTTAGCTATGAAATTTGAAGTGGAGTTCTCTTACTGGAATGAGCACCTCTGAGATTTCTCCAAAAATTTTCAGAGGTACTAAGGGTGCTTTAACCGTGCCCTCGACCCAAATCCAGAAAATGATTTTGCAGAGTTAACGGGCTGAAGACTTAATGGTGGTGTTTTCTTTGACAAACAAAAGAGAGATTTTCTTTTATAACACCACCATTTTTTTTTAAGTCCCATAGTGATGAGTTACCTTTAGATCATGGGAAGATAAGATCAAATCTTCAAATTGATGGCGATCTTCTTCTTGCGCTTCCTTCGACCCAACCTGATTCATTCTCCTCTTACTGTCGCTGCACGCGTTTCCTACAATCATAAAAAGAGAGAGAAGAGCAAGTTAGACAACACTAATACAATTAATTTTCAAGAAAATGAAAGCAAATAAAAGAGCTGTTGCCTCCCTGGAAACGATGCCAAAATCTAACGTCGAATAACACATTTGTGTTAAGTCGCTTGTTGTAGCACATTTTATGATGTCAATTTTAAATAAAAGTTATTGGACGTGAGTCTAAGTGTCGAACATAGGGAGGCAAGATTCCGAATCATTTACTCACTTTAATGTCACAAAAATATGTCAATTTGTTCACTTGCAAAATGAATAGAGAAAGTGAGAGAGATAAGGAGAGAGAGAAAGAGATGAAGAGTGACAGAGAGAATGAGAGAGAGGGGGAGATAGGCTTAGAGAATCACAATAACTCGTTGCAAAGACAAGATATCAAAAACATATTCAATTCATTATCAAATGTCATGTTCAACCAAATATTGATGAATGCTTGAATATAGGGAATAACTACAACTATCAAAGAATTAAAACTAAATGTAAGGCAGTGGATGGCGTCGAGACAGCGACGGTAGTGGAGGGACATCCGTTGGCAGCTGGGCATCTTCACAACCTTGCTTTGGAGTTCTATGGAGTGGTGGAATTGCTTAGGCAGAAGATAGCCACACATGGGAAGGGTAGGTCCCTTTTTATAGTTGAGGAGAGGGCTAAAATTTACCCTTGGGTCAATAGCGACATTCAAAACATCTCTATAGACTCGCCACAAGCATCGCCCTAGCCCCACCCTCATGCCTTCAATGCAGGCACAGCTGGCATCCATGCGATCCGCATGCGTGCCGCTTAAGCCATCCAATCCTTGATCGGACGGCTAGGATTGCATCTCATCCACTACCTCAGATCGTGCCCTATGCACATTGGATTGGGCATGCTCGAGCGCGTGATCGCGCATAATTCGCACGGAGGGCTTGATGGTGCTCAATGCACCCATTTCTTGACTGTTAGATCATGGTCGAATGGTCCAATTTCAATTGGCATGCCGTGGAGGGTGAGGCGAGATTCGATCCCTCGTTGATTGCTTGCTAGTGGCTTGCCTGTCCACTGTGCTGCGAGCGCAATTGGTCAAGAAAATGGTGAGGTGCTGGAGCAATGGCGACCGTTGAATGTTGATCGTGCAGTGGTGAATGTGCGATGAAGGATCAGCTGAAGCACGATGGAGAGAGGAAGTGGGTGCCATGTGTCGCACTTGAGGTCGTTGATTAGTAGATCAATGGTCAGAACTTCTTGGGCTTGTTGTACGAGCTACGGAGGTTGGATCAAGGTGATTTTGAGTCCATTAGACTCTGTTCGTCAATTCAGATCCATCTGTAAGGTTCGATTGCTCATCTAAGACCTATTTCAATATGGACTTGTACACAATATCGTTAAATATTGATTTTAGGCAACTTAAATGTAATGATCACACAATATGACGTAATGCTCCTAAGCTCATTATATTATGTCATTATTGCACAAGTACCCTCAAAATTGACTCTAATTGATAATATTAACATTGATAATTGTAGAGTCATCAGTGGTTGGCTTGGAGAATGGGAGGTTAGGATGTGGTTGCGAAGTGGATGAAGGGTGGATAGGATGGTGTTAGTTGGCGCCAACATAGATGTTGGCTAAATGGGTTTTTGGAACCAACTAGAAGATGGTTAGGATGGGGTTTGTTGGTTAAGGATTTGGTGCCAAATTGGGTGGTGATGATGGCCTTATGGGGTTAGGTGTAAGGTGGAGATTAGGGTTCATGTTGGCACCACTTATGGAGAGGTGTACGAGGCTTTTAGCGCCAACCTAAGGGTGTTGTTAAGTGGTGGTTATGGGTGGAAGGGTGCTTCAAGTTGGCACCATAGGTGGGTGTTCTAGAAGGGGTTAGGTTGGCACCAACTTGAATGGTTGGATGAAGGGTTGTAGGATGGATGAATGTTGGAGATGGAGGCTATGTGGTGGTGCCAAAAATAGGTGGTAGTTAAGGTGGTTTTGGTGCCAAAAATAGGTGGCTGTTCTAGAAGGGGTTAGGTTGGCACCTTTAGGTGGCTTTTGGTGGTGGTAGTGGTTCTAAGAGATGCCTCAATTTGGCATTATATTGAAGGGGTGAATGGAGGTGTATTTTGGCGCCAAATTGATTGGGTTAGGGTTAGGTTAAGTTGGGGCTAGGAAGAGGATGGACGACCATGGACTAAAGAGCTTAGGTGGAGTTAAGCTATGCTAGCTTAGTTAACTTAGCTAATAGGGTAGTAATAGAGGGAGCTAAGGTTTAGGGAAGAAGAGCTAAGAGGGAACTATCTGGAGCTGCACTGGAGCTGGTGGCTACTAAAGAAAATTGTAAGGAGCAACCTTAACTGGCTTAGCTTGCTAGTTCTTTGCTAGCTGCTAAGCCAAGATAAAGTGAGCTGGCTTTTGCTAAAATGTGCTAAGGTGAAATAGGTTTGATCTTCCCAGAGATAACCTAGCTAGCTGGAGTAGCTAGCTTAGTTTAAATAGCTTAGCTCAACGAGGTTAAGCTGAGTGGAGTCTTCGGGAACTAGACTTGAGTTGGCTGGAGCTAGTCGAGGTCATCTTCAGCTGACTTGAGTTGAGTGCAGCTGGAATTAGCTAGACTTGAGCTGAGGTAGATTCCTATCAACTTAGTTTAGCTGGCTAGAGCTCCCAGTGAACTAATTGGAGCTAAGAAGAGCTAGACTCAACTAAGTTGATCTGGATCTAAGTTGACTTGAGTTAGGTTGAGCTAACTTGAGCTACCCTGAGCTACCATCCAGCTAAGATGAGCTGAATGGAGCTTAAGAGAGCTAACCTTAATTCAAGTGAGCTAGTATCCAGCTATGATGAGTTGGATTTAGCTATGGTTCAACTAAATTGAGCTTCCTCTTCACCTGTTGCCTTCTTGAATGCTAGGGTTTTAGGGATCTAACTATCTATTCATCCCTAACACTAAAATAAATGTATCAAAAATAACAAAATTATGCAATGCATCCCTAACCTAAGTGATGCCTAAATGCAACCTAGAAACCCATTTGCAGAGTTAAAATCCCAAGAGCTAGGTTTGTTTTAGGGCATAAGAATGATGATAACCCAACGTTTATCACAGTTAGAACTCAAGAGAAGTCATCTCACTCAATTGAGTGAGGCGAAATACTCCATAGGTGTTTACGAAGATGAATTAGGTGGAAGAACACTTCTGACCTCAGCCATTGACAGTGAAAGCTTAAGGTGTAGGTGAAGGTTGGATTAGGTGAATAAGTGATTAAATGAGGGATTAAAAAGGTGGATTGTGATCGCGGAAGAGAGAGGAAGGTGATCAGGTGATGATTGAGGTAAATGGAGGTCCAGCAAGCCTAAATTGTCTCGCTGAAATCAAGGAAGACAAAAGCTAATCTGAGAATTAAACTAAACTATCTACCTAATTAACCAACTATTTCTACACTAACATAAATTCTAAGTCTAATGTACATGTTACTTGGATGAATGAAGATAGAGGGTAACAGCAAGGCATCGCTGGATTGGATGAAATCAGAATAGTTGAAGTAGCATCTCCGGCGAGAACAGGACGGAGATGAAAAGGAGATGGGCGCTCCTAAGCTCTATCACAGCATCAAATAGGAAGAGGAGATGAGGGATACGAGTGGCTCCACCAAAGCTACTCCAAGGCAAAGGTGAGAGGTTGTCGGAGAGATGAAGGAATAACTATCATTAGCTTAGTGTAGGGAAGAGGGATAAGGAGACAACCCTTGTAATCGGTGGGTAGGGGGTATTTATAGGTGGTGGATAAGGTGAGGGACCTTGAATCTGACTATGTTTAGGTTTAGGTTCATCATAACCTCTATTTTCATCTTTGATGATGGTGAGGTTACTCACTTAGGTTGTTGGTTGATGGCTCATCCAGATCGTTGGATAAAGAGAGGGTGGTGAGAGAAGGTGTAATAGCCACAACCGAGAAGTTTTGATGTCAGATTACTAATCATCGGATGGCCTGGTCACCGCCCAACAGTGGCTATCCACAAGGAAGAAGAGAGGAGGAAGGGCATGGAGGGACCTCTTTGCAAATACATAAGGACATAATTGCATAAATTGGGGCCAAAATGAAAATAGTGAATTTTAATGACTAAATTAAATTATTTCTTTTCGAACTTTTATATATTCTTATAAATATGATAAATAATATATTTATGCCATGAGATTAAATTTTTGTCCCTTTTGGCTTTATTTAATTAAGTGCTTAACATTATTAGCTTAATTACTAACTTTGGTATTATAAATACTATAAGCTTATATGTAATAATTATAAGAAGCTAAATGATTGGTTTTAAGTCCTATTTATTAATTAAATATAAATTAATGCTTATTAACCCTTAAGTTTGATATTTTAACATATAATTAAGGTCCTTGATATTATTTCCTAAGTATATAATTAACCCTATTATAATGTTATTCACTAGTGATTTAACTAGGTAAACCAGTTAATTCTGGTTATTTAGGAGCCATGATGAGTCCCTCATCATAAGGTCCCACCACATGCATTACAAGGAATGCATAACATTTCGTGTGGCAACAAAAAATATCAGTGGTGATATTTGAATGCACTGGTGCATTCTGTAGGAATAGCTATCAAATGGAGTTGGTTGAGGTTTGTTCACCTTAACCACTCCAAGCCAGATCATATTTATAGAATTATGGTAAAGTTACAAAGATGTCCCCAAATATATATAATTATACAATCAATACTGAGAATAGCTAACACCTCCCCTCAAGCTAAAGCTGATCAAGAAGCCTAAGCTTGTGTCTAAGGCGGATAAATGGCATACCAGTAAGTGCCTTTGTTAGCAGATTAGCTATTTGATCTCTACTAGAAATAAACTTGGTAATGAGATCCTTTTTGGCAACCTTATCTCGAACAAAATGAAAGTTGATCTCAATGTATTTGCTTCGAGTATGAAAAAACATATTGGAGGTCATATAGGCAGCTCCCACATTATCACACCAAAGAGTTGAAGCAAAAGATAGAGGAATCTATAGCTCATAAAAGAGAGATTCCAACCAATTAAGATCAACTATTACATTAGCTAATGCATAGTACTCTGCTTCAGTACTTGACCTACCAACTGTAGATTACTATTTACTCGCCTAAGAGATGGGATTTGAACCCAAGTAGGTAACATATCCTGTGGTAGAATGATGGTCATCAGGGTAGTTTTCCCAATCAACATCTAAAAAAGCATTCATTTGAGACACATCCTTAGAATAGAATAAGGTTGAATGAATGGTTCCTTTTAAATATCTGAGGATGTGCATGGCTGCTTCAAAGTGGCATTGAGTGGGAGCATGCATGAATTGAGATAGCCTATTTGCTGCTAACAAAATATCCGGTCATGTAAAAGAGATATTGTAGGCTTCCAATCAGTTAACAAAAGGCAGTAGCATTAGTGAGTAGTGGAGAATCATTCTATGTCCAGGAATTAGTGACCATAGGAGTTTTAATGGGTTTTGCACCATCCTTTGAATACTTTAGGAGGAGATATGTAATATACCGCCTTTAAGAAAGAAAAAGACCAGAAGAGGTCAGTAGAAGCTCAATACCAAGGAAGAAGGAAGGAAACCTAGGTTTCTAATAGGAAAATGTTGAGAAAGCTTCTGAACAATGGCTTCAAGAGCATTTGAATGAGAACTAATAAGTAAAATATCATCAACGTAGATAAGAAAGTAAATGTGTATGCTCCCATGTTGAAATATAAATAAAGAACAATTAGTATGTGAGGCATGAAATCCTTGATTCAACAAGAATGAGGACAACTCTTTAAACCAAGCTCAAGGAGCTTGTTTCAATCCATATAAGGACTTCTGTAATTTGCATACAAAATATGGATAATCAGGGTGAATAAAACCTTTGGGGTGAATCATGTACGCATCCTCCTCCAAACGACCATGCAAGAATGCATTATGAATGTCAAGTTGGTGTTTAAACCAATGATTCATAATGGCAAAGGAAAGAAGAGGTCTATCTATAGTAGTTTTCACAATCAAACTGGATGTCTCAAAAAAATCAATGCCCTCTTGTTGATGATAGGCCTTAGCAACAAGATGGGCTTTAAAGTGCTCAGTTATCCCATCTTGTTTTTTGCATTTAACTCTATAAACCCACTTGCTCCCTAGAACGTTCATATGAGGAGTTCTAGGCACAAGCATCAATGTCTTGCTATGCAATAGAGCATTAATTTCTTCAATCACGGAATTAATCCAATCAGGATGCTTGTTTGCCTCAGTGAAAGAAGCTAGCATAGGGTTTGAATGTTGAGTAAGAAGTGTTGCTGGAAGGGAATAAAGAGAACTATAGTAAGCCTTCTTTTTGACAATTCCACTCATGGATCTCGCAAATGCACCATGATCATTGATTTTGATGATAACAAAACACTTGTTATTTGACGTTTGCATTTGAGATTAAGATTTCAGGTTAAAGCGCAAATGGAAGCAAGTGTAATGGAGTTCAAGCTCAAGTCCATGAAGGAATGGAGGAGCTTGATGGAAACAAAAGTATTAAGGAACATGGAGATGTTTTGTGATTTGGTGTTTTTCACTTATAGAAATAATGTATCAGAAAGATGTGTCATCACAGTGAATCACGTGGTGGAAAATCCCGATCGAAAATATTTTAATAAAAATAACCACGAAAAGTTAGGATGTTGTATCCACAGGGAGGAATAGATCAATAAATTCAAGAATATTTTTCCCTTGTATTTGTCCAATCGTGTACGAAATTCATGGTTAAATCCGACGTGAAACACGATAACAAAAAGAACACAATAACTCGAGAATGTAAGGTCATATATGTAATTTTTTCCCAATAAATTATTAAATAAGCATGTGATCAATCTTTCCAATTGCAAATGTACTAGAGAGAAATTGTGTAAATCTTAATCCAAATTCAATGTGAAATGATGCACATAACATAAAATAAGTCAATTCAAGAAGATGTAAGTTCATTGTTGCAATTTTGCCTTAATTTAATAGCCAAATAAAATTAAAAAAATGAGTCTTGACAATGGCAGGAGATGTAATTATTAATTGGCCTTTTCCTATAGCAAAATAGGGGAGTCTCCCCTTGCTTGGTGGCATGCTTGTGGAGCAACAGCTGAAGGCGAGAAGCTCGAGGAAGATCGGCTACGATAAGGGCATTCCGTTAGCAGTTGTGCCGCAACGAATGGTGGCCGAAGTTGGCACCGGCAATAAGGAAGACTGACGATGGCGGTAGCGGTTTGACGGCGTGCTCGGGCGGCTGTCGTCCTTCAGAGGGTGTGGCTGCCCTCGTTGGGTCAAGGCGAGTCCGATGGAGTTCCTGATGTGAATCTTCGTGGCCGGAGTTGATGGTTGCATTTTGGTGGCTTTGGGTTCCTTCGGTTGGCAGAGAGGAAGAAGAAGAAGAAGGAGGAGGAGAAGGAGAAGAAGGCCTGTGTGCATGCACAAGTTGATTAGCCCATATTTATGGGCTATTTAAATATTTAAGTGCCTAGACATTAAGTTAATCCTAACAATTATTTAGCATAAATTAGGATGTAAATAGATTAATTCATATTTCTAATTTAATTACATAATTCATGCATTGCATTCATATTTAAATGCATTTAGAATTAACTCAGAATTGCATTCATTTAATTAGTTAACCAATTAGGTGCATTGCATGCATTAATTTAAGTTAACATAAAAGTTGAGGGTTTGTATATAAATAATCATAATATTTTATCATTATTTTTATTCTTCTCCTTTCAGCAACGGCTGCAACGCCACCAGCTGCCGCACTAAAACCTACATTAAAGGACTAGTGGAGAATGTGCATTTGCTCCCGCCTCTCCATTCAAATCCATGCAGGTGACTACAAAAGGAGGGAGGCTGCCTTGTATGGGAGGTCACCATCCCAACGATCCACCACTGTGGAGAGAGTTGATCTCTCGTCCGTTCCACCACCACCAGCCTCAACCATGGCGACGAGCTTCCACCACCGTGGGCGTGTGGTGTGACAGGCCACACCGCCATCTGGAGCTCGTCTGCATTACCGTGAGCACCTCAGCGTGCACCACCCTCGCCGTCATCACCAACAACCACCACTGCAGCCGCTGCAACTTCACATCCCCGTCAGTTAAGACGTTTGGGAATGTTCCCAGACGTCTGAAACTCCTATAGCACACCTTCATCTTCCTCCCCTATCCTTAGTTTTTTTTTTTTTTTAGCCACCAATCACAACTACACCACACGCCTCTTCATCTCCTTCCACCACCAGAGAGCAGCAACATCTGACACCCCTTTGCGCATGACTATCTAGGATATTGCTCCATGCGCCGCCCTTCCCGTACGACCAATGCACATCACTTGCAGCCAGCAGTAGTTGCCCTCCTCCAGCGCACCACCCGCGCACACGCCGCAACCAACCCTTGTGCCTCCTTTTGCTTGTGCACACCACCGCACACACAGCAGTAGGCACGCTTTCTTCTCTACGTGCGCTTCACCTGCACAAGCCCACTAGCACCCTGCATCTCCTCCAGCGCATCCACTCCCACGCCCTGCTTGCAACCTCCAGCGTGCAGCAGCATGCACGCTCCAGCCTGCAACGCTTCGCGACGCACTTGCAGACCGCGCACCACCTCCGTGCACACCCTGCAGCAGTAGCAGCTTCTTCACCGCTGCTACCTTTATCCTCCGACAAGCTGGCTCCGACCACTGCTCGACATACCGCTGCCACCACTGCGACGGCCTCACTTCATCCAACCGCTTGTGGGAACCTCTCTTCGATTGAACCTCTCTCCCGATCGCGAGAAGGAGAGAGGTAAAATCCTCTATTTTAGTTCTAATTAGTACTTACATTTCATGCCATTGCTAGGAAAAGGAATTTTTATTTATGAATATTTTATTATGGTGAAATTGCAACTTCATACTCAGGCTTTCTTACAATTGCGTGGCTTTTGTGATTAACATTGTTTGACATTGGTTTTGGGATTAAAATGTGAACAAATTTTCTCTAATACATGTTAATTGAAAATTACATAAAATCATCACGTATTTATTGAATATTTCAGAAAGGAAAAATTACACATCTACCATTACATTTTCAAGTTATTGTGCATCTTCTTTCTGTCGCATTTCATGTTAGACTTGACTATGGATTTCTCATGAGATTGAACGAATATGAAATGATCGAGATTTTATTGCATCATTGCCTCCCTGTGGACACGACCTGCTCCTAATTGAGTGGTTATATTAATTGTTGATTAGTTGATTTTTCCACCACAAAGAACTACAAACAACGCGTTATTTCATTTAAAAAACTTAATCAAAAGCGGAGAATCGACTCGTCAAATGGCACCGTTGCCGGGGAAGCAACTAACACAATAATTTCACCTAATTTTATTTTTTATTATTTCTCATTGCACAGTGATCTGACTTTTTTTTTTCTGTGTGAGAAATTTGTGCGAGGAATCAGCCATCGTGAGAGGCAACCCTTGACGTCGCCAGAGGAGAAATTGGTCGAGCTACCTTGCAAAGGAGGGGAAGGACGAGGACACGATGATCATCTTTATACATTTAGTCGTTGATTTGATTAAAGTAGGATTAAGACTTTAGACTTAATTTTTCATTGCACATTTGATTTCAAACCCTTGTTCTGGGGTATATTTTGAGGTGTTTGTTCCCCGATTTTGTTTTAGCCCCATGTTGGGTAATTTTTGGGAGCCTGTTCACTTTTCTTTAGATTTAGGTTTTTAATTCATTTTGTGGATTGTTTACTTTTATTTGCTTGTGCATAAGTAGTTAAAAAGTACTAAAGAAAGAAAATGAGCTACCTGCTAGAAGCTACCTGCCCCTAGGATGAACCATTTAGTTCTGTATGAGTAGCCTCTAGATTTACTTCTCTACATTGCGTGCATTCTCTCATCGTTGATTGTTGGAAGCAAGGTACGCATTCTCTTACTTTGCATCCTATTCTTGATCACGCATTGCATTTGGACTTAATCTGAAGACCACAAAATTTGTCTTAAAGCGATCTAACAAGTGGTCACATATATTCTTGAAAACGGACTAATTAAAGGAGGGACATCTAAAAACCAAGGATTTGATTTTCAAACTTGGCATGCGATTCAAAATCCAAAATCTTTTGCGGCGTATGCACACTTATTTTCCTTGCACCACAGCACGCTTTTAGACACTCCTTAGGTTTGGAAATACTAGGACAAGAGCCCTCCTATCGTTGGATTCAGAAGTGTTCGGAACTTGAGATCAAAGGTCTTGTACATCCAAAGAGGGGGATACCCTGTCATGGATTTTTGGGGGTAGTTGAGAAGCACCGCGAAAGCACAGCTTCAAAGGAAGGTTTAGGCCTACTTGCATCCCTCGATCCTTCGTCTTTGGAGTTGCTCTACCATTTGAGATTTAGGGAAGAACACCTAAGCTCCAACTAGGTCTTCTTAGGCGAGCCATAGGTCGACAGTAAGCACAAAAATTGATTGAACAAATTGTATTGTCACCTACAATCTGACTTAAATCAAAAGCCTAAATTGGGAAAGACCTAAAAAGTCCTTTTTGAATTGTGTTCTGCTTGGGGAATTCTGATTGAGGTGTGAGTTAGAATGGACCACATTGATTTTCATCCTTTTACATCTTGCCCACACCCTCACCCCCACTCTACATTCTTCGATCCCATATGCCGAGATGGTCCATCCCTTGATGGACATAATGACAATCATTGGGATCCGTTTTACTCCTATTATAGGAGTATTGGCCTAGTTAAGCCTCAAATCAGTGAGCAGAACCTAGGAGTGGGATTTGCTTTGCCCAATATCCCACACACCATAGAAATACCCAACCCACCCTCCCTAAAAAATTATAATGGTTGGACAGACACTCCTAGGTACTATAAGCCTGAGCCTGACTTCTCTCATGATAAAAATGACCTCTCCTCCTTGAAGATGGAAATACAGAAAATGCAAAACGAAATGATGAATTGTTAGGAGAATCTTCGAGAGCAGGACAACAAGAAAGAGATGAAATTTGCCACCCAATCTACCCCATTGAGGATGATGTACACCCCTCTACAATAGGTGCATCTCCCGTGGGAGAGATACACTTTAAATTGGAGGGAAATTTTGGAGATTATGTAAGGGAGAATAACTACTTTTCGAGGTTTGATTTTGAAACCTCCCCATTAGATGACAGTTCTTTGAGAGATCCATGCATTAAGTGGGAGGAAGATACATATGAAAGTAGCTATGCATTGGATGAAGAAAGGTGGCAACTCGAGGAAGATGATGATAAGGTTGAGTATCCACCTGAATTATATTGGAGTCAAAAGAAGGGAATGATGGTACCATTGGAAGACCTCGACCTAGATGACAGTATTTTCGTGACATTTGATGAAGTGGGTCGAAGTCAAGTTGTTAATCCTACCCTCCCTTCTGATCACGAGATGGAACTCAAGCCCACCCTTAGGGAACCTAACCCTGAAGAAATTGACCTATCTGAGGAGTCTGATGTTACCAGTGTAAACCATTTACCTTAGATAGAGTACCCTAGGGGATCTGCTGAGATATTAAATGATTCTAGACCTCGGGTATATGATGAATCATATGATGAGGAGAAAGACGAATTATATGAGGAACCTACACTCAAGATTTGGAGTGACACTAAGGGTGATTATGTCTTATTTGAAGAGTTAGCCCCTGAGGATGTCACAAATTTGACTAAATTAGGTTTCCTTAGCACACCCATTGATGATATTTCTCCTCATCATGAAATGATGGAAAATTTGGAAGCAACTTCTAAGATTTATGTGGATTCACATATAGACACCGGGGAAGATTTGAGTAAAGAACAAAAACCCGGGGATGACATTGATAGGATAATCCCTAGATCTGTTGCTTCCAACCTGCCTTCATTTTCGAAGTCACCCTTTGATTCGCTTATGACTGAAGGCGAAATTGTGACTCCTGATGAAGGGCAGGAAGATACATGTGATGGTGCAAGGAATGCTAGGGATGTAATTGAGGATTTGGAAAGAGTGTTAGGGATGGACACCGAGCTGATTAAACCCAACCTTGATCTTATGGCCATCCCACAACCTTGAAACTTGGACACCCTAGACGATCCTTACCTTAGAGAATTGCTCACTTTTGTTCTGACTGGGGGGCTTAACAAACCAATATCTCTGTCATGGAGTATCGGGTATGGATTGATGATTTCTTTAGTCAGTCCATTGCCCTGGGGGTTTATCTATGCACCATTCCTTCCCCATTCCTTTTGGAGGATCCTTGTCATCCTCCCCCTACCCCTTTGGAGGTTGTTATACCAGTTTATCCTTTAGAACCTCCTCTGGTGACCTGGGAAGATTTTATTCCCATCCTGGTTGGGCGAGAATTTGCTATCGGGATTCATCATCGGCTCGCCAACATCCTAGGTTACCTAGTTTCTAGTCCAGCATTACTTTGCTCATTTTTAGGGCCTATTTCTATAATCCTTGAACCTGATTTGCAGGTTCTTTGGCTACTCAGCTGCTAACAAAAGAACGGCAGCCCAGCTCTGACCTAGGTAATATCCTTCTATGCAATAAGGACATCGCAGATTTTAGGCATGGAGGGGTGTACTTGGGGATATATATAGCATAGTGCATTCATTGCATACATTTGCATTAAAACAAAAAATCTAAATAAATAAAAATTAAAAAAAATAATTAAAAAAAAAAGTTTTGAGCTTAACTGGCTAGGTCTTGCATTCTTAAACAAATCAGAACTCTAGGGTAGACTAAGTTAATTCTAGGGTCAAACTTTAGAAGCTAAATGAGCTACTAGCTTTAGACCTTTAGGGTACTTTGTGGACTTAAAATCTTAAGTAGGAGTTAAGTTACAGACCATTCCTCAAGAGGTTGAGGAAGGAAAGATAGGGTTTGAGTTAAAAGGTGGGGTACTACCTGGAGTCTTATTCTACCTTTTGGTTTACGGGTCCTTGTAACCCAAGCATCCAAATTTCACACACTTCGTATGGTGTAAGTAATCAACTTAATACCTTTCTTAAAAGAGATTTGGTTCTCTTAGTTTTGACTTAGGAGAGGCTTGAAAACACAATTTGATTGGAAGAGTTCCCGCCATAGGAGAGGGGGAGTATATACTCACCTTGAGGATGCGATGATAACATATTACCTCCTCGGCAGTTGTCTCTTAGGATATCCATCCTACTGGGGGCATGTAAGCGCATTGTGCGGTTCAGGTACAATGGGCAGCCCTATCTCGAAGTGCCGATTGCCACAGCCTGAATTCACTTTAGAAATCCATGGGCGATACTATCTCGAAGTGTCGATTGCCAGGAGTTCTTGGGGTCGTTATGGGCGGTGCTATCTCGAAGCATCGAAAGCCAGGCACCCTTCGAGGTACGGTAATGGGGACAATGAATCCGACACAGACCGTGTTGATAGTTGATCCGAGGTTATACTTAGGGGAATCAAACAAAAAAAGAATCCTTTTTCCTTTAACTCAAATAACTCAAACCAAAGCACATGCACGGATGCTTTAATCTCAGGGATCAATAAACCTTAGGGTAAAGTCAGAAATCAGAGAAACTTGTGCCTGCAACTTGTCTTTAGCCGACCTAGTCTGTAACTTAGCAACTACTTGAGAACCTTAGGTCTAGAGTCTGAACTTAATATGTCTCTAAAGGAAGACTGATTGGATTGGCTAGTCTACTTAGAGTGCTAGGTTTTCCTTGGATTTGCTAGGGACTAGGAAAAATTAGGCATGGGGGTATTTGATTAACCCATATTTGTGGGCTATTTAAATATTTAAGTGCCTAGACATTAAGTTAATGCTAACATTTATTTAGCATAAATTCGGATGCTCTAGAGCTCGTCTGCATTATTGTGAGCACCTCAGCGTGCACCACCCTCGCAGTCATCACCAACAACCACCACTGCAGCCGCTACAACTTCACGTCCCCGTCAGTTAAGACATCTGGGAATGTTCCCAGACGTCTGAAACTCCTACAGCACACCTTCATCTTCCACCCCTGTCCTTAGTTTTTTTTTTTTTTTTAGCCACCAGTCACAACTACACCGCACACCACTTCATCTCCTTCCGCCACCAGAGAGCAGCAACATCCCACACCCCTCCTCGCATGATCGTCCAGGCTGTTGCTCCACGCACCGCCCTTCCCACACAACCTGTGGACATCACTTGCAGCCAGCAGCAGTTGCCTGCCTCCAGCGCACCACCCGCGCACACGCTACAACCAACCCCTGTGCCTCCTTTTGCTCGAGCACACCACCGCGCACACAGCAGCAAGCGTGCATTCTTCTCTGCACGTGCATCACTTGCACAAGCCCGCCAGCACCCTGCATCTCCTCCAGCGCGTCCACTTTCGCGCCCTGCTTGCAACCTCAGCGCGCAGCAGCACGCGCACTCTAGCCTGCAGAGTCTGCACTCGCTCCTTCCGCACCCTCGCCAACTTCCTCCAGTGCACCACCAGCGCGCAGCAGCACACACGCTCCAGCCTGCAGTGCTTCACCACGTTCCTGCAAACTGCGTGCCACCTCCGTGCGCACCCTGCGGCAGCAACAGCTTCTTCACCGCCGCTACCTTTCTCCTCCGGTAGGCTAGCTCCGACCACTGCTCGACATACCACTGCCACCACCGCAACGGCCTCACTTCAGCCAACCGCCTGTGGGAACCTCTCCTCGATTGAACCTCTCTCCCGATCGCGAGGAGGAGAGAGGTGAAATCCTCTGTTTTAGTTCTAATTAGTAATAACATTTCATGCCATTGCTCGGAAAAGGAATTTTGATTTATGAATATTTTATTACTGTGAAATTGCAACTTCATACTCAAGCTTTCTTACAATTGCGTGGCTTTTGTGATTAACATTGTTTGACATTGGTTTTGGGATTAAAATGTGCATGAATTTTCTCTAATACATGTCAATTAAAAACTACATAAAATCATCATATATTTATTGAATATTTCAGTAAAGAAAAATTCCACATCTACCCTTACATTTTCAAGTTATTGTGCATCTTCTTTCCATCACATTTCATGTCAGACTTGACTATGGATTTCTCACAAGATTGAACGAATACGAAATAATCAAGATTTTATTGCATCATTGCCTCCCTATGGACACAACCCGCTCCTAATTGAGTGGTTATATTAATTGTTGATTAGTCAATTTTTCCACCACATAGAACTACAAACAACGCGTTATTTCATTTACGAAACTCAATCAAAAGAGGAGAATCTACTCGTCACAAGCTGCTGCACGGATGCCTAGTGTTGCGCGGAGAGGAGATGCGCACACAAGGTCGCGGTGAGCTGCTACGCAGATGCCTGGTGGTGCGTGGAGAGGAGATGCACATGCAAAGGCACGTGGTGAGCTACTGCGTGAACGCCTGGTGGTGCACGGAGAGGAGATTCGCACACAAGGGCACGGTGGGCTGCTGGAGGAGGTGCTGTTGCACGAAGGCATGGTCACACTTGAGTGCACAAGGCCTACTGCTGCAGTCTGCACGAGAAGGAAGTTGATGGGTGCAGGCATCGATGAAGTTGGCTCTAAAACACCGTGCACTCTCCAGCCACTGAGTTTGCCTTCTCCACAGTGATCCAGGATGGAAGAGATGATCCCTTGGCGTCCGTAGTTCTTCCATTTTTGAACCCAACGTGTGGCCGTTTGCTTTAATAAATATTCCCCTACTTTCCCTCATTTGGTTTAGGTCTTGTGAGATCTCCTCCAACAATGCCCACGTGATGTGGTGCTGCTGTTGAGAGGCACGATTCAACTGGCAGAGGAGATGGTGAAAATTACACTCAAAACCCTACATAAATATATATATATTAAATTTTACCAAAGTATTCTCTAATTAATATAAACTAACACTTAACTCTAACTGCAATCTAATGAGGCATGTTTTACATGTACTTAGGCTAATTAGCACTCCACTAAAGTGGATTGATCAAATACCCCCATGCCTAAGTTTTGCTAGTCCCTAGCAAAACTGATAGAAGTGACCAAAGATTTCTCTTTCTTTCTCTTTTTTTTTTTTCTTATATTTCAAAAATTTAGAGATCCAGAAAAATGTAAAAATAAGTGATAGTAGCCTAGGTAACGGATCCGAGTGAAAAGCCAACTTACATTTGCAGTTTGCACTTAACCCTTGGTAAACATTTCTATCAGGATAGGCAACTGCTTCTGACGTAAACACATTTACACTACTTAAGATGTCTATTTATGCATGTTCTTAAGCATAGGATTGCATTTCCTGATATAAATATTGCATAACATGCATCATCTTGCATTTAGAGTAGTTTGAATAAAATGGAGGTTAATTATCTCCTTTTATGTGCTTGGACAGGGAAAACATTTTATCGGGACCTCAGATCAAAGATCCAACCGTATGGATGTGATCAGGGCGACGATTGGAGTTCAACAACTCCAAAATCACCCTAATCAGGCATCCGTAGCATCAGATAGTGATCAGGGAACCCTAGAAGATCAAGGGCCAGGATGGTGTAAATCTGCTCTTCAAATGACAAATCCGACCGCACGGATGAATTCGGATCGACGATTGTAGCCCAACGATGGAAAAATCAAGTCAATTTGACATCCGTGGCACTATCTACAACTTCCACAAGATGGACGGCCAAGATGGCACCATGTGGCACCATCCCGACTGCCCAAATGGCCGCATGCAATCTCTGAAGGCCCCACACCCGCTCGCTCTCCACCGTTGGATCTTGATCCAATGGCTGTGGTCAGCCGGGCCTAAAAGCGCCTGCTTGACCATTCACGCCTCGTAGCGTAGTGGTCGAGCACGCTTATGCGAGCTGTGGGCACGGGTTCGAGCCACAGTGAAGGGGAGGAGGGCGCGGTTGAGCAAGTGCGGGAGGGTGTCAGATCTTGATCAGACGGCCGTCTGCGCTCAATCGAGATCGCGCATGATTGAATGCGCGGCGTCACGAGGCATCACACACGCTAGGCTGGCGCATGGCAGCGGGCGATCACGCATCTTAAGCCATCCGATCTCGCGATCGGACGGCTAAGAATCAAAGAACGTGCGTGGGCGTTGAGGAAGCGGGTAGCTGAGGAGGCGCGCGTGGGCGTGGGAGCTACGCCCACATTGGGGGCTTTACTGACGGATTTATCCATCACTAAAGACCCCTCATTTATTATTTTAAAGTTGTAATGACCATTTTGCCCCCACTTCTTGCAACTATAAAAGGAGACCCCCTCCATACTAAACTCAGCACATATACAATTCTTTTTAGTTTTCATCTTGGAGCGGACCTAACATTCATGCAATTCAAGTGCTTTCTACGCTTTTCCACTCTGTTTTATGTCTTTTTAATACAATGAGGACATTGCATTAGATAGGCATGGGGGGGTGGATATTCATCTCTGAATTCATTCGTCAGCTCTGTAGATTTGTTTTATTTTCTTTTATATAAAAAAAATTAAATTCGGAATTAGGAAAGAGAATTTGGGTTTAAGAAACTTTTCAATCTTAGGAAAATGCTACATTATGATTTGAACACAAAGACCCTTCAAGTCTTTGGACTTAATCAGCCCGTGTATCCACTAAAATGTGGATTTATTTTTCGAGTTCTCGCCAACCTGAATTTTATTTTAATTGGAGAAAATATGTTTGGGTGATAAGTACACGACTTATCAACCCGCCCTCTGATTTGAGGAAATTTTGAGTTTCTGGTATCTACACACTTTCTTTACACTGACTCATTGTTCAGCGATTTTAATGGAAATTGGGTAGCTAATGAACCTTCTAGGGTGATATGGCTGGCAAGTTATCGTGGGTAACAACCCATAGGTAGGTTCTCCAGAGACCAGTCACTGAATCTTTCTCTTTTTGCTGCCTTTAGGTAAATCTTAAACCAGGGAAGCCACCTACTTAAAAAGAAAAAAAAATCAAAAAGAAAAGGAGAAAGGAAAAAAAGAAATAAGCCACACTTCGCCACACGAGTATGGCTGGCAAGTTGTCGATGGTAACAGCTCATCGACCGGTTGTCCAGAACCCAGCTCAGTAAATGCACTAAAAATTCCTAAAACACTTAGGAAGAAGCGAAGTAGAATAAACCGGGGAGATATACACTGGATTCACCCTTGTGTTGACCCTGTAAAAAATAAAAGTAGGGAGAAAGCTACCGGTTGTAAAGATACACCTTTAGGCAGAATTCTTTTTGAGGTCACCTAGAGGCGTAGAAATCCGAAGTCTATTTTAATTGCCGATCAACGAGTCTATCACAATCACAATAAGATGCTTAAAGGTTAGGGGTCTCATCAAATCTTGGGTGAGTTGAATGGTCGTAGAAAGCCACTCTTAATCCCTAAAATTTGAAAATCCAAAAAAATTAGAAAAGAGTAAAAAGAGAAAAAGAAAATTTTCTTTGAATAAGGCGAGGCTTGAGGCAGTCTGTATTTTGGCTGATACCCGGGCACTATTGTGTCTTTGAAAGTTCAATTCCTAAGTAGACAATTTCTTAATGATTGAAAATAACTCAGGTCCAAATAATCCAACCTAATTCTTTTATAGATAGCATATAGTTTTTGCTAGGGACTAGCAAAAGATAGGCATGGGGTTATGATGTAAACGCATTTACACTACTTAAGATGTCTATTTATGCATGTTCTTAAGCATAGGATTGCATTTCATGATATAAATATTGCATAACATGCATCATCTTGCATTTAGAGTAGTTTGAATAAAATGGAGGTTAATTATCTCATTTTATGTGCTTGGATAGGTAAAACATTTTATCGGGGCCTCGGATCAAAGATCCAACCATATGGAATGGATTAGGGCAACAATTGGAGTTCAATGACTCCAAGATCACCCTAATCAGGCATCCATAGCATCAGATAGTGATCGGGGAACCCTAGAAGATCAAGGACCAGGATGGTGTAAATCTGCTCTTCAAATGACAAATCCAACCACACGGATGAATTCGGATCGACGATTGCTGTCCAATGACGCAAAAATCAAGTCAATCTAACATCCGTGGCACCATCTACAACTTCTAGAAGATAGACGGCCAAGATGGCGCCACGTGGCGCCATCCCAGCTGCCCAAACGGCCGCATGCAATCTCTGAAGGCCCCGCACCAGCTCGCTCTCTGCTGTTGGATCTTGATCCAACAGCTGTGGTCAGCCGCACCTAAAAGCGCCCGCTCGACCATCCGCACCTCGTAGCGCAGCGGTCGAGCGCGCTTACGTGAGCTGCGGACGCGGGTTCGAGCCACAACGAAGGGGAGGAAGGTGTGGGCAAGCGCGAGCGGGCATCAGATCTTGATCGGACGGCCATCTGCGCTCAATCGAGATCACGCATGATTGAACGCACGGCATCACACGCGCCAGGCGGGTGCGCGGCAGCGGGCGATCACGCGTCTTAAGCCATCCGATCTTGCGATCGGACGGCTGAGAATCAAAGAACGTGCGTGGGCGTTGAGGAAGTGGGCAGCAGAGGAGGCGCGCGTGGGTGTGGGAGCTTCGCCCACGTTGGGGGTTTAGTGACGAATTTATCCGACACTAAAGACCCCTCATTTATTATTTTAAAGTTGTAATGACCATTTTTCCCCCACTACTTGCAACTATAAAAGGATACCCCCTCCATACGAAATTCTCATCCCTTCCTTCTCTTCTCTACCTCTCCAAAGCTCAAGAGAAGCTTGTCCCACACCTGGGATGCTTCTCGCGAGATAAAGTCCAAATTTTCGTTCCCCTTCGGAAGTGGATCCCGTGATGACGATGGTGTGCTGCTCCGTTCCCATTCTTCTGCTTCGTCCTCCTTTGTCCTGCTTCATCCTCCTTCGTCCAGGCGTCGTCTCATCCGGCTCGTCCTCCAAGCGACCGTCGAGGAGGATTTCTCTCTCCCTATTCTTTTTACTGCTTTCTAGTATAGATTTACTGCTTTCTAGAGTAGTTCTACTCATCCTCCAAGCGATCGTCGAAGAGGACATTTCTCCCTCCATTCTTTTAATGCTTTCTAGAGTAAATTTATCGCTTTCTAGTGCAATTGTTTTATGTTTTCTAGTTGTAATGAACAATCTCCTTAATGATAAATTCTTTGTTTATTCTATATCTCATTTTGATTTCTATGTGTAATATTCTCTCTCTCTCTTACCCTCTCTCTCTCTTCTATTTATTGTAAATAATTAGATAGTTTTAAATTGAATTACTTCGTGACAAATAAAAAGAAACGCATAGTTTTTAAATCAAACGTCCGCCTCCCTGTGTTCGACCTAGAATTTTCATTTCGGTATAAATTTTATTTGTTGAATACGAATTCTTCGCTTTCAAGATACAACGACAGGTTTTCCAAAACCAAACACGTTAGCGTAGCGATTTGTTACGTCCAACAACTTCCCTTGGGGGTAAAGTAGAAAATAATATGTTGTTTGACCACAACTTTTTGGCTTAGGTAGGAGATACAGAGTTAAATGGATTAATATTTGGAGGCTCACAGTCATCTAGTGTTGCATGTAGTCTAGTACTGCAGACTCTAGATGTCTAGATTATTAAACAAGTCAACCTAGAGATAGGCTAAACATTGTGCTCTCTTTTTGTTCCCTTGTGCACACTCACTCTCTCCTTTCTTTTTCTCTTTCTTTCATCTTTCTTTTTTGAGATCAGATATCTTACCAAATTTTTGTAAATGTACTCAATCTTTGGTGGCCTCACATGGCATTCACATGTCAATGAAAACCCTAATAACTCTACAACTAAGTTAGAAGTCCTTAGCTAATATTCGGGAAATCAGAAATACTAAAAAGTAGGTATGGGTCATATTTGGTGGATCGCAATAAGTGCTTTTGTTGCCTCAAAAACATTGACAACAAATGACATGAAGATAAAACTTCAAACTAGGACTTTTTTTTTCTTTTTCATTTCCTCCTTCTTCCTTTTTCTTTAAAAATACTTTTCCTCTTTTTTTCTTTTTTTTCTTCTCTTTTTTTTGTTATAAAAATTGACATAAGGCGCAGACTTTTATTCATGAGGCATTATTAGGGATGATGTTGGTCAAGAGGATATTGTGTGGCTTATTTGGTGGAAGTGCCTACTTTAGGCACCGGGAAAGGATGGATAGACAAGCGTATTTATGACCTTTGACACTGTTACCCTCCTTCAACCGAGGACTCTATAAAGGACAGTCATAACCATCCACCATAGTCATAGTTTTATCAAGACTCAATCTCTATGTATCTACCTTATTTGTTGACTCTCAGGAATTCACATAATGTACGCACACAGGAACAGAGAGCGAAAAGTATGCCTAAATTTGAGGTATCCTCATCTAATAGTCGAGAACTAAAGAGTCCTTGCACTAGACTTAGTGCACTAGCAATCTATCTACTTTCTTCTCACAAATATAAGGTGGATCTAATAGAAGATAGTATGCCTAACTCCCTTTTAAATATCCAAGGATCCAGTAGACTAAAAATGCTTATTGATTTTCTACAAAGATCTATTACCCAGTCTACATGTAAGTGAATGTAACTGTATTGGATTCTAAACTTAAGAAAAACTTCAATGGCACTTCCTTGATAAATTTTCTGCTAGGGACTAACCAATTCAGCTCAAGAAAATAAAATATTTTTTTTTTTGGCTAATACACTATCCTAAATGTATGCAATTATTTATAAATGCTATAAACATCCTTAGGTTATACCCCCCCATGCCTAAGATTGACAATGTCCTCATTGGAAAAATAATGACACAGAAGAATATCACCTAAGGAGGAGAGTGGGAGGAGCTAAGGCTCCTCAAGCCGAAGTGCATCCAAAATGTCCCCATCTGAAAGAGTAATATAAGGTTTAAGTTGTTGGCCATTTACCTTAAAGCTCATACCAGAAGTAGGGTTCCAAATTTCTATAACTCCATGAGGGAAGGTATTGATAACAATGTATGGCCCATCCCAGTGGGACTTGAGCTTTCCTGGAAATAATTTAAGTCTGGAATTGAAAAGCTAGACCCACTGATTGGGCTCAAAAGTCTTTCTAATGTGTGCTTATCATGGAAGACCTTTGCATGTTGCTTGTAAGCTTGAGAAGCTTCATAGGCTTCATTACGAAGCTCCTCAAGCTCACTTAACTCTATCATACGTGCCTTTCCCGCTTTGTCCAAATTCAAGTTAACATTTTTAATAGCCCAATAGGCATTGTGTTGGATTTCAATGGGAAGATGGCATGCCTTTCCGTAGACAAGCCGGAAAGGAAACATGCCCAAGGGAGTCTTATACACTATTCTGTAAGCCCAAAGAGCATCATTTAGTCTTTTAGACTAATCCTTACAGTCGGGCCTAACAATTTTTTCTAAAATTCATTTAATCTCCCTATTAGACACTTCAACTTGTCCACTTGTTTGGGGATGGTAAGGTGTGGCTATCATGTGGTTGACTCCAAAATTTTGGAGTAGTCTTGTGAAGTGTACGTTCTTGAAGTGAGGTCCTCCATCACTTATGATCATCCTTAGGTACCCATACCAAGAAATGATATTAGCCTTAACAAAATCCAAGACCACGGAATGGTCATTGGTTTGTGTGGGTATGACTTCTATCCACTTTAATACATAGTCCACAGCCACAAGGATGTACTCATATCCGAAGGACACAGGAAAAGGACCCATGAAGTCGATGCCCCAAATATCAAAGATCTCAATATGGAGGATAGGTTGCTGGGGCATCTCATCCCTTTTTCTGATGGTTCCCATCTACTGGCAATGAAGACATGCACCCACATATGTATGTGCATCTAGAAATAAGGTGGGCCACCAAAAGCCAGTCTGAAGAACCTTATGGGCAGTCTTTTTTCCACTAAAATGTCCCCCACAATGGAGGTCATGGCAAAAGCTCAGAACACTCCTTTATTCTTCGTTAGGGACGCAACGGCGGAAAAGTTGGTCAGGGCCTATTCTAAAAAGCTCAGGTTCCTCCCAATGATAAAATTTAGTGCCAGAGAGAAACCTGTCTCGCTTCTGCTTGTCCCAAGTACTGGGGGTAATGCCTGTGACCAAATAGTTCACTATGTCAGCGAACCAAGGAGTTTTAGCCTCCACTGCCATCAAAGACTCATCGGGGAAAGTCTCTTGGATACTACCAGCAGGGTTTGATGCCTCAAAAGGGATCCTAGACAGATGATCTGCTACCACATTCTCAACTCTTTCTTATCTTTAATTTCCAGGTCAAACTCCTGGAGTAGCAGAATCCAACGAATTAGGCAAGGTTTGGTGCCCATTTTAGCAAGAAGCTACTTTAAAGCTGAATGGTCAGCGAACACCACAACCTTGGATCCCAAAAGATAAGACCGAAACTTTTCCAAAGCAAACACTATAGCAAGAAGCTCCTTTTCAGTGACCGTGTAGTTTTGCTAAGGATCTGTAAGGGTCTTACTGGCATAATGCAGCACATGAGGTTTGCCATTGTCCCTTTGACCTAAGACCGCTCCCACTATAAAATCAGAAGCATCACACATTAGCTCAAATGGGAGGGTCCAATCTGGTGCTTGGAGAATCGACGTGGTAATAAGGGCTTTCTTCAAGACTTGGAAAGCCTTGCCCCATTTATCATCAAAATCGAAGGAGATATCCTTCGCTAACAGGTCGCAGAGTGGCTTAGAGATTTTACTAAAATCTCTAATGAAACACCTATAAAATCCCGCATGGCCAAGAAAAGATCTAGCTTGACAAATATTAGTGGGCGATGGAAGCTTAGAGATGGAATCAATTTTTGTGGTATCCACCTCTAATCCTCTCTCGAAAACTACATGCCTTAACACAATGCCCTACTGTACTATAAAGTGGCTTTTCTCCCAGCTAAGCACCAGCTTTGCCTCTTCGTAATGGGTTAAGACTATATCAAGGTGCGAAAGGCATAGGTCAAACGATGAGCCGTAAATGGAGAAGTTATCCATGAAAATCTCAACAAACTCATCAATCATATCAGAAATATAGCCATCATACATTATTGGAAAGTAGCAGAAGCATTACATAACCTGAATGGCATTCGACGGAATGCAAATGTACCATATGGACTCATGAAGGTAGTACTCTCCTGATCATCAGGAAAGATAGCTATCTGATTATACCCAAAGTACCCGTCAAGGAAATAGAAGTATTTGTTCCCCACCAGTCGTTCCAAAATCTTATCAATAAATGGTAAGGGGAAATGATCTTTCTGGGTAGCCGTGTTTAAATGACGGTAATCAATGTAGACCCTCCAACCAGTTGAGGGTCTAGTGGTTACCAACTCTGCTTGGTCGTTCTCTTCCACAGTGATTCCTGCCTTTTTAGGCATCACATGAATAGGACTGACCCATTTACTATCTGAAATGGGATTAATAATCCCTACATCTAGCCATTTCAGAATCTCCTTTTTAACAACCTCCCACATATTGGGTTTGAGCCTTCTCTACATATCTCGGAAGGGTTTCATGGACTCATTCATGTATATATATGATGCATGCAAAGGGAGGGATCAACACCCTTAGTATCAGCAATTGACCAAGCAATTGCTTCCTTGTGCCTTTGTAAACACTGAAGCAGAGTTCCCTCCTATGATTCAGGTAATGTAGACGAGATAATAACAGGGAGCGTGTCATTAGGGCCAAGGAAAGTATCTTCAAAGTGGTCGGGAGGGGTTTCAACTCCAATTCAGAAGACTTTTGGATTGAGGGTTTAAGTTGAGATGTCCTCGCCTCAGGTAGCGGATCTACCTTTACGGGACAGCGTGGGGATAGAAACTCTGTGTGTATCCCCAACAACTCTTCTAATTCAGGTATTTCCCCTTCAATTTCTTTACTAATTGGAGGATGGTCCTTAGATATGACCTTTTGTAGGGGATCTCTACATAAGAGTGCTGGAGTAGTCTCAATTATTTCATCAACAACCTCAATCTAAGAACTATCTTCAAATCCAAATTGCTTGTAAGTATCAAAAACATTCAATCGGATGTTCTTGTTTCCAAAGCCCATTTTAAGTGCCCTTGATCTACAATTGATAAAGGCATTGGCTGTGCCTAGGAAGGAGCATCCAAGAATAATGGACGGCTTAATGGGCTTATTCGATGGGTCAATATCTTACACAAGAAAGTCAACAGGGAAGAAGTCCTCCACTCTCACCAGGACATCTTCCAATAATCCTCGTGATGTCTTAAGTGATCTATCTGCGACCTGGAGGATGACTGGACTAGGCTTTAACTCACCTCCTCCCAAAAGATCGTAGACAGAGCTCGGTAAAATATTCACCCCTGCACCCAGATCAAGAAGATCACATTGCCCCTGAAATATATGAGGCCCCTGGGTCTTTCATTTTGGGGGGTGTTCCACGTTGGAGAACCGAGCTAACATGGTTAGGCAGGATGACCTTAGCTTGGACCTGTCTCCTAGATTGGTGCTTCTGGGTGCACAGGTCCTTTAGAAACTTGGCATAGGACGGGATCTGTTTGATAGCTTCCAATAGAGGCAAGTTGATTTGGACTTGCCTAAAAGTGTCCATAATCTCCTCCATCCTATCCTTTGCTCTAGGTAAGCCAACAGAAGATTCCCTAGGAGCATATAGGCACTTTGGATAGGGCACCCTTGGCTTCTAGGTAGAGGGGTCGTCAAGGTGGGAGAGGGGTAGCGAACTGACAACATCCTCAGGATGGGTGGTTTCAAGCAAGGTAGGGCAGTGTGGCTCTTCCTTGGTGGAGATGGAAGTCAGGTCGGGTGTAGGAGGGGAATCCTGAGACGTGACCGTAAGAGTGTTATCAGGCTTGTCGATTTTCTTTCCACTCCTCAGCACAGTCAGAGCTTGGGCATGCTCCTTGAATATGACCCTCTTTCCCTTTGGGTTCTCCTCAAAAGAGCTAGGCAACTTCCTTAGATCACATTGCCTAACTATCTCAGTAAGATGACCAATTTCGGATTGCATATCAGTAATCATCTTATTCTCAGATTGGATGACCATATTCTGATGCTCTGGAATCACTTTCATCATGTCTTTAAGTTCATCCATCTCAGAGGGCTTATTCTGAGGAGGGTTTTCATAGCATGGCTGGTATACGGGTTAGGGAGGTAGGGGTCTTGTATTCCCTAAGTTAGAAGCATCACCTTGCTTCCATGAGAGGTTTGGATGGTTCTGCCACCCCAAATTTTAGGTATTAGAATACTGGTTATTATGAGGAGGTGGGTGAAAACCTTGGGCCGCATTCAGGTCAGCTTGAATCAACTCAAGGAATTGATTTGCCTAGTGGCACTCTACAATGGCGTGCATTGTGCTTTGGCAAATGGAGCATTCACTTGAAGCCTGAAAGATAAAGGCTACTTGTGGGTTCATGCCGGGGTTTGCTAAAAGCCTCTCAATGTTTTTGTTCAACAATTGAATCTGATAAGCCAAATCCTGAGCAGCCCTAGCTTCATGGGCCACTATCTTCCTCTGCAAAATTGATGGTTTTCTTTCTAGATAGGCAGAGGACATATGTATGGAATTGTCACTTAATGTTTCAATAATGCCCAGGCTTCATCCTTAGTTTTGGTCATGAAGGTTCCTCCATAGGCTACATCGATGGTTTGCTTGTGCCTTTCAGATAATCCATTATAGAACCTTTCGACCAACTGCCATCTTGGCACCTGATGGTGGGGGCATAGCCTAAGAAGGTCATTAAAGCACTCCCAAGTCTCATGAAATTACTCCCCTTCCTGTTGAGTAAAACCCATAATCTCTCTTCTATAATGGTTGGTCTTACACATAGGAAAATACTTTTTCAAGAATTCCCCCTTAAGGGTGGCCCAATCATTTACCCTTGCATTAAGGGTATGATACTGTTGTCGAGCCCAGATAGGTTGTTAATATGATGATTTTATCGTTGAAGTGTGTATAGTGGTTAACCTAAATCAGACCTAACTATCTCTTTACAAAATTTTTAACCTGGCCTAATTGATTTTATCTTGGTCACTTTTAGGCCCAAGGTCGAACTCAGGGAAGTGGGGTTACAAGTCAAGTTTCTACGCATTTCCTACAACGAGTCCCTTCCGTTCGTTTATTGTGTTTTTGGTGTTTTTCTTGTTTAGATTTTTTTCTGGTAATCTTTGTCCTTGAGGCACACCCTCAAAATTGGGTTCTTGGCTTTGAGCCAAAACAAGGTTCCAAAACGAGTCTTGCTACTCGCAAGATGGAGTACCTGCAAGTTAAGGATTATCTTTTCACTTTTATATATTTTTTTTATCTTTTTACTAACAGGAAAGCGAAACAGAAATAAAGTAAATATAGTGTATATATATATGTATATATTATATATGTATAAAGGGGTGGGGGTGGAGGCGGAGATGGAGTGTAGCACGGTGTCGAGTCCATCGTCGTCTAGAAAGACGCAACCAATAGGATGAGGTGTCATGTCGAGTATGGGATGGATGGTGGAAGATGTATGTAACCATTCTTTTTGTACACGTGTATCGGGGAATATCAGCAACTGGTGCAGATGTTCCCGTGAAACAGCATATGGTAAATAATGTGAAAATATACATATATGTATATATGTAAATATATCTATATGTATATATATATGGTTATAAATATATAGGTATATATGTAGATATTTATGTATATATAAGTGTATATGTGTATATATATATATATCTGTATGTATATATAACTATATAGAGGTATATATATATGTATGTATAAGTATATAGTAATATATGTATATATTGATATATGTAGCTGAGTGTATATATATATATATATATATATATATATATATATATGTATGTATATATAGTTATAAATATATATATGTATAGATGTATATATATATATATATATCTATATGTATGTATGTATATAATACTATATAGATGTATATATAAATATATATAATATGTATGTAGGTATATGTATCTAGATATGTATATATATATATGTATATATGTATATATAGTTATATAGATATATATATGTATATATGTATGTATATATAAGTAGGTGTGTGTATATGTATATATATAGTAGTATATGTATATAATAGTGCATAGGTGTGTGTGGGTGTGTGGAAGTGTTAGTGTAGGTGTGTGTGAGCGTCGGTGTAAAGAGAGAGTGAGAGAGAGAGAGAGAGAGAGCGGGAGAGAAAGAGAGCTGCCGCACTGTTGAGGGGTGGAGTTAAGGCGTCTGAGCTACAGGGTCGATGTCTGAAGGCTTCCGCTCGCGCACGCTCAAGTGTGTATGCGCACAGAGAAGAGTGCACTGGAGGGAGTGTTGGTGTAGAGAAGACCCAGCGCCCAACGTTGCGTAGAGTGGCTGGAACAGGCGCTCGCAGGCATGGGCGAAGGGAGTGCGCAATGCAGACGGGTGCGGGCGAGGAGAGTTGGCGAAGCAGACGCGTGGGCTGGTGCGGGCGAAGCTGGCGGAGATGCATGGGCAGGCGCACGCACAGGCGAACGGCGGTCACGGCGCGCCGGGTGATCGGGAAAGTGAGAAGCTTTCCGGTCACCCCACTGTAGTCACAGTGTCGCGAAGACTCGCGTGAACAGTGGCTACAGTGGTCGTCCACGCCGCGCAACCAACAGTGGGCGGTGCTGTGAGTGAGGCCAGCTTGTGGCTGGCGCACACAGGTTGGCGCACGAGGGAGAAGGCCTGCGCCAACCGGTTGCGAGTGCGGAGAGCTCGGACAGAGCGGAGAAGCGGGAGGCGAGGTGTCTGCAAACGCACGAGGGAGCTTCCAGGTGCAGGCAGGGGGCGGGAAGCGCTTGGCCAGCCACTGCAGAGCTGCGCAGCAGCAGGTTACCAGTGGAAGCGGGTGGTGGAGAGAGCCTGCAAGCACGCGCGGAGGGAGTGGGCGCCTGCAGGTGTGAGCGGAAGGAGGCTGCGCGGCTGCTGCGTGCTACTGCTGCTGCTGGCAAGCTGCGAGCTTCAGACCTTGAACCTTGCGGCCATGGCTGAAGGTGCTGGAACGTAAGAAAAATAGAAAACAGCCACCACACCCACCGACTCTTTGAAGAGCTGGGCGGTGGTGGTCTCACTGTGGTGGTGTGCACCACAGTGAGAGCTCTTGCCCGCCGGGTGTCTCCGAGGAGGAGGGCCGACATATGGAGGGGAATGGAGGAGAGGACGGTGGTGGCCTGGAGAGCTGCTGTGTTGGGTCTTTTTCATGTAAGGACCAGGACTGTTGCAAAGGATGGAGCCGTTGTCTTTAAATAGAAGAGGAAGGCATGGCTGTGCGTGGCTCATGCAGGGAATGGTAGCCGCAGGGAATGGTAGCCACAGGGAAGGGCTGGCAGGGAGAGGTAGCCGCAGGGAAGCATGGCATGAGGAGAAGATGCATGCAACTGCGGGAAAGATTAAAAATCAAGTGGAAATAAAAATAGAGATGGGAATTTTGCAAAGATGCACTTGAGGGAAAATGTAAATTGCGAGGCCATTTATTTATTCTCCGCACCTCTCAATTAAATGCATGCATGCATGTATTTTCACAAAATGCAACTATGGAATCCTAATATGCATAGATAATGCTAGGAAATAGCACAAGAAGGCACCATTGCAGGCATATTTTTGCGGTGCAATCATGCCCTCATACCTATCTTTTGCTAGTCCCTAGCAAAACAGCATTTAGAAATGATCTTAAGCTGAAGATTTTCTCCTGAGGCAACATAGGTGTGTTTATTATTGTATATTGTGAGAACCAATTGTAGAGAAGACTACCAGTACTTTAAGTCTCATATGACATAGATCAATTCTCGACTAACCAGGACTCTTGATATTTAAACCTTAAGTATGATTTCCAAGACCCAGGAGGTTTTTACCATACTCAAGAGCTCAAGATATTATGGCTTGTGCATAGTGAAGGATCAAGACTGACCAGATGAACATTAAGACTCAAGCCCAGGGTTTCACGAATTTTTAAGTATAGGTTGGTCCCAGTTTTAGCTCATGTCTTCGGATTGACCCTTAAGAGGATGACGGAAAACTCAACTCCCATTTTCTGACATTTGTGGCTCATAGGAAAACAAGGTATTTGTAACCTGCCCTGAAGAACTTCTTGTAGGGCGAAGACTTTACAGACATTTGCGAGATATACTGACTCTTTTGCAACATTTCTCTTTCTTTTTTTTTTTTTGAAACACGTGTCAGTATATCTCTTACAACAATTTTTTGAAGTAGCACACTATTCTTTGGTGGGAGAGTTTCTTTTTGGTGGAAAGAGTCGCTCCTAAACACAAGACTAAAGCCTGGGATAAAAAGTCTACCTACGCGCACAGGTAAGGACTCCACCTTTCCTAATGAACACTAGGGTTAGATCTTATGTTCACCTGGTCTTTCCTGATATGTGTAGTGTGAACCAAGTTTACTTAAGCTCTTAAGTAGAAGCAAACCAACGAATCCTATACTGGTGTCTCAGGTACAAGAATATGTCCTTAGTTAGGAGAGATTCTGATCTATTTTGTCAATGCTCAATTGAATTAAGCCTGAGCCTGAGCGAATCAAGCTTCTGTGGCCTAGACAGTCTTCAAAACAGAGGTTGAATATCCATAAACACTTATTGTATTTTTGTTTCAGCTTTCAGATCATTACTAAACACCATTTATTATTATTATATATTTATATTTTTTTTATTTTTCTTTTTCTTGCATATTTATAAATAGGTGGAAACTGTATGATACCATAAAATACCCAGATCCTATGGATGCCTATCCACCCCCCCATGCCAAACAATGCTATGTCCTCATATGCATGCAGGGAAAGGTAGAGAAAGGATGAAAGATCGGGTAACAAAAGCTGAGGTGTAGGGTATACAGCAGGGTGGTAGGGTGGGTGGATGGTGGGTGGTGAAGTGAAAAGTGAAGTGATCGTGATAGTTGCGTGAAAGGTGATGGTGGAAGGTGAAAGGTCTGGCATTTCTTGGGACGAGAGTGTCCCAGGTGGATCAGAAAATAGATCAGGAGGAAGAAGTTGGCCCTCAGATTGGCCAAGAAGAGGGGCTCTTTGGATAGATGGATACAAAAAGGAACAACCCCAGTGAGTAGGATATGGGCTCAAGGTCCCAGTGTGGAGTTGCAAATCAGCCTGATTTGGCGGGAAAGAAAGGACAATCCAGTCTTCAAGTGTGAACCGATAGTGAGCAGCCCAGATATGACTCAGACCATGAGGTATGGGAAGTGGAGAAAACCTCGTCAGAAGTCTGGACAAGAGAAGGTACAGGACAAGGGAGGGATGGGGGAACGTCACAGTATGTGTTGATCAAGCAGTCGTCAAGTAATCCGCAACAGTCAAAATAGGTCCCAATTAGTCCGATACACACACTGACGGTCATGTCCTCGTTAGACGTGTCATCCTCGATGCAATCGCAATCAAAGTTCTTGGCTACCTTGAAGATGTTAAGCTTGATCTTTTTAGATCGAAAGGTAATCTCAATACAGCCCGACTCACAGTTGATAAGGGAGCGGGCTGTGGCCAAGAAAGGTCAACCGAGGATGATCGGACAATCAGAAAGTGAACTAGGAACTTCCATATCTAAAATAAGAAAGTCAACAGGAAAACAGAGACTGTTGACCCTAACCACCACGTCTTCCACCACACCCTTCGGGATTTTGATAGAATGATCTGCCAACTGTAACGTGACAAGGGTGGGTTTCAGATTTCCCAAGGAAAATTTTTCGAGCATGATGGTCGGTATGAGATTTATGGAAGATCCTAGATCAAGCAGGGAACGGTTAAAATTGCATCCTTGGATGCTACAGGAAATCAGCGGTGTGCCTGGAACTTTCTGCTTCGGTGGTAGGTTTGACAGTATAGCAAAACTCGCATGAGGTGAGAGAACCACCGGATTTTTAGTTTTCTTTGACTGTCGCATGGGTGTTGTGTAGTCTTTGAAAAATCGGGCGACAGTAGGTATGTGGTCGATAGCCTCGAGCAGGGGTACCTTGATTTCTACATCCCTGAACAAATTACGCAGGTTATCAAAGGCCTGCGTATCTTTCTTTTTGCCTTTTGGCTCCCTCAGTAGAGCCTCAGGGAATGGGACTGATTCTAGCAACAATTTGGGTGTATCGTCCTCTCGCGAATGCGGTGCGCATCCCGAATGAGAGGGCAATGAAGAAGATAGGCCAGGATTAGGTCTAGGCGGATTGGCAGTCTGCTTACCACTACTCGTAGTGATAGAATTGGACGATGCGGGTCCAGTGGGATCATACGGAGGACGAGGGTTCGCAATGGGGACATAAGAATGCTGTGCTGCAGTGGGATTAGCCTGAAATCCCGGTGGAATGCTCGGAGCTTGCAGAATTTGATGAACCTGTACCTGACCAGGTTGTACTTGTGGTTGCGGACCACGGGATACGAAGTTTCGCCGGTTGGGAATAGGTTGGGCAATAAGAGTGCCCTGAGATCAAGTTGCCATGCGTACTTGACTGATCTCAGCATTCTACTGTGCCAATTGGTACTGAAGAGAGGTCATGTTCTCTTCATGGCGCTTTGACATATCCGTCATCATTCACATCCATTTATCAAGAGGACTTGATGCGTGTTCTACTTGCGGTACGCAAGGGCCAGATGGCAGATTTACCATAGGATTAGACTGGGCCCTTGGGATGATGGGTCCCGACGGTCACATTGGTCCACCCGCAGGGTTTTGGCACTGCGGGTTGTTAGACCATGCGAAGTTCGAATGATTATGCCACCCTAGGTTATAAGTGGCAGAGAACGAGTTGTTCCCCAGGGCGAAAGCATCTTCTATGCCAGAAGACGCGTCTGCATGTAAATATGCGTCCGAGCACACGAAGGCTTGGTCCTCCGTGTCGAAATATTGGGTCGCAGAAACCAGTTCCACATGACTTACCGAGTTGCTTGGCCTGACACTCGGTAAGGAAGGTCTTACGGGGTTTCTCGGGATAAGCCTGGTGTTGGAAGAAGTGGGATTGTGACGAAGTGGTGAAGAGGTGGTGTTTGCCAGAGATCGGGCAGGGTTGGCCAGAAGCTCGTCCAGCTTCTTGTGCACGATGGAGACTTCATCCAGTTTTTGTGCAATAAGGCTTAGATTAGTGGATGAATGGGTGGGTCCTGTGTCAACTTCGTAGACATTTCGAGGCTGGCTGGTACGATTAAAGGCAACAATGGAAGCATTGTTCATTGAGTTTTCACTCATATTTTCAAACAATTCAAATGCTCCATTCTCATCTTTATTCATAAAGTTCCCTCCGCAGGAAGCGTCTGCAATTTGCTTCAAAGTCTCATTTAGCCCATAATAGAAAATCTAGGATATATGCCACTTGGGCAGACCGTGGTGCGGACAATTCCTGAGAAGGTTGTTATACCTCTCCCATGCCTCATGAAATTGTTTGCCATTTTGTTGCGTAAAAGAGGTGATAGCACGGCGAAGCACATTGGTTCACCAGATTGGAAAGAACTACTTGAGAAACGATATTTGCATCTCTTCCCAAGAGTGGATAGTTCTCCCAAGGGTGCGTAACCACTACGACGCTTTATCCCGCAATGAAAATGGGAACATTTTCATAAGGACTATAGGTAACCCGACATTTCTTGGTTTAACCGTTTCAGCCAATCGGGTTAGGTCTTCCAAGTGGAGAAAAGGATCTTCACTTGCAAGACCATGAAAGTGGAAATTTATTAGGCCATTTATGCTTGGTTTCAGTTCAAAGTCATCCTTGCCCATGGGGACCCAAATTTGTCCTATGGTCTCTGTAGCAGCGGGATTCTGATAGGAGCTAAGAGACCTAGGCTCCTCCCATTCGAGAGGGTTCTGCATTTCCTCCAATGTTTCCCGAATGGCTTTAATTCGCTCATTATACATTTCCATTTGGGCTTGGAGGCGGGTTATGGGATCTAAGGCTCCACCACCTGGTGGGTTCTAAGGGCGGTTTCCTCCCTTGGGATTTGGGGGTGGGAGTGCAGCCATGTTTGTGGATGAGGAGGATAATTTGGCTCCTTTTCTAAAATTATTAGGCAATTCAATCAGTTCAGGGTTTTGTGACCTCCTCCCAAACATGCACTACCAAAGGAAGAGTTGGGGAGATGAGAAGGGAAAAGAGATGAGAGAAATGACGCCGCAAAGGTACACTTGATTACAAATCAATTCAATCAAATTCCTAACCTCTACAGTGTGCCCTTAGACCTAAAGATCTAAGTTACCTACTATCACAAACTACGGAATCGAATGCGAGCACCGCGGAACCACCGGGCCAGATTGAAAGGCCGTTTGCCCCAGTCCTAGACACCCGATAGCACGCGGGAACTCTCACCATCACGTAGACGCTACACGCAGGTAGTTAGACCTCCAATCCTTAAGAAGGGTCAAGTTACTACCAGTTTTAGTTAGAGGCTTAGGATCAAGTGCTTTTGGAATGTGAAGGGCATTGTTTACGGGTAATGCCCAAGTGATTGATTTTTCAAAGTGTGTAATCCAAGCATGAAATAGGGAAATCTCCCCAAATTGAAGTTCTTAATTGGTGAATGGTTTTTAGAGTTCAGCCTTAAGTAGTATGGATTTTAGGATTTTGCTGAAATACTAATTCAACTAATCTCCAGTTTTTGTGAGAATACAAGTTTTCTTTCTAAGCCCAACAAATCCTTCTTCAATATCAATTAGTTAATGCATGCTAAAATGCAATGGACTACCCTAAATGGAGATTTCTATGTGTGGATGCACGAATCAGTTTTAGAGTTTATGTGAAAGGGAGCCAAAGCACTTCAATTCAAGTGCTCCCAATCACCAGAAAGATTTCCACACAAGGCTCAACAAGAAGAAAATCAAATTTTTGGGGGTTGAGGTATTTGGGATCGAATCTTACGCAGTTGAAAAGTCATGGTGGGGTTGGAATCAACTCAATTCCAAGTCTCCCCACCAAAAAGGTGATCCCGAATTGTAGATAAGTGAGGCTAAAGAGGGGTGCAATTAATCTTTTTGTGTTTGCCTCAAAGAATACTTCACATGGTGAAAAATTCAAGAATCAAGATTCTTGGATTTTCTCCATGCAAGTATGGCAGGAAATCTTGGGGTAGTGGAAGTGAAGACAATCAATCAAACAAGTGAATTTTAATCCACTTGCCCCAAGAGATCCCAAGAAGTTTTTCTAGTTTTTAGTTTTTAATAATTTTCTTTTTATTAAGGTGACAAGTTAACCATAGTTGCTAAGAAAAGAAGACCTACTTGTTCGACAACGTGTGCGAAGCTCCAATGCGATGTCAGCGTCTTCACGCTCTCGTTCCTACCTTGGATCTGCTCACGTCTTTGACTTCGCCTGCCTGCCTTCTCCTTGCACCAGGTTCACCTGCACACCAAAAATAGAGATACCCGTGATGAGAGGAGAAAAAAATTACAGGAATGGAGTAAAAGCTTACTTGAAGGTGCACTTCCCCGGTAACGGTGCCAGAAAAGAGTATGTTGTTGAGCCCGGATAGGTTGTTAATATGATGATTTTATCGTTGATGTGTGTATAGTGGTTAACCTAAATCGGACCTAACCATCTCTTTACAAAATTTTTAACCTGGCCTAATTGATTTTATCTTGGTCACTTTTAGGCCCAGGGTCGAACACAGGGAAGCGGGGTTACAAGTCGAGTTTTTACGCCTTTCCTACAACGAGTCTCTTCCGTTCGTTTATTGTGTTTTTGGTGTTTTTCTTATTTAGATTTTTTTCCGGTAAACTTTGTCCTTGAGGCACACCCTCAAAATTGGGTTCTTGGCTTTAAGCCAAAACAGAGTTCCAAAACGAGTCTTGATATTCGCAAGACGGAGTACTTGCAAGTCAAGGATTATCTTTTCTCTTTCATATATATTTTTTTATCTTTTTACTAATAGGAAAGCGAAACAGAAATAAAGTAAACATAGTGTATATATATGTATATATTATATATGTATAAAGCAGTGGGGGTGGAGGCGGAGATGGAGTGTAGCACGGTGTCGAGTCGGTCGTCGTCTAAAAAGACGCAACCAACAGGACGAGGTGCTGTGTGGAGTATGGGATGGATGGTGGAAGATGTATGTAACCACGCTTTTTGCACGCGTGTATTGGGGAATATCAGCAACTGGTGCAGATGTTCCCATGATATGATAAACGCCAGTTTATCATCATTTTTATGCATTAAAACAAACTTAGCTCTTAGGATTTTGCTCCGCAAATGGGTTTTTGGGCGGCATTTAGGCATCAATTAGGTTAGGCATGCATTTCACTTTTTATTATCTTTTTAATGTGTTTTTGTGAGTGTTAGGGATATGCAGATTGTCAGAACTTCAAAACCCTAGCACTCAGGAAGGCAACTGGTGAAGAAGAAGCTCAAACTAACTAGAACTCATCTTGATCCAGCTCACCATAGCTGGATTCCAGCTCACTTGAACTAGGGTTAGCTCATCTTAGCTCCATTCAGCTCATCTCAGCTGAATGGCAGCTCAAGAGAGCTCATCTTAGCTCACCCTAGCTCAGGTCAGCTCAGATCCAGCTCAACTTAGCTAAGTCTAGCTCATCTCACCTCCCATTAGTCCACAAGGAGCTCTAGCTAGCTCAGCTGAGTTGACTGGAGTTCACCCCAGCTCAGGTCCAGCTACATCCAGCTCTACTCAACTCCGGCCAGCTAAAGATGACTTCATTCCAGCTTAGGAAGCTCAAGTCCAGCTCCCGAGGACTCAGCTTAGCTCAACTCAGTTGAGCTAAGATACCTTAGCTGCCTCACCCAGCTTGATCCTCCCCGGGAGCATTAGACCTAGCTCACCTCAGCTCCTTTTAGTAGAAGCCAGCTTGCTTTAGCTTGGCTTAGTAGCTAGCAAAGAACTAGCAAGCTAAGCTAGCTAAGGTAGCTCCTTCCAGCTCTCTTCAGCAGCCACCAGCTCTAGTGCATCTGTTGAACGTGTACGAACCTACGCTAACGTGTTCGGTTTTGGAAAACCTGTCGTTGTAGTTCGAAAGCGAAGAATTCGTGTTCAACAAATAAAATTTATACCGAAATTAAAATTCCGGGTCGAACACAGGGAGGCGAACGTTTGATTTAAAAACTACGCGTTTCTTTTTATTTGTTACAGAATAATTCAATTTAGAACCATCTAATTATTTACAATAAATAGAAGAGAGAGAAAGAGTAAGAGAGAAAGAGAATATTACACAGAGAAATCAAAATGAGATGTAGAATAAATAAGGTATTTTTGTATTGAAGAGATTGTTCATTACAACTTGAAAGCATAAAACAATTACTCTAGAAAGCTATAAATTTACTCTAGAAAGCATTAAAAGAATGGAGAGAAAAATGTCCTCCTCGACGATTGCTTGGAGGACGAGTAGATTAATCTAGAAAGCAGTAAATCTATACTAGAAAGTAGTAAAAAGAATAGGGAGAGAGAAATCCTCCTCGACGGTTGCTTGGAGGACGAGCCGGACGGGACGACGCCTGGACGAAGGAGAACGAAGAGGGACGAAGGAGGATGAAGCAAAAGAACGGGAACGAAGCAGCACGCCGTCGTCGTCGCGGGATCCACTTCCGAAGGGGAACGAAAATTGGACTTTATCTCGCGAGAAGCATCCCGGGTGTGGGACAAGCTTCTCTTGAGCTTTGGAGGGGTAGAGAGGAGAAAGAAGGGATGCCAATTTCGTATGGAGGGGGTCTCCTTTTATAGTTGCAAGGAGTGGGGGCAAAATGGACATTACAACTTCAAAACAATAAATGAGGGGTCTTTAGTGATGGATAAAACCGTCGCTAAAGCCCCCAACGTGGGCGTAGCCTCCACGCCCACGCGCGCCCGCTCGGTTGCCCGCGCGCGTAACGCCTACGCACGTCCGCGAAGTCTCAGCCGTCCAATCGCGAGATCGGACGGCTTAAATCGCGTCCGCGCCCGCTCCGTAGCGCGCCCGCCCGTGTGCGATCGCGCGTTACGCCCGGCGTCCAATCGCGCGTCGTCCTGATTGAGCGCGCACAGCCGTTGGATCTTCATCTGACACTCGTCCGCGCCCGCTCGCCCGCGCCTTTCACCCCCTCACCGCGGCTCGAACCCGCGACCTCTGCTTCGCCCGTAGCTGCGTCGCCGCTACGCTACGCGGACGAAATGGTCGCGCAGACGCTTTTAAGCGCGAGCGACCACAGCCGTTGGATCTCCATCTGACGGCGGAGAGCGATCGGGCGGGGGCCTTCACAAAATGCAAGCGGCCGTTTGGGCGGCTGAGATGGCGCCACGTGGCGCCATCTTGGCCGTCCATCTTCTGGAAGTTGTAGATGGTGCCACGGATGTCGGATTGACTTGATTTTGTGTCGTTGGGCTGCGATCGTCGATCCGAATTCATCCGTGCGGTCAGATTTATCATCTGAAGTGCAGATTTACACCATCCTGGCCCTTGATCTTCTAGGGTTCCCGGGTCACTTATATGATGCTACGAATGCCTGATTAGGGCGATCTTGGAGTCGTTAAACTCCAATCGTCGCCCTGATCACATCCATACGGTTGGATCTTTGATCCGAGGCCCTGATAAAATATTTTCCCTGTCCAAGCACATAAAAAGAGACAATTAACCTCCATTTTATTCAAACTATTCTAAATGCAAGATGATGCATGTAATGCAATATTTATATCATGAAATGCAATCCTATGCTTAAGAACATACAAAAATAGACCTTTTAAGTAGTGTAATTGTGTTTACATCAGCAGCTCAAGATAAATACCTCCAACTCTTCTCCCTAAAAACCTTAGCTCCAAATGCCTCCAACTCTACTCCCTACTAGCTAAGCTAGCTAAGCTATTTAACTTAGCTAGTCCACCTCCATGGCACCAAAACCTACTACCCTACTACCTAAGCTCCAACAAAAAGACCACCTACTCCTACTTTATTTTGGTGCCAACTATCCCTTCCATCACCACCCTACATCCACCATCAAAACCTATCTCCACCCTCCATTTTTTTCCCTCCAAAAATAACCAAGCACCCCTTCATTTCCCTCTAAAAAAAACACCATAACCACCCCCTTCCCATCCTATAAATACCCTACCCTACCACCACATAATTCCCATCCTCCCTTAGTGTATTTTCTACCTACATCCACCTATACCTACGCCCAAGGAGAAGGAGTAGAGAAGGAGATTAAAGGGGCACACCACCAGCCCTTTTGGTGCCTTCTTCTCCCCACTCTCTTCAACTTGGGCCACGCCAAGGAGGAGGACTCTTCCACTTCAAGGAGGACGGCCAGGCAAGGGAGAAGGACCTAGGGTGGACATCCACCCTTGGAGAGAAGCTTAGGGCATGCCCCCTTAGGGCTTGCCTTGGAGGACATCACCTTGGCGGAGCACTGCAAGGAAGGAGTTGAAGGACTCTTTTCAAGATTGGGAGCCACCAACCTTGGAGCAAGAAGCCCTCTTCTTCACCATCTATCTAGAGGATTTGTGTTTTCCTTTCTTTATTTCAATTTTCTAGTAGTAGAAGCATTCCTCTACTAGGCATTTTTGTTAAACACTTTTTTTTAATTATCTAGTTGCCTTCTTTGCAATTTCTTGTTTGCATTTCTATTTGCTTGTTTTTAGCATTCCTCACTCCCTCTCCCTAATTATTCTAGGCCTCCACTTGCCTAGAGTGAGCTTAGGGAGAGGCTCTACTTGCCACTTAGAAGTAGTATTTTAAATTGAAGTGTAAATCACCTTCCCGTCACCATTCCGCATGTTGTCTTAATTTAAAACAAAAAAATGATATATTGAAAAATATCAAAAAGAAAGTTGAGATTATATTCCAAGCAAGAGAATCACTATTGCAAACATTTGGCCTCCTTGGACAACCCTAGATACTCCCCTATCTGGGAATATAAATTTAAGAGTTGATCGGTTTTACGCGTTACAACGACGTATTTTAACAAACCGCGTGAAATCGCTATCATGATACAGCGTATGGTAAATAACGTGAAAATATATAAATATATGTATATATCTAAATATATCTATATGTATATATATATATATGGTTATAAATATATAGGTATATATGTAGATATATATGTATATATAAGTGTATATGTGTATATATATATATATATCTGTATGTATATATAACTATATAGAGGTATATATATATGTATGTATAAGTATATAGTGATATATGTATATATTGATATATGTAGCTGAGTATATATATATATATATATATATATATATATATATGTATATATGGTTGTAAATATATATATGTATAGATGTATATATATATATATATATATATATATATATATATATATATATGTATATAGGTACATGTATCTCGATATGTTTATATATATGTATATATAGTTATAAAGATATATATATGTATATATGTATGTATATATAAGTAGGTGTGTATATGTGTATATATATATATATATATATATGTATCTATACTTAGTTATATAGGTAATATATATATAGATATATGCATATTAATATATATATATATGTATATATGTAAGTATATTAATACTATTATATATGTAGATATATAGTAGTATATGTATATATGTGTATATATATATATATATGTATATATACTAATACATAAGTATATAGGTACTATTATATGTATATATATATATGTATATATATATCAATATATATATGTATATGTATATATATATGTATATAATAGTGTATAGGTGTGTGTGGGCGTGTGGAAGTATTAGTGTAGGTGTGTGTGAGCGTCGGTGTAAAGAGAGAGTGAGAGAGAGAGAGAGAGGGAGAGAAAGAGAGCTACCGCACTGCTGAGGGGTGGAGTTAAGGCGTCTGAGCTGCAGGGTTGACGCCTGAAGGCTTCCGCACGCGCACGTGCAAGCGCGTATGCGCACAAAGAAGAGTGCGCTGGAGGGAGTGTTGGCGTGGAGAGGACCCAGCGCCCAGCGTTGCGCGGAGTGGCTAGAACGGGCGCTCGCAGGTGTAGGCAAAGGGAGTGCGTGACATAGACGGGTGTGGGAGAGGGGAGTAGGCGAAGCAGACGCGCGGGCTGGTGCAGGCGATGCGGGCGAAGATGCGCGGGCAGGCGCGCGCACGAGCGAATGGCGGTCGCGGCGCGCCGGGTGACAGGGAAAGTGGGAAGCTTTCCGGTCACCCCACTGTAGCCATAGTGTCTCGAAGACTCGCGTGAACAGTGGCTACAGTGGTCGTCCGCACCGTGCAACCGGCAGTAGGCGATGCTGTGAGTGATGCTGGCTTGCGGCTGGCATGTGTAAGCTGGCACGCGAGGGAGAAGGCCTGTTCCGGCTGGTTGCTAGTGCAGAGAGCTCGCGACAAAGCGAAGAAGCGGGAGGTGAGGTGTTTGCAGACTCGCGTGGGAGCTTGCAGGTGCTGGCAGGGGGGCGGGAAGCGCTTGGCCGGCCGCTGCAGAGGTGCGCACCAGCCGGTTGCGGGCGGAAGAGGACGCGATAGGGCAGAGAAGTGGGAGGTGGAGAGGGCCTGCAGGCACACACGAAGGGCGAGGGCGCCTGCAGGCACGCATGGAAGGAGGCTGGGCAGCTGCTACGTGCTGCTGCTGCCAAGCTGTGTGCTTCAGACCTTGAAGGTTGTGGCCATGGCTGAAGGTGCGGGAACGTAAAAAAAATAGAAAAGAGCCACCACGCCCACCGGCTCTTTGAAGAGCTGGGCGGTGGTGGTCTCACTGTGGTGGTGTGCACCATAGTGAGAGCTCCTACCTACCGGGTGTCTCCGAGGAGGAGGGCCGGTGTATGGAGGGGAATGGAGGAGAGGACAATGGTGGCCTGGAGAGTTGCTGTGTTGGGTCTTTTTTGTGGAAGGACCAGGCCTGTTTCAAAGGATGGAGCCGTGGTCTTTAAATAGAAGAGGAAGGCATGGCCATGCATGGCTCATGCAAGGAATGGCAGCCGCAGGGAAGGGCTGGCAGGGAGAGGCAGCCGTAGGGAAGAATGTCGCGAGGAGAAGATGCATGCAACCGCGGGAAAGATTAAAAATCAAGTGGAAATAAAAATAGAGATGGGAATTTTGCAAAGATGCACTTGAGGAAAAATGTAAATTGTGAGGCCATTTATTTATTCTCCTCTCCTCTCAATTAAATGCATGCATTTATGTATTTTTACAAAATGCATCTATGGAATCCTAATATGCATAGATAATGCTAGGAAATAGCACAAGAAGGCACTATTGCAGGCATATTTTTGCGGTGCAATCAGATACTAGTGCTTGTCTTATCCTTTAGGGAGAATGGAAATAGAGTCCTCATCAGGGCTTCATCAATAAAGCCCTGGAGTTTCACCGTGGAACAGACCTCGATGAATTCCTCAAGATGCCTATAGGGACCCTCCCTAGCAGTACCATAAAAAGATGGGAGCAAAGATATGGTGCTGCTCTTGATTTCATAAGGATTATACACTCAAGGTCTTCGGATAGGTAGGACTTGATGGGATGTAGGGAGGAAATAGTCTCTCAAGGTTCTTTGATTTTCACCAACCCTAATCTCTTCTTCAAGTCTTTCATCAGCCATTTTTCTTCTTTCTTGGTTAGCTTTCCTTATAATCCTCTCAGGCTCAAGTTTGAAGAGAAGACTATTTCTAAGAGAGTGCCTACCAAGCATACACCAAGCAAACTCAAGGAAAGAGGTCTTTTATTGATTTAAAGTTCTTTAAGTCCTCTTCCAACTCTTCAGCTTGGCCAAATAAAGTCAAGGCAGTTTTTCTCCATTCCCACATAAGTGGTATAAGAGAAATGAGGCACTTTAAATTTCTGGTCAATGGCAGTTAAGAAGGTTGAGGTTATTTTTAGCCCTTTTTCGGTGATCAATCAAGTTGACAAACAATTACGCACCCTAAATTGACCTTCGAGTGCCCTAAAGACATACACTTTGCTGCAATGATATTCTCAGATGCTCAAGTAAAAAGGTACTAAAAGGATGGAACCAAGGAATGCAAGTAGAGTGAACCCTTCCTTTGAGGTGATGCATTAGCGGTGCCTCTTAACTACCCTTGAATTCCTTTAAGGGGTGTCCCCCTCTTTAGAGTATCAAATCACTCGGGCAAACGTTAATATGACTATTTCAAAGTGAGATAGGAGGCTTTGCACCAATAAAGAGATCGATGCCTATAGCCTTAAGGGTCCAAGTCCTAGTGCAGTGCCTATAGTGCGTACTCAGTGTAGGAAGTGTGCATCACACTGCGAAAAGTGCTTTTTTGTTTGAAAATCACAGTCACATTATTCAAACACTTCCTGCATATTTTCCTTTCTTTTCAAGGAGTAAAGTGACCAATTGATTAATCTTTTCAAATCAGCTTAAGTGGTCTTCTTTAACTATGTCCAGATGCAATGCGTGTGTAGATAAGTGATGCAGTAAGATAAGAAATGCTTACCTTGCTCTAGCACTCTTCTATGCAAAAACGCACGCAATGCAATAAGAAAATCAAGATGTTGTTCTATGGATATGCAGCTTCTAGCAGGCAGTTTGGATTTATTTTCTTTTTTTTTTGTAAAAATAAATGCGCAATCAAAAGACCTAACTACCATAGAATGATCCTAGAATCTAAAGAATCGAGGACACTCCCCAAAAACTGGCCCTAGTGTACAAGGGCAAGAAAACAAATAACTACGCTAATCCTAAAGAGTCTATTCTAAAATTCCAAATCAAAAGTCTAAGAGGAAGAATCCTCCTAGATGGTCCTCCGTGCATCTTTACACATGTGGGATCAAGGCCCATAGGCTCCAGCAATTATCTCTGAGGTGTGTCGATCAAGGTCAACATCGTCTCTCCGCTACACCTGTCACTTCGTCAGATTCCTCGCATAGAAAAGATAAAGAATGATCAGATAAATGTGTAATTTAGTGTAATCAGAAATAAACATAGGTTAATTTATTGCGTCGATTGCCTCCCTGGCAATGGCACCATTTATCAGGTGTTTTTCACTTACAAAGATAAAGTATCAGAAAGATATGTCATCGCAGTGAATCATGTGGTCCAAAATCCTGATCGAAAACATTTTAATTAAACAAACCATGAAAAGTTAAGATGTCGTATCCACAGGGAGAAATAGATCAATAAATTCACAAATATTTTCCCCTTGTATTCATCCAATCATGTGTGAAACTCATGGTCAAATCTGACGACAAACACGATAACAAGAAGAAGAAACAATAACTTGAGAATGAAAGGTTATATGTGTAATTTTTCCTCAATAAAATATTTAATAAATATGTGATCAATCTATATAATTTCCAATTGCACATGTGCTAGAGAGAAATTGTGTAAATCTTAATCCAAATTCAATGTCAAATGATGCACATAACATAAGTAAAGTCAATTCAAGAAGATGTAAGTGCATTGTTGCAATTTTACCTTAATTTAATAACCAAATAAAATAAAAAAATGAGTCTTGACAATGGCAGGAAATGTAATTATTAATTGGCCTTTTCTTGTAGCAAAACAGGGGAGTCTTCCCTTACTTGGTGGTGTACTCGTGGAGCAACGGCTGGAGGTGAGAAGCTCGAGGAAGATCAACTAAGACGAGGGCGTTCCGTTGGCAGTTGTGCGGCAACGAACGGTGGCCGGAGTTGGCACCGGTGATGAGAAAGACCAACGGCGGCGGTGGTGGTTTGCCAGCGTGCTCGGGCGACTGTCGTCCTTCAGAGGGTGTAGCTACCCTCATGGGGTTGAGGTGAGTCTGATGGAGTTCCTGACGTGAAGCTTCATGGCCGGAGTTGATGGTTGCAATTTGGTGGCTTTGGGTTCCTTCGGTTGGCAGAGAGGAAGAAGACGAAGGAGGAGAAGGAGAAGAAGGCCTGTGTGCATGCGCGGGCTGCTACACGGATGCCTAGTGGTGGGTGGAGAGGAGATGCGCGCACAAGGGTGCAGTGGGCTGCTGTAGGAATGCCTGGTGGTGCGTGGAGAGGAGATGCGCACGCAAATGTACGTGGCGGGCTGCAACGCAGACGCCTGGTGGCACGTGGAGAGGAGATGCACATACAAGGGTGCGGTGGGCTACTGGTGGAAGTGCTGTTGCACGAAGATGTGGGCACGCATGCGCGCACGAGGACTACTGCTACAATCTGCGCACAAGGAAGTTGATGGGCGCAGGCGTTGACGAAGTTGGCTCTAAAACACTGTGTGCTCTCCATCCACCGAGTTTGCCTTCTCCACAGTGATCCAGGATGGAAGAGATGATCCCCCGACGTCTGTAGTTCTTCGTCTTTTGAACCCAACGTGCGGACGTTTTCTTTAACAAATCTTCCCTGACTTTCCCTTATTTGGTTTAGGCCTTGCGAAATCTCCAACAACACCCACACAATGAGGTGCTGCTGTTGAAAGGCACGATTCTGCTGGCGGAGGAGATGGTGAAAACTGCAGTCAAAACCCTACATAAACATATATATATCAGATACATAAGTATTCTCTAATTAATATAAACTAACACTTAACTCTAATTGCAATCTAGTGAGGCATGTTTTACATGTACTTAGGCTAATTAGCACTCCACTAAAGTGGATTGATGATTTTGCTTGGGGCTAAAGCTTGAAGATGAAGAGAAGAATAGGATAGATTATTTCTTGTTTATGTACTCATAATTTTTGCTCTTTTATTTCCTTAAAACTTTTTTAAAGAGCCCAAAATATCATATTCTAGGTCCTAGGCACACTTACTCAACCATAAGGCACTTAGGCAAAACCTAGAGTTAAATTCGAAAGCCAAAATCATAAACTGACGACTTTATTAGATGTCTAAACCATTAATTAGGATGTCTGATGCTGGATTTTAAGTTGTCTGATAATAAGATCAAATGTTTAATACCTAATGGCCTACCTTGCCTAGTCTGACTATTGAACTCTAAATACTTTGTCAGACCAAAATCTTGACGAGAAAAGCTAGGATTATTTTTTCAATATTCCCAGCTTCCCAAGATCACTTCCAGACATCTAATAAATAGAGACGTTAGACATAATCTGACCCAAATCTTGATTGTCAAACCTTTTATAATCATTAAAATCTTAGGAAATAAATTCTCGAGGACTATCCTCTGATATTAAATGTCTAATAGTCTCTGTAGGCACCCTATAGACGTCTAATGATTAGACACTAGATCCTTATTTAGATCTTATCAATTCCAAGATGACCCTCCCTCAGAATTAGACGTCCAATATTAGTTGCAGACATCTTGTATGCCCAAATCAAACATCTGACCCTTTCACACTAAATCCCTATTTGGATCTGAGTAATTAGAAGAAATTCATCTTACAGAATTAGACTTCCACAAATCCTACCAGATGTCCAATATGCCCTTATCAGATGACTGACCAAATAATCAGTCGTCTAATCCTACTGTCAAACTTAATTATGACCTGATTTGTTTTGGGTTTCAACCCAATCTTATGGGATTTATCTCCGACGACTAGGAGCCATCTCCCAAGATGTCTTAAACATTTCTAAGCCCTCTATAAATAAACTAGAGGTCCTCCTTTGTGACACCTACATGTAGAAATACTTCTTTCCACCTTATACACATTGTGTAAGAGACGTAAAGAAGAAGAACCTAGTCGTTACTCTCGAAGATCTACGCTCCACATCTGAGACCATCGAAACTCTACGCGTTCAAGCCATTATACTTCCATCTCAAGGAAGTTCCTTTGGCTATAGGAGATTAATGATAAATTATATTTGTGGCTCTATAGGTTATTGTCTTTCTATTTTATTTTTTGGTTGGGTATTTGCATAACGAATTCTCGTCCCCTTTGTGAGACAAAATTATCTTCATGAAAAAGAGGGGTTGAGGTACATTACCCTCGTGTAAGTAGTGTTGTTGTACTGAGGTTGTGTCACCCTTGGTTTAAAATGGTACATTTAGTGGATTTGATCTACTTAGTGGATCAGGAAATTCTATGTTGAGAGACTTAGGTGATGGTTTTTACCCGAGTTAGGTTTTCCCTTAAAAATTCTTGTGCCATATTGTGAATGATTGTATGGTTGTATTTTATTTACATATAATCCTTCAATTACACTATTCACCCCCCTCTAGTGAAATCTCAGTAACCATGCCATGAGTGCAATTAGACTATTGCTGAGCAGTGGCATTTGTCGAATCAATAGTTGGAGATTGTTGTTGAGCTGTAGGAATAGATGCAGCAGGAATATCTAAACACTGTTGAGATTCCTAGGTAGAAGTATTCCCTAAAGCAGTACGGGAGTGATGAGAGGCTCATCATGGCTTCTAATTGCCCCTAAACTAGTTTCCCTAGTTAATTAGCTAGGAATATGCATATATAAGGGTTAATTATGTAATAAGGGATAAATCATTAAAGGACCTTCAAATAAGTTAAAAATGTTTAATTATAAGTCAATTAATATTATTAATACCTTAATTAAAAAATGCACTCGAAATACCATTAATTAGTTACCTAATTAATATCTTATTTAACTTAAGAATAACTTAAGACCTAAGTCTTTAATAACTTAAGTAAATAAATTTAATAAATATAAATAAATATGTTAAAAATGTGAATACAATGCTTTAATATGATATTTAGCTAATTTATAAATATATATGAAAAGTTAAAAAAGAAAATAACTTAAATTAACCTTAAAAGCCTCTATTTGCATTACAGTCTTTGGAATTCATTGCACTTGAGTCCTTTTATTTCTCTTAGGTCCTTAGCTTTCCTCACATTTAAGTCCCTGTGTACAACATCTTCTTCTTCTTCATTTCTTCTTCAGCCGCTTCAATGGCTGACAAGCGGCGGTGAAGACACCTCACGATCACCTCACATCCGGCGTCCTTCCTTCCTCGCCAAGCTCTTGGAGCTTGCGCTCACGCTCTTCATTTCATCCCACGGTCTGAATGATCCTTGAATCCTATTTAGGGTCAGAGAGTAACCTCACCGGCGTCGGAGACAATGCCGGTGATTACCTTGAACCTAGACGTTCTAGCATCCAGATTCAGCCACCTTCACAGCTACTGCAACCTATAAATACCCCTTGACCCCTCTGATTTCAAGGGTCGGCTCCCTATCCTTCTTCCTCCATTATGGCCGATGATAGGCTATTCCTTCACTACCTCCGGTGACCTCTCACCTCTACTTCGGACTCCTCCACACGAGGGACTCGACTCTCTCACCTCCTCTTCCTCTCCAGACGGCTGTGATAGAGCCTTGGAGTGTCGTATCCCCTATCTCACCTCTTTCAACTTCTCGCTGCAGCTCTTCCTCCAACCTTCTAATTTCGTCCTTCGTTATGAGCCATAGATAGAGCTTCTCATCTCCTTTCATCCAAGTAACAATAGAATTAGGTAAGTAGTTTAGTGCAGCATAGTTAGTTAGTTCATTTAGGTAGTTTACATCCTTATTTTTAGCTTCATCTCGAACTCTGGCAAGGCCAAATCCAACCTCGTTGGGCCTTCGTTCGCACTTGCAGGTAATTTTCCACTCTCCTTGTCTCTCCACAATCCATTTCCGCTTTCTTCCACTCATAATTATCACCTATACCGTCTAATACATCTCACCATCATCGACGACCTCTACTGTCCATGGTGGAGGTCCCCGAGTCTATTACACACCCATTCAGGGTTCCTCACCACCAGACCATCATATTAGGACATTAACTAACCTCTAATCCATCCTAATTACTCACCTATTCGCCTAATCCCAGTCACACTCACCTGGACACCTCGTTGTCCACGGTGAGGTGTCAAGAACCTATTCCACCTACAATTGAGGTTCTACATCACCTGGACATCCCCTTAGGAACCTCGCCAACCACTTAATTGTTCCTATAGAGCAATGAACAGTAAATGCCTAATTCACCCCCGTTCCTGAGCACGTTGTCAATGGTAGCTCAAAAGAGGGTTATCCACCTAATTAAGTAGTCGTACATCATTGCCTCCATCTCCTGAGTGTTTCCCCTCACTCAATTGAGTGAGGGAAGAAGTTCTGAGTTCTAACGAACTCAAAATGGGTTCCTCCTGAATTTGATGCTAATCTCCTGATTTAATCCTCATTTGAGTTAATTGTCAAGCTCTTGAGATTTCTAATGGTCTATTTCACAGAGTTTTGAACTCTAGCAGACATTTCTTGGACTCACCGGAGCTCGCTAGAGCTCCGACAAGGTGACTTAGAGCTTCAACCCTAGTTAAGCTTTAAGGAGCTCCACACTGGCTATTTAAAACCTAAAAAATAAGATTACATACTTAAAGTCATGTTTTGCTGTCTGGAGTTCACAGTCGACTTCTGTCTTCTCCAACTTCAGTGGAGTTGGAGAAGCTAACCCGTTAGGTTTCAGGCTCTGGAAATAGGTCTATAAGCTCAGGAAGAACCTGTAGGGGTCATATTTGGTCTTTGATTGATCTGAAATTCCCTAGATTCTTCCACCGAACATCGACCCTTCTGACCTCAGGCGGTGGTCCCTGAGTACACGTCTGATGACCTCAAAACTCTATGTATTAGCTTTCTGGAGTGAAATAGATCTGATTTAGCACATCAATTGGCTCTGCGAAAGATGAATCGAGAAAGTCAATTCTGAGTGAGAATGAGTCAACCCTGAGTGCTAATTGAGGAATATATGAGGCATTCTATGAATTAGTTGAATTAATTAAAATCTAGAGTGATGTACATTACAATCGAGTGGTTTTTAATGTGTTTAGTTGAGAATTAATGGAGATTAGACCTGCTGTGTTCTTTGGGTTATTTAGAGTTCATACACTATTCTAGGTCTATTTGGCAAGATTTGAACCTCAATTCTACCCAAATCAATTTGTTACAACCTCTTGAGGTTGTTCAGAATCCTAAAGAAGTAGTTCCTCTTTCTGCAGAGCATTTCAAAACTCAAATTTGAGTTCTGCACTATGAGAATGAAGCCATGAGCTCCTCTTCCTCCTTGGAGCTTCGTAGAACCTCTATTCTTGACTTAGAAAGCATGGAATTAAATCTTGAAGGAGTTCAGACCTTCAATCAAGGTCAAATGACCTTCAATAGGACAGTAGACTTAATTTTCCTTCTTCTGCAGCCATTAATGGCTGTGCTGCAACCTTGTTTCTGCCCTTCAAATTGAAGGGTAAATCAAACCTTGAGCATCAAATTAGTGTGTATTCCTGATAGAGTAAATCATGATCTCTCGATCGAGCCTTTGCTCAATCGCTTTGGTGAATGGAGTCGGCCGGAATCGACCCTTGAAGATCGGCCAAAACATGGGAAACAAAGTCCCACATCGGTAAGTCATAGCCGCGAGCACTGGTATATTACGAATTCCTACGTATGCCTTCTCGATCATCAGCACAGGGCACGAAATGAAATTGAGCTTGGGGCGCAGGTGCATGTGATGCACATGCCTGCGCATGTGTGTGTGTGTGCACCTGTGGGTGTGAGTATGGGCCCGTGAGTGGGCGTGCGGGCTTGGGAGGCCGGAAATTGTGCATGGACTTGAATTGAGTAAAATCCACCAATTAAGAACTAGGCCCAAGCTCAAGCAGGGTCTGGTCAAACCCAATTGGGCGCTGTGTATCCCCGAACAAGCTTGGGCTATCCATTAATATATAATTTTTATAATTGAAGTTTAAATGGGTTAAGTGCTTGTGAAAATGACTAAGTATGGTGGATATAAGATAGCACAGTAAAGAGAGTGTGAGAGCTTAAGAGGAGAACTTAAGAAAATTGGCTAAGTATCGTAGCTAAGGCATAAGAGAAGAGTAAGGAAATTAAAGAAGGGAAAGATAGAAGAGTAAAGAGAGTAGGAAAGAAAGAAGAAAGAGAGGACTGAAGAATCTTAAGAAAAGAATGAGAAAAAAGGAGGAAGAAATTAGATATCATGCTTTATTTTTAGTCTTCTAATTGCCATTTTTTTAAGACATCCAATGCTATTTTCTTAGACGTCTGATTGTAATATCATTGATATACCTTATTCTCCTTTATTATTTTGATCTTTTAAAGATATAATAAGGCATTTGCAATCATTTGTTTAGCATTTCCTTGCCTTAATCTTTTGTAATTAATTATATTTGATGTAATAAACATGTTTAATTGGTTTTTAATGACAAATCACGTGTAAATATGTTCTCTATTCATGGAATATTGCATGTGCTAATTTGACTAATTCTCGTGCAATATTCATAGGTTTAAAGTATTCTAATTTAATATTTAGTAAATTAATTAGTTCTTAATTATTCCTTAGGAATTAAATGGTGAATTAAACTTACTATTATACCACCTAGTGAACAACCTGGACTCAACCAGTTAGAAAGAAATAAAAATCTAAAATGTTAGGTTAACTTTACCTTATACTACACTTACGACAATAATTTGAGTTAACTTAAGTTACTTTCTCATGTAATTAATTAAGCCTAAATAACTTAATTAACTGTGTTGAGGATTTAACCAACCAGGGAACAAGCAACAATAACCGAAGACTGTTGAGGGGGCTGGGTAGTAGGGGTAGACTGTTGAGGTTGTTAGGAAAAAGTATTTACTGAAGCAATTCTTGTAGGAATATCAAAAGAAAAACCATTTGTAGCATCTATTATAACAAGTACATCATGACTAGAATTGATCAAAGGTGAGGGAGTAAATGGACCTAAATCAAGTAATGGAATGGGAATGGGAAAATGTACTGGCATAGCTTGATTAGAGGAACTAACAGAGGGAGCAACATAATTTTGTTTGAAGGGAAATTGTTGCTCATCAAACTTAACATAAATGGCATTGATAAATTTTAAAGAAGGAATATGATAACAAAGATAGGCTTTATGCAAAGGGCCATAGCCAAGGAAAACATGTAAGGAGGAACGTGGTTCTAACTTGCGTTTTGTATATGGTTTCAATTATCGGAAGCAAGCACACTCAATGACTCTAAGAAAATAATAATCAGGTTTTTGATGATATAAAAGCTCTGATAGGTCTACTTTAGTGGATAGTAATTGGGCCTAAGAACAATCAATTCTAAGATTACATTGGACTTTAAGCAGGTAGTACATTAGAGAAATTAATTGAGTCATGACTTATTCCTACATAATCATTTGATGCAATACATGTTGCATATAAGTAATTATCCATGTGTGTACTAGTTGCATGGGATAATTCGAAATAGCATCTTACATATGAATTATGAGTAGTTTGTTGTGAAAGGAATCAATGCGGGATCTTGCTAAAATAAGAAACACAAGGGAGAGTTCATATTTGGTTCCATCAAATTCTAAAATCTCATTGAAACCTTCCTGCCTCTTTGGTCATGTCAATCCCCCTTACACAGAAAGGGAAACTCTCTTCCCTCAAATCTCTCTCTTTGATTCTCTCCTGTTTCTCTCTTCATAACTAGGAAAGATGGCAAGGACAAAGATCCATCTTCCTCCACAGGGGAGGAAACTCCCTCTACATCTTCATGTTCCTCCACAGAGGAGGAGAGACCTCTCTCCAACCACAGATCCAACCACGGCCACGACCACCACCACGTCTCGCCCACGACAAACCCATCACCACGGTCGGTGGAGACAGCACAAACATCCTTAACAGCGATGACCCGTAATCAACTAAGTTCGCCTCAACAACACGACCATGCCACCACCGTGTCCTGCCCCCCATACCATCCTCCTCGCCACCATGACTACTCCGCCTCGAGGTTCACCACCGCGTCTTGCTCAAACATTACCACCACCGCGGCAACACCTAGGTCATTGACATTCCAGAACTGCACACCTTTCTGTACACCACCGCACTCTTCACACCCTCGCCTCCGCGCCACCACCACCGCACTCCATCAGCCACAACCTTCCTGCTCACGAGCTCCAACTCTTGACCATGCTACCATCGTCTGTTCCATCCCTCTTGCCATTGACGCCACTGATGTAGCCACACACAAGCAGCCACCGATGCCCCCTATGCTTACACATGTAGATAGGACACAAAGAGGAGATCTGGATCCTACTTTCATAGGGGATTCTCCTTCGTCGTAAATTTTATTTCATTTTTGTCTTCTCACCCTTGTGGCATTGAGCCTGATTTTCAGGGGTCTGTCCCAATGTTCTTTAGCGACTAGGGCTATTTTTCTATCGTGATCTACTTGCTTGCCTCTAAAACAAAACGTGAAAAAATATCGAGCTGCCTGTTAGGAGCTGCATGCCCTTAGGTGCACGCATTTAGAGGTAATTGAGTAGCACGTTAGATCTCATTTTTGCATTACGTACATATCTACACAAAGATTGCTAGAGTCAGGTATATTGTTTTATCTTTGCATCTAGTTCCTGTTCATGCACTGCATGTGGATTAAATTTCAAGACCACCAAACTGATTGAATTTATCTAATTCAGTGGTTGCCTAACTGATATTGAGACTGCTAATCAGATTCGACCTTAAAATCAAAATCACATTCCATCAGATCAAAAGGGACTTGTCTACGATTCTTCTCAAAAACAAATTGATTTATGGTGTAATGCACACTTCTGGCACTGAGCACGCACACTGAGCACTGCACTAGGTCTCAGTCCCATAAGCTTATATGCACTGACCTCTTTATCGATGCAGACCCTCCTCCATTACTTTGTGGTGGTCATTTTTTCTTTGAAACGATAAGGAGTGCTGTCGAAGATGATAGTAGACCGGGGTTCTTTTATTCATACTCAAATAAAGCCATTACATAGAGTCACTCCACTCTTTTACATGCACCCAACATTCCATCACAATAGCTCCCAAACTACAAGAACCCCCCTAAAAAGACACTCAATACGAGCATGCCAAATGCACCACATAATGGCCACCATCTTCATCTGCAAGTTCCCTGTCATCAAAATTTTCCTCCAAAGGTCGTCCAACGTGGGTAAAGGCTGCCCAGATACCCCCCTCTAGATCTGGTCCGTCACCAAACAAGAAGTGAAGAGATGCATCCTGTTATCCGTATCAAAATCACACAATGGACAATTCTGCGGTGGAGCACCCAGCCTCCTACTTCTTAGTTCGCCAGTTACAAGCTCGTCCTGCCTACATAACGAAAGGAAGATTTTAAGCTTGAGAGGAATTTTCATTTTCCACACCTTGGCACAATCAAAATCTACAGATGTGGAAGCACCAACCATGCCAGCCATCAGCCCCTTGTAAGCCTTGGCAGATGTGAATTGACCATGCTTCCATTGATAACCATCCTCCCCTTCTGCTGGCTAGAACGTAGCTAGATCAACAAGCAGCCGCTACTACTCTATTTGAGTTCTTCCCCCCTCATGCATAGCAGCTACATTAAGAGCCCACTTGCTAGTTGCCTCATCCCAACATTCCCTGATCGTCACCCTACTATCCGCTGTAGCAGCAATGACCCTTGGGTATGCCTCACTTAGCTTGCCCAGATCAAACTACTCATCATGCCAAAATGCAAAGTTTCTGCCATCCCACAATGCAGGTGCAAACTCTGACCAATGATCTCGGACTGCCCTCCTCACTGACTACCAAAATGATGAAGGTCGGCTTGGGGTTTTACTCCACATCTGCACCTATGTAGGGCCATACGACTCTTTGATTAACTAGGACCACATCTTGCCATCTTCCATAGTTAACTTAATTGCCCACTTCAGAAGCAAAGCGTCATTGAACTCTTTCAAAGATCGAATGCCCATTCCTCCCTTTGATTGAGGCCTACAGAGGTGTTGCCACTTCATCGGATGTAGGAACCTACCTTCCACATTTGCACCCTTCCAGAAGAAGCACTTCCACATCACATCCAACCTCTTCCAAATAGAATTTGGTGGCCTGAATACCAACAAAAAAAAATCAGAGTTGAAGTGATGACTGAATTTAGCAAGATCAGCCGTCCACCCTTGGGTAAAAGTCTACTACTCCAAGACTCCAGTCTTGCTTTTACCTTCTCAAAGAGAGAGGCCCAATCACTCTTCTTCAACTTCTTATCCTCCAAAGGTAAGCATATTATCCTATGACCAAGTGTTTTGATAGTTCAAGGAGGACGACACCCCTTAAAGGAATAAAAGGGCATTTAAGAGGCACCGCATTCACATCGCCTCAAAGGAAGGGTTTGCCCTACTTGCATCCCTTAGTTCCTTCCTTAGAGTAACTTCTCATCAGGTCACTTGAGAGTATCATTGAAGCAAGGTATAGGTCCCCACCAACCTCATCATCCTTCTTATGTGTAGAAGTTCTTCAAAATTGTGGAAGGGGTCATTCTAGTTGTGGCCATGGAATTGGGGAATCAGATTGATGACTTGTGATTTAAGCTCAAAATCATCTCCATCCTAAGGTACCCTAACAAAAGGTTCAGGTTGGGAATCTAGTGGATTGTAAAAATATCTAAGAGGGCGATCTACTCTCCAATTTTGGAGTCGGGTAATGGCCTATACTATGACATGCATTTGTCTGTAATAATGCATGAAGGTCGACTTAAGATTTGTAATTGATTATGCAACTTCTTTGACCACCAAGAAAGAACGTAACCGACCTCTATTCTTCTCCAAAGAGCTTGTCAGGGATCTCAAGTTATACCGCCCCCTTATACCACTAAAGTGAGAACGAATGGGTGTAAACTTGACCCTATTTGATAAATTTAACGATAGGTTGGAGGTTGGCTCAAATCTACTGTAAGAAAATAGATAGTCCCATTGCCATGTGTTTGGTTGGGGTGTGTTTGTCAAGTCATATTACAAATGGATTACAACTATTTCACCTCTCACTCTTACCCCAGAACACCGAATCCCAATCCCATGACCTGCAGTTGTCCATCATTTGATGAACAATGGGATCTTTTTACTCCTACTATAGGAGCATTGGTTTGATTAATCCCCAACCCTATCATGATAAGCAGAACCTAGGAGAAAATGGTGGGCGTAAATTTCACGAGTAAAATCAAGGTTTTGGAAACCTGTCATCGTAGTCACAAAATATCGCTACCAGATAAAATTTATACCAAAACTCAAAGGAAGTCCCGAGTCAAACACAGGGACGCGAACGTTTGGTTTTGAAATCCATGCTTCGACTTTATTTGTTTTTTGTGTTTTTATCTTTTATGATTTTTTTGGTATTTATATGGCAAGAGATCAGGTTGATAATATCTAGCTAATATACTTGCAAAATAAGAAAAAGAGAGAGAGATAGAGAGAGAACATCAATGTACATCTAAAAGCCTTGATATAGATAATCAGGATAATTACGACTACACCGGAATGCCATAGAAGATAAAAAAAGGTTGGAAGAGTCCCCCTCGTAGGTCGCTTGGAGAACAACTCACTCTAATGGCACATGAATGAAGGTGATGGGAGGAGGGAGGAATGAGAATGGAGTCGGAGGAATGAGGATGGGGCAGGACGGTGTCACGGTGAGGATCTTCTTTCGGAAGCTGGTGAGAGGACAACCACGGGATGCTCGACGAAAGGGGGGTGAGAAGTAGGAAAAATATTTGATTTTCTACTCAAGAGGAGCATCATGGGCTTGAAACAAGCTCCCTCTAGAGCCTTGGAGGTGGTAAGGGAGAGAAAGGAAGAGATGAAGAGAAATGGGAGGGGTAGGGTTCCTTTTATAGTGGAACAGAAGAGGCTTGGCCGTTCATGGGTCAATAACGACATCAAAGACATCGCTGTAGCTCTACCACGAACATTGCTAAACATCCAACTCACACTCACTCGTAATTGTGCTTGCGCACTCCCAACTAAGGAATCATCGAAGGAGAGCCGTCTTATCTTCACTAAAGAGTTGCAAATTGAGTAGGCATCGCGTGCTCAGCTAGCACATCAGATAGGGCATCGGTCAACATGTGATCGCGCATGTGGAGAACGTGCGACACTCGTCACACCACATTGCCACTGTCTTTACCTTCAAATCTCCATCACACGGTCCAATTGCAATTGTGCACCTTCGCTACAAATTTCTACCCCTCACCATGGCTCGATCGTCGACCCGAATCCATCTACGCGGTCAGATTTGTCATTTGAAGCTTCGAATTATGTCCCTTAGTCCCTTGGCTGTTGATCTTCCTCGAACTGCATATGGTGCTACGGGACTCCGATAGAGCCGATTTCAGAGGCGTTGGATTCCAATCGTCATCTTCATCAAATCCATATAGTCAGATCATCAATCTGAGGCTCTGAAATAAATATCCTTCTCTACTAACCACAAAAAGGATGCAATTAACCTAAATTATATACTACTACTTTAAACGCAGAATGATGCATGCTATGCAATATTTATAACATGAAATGCAAATCTAAGCCTAGGAACATGCATGAATAGGCATTTTACCCTCAATAAATGTGTTTACATCAAAACCCAATGCCTATCTTTTGATAGTCCCTAGAAAAATTAAACTATATGCTATGTATAAAAGTAGAATTAGGATTAGATCGCTTAGGCCTAAGTTATTTATTAACAATAGAAAATTTCAACTAAGGTCCTAAACTACAAATACTCAATAGTACCTAGGTGACTGCCAGAATGCAGATTATCCAAGTCCTCGCTTATTTGAAAAGGGAAGATACTTTTATTTATTTATTATTTTTCTTCTTTTCTAATTTTTTTGTACTTTTGGAGTTTGAGAGTTCTGAGATAACTTTTTACGGCTACCCGACCCGACGAAGACTCGAAAAGGACTCTTAGTGCTAAGCATCTTGTGAAAATAGTGAAAAACTCACTAGACGCCGTTAAAGTGGACTTTGGGTTTCTATGATCCTAGGTGACCTTGCTTAGAGGTTTGTCTTTTCGATCGGTAGCTTTCTCCCTACTTTTATTTATGGGGTCAACACAAGGGCGAACACAGTGTATATCTTCCCGATTTATTCTACTTCCTTGCTTCTTCCCTAAGTGTTTTGGGAATTATTGTGAATTTTTTTTTGTGAGCTAAGTTCTGGACAACCAGCCGATGAGCTATTACCACCGACAACTTGCCAGCCATGCTCGTGCAGTGAAGTGTGATTTTATTTATTTATTTTTCTCCTTTTTCTATTATTTTTTTTCTATATTCACTTTTGTTTTCTTTTCTTTTTTTTTTTCAGTAGGTGGTTTTCCTGATCTAAGATTTACCTAAAGGAGTACAATAAAAATGGTCTTGTGACTGGGCTCTAGACAACTGGTCGATGAGCTGTTACCACCGACAACTTGCCAGCCATACCACCCAAGCCAATCTATTAGCTACCCAATTTTCGTAAAAATCACCGGAAAGTGAGTTAGTGCAAATAATGTGTAGATGGTTAGCCTTAAAATCCCCCCAAATTAGAGGGCGGGCTGATAAGTCGTATACTTATCGTCCCAATTTATTTACCAAATTAAAATGAATTTGGATTGGCAAGGACTCAGGACTGAGTCCACATTTGCGTGGACACCCGAGCTAATTAAGCCCAAATATCTAAAGAGTCTAAGTGTTTAGGTCCTCTCGTATCATTTCCTAAAGTTAATAACTTCCAAATGCTTAAGTTCTCTTTACCTAATTTCTTTCTTTTTTTTATCTTTTTTTTCAAATTTTTAATTTTTTTTAATTTTATAAGAAACTAAAAGAAATTCTACGGAGTTAACATAATGATTTCAAGAATTGATTATCCACCCCCTCATGCCTAAATGATGCAATGTCCTCATTGTAAAAATAAAGACATGAAAAGGGTGAAGTAAACAGAATATCACTTGAGTGTCATGGAAATCTAGTCAGCTCCATAGAGAGAAGAGTGTATACACACGGGCTAAGTTCAATTCCATCAGCTAGGCATAGCATACATACAAAGAAGAATTTGAGAATTCACAAGTGCGAGTTAGAATCAAAATCAAAAGGTTGATCCTTAAACCTGTCTGCAGAATATGTCCACAGATGTGGACCAGATTATGGTGCAGACCCATTCCTCAGGGTCAAGTGGTTCTCAGGTTCTGGATGAAAATCACCCAGAACCAAAGGTTGTTGTGTTTGTGGGGCCAGGACTGCAGTTTAGTGGTGTGCAACCCAAGACCAAAGTGTTGGACAATGGGTAAAGATGGTTCAATAGGTGCAGTTGTCCACTTAACATCTAGCTCAGAAAAATAATCAATTATTCTAGGCTTGGGTCACACGTGAAAGATATCATAAGGGTCCATATAGAAGATAGGTGGTTTCAGGTCAATAGGTACCCTTATATCCAAACTTATTTTTCCCTCAAAATTAACCTCCCAAATTTTCATTTCAACGTTCCTATCCTCCAACATCAAGTGCTCAGGTTCCAGGACCTCTAGCATATCATTCACCCCATAAGATTCTCCCAAGTCCAGAAATCGTGGCTGACTCAAGATTGACTTGGGTACAATGATTTCCAAATCAAAATCAATCCCTTTGGGGTGTGGTTGAGGAATGGGGGTATTGATTGAATCTTCTAGTAAATGAGGATTCAAATCCTCCAAGTTAGCCCGAATCGAATCCAAATCTTCAATAATTAGGCTATCAGTTGGTTCGTCAGATTCCTAAAGCCAATTTGTCTCACTAAAATCCTCTTCCTTAAGTTCAAGTGAAACTTCACCAAAAGATTCTTCACCCTCATAGTCAAAGAATCCATGATCCTCATTCATATATATTTCAAAATCATATGTCATTTCATGGTCCATGGAGGCATATTTTTCCTCGCTCCCTAGCTCAGGAATCTCGGGTGAATCAATCGGTTTATCATCAATGGGTTGCTCTAGCCCAACCTGGTCATCCCCGATTTCAGAAAATGTATCCCCCCCGACATGTGCCTGAGCGGATTCTGACATTGGCTCTCCTAAAGGGGGTTCATCTTGAGAATCATCCCAAGATTTGACTAGGGAAACCACAAATTTCATCCTCAACCTCGACAATTTCCGAAGAAGAAACTCACCTAGGTCCCTATCCCTAACACTTTGGAGCAAATCCAATAGAGAACTATTAAGTTCATCAATCATTTTTATCATAGGCTCCAGTGTTTCAGTGCATGGTGTTGGCCAAGCTTCTAAAGATTGGATGGTGTTCCTCAAGTTAGCCAACACCCTATCCAGGATCTGGTTCACCTGAACCAACTGGTTCGATTCAGGTTTGGGTGGGTTTGGGTTAAATCTAGGGAAGTCAAGATGTCGAGATTCTTGGGTTCCTCCCTGATAGTAGGTCATCTTGGGTTGTTCAAAGAATGGTGGTGACTTATATTCAGTGGAGTACTGGGGAGGGTAGGTGTTATAATCATCGTATCCTTCCTGATTGTAGATCGGGTTGGTTAGATCATTAAAGGATTGAGATCTATAATCATTGTAGCTCTGGGAAGGATAGTAATCATAGTCTTGTTGTCCAGGGTTAAGCCCTAGACATTGAGGTCCGGATTCATATCCCCAATCAAAGTTATCCTAGCTAGTGGATGGATAATTACAAGTTAAGTCGGGATAGTAATCATCTTGGGGGTAAGTGGAGGTAGGAGGATAGGATGTGAAATGTGTGAAGAATGTGGAAGGGCACATGGTGAAGTAAGGAGGGAAATCAGAAGAGAAAGGAGCCCTGCAATACAAAAATACAAGCCTGTACTGAGGTTGGGTGGCCTAAAGGTCTACAGACTCTCAGAATCCATCCTAAGATTGTGGATAATTCACTCTACTTATGTCCAGGCAATCCAACCAGTTAGAAGGAGGGACTGGGGAGAAGGTTCTTCCTTTGGCTTACGCCTCCGGTTCCTAGTGTACCCCACAGCTGCGATCATTTGATGCTACTCCCCTAGCTAGACATCAGATTACTAGTATAAGCAGGTTAATCATGAACAATCTCAATCTGGATCCCGTCGAGTGAACCAATCCTTAGGGTCAACGTCTAATCAATTTTAGTTCGGCTTGGGATAATGGTGCTTCATGAATCTGATGGGACCTTTAGATGGGCTGTGCCCTTAATGATCAGTTAAAATGTGTGTGCGTGCACAACCAGGGTTCTCAAACAAGGTTATTTAATGATGTGTCTTTTAGGATTTAACCTTGTTTAGTAGCTTTTAGGGTTTAATTCTTAGGTTGGTTCAATCAAGGTTTAGTAGAACACTCCAAGTTTTGAAAGCACGGGTGATAATATGTTCCTTTAAAAATCAAAAATAATGTGGAGTGCCTGCTTCAGCCCTAAGAATCAACCCTAAGTGGCAAGCTACTTGATGGATCAATTTTAGATTGAGTGGTGCGGCCCAAACAGCTCAATCAATTAGCCTATTGCACCACTTAGTTAAGGCACACAAGAATGCTTAACCTATTCAGATTTCTACTCACTTATGTGTATTTAGTTGATGTATACCAGGTCCACAGGTCAGATCTCGGTTAAGTGGTAGAATCAAAGTGATTGTGCGCCTTAGGATAAGAAGTTGTGGTTGTTAACTGTGTAGCTTTCAGAAAATCCCACAATCAGATAGCGCCTTTTTCTTTATGTTGGTGGCGAGGTGAGTGGAGGTGGCAAACAAGCAACCAAATCTATCCTAGGGTTTATGAAAAGCACCTAAGTTGATTTGGGTTTGAGTTATTAGGTTATGGAATGAAAACTAAGGTGGGGGTGGTGTGGGGGACACTTACAAAACACTCTACCCGCACTTTACTCCGGTCTACCACACTTGGATCTCCATGCTAGAGTACCTGCAAGACAGCAAATCAAAGACAAGAAGGGTTAGTGCTATGTAAATGCAAAGAAACACAATAAACAATAAAGTAAATTCCGTTGCTTCCCCGACAATGGCGCCAAAATTGTCGGCCGTGTTTCACGAGTTTGAAATCGGGGTTACGAGTAACCCGTCATCGTAGTTCCAAAATACGCCAATCAGATAAAATTTATACTGAAACTCGAAAAGTGAGTCTCGGGTCGAACACAAGGAGGCGATGTTTACTTTAATTAAAAACTACGCTTCATTTTGTTTCTTTTTGGTATTTTAGGGTTTTGTTATTTTCTTTTGTATTTTTGAAAGAAGAAAACATGCAAAATGAATCACAAGAAAGAGATGGAACAAATATGATGTATATATCACTCCAATGTTGATTATAATAAACAATGAAAACGTAAAAAGAGAGGGGGGTAAGAGGAAATCTCCCGAATCGGCTGTTCGGCGAGACGACGGTGCCTGGAGGAAGCTCAGATGAAGGAGGTGAGGAGCGGGACAACAGGGTGAGATGCAGGAGGACGTCAGGTTGAGGAAAGCTTCGACGTGGCTCCGGAATGGAGGTGAGAAGATGGAGATGATCTGCTACTGGAATGGAGGTGGGAGGATGGCTCCAAGGCGACCTATGAAGATTCCACCTTAAAATCCAACTTGGTCAAAACCAAATTCCAACTTCATCATCAGATTCCTTGGGTCCAAATTAGGTTTGTACCAAAATTTGGGCCCAATCAAAGATCATCTTGACCTAGTTTGCATTCTAGTCTAATCTAACTCTTTTTAGTACACACACACCCCTAGCTTTTTGAATTTATTGCAAATAGATCTCTACATTTGTTGTTGTTCTTCAAAAATTGGTCCCTCTGCCATTATCGCGGAGGAACTCCTACTCCTGCGACTTTCAATCAGAGATTTCTCTTTGATTTCTTGAGGAATCCCTTCCAAAAGTGGAAGGAGAATTCCTTGCGAAATCCTTTTCTAAGCCACACATTAGGCTCGAAATCCTACTCAAAGGCTCATGCGAACCTTTCAAAGGTTCGGGTTTCCTACTTTGTCGAGTTGCCACAGTTTCAAGCTTGGATTCCAAGCTTGGAATGGCCATCTAGCACCTATAAAAGCATGCCCATGGCATTCCTCACCTCCTTAACTTGGTTTGAAGGCTAGATACCCCCTCTTCCCTTCTCCCCGACCTCCATCTCCACCAACTTCGGCAAGCTCCTTCCTCCACCTTCTTCATCCATCCTCATAGACAATAGCGGGTGGATTCTTCTTCCCCACGTTCTTCTGTGTCTCGCATTACCGGCGATACCACCTTCCTCGTCTTCCTCGCTACTTCTTCAACACCGGGACTTCATCTCCTCCAAGTCCGGTGTACCACCAGTAAGGACTTCCTCCCCTTTCAACCATTTAGGCTAGGTTAATTAGGTTCTCCTCTCCTACCTCCTATTTATATCTTTTATCCCTAGATTTAGCCCCTGACACCATCGTTAACCTACATCTTCCTCTGCTCCGGCCACACCTCCGACGAGGTCTACACATCACTCCATCACACCACACACCTCACCAACACCCTCACAACCTCTGCCACACCACCACGACCAAAATCCCTCTCCTAATTCCATCAATCGCCCATCCAAAAACTCCACCAAACAAACCCACTTTTGTTCATCTCCTCTGCCTTCGCCAGCCACCTACAACCACCCCCGCAGCACGCGACTGCTACCAACACCCTCGCCGCATCATTGCGATCCTCTTGAGCATTTCAACTGAGGCTTCTAGCCTATATTTTTGTTGCAAGCACCCTCATCGATGCTCCGTCGTCGCCTTGACACCTCCGGCCTTAACTTCAGTCCTCCGGCCATGTAGCTTCCTAACAATGCCCCTAACAGAAGTGGTTTCACTCTAGGACCCTCTCCAAGTCCTCAATCGAGGATCTCAACTTTAGCTGCTATGTCGTTTGGGAGATCCACTGTAGCTACATGCACGCGAGAAGAGGCTGTGGGATTTAATTACACATCGGTGGGTGAAGAGCACTTGGCAGCGCATAAATGTAATTTGTGATTATTCCTTTTCACCTCAGACACTGGGGGTGAGGTTCCCATTCACCTGCACGACCCATTAACCCAACCTATCGAGCACTCGGCTACCACACACCCCTGGTAGCCCTGGTTATTGTTCATGATCCAAATACCTGGTTACGACCTGAATATCTAAGAGTGCACAAGAGGAATTAGTGAGTAGGGGAGGGGGTTTTTGCTCTTTGAAGCATGACCTTGTGCAACACGTAGTCGCTGAGAAGAGAAGAGGAAGAGGCTAAAGGGAAGAAGAAAAGAAAGAAGAGAAGGGAGAAGCTAAAGAAGGAAAAGTGAAAGGCTTCGAAAGCCTTGTGTTGTGCTGTGAAGGCAGCATTTAAGTCGTCTGATCCAAGAAAAGTAGCGTCTGATTTGCTCTAAGAATGATATTATAGAAACACTAGCTAGCATGGAAATTGGTTTAAGTGATTCAAGCCATTGTTCATTTATTTTAGATATTGAGTAATTGGTATACATGTGTCTAAACCAATAATTAGTGATTCAAATCACCATTATTTTGTCTTAGTAATCTTTTTGCCCTATCAAACTCTTGATATACTCATGTTTTACATTGAAGATTAGTTTTGAGTAGATATTATTCACTGAATATCATTATTGGCTTGATTTCCTATGCTCATTTATATATTTATCTCGATTAGCGCATGAATTGTAATACTTGCTCCCTATGTTCGATCTCGGACTTCATTTTAGATATTCGAGTTATAAATTGTATCTGTTATCGAGAGATTAAGGCTTTACTACAACGAACGCACCCTCAATTGCCCGTTAACACTTACCCCCTAAGGATATCACTGATTTAACCAAATCCGAATTCCTACCTACTTTTGACTACAAAGATCATCCTCTCAAACATTGGGACGAAAGGGAAGTAATTGATACTCTTGATGAAGAAATCAGTACACCCTAGGGTAGGATCTTAGAATCAAATAAGAACCTGGGGATGTCGTTGTTGAGGACACTGAAACTCCTGTTGCTTCCAACCATCTTTACATGATAATGAAATGGGCGACAACCTTGATCGAGTCAATTTGGAAGATGAACATTTGTGCCCATTCTAGAATGCACACACCAATGATAGGCAGCATGAAAGACTGATGTATACACATCCATTTAGGTAAAAATACCTATTTATGCATGTTCCTAAGGTTATTGATGCATTCCATAATATAAATATTGCATCACATGCATCATTCCGCATTTAGAATAGTTTGTATAAATTATAGGTTAATTCGCATCCTTTTGTGGCCAGGAGAGGAGATTTATTACATGTCCTCATATTGATGATCCAACCGTACGGATCTAATCAGGACAACGATCAGAGTGCAATGCCTTCAAAATCGTCTTGATCGGAGTTCCATAGCACCTTATGCAGTCTGAGGAAGATCAACAACCAAGGGGTTAGGTGATGCAATTCGGACCTTCAAAGGACAAATCCAACTGCACGGATAGATCCGGATCGACGATCGTAGACCAACGGTGCAAAAATCAACCCAATCCGGCATCCATAGTACCCCTTGGGAAGAAATGAAGATGGACGGTCCTAATGGTGACAAGTGAAACCATCAGAGCCATCCAGGCTGCCCAAGGGCCATCGCAGCCTCTCCCCATCTACACCATTAGATCTGTGTCATTGGATCTTCATCCAACGACCATAGGTGTGCCACATCTCTTAAAAAGTTACAAGGTCTTCATGACATAAAGATCGTCATAGCTCATTAGTCTCAAGTGCTATACCCAAAGTGGAGGTCATGGGTTCGAGATGTGCAACCCCCCTAAAATCTCCTATTGAGCAATGCCAATTACAATAAATAGCACGTGTAGCGCGGCATGAGCGTGTAGGACATGGACGCGCATAGCGTGCGCCAGCAACACAGCAGTGCAGGTGCTATTGCCAATGGACGCATAAGTTGTCTTCAGCAACGTTTGTGGCGAGGCTTTAGTGATGATTATAAATGTCGCTATTAACACAAGACTTTATTTTGCCACTTCTCCATTATAAAAGGACAACTACCCCTCCCATTCTTCTTCATCTCTTTGTTTCTCTCCCTCACCACCTCCAAGGCTCAAGAGAGAGCTAGTCCCAAACTCGGGATGTCCTTCTAGTGTAGAAAATAAATATTTTTTCTCACTTCTTACCCCCTTTCATGGAGCATCATGTGGTCGTCCTCTCACCACATTCGGTAAGTAGATCCTCACCGCGATGCCATCCTATCCCATCCTCCTTCCTCCGATGCCGTTCTCCTTCCTCCAACCTCTCACCACCTTCGTCTAGGCACCGTCAAAGCAAGTCATCCACCAAGCGACCGTCGATGGGGATTCTTCTCAACCCATTCTATCTTTTATTGCCTTTTAGTGTAATTTTAATTAGTTGTAATAAACATGACCCAATTTTATGAAATATTTCTCTCTCTTATTCTGCTAGAGTAGCTTAGAATAGATAATAAACATTTTGCTTGATATTCTAATAAAAATACCAAAGAAATCTCAAAAGGTAAAAACAACAAACACAAATCAAATCAAAGCACGGATTTCATAACCAAATATTCACCTCCTTGTGTTCGACACAGGACTCACTTCGAGTTTCGGTATAAATTTTATCTGGTAGTAGATTTCTACGCACTACAACGATGGGTTTTCTACAACTCCAATCTTTATCACGAGAAATCACATTAACCATTTTGGCATCGTTGACAGGGAGGCAACATGCTTTCATTTTTTTGGCATTTTTCCACCTTAACTTATTATCTCACTTTTTCTCTGATCATACCATGATTGCAGGTACTCTTCCAAGGTGAGTCAGAGTAGTTAGATTGGAGAAGATTGTTGATGAAGGCTCTGTAAGTCTTCCCCCACCACCACTCATTAGATTTCCATTCCATCACCTAATAACTCAAACTCAAATCAACTTAGATGTCTACATAAACCCTAGGTTAGATCTTGGTTGTTTGATGGTCACCCCACCCACCTCACCCCCGCATATATTTATTTAAGAAAAAAGAAGGCTATTTGATTGTGGGATTTACTGAAAGTTACACACATTAACACCCACAACTCTCGACCTAAGGCGCACCGCTCTGCATTGATTCTAACACTTAACCGAAATCTAAACTATGGATCCAGTACACCATAAATCAACACACAAATAAGTGAGTAGAAAATTTGAATAGGTTAAACATTTGTGTGTGCCTTGATTAAGTGGTGAAATAGGCCAATTGATTGAGCTATTTGGGCCACACCACATATGATAAAAGTGATTCATCAGTAGCTTATCCCATAGGATTGATTTTTAGGGCTGAACTAGGCACACCACATTATTTTTGAGTTTTAAAGGAATATACAATCACCTGTTATTTCAAAACGTCGATTGTTCCCTTGAACTTGATTGAATACACCTAAAGATTAAACTCTAAAAGCTACTAAACAATGTTAAACCTTAAAAGTTACATCATCAAAACCTTGTTTGAAAACCCTAGTTGTTCACACACACACATTTTAATTGATCATTAAGGACTCAATCCATCTAAAGGGCCCATCACATTCCAAGAGCACAATCATCCCAAGCTTAATTAAACTGAGTAGATGTTGCCCTTAAGGATTGATTTGCTCTTTGGGACCTAGATTGAGATTATTTTTTATTAATCAGCTTATACCAATCCATCTGATGTCTAGCTAGGGGAGTAGTGTCAAACGACTGCAGTTGAGAGGTATCAAAGGAACCTTAGGAGAAAGCTAAGCGAAGTACCTTCTCCCCATTTCCTCCCTCTAACTGGTTGGATTGACTAGATAAAAGTAGACTAAATCATTTAGAATTTTAAGATGGGTTTTGAGAGTCTGTAGATCTTTAGGCTAACAAACCTAAGGATAGGTTTGATTGTTTGTATTGTAGGGCTCCTTTTCTTTCTCTTTTCCCTCCTACTTCACCATGTATCCTTCCACATCCTACACACATTTCCAATCCTACCCTTCTACCACCACTTATCCCTAAGATGATTACTACCCTTAGTAGACTTACAACTATCCATCCACTAGTCGAGATAGTTGATTGGGAATACAATTCAGGACCTCAATGCTTAGGCTCTAACCCTGGACATCATGATTATGATTATTATCCTTCCCAAGGCTATACTAATTATAGATCTTCACCCTTTGATGAACAACCCAACATGATCTATAATGAAGAAGGATACGATGATTAAAACACCTACTCTCACCTGGCTTATGCTGAACATAGGTCACCACCTCTCTTTGAACAACCCAAAATGACCTATTATTAGGGAGGACCCCAAGAACCTCAATTCTTTGACTCCCCTGAATTTAACCCAAACACATCCAACACTAAACTGAACCACTCGGTTCAGGTAAACCAAATCCAAGAAAGGGTGTTGGCCAATTTAAGGAATACTATACGATCTTTAGAAACCTAGCCAACACATCGCAATGAAGAATTGAAGCCCCTGATTCAAATGATTGATGATCTGAATAGTTTGTTATTGGATTGCCTCTAAGATATTGAGGATAAGGGCCCAGGTGAGTTTCTACTTGAGAAATTATCGAGATTGAGGATGAAATTTTGGTTGTCCTAATCCAATCTTGGGATGATTCTCAAAACAAACTCCCTTCAGGAGAGCCAATGTCTGATCCTGCTCAGGTGCCAGTCGGGGGGACAATTTTTATGAGATCGTGGATGACAAAGTTGGTACAGAGCAACCCAATAAGGATGAACCGATTTTCTCACCTGAAATCCCCGAGATAGGGAGCGAGGAAGACCAGGGAAAAACATATGATTTTGATACATATATAAATGAGGATCAAGAATTCTTTGATTCTGAAGGTGACGAATCTTTAGATGAAGTCTCACTTGAGATTAAGGAAGATGCTTTTAGTAAGACAAACGGACTAAAGGAACTTGATCAATCATTTGGTGACCCTATAATTGAGGAATTTGATTCAGTTGGGGCTAACTTAGAGGATTCGAATCCTAATTTACTAAAAGATTCAATCAATAGCCCCATTCGTCAACCACACCCTGCAGAGCATAATGATAACTTTAATCTTGAAATCACCAAACCAAAGTCAATTCTAATTCAACCATGATTTTTGGACTTGGGTAAATCACATAGGGTGAATAATATGCTAGAGATCCCGGAAACCGAACACTTGATCTGAAAGGATAGGAATTTGGAAATTAAGATCTAGGAAGTTAACACCAGGGAAGACAAGACTATGAATCTAAGAATTCCTATTTGCTTCAAACCACCTACCTTCTACCAGGACCCTTATGATATTTTCAACCCTAAGGATATGCAACCCAAGCTCAGATTAACTGACTATCTTTTTGAGTGGAACCCTAAGTGGACATCTGAACCATTGAACTAGATCTACCAATTGTCTGACATTTTAGACTTGGGTTGCACACCACAAAATCGCACGCTCGGCCCTGCAAGCGCAACAATTTTCGATTTTTGCTGATTTTCATCTAGAGCCTTAAAACCACTTGACCCTTGGGCATGTGCTTGCACCATAACCTAGTCCACATTTGTTGTCCTATGATCAATATTCTTATTTCGATCCTGACCCACACTTGTCAATTCTTAATTTCTTTATTGTTTGTTTATTATGCCTGGCTAAAGGCAATAAACTTAGCACATGTTTTATTCCACTTTCTCTGCAGAGCTGACCAGATTTTCAAGAAATTTAGGTGATACTTTGCTTATTCTACCCTTTTCATCTCTTTATTCTTACAATGAGGGCATTGCATTAGTTAGGCATGGGGGGGTGGATACTTAATCCCATGATTATTTTCTTAGCTCCGTGGAATTTCTTTTATTTTCTTTTTAGAAAAAACTTAAAAATTCAAAAGGAAAAAAAAATAGAATTAGGAGAAGAAAACTTAGGCATTAGGAGTTGTTAACTTTAGGAAACGATACTTTAGGACCTGAACACTTAGACTCTTCAGGCCTATCGACTTAATCAACTCGAGTGTCCACTAAAATGTAGACCTGTGTCTCCAGTCTTTCCATGTTAATTTTACTTTAATTTGGCTAACAAATTATGGTGATAAGTACACGACTTATCAACACGCCCTTTGATTTGAGGGGACTTTGAGTATAAAGCATCTACACACTATTTGCACTTTTGATGATTTTTACGGAAATTAGGTAGCTAAAGAACTTTCTAGGATAGTATGGCTGGCAAGTTGGCGTGGGTAACAATCCATTGGCCAGTTGTCCAGAGCCTAGCTACATGACCATATTCATTCTACCATTTTTTGGTAAATCTTATATTAGGGAAGCCACCTACTCACAAAAAAATATATATATATATAAATATACATTCAAAAATAAAAAGAATTTAGAAAAAAATCAAAAAAGAAGAACAATAAATATAATCACACTTCACCGCACGAGTATGGCTGGCAAGTTGTCATGGGTAACAGCCTATTGACTGTTTGTCTAGAGCTTGGCTCACAAAAAAATGAACAAATAATTCCCAAAACACCTATGGTGGAAGTAGGGAAGTAGAATAAACTGGGGAGATATACACAGGATTCGCTCTTGTGTTGACCCCATAAAAAAATTTGAAAGTACGGAGAAAGTTACCGATCGAAAAGATAAACCTTTAGGTAGAAACTTTTAAGTCACCTAAGGTTGTAGAAACCTAAAGTCCTTTTAACGGTGCCAAGTGAGTCTATCACTTTTCACAAGATGCTTAGCACTTAGAGTCCTTTTCGAGTCTTGGGTGGGTTGGGTAGCCGTAAAAGGTTACCCTGAAATGCTCAACTCCAAAATCCAAAAAAATTAGAAAAGAATAAAATGCAGAAAAAAAAATGTATCCTCCCTTTTCAAAATAAAGTAAGAACTTGCGCGGTCTGCATTTTGCCAAGCGCCCGAGTACTATTGAGTCTTCGTAGTTAAGGACCTTTATTGAAATTTCTTCTTGTTAAAAAACAACTTATGCTTAAGCGATCGAGTCCTAATTCTATTTTTATACATAGAGTATAGTTTAGTTTTGCTAGGGACTAGCAAAAAATAGGTAAGGGGGTATGATGTGTACACATCCATTTAGGTTAAAATGCCTATTTATGCATGTTCCTAATCTTATAGATGCATTCCATACTATAAATATTGCATCGCATGCATCATTCTGCATTTAGAATAGTTTGTATAAATTATAGGCTAATTCGTCTCCTTTTGTGGCAAGAAGAGAAAGAGATTTATTGCAAGGCCTTGAATTGACCATCCAACCATACGGATCTGATCAAGATGACGATCGAAGCCCAATGCTTCTGAAATAGTTTTGATCAGAGTTCCGTAGCACCTTATGCAGTTCGTGGAAGATCAACAGCCAAGGGGCTCAGTGACACAATTCAAAGCTTCAAACTACAAATCTAACTACACGGATGGATCCAGATCGACAATTGTAGCCCAACAACATAAAAATCAACCCAATCCGACATCCATAGCACCACTTGAGAAGAAATGAAGATGGACGGTCCAGAAGGTGCCACGTGACACCATCAGAGCCATCCAGGCCGCCCAAGGGCCACTGCAACCTCTCCCCATCCGCACCATCAAATTTGAGTTGTTGGATCTTCATCCAACAGCCATAGGTGTGCCACATCACTTAAACAGTTATGAGGTCTTCAAGAAATAAAGACCTCCATAGCTCATTGGTCTCAAATGCTATACCCAAATTGGAGGTCACGGGTCTGAGACCCGCAACCCTCCCAAAATCTACAGTTGAGCAGCACCAATTACAATACATAGCGCAAGCGCGACTGGCAGTGAGCACAAGAGTTGTCTTCAGCGTCGATGCTTTAATGACGATTGTAAATGTCGTTGTTGACTAGTGACTTTATTTTGCCTCCTCTCCTCCATTATAAAAGGGCCACTACCCCTTCCATTCTTATTCATCTCTTCCTTTCTCTCCCTCACCACCTCCAAGGCTCTAGAGAGAGCTAATTCAAAGCCTAGGATGCTCCTCTAGAGTAGAAATTAAATATTTTCTCCCTCTTCTCACCCCCCTTCATGAAGCATCCTGTGGCCGTCCTCTCGCCACATTTGGGAAGTAGATCCTCGCCGTGACGTCGTCCTATCCAGTCCTCCTTCCTCTAATGCCATTCTTCTTCCTCTAGCCTCTCACCACCTTTGTCCAGGCACCACATGGCTCAATTTTATTAAATATTTCTCTATCTCTCTCTTATTCTGCTAGAGTAGCTTAGAATAGATAAACATTTTGCTTCATATTCTGTTTTATAAAAATATCAAAAAAATCTCAAAAGATATAAACAACAAAAATAAATAAAATCAAACTCTAGATTTCAAACCAGATATGCGCTTCCCTGTGTTTGACCCAGGACTTACTTCGAGTTTCGATATAAATTTTATCTGGTAGTGGATTTCTATGCACTACGACGATGGGTTTTCTAACACAAATCTTTTCGCATGTGAAATTATGCTCACCAAAGTCAATCTGTAAGTAAGGCTACTTCTGGTTACATTCAAGAACTGGAATGGTTGTCGCAGATGAATGTTGTACCTCTCAAGCCCTCTTTGGCCCTCATCCCTACCCCGCAACTAAGAGACTTATGCTCCTGCAAAAACAACTTCCAAAAATCTCTGCTCTCATTCCTTTTTTACGGGGGTATACCTGAGCAATACATCCTATGGTAGAGTGGCAGGTATGGATCGATTCTTGTCCATGTTAGCCCATCATCCTTAGGGTGTCCTTCTTTGCACCTTCTTTTTCTCACACATATTTGCTTAAGGAGCCTTTGCCTCCTCACCACACATTCCTGGAGGTCACACTCATGTGCATTATGTGAAACCTCCAACAGTAGCTCAGGAGTACCCTATTTTCACCTGCATCTAGTGAGCATCGGGAATCACTCTCCATCACCAGCTTGCCAACATCTTGGGTTACTTAGTCGTTAGGCCAGGTTTGTTATGTATCTTCTTTGGGTCTCCTTCTACTTTACTTCTGGAGCCTGATTTGTGAGAATCACCCATTGGGAGACATCCCAACTCCACCTCAGGTAATATCTTTCCTTGCTTTTACTTTCCAATGAGGACATTGTCAAATTTAGGCATGGAGGCTTATAACCTGAGGTTGTTCGGATCATGTATATTTATACTGCATGTAGTTAGGGCATCCATATTGCATTAAAAAAAAAAAAAAGAAAAAGAAGGAAAAAGATAGAGAAAGAAGGAGATGGAATCTTCATGAGCTCAATTGCAAGTATATTGAGAAGGAACAAGAAAGAGCAGAAGAGAGGGACACAGGGAGGAAAAAATTCTGTTGGTCCCAGCATTTGATTATGGAATAGTTACCTAAGGTCTGGGCTAGAATGAATGATTAATTAAGTCCTGAAGTGATAGAGCGAAGGAGATAAGTGAGGGATACCGACTTTTGGCCTCCTGAGTCTATTTTAGGCCTTAGACACTCACGTATTTGTTAAGATCTGGACTATTCCTCAAGAGGTTGAGGGAGTTGCAAAGCTAATCTATTAAGTCTAAGGCTTAAGGAGTATTCGGCCTCATTGCTCACCCTTTGGTTTGTGGGACCAGGTAACCTGGGCATCCAAAATCACACACCGATCTGGTTCAGTGTGCATAATGAAGAATAATGAAAAAATGTGTTCTACTCTGAAAATGTTTTCCCAAAAATTTGACTTAGGAAAGGCTCGAAGACACGTTGATTGGACAAGTTCCTGGTGCGGAGTGAAGGAATGAAAAATACACCCCTCGAAGAAGCATTATAACATACCGTCTCCTCGGTGCTTGTTTCCTAGGATATCTAAATATCCTACCGAGGGCAAGGAAGCACCTTGTGCTGTTTCAGGTGCTATGGGCAGCATTATCCCGAAATGTCAATTTCCAGGGTCTAAATTTAGCTACAGAATGCAATGGGTGGTACTACCTCGAAGTGTCGAAAGCCAGTGTTCTAGGGGTTGCCTTGGGCAATGCTATCTCGAAGCATCAAATGCCAGGGACCCTGCAAGGATTGATGGTTTGGACAAGGAATCCGATATAGATCGTGTGTAGGGCCAATCTAATGTTGGATTTAGGGGAAGTTAAAAAGAAAAGAGACAACATTCTCAAAATGATATCTCTTTCTATCACTCTTATCAAAAAATTACGCTGGCAAACTGAACCTAAACTTGTTGCACATATGCACGAGTGCTTTAACCACTGGGGTCAATGAACCTCTGGGTAGTTTTTTGCGGGTCTTAGAAACCTTGCGGCAGATCCAAGGCTGAGGCTATTCAGGTTGGTATCTTGGCTGGTGCTTGAGTACCTTTAGGCCTAGAGTTGGTATTTCAATCTAGTCTCTAGAGGAGCGGCACAATAGGGCATCCTAACGGTAAAATCTGGCCTAAAGACCTGCTCTGATCCATATGAATTTGCTCAGGACTAGCAAAACTTAGGCATGGCGGTATTTGATAGGTCTACTTTAGTGGATATTTAGGTGGGCCTAAGAGTAGTCAATTCTAAGATTAAATTGGACTTTGCAAGCAGTACATTAGAGAAATTAATTGAGTCATGATTTATTCCTACATAATCATTTGATGCAGTACATGTTGCATATAAGTAATTATTCATGTGTGTATTGCTTGCACGGGATAATTCGAAATAGCATCTTACATATGAATTATGAGTAGTTTGTTGTGAAAGGAATCAATAGGGGATCTTGCTAAAAAAAGAAACACAAGGGAGAGTTCATATTTGGTTCCATCAAATTCTAAAATCTCTTTGAAACCTTCCTGCCTCTTTGATCTTGTCAATCCCCCTTACACAAAAAGGGAAACTCTCTTCCCTCAAATCTCTCTCTTTTCTCTCTTTATAACCAGGCAAGATGGCAAGCATAAAGATCCATCTTCCTCCATGGGGGAGGAAAACCCCTCTGCATCTTCATTTTTCTCCACGGAGGAGGAGAAACCTCTCTCCAAGCATAGACCCAACCACGACCATGACCACCATCATGTCTCACCTACGAAAAACCTATCACCAAGGTCAGTGGTGATAGCACAGGTATCTGCAACTGTGTAGACTCGTCATCAACTGCATTCACCTCGACAATGCGACCACGCCACCACCGTGTCTTGTCCCTTATATTGTCCTCGCCTCCGCGACGACTCCACCTCGACATTCATCACCGCATCTCTCTCCAACGTTCCCGCCACCATGATAACACCCGTGTCGTCGACCTTCTAGAACAACACCACCTTCCTCTACACCACCACACTCTTCACACCCTTGCCATCGCGCCTCCACCACTGTGCTCCATCGACCACGACCTTCCTCCTCACAAACTCCAACTTCTAACCACTCCACCACTGTCTATTCCATCCCTCTTGCCATTCAGACCCCTCACATGGAAGTAGCCATCGACGCCACTGACGCCACCACGCACCCACACCTTTGTGCAACCATAGTATAGCCAGCCACCTCGCGTGCCTAAGGCCTTGCTCGCCCTCGCCCTCACGCACCCACAGCCGTACAGCAGCCTTCTTCTTCTTCTTCCTCTTCCTCTTTCTCTGATTCTTCTTACAATGGAACCCTAACCCATCATCGACCACTGGCTAACAACCATCACCGCAGTCCACCCCCTCCGCACCACAATGGCTACTCACTCCTCAGCCTTAGCAACCACCCACCAACCTCAGCAACTGCCCACCAACTTTAAGCTACCACACACAGCATCCATCTACACCGATAGGACCCAACACTGCTAATCTTCATTGTCGTCTAGTTGCCACCTCCGTCCATCGTTGAGCTCGCTGTCACCACCATCGTTCTCCTCTCCTCTAGTACAACCCCTTTAACCAGTTGTGCCTCCAGTCATCCCTTCCACATTTGTGCGCGAGTCGAAGAAGCACATCCCCTATATTGGAGACCACCCATTAGTTGAAATGAAAGTGGTTGAAAAAGGTGAATTTTTATTTATTATATTTTACTCAATGAATGATGTGTTGTCATGCCCTTGTTCTTTGGTTATATTGTTGATATCTCTCCTTCTCAACTTGACATAAGGATTTCACATGGTAAACTTAGCTCAACAATGTAGGGGCTGATAGTAGATGACTGATTTTATTGGTAAAGATCTATGTGAGTTTACTACCCTGGAATATTGTTCACATGTTGTAATTGAGAAATTATGTGTTATCTCTGCCTAATATTACTCTTGATATATATAGAATTAATTTCCAGCTAGTGTTCATTATTGATAATTTGGAGAATCATTTATTTTGAATTGCCAACATGTCATTTAAGTTTGGAGTACTCTCACATGTTTTGGCTTGATTTGAAATATATTTAGTTGCACAATAAAAGATGTATTTGGTTTTTATGTACTTGATTTGATTCTTACATACTTGCTAGTCTGCCTTGGGTTCTCTCGGCCATCTAAGTTTGATGATACAAAAGCATTAGCTAGAAGGACTTAAGGAAATATTTATGTGAGTCTATTGGCTTTGTTCCTCCCTGTGGATACAACCTAACTATTCGTTGTTAGTTTTTGATCGGAAATTTTTCCACCATGATTTACTTTATTGCAATGACTTATTTTTCTGATACATCATTCTAAAAAATGAAATCTCCCAATCAAGCTCATATGGAGACACTCCACATGAAGGAGGAAAGTAATTAATTATCTGAGCAACAACTTTATAGACTAAAGGCCAATACTTGGAGGGAATAGACACATGAAACAACATAGAGCGAGCCAAATCAGTTAGATGGCAATTTTTCCTCTCCACACATCCATTTTGCTTGAGTGTATGGAGCTAACACTCTGTGAAGAATGCCATGTAAACAAAACCATGAAGATAATTTTTGAGTCTCCACCCTAATCTAACTGAAGTGATTTTATTTTGATCCCAAATTGTGTTTTAACAAACTTAAAAATCTAAATGAAAGCTGAATACACATCTAATTTTTGGGCAATAGGAAATAATGAAATGAGCTTGGAATTATCATCTATAAAAGTAACAAAGTACTTGTTGTTGTCAAAACCGTGAATGGGTGTTATCCTTACATCAAAGAAGACAATATCAAATGGCTGAGAACTAAGTGAATCAGTAGAGGCAAGGGGTAGTTTGTGCGATTTTCCTTACATGCAGGCATCACATATATGTTTATTCATATCATTTTGTATAGGTAATCCAATAGATTACAATAGAGCTTTTATGGTAGAAATGTTAGCATGTCCTAGCTGTGAATGCCATGTAGATAGTGGAAGTATAGGTGAAATACCAATAGCATTTATTTGTTGAGTTGATGACAAGTTGCAGGACCTAGGTAATAGAAGTTCATAAGGCCATTGCAAGCTCTTCTTTCAAGTAGAACAACTTGACTATGCTTGCCTATTATTCGCTCTGAATCGAGGCTTTAAAAATGATACATTGCAGTATAGCCAATAAAGTGCAAAAACAAATAGAATTTATACTCGAATGGAAATCCGACCTCGAACGTAAGGAGCAAGTAGCAAATCAATTTCAAAATCACAATTATAAGCAAAATATAAGAAATAAAGATCAGAAGAACAATTCAGAACTATTCAAGAATGATATATCAATAATTCAGGTACCAATGTGCAAAAATAATGGGTTAAAATGGTGATTTGAATCCCCAAATTAACCTTACACAATTTAATCACAATTATTTGAAATGTTTGAACAGTGAATATGCAACTTTAGTCAAGAACCAGCAATAGAAGCAAAGGCCTCTCTTCTTCTTCCAGCCTTAGTGAGAGGCACGAAAGCCTCTCAAAGACTAAGTGTTGAGAGCAGAGGCACCAAGGCAAAAGCCCCCTCTCTCTCTTTTCTTCTCTTTCAGAAACTCACTTAAGGTCTCTAATCAGGTAAACAGGTGGGCATTCGAGTCAAGAACAGGGTCCAGGGCCACCAGCATAAGGTAGTGACTGATGAGTGAGAGGCTCGTGATGAGGGACCCGACCCCTCGTGTCCTTTGGCAACCTGGTCAGGTCATAAATTCCTTTTATTTGCTGCTGGGGCTTCAGTGACTTCCGAGGTGGGACTAAAGTCCCCGCCTCCTTTGCATGCACCTGTAGCAAGAAAGTTTCTCCAATTGTAGCAGCTATGGAGGGCATGGTCTTCTGTTGACCACCTAGAAGGATGCCTGGGAGTACTCCGCGTCACCTGGAGCTAGATTGGTTGAGGAATAGGGCAAGAATGATGCTTCAACGTTGCTTGAAGCTACTATGTCAATGGCGGCAGAGGCTACGTACCTGAAACATGAGACATGACCTTGCGGCCACATCAAACCAGTTTAGAGGCTTTGACCGAGTGTTGTGAATGTGGTGGTGGTGGTGGCATGCTGCGAATGTAGTCAGAGAGGCCTGATGACCTCGAGGAAGGTGGACAGAGGTGAGTGAGTCAGGTGAGGAGACAGAGGGAGCTAAGCCCCAAATCTCTTTCGGGCTTTTACTTAGTGAGCCAAGACGATGCTCGCAAATGCGGTGGCAGGTGGAGAGATAGTTTGTAGCTGCTGGAATGTCTCATCGGAGGTATGCCGGTGAGATGGAAGACAGTGGGTGTGCGGGCACGTGAAGGGTTGAGTCAGAGCAGTGGTGATACTATGCTGATCAGTAGCTGAAGGAGAGGAGATGGCGCAGGTTGTGGTATGGCCGGCGTTGGAGACAAAGGGTGCTTCAATGTGAGATATCAGCAACGATGGTGGGTTAAAGGACACCTCACCGGTATTGTGAGGTGCGAAAAGACGTAAGGAAGGAGAATCGACCGACTATGGTATGTGGTAGTCAACGAAGAGGCCGAAGGTAGGGGGTCATCGGAGCGAGGTGGAGCTAGCCAGAGGTTGAGGAAGAAGAAGGGGTTTTGTCTCTATTTCTCGCTAAGGAGGTGAGGAATGCCATGGGGGGTCTTTTATAGGGCTTAGGGGAGCTTAAAGAACAGGAAACAGGCTTCAAATCTTGCTTAGGATTCAAGAAGAATCCCACTGATTTCATGGGTTAGCGAGCACAAATCAGTGGGTTTTAGGAATTAGAATCGATCCTAATAGGTTTTCCTATGGTGAACATCAATCCCACCAAATTTGGTGGGATCTGATTGCCATTTGCATGGGATTTGAGTCGATCAAAGCCTACCTGGAGGTTAGTTGACCTCAAATGGCAGCAAGGATCGATTTGTGAAGAAGATGAAGAAGTTGGGGGGCCTTTTGCAAGGATTTCAAAAGTTGAGGGGCTATTTGAGAGAATAAGAGTCAGATTTGGACCAAAATGCAAACTAGGTCAAAATAATCTCAAATTAGGGTCAAATTTTGGTACAAACCTAATTTGGACCCAAGGAACTTAATGCTGAAGTTGAATTTAGGTTTTGACCAAGTTTGACTAGGTAAATTATGCAAAAGCCTAAATTAGAGCAACTTTCTATTTGTGACTCTATTGATGGTCAAATCAATGATACCAAACCCTAAAGAATATTTTTCTATGAATTTTAGAGGATTTGGGTAAATTTTATTCTAACTAAAATCTCAGTTAATAAAGAGGGTCTATTTTTAGGGTTCTAGATGTCCATTAATTCTTGAAATGCATGAAAACCCGTTACTGTCTGCATGGACCCACTTATTAGACATTAATGACCATATGACCTTTAATAAACCCCTAAAATACCCTGTGGTTATTCTGTAGTTGTGAAATATTGTTAGAATTGCAAAAATAACACTGGTTTCTTATCTTCTCAAAATAGAACATTATGCTTATATGACCCTCTGATGGTTATGTAGGAGCTTTTATCAACTTGATTAGACCAAATTGAGCTAGTTATGGATCATGATGGTGTTTCCATCATTGTCCTTAACAAGAAGAAAAGTGTCATTTATTTCAAAGAAATAATCATTGTCCTTGGCAAACTTCTGAATAGAACATAAATTCTTTTTAACTTGTGGCAAATATAAAATTTACTTTAGAAGAAATGATCTAGAAGATATACGAATCATTAAAGTACCAATATGTGTAATTGCTTCAAATTCCCCATTGTCAAATTTGACTTCCTCAGGACCAAGATATTCTAATGGAATATCTAAGTCGGATAGAGAATTCGTGACATGGTGCATAGCACTAAAATTAGGGTGCCAAGGTTGGAAATTACTACATAAGTTCTCTAAAAGCTAGACCTAAGGAGGAGTAGTGTGGCTGTACCATTAGTAGTAAGTGGCTGTAAAGTGACTTAATCGACCACAAATCTGGTACTGAACTCCAGCAACAAAATATGGATTGCCTTGTCTACCACTTGAGGAACCTGAGAAAGCTCTACCTCTAGGACATTGACCTCCAAAGAAAATAGAACCTAAAGATTTCGACCTTGAGAGAAATTGAAAGGAGCAAATTGACCTCGGCCTCCCCTAAATCTATAACCACCATGGTGACCTCCTCTAGGAGCAAAGGCAAAAGTTTGATTAATATAAGATTCAATGCATGGATGGTTCTAATAAGATGCTGCTCGTGAGAAAGTAGTAGATTAATAGCTTCCTCCTATGATAAAGTCCCCGCAATACTCATAAGAGAGGTTACAATTGAATCATATTCAAGCCCAAGGCCATTTAGAATAGCAAGCAAAAGGTCATCAACGTCAATGGGCTTGCCAACAGCTACTACGTTAATAGAGAGAGCCTTTGCTTTGTAAACAAAATCAGAAATGGAGAGATCCCCCTTTTTAAGAGTACTAAGCTCAGACTTATATTGAGACACACGAGCCTTTGTTTGAGCAGCAAAGAAATTTTCCAGAAAAAGACAAACTGAGCGAGAAGTGGTGAGATCAAGTAATTGGGAACATATGTTCTCAGAGATGGAAGAAATAAGCCAACTTAGGACCAATTGGTCCTTTGTATGCCAAGTGAGATAATTCTTATTAATAATCTCATTTCCAAAAATTAGTAGAAAGAAACTAAGATGGAGGTTTTAGAGAGACATCTATGAAACCCATTGAATTGTAGGCATGCGATATAGGAACAAATTGAGATTTGCATAGAACAAAATTCATGGAAGTTAGTTTAGACGGAATACTATGGTGTATTGTTGTAGGTAAGGAATCAACAATGGAATGTGATCTCATAGAATCTAGATCTAACCAACTAGAACTTACGTTTTTTATAGGAACCAGAAATCGAAGCAAATACTCCAAAAGTAGTGAGCAAATCACACACAGAACAAATCACAATCTCCACTCGAAGAATGCAAATCACCCGAAGCTCCATAATGAATAGAAAGAACAGATCAGCTTGCAGGATCATCGAGTTGAAGAACCCTTGCGATGCAGGAGATTGATATCAAAAATATGCAATTTTGTAAAAAGTGCATTTTGTCATTGAGACGCGTACCTTTGCAATCAAATTTTAAAATTTATATTCCTAGATAGTGGAGTATCTGGGGTTGTCCAAGGAGGCCAATTTGTTAATCACAAAAATTGATTCTCTCTCTCTCGCCTCTCAAATCAACACATATCTTTTCGTATTTTTGATTTTGTTATTTTTACGATTTTGAGAAATAGTCGAGTTTTTTTTTGCGAAGGTTAATTACGCTAATGCTATGCCTAAGTGACAAAATGAAACCCTTTCTTCTAAGCTCACCCTAGGCAAGTGTGCTTAGGGTAATTAGAATAGGATGATGTGGTCCACTAAAGAAATAACAAGAAAAACACACTAAAATTTAAACATGAACTTGGAAGGCAAAGGACACTTGTATTGCTAGCAAACTTGATTACAGGTAGAGGAATGCTCCTACAAGGAAAGATGTAAACTAAAATAGCTAATACAGGATAAAATAAGACAAAGAGACAAGATAAAATAAGATAAAGGGGAGGGAGAATCCTCTTTGGATGTTTTTGGAGAGCCCTTGCTCCAAGTGCAGTTGCCCCGCACTTGAAAAGAATTCTCCTTCGCTTCTTCTTGTAGATCTCCTCCTCCAAGCAGTCTCTCCTCAACATGGGCGTCAACCACCTCAAGTCTCCTCCTCTTGCTTGGTCGTCCCCTCTAGGTGTGAAGATGACCTCCTCCTTGGCACGGCTAATGGAGAAGAAAGAGAGGAAGAAAGCACCAAGGGGGTGGGTAGGTTGCCCCCTTGATCTTCTTCTCTCCTTCCTTGGAGTGGAGAATGGGTGGATTAATGGTGGACCTAACTAATGGAAAAGATGATGTTATGGTGGCGGTTATGGGGGGGATTAATAGGAAGGAAGAAGGGTGGTTGGCATGGGATGTAGTAGAGGGCTAGGATTGATTTTGGTGGGTAGTTGGTGATCCTATGGCTAAGGAGGGTTGGCGTCAATATAAGGGTCACATAGGTCATGGTTATGGGTGGTTGCTACCCTTAGTGACCTTTGGTTTTGGAGCCAAATTGGGCCTTCTAGAAGGGATCCTAGGTGGGACCAAGATTTGATGGGTAGGATAGGTTTAGGTGTTGGAGGGAGGGTTGAGATGGAAGGGGATTTTGGCACCAAAATGGAGAGGGTAGTTAGGTGTGTTTTTTTTGGTGCCAAAATCAAGGTAATTCTTGGTGGTCGTGGTCGGTTGAAAGGTGGTGAGTTAGGTGGCACCAAGATAGACTGGGAGTAGGGAGCTTAGGTGGACTAGGTTTAGGGTTATTTGGTGGAGCTTAGGTAGGTGGGTTTTAGGGTTGGTAGGGATGCCAAAGAGGTGACTAGCTAAGCTAAGCTAGCTTACCTAGCATAGCTAGTAGGGAGTAGGGTGGAGAGGTAGACGGAGGTATGGTTTTGAGAGAGAAGAGCTAGAGGAAGTAGCCTTGAGATGAACTGGAGCTAGTGTTGTTGAAGAGAACTGCAGGGAGCTACCTTAGCTCACTTAGCTTGCTAGTTCTTTTTTTAGCTGCTAAGCCAAGCCAAGATGAGCTGGCTTCTGCTGAAATGAGCTGAGGTGAGCTGGGTATGGTCTTCTAGGAGTATACCTAGCTAGCTGGAGTAGTTAGATTAGGTCAAGTAGCTTAGCTCAACTAAGCTGAGCTAAGTTAAGCCTCTAGGAGCTAGACTTGAGCTGGCCTCAGCTGGTTGATGACCTCTTTAGCTGACTAGGTCTAGCTTGTTGATGGTAGTAGGTATTCCTAGTCAGGTTGATCTTCCAATGAACTCTTCTGAGCTGGAGGAGCTAGGATCAATTGTCATTAGCTAGTTTAACCTACCATCTAGCTGAGGTGAGCTAAATGGAGTTGAGGTGAACTAACTTGAGCTACCATTCAGCTGAGATGAGCTTAACGGAGCTAGGGATGAGTTGATCCAGCTAGAATGAGCTAGATCTTGCTGGAATCCAGCTAAAATGAGCTTCTTCTCCATCTTCTACCTTCCTGAGTCCTAAGGTATGCGGGATCTGACTTTCTATCTATCCCTAACACTCAAGTAAACACATTAAAAATACAACTAAAATGCAATGCATGCCATCCTAGTTAAATGTCTAAATGCAGCCCGAAAACCCATTTGCAGAGTTAAAACTATGAGATCTAGATCTATTTTAGGGCATAAGAATGATGGTAAATTGGAGTTTATCAGAGATCTAAATAACTCCTAGTTGTAGCTAAACCACAATCGATGAGTATAGGAGGAACACAAATAGATTAGAGAAAAAGAAAATTAGTTAACAATCTGGTGAAGTAGGTATGATTGAAGGAAGAATACAATCATATTAGTGAAGGGGCAGGAGACAACCACAAGTAACTACATGTAATACCATGTTGGAATAGCTGCCTGATAAACTCATGTTTATCATCATTCTTAAGCATAAATCACACTTAGCTCCTAGGGTTTCTACATTTGCATTGCAATATTAGGTTGCATGTAGGCATTCACATATATTTAGGGTTACTACATGCATTATTAGGTTTTCTTATTGTTTTATGTACTTATGCATATCAATTTCTTGTCAGAGATTGAGGACACATTGGAAATCAGCTAAACCCTAGCATAGTGAAAGGCAAACATACAAGAAGAAGATAGAAGCTCCAGTCAGCAGAATGTTAGCTCATCCCAACTCCCCTTCAACTCATGAAGCTCACATCAGCTAATCTTTAGCTCTTCTTAGCTCAACTTAGGTTAGCTTGGCTACTAGCCTTGGGCTAGGTAGCTAAGCTAGCCGTAGAGTCTACAAGCAGCTCTACCCTAGCTTATCTTAGCTCCTTTCAGGTCAACCAAACCCATCTTAGCTACTAGCTGTAAGCTAGTTGATGAGTCCATAGGAAGCTCAACTTCAGCTCTTCTCAGCTCCAAGACAGCAAAGTCAACCTATATTAAGCTCAAGGAACCTCAACTTAGCACCTCAAAGCTACTAGTTCTTAGTTAGCTAGCTAACTTGAGCTAGGAAGCTCAAGATAGTTGTACTTCAGCTCCCTCCAGCTCCCTACAACTCAAAATTAGCTCAAGGAAGCTCCATACAACTCTCCTTAGCTACTAGCTAGCTAAGCTAGCTACCAAGTCCCGTCATACATGCCTTCCACCTAGCTCCCTACTCCACCAAAAACCTCCTAAATGGCACCACCTTTTTCCTCTAAAAACATCAACACACCCCTTCATTTCTCTCCAAAAATACCATAACCACCACCCTTCTACACTTCTATATAATACCCCCATAACCACCTCCTTACAATCATCCTTGGCTACATTTTCTTTCGACCAAAAATCCATCTCAAGTCCTCAAAAGAAGACTTATAGGCGTGCACATTAGAAGGTCCTACACCATTGATAAACACCAATTTATCATCACTATTATGCCTAAAAACACATCTAGCTCTCAAGTTTTGCATAGTGCAATATGGTTTGGGAATTACATTTAGGCATTTCTTAGTTTAGGCATGCATTGCATCATTTCTCCGTTATTTTGGCTTTCATGTACTTCCTATCATTGTCAGGGATGATCACACAATAGAAATCACCCAAACCCTAGCAATGTAAAAAGCAGAAGATGAGGAGAGAGCTCCTTCCAACTGGATCTCAACTCATTTCAGCTTACCTCAACTAGATTCTAGCTCAACCCAGCTCATTTCAGCTCAACACAACTCTACACAGTTCATGGCAGCTCCAATCAACTTATCTTAGCTACTATTTCTCAGCTAGCTAAGCTAAGTCAGCTAAGAAGTTCACAACCAACTCAGGGCAGCTCAACACAGCTTATGAAGACTCGCCCTTGCTCCACTTACTTAAGCATGTCTACTAACCTAGGTAATCTGGCTTAACTAGCTAGGGAGCCTTCATGAAGATTAGAACCAGCTCCCCTCAACGCTAAAATAGTTGAGACCAGCTCAACTTAGCTCAACCCATTCAACTTAACTATCTAGCTAAGCTGAGCAGCTGAGCTCCTAAAAGACCTTCTTCAACAGCAATCAGCTTTAGAAAGCCTCAAAGTAGCTCAAGTCTCCTTCTTCTCAGCTAAACCCTAGCTCATCCTCCACTACATTACTAGCTAAGATACCTTAGCTAGCTCAGCTTAGCTCCACCTAGCTCCACCTCATACCCTACTACCTAAGCTCCACCAAAAATGCCACCCACTCCCTCCTTGTTTTGGCACCACCCTAGACACAACCCTTAACCCCATCACCACCACCAAGAGACACCTTAAAGTTGGCACCAAAACCACCATAACTAGCCCCTTAAATTAGCGCCAACCTAGCCTACATCTCTACCTTGCACCTCACCACCAAAGCCATCTTGCCCATCCTTTTTTCCCTCCAAAACCATCCCTTCTAAACCCTCTTAGCTGGTGCCAAACATAGGCATCCCTCCATCCTTGGACATCCACCAAGGGGTGATTCCACCCATAACCACCACCACCCACATCCTTTAAAGTGGCACCAACCTTCCTTGACCATTGATCCCTTAACCACATCCCAAAACCTAATCATAGCCCTCCATATATCCACACCAACCCCACCCCCCCTTTTCCCTCCCTATATAAATACCCTTTCTACTACAAAAAAGATGACCCTTGGCTACATTATTTCTATACCTATACACCGTACATAGACATCCAAAGGAGGAGTGGAGCAAAGAAGATTAAGGAAGCCATCCCATGCTTCCTTGGTGCCTTCTTCTTCTCCCTTCTACCTTGGACCAAGCCAAGGTGTTCTTCACCAAACGGGGTGGCCAACCAGAGGAGGAGGAGCTAGGGTGGATGTCCACCCCGAGAAGAGGACCAAAGGAGAAGCATATGAAGAAAGGAGCTAAGGAGAAGCCCTTTTCAAGTACGAGAGCAACCGTATTTGGAGCAAGGACTGTCTAAAGCTTTAACTAGAGGAACTTTTAACTCTCTACTTCATTTTGGTTTGTATTAGCTACTTTTACTTTTAGGAAGCTTTCCTCTGCAAGAATTCCTTTACATGTGACATTTTTAAGTAGCAATACAAATTCAAGTGCCTTTCCTTCACTTGTCATTTTACATGCTTTCTAGCTAGTTAGATTCTTTAGTGCACCCACTCCACCTCTCTAATTAACCTAGGTGCACTTGTCTAAGGTGATCTTAGAGAGGTAGGCTTTATTTTGTCACTTAGGTGTAGTTTCAATTCATTTCATCTCGTTGTCTCAATTACTTCTTCAAAAAGCCTAAAAATTGCAAACTAATAAAAACACAAAAAAGAGGCTTTGAGAGAGTAAGAGAGAGAACATATTTTGATAACTAACAAATTGGCCTCCTTGGACGACCTGATGTACTCACCTTTTCTAGGATTATAAATTTAAAAGTTGGTCAGATTTTACGTGTTGCAATGACATTAATTTGCATCTTTAACAAACTATATATTTCCGCATCACTTTTTGGCACCATTGCCTAGGAGGCACAGCTTAGTTTTTCATTCTATCTCTCTTGCTTTATTTAAGTCTTTACTCTCTTTTATTTTTTTTTTGATTCAGGTGTGAATTAGGAGTAGGAGCAGGATTTGAAGTCACTTGGAGTAGAAGCTTTAAGTAGCCTTTTCTTCCCACGGGTTTCTAGGTAAGTACCCTTGCCAAATCACAAAAAATCCAAAAAAAGCACAAAAATCTTTTAAATATCAAAACTCAAAGAAACAACAAAAATTTGAGGTGGTGAAATATTAAAATTGGCTTGTTTGCTTGATTTCATCATTTCTTCACCACCTCTTTCTAATTAGTGTTGAATTTTTGAACATCTAGATTTTTGTCTTCATTTCAGAAATCAAGTTTGGGCACAAAGAGGCTTCCTAAAATCTTCATACTCTGCACAAGGAAGAACCTTTGGGTCAAGAACTTAACCTCCAAATTTTAGTAGTTTTGGATAAATAGAAAAAACTTAAAAATTCATGGACTAAATAAGGGTCAAACCCTAATTCCTTACTATTTTCTTACTATCCGTGAATTTTAGAAATTTTTATACTTATTAGATATGGAGGAAATTTATATTTCTAGAATGGTTGAGAAAATCTCTATGACTTATAAAATTTTCAAAAACTTTAGAGATTTTTTGAGATTTCTGCAGAATCAATTTTCTGAATCTATCTTTTCTAATTTTTGACACCAAATTGAAAATAATTCCAAAAAAATCATTTTGAGATTCCTTGTTTGATTCCCTATTAGGTGATGGTGTTGTTTGTCTTATTTGGACCACCACATAAAAAGATTTTTCAAAAGAGATTCGTTTAAGAGTTGCATACGTAGGATTTCAATCTTAGGTTTTCAATTTTCTCTTTTAGTCTACACAACATCTAAAGGAATCGAACCTCACCAATTACAACTTGGTTGCAATTATTGTGTAGCACTTCAAACCTTGTTTGAAAACATAAAATGAGGATCTTAAAATCTACAGATCTTTCTCAAACCCTAAAACTCATTTCACTTAATTGTTGTTTGCATACTTATTTTGGTTTGGGCGTTACATTCCCACCCAATTTGCACACACCAAAAAAAAAGAAATATCGGGCATTCCCCAATCAACGCCCTTCATTTTTCTATGCACTTTAAGTTTCCTAATCCTAACTAAAACTTACAGTGACTTGACCCTTAAGGACTTCATTCAGTTTTAGGCTTGATATCTAAATTTTAAGCCATCTATAATTGTTCCTAATTCCCTTAATCAAACGTAGTGTCAGACTAGGAGGGAAGTCAAACGATAGGTATGTGTTTATACAAGCCTCAATGATTTTTCTGTGACATGTTGGGCCCAAGCAACCTCATTATTCTAGCCAGGTTAATTTTGAGAAGCAGGATTAATTATTGGTTTCTTAATTTTCGGATTCCCAAGCCTTTGATTTAATTAAGGAGTCAACCTTAAGATTAGGCTTAGAATTTTGATTGATTAGATTGCACACCTTTTCTCTCTTCTCTTCCCTTCTCTTCTCCTCTTGTTTGTCTAATAAGTGTATTCATGGGAGACGGTCTCAAAATCCACACTTGGAGGGACCACTTGATACTGGCCCATGCACCATAAGATCACTTTTCCCGCAATTACATTCTTCTTTTGATGAAATGGAAAACACACAAAATGTGTCCACTTCTGCTTCTACTTCTCATTCACAACCTGCCTCTAACCTTCCCATTCATAATCCACAATCTAACATCCCCATCCCTAACCTTCCTCATTTGGAAATGCCTCAAAACCCTTTTTTGCCCAATGGTTAGGATCAAGTCCCCCTGCCCAATCCCTTATTTATGATAGCTGAGCAACTAGCTCAACTTCAAGCAAATCAACAATAATTGGCTAGGATTGTCACGAACCTAACCAACCAAGGGCAAAATCCACCACCCCCTCATGAGCCTGTCATTCCTTTAAAGGATTTTTATGATCCTTCTAACTACGAGGAAAGACTAGGGGTGCTCATACCTAAAGGGGACTTTGAAATCAAGCTAGCTATCCTGAACCTTATTAAACACATTCATGGCCTTCCAAAGGAAGATTTGTTTAGCCATTTCGATGAGCTCATAGTCCTAGCACAAACCACTCGTTCTCGCAATGTGCGAGAAGACTTATGGCTAATGCAACTATTCCCTCTTTCTCTCAAGGACAAGGCTGCTTATTGGTTCAGGACAGTCGGCAGACCCATTAACACTTGGCCACAATTAGAAAGTGCATTTCTAAAAAAAGCTTTCCTATAGGTTGTACAAATGCCTTGCGAAGATCCATTATGACCTTCCAACAAAAATCTAGTAAATCTCTTCATGAAGCCTAGGAAAGGTTTCAAGAACTCCTAACAAGTTTCCCACATCATAAGGTACCGCTTTGGCAACTGGTTCAAATCTTCTACCACGAATTAGAAGATCAATTAAGAAGATTTTTCGATGCCTCATGCTATGGGAATTTCTTAAATAAAGTTGTCAATAGTGCCTATGATTTATTTGAGGAGATGAGTGAAAACTCATTCAACCATGCTTCCATGAGCACCTTTGGAAGAGACATTAATCCTCAATTTAGTGTTCATGTGATAGTCACCCATAGCTAATCTGTTCCTATTACTCATGTGCCTAGTGACTCGATCAAATGTAGATTAACCAAAAGAAAATAGAGGAAAGAATGAATTTCCATAAACTGACTCCACCCTCACCCACACCGAACCTACTACAAAGAGGAAACTTGTATCAAATCGGTGTTGTCCCAGCTGAGTATAATTTTCCCAAGGCTTCACCTAATGTGACTAGGGCATTTGATTATGGAAAAACTTTCAGCCCAACTATAGAAAACATTTCTGCCCTCTAGGAGTACTTTAAAAATCCTTCCAATACAAATTGGGGGAATAACCCGAACTTCTCCTGCAAAGCTCCTAATTAGGTTCCTTATCAAAGACCAAATCAACCTTGGGTTTATGGATAAAATCAATACCAACCTAGAATTCCTCAAGATGATCTTAATACCCAGGTTATGAAAACCCTGCATGGTATGCAAAACCAAATGGTTGAAGTAACCCATGTTATTACTAATTTGCAAAATCAAATTAGGGTCACACCTGATCAAAGACCTGCAGGCAATTTACCATCCCAACCCATGGCCAACCCAAACAACCAAAAGAACCAATGCAAGCCAGAAATCCTCATCACTTTAACCAGCCTCTGATCCGACCAACACCACAGCACCCCCCAGGTTTTAACCAAAACCAAGCCCCTCGACCTCCTCCTAGGAACAACAACATTGCAAATGCAGTCCAATTGAGGAGCGAGAAAACAACTAAAGATCCTGGGCCCTCTTATTCCACACATGAAACTCACCCATCCCAAATTCAAGTAGACTCTCCTCCCACCTTGACTTAGGAAGAAAAAGAAAAGGATTTCAAAGGCAAAACTCCCATCCCTTTTCCTCAAGCTCTACACTCCATCAACAAAAAAAAAAAGACAGCCCACAAATGAGGAACTCATTGAATTATTTGGGCATGTATAGATTAATATCCCTCTCCTAGATGTAATTAACTATATCCTTGCCTATGCCAAATTTCTGAAAGATCTTTGTACTCAAAAAAGGCAAACCAAAAATCTTAGATGTTTGACACGAAATTGCGAAAAGAGATTTTTATGTTATTGTTGTAGTTGCAAAGCACATTAAATCAAATAAATTTATAAATCAGAATTTGGTAAGTCCTGAGTCAATCACAAGGAGGCAAATTGGTATTCTTAAAACCTTATGCACTAATTATTCCATTCTAAAGCACATAAAGAGAGACAAGATATCAATTGAATAGTGAACTTTATTGCTAATTTTGAATCTCCTACACATGAATTCTAGAGGAAAGCTTACAAATAGCATAAAAGCAAAGTAATGAAATATAGAGAGAGAAAGAGAGAGAAATTGAGGAGCTACTTGAGAGATGATTATTTGAAACTCGGTAAAGCTTCAAATCCAAGGTGTCGGGAAGAAGATTGAAGTGAGAGCTTGGAGAGAAAGGGCGTGGACTATGTGATGACTACTTTTTCTATCTCTAGGTATCTCTCTAAGAGTTGGAGACTAGGTCTTTTTATAGGAATCTAGGTGGCTTCCTATTTGTTGATCTAGAGTGCCTAGGATCACTAATTTGGATGGTTTAGATTTAATCAAAAGTAATGCCTAGGATTGGTTGAATAGGGACCTTAGGATCTAAGTTGTAGGGCTAGGATAGGATGAGGGTTTTCTAAAAATAGGCAATGTCGGTGGGTGGCTACCAAGGGATAAAATCTTGCCAAGAGATAACAACTTATCTCTTGGCCAACCACTAAGGGATAAAATCTTCTTAAGTTGGCACCAACTTAAGAGGATTAGGCTAGGATTTTCATAGGTCTTATGTGGGTAGGGTAGTCTAATCGGAGCATCGAAGGTTCTAACTTGAAGTATGCAGGAAGACAAGTTCACTTGAAGTTTTCCACTCCAAGAGAATCTGAATCTTGCTCCTACTCTTGATTCGCACCCTGAATCAAAATAAACAAAATTTCGTGAAGGCGTAATAAAGCAAGAGAGAGAGATTAAATGCGTGACTAAGATATGCCTCCCTAGCAACAATGCCAAAAAGTGATGTCAAAAATATGCGATTTTGTAAAAGCTACATTTTGTTATTGAGATGCACATCTTTGCAATTAATTTTTAAAATTTTTAAAACCTAGATAGTGCAATATCTAGGGTTGTCCAAGGAGGCCAATTTGTTAGTCATAAAAATGGTTCTCTCTCTCACCTCTCAAATCAACACATGTATTTTTGTATTTTCAGTTTTGTTTTTAAGATTTTCATAATAATTGGGCATTTGAAAGCAAAGATTAATTATTCTAAAACTATACCAAGTGACAACAATAAAGTCTACACCACTAAGCTCACCCTAGGAAAGTGTGCCTAGGGTAATTAGAGAGTAGAAGTGTGTGCAACAATTTAAGAAAAACCTAATTTCTTGAATGGAAAAGAAGAACCAAAGTAGAAAGGCAAAATGCTTTATATTAACTAGATATGCAAGGTCACAAGTAGACAAATGCTTGGAATAAAAAATATATATAGCTAATATAAAAATAGAAAGAGATGAAGATCTAGATGAAGTTCCTCTAATAGAAGCTCTAAGAAATCCTTGCTCCAACAGCGGCTGCTCTTGCAATTGAAAAGAACTTCTTGGCTTCTTCCTCAAATGGCTCTCCTCCAAGCCTCCTTTAAGGGTGGACGTCTACCACCTTTGTTCCTCCTCTTGTCTAGCCATCCCTCCTAGTTGAAGGCTTCTTCCTTCTTGGTGTGGCATAAGGGATAGGAAGAGAGAGGAAGAAGGCACCAAGGGGAAGGGTAAGTTGTCCCCTTGATCTTCTTCTCTTCGTCTTCTTCCTTGGCCTTAGGTGTAGGTGGCGTAGGTAGAATATACAAAGGGAGAAGAGGGTTTTATGGTTGTGGTTAGGAGGATATTTATAGAAGTGGAGAGGAGGATGGTTGGCGTGGATAGGATGGGTGAATAGGATGGGTTGATGGAGGAAGTTGGTGAATCCTATGGCTAAGGAGGGTTGGCACCAACACAAGGGTTACATAGGTGGTAGTTATGGGTGGTTTCCACCCTTGGTGACCTTTGGTTTTGATGCCAAATTGGGTCTTCTAGAAGGGGTCCTGGGTGGCTCCAAGATTGGAGGGTGGAGACGGTTTAATTGGTGAGGTGTAGGGCTTGGATGGGGGGCATTTTAGCGCCAAGAAAGGGGAGGGTAGTTAAGGGCATTTTTGCGCCAAAGTGGAGGTGACTTTTGGTGGTTGTGGTGGTGTGAAAAGGTGACTTTTTGGTGCCAAAATGGGTAGGAGTAGTGGTAGCTTAGGTGGAGCTAAGTAAGGTTGCTTGGTGGAGCTTAGGTAGGTGAGATTTAAGGTTAGGTTTTGATACCATGGAGGTGGACTGGCTAAGCTAAGCTAGATAGGCTAGCTTAGCTAGTAGATGAGTAGGGTAGTAGGCAAAGGGAGCTAGGGATTTGGAGGTGAGGAGCTGGAAGGAGCTACCTTGAGTTGCACTAGAGCTGATGGTTGCTGAAGAGAACTGCAAGTAGGTACCTTAGTTGGCTTAGCTTGCTAGTTCTTTGCTAACTACTAAGCCAAGGTAAGATGAGTTGGCCTTTGGTAATATGAGCTAAGGTGAGCTGGGTCTAGTCTTCTTGGAGATTACCTAGCTAGCTGGAGTAGCTAGCTTAAGTTAAGTAGCTCAGCATAACTAGGTTGAGCTGAGTTGAGCCTCCGGGAGCTGGACTTGAGCTGGCCTGAGCTGGTTGAGGTCATCTTCAGCTGACTAGACTTAGCTAGTTGATAGCAGTAGCTAATCCTAGTCAAGTTGAGCTTCCAGTGAACTGTTCTAAGCTGGAGGAGCTGAAAGAGAGCTAGGATCAACAGTCTTGAGCTAGTCTGAGCTATCATCTAGCTGAGATGAGATGAATGGAGCTGAGGTGAACTAGCTATAGCCACCATTTAGCTTAGATGAGCTGAATGGAGCTAAGGGTGAGATGATCTAGCTAGATGGAGTTGGGATCCAACTGAGATGAGCTGGATCCACCTGGGATCCAATTGATGTGGGCTTCTTCATCTTCTGCCTTCTCGAGTGCCAAGGTATGTGGGATCTAACTTTCTGCCTATCCCTGACATTCAAATAAACACATCAAAAAGACAATAAGATGTAATGCATGCCTAACCAAAGTAAATGCCTAAATGTATCTCAAAAACCCATTTGCGGAGTTAAAACCCTAAGAGCTAGATCTATTTTAGGGCATAATAATGATGATAAACTAGCATTTATCAGACCATTCTCTACTTTTTCTGTGCGAGGAATCTAACGAGATGACAGGCGTAGCTGAGTGACAATGTCAACCTTGAGCGACATCCAAACACACAGATAGGATGCAAAGAGAAGGTGACCTAGATCCCTCTTTCATAGGGAATTCTCCTTCATCGCAAATTTTATTAGATTTCAGTCTTGTTGCTCTTGTAGCATCGAGGCTGATTTTCGGGGGTTTGTTCTCACTTTCTTTAGCAACTAGAGTGATTTATCTGTGGTTCTCTACTTATCTACTCTAAAAGAAAAAGAGGAAAAAAATCAAGCTGCCTGTTTAGTTCATACCCTTTGGTATGTGCATTTACGGGTGATTAAGCAACATACAAGATCTCTTTCCTTGCATTGCGTACATGTCTTCACGGAGATTGTTGGAGTCAGGTATACCTTTCTATCTTTGCATCCAACTCCTATTCATGCATTGCATTTGGACTAAATCTCAAGACCACCAAATTGATTGAATTAACCTAATTCAGTGGTCACCTAATCAAAATTGAGATTGCTAATCAGATTCGGCCTTAAAAACAAATCACTTTTGATCTAATCAAGAGGGACTTGTGTGAGATTCTTCTAAAAAATAAACTGATTTGCGGTCTAATGCCTACTTCTGTCACTGAGCACGCACACTAGGCACTACACTAAGTCTCGGTCCCTTAAGGCTATAGGCACTGATCTCTTCATCAGAGCAGACCCTCCTATTTCACTTTGTGGTGGTGATATTATCCTATGACCAAGTGTTTTGATACTTAAAGGAGGGGGATACCCCTTAAAGGAATGAAAGGGTAGTAAAGAGGTACCGCATTTTCATCGCCTCAAGGGAAGTGTTCGCCCTACTTGCATCCTGTAGTTCCGTCCTTGGAGTAACTTCTCACTAGATCACTTGAGCATATCATTCAAGCAAGGTGTAGATCTTAGGGCACTCGAACGTTGGCTTAAGTCGCATAACTACATTGAGAAACTTGTTTGGCCACCAAGGGATAACATAATTGCCCACCCCCGCCTGTCTTCTCTAAAGAGCCTATCAAGGATCTTAGGACATATTCACCCTCTTATACCACTATAGTGGGAACAGACAGGCACAATTTGACCCCAATTGACAACTATGGGAAGTAGGTTGGAGGTTGATTGAAGTCTGCTCGAAGAAAAATGAGAGTCCCATTGCCTTGTGTTTGATTAGGGTGTGTTTTCTAAGTCATGTTTCAAATGGATTACAATAACTACTTTACTTCTTACTTTCACCCCATAACACCTAATCCGAATCCCATGACCTACAGTTATCCATCATCTGATGAACATTAGGATCCTTTCTACTCCTACTATTGGAGTATTGGTTTGATTAATCCTCAATCCTTTGATTATGAGTAGAACCTAGGAGATGGATACACCATCCCTAACCTATCCATGACTATGCCAAACCCACCCACCCGTGATAATTCTTACACTCCCAGTTGGACAAAAGCTCCTAGGTATTATAACTTTAAGCTTGGTTTTCCTCTTGAAAAGAATGATAGCCTCTCCACATTAAAGTTTGAAATGCAAAAACAACAAATGAAAATGATGGAATTTTTAGGAGAGTCTTTGAGGACAAGTCTACAATTGAATAAGGAAATTAGTTATCTGATTTACTCCCTTGATGTTGATTCTAACCCCTCCACACCAGATGCATCTCCCTTGAGAGAGCCATCCATAAGATGGAAGGGGACATTAAGGACTCAATCATGGAGTATAGCTACCCTCTTGAGGATAATGTTGATCCCTCCATACTCAATAATCCTTCTTTGAGAAGTCTTAGCATTAAGGGGGAGTGGGCCTACATGAATACACTGGGAATTGAAAGGAGTAGCCATTCAATGAATTGTGATGTAGAATGGTGGTAATCAGAAGAGGAGGAGCCCTTATACGTTCTACCTGAGCTTTATTGGAGCCAATCAAAGGGGAAGATTTTCCCATTAGATGAACCCAGCCCGAATGACAGTATCTTTGTTACATTTGATGAAGCATGTCACAGTCAAATAGTCAACCCAACTCTCATTCTTGATTTTGGGGTGGACTCTACAGCCCATCCTAGGGATTCCAAACCTATACCTTACACCTCTGAGGACTTTACACCTCAGTTAGATCTCCTAGACATTGTGATTCTGAAGTTAATAAATTCCAGAAGCCTTGGTTGTCCAAAGAAATCATATTGGAAGAAAATGATAATAACTAACACCCTCCACATAGGAACCAAGACCCACCATACACCATTCTAAGAATCTACATGTGTCTAACATAGGTGCCCCTAATGAAATTGATACTAAATTCGATGACTTGGATCAATTTTGGTCTCAGGGACATGAAGATTTGATTTTTGAGGAAACAGAAACACTTGATCATGGCTTTGAAGATTTTTCTGAGACTCAGGGAAGAAACGTAGAAGAGGATGATGACGAGTTTGAAGGGCCTAGACTCAAAGTATGGAGTGACTCCAGGGGGAATATGTTGTGTTCGATGATTTACCCGATGAGGTTCTTACTGATTTAGCCAAATCCGGATTCCAACATACTTTTGACTACAAAGACCATTCTCTCAAACATTGGGAAGAAATGGAAGTAATTGATACCCTTGATGAAGGAATCTATACACCTAGGGGCAAGATCTTAACATCGAAGAAGAACCTGGGGATGCCATTGTTGAGGACACTCACACCCCTATTACTTCCAACCTACCTTTACATGATAAAGAAATGGGTGACACCCTTGATCAGTTCAAGTTTGAAGATGAACATTTGGGCCCATTCTAGAATGAGCACAGCAATGATAGGCAGCATGAAAGTCAATCAGTTACTAAGGCTGCTTCAGATGACATTTAGGAACTGGAATGGTTGTTAAAGATGAATGCTAAACCTCTCAATCCCTCTTGACCATCTTCCCTACCTTGTAACTGAGAGACTTACAGTCCTTCAAAAATAACTTCCTAAAGTCTTTCTGATTACATCAGATTTGCACATGGAAAGGGTTCGGGTTTGGAGAACCCATCGTCGTAGTTCGATTCTTGAGAAATTCCATCGATCAGAAAAAATTTACAACTGAAACCCGAAAAGTGAGTCCCGGCTCAAACATGGGAAGGTAAACGTTTGGTTTTGAAAATTTGCATTTTGCTTTTATTTATTTTTTTCATTTTCAACTTTTCTCATTTTTTTGTATTTTTATCAAGCAAGAGATTAGGTCAATGAAAACTTTACTTGCAAAAATATAAGAGAGAGAGAGAGAGAATCACATATATTTTTCAAGCAAATGTTTTCTACAACTAAGAAAGCGAGAAAGACCACTACAAAGCAAAAAGAAAGATATAGGTGAGAGAATCCCCCTCGATGGTTGCTCGGAGGATGACTCGCTCTGGCGTCTCTTGGAAGAAGGTGGTGAGGAGCGGGATGAACGAGGACAGAGCCAGAGGATGGAGGGTGGGGTAGGACGGCGTCGCGGAGAGGATCTTCTTCCTGAAGGGAGGTGAGAAGACGGCCATGGGATGCTCCACGAAGGGGGATGAGAGGTAGGAAAAATATTTGATTTCTACTCTAGAGAAGAATCTCGTGCTTGGGACAATCTCTCTCTAGAGCCTTGGAGGTGGTGAGTGGAAGAAAGGAAGAGATGGTGAAGAATGGAGGTGTAGGGGTCCATTTATAGTGGAGGGAAGAGGAAGAAATTCGTGTAGAGGGCTATAGTGACAACTGTAAGTGTCGCTGACGAACCGCCAAATTCTCATTGAAGATTCGCGCCAACCCTACCCCTCGCTGTCACATGCATCTCGCACCCATGCCTTGTGCTCCTTGTCATGCTCGTGTGCGCTGGCATGTGCTACACAGCACGGCATGCAGCTGTGCGTGCTTGTGTGCACTCATGGCTGTGCATGCATGCTTGCTTGTGCACATGGCTAGTGCACCTCCAATCCTCAATTTGGGGGGGCTGCGGGGATTCGACCCCGTGCCCCTCCCTTGGAGGCCAACGTCCCAACCATTGCGCCAAGTTGATGAGTTTGTTGAGAAGACATCTTAAGGCATGTAGTGGAGGAAGCTTCTCAGCCATTGGATCAAAATCCAACGGTTGGGAATGAGGGCACAGATGATGAAGGGTTGGGCAGTGGCTACTGGCTGATGTTGGGTGGCCTAGATGGCACCACGTGGCGCCATCTGGGCCGCCCAACATCAGCCAGTAGCCACTGCCCAACCCTTCATCATCTACGCCCTCATTCCCAACCTTGGCGCCATCTGGGTCGTCATCCTTATTGCGAGGGTGCCATGGTGCTCAAATTGAGATGATTTCCACATTGCCGGACTACGATCATTGCTCCGAATCCATTTGTACGGTCGGATTTTTTATCCGAAGCCCATAAGGATGTTGCATTGCCCCCTGGCCATTGATCTTCCTCAGATCAGATAAGGTGATACAGGATTCTGATTAGGATGATCTCGAAGGCATTAGACTCCAATTATCATCCTAATCAAATCCGTACATTCCGATCGTCAATCCGAGGCCCTGAAATAAATCTCCTTTCCTCCTAGCCTTAAAAAGGATGTAATTAACCTAAAATATACACAACTACTCTAAATGCAGGATGATGGATGCTATGCACTATTTATAACATGAAATGCAAATCTAAGCCTAGGAACAAGCATAAATAGGCATTTTATCCTCAATAATTGTGTCTACAGCACTTTGCTCACATTCTTGCTTTACGGGGGGATAACCAAGCCAATACATCCTGTGGTAGAGTAGCAGGTATGGATCGATGCTTGTCCTTGTCAACCCATCATCCTTAGGGTGTCCACTTTCGCACCCTATTTTTCCCACACATATCTGCTTGAGGAGCCTTTTCCTCCTCGCCACACACTTCCAAAGGTTACAACTCATGTATATTATATGAAACCTGCAACAATAACTTAGGAGTACCCTATTTTCACCTGTATCTGGCGAGCATTTGTCATCACTCTCCATCACCAGCTTGCCAACATCTTGGGTTACTTAGTTGCCAGGCCAGGTTTGTTACATATCTTTTTCAGGTCTCCTGCTACATCTCTTTTAGGCCCCGATTTGTAAGAATCACCCATTAAGAGGCATCCTAACTCTACCTCAATAATATCTTTCCTTGCTTTTGCTTTCCAATGAGGACATTATCAGATTTAGGCATGAGGTGATACAACCTAAGGTTATTCATAGCTTTTATACATCTTCTACATGCAGTTAGGGCATCCATATTGCATAAAAAAAAAAGGAGATGAAATCCTTGTGAGCTGAATTGCAAGTATATTGAGGAGGAAAAAGAGAGAAAAGAGAGACACAGAGAGGAAAAGGTACAAAAATGGTGCTGGTCCCAACATTTAATAATGGAAGAGTTTAGCTAAGTTGTGAGCTAGTATGAATAATGAATTAAGTCCTGAAGAGCTAAAGAGAAGAAGATAAGTGAGGAATACCGACTTTAGGCCTCCTGGGTTTGTTCTAAAGCCTAAACACTCACGTATTTATTAAGATTTGAACTATTCCTTAAGAGGTTGAGGAAATTGCGAGGCTCATGTATTAAGTCTAAGGCATAGGGATTATTCAACCCCGTTGCCTACCCTTTGATTTACAGGACTTGGTAGCCTAGCCACCTAAAAATCAAACATCGGTCTGGTTCAGTGTAGGTAATGAAGAATAATGCCAAAAAGTGTTCTATTTTGAAAAGTCTTTCCTAAAGATTTGACTTAGGAGCAACTCGAAGACATAAGTTGATTGGACGAGTTCCTGGCACAGAGAGGAGGAATAAAAATACTCCCCTCGAAGATGCGTTATAACATGTCCCCTCCTAAGTGCTTATCTCCCAAGATATCTAAATATCCTATCGGGGGCACGGAAGCACCTTGTGCTGGCTCAAGTGCCTTGGTGTTGCGAGTGAGAATTGTCATTTTAGAAAAACGCATCGTAGTATAGAGAGGAAAATCGCAACAACATTTAAAATTTATAAGTGCTCGAAAACAAGAATGAGTCTGAAGTCGTTCACAGGGACCAAATATGGAATTCACAGCATTAGTCGAAAGTATAGACATTGAGCATAATAATAAGATGTTCAGTGAATAAAAATATACTCAAAAATATATTCATTGATAACAACTATATCTCTAGAAATAAAGGGATAAAAAGAATAATTGAAATCCTAAAAATGGTGATTTGAATCACCACTTAATTCCCACATTTAAGTGTATATCCCAAAGTATTAATTTCTCAACCAATTAAAAAATCACTACAATGGTTTCTCAACCACTTATTCAAATACCCACATCAAATCAATAAGCCAACAATACCCACAATCAGACTCGCATCTAAGGCACAAACGACTTAAGTGTCTCCAAGCAGCACATTGCACAACAATACCAAGCACAGAGAACCAGCACCTCTTCCAAGCGCAAAGCCTCAAAAATGCTTAAGTGTTGGCCTTTGTGGGCACGAATATCGAGGCACACATGGACACAAAACCCGACGCAAAACCACCCCCACCCTCCTTAAATTCTCTTCTCCCTAATCAAATCTTTAATTGAGTAATCAGGTTGAGTACAAGGGACCAGGCTCGCAACATGCATGGTAGGCGAGGTGTGAGTAGCGAATGAGGAGGGGACCTCACCTCTGCTATGTCAAGGTGATAAGGCCATGGCATAGAATCAACTTACGTGTCTTCGCAGGCCTTTATCTTTCCGAAGTGGGACTAAAGTCCCTCCCCCTTCATGCATAGTTGCAACTAAATCGGGTGAGAAATTGAGGCAGTAGCTGCCACTTCTTTGCATGATTGATCCTGTAGACACCTGCAGTGGTTGAAGTCACTACGAATGAGATTAGCTATTGGCCGAATGAGGGTCGAAGTGGTACTGTCGAGGTTAGAGAAGACGATGATGGCGACGATGCTCTAGCAAATACTTGAGGAACAAAATATGGCCTTGTCAAACAAGCCCACAATCTTCGCCGGTGTCCTACGGAGGTGCTAGTGGTGGAAATTAGGGGTGATTGTGTGTGAAGACATGTGGCGACATCAGAGAAGGTATGGGGAGAGAGCGGTTAATCAGTGGTTGATTGAGTTTCTAAGGACCTAGACCTATATTGGAGAGAGAGGGGGAGTGGTAGACCTAATTATTTGGACAAGGGGGTTAGGATACCGTGCCGATGTGAATTGTGGGACACAGAGAAGACAAATCCTCCATTGTGAGAGAGTGGCTACGACAAAGGGGGAGATGGCTCCTGCTATGGCTGGCGAGGAGCGAAGGAAGGCGAGAGAGGAAGAAGGAGGGCCACTTGATTTGTCCATCTAGTAGCGGGAGGATGAAGGTTGAAGAAGCTCACCGGAGTCGAGGTAGAGGTGGCTAGAGAAGGAAGAGAAGAGGAGTTTTGGTCGTAGACCGGAACATCCTATGACATAGAGGAGTTTATATAGAACCTTGATCACCCCTTAGGAGCCAATTCAAGCAGGTTTGAAGTTGGTTTCAGAGCTTGTGGGTTTCAGAATTGCCAACGGCAAAATTGGAGATTGCTCATGAGAAAGGTCATAGGAGATTGGGATTGATCCTGATTTCAATTTTGCCAAGTTTGGCGATTTTTGGTTGATATTCTATCAATCAAGTCGCTGGATTCAATAAGCCTGTTTGGGTTTTATTGCTGCTTCTTTCTCTGTTTAATTGCGATGAAGAAGATGGTAGTTGGACCTATTCGTAAGGGAGCTCAGAAGCTAGGGGTTTCTTTGAAAAGAAATCATGAAAGCTGAGCTTTTAACTGCAAGGAATAGAGGTCTAGGGACTAAGTTGCAAACTAGGTCAAGATGGCCTCTGATTAAGCCCAAATTTTAGCGTTAACCTAATTTGGACCCAAGGAATCTAATGGTGAACTTGGATTTGAGTTTTGACCATGTTTAACTGGGAAATTTGCACTGAAGCCCAAATCAGACAAAATCCCATTTGAAACTCTATTCTAGGTCAAAATGGGTCCAGATGGTCAAACCAAAGGTGCCAAACCTCTTAGAATATTTTTTACGGATTTTTGGAGGCTTAGATGATTTTTATCCTAACTAGAACATCTTCAATTCAACTAGGGTTGAGAATTAGGGTTTGTCGTATTGTTTTGATTCTCGAAATGCGTGAAACCTACTTCTATAAATGTAGACCAACTTTTTCATTATTTATGCTCAATTGACCTCTAATTAACCCTAGGTGACCTCATGGTTACTTTGCATTTGTGATGTAATGTTAAAATAGTAGAATTAACCTTGTTTTATTACTTTCTCAAAACATATCTTAGTGGAATTACTGTCCTTAAGTGATTAGTTAGGAGCATTTATCTCTTGATTTCAACTAATTTAAGCTAGTTATGATGAATGATGGTCTTACCAACACATGGGCGACATTATCCCAAAATGTCGATTGCCAGGGTCAGAATTTAGCTACAGAACGCCATGGGTGACACTATTCCGGAGTGTTGAAAGCCAAGGTTTTAGGGGTCACCATGGGAGGTGCTTTCCTAAAGCATCGATAGCCAGGGACCCTACGAAAATTCATGGTGGGGAAAGGAATCTGATACAGATCGTGTTTAGGGCCAATCCGATGTGGATTTATGGGAATTTAAAAAAGAAAAGAGAGTAAACTCTCAAAATAAATATCCCTCTCTCTTATCAAGAATACATTGGCAAACTTAACTTAGACTTGCCGCACATACACATGGGTGCTTTAACCACTGGGGTCAACAAACCTCTGGCCAGTTTGTGCGAGCCTTAGAAACCTTTGTGACGGACCCAAGGCTGAGGTTGGTCAGGTCCGTATCTTGGCTAGTAGTTGAGTACCTTTTGGACTATAGTTGGTATTTTAATCTAGTCTCTAGGGTTCAACATGATAAGGCATCCTGATGAGAAAATCTAGCCTAAAGGCTGGGTTCGTTTCATATGATTTTACTTGAGACTAGCAAAACATAAACATGGAGGTATTTGATAGGTCCATTTTAGTAGATTAGAATTAAGCCTAAGAACATTTAATTGGGAGTTGGGAAATGGATTTCTAGTATGCATTACAAAAGAATATTCGTTGAGCACAAAAATTATCAATCGTGCATTTCTCAATTGGTGTGCTTTATTTGCATATGTATTTAACATACATTCATATATTAATGGGTGTTCTCTTGCAAAAATTAATTAAGGATGAGAATTTGGAATGTTGCAAAAGGATAAAATCATCAGAGATTCCCTATCTCTGATTTTTCCAATTCTTTATCACTTTCTTATTATTCCCCTTCTTGCTCTCTTTTCTTTTGCAGGGATACATACATGTAGAAACACCAACAAAAAATTCTCTTCCTTATTTTCCTCAATCTCTCTCTCTGATAATTTCTCTCACTCTTTTACTCTCTTTGATTATTCTTTTTCTTTATATAACAGGGCATGAAGGATGGCTAGGACATCATCTTCTTCCTCCATATAGAGGGAGAACCTTCTCTCCATGCAAGAACCACCACCACCACCACCGCGAGCCTCCATCTTTAACCTCTACAACTATGTACCCACAACCACCATCGTGTCTCACCCACATCCGCGATGACTTCCATCACCACGAACTGCCACTACAGTCGACAATGACAGCGTTGACATCATTACCATCACTGCACTCTCCTTACTGCAAGTTCATCACCATCGTGCTCCACCTGACGTTCCAACCACTGCAATTCTCCGCCTCGACTACCATCACCGTGCTCCACCACCTTCTTCAATCGTGATCGTGCTTAATAACCCCTAGCAACCACCGTCGGCCTGCGGTCACGTCCACACGCACAAGAGCAACACCTGTAAGCTCTCTCTCTGATTTCTCCCTCACATTCACAAAAACCCAGCACAAGAAGGGGCATCTTCTTCCTCCAATGGGGCCACCCTTCGGCCACCACACCTCCTCCTCAACACCCTCCTACACCAACCCATCGTCGGCCGCTCACATCCTCACGCTACCCTCATAACCACAACAACAACAGCATTAGCTCCAACCTCTCACACCACCTCCTCCTTTATCTCTTCTTGTTCCCACTCCCTCCCAGTTTGTCTCAATAGATCGTACACCGCCTCCTTCTTCATAATCGCCAACAAGGGAGAAGAACCCATCATCGCTGAGCAACCTCTGCACGCAGCCATTACCACCAGACAAGATTCTTCACGTTGTCGACTCCCCTCCACTTGCCTCATCTCGATGAACCCTGTCATGCCATCATAATCGCCAACAGTAACCCCTGCACACTTGTGGAGGAACCCACCATAGGTGATCTCCAAGTAGCCATCTGGTCGACTCCGGCCGCCTCTCGCCGTGAGACCACCACCCTCGCGAAGCTTTCCACGTCCTTGACCTTCTTCGAACTCCACACAGCCTGCTGCAACCCCTTCCCTTTGTAAGAACAGAAGGAACTAGTTCCTTGTTTGTGGGTGGATTAGTATTTACGAGCACTACCATTGCCAAATCTCATTTTCCTGATTTTCGTGGGATTAATAAATTGATGTGAAATTATAACATCATACTTCTTCCTTGTATTTATTCAACTCTTTATGATCACCTTTTATTGCACCAAATTTGGATTCAAATTTGCACTCTAGTACGCATGCAATTGAAAATTACATGATATGCCACTGCACATGCATTGTTCACATATTTAGTGATTTGATGTATTGAGTGCAATTTGTGTAAATAGCCCTTTATTTCTACCTAAATGATGGGTTTACATTAAGATCAACACATCCATTGATTAAGGGATTTGACGAATAGTTTTACACAATAATCTTTCATCTCTGCGAACCTGAATGTTATGTATCTATAATCTTAGTGGTTCTATTCCTCCTTGTGGATACAACATCCTAACTGTTCGTGGTTAGTTTTCACTGATAAATATTTTTGTTCGAGATTTTTCTACCATGATTTACACTAAGATGATATATTATTTTTCTGGCACATTATCTTGCAAGCAAAAAGTCCTGACCATGGAGCACCTCGCAGGGTTGAGTTGCTCTTGAGTAATCAGAGTATGGGGGTTCAGAGATCCCCCAACTAGAGTAGGCTGGTTCAAAGTTTCCTCTGAAACTAGGATCGAGAAGAGGTGGGTAGGCCTCTATCCCTTGATATAAGTGGTGATGAATGTTAAGCATGGCCTCCCTCAATATAGGAGGATGTGCTATGTGTTTGGTTGAGAATAAGTGGCCTCCTGTAGCTGGAGAGTCAAATAGTCCAACTTCTTCTCGATAATCGAGACCTTACCTAATCGACTAGCCCCCAGCTTCAAATTGACAGATGCTGATAGGTCTCACATTTTGTGTGTCCCTCTGATGTTTGTCGAAGTGCAAGTAGTTGTCTGGTTAAACATACCCATTGATTCATTATTTATGGAGTTCTCGGACAAGTTCTCAATAATCTCCCAAACCATATCCTCATCTTTACCCATGAAGTTGCCCCCACAGGCTGCATCGACAAATAACCATATATACTCACAGACTCCCTAGTAGAAAGATTGGACTTTCTCCCACTTAGGAACTCCATGACGAGGGCATTTCGTCATGAGATCAAGAAAATGATCCCATACCTAATGATGTGGCTCCCTTGCATTTTGTGTGAAATGCGTGATTTGGTGCCTCAAGGCATTACTGTGCCCCACTGGGAAGAATTTTCTTGGGAATTCAACTTGTAAACCTTTCTAAGTGTTGATCAGTCGAGTTAGAGACTGATACCAATGAGCAGCCTTGTCCTTCAAGGAGAAGGGAAACATCTTCATGAGAAGGGTGTTTCAATTTTGCACAATTGGCCCAAGAGTCTAGGCTAGATGTTCTAGTTCTTGGATGTACTGGAAAAGGTCTTCAGAACCCAATCCATGAAGGTGGGGATCAAGTTGATTATATTTGGTTTCAACTCGGTATCTAGTCCCCCAGCCGAAATTTGCACCTTAGGTTCTATTGCAACAGTTGTGGGATTATAATGGCCCCGCATCTGTAAGCATGCTAGAGGATTGGCCAATGCATGGATTAATTCAGTAAGAGTCTACAACTAGTCTTGCAAGTTTTGAATCTCACCACCTCCTTCAGGATCTTGATTCTCCATGGAAGCAAATGACGGAGAACTGGGTTTAAATGAATCAAAAGAGAGATCAAGTGGATCAAAAGAGTCCCCAAATAAGTTGGTTGGGGTTTGACCCTGGTGAGAATGAACTTCTAATGGAGGACTTAAGACTAATCTTAAGGATCTCCTCCCATACATGCACTATAGAATCAGATAAGGGACTAAAAATGTCTTGGACCCAATCAAAGCACCTAAAAAGATTGGATGACTAAGGTAGTATGAAGCAGATGGACCACTGGATCAAAAACTCACCCAATCAAGAATTACTTGAGCAACTAAGAAGGGAGAGGCCCGCAAAAACCCCTACATGGTAGAGCATCCTCACGGGTTGTACGGTTTCCCCCACCCAACCTTCCTTGTCACCATGGTTCTAACTAGACCGAAATGTGTGAATTGAGACATAAGTCTACCAATTTTTAATCCTATTTGTGCCTTGAATTTCACTTGAACATAGAATTGATTCAAATTGTGACCTAATTTGAAGGTTGGTTGATTCACAAAATGAACCAGCTTCACCTGACCTGCCATAAAATTTATGATGGAATTCGGGTTAAGTCACCCGAATCACCCTATTTTGATTTTGCAAATAGGTTATTAGGATCAACTTTTAAGATTCAAGTGATCTTAGAGCCTGACTTTTAGGGTTTTTATGATTAAGCAATTCAAACAGGGGCTTAGATGGCACACAATGTGGGAAGATTTATTTCTTTTTTGGCTAGTAAATGTATGCTAATCTTTGCAGCCTTAATATGGAAAACCAAATTTTGCTCTATTTCCAAGTCTAATTACCTCCACAGATGGCACCCTAGGCTCAATCAAGAAGGTGAATAGCCTAAGCTGCTCAATGTCCCTAATAGGTGCAAGTATTAGGATTAGGGTTTTCTAGTCAAAATAAATCAGGAAACAAACTTTTGCCCTCAATGATGATTACTAGAAGAATAAAGTAGATTTGTTCCCTAACTCTATTTCTTCCTTTTTGATCTTTCTAGGAGATGAGGGAATTAACGAAGAGGCAATAGTGGTTACCTGCCCCTCGTGTGGTTGCTCGAGCGGCCGATCTTCAATGATAATTCTCCATACAACAACACAACAAAGGGATAAATCATGTTAGAATCATAATCAAATTTAAATATGATATGAATAGTGGTGAATCGCATATTGCCCCTGCAACAATGCCAAAATGTTGAAGTGTTATCACCATATTTTAAAACTATGTCATAGTATAGTGACGAAAATGAATCGACATTTAAATTTAGAATGCTCGAAAAGGCGTGAGTTCCAAGGTCGTTTGCTGGGAGCAAAATAATTGCAATTCAAACCACTAATCAAATAATGCTCAAGAGATATATATGAATATATGACATGAAGAGCAAAATATATTATCAAAAACCAATGTATCAAGTGACAAAAAAATGGGGTTACAACTACAAGTCATGTTCAACACTTAGGCAAATTTCCAAATCAATATCAGACGTCTCAATAGCCATTCAAATAGCTTAAATACCCACTTGAGAGCCAATTTCAAATGTCTTAAGCCAAGCTCAGGGTAAAATCCTCCCCATTCAGCCCAGATTCTCTTCTCTCCCTCACAAGACCTGGATCAATTCCAAACCAAACCCAGTTCAAATATGGGCCCCACACTCGCATAAGCATTGGTGAGTGTGGGCGTGCATGTGATAGTGGGGACCTAACCCCCTATCTCAAAGGTGATAAGCCTGTGAGTGCAAAACCTTATGTAACAAAATCTAAAATAGATTTCCATGATGTATCACTAAGGAAGGAGCATCTACTCCATTGTTTGCTACATGAGGGAACTTCAGCTGATTAAAGTTGCTGCTGCTAGTTGTTTGCTTCGTTAGAGGTGTAGCACTGCTCCTGAGGGTAACTCGCGTCGAGTGAAGGTGGAGACGTGATTGATTGCTCGCCAAGGTGGTTGAACGATTCTTGAGATGAAGCTTGATCTGGCAAAAACTCCAAACACAAGAAGATGGCCTTGCAGCCCAATTAAAAGGCTCAAGACCTTCGCCGTGGAGGGAGGAATGTGCTGGCAGTGGAGATTTGGTGAAGGGAGCCATAGTTTGACTGGACAGAGGTAGAGGTTGATGGAACGTTGGGTTGTCCAGTGAGGGAATTTGTGGGTCAAAGATCCAAATTTCCTAGGGGCTTTTAACCTATGGAGTGTGAGGAAGGGTTTGGTGGAGGTGGTGTGTGGTTTGGAAGTGTGTGGCAAGAAAGGGGAGGAACAGGAAGGTGAATATATCTAACCGAGGTCTAAGGGGCCTAACAGAGTCTAGGAGGTGAGAGGGATAAGACGGGAACTTATTTGCAAAGAGGAAAGGTGGAACCATGTCAAAAATTGGCCAACTGGATGTGGGGAGATGAAATCAACAGCGAGGTAAACGATGATGAAGAAGGGGTCAACAGCACCCTTGCTTTGGCCGGCAAGGTGCACGAGCAAGAGAGGAAGGCAGCGATGGTGTCTATTGGTCCAGAGCATGCACAGAAGAGGAGGTCGAAGGGGTGTCATCGAAGTATGTGAGAAGGTGGCCAAAGATGAAGGAGAAGTGGTTTTCTCGACCAATTCATGACTAAGGAGCTTCTAAGAACATGTAGGAGCTTATATAGGGGTGATTTATGCCCTCAATTGTGTGGAATACTCGTGAATTCCATGCAATTTAGGCAACTCAAGTCCTGATTTTCCCAAGCTAGTTGGAGTTGATTTGGTCCAAATTGGGATCCAAAATTGTCTTCATATGGTAGGGAAACCTTTGGTGATCAATCCCTCCAAGTTTGGACCAATTTGGTCACGAATTAGAGGAGAAATCCTCAAATGAAGTCGGCAGGTATGGGTTGATTACGTCTGTGCCAAAGCAATTAGGAAACTTTGATTACGAAGGGGGCAATGACCTTTTGGTGATAGTGACTAGAAGTTAGGGGCCTAATTGTAAGAAGAACATAAAAGCTAGGTGTCTAGGTGTAAAGAATAAAGAGTTGGGGACTAAAGTGAAAACTAGGTCAAGATGAACTCTATTTGGGCCCAAATTATGCGGTGAACCTAATTTGGGCCCAAGTAATCTAGTGGTGAACATAGATTTGGATTTTGACCACGTTTGACTGGGTAAATTACATAAAAGCCCAAATCAAGGCAAATTCCTACCTGAATTTCTATTTTTGGTAAAATGAGTTCAGATGGTCACAATGAAGGTACCAAACCTCTTAATATATTTTTAAATAATTTTTAGGTGGTTTAGATTGAATTTATTTTTATCGGAACCCTTTCAATTTGAGTGAGGTCGTAATTAGGTTTTTCTGTAATAATTTAATCATTTGAATGTAGAAAATCCTGATTCAGTTAGCTCAGGCCCACTTCTTGGGAAATCAAGTTCATTTAACCTTGGATTAAGTCCTAATTAACCCCTTGTTAATATGCATTAGTGATTAGATGCTAAAATAGCAGAATTAACCTATTTTCTTGTCTTCTTAAATGTACTTTAGAATAGAGTTATGATATTTTGATGAATATTAAGGAGCATATGTTACTTTAGTTAGGCTAATTTAAGCTTATTAACACCAATGACGGTGCTACCATCAATGTGATCCAAGTAGATAAGGTTTAAACTTTTCCAGGGCAAAAACTACTGCTAGTAACTCTTTTTTTGCAGTGATATAATTCCTTTGAGCCTCATCAAGAGTTTTACTAGTGTGGTAAGTCATGGAGGGCTTCTTATCAATCTTTTACCCCAGGACCATGTCAATAGAAAACTCAAAAGCGTCAACCATGATTTCGAATGGAAGATCCCAGTTAGGAGATTGTAGGATAAGTGATTGAGTAATGGCCTCCTTCAGTAGATTAAAGGTCCTTAAACAACTTGAATCAAAATCAAAGGTTTGATCTTTCACTAGTAAATTACTTAAGGGCCTCGCCACATGTTGAACGATTTACGAAGCTATGCTAACGTGTTCGGTTTTGGAAAACCTGTCGTTGTAGTTCGAAAGCGAAGGATTCGTGTTCAACAAATAAAATTTATATCGAAATTAAAATTCCGGGTCGAACACAGGGAGGCGAACGTTTGATTTAAAAACTTCGCGTTTCTTTTTATTTTGTCACGAAGAAATTCAATTTAAACTATATAAGTATCTACAACAAATAAAAGAGAGAGAGGGAGTAAGAGAGAGAGAAAGAATACTATACATGGAAATCAAAATGAGATGTAGAATAGACAAGGAATTTATCATAAAAGAGTTCGTTCCTTACAACTAGAAAACATAAAACAATTACTCTAGAAAGCATTAAAAGAATGGAGGGAGAAATGTCCTCCTCGACGATCGCTCGGAGGACGAATAGACTACTCTAGAAAGCAGTAAATCTATACTAGAAAGCAGTAAAAAGAATAGGGAGAGAGAATCCTCCTAGACGGTCGCTTGGAGGACGAGCCGGACGAGACGACGCCTGGACGAAGGAGAATGAAGAGGGACGAAGGAGGACGAAGCAGAAGAACGGGAACGAAGCAGCACGCCGTCGTCGTCGCGGGATCCACTTCCGAAGGGGGACGAAAATTTGGACTTTATCTCGTGAGAAGCATCCCGGGTGTGGGACAAGCTTCTCTTGAGCTTTGGAGAGGTAGAGAGGAGAAGGAAGGGATGAAAATTTTGTATGGAGGGGGTCTCCTTTTATAGTTGCAAGGAGTGGGGGCAAAATGGACATTACATCCTCAAAATAATAAATAAGGGGTCTTTAGTGATGGATAAAACCGTCGCTAAAGCCCTCAACGTGGGCGTAGCCGCCGCGCCCACGCGCGCCTGCTCGGCTGCCCGTGCGTAATGCCTACGCACGTCGCTTGATTTTCAGCCGTCCGATCGCGAGATCGGACGGCTTAGATCGCGTCCGCTCCCGCTGCGTAGCGCCCCCGCCCGCGTGCGATCGCGCGTTACGCCCGGCGTCCAATCGCGCGTCGTCCTGATTGAGCGCGTGCAGCCGTTGGATCTTCATCTGACGCTCGTCCGCGCCCGCTCGCCCCCGCCTTCCACCCCCTCACCGCGGCTCGAACCCGCGACCTCCGCTTCGCCCGCGGCTGCGTCGCCGCTGCGCTACGCGGACGGAATGGTCGCGCGGACGCTTTTAAGCACGAGCGACCGCAGCCGTTGGATCGAGATCCAACGGCGGAGAGGAGATGGTGCGCGGTCTTCGCAAGACGTACGCGGCCGATTGGGCGGCTGAGATGGCGCCACGTGGCGCCATCTTGGCCGTCCATCTTCTGGAAGTTGTAGATGGTGCCACGGATGTCGGATTGACTCGATTTTTGTGTCGTTGGGCTGCGATTGTCGATCCGAATTCATCCGTGTGGTCGGATTTGCCATCTGAAGTGTGGATTTACACCATCCTGGCCCTTGATCTTCCAGGGTTCCCCAGTCTCTATCTGATGCTACGGATGCCTGATTAGGGCGATCTTGGAGTCGTTGAACTCCAATCGTCGCCCTGATCACATCCATACGGTTTGATCTTTGATCCGAGGCCCCGATAAAATATTTGCCCTGTCCAAGCACATAAAAGGAGACAATTAACCTCCATTTTATTCAAGCTACTCTAAATGCAAGATGATGCATGTAATGCAATATTTATTTCATGAAATGCAATCCTATGCTTAAGAACATGCATAAATAAACATTTTAAGTAGTGTAAATGTGTTTACATCATACCCCCATGCCTATCTTTTGCTAGTCCCTAGCAAAAACTATATGCTATTTATAAAAGAACTATGTTAGATTATTTGGACCTGAGTCACTTTCAATCATTAAGAAATTGTCTACTTAGGAACTGAACTTTCAAAGACACAACAGTGCCCGGGTATCAGCCAAAATGCAGACCACCTCAAGCCTCGCCTTATTCAAAGAAACATTTCTTTTTCTCGTTTTACTCTTTTCTAATTTTTTTTTTTTTTTGGATTTTCAACTTTTAGGGTTTAAGAGTGGCTTTCTACGGCCATTCAACTCACCCAAGATTTGATGAGAATCCTAAGTTTTAAGCATCTTATTGTGATTGTGATAGACTCGTTGACCGGCAATTAGAACGGACTTCGGATTTCTACGCCTCTAGGTGACCTCAAAAAGAATTCTACCTAAAGGTGTATCTTTACAACCGGTAGCTTTCTCCCTACTTTTATTTTTTAACGGGGTCAACACAAGGGTGAATCCAGTGTATATCTCCCCAGTTTATTCTACTTCTCCGCTTCTTCCTGAGTGTTTTGGGAATTTTTAGTGCATTTTCTGAGCTGGGTTCTGGACAACCGGTCGATGAGCTGTTACCACCAACAACTTGCCAGCCATACTCGTGCGGTGAAGAGTGGCTTATTTCTTTTTGTTCTTTTCTCCTTTTTGATTTTTTTTTTTTTTTTTTTTTAAGTAGGTGGCTTCCCTGGTCTAAGATTTACCTAAAGGCAGCAAAAAGAGAAAGGTCTAGTGACTGGGCTCTGGACAACCTACCTATGGGCTGTTACCCACGATAACTTGCCAGCCATATCACCCTAGAAGGTTCATTAGCTACCCAATTTCCGTAAAAATCACCGAACAACGAGTCAGTGCAAAGAAAGTGTGTAGATGCTTAAGACTCGAAATTCCCTCAAATCAGAGGGTGGGTTGATAAGTCGTGTACTTATCACCCAAACTTATTTATTCCAATTATAATAGAATTAAGATGGCGAGAACTCGAAAAACAAATCCACATTTTAGTGGATACATAGGCTGATTAAGTCCAAAGACCTGAAGGGTCTTTGTGTTCAAACCATAATATAGTATTTCTTAAGATCGAAAATTTTCTTAAACCCAAATTCTCTTTCCTAATTTTGATTTTTTTTTTTATAAAATAAAGCAAATCTACGGAGCTGACGAATGAATTCAAAGATAAATATCCACCCCCCCATGCCTATCTAATGCAATGTCCTCATTGTATTAAAAAGACATAAAACAAAGTGGAAAAGCGTAGAAAGCACCTGAATTGCGTGGATATCGGGTCCGCTCCGAGATGAAAATGAAAAAGAACTGTATATGTGCTGAGTTTAGTCCCTTCAGCTAGGCACACTATACAAAGAAAAGAAATGAAGAATTCAGAAGTGCAGGTCAAAATTAGAATAAACAGAAGAATCCTCCGACCTGTCAACAGAGGTCCACAGATGTGGACCAGATTGTGGTGCAGACCCATCCCCCATAATCGAGAATATCTTAGGTTCTGGATAAAAATTACCCAAAACCTAAAATCAGAATGCAAGCGAGGTCGGGCCTGCGATTTGTGAGGATGCAACCCAAGGCCAAAATGTCGGGTTACAGAGAATTGAAGCTCAAAAGGATAATCGTTAAATGTGTGCTTGAGTTTGACATCCTTGAAACAAATGTCGTAAGGGTTCTGATTTGATGGTTTCAGCTTAAAAGGAACCCTTCGACTCAATCTTCCATATCCTCCAAAATTAACTTCCCAAGTTAGAACTTCCCCGCTCCTATCCTCCTCATTAAGTGTATCAAATTCCAAGACCTCTTGTATATTCATCACCCCGTCTGAAATCTCCAAGTCTAGATGATGTGGCAAAATCAAAATTGACTTGGGTCTAATTATCTCAGAATTAGAATCATCAATAAGCTCAACAGGGTGTAACTGATAATCAGGGCATTGAATTGATTCCTCCAGAAAATGCGATTCTGGATCTGTATCGTGTGCCCTAATAAGATCAGTTTCCTCAGTTATTGGGCTATCAAATGATCTATCAGATTCCTCAGGCCCAATCGTCTCACAAAAATCGTGATCTGAAAACTCGTGTGAGACTTCGCAACTTGAATCTTCACCATCAAAGAAATCAGGATCCGTATCAATGTATGTCCCAAAATCAGTTGTCACTTTGTGTTCCCAGAAGACATACGTTTTCTCGTAACCCGGCTCAGGGATCTCAGGTGAAGAAATCAGATCATCCTTAATTGGTTGCTTTAATTCAATCTGGTCAGCCTCGTAACACATGTTCCCCCCAACAGGTGCCTGAGCGGGTTCTGTCATTGGCTTTCCTGAAGAGGGTTCATCCTGGGAATCATCCCAAGATTGAATCAAAGCAACCACAAATCTCATCCTCAATTTCGCTAATTTCCCGAGTAGAAACTCACCCGGGTTCTTATCATTAACGTCCTGGAGCCAATCCAACAAAGACTTGTTTAAATCATCAATCATTTCAATCAAGGGCTCCAATCTCTCAATGCAAGGTATTGGCTGAACTTCTAAAGATTGTATGATATTTCTCAAGTTAGCCAGAACCTTATCTTGAACCTGATTAACCTGAACCAAATGAGTTGGTTCAGGATTGGGCGGGTTTGACATCAAAGCAGAGGAATTAACGAATTGAGATTCGTTATACCCTTCCTGAAAATAGGTCATTTCAGAATGTTCAAAGGATGGTGATGACCTAAAGGCAGTGAAATCAGAGGATGGGTAAGGATCAGTGTATCCTTCTTGATTGTAGATCGCATTAGGTTGTTCATGAAAGGAGGACGATCTATAATCGATGCAACTCTGAGAAGGATAGAATTGAGAATCAAAGTGTTCAGGGTTAGACCCTAAACACGGAGGTCCGGAATTATATCCCCAATCCGAATTATCCCAACTAACTGATGATCGATTACAATACGATTTGGGATAATCGTCATGTTGAGGATAATTTACAACAGGAGGGAAAGAGCGAAAATGCGTGAAATATGTGGAAGGATTCATGATACACGGGAGGAAGAAAGGTGCCATGTAATACAAACAATCAAACCTGTCCTTAAATATGTTAGCCTAAAGACCTACAGACTCTCAAAACCCGTCCTGAGATAAAGGAACGATTTGATCTACTTCCGTCTGTTCAATCCAACCAGTTAGAAGGAGGGACTGGGGAGAAGGTTCTTCCTTCGGCTTACGCCTCCGATTCCTAGTGTACCCCCCAGCTGCGATCGTTTGACTCTGCTCCCCTAGCTAGACATCAGATTGAACAGTAGAAACAGACTAATCGAAAATAATCTCGTTCTGGGTTCTGAAGAGCGAGTCCAATCCTTAAGGCCAACGTCTACTTTGTTTTATTTAGGGCTAGGTTTGAATGTGCTTTGGAATGTGATGGGCCCTTTAAATGGGTTGTGCCCTTAATGATTGATTGATTTGTGTGTGAGTGCACAACCAGTGGTTTTCAAGCAAGATTGTTTTTGATGTGGTGAATTTTAAGATTCAAATCTTGCTTAGTAGCTTTTAGGATTCAACTTTAGGTGTTTTCAATCAAGTTTCATTGGCACACCAAGTTTTACAAGCACAGGTGAAGATGTTTTCCTTTAAAGTTTAAAAAGAATGTGGAGTGCCTGGTAAATCCCTAAGAGTTGAACCTAATTGGCAGCTACTTGATGAGTTGATTTTATTTGAAGTGGTGCGGCCCAATCAACTCAATCAATTGACCTGTTGCACCACTTAATTAGGTACACAAATGATTACCTAATCTGATTTCTACTCGATTATGTGTTTGGATGTGTGTACCGGCTCCTAAGATCGGTTTACCGGTTGAGTTAGAAAATCAGATGAGGTTGTGTACCTCTGTGAGATTTTTTTATTTTCTTCTTTTCTTTTTAATGTGGGGGTTGGAGTGAGTATGGATGTCAAACAACAAAACAATCTGACCTTAGAGTTTATAAGAACACCTAGGTTGATTGATGTTTGAATTATTATATGATGAAATGGAATCTAATGGGTGGGAGGTGGGGGATAACTTACAAAACCTTCCACAGCACTTTACTCCGATCTACCGCTTTTGCCTGTCTCGAAAGAGTACCTGCAATTACAATAAGAAAGGAGAAAAGTAAGGAAAATGATTTGTAAGTTACAAAACGCGAAGCGAAATCAAAGAGCGTTGCCTCCCCGGCAACGGCGCCAAAGTGTTGAACGTGTTACGAAGCTACGCTAACGTGTTCGATTTTGGAAAACCTGTCGTTGTAGTTCGAAAGCGAAGGATTCGTGTTCAACAAATAAAATTTATACCGAAATTAAAATTCCGGGTCGAACATAGGGAGGCGAACATTTGATTTAAAAACTTCGCATTTCTTTTTATTTTGTCACGAAGAAATTCAATTTAAACTATCTAAGTATCTACAACAAATAAAAGAGAGAGAGGGAGTAAGAGAGAGAGAAAGAATACTATACATGGAAATCAAAATGAGATGTAGAATAGACAAGGAATTTATCATAAAAGAGTTCGTTCCTTACAACTAGAAAACATAAAACAATTACTCTAGAAAGCATTAAAAGAATGGAGGGAGAAATGTCCTCGTCGACGATCGCTCGGAGGACGAATAGACTACTCTAGAAAGCAGTAAATCTATACTAGAAAGCAGTAAAAAGAATAGGGAGAGAGAATCCTCCTAGACGGTCGCTTGGAGGACGAGCCGGACGGGACGACGCCTGGACGAAGGAGAACGAAGCGGGACGAAGGAGGACGAAGCAGAAGAACGGGAACGAAGCAGCACGCCGTCGTCGTCGCGGTATCCACTTCCGAAGGGGGACGAAAATTTGGACTTTATCTCGTGAGAAGCATCCCGGGTGTGGGACAAGCTTCTCTTGAGCTTTGGAGAGGTAGAGAGGAGAAGGAAGGGATGAAAATTTCGTATGGAGGGGGTCTCCTTTTATAGTTGCAAGGAGTGGGGGCAAAATGGACATTACATCTTCAAAATAATAAATAAGGGGTCTTTAGTGACGGATAAAACCGTCGCTAAAGCCCTCAACGTGGGCGTAGCCGCCGCGCCCACGCGCGCCCACTCGGCTGCCCGCGCGTAACGCCTACGCACGTCGCTTGATTTTCAGCCGTCCGATCGCGAGATCGGACGGCTTAGATCGCGTCCGTGCCCGCTGCGTAGCGCGCCCGCCCGCGTGCGATCGCGCGTTACGCCCGGCGTCCAATCGCGCGTCGTCCTGATTGAGCGCGCGCAGCCGTTGGATCTTCATCTGACGCTCGTCCGTGCCCGCTCGCCCGCGCCTTCCACCCCCTCACCGCGGCTCGAACCTGCGACCTCCGCTTCGTCCGCGGCTGCATCGCCGCTGCGCTACGCGGACGGAATGGTCGCGCGGACGCTTTTAAGCGCGAGCGACCGCAGCTGTTGGATCGAGATCCAACGGCGGAGAGGAGACGGTGCGCGGTCTTCACAAGATGCATGCGGCCGATTGGGCGGCTGAGATGGCGCCATCTTGGCCGTCCATCTTCTGGAAGTTGTAGATGGTGCCACGGATGTCGGATTGACTCGATTTTTGTGTCGTTGGGCTGCGATTCTCGATCCGAATTCATCCGTGTGGTCGGATTTGCCATCTGAAGTGGGATTTACACCATCCTGGCCCTTGATCTTCTAGGGTTCCCCGGTCTCTATCTGATGCTACGGATGCCTGATTAGGGCGATCTTGGAGTCGTTGAACTCCAATCGTCGCCCTGATCACATCCATACGGTTGGATCTTTGATCCGAGGCCCCGATAAAATATTTTCCCTGTCCAAGCACATAAAAGGAGACAATTAACCTCCATTTTATTCAAACTACTCTAAATGCAAGATGATGCATGTAATGCAATATTTATATCATGAAATGCAATCCTATGCTTAAGAACATGCATAAATAAACATTTTAAGTAGTGTAAATGTGTTTACATCACCACATTAGAAAAATCCTTTATAAATTGACAATAAAATCCCACATGTCCAAGAAATGATCTCACTTTCCTATCCGTTGAAGGTGGTGGGAGTTTTGTGGTAGTATCCACCTTGGCTTTATCCAACTCGATTCCTCATTCAAACACGATATGGACAAGGACAATGCCTTCTTCCCTAACCATGAAGTGACTTTTTTCCCAAGATTGGACAAGATTAACCTCTATGCACTTTTGTAAAGTTTTCTCTAAATTGATCAAACAAAAGTCTAATGAGTCCCCAAACACAGAAAAAATCATCCACAAAGATTTCCAAAAAAATCACTCACCATGTCAGAGAAAATTGCAAGCATAAACCTTTGAAAAGTCTCCAGTGCATTGCACAATCCAAAAGGCATCCTATGGATTGCAAAGGTTCCGTAGGGACATGTGAAGGTGATTTTCTCTTGATCGTTGGAATGGATGGCTACTTGGTTATAACCAAAATAGCCATCCAAGAAACAGAAAAACTTTTGGCCAGCTAGTCTTTCAAGTATTTGATCAATGAAGGGAAGTAGAAACTGGTCTTTTTTAGTTGCAGTGTTCAATTTCCTATAATCTATGCAAACTGTCTTAGAGGAAGCTGTACAGGTTGGAATCAATTCGCCTTTATCATTTGTAATCATAGTTAGCCTAGCTTTTTTAGGAACCACTTGTACAGGGATAATCCATGGACTGTCAAAGATCAGATAAATTATTCTCGCATCTAACCACTTTATTATCTCCTTTTTCACAACCTCCCTCATGTTAGGATTTAATCGTCTATGCATCTCTCAAGAGGGTTTAGATCCATCCTGAACATCTATTCTATGTGTGCAGTAAGTAGGATGGATTCCCTTCACATCACCCAATGTCCAACCAATTGCCCTATTGTTTCTTCTCAAAACTTGAATTAAGTGATTCTCTTGAGTTTGGGTTAGAAAAGAGCTAACGATCACTAGATAAGTCTGATCAGATCCCAAAAAGGCATACCTTAAATAATCAGGAAGAGGTTTGAATTAAGGTTTAGGTCCTTGGGATGATGGGTCCAAAAGTGGATCATAGTTATCCTTAAGAGGTCGTGGAATCAAGTCAGTAATTCAGTGACAAACCTCTTGATTGGTTTGGGGGTCAAGGCCTATAGGGTCAGACTAGGAAACTCCTAAGTTCACACAATATTCAACATTATGGTCTACACCCTTAGAATCTTCTATCATTCCACAATCCTGAAATTGGTTGATGGCCATAAAAATATTAATCTTCATCTTCATGTCCCCAAATTTAATTTCCAAACTACCAGATTCATAATCAATGTTAGGTTTGGCAGTAGCTAAGAATGGCCTTCCCAGAATTATTGGAGTGTTCTTCAAATTTTCTGGTACCTCCTTATCAAGGAGCAAGAAATCCACAGGAACATAAAAATCACGGACCTTGACAATTATATCCTCAATAATTCCCCATGGCATGGTCACAGATCGATCAGCCAATTGTAGTGTGACCTCAGTCGATTTTAATTCTCCAAAAGCAAATTTCTCATATAACACCGTTGGTATCAAATTGATGGAGGCACCTAAATCTAGAAGAGCCCTTTCAAAAAGAATATCTCCAATGACGCATGAAATCAAAGGGGCTCCGGGATTTTTTGTGTTTGGGGTAGATTTCTAAGGATAATTGCACTATCTTATTTAGATAACACTACCATTTTAGATGACCTGGCCTGGCTTTTTGGTGTGCACATTTCCTTCAAAAATTTTGCATAGGCTGAGATATTCTCAATTGCTTCTAGGAGTGGTATATTCACCTGGACTTGTTTAAAAATATCAATCCACTCCTTAGATTGATTGGCTTTCTTTTTCCTGGATTTGTTCATGGCTTCAAGAAAGGGCACTTAAGAGAAATCATGAGTGTTCAAGTCCTAAGCCTTGTATTCTAAGTTAGCTTGGTCTCCCAAGTCAGATTTGGGCTCCTCAAGATCTTGGTAGATTTAGATTTCAGAAAGTAAGGATCTTGGATTTGTCTCCCACTTCTCAAAGTAATGTCACCAGCAAAAGCATTAGGGTTAGAAGGTTGAGGTGGGTTTTGCAAAATAGGTTGATCCTAGTTAGGGTTAACATATCCAGGTGGGTGCTAGGGTGCAGGTTGAACTATATGTGCCTATTTCTCCCATGTGTGATTTTGGTTAACCCTATTAAAATTCCAAGGGTTAGGGATGGTTGGGATGACAGCATCATGTGTTGTCTAGCAACCACTAATTGGTCCAATCGTCCCATCAAATCGATCCTCATTTGATTCTTTTCTTCTTTATGTCTTAATTGCATTTCCCGCATTTCCTTAAGGACCAAACTCAGATCAGAGCATTGTGACTGAATGGTTTTCACTTTGGAAGAATTTTCACACATAAAATGATGCATTGAAATAGTGAGTGGTGGAAAATTGGAAGTCAAAAATAATTCAAAATTAACCACTCGAGAGAAGAGTGGGTCATATCCATAGGGAGGCAATGGCCTATTAAAATTTACTACTAATTTAATCCAATGTTCACTATTGACTTCCCCCAAAGATTAAGCCAAAGCCCCCTTTAGATTAAGAAATCAACGCAAGAAAAAGCTGGAATCACGTTTACGAGAAAGATGAAGGATACAATCATAAAATTAACCTAATCAGACACATTGCTAACACCTTTGGTTTCATTACCCATCACGTACCTTGGTTTGCCCTTGATGACTGGGAAAATGAAGAAAGGGGATTAGAATATCCTTTTTGAGAACATTGCAGCCAAACTGGAATGTTGGAGTAGTAGGTACTTATTCGAAGGGGGAAGATTGATTTTTTTGAACTCGATAATTACATCTATGCCAGTGTTCTATTTTCCTATTTTTAAGGCTCCCAAATAGTGTGGAAGAGATTGGATATTATGAGGAAAAGATTCTTTTGGAAGGGTGCTAAATATGAGGGGAGGTTCCTACAACCTATGAAATGGAGTCATATATGTGTACCTAAGGAGCACGAGGGTCTTGGGATGAGGTCCCTACTGGAATTTAATGATGCCTTATTGCTGACATGGGCAATTAGAATTTTTGAAGGTGAGAAAAAACTATGGGCAAATTTAATTCGTGAGACTTATGGGGAATCTAATGCAACAAGGAATAGGCTCCATCCAGTCAAAGCTTCTCCTTTTTGGAAATCTGTTACAGTTGCATTGAAGGAGAATTGGAACTTCTTCAAGCCAATATGCAGGGATGGCAAAAACTTTAGATTCTGGGAGGATAAGTGGTCATTGGTTGGGGTGCTCCAAGAGAAATTTCCAAGAGTCTATGGGCAGGTGGTTGACAAGGAGGCACTAGTTGATGCTTACTGGTGTGCAGTTGATGATGATTGGTGCATTCCTAATAGTGGCTAGAATGGGGCAACGCACCGATATGGAGAGAACGAGGATGGTGCAGGTCCTTCAAGCTTTCAAAGTAGTTGGAGGTGAAGACAGGTACTGCTGGATGGAAAACTTTACCTTGTCTAAAGCCTATGACGAAATCTTGAAGCAAGCACATAGCGAGGAGGTGGATGTGATTTATGTAGGTCTGTGGAAATTGAAAATTCCATTTAAGGCTCAAATTTTTCATTGGCTACGTAGGAGAGATGGCCTGATCAAGAGGGATTTGAGACACTGGAGAATGGGGATTCCTGCTCAACCTTGCCAACTTTGCAACTTCGATACGGATAATACGAAGCACATTTTTAGTTCTTGTGTGATTACAAATTATGTATGGAGAGAGCTGCGTGGGAGAACTATGCCTGTATGGGAGGAACTGTAAGGTGATTTTTTGGTGGGTGGTAAGCCACATATTGCTATGATAGCTATTTTATGGAGCATATGGCATATGCATAATATGTGCTGTTTTCAGGGGAGACAAGTGTCTGCGAGGCAAATCGTACACGAGTGTAGGTTCTCCCATACGAAAATGGGAGAAGTTGTAAATCTATTTTTTAAAGTTGAATATAAATGAATTTCTGGATTGCTATCTTATTAGATAGCATTCCTTTTCTTTATCAAAAATTAACCTAATAAGATATTCATAAATCAAAAATCCCTCTCCTCAATGGCACATGAATGCAATTTTTAATAGCCTTGTTACTATAAAGAAATAAGGGAGATTCATCCCCTTGCTCGTGTGTAGAGGGGGAGCTTGCAGGTGGCATGCTTAGACGGGAAAGGTTTGTCAGAGGAGAGGACCGCGATGACGATGACGATGAGCGATTGAGGTGGTCTGTGGCGGCTGGGCGACATGACCTAGAGTCCACCGGTGTGTGGGTGGCACACGGCGGTGGACAATGGACAACTTGCGGGCTACACACATTGGCACACTAGGCTGCTATGGGTGTGCACGTGAACAGTTGCTCGTGGCATATGTTGAGCACCGGCAAGGAGTGCAGACGAAGGTGCTGGCCAGCAAGGAGGTGGGCTAGCATGCACAATCAAGAGTGGCATTGGAAGGGTGGAGGGTGTGGGTGAACGCATAGGACAAGGTTAGCGAGGGATGTGGCAAGGCCAGTGAGAGGCTTAGCAAGCTGGCTGGTTGGAAAGTTGGTGGTGGATGAGCTGCAGGTGGTTGTTGGAGGGTGATGATGTTGGGTTCGTTTTCGTTGCAGAGGAAAAAGGAGAAGATGATGAATAGTGACTTTAAAGAAAAGAAAAGGAAAGTGGAGAGAGGGAAGAAGCTAGCATGACCAAAGGTGTACGCTCACAGTGAGGGTTGAATTTGCTGGATTGGAAATGTTTCCTATCACATAGCTTGCCCACAATGTAGTGGAGTTTAGCAAGGAGATGCACGGTGGTGGTGCGTGCGATCATCTCTAGCAGATTCAGGTATCGGTGCTGAAGCCATGCCACAGTAAAGCCATAGTAAACATAATGTCAACCAAGTCTCGATGTTGCTGTCCTTATGGTTTGGCATCGCCCGCCGTCACTGAGCATGCCATAGTGTACAGGGACATAGCTCATGGTCGGAGTCCCACAGTTTGAACGGATGTACAAGATGGGGTAGGGCAATGGCCTCCTTAACAAGGCAGGAGGTGATTTTCTCGTATAGCTGTAGGGGAGTCATTGAGGTAAGAACGGCAATGGAGATGAAATGGCAATGATGTTGGCAATAGAGATCCAAGTTCTTCACTCACCATCACTGCCATCTCTAAGCTCCTGCAGTCGTTGAGAAGATAATATTTAAATAATATAAAGAAATATATATGGGTTATTTCTGTACAAAACCCATAAGAAATGCTAAATCCTATTCATATTTAAACTATTTTTGTAATGCATGCATGGGTGGCAAGTTGTCGTGGGTAACAGCCCATTGGCGGGTTGTCCAGAGCCAGCCACAAGACAATTTTCATCGTACTGCCTTTAGGTAAATCTTAGATCAAGGAAGCCACTTACTTAGAAAAAAAACGAAAAAGAAGAAAAAAATAGAAAAAAATAGAAAAAGGAGAAAATAAAAAATAAACAAAACTACACTTCGCCACACGAGTATGGTTGTCAAGTTACCGTAGGTAACAACCCATTGGCTGATTGTCCAGAGACCAGCTCACAAAAATGTACGATAATTTCCAAAACACTTAGGGAAGAAGCGGGGAAGTAGAATAAATCGAGAGATATACACAAGGTTCACCCTTGTTTGACCCCATAAATAAAAGAAGTAGGGAGAAAGCTACTGTTTGAAAAGATAAACCTCTAGGCAAGGTCACCTAGGGTCGTAGAAACCCGAAGTTCATTTTAACAGCCGCCTAATGAGTCTTTCACACTTTTCACTAGATGCCTAACACCTAAAGTCCTTTTCAAGTCTTGGGTAGGTCGGGTAGCCATAAAAAGTTATCTCGAAACTCTCAAATTCCAAAAGTCCAAAGAAAAATGAGAAAAGAAGAAAAACAAAAAAATATATATCTTCCCTTTTCAAATAAGGTGAGGACTTGGGCGGTCTACATTCTAGCAAACACTCGGGTACTTTGAGTCTCCGTAGTTTAGGACCTTAGTTGAAATTTTCTATTATTAATAAACAACTTAGGCCTAAGCGATCGAGTCCTAATTATGTTTTTATACATAGCATGTAGTTTAATTTTACTAGGGACTAGCAAAAGATAGGCATCGGGGTATGATATAGACACATCTATTTAGGTTAAAATGCCTAATCATGCATGTTCCTAGGCTTAGATTTGTATTTCATGTTATAAATATTGCATAGCATGCATCATTATGCATTTAGAATAGTTGTATATATTTTAGGTTAATTAGGTCCTTTTTATGGTCTGGAGAGAAGAATATTTATTTCAAGGCCTCGAATGGACAATTGGACCGTACGGATCTGATCAGGATGACAATCGTAATCTAACGCCTCCGAAATCGTCCAGATCAGAGTCCTGTAGCATCATATGAAGTCCAAGGAAGATCAATGGCCATGGGGCAATGTGACATCCATACGGGCTTCAGATGAAAAATCTGACCATATGGATGGATCCAGAGCGACGATCACAGTTCGGCAATGTGGGAATCATCTCAATCTAAGCACCATGGCACCCTCTATAATAGATAGAAGATGGACGGCTCAGATGGTGCCACGTGACACCATCCAAGCCGCCCAACACCGACTAGCAACAACTGGGAGGCACCCCCTCATCATCTTTACCATCAATTCTCAACCGTTGGATCTTGATCCAACTGCTGAGAGCTCTCCACCGCATGCCTTAAGACGTCTGCGCGACCATCCAGATGATTTGGCGCAATGGTGGAGGTGTGCGCTCCCAACGGAGGGGCGTGGGTTCAAATCATCGCAGCGCCCCCAATTGGCCAATTGAGCGTAGCGCCAGCAAAGAGATTGAAGGGTGCGGATCTTCAGCGACAATTGGGTGGGCCATTAGTGACACTTGTAGCTGTCACTAATGGCCTACACTATGCATTCGCCAGCAAAGGAATTGAAGGGCGCGGAATTGCAACGACAGTTGGGCGGATCTTCAACGACGATTACAGTTGTCACAAATTGTGCATGGATGATTTTTCTCTCCTTCACTATAAAAGGACCTACCCACCTACATTAGGAACCATCCCTTCCTTTCTTCCTCTCACCACCTCCTAGGCTTTAGAGAGAGCTTGTCCCAAGCCCGAGATGCTCCTATAGAGTGGAAAACCATTTATTTTTCCCTCCCGTCATCCCCATTCATGGAGCATCCCGTGGCCATCTTCTCACCTACTTCGGGAAGTAGATCCTCGCCACGACAACGTCCCATCCCATCCTTCCTCCACCGTAGTTCTCCTTCGTCGTGCTCATCACCATATTCGTCTAGGCACTGTCAAAGCGAGTCGTCCTCCAAGCGACTGTCGAGGGGGATTCTTCTCATCTCCATCTATCTTTACTACTTTCTAGTATAGCTTTTCTTGCTTTCATGGTTGTTGAAACACTTGTTTGGAAATATATGTGATTGTTTCTCTCTCTCTTTCTTTTATATTTTGCAAGTAGATTAGCTAGATAAAATTTCATTGACCTTATCTCTTGCCCTATTAAAAATACAAAAAAAATTATAGAAGGCAAAAAAGACAAAAATAAATAAAAATGAAATGCGGATTTTCAGAACCAAACATTCGCCTCCCCATGTTCGACTTGGGACTCACTTTTCGAGTTTTGATTATAAATTTTATCTGATCAACGGATTTTCTTGCATATCAAACTATGACGATGGGTTTTCCAAACTTGAACCCTTTCCGCTAGAATTCGACCTCGATCATTTTGGCACCGTTGCCAGGGAGGCAACGCTCTTTGGTTTTTCTTGCATTTTCTTGCATTACTTACATATTTTTCTAACCTATCTTTCTTCTTCGATTTATTGTCTTGCAGGAACCTGATTGAGGAGCCAAAGGGGGTAGATTGGAGTATAGTGTGGGTAGAGAAATTTGTAAGTTTATCCCCTACCACCCCCACCCTAGTTTCCATTTTGCCACACTAATAACTCAAACTCAAATCAACCTAGATGCTTTTTAAACCCTAGGATAAACCTTAGGCACTCTCAACGAAGGGGCGTGGGTTCAAATCCCCACAGCCCCCAATTAGCCAAGTGCGGTGCCAGCAAAGGAATTGAAGGGTGCGGATCTTCAGTGATAATTGGGCAGGCCTTTAGTGACGATTGTAGCTGTCACTATTGGCACATGCTATGCACGCGCTAGCAAAGGAATTGAAGAGTGCGGATCTTCAACAACAGTTGGGCAGATCTTCAGTGACGATTACAGCCATCACTAATTGCCCATGGACAATTTTGTCTCTTCTCCACTATAAAAGGATCTACCCACCTCCATTCCAAACCATCTCTTCCTTTCTTCCTCTCACCACCTCCAAGGCTCTAGAGAGACCCTGTCCCAAGCCTGGGATGCTCCTCTAGAGTAGAAAACCAAATATTTTTCCCTCCCCTCATCCCCATTCGTGGAGCATCTCGTGGCCGTCTTCTCACCTACTTCGGGAAGTTGATCCTCACCATGACGACGTCCCGTCTTGTCCTCCTTCCTCCACCGCCATTCTCCTTCGTCCTTCTCCTCATCATCTTCGTCCGGGTGCCGTCAAAGCGAGTCGTCCTCCAAGCAACCGTCGATGGGGATTCTTCTCATCTCCATCAATCTTTACTACTTTCTAGTGTAGTTTTTCCCGCTTTCATAGTTGTAGAAACACTTGTTCAAAAATACAAGTGATTGTTTCTCTCTCTCTTTCTTTTATATTTTGCAAGTAGATTAGCTAGATAAAATTTCATCGACCAGATCTCTTGCCTAATTAAAAATAAAAAAAATTATAAAAGAAAAAAAATGACAAAAATAAATAAAAGTGAAACACGGATTTTGAAAACCAAATGTTGGCCTCCCCATGTTCGACCCAGGACTCACTTTTCGAGTTTTGGTTATAAATTTTATTTGATCGACGGATTTTCTCGTGAATCGAACTACAACAATAGGTTTTCAAAACTCGAACCCTTTCTGCTAGAATCCAACCTCAATCACTATGCAATGTTATGTAAATGTATGAAATTATGTATATATGCTATGTATATCCCTTAAGTACACCCCCCATGGCCAAAATCTGCAATGTTCCCATTGCATAGAAGGGTATTACCTGGGTAAGAGTTGGGTTGCCATTATTTTGTTGGCAACCGAGTAGCCAAAGAACCTACAAGTCAGGTTCAAGGATCACAAAAATAGGCCCTAAAAATGAGCATAACAATAAAGGCTTAGAAATAGGTAACCTAGGTTCTTAGCAAGCTGATGACGAATCCCAATAGCAAATGCTCGCCCAACCAAGATAAGAATGAAATCTTTCCAGGTCATTGAAAGAGGCTTTAAATGATGGACATCAATAATAATCTTTACAGGGGTAGGAGGATGACAAGGTTCTTCCAAGAGAAATGGTGAAGGAATAGTGCAAAGATATATCCCCAGGGTGATGGACTGACAATAGAAAGCATCGATCCATACCCGGTACTATTTTATAAGAGATATTGGTTCGCTAAGACCCCCGATCAGAATAGAAGTGAGCAGTTTCCTAATCCAAGGATTGTCTAGGGTGTCCAAGTTTTGAGGTTGTAGGATGGCCATCAGATCAAGAATTAGTCTAATCTACCTAGTATCCACTCCTAACAGCTTTTCTAGTTCCTCAATTGCATCCCTAGCATCCTATGTAAAAGCATAAGTATCTACCTGCTCTTCAGTAGTGATTAGTTCAAGGTATGGAGTCATAATTTCATCTTCAGACCTACACAAATTAGAGGGTGTCTCCCAATCAAATGAAGGTAGGTTGGAGGCAACAGACTTGGGGATTGCCCTACCAATCTCATCCCTATTCTTTACTCAAATCTTCCCTGGAGTCTATGTGTGAATCCACATAAACCTTAGAAGTTGTTTCCACATTTTCCATTTTTTCATCATGAGGAGAGATATTATCAATGGGTGTGCTAAGGAAACCTGATTTGATCAAATTTGTAACATCCTTGGGTTCTAATTCTTCAAACAAGACATAATCACCCTTAGAGTCACTCCAAATCCTATGTACATGTTCCCCTAATAATTCATCATTCTCCTCACCATACAATTCATCATGTACCCAAGGTCTAGAATCATCTAAAATCTCTACAGATCCCCTAGGACACTCTATCTCAGGTAAAAGGTTCTCATTCGTAACATTAGACTCCTCAGATAAGTGAATTTCTTCAAGGTCAGGTTTCCTAAGGGTAGGTTGGAATTCCATCTCATGATTATCCTTAGAAGGGAGGTTGGGATTAACCACTTGGCTAGGACCTAATTCATCAAATGTCAGAAAAATGATATCATCTAGGTCAAGGTTTTCTAAAGGTACCATTTGTCCCTTCGTTTGACTCCAATATAATTCAGGTGGACACTCAACCTGATCATCATCTTCCTCGGGTGGACACATTCCAAAATTAGAATCAAGGGTGTAACTCAGGTGGCCAAGTTTATGTTGCCTAGGAGTACTAGTCGAACCCTGGAAATCAAAGTCATGAAAGGTGGGTGGGTTGGGTGTATCAATCATGGGAGGGATATTGGACAAGGTAGATCCTACTCCTAGGTTCTACTCACTAAATTGGGGTTTAATCAAACTAATACTCCTATAGTAGGAGTAAAAATCATCCCACTGATTGTCATTTTGTCCATCCAGGAATGGACCATCTCGATGTATGGGATTGAAGATTTCAGAGTAGAGGTAAGGGTGTGGGCAAGAGGTGAAAGGGTGGTGGTCAAAGTGATCCATTCTTACTCACACCACAATCAAATTTCCCCAAGCAAACTCAAATCAAAAGAACTTTCTAGGTCTTTACAGATTTAGTCACTTGAGTTTAGTTTCAGTTTGTAGGTGACAAAACAAGTAATCTAAAAGTTAGGTGCCTACTTGTCGACCTACAATATGCCTAGGAAGACCTAGTTGGAACTTAGGTGCTCTTCCCTAAAGTTCAAATGGTAAACTACTCAAAGGACAGAAGATCGAGGGATGCAAGTAGGCCTAATCCTTCTTTTGAAGCTATGCTTTCACGGTACTTTTTATCTACCCTCAAAAATCCATGACAGGGCATCCCCCTCCTTGGGGTTTCGAAACCTTTGATCTTGAGTTTCAAGTACTTTGGAATCCAACAGAAGGAGGGTTCTTTCCTAGCAGCTCAAAAACCTACAAGTCTCTAAATGCATGCTTTAGTGCACACTCATGCACATGTGCATTCACCGTGAAATTTTGAGTTTGAGTTTTGAAATGCACGATAAGTTTTTAGCTCAAGTCCTTGATTCTTAGTGTTCCTCCTTTAGTTAGTCCTCATCAAAAATTTAATGTGACCACTTGTTAGATCTATTCAACATAGATTAGGTGGTCTTGAAATTAATCTAAATGCATTTGCATGACAGGTAAAAATGCAAAATTAGAAGCATGTGCACACTTGATTCCAGCATTCTTCATGCAATATGCAAGATAAGAAATTAGATCAAGATGTTAGTCATTCAATCCTAAATGATTCGACCTAGGGGTACGTAGCTTCACTATTTATAAGAAATTCGAAGAATGGGTCATATCCACAGGGAGGCAATGGCCTATTAAAATTTACTACTATTTAACTCCAATGTTCACTATTAACTTCCCCCAAAGATCAAACCAAAATCCCCTTTGGACTAAGAAATCAAAGCGAGAATAAGTTGGAATCTCATTTACGAGAAAGATGAAGGATATGATAATAAAATTAACCTAATAAGATATTCATAAATAAAAAATCCCTCTCCTTAATGGCACATGAATGTAATTTTTAATAGCCTTGTTACTTTAGCGAAACAGGGGAGATCCTTCCCCATGCTCGCGTATAGAGGAGGAGCTTCGGTCGGGGGCGTTCTTGGACGGCGAAGGTTTGCCGGAGGAGAGGGTCACGATGACGATGATGACGAGGGCTAAGGTGGTCTGTGGTGGTAGAGCGGCACGACCTGGAGTCCTCCGATGTATGGGTGGCACGCGGTGGTGGAGCATGGACAACCTGCGGGCTACACGTGGCTGGCGTGCCTGGCTGCTATATGTGTGCATGCAAACGATTGCACGTGGCATGTGTTGAGCACCGGCGAGTAGTGCAGGCGGAGGTGCTGGTCTGCGAGGAGGTGGGCTGGCGTGCGGGGCAAGGCCAGTGAGGGATGTGGCAAGGCTGGCGAGAGGCCTGGTGACCTGGCTGGTTGGAAAGTTGGCGGTGGATGAGGAGCAGGTGGCTGTTGGAGGGTGGTGATGTTGGGTTCACTTCAGTTGCAGAGGAAAAAGGAGAAGAAGAAGAAGATGAATAGTGACTTTAAGGAAAAAAAAATGAAAGTGGAGAGAGGTAGGAAGCTAGCGTGACCAAAGGTGTACGCTCACGGTAAGGGTTGAACTCGCCGGATTGGAGATGCTGCTTGTCACACAACATGCCCACTGTGTAGTAGATTCAGGCGGGAGATGCATGGTGGTGGCACAGGCGATCGTCTCTAGGAGATTCAGGTATCGGTGGTGAAGCTCTACCACAGTAAAGCCTTAGTCGACGTAATGTCAACCATGTCTCGGGTTGCTATCCCTACGGCTTGGTGCCGCCCGCTGTCACCGAGCATTGATAAATGCCAATTTATCATCATTCTTATGAATAAAAAGGATTTTGATCCACAAACGGGTTTTTGGGTTGCATTTATGCATCAATTAGGTTAGGAATGCATTGCATTTTTTATTGTCTTTTTGATGTGTTTTTGTGATTGTTAGGGATATACAGATTGACAAATCTCTAAAACCCTAGCACTCAAAAAGGCAACTGGTGAAGGAGAAGCCCAAACCAGTTGGAACTCAGCTTTATCCAGCTCACCATAGCTGTAATCCAGATCAATTGAACTAGGGTTAGCTCATCCTAGCTCCATTCAGCTCATCTCAACTAAATGGCAGCTCAAGAGAGCTCATCTTAGCTCACCTTAGCTCAAGTTAGCTAAGATCCAACTCAACTTAGTCTACCTCATCTCAACTCCCATCAGTTCACTGGGAGTTCTAGCTAGCTCAGCTGAGTTGACTGGAATTCACCTCAGCTCAGGACCAGCTAGATCCAGCTCCACTCAACTCCAACCAACTGAAGATGACTTCATGTTCACTCAGGAAGCTCAAGTCCAGCTCCTGGGGACTCAGTTTAGCTCAACTTAGTTGAGCTAAGCTACCTTAACCACTCCAACTAGCGAGGTCCTCCCCGGGAGCATCAGACCCAGCTCACCTCAGCTCCTTTCAACAGAAGCTAGCTTGCTTTAGCTTGGCTTAGCAGCTAGAAAAGAACTAGCAAGCTAAGCCAGCTAAAGTAGCTCCATGCCACCCTCTCAGCAGCTGCCAGCTCTAGTTTAGCTCTAGACTTCTTCTGTCCAGCTCCTCCCCTCAAACCCTAGCTCCAATTGCTTCCTCCTCTACTCTACTACTAGCTAAGCTAGCTAAGCTAGCCTAGCTTAGCTAAGCTCCAGCTCCCTTGGCCATCCACCACCCTAAAACCCTACCTAACTAGCTCCACCAACTAAGCCTGCCTATAGTCCTCCTAAGCTATCCATGGTGGCACCACCTAAACCATACCTCTTCACCCCATGACTATCACCAAAAGGCACCAACAAGGTGGTGCCAAAACCACCATAACCACCTCAGTATTGGTGCCACCTTTTGCCCTCCAAAATCCATCAATCTCCACCCTACACCTAAGCCTAAAGCCCATCTCCACCTTCCATTTTCCCTCCAAAATTCCCCCCTTCTAGAACATCATTTTGGGGCCAAAATGGAGGCACCCTCTCCACCATGGACGTCCACCATGGGCTGCCTCCATGTCCTTAACTACCCCCCTCCACACCTCTTTGAATGGCACCAAAAATCCATGACCATAGATCCCATAACCATCACTCCAAACTCCATCTTAGCCATCCATTCCAAGAGCCACCTATACCCCCTATCCTACTCTATAAAAGGACCCTTAACCACCACCATTTTCCCCATCCTCCCTTAGTTTAATTCCACCCTATACCCACCTATAATCCATGGCCAAGAAGAAGGAGGGAAGAAGATTAAGGTGTCTATCTCTTGCCTCCTTGGTGCCTTCTTCCTCTCCATTCTTCTCCTTGTGCCACGCCAAGAGGAGGAGCAAGCTCTACATCAAGGAGGATGGCCAAGAATTGTAGGAGATACTAGAGTGGTGCACACCCACCCTTGGAGGAAAGAATTGAGGTGGAGAGCATCCACCTTGGAGTAGCCATTCAAGGAAGGACAAGAAGGAGACCTTCTTTTTAAGCCAAGAACCAGCTAGGCTTGGAGCAAGAAGACTCTCTTCTTCATCAGATTTTGCAAGAGGATTTGTGGTTTTATTACTTTTGTATTTTTCATTTCAAGTAGAAGCATTCCTCAACATGTTTTCGTAGAACACAAATTCTATCAAATCAATTTGCCTTCTTTTTATTTTCTGTTGCAATTGCTTTATCTTTGTTCTAGCACTTTTTCACTTCGTCTACCTAATTACTCTAGGCCTCCACATGCCTAAAGTGAGCTTAGGGAGAGATCATATTTGTCACTTAGGTTTTAGCTTAGTGATTGTAGGTGTTAGTTGCTTTTCTGTCAACAATTCGCATTTTTCCTTCGTTATTTCAAAACATAAAAAATATAAATTTGAAAAGACCAGAAAGAAAGTTGATTTCCATTTTGAAGCAAGAGATTCAATTTTGCAAACATTTGGCCTCCTTGGACAACCTTAGATACTTCCATATCTAGGATTATAAATTTAAGAGTTGATCAGTTTTACGTGTTACAACGACGTATTTTACAAACTACGTAAAATATGTATCAAGCGTGCCCACAGTGTGCAGGGACTTAGATCACGGTCGAAGGCCCACAATATGAATGAATGTACAAGATGGGATGGGGCGATGGCCTCCTTAGCAAGGCAGAAGGTGATTTGCTCTTATAGCAGTAGGGGAGTTGTTGAGGTAGGAATGAAATGGAGATGAAATGGCAGTGGTGTTGGTGACAAAGATCCAAGTTCTTTGCTCACCTTCTCTACCATCTCTAAGCTCCTGCAGCCGTTGAGAAGATAATATTTAAATAATATAAATAAAATATATATATGGGTTATTTATGTACAAAACCCATAAGAAATGCTAAATCCTATTCCTATTTAAACTATGTATGTAATGCATGCATGCAAACTAATTTTTAACTAGCCACTTAGATTTTAATGCATGCTATCATATTTACACATGAATGTAATGTATGAAATTTGCATGAAAGTATATTTATAAACTAATCTATTTACATATTAATGCATGCTATGTATATCTTAGTATAAACTTAATGTCTAGGCATTTAAATAATAAATTAGCCCACAAATGTGGGCTCATCAGTTAGGTTTCCTGAGTAGGCTATGGCTAATAAGTGCAAGGTTATGTGTACCTACTAGGTTGCCCAAAATTATTTTTCCTAGTCAGGTTAGGACCCTGGACGGGTTTCTAACTTGACTAGAAAAATAAGGATGGTTATGCCATCTAGGGTTTTAGGTGTTTGAGTACGGGTCATTTCTAGTGTATCCCTGGAGTGCATTAACATCCTCAAAATAATTAGACATTGGAATGCCTAATTTAGAATTTGAGGGCATCAAGGTCCCTCCTTGGTACTCGGAAAGAGATAAGTCCAAGTAAAGTTGGCTCATGGGTGGAGCCATGGTTAGGTCATTAATATTGTGCACTAATTCTTGACCTAGAGGGTTAGGGAGTTGGGTGTAGGGTAAAATAGTTCTTTCTTGGGCTAGTATAGGGCTTGCCTTGGAATTCCCACTTTTTAATGAAGTATCCAATTTCTTATCTAGATTTCCAACATTTTTTGCAACAAGTTCCACCTTATCCAGTCATTGTGCAATCAGTTCTAAATCAACTGAGTTAGAATTATCCCTAATTTCATAAACTCCACTCTTTAGTTGATTTAATATGCTAAAGGCCGACATCGAGGCATTGTTCAGGGAATTCTCACTCATATTTTTGAATAATTCAAATACACCCTCAGCATCTTTGCTTAGGAAATTGCCCTCACATGCCAAATCAACAAAATTCTTCAAGTTGTCGGTTAACTCATAATAGAAAATATGAGCCAAGTGCGACTTGGGAAACCCATGATGAGGGCATTTCCTAGCTAAGTCGTTAAATATTTCCCAAGCCTCATGTAATTGTTCCCCTGGGTTCTTCTTGAAGGTTGTAATGGCACATCTAAGGGCATTTGCTTTTCCTTTGGGAAAGAATTTCTTCAGAAAAGTACTTCTTAAATCTTCCCAGGTTAGGATTTGTCTACCAATTATTCTCAACCACTGAGTAGCTTTATCTTTTAAAGAAAATGGGAACATTTTCATCATTAGGATATCCTCGTTCATGTTTCTAGGGCCAAAGGTCCTTCCTATGTGTAGAAGTTCTTCAAGGTGGCGGAAGTGGTCAACAGAATTGTGGCCATGGAAGTGGGGAATCAGATTGATGATTTGTAGCTTGACATCAAAATCATCCATATCTTGGGGTACCCTAATAAATGGTTCAAGTTGGGCATTATGAGGATTGTAAAAGTCTCTGAGAGGGAGGTCTGCTCTCCCAATTTGGAGTTGGACAAAGGCCTACCCTATAGTCTACATCTATCTATCATGATGTTGACCCTATGTTTGGTTCATAAAATGCATATTTGGTTAGGAAAGCATCGTACTACAGCATGAATCATGATTCCAAAAAAAATATAATATCGAGATGATGAGTCCCAGTCGATCTCAGGAAGGCATATAAAAGCAAAATTGATTTTGGTTTCTCTACTTGCTTAGAATTGTAGTCTAGTATTTAGGGTGCAAATATAGGATTCGCCAGTTACGTTGTTAACTGGTAAAACATGCGCATAAGTTAAAAATAGTATAAACATGAAAGTACGTGTATTAGTGCGCATGATTTCAACTCTTCGATGGCAACCCACAGAAAATTCATTAGTCGTAAAGTCCTCAATATCCTCTGGAACAAACATTTCAGTTGCATAAAAGACAAGAATATAAAGCGAGCAACTCTTATTTTTATTTCCTCAAGAATAATGTCACTACAATCAAGTTTAGAGGAATGCTTGTACAGGAAATTGAAAATAACAAGAGCTATGTTAGCAAAATTGAGATGCACGCATGAAACCCATGAAGAGTTTATGCGTGCACTCTGGAAGGTAGGAATAATACTACTAAGTAGAAAATTAATGCAAAAATTAAACTAAGAACAGAAATTCTAGACTACTAGAAATCAGGACATTGGAAGTGGTCTCCAATGGTTGTGTGGCTGGAGGTAGTAGGAGGGGAAAGAGGGACGGCCAAGGTGTGAAGGTCGGCCACTTGAGAAGGTGGTGGAAGTGTTCTAGCTCTTGGACATGGAGATGGTGATTGTGGAGGTGATGAAGCTAATGGATGGAGTGATGAATGAAGTTCAAGATGGGTCTGATGGACATCCAAGGGGATCTATAAATAGACCAAGGGATTGGACCTCTAGAGAATTATAGAATTCTCTAGAAGAGCCTCCATCTTGGCATCAAGATGGATGGGAGTGGGTCTTCGTAGATCCATAATTTGTGGATCAAAGAATGGACTAATTGGTTTTCTATTTTTGGATTTCAAGAGCTGCCGCCATTTGGTGAAGATTCTAGAGAACTCTAGAGTGGGCAGCCAAGGTGTGTGCATATGAGTGTGTGTACATAAGTAGGTGGTCAAGTGGATCACTTAGGTCCATGGCTAGGTTTGTTCTAGGTTGGTCTAAATAGCTTGCTAAAAATAGGTTTATACAACCTATAGCAAAAGTTATTGATCCAATTAAACTTAACCAAGTTTAATTGGGTCAATGTATGTGTAATACAGATAGAGAGTTCTCAATTAGGTTGGGCTTGAGTCAACTAGACTCTCACTGAGTCCAATTAGACTTGTGTTGGTTGAGATTTGAGCTTAATTGGACTCTATGAGTCCAATTGACTAGGTGAATTGTAATTGACTTAGATCCAAGTCAATTAGGCTTAGTGAGAACCTAATTAGGTTCTTAGGACTGTCTTAGGGTAGTGTACTAGGCTTAGGATATCTTAATTTAGGTTTGCTTGGGTGTAGGATTGGGTTTTGGGGCTTAAGAAATCAAGATCTAGGCTTGATTTCAAACACAACAACTAGAGAGGGGTTCCAGGCATCTAATTTAAAGATCAGATGACTTATACTTCAAAATCAGAAGTCTATGTCTCTGGTCTAAACATCCAATGCTGAATTAGTGTGGATTTAAGGTTCTATCTTGGGTTTTTCAGAAATTGGACACCTGACACGTTGTTTAGACGCTCAATGTTCCAACAAATTGGGTTCTGGGCTCTGCAGGTGGTATGTAAGGGAATTGGACATCTAGCATCCTACCCGGACATCCAGAGATGGGCTGGAAGATGGGTTTTGAGGTATTCTAGCCTAAGGTGACCTAATCTAAGGGTGGCTAGTGTTTGGGAAGGTATCTAGGGCTATCCTAAGGCTAGGGAAGGCCCCATGTTCTTCATAATTTAACTCAAACATTAAAATCATACAAGTAATGCAGTATACCTCTTCCCTACATTATGTCTACATCTTTATTCCAAGGCTTCTGCTCCAGCCTCTTCCTTGCTCCAGATCCAGCTTTAGGCCATCTCTTGAGCTTTTATTGCCTACAAACCAAATAATACACTAATTAATACGGTATTATAGCCTTATTTCATGATTATCTAAGTAAAACAAAAAAGATGCAATGTATGCTACTAATGCATGAATTATACTATAATTATGCTCAATTCTAAGTCAATTTAGGTCATTTAAGTCCTATGATTGTGCGTAATCATACCCCCATGCCTAAATCTTGCTAGTCCTTAGCAAATGCAAACTAAGTTATCTACAAGTGGGTCCCTATAAGACTAATCATTTTTATCAGGCATAAGACTAGAGATTCTTTTCCTTTTTGTTTTCATCCGAGAATCTAGAAATATAGACAATTGTGAAAGTGTAGTGATGTAGTTTACGGATTCGAGTGAAAAGCCAATTCACTTTTAAAGCCTGTACTTGACCCCTAGTAAAATTCTAGCAGGATAGGCAAACTTCTTCCCTTAGGGTATAACAAAATACTCTATAATTTCTACCCTATCTTTGAGCTTAGGAAGAGGATGTCTGAGTCAAGTGGGTTTGTATTTGGTGCCTCATACTCATTTTGTGCTACAAATAGACTAGTACTACATAATCTAGATTTCCAAACTATTAGGTAACTCAACCCAGAGAGAAGTGGGGAAAACTATGCTCTCTTTGGTTCCTTTGTACTCCCTCTCTCTTTTTCTTCTCTTCTTTTCTTTTTCTTTTTCTTTCGAGCACACAATCTCACCAAATTTATACATATAATCCATATTCAGTGGTCTCACATGGAATTAACACTTTAATAGATTTCTGATAATCCTGACACTAAGTCAGAATTCCTCAACCAGTATTCGGGTGATTAGAAATACAGAAAAGTAAGTTAAGGCCACATTTTGTGGATCACAAATGTGGTGGGTAATGTTGCTTCAATGTTATTGAAATAAACACTAAACACACTTATAAACTCTTTTTTTTTCTTTTCTAATTTTTTTTTCAACACAACGCAATACAGCACACGACATACGTGACTTTTATTCTAGAGGTTTTTATTGGGGATTGGTGGTGTTCAAGAGGATATCAAGTGACTTATTTGGTGGAACTGCCTACTCTCGGCATCAAGAAAGAGACAGAGAGGACAATGTATCTTTTGACCTTGATATCAATACCCTCCTTCAACCAAGGATTCCATAAAGGACAGTCATAACTATCCACCTTAATCCTAATTTTATTAGAAGTTGATCTGTGCATATTTGCCTGATTTGGTGGCTCTCAAAAATTCACACAAAGTTCATATGCGGGAACTGAGAGCTAGAATTATGCCTATCTCTAAGTATCATTACCTAATTATCCAGAAATTAAGATTCCTTGCACTAGTCTTAGAGCACCAGTAATACTCCTCTTACATCACACTATTTCATGGATTTCCTAGAAGAAGGTTTGCCTAACTCCTTAACCATTATCCAGGGGTTCAAGAAAAAAAGCACTGCTTCTTCTCAGCAAACTAAAAACATTTATCGATCTTCATAGTGAATCCATTACAAAATCTACATGAGAGTGTGAAAATTGTATTGGATTCTAGATTTCAGGAATCAACTAAAGACTAAGATCCCTAATAAAACCTCTTGATAAAAATCTTATTCGTGGATGCAGTATATGTATATGCTATATATAATTAACATCTTATGATTTGTACCTTAATATATTTCCCTTGTTGGGTTACATTCAGCTTGGTCCTAATTTAGAACAAAATGTGATCAAACAAGTCGAAAGTTGTTGCGAACGATTTCTAGCTCTTATGCAAGCATTGGAGGTGAAGTCAGTTGTTCTTAAATGAAGGACCCTAAAGTACAATTAACATGTTTCTTAGAGGTTTTCTAGGTGTTGGGATAAAAATTTTTCAGTTTACTGTATACTACCCCTCCATGCCTAAGTTCTTGCATGTCCTCATGCATGAATATGGAGGAAATAAATTATGACAGGGAGTAAGTGGCTAGAAATCACCTGAAATTGCTCAATTTTCATTCAGCATAAGCCAACATCCTAAAGATATGTAAAATGCAAAGAAATATGCTCAAAGAAAATATGCTATGTAAAAAAGGTACATATATATGTATAAGTACTAAGTTTAACACCTCCAGTTGGGAAAAAACTCAATCACACTCCTTAATGAAATTAATGATTTCCCTAGTAGGAGGAGGTTCCTAGGCCATAAATGGCTCAAGGAACTAGCCATTTACCATAGAAATATGCCCAAATTTCGGGTCCATGATTTAAACCGCCCCATTAGAGTAGGGGTGAATCACAATATACGGGCCAGTTCACTTGGACTTATGCTTTCCTGCAAAGAATTTAAGGCATGAATCAAATAACCAGACTCTGCTGGTTAGGCATGAATTCTTTTCTCTGGATGTGGAGGTCATGAAAGGCCTTCGTCTTGTCTTTGTAGACTTTGGCATTGTTGTAGGCCTCCTGCCGAATCTCTTCTAGTTCACTGAGCTAGAGCTTCCTTTCATAACCTCCCGCATCGAGGTTAAAATTACACTTTCGTAACACCCAAAAGTTGCAGTGCTCCAGCTTAACAGGAAGGTGACAGGTCTTTCCATATACCATATGATATGGTGACATACCGAGTGGGGCCTTGTACGTAGTTTGATATGCCCAAAGTGCATCAATTAATCTATCGGTCCAGTCCTTCCTATCTAGTCTAACCATCTTCTTGAGAATCATCTTGATTTGATGATTAAATACTTTAGCCTACCCATTGGTTTGCGGATGATACGGGGTGGCTATACGATGTTGTATCCCGTATTTCTTTAATAATGACCTAAAGTGAGTGTGGATGAAGCAGCTACCCCCATCGCTAATCAGAGCGTGGGGTACACCAAATCTCGTGAAAATAAATTCCCGCACAAAAGAGATGACGGTTTTAAAATCAGCTCATCTCGCTAGGATGGCTTCAACCCACTTCGAGACATAATCAACAGCTAAAGGCTTGTATCGAAGCAAGTCTAGTTCAGAAAAGGGACCATAAAATTGATGCCCCATACGTCGGACATTTCTACAAGCAAAATAGGTTGGAGAGGCATCATGTCTCTCCTGGTCATAAAACTAACCGACTAGCATGCAACACTTGGCAGAATGTGTGTGGCTGAACGGTGGCAGCAACTAGCTTTTCTTAAGTCGTTGTAGTACAGATAGTTATTGCCATCATTTGCTAATATTTGTTACTCGGAAAATACTGTTCTCCCGAGGTCGAACTCAGGGAGCAAGTCGTATTCTAGAGATATACATGTTTTATTACAAAAATAAAGAGAGAGAGAGATGAAAGTTTGGCTTCTTCTCTTCTTTCTTTCTCTTTGTCTTCTCTTCTTTTGGCTTTTGTTCTTCCTGTTCTTCTTCTTCTTCTTTTCTTGCTTCCTCTATTTCTTGGTTGGACGATCCTGTCTTTTTCTTCTTTTTATTTTCTTTGTTTCTTCGTTTCTTGCTTCAGATCTGCCTCCCATGCTCTTCTTCTTCTGCTTTCTGTTTCTTCACTTGGCTGCTCTGTGTTCCCCTCTTTCCTCTGCCTCGCCTTCCTTCTTCTTCTTTGCCTTCACCTATCTTCAGGACGTCGTCTGATTTGAAAATCAGACGACTTAAACCGCTTGTTGCTACAGTGTCTTCCTGAGCTTCCTTCTTCTTCACCTGTGCCTGCACGCTCAAGAGTTCAGAGTCAGGGCAAAACCTACTCTACCCCCTCCCCCGCGTGTCTCTTTCTCTCTGAGTTCGCTCTTAGGACAGCTCTCCAAGAGCAACCGGGTTATCAGGTAGGAGTCGCGCCCGGGTCCAGGCCCACCGGCGTGCGGTGGTGGGCGAGGAGTGCAGGTCGGTTTAATCGGGTCGGGCCAGGTCCGCGGAGCGTGGTCACGGACGAGGCCGGGTCGGGTGAGAGGGACCTCACCCCGTGGTCAGGAGGCGAATAGCATAAGGCACTTTTTGCCTTTATGCGTCCGCGCGTCTCTGAGAAGTTCCGAGGTGGGACTAAATGTCCCACCCCAATTGAGCGCGTGCAACGGAGGGAGCAGCGGGCGATCGTGGCTTCACGCGAGGTCTTCACCCCAACTGCGAGCCTGGGACGCTTCGCGGAGACGCCCCACGCAACCTGGGAGTCGAACCTGGGCGAAGGCGTGCCTGCACCTGCAGGTAAAGGAGCTCTGCCTGCTCAGTAATGGCGACGGCGGGCGAGTCAACTGGTCACAGAAGAACGGCCTTTCGGCCTAATCAGACAGGCGGGGGACCTTCGCCGTGGCACGGCGAAGGTGGTCGGATGGTTTGCGGTGGGCGTGGTGGAGCCAAAGGATCGCCCTAGGTCAAACTGCGGGCGGAGAAGTGGGTGTGTTTGGTGGATCAGAAGAGGGCGTTTGGTGGGAAGTGGAGGGGTGCAAGAGGATCAGGGTGACGAGGTGGAGGTTATGCACAGGTCGGCAAGCCATGTGGGGTGCTGGAGCGATGGGAGCAGTTCGTCGGAGTTTGGCCGGAGGTGGAGAAGGTCAGGGTGATCGGTGGGAAATCGGGGCCGACAGTAAGGGTTTCAGTATGGAAAAGAAAGAGGGGAGGAAGAAGAGACGTTTTACCTATTAAGCTGGACGAAGAGGGGTTGGCGCAGGCGACAGTCGTATCGACTGTCGCCGGAGAAGAAATTGCCCAGAGGAAGGGGCGGCGGCGAGGAAGGAACCGGAGAGGCACCAGCTGGGTGCGGCGTGATGCGGAAGGATCAAGGGAAGGTAACCCTGCTGCTGGTAGTGCGGCAGGGCGACGATGAGGAGGAGGAGATGGCCGCCGAAGCAAGGGGGCGTCTGTCGGAGTGGGAAGGGAGGAATTTAGGGGGGTGTCTCCGTCAGATCCGAGCTGGGAAGAACAGCGGAGCGACAGGGGTATTTATAGGGGCAGAATCGGAGAGGAGGGCGGAGGGAGACGACGTGTCTCCCTCGCCAAAGGGCGTCGGAGGAAGGAGACCCATACCGTCCATGCGTTCGCATGGGCGGTATGGGCGGTCGCAGCACTCAGGGGGGTGTCCCTGCGGTGGCTGACGACGTAGGGTACCCCCCATTGACTTGCCAAGGCCCCTCCCTCACCCTGTGCGGCGCCATGCTCCGCGCAAGGTCGCCGGAGCATGGCGCTGCTCAGGTTTTGCAGGAGGGACCTAAACGCAAAGAACGAAGGAGAGTTAGGGGCCAAAATATGAGGGTTCAAAAGTTGAGGGCCAGAAAGTAAATATATGAGGACCAAAGTGTAAAGTTGGTCAAGAAGGTTTCTTCTTAGGCCCAAGTTTTTATACATGACTAATTAGGACCTAAGGATTCTGATGGTGAATTTTATTTCTAGATTAAACCTTGTTTGACCAGTCAATTTACATAAAAACCCAAATTAAGTTGTTAATTGGGCATGGTTCTCAATGTAGGTCAAAATGGATTCCTAAGGCCAAATTGAAAGTCCTAAACCCTAGAGATTATTTTTCTATGAATTTTAGAGGGTTTAGTTGATTTTTCCCTTACCTTGAACCACGTGAATTGAAGTGGGTTTGTTTTTAGGGTTACAGGATGTCATTTAATTCCTTGGAGTTGCTGTAGCCCTTATTGAGTCATCTCATCCCACTTTTCTTCTTATTAGGTTGTTTTGACCTATGTTTGGATCCTGAGTTCCCCTATTTTCAGATCAGATTGGTGAAATTGCATTTTTACCCCTCAGTTTATGTTTTCTTTGCAAACTCATAATCTCTCTGAGCCAAGCCTTTCTAAGGTTATGTAGGAGTTTTTATTCTCTGTATTAGGTCAAAATGAGCTAGTTATGGCTCATGATGAGGTTCTCATCATACCCCCATGCTTAGCTTTTGCTAGTCCCTTAGCAAAAACTTAAGGTTTCAACCCTTGTTCTAGACCATGAAGTTCTTAATAGCTTCAGATAAGTGCTTTTTCATTTAAACTTAGATTAGGTTAGAATGCTGACCATAGGCTTAAAAGGTACTCTAGTACCAATCAAGATCCAAATCTGTCTAGCCTCAGCCTCAGTCCTTAACAAAGGTTTTTAAGACCCACAAGAACTAACCTAAGGTTTATTGGACTTTATGGTTAAAGCACCCATGCTTGAAATGATTTTAGCCTTGGTTCAGTTCGCAGTGCGTTTTATAAGAGAGAGATAGAAAGTTTTTCTGTTTGGAGAGTTTTCTCTCTCTTTTTCTTTTTAGTTCCAGCCTAGGATTGGCTTTTCAACACGGTCTATATCAAATTCATTGCTCTCATCATCAATCCTCAAGGGTTCCTGGCAATCGATGCTTCGAGATAGCATCGCCCATGGCAACCCCCGGAACCCTGGCTATTAAGATTTCGAGATAATCCCACCCATGGTGTTCCGTGGCCGAGTCCAGACCCTGGCAATTGACACTTCGTGATAATGCCATCCATGGAATCTGAACCAGCAGGGTGCTTACATGCCCCCAGTAGGATATGTGAATATCCTAAGAGACAAGCACCAAGGAGATGATATTTTGTTACGCATCTTTGAGGGGATTTCCCGCCTCTCTGCGCTGGAAACTCGTCCAAATCAACTTGTGCTGATCGGCCGCTCCTACTCTAGGTGTACTTTTCAGAATTTTTTTTTTCGATGCTTCTGCGTGATTTTGATTTTTACGCTTGCTAAACCAGGATGTGTGTGAGGTTAGGGTGCTTAGGTTACTGAGTCCCGTAAACCAAAAATTAGTTAATGAGGCCAAATACTCCCTAAGCCTTAGACCTAATACTTCAGCTTTTCATTTTCCTCAACCTCTTGAGGAGTGTCCAGATCTTAATGGGTACTAAGAGTCTATTCAAGAATGCCTAAGGTTTGCGTTCTTACTAATCTCATTATGCACTTTTTCAGTTATTTTCTTGAATAAGGTCTAGAACTTAGGTTAATTCCTTAGTTCCTTACTAATGACTATCACTTGTTTCTCATATTTTGTGCTCCTTTTTTCCTTTTGTTTCTTTTCTCCTTCTCCTTCACAAAATTTCCTTTCTCCTCTTATTCTCTTATTCTTTTTCGAAAAATTTTTAATTTTTATAGTGTTTTTGGCATATGTGAATTTTTGTTTGAAACCTTTTCTTACATGTTTTGCACTTTCATACCCCCCCATGCCTAAGATTTGCAATGTCCTCATTGTAACTTAGGGGGTTTTTATTCAACTTAGTTCATACATTAGGACAGATGTTTTGATGAGTGAATGGGTCGGGATGAATGTTGCGGACGATTTCTAATCTCCGATGCAAGCATCTGAGGTGGAGTCGGCTGTCCTAAAGTGTGAATTTCAAGTGCACAAAGGTTTTAGAAAAGGTTTCAGGTTTTTAAAGAGAATGACGGGCTGCCTCCCGTTGAGCGCTAAATTTGATGCCTTCAGCCAAGTGAGAAATGCGATGGAGAGGGGATGGTGAAATCAGTAGAGTTTTGTAATACAAGCACCTTGATTAAGAGCCTGGTTGGTCCAACCAGGTGCTTGTTCAAATCAACAAGCCGATGATGCAGCCCAAACCCAATCAATCTGGTCGGTTGATAGATGTGGATAAAAAGGTGTGGAACCCACCATATACTATGAAGCTCAGATGGATGTAGAAGTGAAAACGCAGGGTTTGGCTGAGTCGAATCAGCCTGGTCAGAGTAGGGACCCGTAGAATAATCAATGAATGACGCGGAAACCGTACAGGGGTGATCAGAGAATGATGGAGCATGATATGTAGTCTGATCAGTGTTCCAAACCCGATGTGGAAATGCAAACGGCTCGATGAGAGGTGAATCTGAATAGAAATTGAGTCCGGTTGTGGGTCGGGGTTGGGAAGAGGTTTTGATCCGTTCTGTGTGTGTAGACGAGGTGGCCATTGTGTACGAGGGCTCTTTTAGAAAGGAATGACAGGTGATTTTCTGTAAAGAGTCCTCCAGGTAACTATCAAATGCCTGAAGAGTGTCTGTAGGATGAAAGAAATCTGAATTGAGAAAAGATTTGAATTCTGGGTTGCATATCACTCTTGGCATTTTCTATTTTTGGTTCCTGAGGATCGAAAAGGAATGATTCTGTGTTTTCAGTGATCTCGGGAATCAGGACCTCAGAGTCGGAGTCAGAGTCATGTGAACTGAGGTCGTAGATGGGCCTGGCCTATTCAGGAAGGAAAGTCTCTCCGCAATTATAGTCAGATCTAGAATTGTCGAAGAGTTGGCGAAAATGAGATTCATGATCATGAATTCCACCACAGCAAAAATCATCAGATGTGGAATCAGCAGCCTGACTAGGTTCTAGCCTATATGTCAATTCTGGGCTCAAAAAGGTGTTCTATCTAAGCTCGAAGCTGGTATTATAAACCCATTAAAACCTTACTCATCCAACTCCTCAGTTTCTGTATCATAAATTGGCATGTTTTCTGAAAAATCGATCAGATTTCCTGAGGATGTTGGAGAGGGATATTCATCAAATAAAGGCCTGGAATCATATACTGTAAAAATTTGATCTTTCTCATAAAGGGCCTCATAATCTTCCCAATAAGTTTCAGATCTAGGTTCTAGGCTTAGGATGTGGGTAGAATTATTAGAACCGAAGTCCAAATAGCCTTCGAGGGCCACCTTATCAAAATAAGGGGCGGAATTTATACCCTCAGAAGGTTCAGTTCTGATCTCATTATTGCAGGAGTTTTGGAATTCTAGGCTTGGCAATTCATGGTCTAAGTTTGGCTCATCATTGTGTTCTCCTGCAATATCCCAACCTAATTCAACATTGTCTTCTATCTGGGTTGGGATTCCACAACCACTTTGTGCCTCAGTCCCGAGATCTGGGAAACTAGATTGTTCCTTAATACTGTTCCAAGATGGTTCATCCTCTGTTTCTGGTATATACGGGTATTTCTGGTTGATAGTTTGTTCTAGTGATCTCATCATTTCTACCCGTTTTATAAGGGCATCTTGGTGTTGTTCCCAAAGTATAGGATTTGTCAAGCATTGGAGGTATTCAGATTGGTGTAATTTTTCTATCTCAATGTATCCTGTCATGAGCATATCTCGGGTTGATCCTTTTGTAACTTCTGTCAAAAGAATTTGGGCACAGTTTATGATGAAAGCTGTGGTTGTTGGGACATCAACCTGAATGTTTTCTATTGGTGTTGAGGGTTTACATTTGATTTCATAGAATTCAAGGGCATCCTCAATCATCTTATCTTTCATGGATCTCAGACATTCAGGTTTTTTGAATGGTAGTCTTGCTAGGTAATTAGGCTGCATCTTTGAATCAGGTGGTGGAATCAAGATATAGAATCGAAGTTTGAATCAGGATGGAAGAAGGGGATTTTGTTCAGAATCAGAGGAAAGAGGGGCTATGTGAATGATTTTTGCAAAAACAAGGGAGTCGAGGCTTAGCCTCGGGGAGAGTGAATTTCTATAGGAGGTTTCAAGGACCTCCTGCCAAATACTGAAGGACTGGATGAGATAAGCAGGTGCTGGACCCAATCAAGACACCCAAAAATGTTGGGTGACTATAGAAGTTCAGGGCAGATGGACCCCTTGATCAAAAAGATTGTCCATCTGAGAATTACCTGGGCAGCCAGAGAGGGTGAGTCCCGCAAAGACCCCTACACGGTAGAGCGTCCCCACGGGTTACAGGGTTTCCCCCACCCGACCTCTCTTGTCACTGAGATTCCAGGTAGACCAGAATGGGGATCTTGACCTCTTAAGTCTACCAATTTTAGTTTAAGATCAGGGTGCTTAAAGTTACACTTGAACTTTTAGGTATTTTTGAGTGAGAAAGTGACCTAATTTTAAGGTTGGTTGACCCAAGGGGTCAACTTTACCTCTTGTTCCTTTGAGAGTTTTTGGGTCTTGTATTTTAAGGTTCAAGTGTTTAGAGAGCCAATTGCTTAGGGTTTCTCTGAATAGGTATTTTCAATCAGTAGCTTAGGCACACTTCTTTTGGATTTTCTCAATTCTTGATTAAGGGGTGTGTCTCTAAAAACCCTAATGTTGAATCTTATGTTGGCTCTACTTGGTCCAGTTAGTTCTTTGGTGGGTAATTAGGGCTCAAGCAAGAATGTGTTAGCCCCTAAATACCCTTAATAGTGTACAGAAATAATGGGTTGAAAACATGCAACTTCTTATGGTTTACTAAGTATAGAAGATAGGTTGGCCCTATATTGCTTGTTCTTTTCTTTTCTTCCTCTTTAGAGTTTAGGGGTTAATAGCGAGAGGAAAAAATTACCTGTACTCGGAGTGGTTGTCGTGCGGTTGCTTGTCTTCTTGATTTCCTGTAGCTGCACAAAAGAGAGGAGATTATTAGAACTAAAAAGAAATAGGAATGTTTACCTCTAGAATAGCCGTTGCTCCCCGGCAACGGCGCCAACTGGCTGAACGGTGGCAGCAACTAGCTTTTCTTAAGTCGTTGTAGTACAGATAGTTATTGCCATCATTTGCTAATATTTGTTACGCGGAAAATACAGTTCTCCCGAGGTCGAACTCAGGGAGCAAGTCGTATTCTAGACATATACATGTTTTATTACAAAAATAAAGAGAGAGAGAGAGATGAAAGTTTGGCTTCTTCTCTTCTTTCTTTCTCTTTGTCTTCTCTTCTTTTGGCTTTTGTTCTTCCTGTTCTTCTTCTTCTTCTTTTCTTGCTTCCTCTATTTCTTGGCTGGACGATCCTGTCTTTTTCTTCTTTTTATTTTCTTTGTTTCTTCTTTTCTTGCTTCAGATCTGCCTCTCGTGCTCTTCTTCTTCTACTTTCTGTTTCTTCACTTGGCTGCTCTGTGTTCCTCTCTTTCCTCTGCCTCGCCTTCCTTCTTCTTCTTTGCCTTCACCTGTCTTCAGGACGTCGTCTGATTTGAAAATCAGACGACTTAAACCGCTTGTTGCTACAGTGTCTTCCTGAGCTTCCTTCTTCTTCACCTGTGCCTGCACGCTCAAGAGTTCAGGTCAGGGCAAAACCTACTCTACCCCCCTCCCCCGCGCGTCTCTTTCTCTCTGAGTTCGCTCTTAGGACAGCTCTCCCAGAGCAACTGGGTTATCGGGTACGAGTCACGCCCGGGTCCAGGCCCACCGGCGTGCGGTGGTGGGCGAGGAGTGTAGGTCAGTTTAATTGGGTCGAGCCAGGTCCGCGGAGCGTGGTCACGGACGAGGCCGGGTCGGGTGAGAGGGACCTCACCCCGTGGTCAGGAGGCGAATAGCATAAGGCACTTTTTGCCTTTATGCGTCCGCACGTCTCTGAGAAGTTCCGAGGTGGGACTAAATGTCCCACCCCAATTGAGCGCGTGCAGCGGAGGGAGCAGCGGGCGATCGTGGCTTCACGCGAGGCCTTCGCCCCAACTGCGAGCCTGGGACGCTTCGCGGAGACGCCCCGCGCAACCTGGGAGTCGAACCTGGGCGAAGGCGTGCCTACACCTGCAGGTGAAGGAGCTCTGCCTGCTCAGTAATGGCGACGGCGGGCGAGTAACCTGGTCACAGAAGAATGGCCTTTCGGCCTAATCAGACAGGTGGGGGACCTTCGCCGTGGCACGGCGAAGGTGGTCGGATCGTTTGCAGTGGGTGTGGTGGAGCCAAAGGATCGCCCTAGGTCAAACTGCGGGCGGAGAAGTGGGTGTGTTTGGTGGATCTGCAGAGGGCGTTTGGTGGGAAGTGGAGGGGTGGAAGAGGATCAGGGTGACGAGGTGGAGGTTATGCACAGGTCGGTGAGCCGTGTGGGGTGCTGGAGCGATGGGAGAGGTTCGCCGGAGTTTGGCCGGAGGTGGAGAAGGTGAGGGTGATCGGTGGGAAATCGGGGCCGACAGTAAGGGTTTCAGTATGGAAAAGAAAGAGGGGAGGAAGAAGAGAAGTTTTACCTATTAAGCTGGACGAAGAGGGGTTGGCGCAGGCGACAGTCGTATCGACTGTCGCCGGAGAAGAAATTGCCCAGAGGAGGGGGCGACGGCGAGGAAGGGATCGGAGAGGCGCCAGCTGGGTGCGACGTGACGCGGAAGGATCGAGGGAAGGTAACCCTGCTGCTGGTAGTGTGGCAGGGCGACGAGGAGGAGGAGGAGATGGCCGCTGGAGCAAGGGGGCGTCTGTCGGAGTGGGAAGGGAGGAATTTAGGGGGGTGTCTCCATCAGATCCGAGCTGGGAAGAACGGCGGAGCGACGGGGGTATTTATAGGGGCAGAATCAGAGAGGAGGGCGGAGGGAGACGACGTGTCTCCCTCGCCAGAGGGCGCTGGAGGAAGGAGACCCATACCATCCGTGCGTTCGCACGGGCGGTATGGGCAGTTGCAGCACTCAGGGGGGTGTCTTTGCGGTGGCTGAAGACGCAGGGTACCCCCCATTGACTTGTCAGGGCCCCTCCGTCACCCTATGCGGCGCCATGCTCCGCGCAAGGTCGCCGGAGCATGGCGCTGCTCAGGTTTTGCAGGAGGGACCTAAACGCAAAGAATGAAGGAGAGTTAGGGGCCAAAATGTGAGGGTTCAAAAGTTGAGGGCCAGAAAGTAAATATATGAGGACCAAAGTATAAAGCTGGTCAAGAAGGTTTCTTCTTAGGCCCAAGTTTTTATACATGACTAATTAGGACCTAAGGATTCTGATGGTGAATTTTATTTCTAGATTAAACCTTGTTTGACTGGTCAATTTACGCAAAAACCCAAATTAAGTTGTTAATTGGGCATGGTTCTCAATGTAGGTCAAAATGGATTCCTAAGGCCAAATTGAAAGTCCTAAACCCTAGAGATTATTTTTCTATGAATTTTAGAGGGTTTAGTTGATTTTTACCTTGCCTCGAACCACGTGAATTGAAGTGGGTTTATTTTTAGGGTTACAGGATGTCATTTAATTCCTTGGAGTTGCTGTAGCCCTTATTGAGTCATCTTATCCCACTTTTCTTATTATTAGGTTGTTTTGACCTATGTTTGGACCCTGAGTTACCCTATTTTCAGATCGGATTGGTGAAATTGCATTTTTACCCCTCAATTTATGTTTTCTTTGCAAACTCATAATCTCTCTGAGACAAGCCTTTCTAAGGTTATGTAGGAGTTTTTATTCTCTGTATTAGGTCAAAATGAGCTAGTTATGGCTCATGATGAGGTTCTCATCAGTGTGCATCTCTAAAAATGGTTGGCCAAAAAAATCCCGACTGTAAAATCTTTGTGGTGTTTTTCAACCCGAAAAATGACACCATAGGACTCACTGTGGTAGAAAGATAACACACTCAAGTTTTCAGAGTCTGGGATGCATCTCTTGATAATCTGATCGTTTCCAATGCGAAAGAGCAAGGGGTCATCCCAGAAATAAAATTTAGCCTCAGAAATAAATTTGATTTTCTGGTCCTTGGATAAGTTCAAGGGAATCATGCCTATGACAAGATAATTCACGAAATCCACGTACCAGGGAAACTCGACAGAATTAATTGCCAGCAGAGTCCCATCCAGAAATTGATATGAAATAAGCGGTGAATAAGGAATGTGGGCTAGGTGTTAATGGACAATCGAGGGGTTTTAATGAGTAATCGTCGTAGCAAAGCCTCAATCTCTAGAAAATAATTAAATTGATAACTCATAATTGAAAAAGAGTTCGAGGTCGTTCGCTGGGAGCAACTAATAGTAATTCAATCTCACTAATCAAAATTTAATAGAAATATAACAAATTATGACCAAAGATTCATTTAGAACGAATTAAAATGATATATACATATATGAAATCAAGTGGCAAAGTGCAGAAAGATTGGGTTAAAATGGTGATTTGAATCACCAAATTAACCTCTGAAATTAAGCTCACAAGTATCTCAAATAATTGAACAGTAAATCTCAACCAAATATGCCACGTCAACCAACTTGAATATTCCAATAGTAGCTTCAAAACTAAGGCACTAGCAGAAATCATAGGGCTCCTTCTTTCTCCTTCATGGCTCAAGAGAGAGGAAAGCACAACACAGCATAGCACAACAAAAAGGCAAAGGCCTCAGAGTTGGTTAAGTGTAGAGAGCGGAGGCACGAAGGGCAAAAACCCCCCTCTCCCTCTTTCTTCTATTCTCTCTCAGAACAGACGAACCAGGCTCAGGTATCTGGGTAATCGGATCCACACCCAAACCCACGTGCCATGTCCACGGGCAAGGGCATGGATGAGCACATGAGGAGCACGTGTGGAGCGGTGTAGGGTAGGGACCTAACACCTATGATACGAAGGTGATAAGGCAGAGTCAGTTTTTGCTTTTATCTGCTGTCATGATTCCTTCGGTCCATGATGTGGGAGTACGTTCCCACGTCTTCGCAATGTAGCAACAGGAGGTGAATCTTCAAATTGAAGGCGAGGGAAGCACCTGGTACTTCGATTGGAAGTTTAGAGCACTTCCTAGAAGTAGTCATCGCCTGGGAGTCTCCGCACGGATGAACTCGGTCGAGAGATGGCAGATGGAGTCGCAGAAGGAGGTGGTGGTGATGGTGCTCCGATAGTGACCTGAAATCAAGAACATGACCTAGTGGCAAAATTAAATTGGCTCAAAAGCTTCACCGGACTACAGTGAGTGCGTTGGTGGCAAAGGTATGTGTAGGGTGATGTGTGGAGGTGTGGCGAGGTCAGTGAGGGTGCATGCAAGTGACAGTGCTCGATGGGGCAAGTGAGGATGCGAACCTTATGATAGCATCATCATCAATCATAACTAGCTTTAATTAGTCATAATCAACAGACAAAAGCTCCTACATAACAGCCAAAGAGCCATAACTCACTGCATATTCATTCTGCGAGAAATGCATTAAAATAGGGGTAAAACTGTAGTTTTAACATAATATCCTAAATGCAAAGTAATCATGGGGTTTTCCAGGGTTAATTAAAGTTCAAGTGTTCATAAATGTCTATTAAGAGGGATCGTGTAGAAAGAAATGGGTTTTCATACATTTCAAGAATTAATTGACATCCAAAAACCTAAATTCAGATCTGCTTAATTAAGGTTCTGGTCAAGATAAAATTCACTAAACCTTCTAAAAATTATAGAAAGATATTCTATAAGGTTTAGTATCCTTGATTTGACCATTGGAATCCATTTTGACCTAAAATAGTCTCAAACAGGAAGTTGCCCTAATTTATATTTTTGCATAAATTACCCAGTCAAACTTGAACAAAACCAAATTCGACTTCACCATCAGATTTCTTGGGTCCAAATTAGGTTTATACCAAAATTTGGGTTCAATCAGAGATCATCTTAACCTAGTTTGCATTCAATCCAGTTTGACTCTTTTTCTTACACACACCCCTAACTTTTTGAATTCCTTACAAAATGACCCCTAACTTTATTTTCTTCTTCGCATGAAGGTCCCTACCTTCATTGAAGGTCAACCAACCTCAAGGTAGGCTTTGACCAAACCAAATCCCACTCGAATCTCAATCAAATCCCACCAAATTTGATAGGATTGATGTTCACACCTAGGGAAACCTATTGGGATCTGTTCTAACTCCTAAAAACCTATGATTCACGGATGTGAATGCACAAAATCAATGGGTAACTCTTGATTCCTAATGGAGCTCAATCAAGCTCCTTTCAGTTCTAGAGCTCTCCATGAAGCTCTATAAAGAGCCGGCATGCACTGCCTTAGCTCATTTTTGGTCGGTTCCCCACCGTCTTCCCTTCTCCCCGACCGAATGCTCTACGAGCTCCGGCGAGCCCCTCCGTCCACCTTCCTCATTCCTCGTCACAGACAATAGCCGGTGGATTTCTCTTCATCTCACTTATCCGCGTCACGCAATACCGGTGAGTGCCTCCCAGATCTCCATCCTCCTCGTCGTTGGCCCACCAGAGACTTCTGATAGCGAAAATATCTGGCTTGTTAATTAAGCAATTTAGTGTCATTGTAATGCGTAAATAGGCTTTCTCTCTTAAATTTATAAACCTAGATAGTGGGGTATCTAGGGTTGTCCAAAGAGGCAATTGTTTGCAAAATTTTGTCAATCACTTGAAGTCAGAAATCAACTTTCTTTTTGATGTTTTCCAATATATAATTTTTACGATTTTTAAATAACAAGGCGATGTGGTTTGATGGCAAGAAAAGACTAACACCTAATAACTAAAATCTAAGTGGCAAAAATAGATTTCTTTCTAAGCTCACCCTAGGCACGTGGAGGCCTAGGGTAATTAGAAACAAAGAGTGTAACAAACTTAAGAAAAAATTAAAAAGAATTGCAACAAAGATTAATTGAGAAAGGTAACTTTGATTGATAGAAAAAGTCTTTTACAAAAAAACCTAGTAGAGGAAAGCTTCTACTACTAGCAAATAAAAAGAAATAAAGAGAATGAAAAACACTAATCCTCTGAATGGTGAAGAAGAGTTGCTCTTGCTCCAACTGCGATTGCTCTTGTAGTCAAAAATAGCTCCTTATTCTCCTTCTCCTTTCAAAGCTCCTCCAATGGTGTGGTCTCCTAGCAAGCCCAAAGGGGGGGCATGCTTGATTTCCTCTAAGGTGGATGGAATTCCACCTGCAAAAGCTCCTCCAAAGGTGGCGTGGACCACCTTTAATTCCTCCTCCAAGGGTGGTTGTGTACCACCCTCAAATCCTCCTCCTAGGGTAGGCGTGTACCCTAGGTCTCCTTCCAATGCCTGGCTTCTTCCCTTGGCTAGCATGGGCACAAGTGAGAAGAGAAGAGGGGAAGGCACCAAGGGGACAAGGTATCCCCTTAATCTTCTTCTTCTTCTTCTCTTGGCCTTCTATGTAGGTGGAAATATTAGAAAAATATGTAGCCAAAGGTTGTTTTTAATGGTGGTGGATATGGGTATATATAGGAGTGGTAGGGGGTAAGGGTAGTTAACTAGGGTTAAAGGAAAGGTGGTGTGATGGAAGGCTAGGATCTGGAAGTTGGTTGATGGATGGTGGATGAAGGTTAGCATCGAGGTAGAGAGGTGTATGAGGTGGTGGTTATGGTAGGTGGAAGAGTTGGGGCCAACTCTATGTAGGGTACGGTTAAGGGATAGGTTAGTGTGTTGTAGGGATAGGATTAGATAACAGGGTGGTAGTTAGGAGACGGATGGCTAGGGTTAGTTGGCACCAAGTTAACTGGTATGTGGGGGTGTGGTTAGGTGTTTTGGCACCAACTATAGGAGGGTTTAGGTGGGTTAAGTGGCTTGGGTTTTACGAAGAGTTAGGAAGGCTCCATGTGCTGGTGGTTATGAAAATAAGGGTAGATATAGGTGGTGCCAAAATGAGGGGGTGTGGATGGTGTATTTTGGCACCAACTAAGGTGTAGTTTAGGGTAGTTAAGGGGGGTTAACATTGGTGCCAAAGGAGGGTTTCTAGAAGGGGTTAGGTGGGTGATAGGGATGGCTTTAGGTGGTGATGTGTAGGGCAAGGATTTAGGCACATGTTGGCACCAAAATGAAGGGAGGCATGTGGTGTTTTTGGCACCAACATGATGGGGTGTGATTGGTGGTAGTTGGTGTGGGTTGGTGCCAAAAGGGGATGGGTTAGGTTAGGGTTAGTTGTGGTTAAGGGGGAAAAGGTGGACAGCCATGGAGGTGGAGCTAGTTAGGAGCTTAGATAAGCTAGCCAAGCTAGCTTAGCTAGTAGAGTAGAGGTGGTGGAGCTAAGGTTTCATGAAGGAGGAGCTGGAGAAAGTAAATCTGGAGCTGGTGGTTGCTATATCTAGAGCTGGATTGATAAGGTAGCTTCATGGTGGGCTCAACTACTTAGCTAAGCTACCTAGTTCTTATGCTAGTAGCCAAGCTTGGCTAGTTGAGCTAAGTTGAGCTAGCCTCAACCTAGCTGGAGCTAGGTTGAGTTGGAACTACCTCAGATGAGAACTCTAGAGCTAGCTAGGCTACTCGTTGACAACTAGTAGCTCAGCTAGCATGGGGTCCAGCTACCATGCTGGGTGGAGCTAGAATGAGCTGGGGCTGATCTAAGATGGACCCCTTTAAACTCAGTTGAGCTAGCTAGAGCTCCCAGTGAACTGATGGGAGATGGGATGAGCTAGACTCAACTAAGTTGAGTTGGATCTGAGCTTGCTTGAGCTGGGTTGAGTTGAGATGAGCTGCATTGAGCTACCATTTAGCTAAGGTGAGCTGAATGGAGCTAATCCTAGTCCAAGGGAGCTCGTATCCAGTCATGATGAGCTAGAATTAGCTGAGTCCTAGCCTGATTGAGCTTCCTCTTCATCAGTTGCCTTCAACAGTGCTAGGGTTTTAAGGGTCTGCCAATCTATTTATCCCTAACACTTCAAGAAACACATTAAAAACACAAAAAAATGCAATGCATGCCTAACCTAATTGATGCCTAAATTCAACCCAAAAACCCATTTGCGAACCAAAATCCTAAGAGCTAGGTTTGTTTTAATGCATAAGAATGATGATAAACTGACATCTATCACACCCCTATGCTTACTTTTTGCTAGTCTCTTCGCAAAACTTTAATTATTACAAAATGGAGTTTTGGGAAAATTTAATTCTTTTTATTTTTGAGGAGAGAGATTATAGGACCTGGGTTGATCTAAACACAGGAGGTACGGGATTTGTTGAAGATAAACATTGGGATTTATTTTCGGATCCAAAAATTAGACAAAAATAGGATCAATATATCCTCAAAAAATTCACAATTAACCGTTTGTTAATTTAGATGACTCAAAACTTTTTGTTTTTAGGATTTTTCTGGCTCTTGAATCTGATTAGCAACTTCCAATAACCTTTAAAACCTTGTGTCTATGCTTGTGAAAAGCCAACATTTATAAGGGTGTGCTTTTGGTTTAAATTTTTTTTTTCTATCCCCCATGTTTATTTTTAGCTTAGTCTTACAACAGATGTGTCGGAATCATCATTCCCATTACCAATCCTTGAGGGGGCTCTGGTGCCAATACTTCGAGATAGCACTATCCATGACACCACCCAGGAGCTCACAACCCCAAAACACAATGCGGTGTAAAAGGGTGATCCAAGCAAACTCAAGCTCTTGCTCCAACACTATAGGTAGAGCACCATCCAAGATACTTGAGCTGCAAAAATGTACTTTAATGCTCCATCTAAAGATTTGTAATATAGATATGGAGTAGCGCCAAGGTGGTAACATGTTGGCATCGTGCCCTCAAAGGAGGCATTTTCCTCCTTCTCGACAATGGGAACTCAAACCAATGATCTCCTTCAGATTTTTACTAAGGCCAAACAATGGGGTTTTTCCAATTTTTAGTTGTTTTTAGGTGTTGGCTTGTGTGTGAAATTTGACACTGGAAGTTTTGCATGAAATGCAAGTTTTTGAATCAGCAACTAAGCCAGGTACTTTCCGTATTACAAAAGAGGATCAAGTCACCTGAACTATCATGAGTTCAGGTGGAATTTTGGAGAAGGATCTAATCTAGTCTAAAGATAGACCCTGAAATTCTAATGATCAGATCCATATCCTTATCCCTAGTTTGTTAAAGATAAAATCCCATTGTACCAAAAGTGAGTTTTCAACCTTAGTCCCGATTTCAAAATGTTTTCAACATTTTTTTATTTTTTTGGGTATGCAAGCAAAAAGCAAAAAAAAATGATAAAAGAAAAATGCAATTTTTTACGTTTTGAGAATCTTAAATTGATCATCAAAATTTTAAAAATACCCCCCATGCTTAAGATATGCAATGTCCTCATGCATTAGGAGGGAAAGAGGGATCACCTTAGTGAAAGGCGATTGAATTTAGGATAGTCGAAACCTGGAGAAAGAAAAAGAAGCAGGAAAAATGATGGGTTACCTCCTGTCCAGTGCTACCTTTTACTCCACTCAGCCAGGCATAGTGTCCATCAATGATCAGTTGTGGTCAGTTCTGTTAAATTGAAAGATTCTAAAGGAAGATTCGGAGCATGATCTAAATAGTTCTTTAAACGTTGGTTGTTCACTTGAAAACTCGTACTAGTTGTGGGATCAAAAAGATCAACAGCATCGTAAGGATATGTTTTTAGGGTAATAAACGAGCTGATCCATTTTGACCTTAACTTTCCTAGAAAAATACGTAATCTTGCATTAAAAAGCTAAGCGCGTTGATTGACGTCAAAATGTTTCAGAACAATGTTTTTATCATGAAATTTCTTTGTTCGGCCTTTATAAATCCATGCATTTTCATAAGAAAAATTACGTAATTCCTCCAATTCAGTTAATTGTAATTTTCTATGGATACCGACATCAGAGAAATCCATATTTAATTACTTTATTGCCCAGAAGGCCCTATGTTCAAGTTCTACAGGGAGATGGCATGCCTTCCCAAAAATCGAATGGAAGGAAGACATGCCGAGCGAGGTTTTGAAAGCAGTACGGTAGGCCCATAAAGCATCATCCAACTTGGTGGACCAGTCTTTACGATCAGGACTAACCGTCTTTTGTAAAATATTTTTGATTTCCAAATTAAAAACTTCGGCTTGGCCATTTGTTTGGGGATGATAAGGTGTAGAAACTTTATGATTAACCACATATTTAGAAAGAAGGTGATGGAATGGTGAGTGAAGTGTGATCCTCCGTCACTGAAAATGGCCTTTGCAATGCTGAATCTTGAGAAAATATTTTTCTTAATGAATTCGACAACCATACGGTGATCATTGGTGCGGGTAGGTCCTTCAATCCATTTATATACATAGTTGACTACGACTAGCATATACAAATACCCACCAGAGTTGATGAATGGTCCCATGAAGTCGATGCCCCATACATCAAAAATTTCAACCTCTAAAATTGGATTACGGGGCATCATATCTTTCCGAGTCATGTTGCCGATGCTTTGGCAACGCACATGGGACCAAACGAAAGAATGAGCATCTTTGTGTTGGCTGGGCCAGAAGAAACCAGAATTAAGTATCTTAGCTTCAGTTTTCTTGACCGAAAAATGTTCGCCACTAGCCATTGAATGATAATTTGTCAGAATCTCATGGATTTCTAAATCAGGGACACGTCGGCACAAATGCGGAAAAGGTAGGGCTCCTCCCAAAAATAGTATTTAATGTCATCAAATAACTTATCCCATTTGGTTTTTGGCCAATCGGAGGGGATTCGTTCTATTGCTAGGTAGTTTGGAATGGGTACAAACCAAGGGAGGGTGTTGGCAGCTAAGATGCTTTCATTAAGGAATTGATCAAGGGGGGTCATAAGACGAGAGAGATGGTCTACCACTACATTTTGCGATCCCACCTTATCCTTGATTTCCAAGTCAAATTCTTGGAGTAGCAAGATCCAATGGATAAGGCGGGGTTTTGCATCTTTTTTGGTCAGCAAATATTTGATTGTTGAGTGGTCGGTGTATACAGTGACATGTGACCACAAAAGATAAGATCGAAATTCTTCTAGGGCAAATACAATGGCAAGAAATTCTTTTTCAGTAACACTGTAATTCCACTGTGCATCATTAAGGGTTTTGCAAGCATAATAGATCACAATGGGCTTCTTGTCAACTCTTTGCCCTAGAACGGCCCCCACAGCAAAATCTAAGGCATTAGTCATGAGTTCAAAGAGATAATTCCAATTAGGTCCTTGTAAAATTAGTTCCTCGGTAACATCCTTCTTCAACCTCAAAAAACTCTTCAGGCATTTAGCATTGAAATCGAACAACTGGACTTGAGTAAGTAACTTACTTAAGGGCTTGGAGATTTGGGAAAAATTTTTAATGAAATGGAGGTAGAAACCCACATGAGCTAAAAAGGAGCAAATCTGTTTCATAGTAGTGGGGGGTGGGAGCTTAGAGATGGCATCAATTTTAGCTCTATCTACCGCAATTCCTTTCTTAGAAATAACATGGCCTAGGATAATACCTTTCTGGACCATGAAATGACTATTTTAACAACTAAGGATGAGATTAATGTCTATGCATTTTTGGAGGGTTCTTTCAAGATTCCGAACGCAAAGGTCAAAAGAATCTCCAAAAATAGAGAAGTCATCCATAAAGACTTCTAGACATTCACCTACCAGGTCTGAAAATACTGCAAGCATACACCGTTGAAAAGTCGTCGGTGCGTTGCGGAGACCAAAGGGCATTCTTCAGAAAGCAAATGTTCCGAAGGGATCGATGAGTGTAGTTTTGTCTAGGTCCACAGGATGGACCACTACTTGATTATAGCCAGAATACCCATCAAGAAAATAATAGTATTCACATCCGGCTAACCACTCCAAGATTTGATCAATAAAAGGGAGCAGAAAATGATCCTTCTTGGTGGCAGTGTTTAATTTTTTGTAATCAATGCACACATGCCAAGAAGAAGCAATCCTAGTGGCTATGTTTTCCCCATTTTCATAGGTGACAACTGTTAGTCCAGCCTTTTTAGGAACAACTTGAGTAGGACTAACCTAGGAGCTATTAGAAATGGGGTAGATGATATTAGCAATAACCCACTTTATAATCTTCATTTTTACCACCTCCTACATATTAGGGTTCAAGCGCCTTTGTGGTTGGCAGGAGGGGCAAGAATCGTCCTCTAGATAGATGCAATGAGTGCAATAGGACGGATAAATACCCTTAAAGTCAGAAAGGGTCCAGCCAATAGCTTTTTGATTTTTACTTAAAACTTGGAGAAGTTTTTCCTCTTGTGCCCTAGTAAATCCAGAATTTATGATCGGGGCAGGGTCTGATTTGGACCCAGGAAAATATATTTAAGGGAGTCGGGCAAGGGTTTTAACTCTAGTTGTGGGCCTGGCTCTGAAAGAATTTCTGCCTTAGAAGTTAGTGGTGAAGTGAGAGTGAAGGGGTCTGCTAGAGTGTTAGCTAAAGAATGTGTGGTTAGGGTGGGAGGGTGGGATGAAGTGAATTGTTTAGGAGCCGTGTTAATGGCAAAACAGGAACCCAAGTATGAAATCTGCAAAGTTTCCTCCACTATATCTTCCATTTTTTAATTCGACTCATCAAAGAAATCAGGTTCTTGGAACCGCCTAGAAGCTTGGAAAATATCTAGGGTTACAAATTCACCACCACACATGATCTTCATCTTGCCAGAATCATAATCAATATTGGCGCGAGCGGAGGCTAAGAATGGTCTTCCAATAATTATAGGGGAAAACATTAAAGCTTCTAGTACCTCTATGTCTAGGACTAAAAAGTCTACTGCAAACAGACAATTTTTGACCCAGACAAGGACATCCTCAACAATTCCCCTTGGTTTAATTGTAGATCGGTCTGCTAATTGAAGAGTAACCTCAGCATGCTTTAATTCACCGATCTTAAATTCCTCAAAAACAACTGTGGGGATAATATTAATCGAGGCATCGAGATCCAGTAAAGCGTGATCAAAATAAGTGTCATTAATGACAACTTGAATAAGGGGTGGACCTGGATCTTTTCTCCTAAGAGGCAGTTTTCTCTGCACAACTGAGCTGACTGTCTCTGGAAGGATCACCTTTCCTAGGTTTCGAGGCTACCATTTGGGAGTACACAAATCTTTCTGAAAATTTGCATAGGCAAGAATATATTTTATGGCATTTAGGATAGGGATATTAATCTCTACTTGCCCAAAAAGATCCACTTATTCCTTATCAGTGGGCTCGGATTTCTTCTTTTTGGTGTGTGAAGAGTAAAGGGCTTGTGGAAAGGGTATAGGGTTTTCCTGTTTTGTATTATTAGGTTCCTAAACAAGGTTAGAGGAAGAAGGAGATGAGTTGATCTATTTTTCATTAGAACGGGTTTCTTTAATAGGCAGGGGATCTTGAGTGGTTTTCCCATTCCTCAAAGTTGCTGCATTTGTAGTATGGTTGTTTCTATGATGAGGATGGGAAGCCTGATTGTTATTGAAACCTCGGGGATGTTGTTGTGCTGGGTGAATGGGTTAATTGGGATTTCCACCTTAGAACTGATTCCGTTGATTATTCGGGTTGGGCATGGGTTGGGAAGGTAAATTCCCAACAGGTCGATGATCAGGAGTAACCTTAACTTGATGTTGCAAGTTAGTGATCATGCGGGTTACCTCTGTCATTTGATTATGCATACCTTGTAGAGTCTTCATGACCTGGGAATTGATATCTTCCTGGGATGGTCTAGGTTGATATGCGGGCTGCCCATAATTCCCAAATTGATTTTGTTTGAGAAACGAAATCGGGTTCAGGGCTTTCCAAGAGTGATTCAGGTTGGTCCTCCAGTTCTGATTGTAAGTGTTGGAGGGGTTTCTAAATTGCTCCTATAGAGCATAAATATTTTCCGTGATGGGGTTAAGAATATTCTGATTCAAATAATCAAAATTCTCAGTCAAATCATATGTAAAATCAACAGAAAATTGCTGATCAGCTGGTGTGGCATCATTGTTGTGCATATTTTCTCTTCGAAGAAGTTGAGTGTTAGTGTGTGGAGAGTTAAAGTGTGGAGAATTAAGGTGTGGAGAGTTAAGGTGTGGAGCTTGTTTGTGAGTGAGCTTTTCTTTCATTTTTTTCTGGTGTATTTGCATCTGATCCAGTCATTAAGCTATCATATATAGATGATCTTGAGTGACTGTAACATAGGTGGATTTGGAGTCAATTTCGTTGACTCCATGTCTTGGGTTTTGAGTTCTACCAAAAGTGTCCATTGAAGTCATATTAAATGATTTTTCGCTCATTTCTTCAAGAAGGAGGTAGGCACTTTCAGCATCTTTATTAAGGAAATTGGCCCCACATGAGGCATCCACAAATCTCTTTAATTGATCTTTTAGTCCATGATAGAAGATCTGCACTAACTACCATTGTGGAATTTCATGGTGGGGACAACTTCTTAGAAGTTCTTGAATCTTTCCCAAGATTCATGGAGAGGTTCACCATTTTTTTGTTGAAAGGTCATTATGGATCTTCTTAAAGCATTAGTTCGACTGATCCGAAAACTTTTTTTATGAAAAGCACTCTTTAATTGGGGCTAGGTGGTGATGGGGCACCCAACCGTTCAAGAATAGTGTGAAGCTTTATCTTTTAAAGGAAAAGGAAAAAGTCTCATTAACCACATGTCTTCCTGCACTTTGCGAGAATGGGTGGTTTGAGCAAGGATAGTTAATTCGTCAAGATGACAAAAAGGGTCCTCTCTTGGAAGACCATGGAAATGCTTGATTAGGTTCAGAATAACTGGTTTCATCTCAAAATCCCCTTGTAGTATGACCACCGTAGGTCTTTCCTCATAGTTGGATCATAAAAATCCTTTAGAGGAATGATAGGTTGCAGACGGGGTGGCAGGTTTTGCCCTTGGTTGGCTAGGTTCGTCACAGTCCTAACCAAATTTTCTTGATTTTGTTAAAGTAGAACTAGATGGTTGACCATAAAGGCAAAGGGGATTGTATTTTGAGTTTGGATTTGGGGGCCACCTGGACCAGCAGGATTTTCTGGTTGCTCTAGATGAGGGAGGTTAGGGATGGGGAAGTCAGCTTGTGGGTCGGCTGACGTGTCAGAGGTGGAAGCAAAATTTTTTTGTCGGTTTCCTAGGTTTTCCATATTGCTAGAAGAGGAAGAGGAAGAAAACAAAGATTTTCTGGTGCAGGGGGCAAAATCAGATGGTCCCTCAAGATGTGGGTTCTGGGACCTCCACCGGTGCATGCACTCTTTTTTGGAAGATTTGGAGGGGAGGAGAAGAGAGAGAGATGAGAGAAAGTGTGCAATTCAGACAACAAAATTCTAAACCTGACTTAAATGTGACTCCCTAAAAATTAACCTAAGACTTGATCTACCTAGGAAATAAGAAATCAATAGTGAATACCTATTCTATTGACAAATCTGGCCAAGTTGAATAACAGGAGGTTTAGGACCAAGCATTTCCTAGGAAAACCCCAGGGGCTTGTGCAAACCTGTGCCTGGTCGTTTGGCACGGCCCCTCAGCCTGACACCAAATATAGATAACAGAATTGGTTTTAACTAGAGAAAACTTAAAACCTATATAGCAAGCCTAAGTTGATGAAACGTTAGGGGTCAAATTGCTATAATTTTTTGTTAGGTCGAGGAGAGCATAGTGCACACAGAATGTGGAGGGCATTGATATGGGTAATGCTCTGTTATTTCAAACTTTTTGTGTGTGCAAGATTAGAAGGTGATTCCAATAGCAAATAAGTTGTCACACAAATTTTATTTGTTTTTCTGCTTTTAGAATTTGATTTAGCATAATGTATCTTAGGATTTTCTTTTCAAGGATTCAAACAAGTTTGAGATTCTACAAACAAAAGCAAATCAAGTTGTATTGGTGAAGAAAAGTTTCCTTTAATTTGTTGGCTTTTAGAAATGAAAAGAGACCCTAATCAACTAAATCCTAAGTAGAAAATTAACTACAAATGAGTTTATTTTTAAGCTTTCAGTTTAAGTAGTGGTTGAATATTGCAAAAAACAACACTAGTGTAAGTCAAATCAAATAATGACTCCTAAAAATATTTTTTTATGATTTTAGGAATTTGTTTGATTTTTTTTTAGAATTTTCCTTTGTGCTGGTGTCAAAGTCCAGAAATGATACCCGATGGTATTTTGGTCTTTTCAGTACCACCACCAGCCTCAGAAAATTTTTTATAATTTTATGTGATGCGTAGAATTTTACAAGGATTCCAAAAAACTAAATTTCACAAAAATTGGATGAGCATAAAAATTCTTAAAATTCACGGACATAGCAAAATAGGAAGATTAGAGGAGATGACCCTTCTACAATTAAAAAATGTTTAAAAATTAAATTCAAATCCAATTAGTATGAAATTTTGAACAGATGGTACTCACTTGATTTGGAATCACTAAGTGAAATTTCAAGATTTTTAGAGGCCTGTGGTGCTGGGAATTGATTTTTGAAGTACGGACAAAAGTTTGGACCCGAAAATCAGACTACCAACACTTGAAGTGAAGTGGTATTTAATGATGCAAAGAAGTAATCAATTGAATTTTAAATGAAACCACACCACTTATCTTTGTTTGAGATCTTCAAGGCCAAGTTTAATGTGTTTTAATAGTTTTTAGGGCTATGTGTGACTAGAAAGAGGAACCAACCTGAATTTTCATAGGAAGACAAGGAATTGCAAGCTCTTCCTTCCAAAATCTTACTTTCTTCCTACAGTTCCTGCACACATGAGAGAGAGAAAGACAAGGGGATGAGATCCACTTATCAATAAAGAGACTAAATGAATGTAAAGCTATGCCTCCCTAGCAATAGTGCAAAAAAGTGATAGCGAAAATATGCAGTTTGTTAATTAAGCAATTTAGTGTCATTGTAATGTGTAAATCCGCTTTCGCTTTTAAATTTATAAACCTAGATAGTGGGGTATCTAGGGTCATCCAAAAAGGCAATTTGTTTGCAAAATTATGTCTCTCACTTGAAGTTAGAAATCAACTTTCTTTTTGGTGTTTTTCAATATATAATTTTTAGGGTTTTTAAATAACAAGGCGATGTCGTTTCCACGTCGGAGCACCACTGTCACCTCCATCTTCTCTAGCTACAATAGCCGCACCAGGCTGTGTTCTTTATCAAGGATATTCCCAGGCCATGCAGAATCCTCCCATGTGTCTTTCCAAGCACCTAATTCCAGCCAACATAGTTGCACCCACCATCAATTGGATCATCCACCAGCTGCTGCACTCACATGAAGAAGGCATGGGCTAATAGTCCCACATCATGGAAATTGGGAGCAACGCAGTAGAATAAATTGTTTTTGTGTTAAGGCCTTATCACCTCAGACACTAGGGGTGAGGTCCCCGCTTCAGTCGCTCACCCGAACCTACCTAAGCGTTCACTCCTCTCTCATCACCACTGTCGGTGAGCTTAGACCCAATACTGCATAAACCCATACTCAAATCCGTATACCCGATTAAGCCTGGGTTTGAAAGAGGAGGAAGGAGAAATCTGTGAGTAGGGGAGGGGGGGTTTCTGCTCTCTGATGTTTAACTCTGTGAATTGTTCCCTTGTGCTTATGAAGAGGAGGCACTAAAGAATGGAAGGAAAGAAGGCGGAGAAGCCTTGAAGAAGTGAAAGAAGAAAGGCTCTTTATAGAGCACTGTAGCAAGCATTTTTTAAGTCGTCTGATATTGAGAAGGTGACATCTGATTGGCTAAAGTAGGGTTCTGACACTATGGAAATATTGAAGTTTAAGTCGTTTAGGCCACTATGCATTTATTTCATACCTTGAGTAGTTAATAAATATGTATCCAAACTAGTAATTGGTGATCTAAATCACCATTATTTTATCTTAGATATCTTTTTGTCCTCTTAAACTCTTGAAATACTCATGTCTTACATTGAAGATCAGTTTCAAGTAGATATTATTCATTGTATATCATTATTGGCTTGATTTCCTATGCACATTTTAATTGAGTTTAGTGTGTGAATTGCAATACTTACCCCATGTGTTTGACCTCAAACTTTATTTTAGATATTTGATTTATAAATTTTATTTGTTGATTGAGCTATTTGGGAGATTTTGCTACAACGAAACATATTTAAAACTCCCCAATAGCCCTGTTAACATTTTGGTGCTATTGCTGGGGAGCAATGCGTAATTCACCGCTATTCTTTGTTTCATTTGATTATATTTGAGCACTAACTTGCCCTATCTATTTTCTTGTGTTTTTGCAAGGTATATCATGAGAAGATCTTCCGTGCAAATCAGCCACTCCCAAGGCAGGTAATCTCTCTTCTTCCCTAATCTCCTAATCCTTGGAAGAAAGAAAAGGAAACAAAACTAATTAGGATTCATCTGCCTCACTTTTCTAGTAAAGATCACTTAAAAGGCAAGTTTCCTGATTTGCAAAAAAGCTCATATCTGATTGAAGTTAAGACTATTTTGATTAGAGATCCCCACCCTGATTTCCTATACCTACTAGGGATTTATGCTTAATTCTGATCTTCTTGGACTATACACTTCTTGTTTGAAATCCAAGAAGAACATTTTGAGATCAAATTAGACTTGAAATAGAGCCAATTAGTGTCTCTACTCTAGGATTTTTGGAGCATTAGTTCACATTTTACCTGCATAAAAGGAAATTTACCCTCTCGCATTTGTGTGCCACCCAAACCTTTGCTTGAAAAGATATAATCGGGAAGAACCCTAAAATCAGGCTCTAAAATTCACTTGAACCCTAAAATTGTGGACCTAATAACTTGAGAGTCAAATCAGGGTGATTTTTGGGTCTTGACTTAGATTTCATTCTCCATCTTTTAGGACTGGTCAGGTGAAGTTGGTCTTCATTGTAGGCCAATCAACCTCCAAATTAGGGAACAAGTCAAATCAAATTCTAAATCAAGTGAAATCCAAGGCACTAATTAGGCTAAAATTGGTAGACTTAAGGTCTTAAGCTCGTACATTCTGGTCTACTTGGAACCGCAGTGACAAGGAAGGTCGAGTGGGGGGAAACCCTATAACCCGGGAGGACGCTCTACCGTGTAGGGGACTTTGCAGGGCTCTCCCTTCCTGGCTGCCCAGGTATTTCTTGGGTGTGCAAATTTCTGATTCAGAGGTATCATCCACCTCGAAACAGCCATAGTCATCCAAAAATCTTTGGGTGCCTTGATTGGGTCCAATTCATATCCAGTCCCTCATCCCTTCTATAGAGCACATACACAGGAAGGTCCTTAGGTTTTTAACCTAAGAGGCCTCATTAAATCTCCTACAAGGATTTCTTTCAGATATGATCAGTTCCAATCTGAACCTGAGTTTGATTCTTGATTCTGTTCCATCACTTGATTCAAAAATGTAACCTGACATGTTAGGAAAAGTGATTAGGAAACATGTGTCCCAAAATGACTATCAAGGATAAGATGATTGAGGCTGCCTATAGAAACCATGAGGAATATTATGAAGCCTTAGATAGGGACATTCAGGATAAATTTGCAAAAACAACAGACCACATTCTGAACCATATCGAAATAATATGGACATGAATGAAACACGATTCAACCCAGGATGATCTCTTAGCAGAATACATTGAATTAATGAAATTACATAGCAATGAGTGTCTGCAAGGTTGGTCAAATCCTTCACTTTTAAAAAAAAAAACCAAGTTCTCATGGAGAAATGGGGAAAATTGTTGAATACATTATACAAAGACATTGATAAAAAATACCCGTCAGAGGTTACATCTTGGAGTAATTCTAGTGATTAACATAATTTCCCAAATCCCGGGGTCAAAAATCGAGTTTGTTGTGAAACCCCAACCCAAATGGAATTTGATTCAAATTATGTACAAATTGATATGCCTAATCTTGAGATGGGTTGGGAGGACCTGATTGTAGGTGATCACGATTTCGAACCAGCCCTAGGAAACCAAGAAGTTGTCCATCGAGCTTAGATTTCCCCAACACCTTCGATGTTGAGCTTAAAACAGAACTTCTCAAGAATGTAAATCCCGAGCCTTATCCTGTTAAGGTGATTCTCGAGAATGGTCCTGACATCCCAATAGAGCCCAACCTAGATTCTAGTGTTCCAATCCTTACCCTTAACCTAGAACCTGGATTCGAGGCTATTTAGGATTATCATAAGGCCCAAAGTGATAAGAATTAGAGTTTGTATTTGAATTGCAATTATGGGCCTATATTTGATAAATACACATCTCCAACCTCCTCAAAGAAACAAATTAATTTTTTGAAAGTCACGCCGATCTATGATACAGAAACCGAGGGGTTGGAAGAGCTGGAACTCGATTGGGTCTATCCGAGGAACCAAGAACCTTAGCCCATACCTAATAAGGACACCTTTTTGAGCTCAAAATTTAAAATTAGGGTAGACCCAAGTTAGGTTGTTGCTTCTTCACATCATGATTTATTCTGTGGTAGAACTCCCAATGTAGAATCAGATTCAGAAACTTATTCTTGCAAGTTCTCCAATGATTTTGAATCTTACTTTGATTTCGAAGAACTATTGATTCCTATTGACTCCAAACCAGTTTACGACCACAACAACCATGACCCACCCTTTGATTCTGACGTTGAGGTCAATGATTTGAATCTCCATGATGCCACCTCTTCTATAGCACATACAGAACCTTCTCGAATCCAATTCCAATCTTGACACACCACCAGAATCAACTTCTACTCTGATTCACCTCTCTCTGATCTGATCGCACATGATTCCTCTCCATCTTTTAATTAGGTTTCAGACATTGATCAGAATACTAATCACATCCCATCCTTTTCTAATCACTCTTGTAGGGTTCATACATCCTCTACAGCTTTGTTTTCTTTTGAGGATCCCTACTCTAACCAAGCTGAATCGACTCAGCCAAACCCCAGATTCTCACTTCTACATACATTTGAGCCTCGAAGCATCTAGTGGGCTTTGTATCTCTTGATTCACATCTACCAATGTTGAAGGCAGAAAACTATGCATTCACAATTGGATATGAAAACCCATCATTGTAGTTCGAGTCGTGAAGAGATCCGTTCAACAAATAAAATTTATACCGAAAAATCTGTAAAGAAGTTCCAGGTCGAACACAGGGAGGCAGACGTTTGATTAAAAATATGCATTTTATTTTGTTTGTCACGAAACAGAATAGCTGGTTGAAAACTAGATATCTATTTAACAAATAATAAATAGAAGAGAGAAAGAGAATATTACAAATAAAAGCAAAAGGGATGTAGAATAAACATGGATTTCATAATAAGTTGTTCATTACGCTACTCATTATGACTAGAAAGCGAGAAATCTATACTAGAAAGCGGTAAATCTACTCTAGAAGGTAGTAAAAAGAATGGAGAGAGAAGTATCTCCTCGACGATCGCTTAGAGGATGAGCCAAACGGGACAACGCCTGGAAGACAGGGAACGAAGCAGGAAGAAGGAAGACGAAGTGGGAGGAATGGGAACAAAGCAGCATGTCGTCGTCGTCGCGGGATCCACTTCTCGAATGCAGAGAGATGACAACCACAGGATGCTCCACGAAAGGGGACGAAGGTGAAACAATTAAGATTTCCACTCTAGAGGACCATCCCGGGTGTGGGACAAGCTCTTAGAGCTTCGGAAGCGGTGAGAGAAGAGAAGAAGGGATGAGAAATTCATAGGGTAGGGGTCTCCTTTTATAGTTGCAAGGAGTGGGGTCATTTTGTTCATTACAACATCAAAAATATTAATTCAGGACCTTTAGTGACGGATTTATCTGTCACTTAAGACCTGAATGTGGCCAATGTGCGCACGACACGCGCGCCCCCTCGCCTTCACTGCTTCAACGCCTGCGCACGTTCGCACAAGATCGAACCCCTTAAAACGTTCCTTGCCATCAACGCTCGCCGGCGTGCGATCGAGCGTGCTCGATATGCATCTAATCGCGTAGGCATTATTGGCTGATCCGCTCTGCTCGCTGCCGATAGAATAGTTGTGATGGTGCGCCCGCACGCAAGGAGGGGACACCGCTCTTGCATTTCGAATCCTCATCTCCTGCCTTCACAGCGCCTTAATCGCTGCGCTACGCGTGCGGTTGAGGCGCGTTGATGATTTTGCATACGGCCGATCTCGACCTTTCGATCTTCATTCGATGGTATAGATCAAGCATTGCTTATGCTTTCAGCTGAGGAGAGGCCCTGGATGAGCGGCGGTGTGGCACATTCTCGGCCATTGGATGAGCATCCAACGGTAGAGATTTGTCGAGCAGGTGAGGAAGAAGAGCTGCGGTCGATGCTGGGTGGCTATGATGGCGCCACATGGTGCCATCTTCGCCGTCCATCTTCTGTGTGTCATAGATGGTGCTATAGATGTCGGATTGGATCAATTTTCATGTCGTTAGGCTTCTATCGTTGATCCGAACCCATCCGTGCGGTCGGATTTGTCGTCTAAGGTGAGAATTAACACCATCTTGACCCTTGATCTTTAGGGTTCCTCGGTCTCTATCTGGTGCTACGGATGTCCGATCAGGGCAATCTTGGAGTCGTTGAACTCCAATCATTGCCCTAATCAGATCCATATAGTTGGATCTTCGATCCGATGCCCCAATTAACAAGTTGCCCTGTCCCTAGCCATAAAAGGAGACAATTAACCAACATTTTATACAGACTAACCTAAATACAAGATGATGCATGTTATGAAATATTTATAGTATGTGATGCAATTCTATGCTTAGGAACATGCATAAATAAATAATTTATGTGATATAAACATGTTTACATCACACCCACATACCTATCTTTTGCTAGCCCCTAGCAAAACTATATGCTATTTATAAGAGAATTAAGTTAGATTTCTTGGCCAATAGTTATTTTCAAAACCTAGTGATTTCAACTAGGACCTGAACTACTGAGACACAACAGCACTCGGGTATGTGCCAAAATGCAGACCGCCTTCAGTTCTCACCTTATTCAAAGAGGGATCTCTTTTTCTTCTTTTCTAATTTTTTTTTTGGATTTTTGAGCTCAAGGTTACAGAGCGGCATTCTACGGCCACTCAACCCACCCAAGACTTGATGAGAACCCTAGGTTCTAAGCATCTTTTTGTGAAAGTGATAGACTCGTTGTTCGGCAATCAGAATGAACTTCGGGTTTCTACGCCCCTAGGTGACCTTAAAATGAAATCTGCCTAAAGGTGCATCTATACGACCGGTTGCTTTCTCCCTACTTTTATTTTTATAGGGTAAACACAAGGGTGAATCTAGTGTATATCTCCCCGGCTTATTCTACTTCTTCACTTCTTCCTAAGTGTTTTTGGAATTTTTAGTGCATTTCTTGAGCTGGGTTCTGGACAATCGGTCGATGAGCTGTTACCACCGACAACTTGCTAGCCATACTCATGTGGCAAAGTGTGGCTTATTTCTTTTTGTTTCTTTTTCTTTCTTTTCTCATTTTCTTTTTCTTTTTCTTTTCTTTTTGAACTATCTTTTTTTCTTTTTAAGTAGGTGGCTTCCCTGGTGTAAGATTTACCTAAAGGCAGCAAGAAGAGGGTGGTCCAATGACTGAGCTCTGGACAACCTACCTATGGGTTGTTACCCACGATAACTTGCTAGCCATATCACCCTAGAAGGTTCATTAGCTACCCAATTTCCATTAAGACCGCCGAACAATGAGTCAGTGACGAATAGTGTGTAGATGCTTAGACTTAAAGTTCCCTCAAATCAGAGGGTGGGTTGATAAGTCATGTACTTATCACCAAACTTATTTAATCAAATTAGAAATAGAATTCAGGATCGCGACGACTCAAGAAACAAATCCACATTTTAGTGGATACCCAGGTTGATTAGGTCCAAAGACCTGAAGGGTCTTCGTGTTCAAATCATATAGTTTTATTTCCTAAGATCGAAAATTTTCTAAAGCCCAAGTTCTCTTCCCTAATTCCACAAATTTTTTTTATATATATAAATAAAAAGAAAATAAAATGAATCTACGGAACTAACGAAGTAATTAAGAGATGAATATCCACCCCCCCATGGCTATCTAATGCAATGTCCTTATTGTATTAAAAAGACATTAAACAGAGTGTAGTAGAGTAGAAAGCACCTAAATTACGTGAATAATGGGTCCGCTCTAAGATAAACAGAAACTATATACGTGCTGAATTTAGTGTCTTCAACTAGGCACACTATACAAAGAAGAGAAATAAAGAATTCACATGTGCAGGTCAGAATCAGAAAAAAAAGATGCAACCTAAGACTTGCCAGCAGATGTCTACAGATGTTGACCAGATTGTGATGTAGACCCGTACCCTATGGTCGAGAATATCTAAGGTTCTGGATAAAAATTACCCAAAACCTAAAATCAGTATGCAAGCAGGGTCAGGCCTGCAATTTATGAGGATGCAACCCAAGACCAAAAAGTCGGGTTACAAAGAAATCAAGCTCAAAAGGATAATCAATGATTATGTGCTTGGGTTGGTCATCCTCAAAACAAATGTCCTAAGGGTCCTAGTTTGATGGTTTCAGATTAATTGGAACCCTTAGACTTGGTCTTCTACTTCCTTCGGAGTTTGCTTCCCAAACCAAAATTTCCCAACTTCTATACTCATTCAAAATGTCAAATTCCTGGACCTCTTGCATATTAATCACCCCGTTTGAGATTTCCAAGTCTAAAAGATGTGACTGAATCAGAATTGACTTGGGTCAAGTTATCTCAAAAACAGAATCATCAATAAGCTCAATGGGTTGTAACTGACAATTAGGGCATTGAATTGAATCCTTCAAAAAATGCAATTCTATAAGCCCCAATAAGATCAGTTTCCTCACTTATTGGGCCATCATATGATCTATCGGATTCCTCAAGCCAAATTCTCCCACAGAAATCGTGTTCTGTAAACTCACATGAGACTTCGCAAATTGATTTTTCACCCTCAGACTCATGGAAATTTAAATCAGTATTAATGTACGTCCCAAAATCATCCATCACTTTCTAGTCCATGGAGCATACATTTCCTCATACCCCGGCTCAGGGATCTCAGGTGAAGAAATTAGATCATCCTCAATTGGTTGCCCTAAATCAGTCTGGTCGGCCTCGTAACACGTGTCCCCCTAGTAGGTGCCTGAGCGATTTCTGACATTGGCTCTCCTGAAGGGGGTTCATCCTAGGAATCATCCCATGATTGAACTAAAGCAACCACAAATCTCATTCTCAATTTCACTAACTTCCCAAGTAAAAACTCACCTGAGTCCTTATCCTTAACATCCTGGAGCAAATCCAACAAATACTTGTTTAGATCATCAATCATTTCAATCAGGGGCTCCAATTCTTTAGTGCAAGGTATTGGCTAAGCTTCTAAAGATTGTATAGTATTCCTCAAGTTAGCCAAAACCTTATCTTGAACTAGGTTAACCTGAACTAAATGACTTGGCTCAGGGTTGGGTGGGTTTGGGATCAATGCAATGGAGTTAACGAATTGAGATTCATGATACCCTTCCTGATAATAGGCCATTTCGGATTATTCATAAGGTGGTGATGACCTAAAGGCAATGTATTCAGAGGACGAGTAAAGATCAGTGTATCCTTCTTGATTGTAGATCGTATTAGGTTGTCCATGAAGGGATGACGATCTATAATCGATGTGGCTCGAAGATGGATAGAAGTCACAATTATGGTGTTCAAGGTTTGACCTCGAACACAGAGCTCCATAACTGTATCCCCAATCGGAGTTATCCCGACTAATAGATGGTTGATTACAGTACGAGTCGAGATAATCATCATGTTGAGAATAAGTCATAACAGGAGGGAAAGAGTGGGAATGCGTATAAAATGTGGAAGGATTCATGACAAATGGGAGGAAGAAAGGCACCTTGCAATACAAACAATCGAACCTGTCCTTATGTGGGCTAGCCTAATGACCTACAAACTCCCAGAACCCGTATTGGGATAAAGAAACGATTTGATCTACTTTCTGTTCGATTCAACCAGTTAGAGGGAGGGACTGGGGAGAAGGTTCTTCCTTTGGCTTGCACCTTCGGTTCCTAGTGTGCCCTCCAGCCATGATCGTTTGATTCTGCTACCCTAGCTAGACATCAGATTGAACAGTAGAAACAAACTAATAAAAAATAATCTCATTTTGAGCTCCGAAGAGCGAGTCGAATCCTTAAGGCTAACATCTACTCTATTTTAATTAGGGTTAGGTTTGAATGTGCTTTGGAATGTGATGGGCCCTTTATTTGGGTTGTGCCCTTAATGATTGATTGATGTGTGTGTGCATGCATAACCAGTGATTTTCAAGTAAGATTATTTTTGATGCGGTGAATTTTAGGGTTCAAATCTTGCTTAGTAGCTTTTAGGATTCAACTTTAGGTATTTTCAAACAAGTTTTGTTGGCACACCAAGTTTTGAAAGCACAGGTGAAGATATTTTCCTTTGAAGCTTAAAAGAATGTGGAGTGCCTGGTAAATCCTTAAGAGTTGAACCTATGTGGAAGCTACTTAATGAGTTGATTTTAGTTGAAGTGGTGCAGCCCAATCAACTCAAACAATTGACCTGTTGCACCACTTAATTAGGCACACAAGTGATTACCTAATCTGAATTCTACTCGATTATGTGTTTGGGTGTGTGTACCAGTTCCAAAGATTGGTTTACCGGTTGAGTTTGAAAATCAGATGAGGTTGTGTACCTCTGTGAGAATTTTTTTTTATTTTTCTTTTTAAATGCGGAGGGTAAGGAGGGTGTTGGTGTCAAACAAAAAATCAAAACTAACCTTAGGGTTTATAAGAACACCTGGGATGATTCATGTTTGTGTTATGATTGCACAGTAAAAATACACCTACAATTGTGCCATCTTGTGCTATTTCCTAGCATTGCAAGTGTATATTAGGTAGCCATAGTCGCATTTGTAAAAATAAACACATGCATGCATTTATTTGAGAGGGGAGGAGAGTGAATAAAATGGCCTGGAAATTAACATTTTCCTTAAGTGTTGCCTCGCAAATTCACCATCTTTATTTTTATTTTTTATTTGACTTTGAATTTCTTCTTCGCAACTGCAAAGCATGGCTTGATCTTCTTCGCACCATGCTCTGCATAGCCACTCCCTACCAGCCATGCACAGCCCAGGGCATGCCAGTGCTTTCCTCCTTCCTCTTTAAAAAGGCACGACTATCTTCTTTGCAAGGGGAGCCTGGTCCAACAGAGAAAAAAACACACAGCAGCTTTCCCCTCCAGGCCATCTCCTCCCCTCTCCCCTCCATACGCAGCCTCTCCTCCTCTTGAAGGGCAATGCTGTAGGCAGGAGCAGCTCATAGTGGTACACAACCACCACTGTGAGTCCCACCACCACCCAGCTCATCAAAGAGCCGGTGGGCGTGGTGGTTCACCGCTCTGTTTTCGTCATTCCATCCACGTCTGCCATTGCCATAGAGTCAAGCTTTGAAGCTCAACCGCCATTGCAGCAACGCATCGGCCACCGCTCGCTCGTACGCAGGCCACCGCGCACGCCAACAGCCGGCGCAGCTCTTTCGGCGCGCGCTAGCAAGTCGCCGCCACCCCTCAACGCGCCCGCCAACAGCCGACGCAGTCCTTCCGCATGCGTGTCAGCTCGCTCAGCGGTGCCTGCACACGCAGAACTGCCAGCACCCGGTCGCGCGAGCCGAGCGTGCACTGTAGCCACTGTTCACGCGTTTCAGCAGAACACTGTGGCTACAGTGTGGTGACCGGTAAGTTTCTCACTTATCCAATCACCAGGCGCTCTCTCTCCGCGCCGCGACCGTAGCCAGCCCGTCCTCACACCCCCACGCTCGCATCTCTCTCCGCGCCCGCTCTCACGTCTGCACCCGCCCGCTCCCAGCGCCCGCACCCGCCTCAACGCGCAGCGCGGTGCGCTGTGGTCCCTTCCCCGTGCCCACTCCCTCCTACGTGCACATGTACCTTCGTGTGCCTATGCGCCTGCACCTACGCGTGGCATCAGACGACAACCGCTGCATCAGACGACTTAACGCCTACTCCATCTTCAGCAGACTCTCTCTCTCTCTCTCTCTCTCACAGACACTCACCTCACACATACACACACACACACACTCTCGTACACACACACTCTCACTTGTACACGCCCATATACACACTTATATATATACCTATATATATTTATATATATATATATATACATATATATATATATACATATTAGTACCTATACAATTATATATAAGTATATATACATACGTACATACATACACATATATATATATATACTTATATATATATATATACACATATATATTTACATATATACATATATTTATATACATATAAATATATATATATCTACACATAGATTATTACTCATACAACTAAGTATATGTATATATACATATATATATACATATATATATACATATATATACACATATATTTATACATATATACAAATATACAAATATACATACATATATACATATATATCTATAACTTTATATACAAATGTATATATATACATATATATCTACATATATCTATATACATATATTACTATATATATACATACATATATATATACATCTATATAGTTATATTTACATACATATATATATATATATATATATATATATATATCTATACATATATTTACATATCTATATATATATACATATATATACATATATATACATAACTACATATACACCTATATAATTATAACCATACATATATGTACATGTCGATATATATTTACATATATACATACATATATATATTTTCATATCACCTACCATAAGTTGTATCGCGGGAATATCTGCACCAGTTGCTGATATTCACCGATACACGTGTACAGAAAGCGTCTTCGCACACATCTTCCACCCATCCATCCTGCACTTCACGCAACACTTCATCCTGTTGGTTGCATCTTCCTAGACGACGACCGACTCGACACCGTGCTACACGCCATCTCCACCTCCACCCCCCCTATATACATATATAATATATACCTATATATATATTATATTTACCGTATCTCTATTTCTCTTTCTTGCCATTAAAAAGATAAAAAAAATATATACAAAAGAGAAAAGATAATCCTTGACTTGCAGGTACTCAGTCTTGTGAATAGCAAGATCAGTTTTGGAACCCTAATTTGGCTCAAAGCCAAGAACCTGATTTTGAGGGTGTACCTCAAGGACAAAAATTATCAGAAAAAAATCTTAAATAGAAAAGCACCAAAAACATAATAAACGAACGGAAGAGATTCGTTGTAGGAAAGGCGTAGAAATTTATTCACCTCTAATCCCACTTCCCTGAGTTCGACCCTGGGCCTAAAAGTGACTAAGATAAAATCAAGTAGGCCAAGTAAAAAAATTTTGTAAAGAGATGGTTAGGCTCGATTTAGGTTAACCACTATACTCATTTCAACGATAAAATCACCATATTAACACAACCTATCTGGGTCCAACCACACCTTTTTCTGGCGCCGTTGCTGGGGAAGTGCGCATTCAAGTAAGTTTCTACTCCATTCCTTTAATTTTTCTCTTCTCACACCCTTCTTTTCACGTGTGTTTCTGTTTGTTGGTGTGCAGGTGAACCAGCTGCGAGGAGAAGGCAGACAGACGAAGTCGGAGATGTGGGCAGATCCAAGGCGGGAACGAGAGCGTGAAGATGCCGGCACCGCACTGGAGCTTCGCACACGTTGCTGAACAAGTAGGTCTTTCTTTCTTAGCAACTTAGGTCAACTTGTCACCTTAATAATATAAAAAAAGAAAAAAAATAACTAAAAAAAAAACTAAAAATACTTCTTCGGATCTCTTGGGGCAAGTGGATTAAAAATCACTTGTTTCATTATTTGTCATCACTCCCACTGGCTCAGGATTTCCTGCCAACTTCGCATAGTGAAGATCCTAAAATCTTGATTCTTGAATCTTTTGCCGTGTGAAGTATTCTTTGAGGCAAAGATAAATAGATTGATTACCATCCCTTTTTTCCTCATTAATCTGTAATTCGGGATCACCTTTTTGGTGGGGAGACTTGGAATTGAGTTGATTCCAGCCCCACCAAGACCTTTCACGTGCCTAAGATTCGATCCCGAATACTTCAACCCCAACAATTTGATTTTCTTTATCTTATGGTTGAGCCTTGTGTGTGGAAATCATTTTGGTGATTGGGAGCACTTGAATTGAAGTGCTTTGGCAACCTTTCACACTAATCTAAAATTGATTCATGCATCCACACAAAGAAATCTCCATCTAAGGAAGCCCATTGCATTTTAGCATGCATTAACCAACTGAAATTGAAGAAGGGTTTGTTGGGCTTAGAAGAAAACTTGTATTCTCTCAAAACTCGAAAATTGGTTGAATTGGTAATTCAGCAAAATCCTAAAATCATACTACTTAAGGTTGAATTCTAAAAACCATTCACCAATTAAAACTTCAATTCGGGGAGATTTCCCCGTTGCCTGCTTGGTTTACACACTTTGTAAAATGAATCACTTGGGCGTTACCCGTAAATAATGCCCTTCACATTCCAGAAGCACTTGATCCTAAGCCTCTAACTAAAATTGGTAGAAACTTGACCCTTATTAAGGATTGGAGGTCTAACTACCTGCTTGTAGTGCCTACGTGCTGGTGAGGGTTCTCGCGTGTTATCGGGTGTCTAAGACTGGGGAAAATGACCTTTCAATCTGGCCCGGTGGTTTCGCGGTGCTCGCATTCGGTTCCGTAGGTCATGATAGTAGGTAACTTAGATCTTTAGGTCTAAGGGCACACTGTAGAGGTTAGGAATTTGATTGTATTGATTTATCATCAAGTGTACCTTTGCGGCGTCATTTCTCCCATCTCTTTTCCCTTTGTATCCCCCCAATTCTTCCTGCGGTAGTGCATGTTTGGGAGGAGGTCACAAAACCCTGAACTGTGTGAATTGCTTGATAATTTTAGAAAAGAAGCCAAATCATCCTCCTCCACAAACATGGCTACACGCCCACCCCCAAATCCCGAGGGAGGAAATCGCCCTCAAAACCCACCAGGTGGTGGAGCCTTAGATCCCATAACTCGCCTCCAAGGCCAAATTGAAATGTATAATGAACAAATTGAGGCCATTAGGAAAACATTGGAGGAAATGCAGAACCCTCCCGAATGGGAGGAGCCTAGGTCTCTTAGCTCCTATCAAAATCCCATTGCTACAGAGACCATAGAACAAATTCGGGTCCCCATGGGCGGGGACGACTTTGAATTGAAACCTAACATAATTGGCCTGGTAAATTTTCACTTCTATGGTCTTGCAAGTGAAGATCCTTTTCTCCACTTGGAAGACCTAACCAGATTGGTTGAAACTATTAAATAAAGAAATATTGGGTTACCTATAGTCCTCATGAAAATGTTCCCATTTTCATTGCGGGATAAAGTGTCACAGTGGTTACGCACCCTTGGGAGAACCATCCACTCTTGGGAAGAGATGCGAATAGCGTTTCTTAAGAAGTTCTTCCTAATCAGGCAAACCAATGCGCTTCGCCGTGCTATCACTTCATTTACGCAACAAAACGGCGAACAGTTTCATGAGGTAAGGGAGCGATATAATGACCTCCTCAGGAAGTGTTCGCACCACGGTCTGCCTAAGTGGCATATAGCCCAGATTTTCTACTATGGGCTAAATGAGACTTTGAAACAGATTGCAGATGCTTCCTGCGAAGGGAATTTCATGAATAAAGACGAGAATGGAGCATTTGAATTATTTGAAAATATGAGCGAAAACTCAATGAGCAATGCTTCCATTGTCGCCTTTAATCATACCAGCCTGCCCCGTAATGTCCAGGAAGTTGACACGGGACCCTCCCATTCATCCACAGATCTCACCCTTATCGCACAGAAATTGGATGAAGTCTCTGTCGTGCACAAGAAGCTGAACAAGCTTCTATCCAACCACGCCCGTTCTATGGCAAACACCCCCACCTCACCACTTCATCACAATCCCAATTCTTCCAACACCAAGCTTATCCCGAGAAACCCCATAAGGCCTTCCTTACCGAGTGTCACACCGAGCGATTCAGTAAGTCATGTGGATCTGGCTTCTACAAGCCAGTATTTTGACACGGAGGACCAAGCCTCCGTGTGCTCGGATGCGTATCTACATGCAGACACATCTTCTGGCATAGAAGATGCTTGCACCCTAGGGAACAACCCATTCTCTACCACTTATAACCCAGGGTGGTGAAATCATCCAAACTTCGCATGGTCCAACAACCCGCAGTGCCAAAACCCCGCTGGTGGACCAATGCGGCTGTTCGCACCCGTCATCCCAAAGGCCCAGTCTAATCCTATGGTGAATCCATCATCAGGCCCTTGTGTACCGCAACCAAAACACGCATCAAGTCCTCTTGATAAATTGATGCGAATGATGACGGAAATGTCAAAGCGCCATGAAGAGAACATGACCTCTCTTCAGCACCAATTGGCGTAGTAGAATACTGAGATCAGTCAACTATGCATGGCGACTCGATCTCAAGGCACTCTCCCAGCCCAACCTGTTCCAAACCCATGAAATTTCGTATCCCGTGGTCCTCAACCACAGGTACGACCTTCTCAAGGGCAGGTTCATCAGATTCTGCAAGCTCCGAGCATTCCACCGAGATTTCAGGCTAATCCCACTGCAGCACCTCACTCTTATGTCCCTATTGCGAACCCTCCTCCGCCGCATGATCCGACTGGACCCACATCATCCAATGCGATCACAATGAGGAGAGGCAAGCAGACCGTCGATCTGCCTCGACCTGATCCTACCCTGTCTTCTTCATTGCCCTCTCGTTCGGGATGCGCACCGCATTCGCGAGAGGACGATACACCCAAATTGGTGCGAGAATTAGTCCCATTCCTTGAGGCTTTACTGAGGGAGCCAAAAGGCAAAAAGAAAGATACGCAGGCCTTTGAAAACCTACGTAATTTGTTCAGGGATGTTGAAATCAAGGTACCCCTACTCGAGGCTATCGACCACATACCTACTGTCGCCCGATTTCTCAAAGACTACACAACACCCAGGCGACAGTCAAAGAAAATTAAGAATCCGGTGGTTCTCTCGCCCCATGCGAGTTGTGCTATACTGTCAAATCGACCACCAAAGCAGAAAGATCCCAAGAAGAGCCTGGGACACTCTCGTCCCAAGAAATGCCAGACCTTTCACCATCCACTCTCGAGCTAAAAGAGCTACCTAGTACACTTAAGTGTTTTTTCCTGGGACCAAATGAAACACTCCTTGTAATCATTAGTTCAAAATTGACCACGGAGGAAGAGTGCAAACTAACTGAGGTCCTTATGGAACACAAGGCAGCCATTGGATGGTCTTTATCAGACTTATCTGGCATTAGCCCCTCCTACTGCACTCACCATATATATACGGAGGAGGAGGCTCGACCTTCCCGCGAGATGTAGCAACGTATCAACCCTAACATGTGGGAGGTCATTAAGAAGGAAATTATTAAGTGGCTGGATGCGAGTATAATCTACCTGATCAGCGATAGCCCCTGGGTGAGTCCGATTCACGTCGTGCCCAAAAAGGTGGGACTCACCATCCGTGTCAATGACAGGGGCAAATCCATCCCTACACGCACTCCTACATCTTGGAGAGTGTGTGTAGATTATAAGAAACTCAATGCTGCAACTAAGAAAGATCACTTTCTGCTACCTTTCATTTACCAAATCCTGGAGCGGTTAGCGGGAAATAAATTTTTCTGTTTCCTGGATGGATTCTCAGGATATAACCAGGTGGCAATTGACCCCCAGGACCAAGGGAAAACCACCTTTACCTGCCCCTTCGGCACCTTTGCATTTAGAAGGATGCCATTCGGACTTTGTAACACGCCAGCAACATTCCAGAGATGTATGCTGGCAATATTTCACGACATGGTGGGTGACTTTCTCGATGTCTTCATGGATGACTTTTCGGTCTTTGGACCATCTTTTGATGCCTGTCTTGCCAACCTGACCTGTATCCTTAGGAGATGTATTGATGTAAACCTCGTGCTTTCTTGGGAAAAACGTCATTTTATGGTACACGAGGGAATTGTTCTCGGGCATATCATCTCCGATAGGGGTATCGAGGTTGACAGAGCTAAGCTTGATGTAATTGCTGATTTACCTAGCTAAACAAATCCGTTCCTTCCTGGGACAAGTCGGTTTCTATAGGAGATTCATCAAAGATTTCTCTAAGATTTCTCAACCTTTAACTCATCTCCTATAAACTGACGTACCCTTCGATATGGGCCCCGACTGCATACGAGCATTCACGTAGCTGCGTAATGCTGTCACCAAGGCCCCTGTTCTCTAGCCACCTGATTGGTCCCTCGACTTTGAACTCATGTGTAACGCTTCCGACTATGCAGTCGGAGCCATCTTGAGACAAAGATGCGATAGACACCCCTTCGTAGAGTACAACGTCAGTAAGACGTTGGACGAGGCCCAGCGTAATTATACTACCATTGAAAAAGAACTACTCGTGGTCGTCTTTGGGCTGGAGAAATTCCGCTCTTACCTTGTGGGCTTACACGTTATTGTTTTCACTGATCACGCAGCCATTCGCCATCTCATGCACAAGAAGGATGCCAAGCCCAGACTGATTCGTTGGATCCCTCTACTCCAAGAATTTGACATTGAGATCCACGATAAGGCCAGAGCCCAGTATGTTGTGGCTGATCATCTTTCCAGACTGGACCCTGACCATACTGGACTTACTCTACCGATCAATGAGATTTTTTCTGATGAGCACCTATGGCAATTAATGTGGCAAGTGGACCTTGGTATGCTGACATTGCCAATTACCTTACTTCTGGATCCCCTCCACATGGCTGGCCTAAAAGCCAGCACGAGCGTCTCATGGCAGAAGCAAAGTATTATTTCTAGGATATTCCACATCTTTTTCGAATAGGTGCTGATCAAATCATCTGTCGCTGTATTCCTGACAGCGAATTCCCCAGTGTGCTATCCTTCTGCCATGATCAGGCCTGCGGAGGCCATTTCTCTGGGAGGAAAACTGCAGCCAAGGCATTGCAGTGCGATTTCTTTTGGCCCTCCCTTCACCAAGATGCACACAAGTATGCCAAGCATTGCACTAGGTGCCAGTCGTTAAGGTCAATGTCACGTCGTGACATGATGCCCTTGCAACCCATCCTAGCTGCGAAAATCTTCAACATTTGGGGAATTGATTTCATGGGTCCCTTTCCTCCTTCCAACGGCTTCGAATTTATCCTCGTGGCTGTTGATTATGTTTCAAAATGGATCGAGGCTATTCCCACGCGCCGTGCTGACCATGTTATATCCACTCGATTTGTCAAAGATCACATCTTTGCGTGCTTTGGGATCCCTCGAGCCATTATCTCGGATGGAGGAAGCCACTTTACCCATGCGTCTTTTCGGGCACTTCTGAGGAAATACAGAGTCTGCCATCATATCGCATCCCCATATCATCCTCAGACAAACGGCCAGGCAGAGGTGTCGAACCGACAAATCAAGCAAATTCTCCAGAAAATACTTCGACCTGACTGTAAGGATTGGTTCGACAAGTTGATTGACGCACTTTAGGCATATCGGACCGCCTTCAAGGCTCCCCTTGGTATGTCTCCTTATAGAATAGTTTACGGGAAGCCTTGTCATTTGCCCGTGGAGTTGGAGCACCGCGCTTATTGGGCGGTTCGCCAATGTAACCTTAACCCAGGCCTGTGTGGTTGAGAAAGGAAGCTCCAACTCCAGGAGCTGGAAGAGCTCCGTCGTGAAGCCTTTGATTCTGCCTTAACTTTCAAGCAACAAACTAAGGCTTTTCACGACAGCCGTATTCAGCGGAAGGAATTTGAGCCATCTCAGCAAGTTTAGCTCTACAATGCCTGGCTCAAATTCTTTCCTGGGAAATTGAAGTCCAAATAGACTGGTCCTTTCCTGGTCTCGAGACCATTTCCCAACGGGGCCGTTGAGATTGAAGATCCCAAATCTGGGCATAAATTTACGGTCAATGGGCAGTGTTTGAAACCCTATCTTACTCATGAGCCTGCCCCCATTGGAGAAATTGTTACCCTGCTGGAGGGTAACTAATGTTGTGCCTCATTCTGAGTCCAGCTGGGGACGTTAAATTCAGCGCTCGTTGGGAGGCATCCTAACAACACTCCGCCACTGTCATGCTCACTTCACTTTTCACTTCACCACCCACCATCCACCCACCCTACCACCCTGCTGTATACCCTACACCTCAGCTCTCGTTACCCGATCTTTCGCCCTTCCTCTACCGTACCCTGCATGCATATGATGACATAGCAACGTTTGGCATGGGGGGGTGGATAGGCATCCATAGGATCTAGGTATTTTAGGGTATCATGCAGTCTCCATCTATCTATAAAAAAAAAAAGGGGTTTAGTAATGATCTGAAGGCTGAAACAAAAATACAATAAGTGTTTATGGATATTCAACCATTGTTTTGAAGACTTTCCAGGCCACAGAAGCTTGATTTGCTCAGTCTAGACTTAATTCACTTGAGCATTGACAAGATAGATCGGAATCTCTCCTAACTAAGGACGTATTCTTGTACCTGAGACACTAATACAGGATCCGTTGGTTTGCTTCTACTCAAGAGCCTAAGTAATCTTGGTTCACACTACACATATCAAGAAAGACCAGGTGAACATAAGATCCAACCCTAGTGTTCATTGGGAAGGTGGAATCCTTACTTGTGCGCGCAGGTAGACTTTTTATCCCAGGCTTTAGTCTTGTGTTTAGGAAAGACTCTTTCCACCAAAAAGGAACTCTCCCACCAAAAGAAAAGTGTGCTCCTCCAAATAATGTTGTAAGAGATATACTGACATGTGTTTCAAAAAAAAAAAGGGTACAAATAAGTCAGTATATCCCACAAATGTCTGTACAATCTTCCTACAAAAAAGTTCTTCAGGGCAAATACCTTATTTTCTTTGAGCCACAAATGTCAGAAAATGGGAGTTGAGTTTTCCGTCATTCTTTTAAGGGTCAATCCGAAGACATGAGCTGAAACTGGGACCAACCTGCACTTAAAAATTCGTGAAACCCTGGGCTTGAGTCTTAATGTTCATCTGGTCAATCTTGATCCTTCACTATGCACAAGCCATAATCTCTTGAGCTCTCTAGTATGGCAAAAACCTCCTGGGTCCTGGAAATCGTACTTAAGGTTTAAATATCAAGAGTCCATGTTAGTTGAGAGATGGTCTATATCATGTAAGACTTAAAGTACTGGTAGTCTTGTTTACAATTGGTTCTCACAATATCCAACAAAGAAACACACCTATGTAGCCTCAGAAGAAAATCTTCAGCTTAAGATCATTTCTAAATACAACACAAAAATGTTTTGCTAGGGACTAGCAAAAGATAGCCATGGGGGTATGATTGCACAGCAAAAATACACCTACAATTGTGTCATCTTGTGCTATTTCCTAGAATTGCCAGTGTATATTAGGTAGCCATAATCGCATTTGTAAAAATAAACGCATGCATGAATTTATTTGAGAGGGGAGGAGAGTGAATAAAATGGCCTTGAAATTAACGTTTTCCTCAAGTGTTGCCTCGCAAATTCACCATCTTTATTTTTATTTTTTATTTGACTTTGAATTTCTTCTCCGCGGCTGCAAAGCATGGTTTGATCTTCTTCGCACCATGCTCTGCACAACCACTCCCTGCCAGCCATGCACAGCCAAGCACAGCCCAGGGCATGGCTGTGCTTGCCTCCTTCCTCTTTAAAAAGGCACGTCTATCTTCTTTGCAAGGGGAGCCTGATCCAACAGAGAAAAAAACACACAGTAGATTTCCTCTCCAGGCCATCTCCTCCCCTCTCCCCTCCATACGCAGCCTCTCCTCCCCTTGAAGAGCTACGCTGCGGGCAGGAGAAACTCACAGTGGTACACAACCACCACTGTGAGTCCCACCACCGCCCAGCTCATCAAAGAGCCGGTGGGAATGGTGGTTCACCGCTCTGTTTTCATCATTCCATCCATGTCCGCCATTGCCACAGAGTCAAACATTGAAGCTCAACCGCCGTTGCAGTAAGGCACTGGCCACCGCTCGCCCGCATGCAGGCCACCGCGCATGCCAGCAGCCAGCGCAGCTCTTTTCGCGCATGAGAGCAGGTTGCCCTTGCTCCTCAACGCGCTCGCTAGCAGCCAACGTAGTCCTTCTGCACACGCGCCAACTCGCCCAGCGGCGCCTGCACACGCAGAACTGGCAGCACCCGATCGCGTGAGCCGAGCATGCACTGTAGCCACCGTTCACGCGTTTCAGCAAAACACTGTGGCTACAGTGCGACGACCAGTAAGTTTCTCACTTATCCGGTCACCAAGCGCTCTCTCTCCGCGCCGCGACCGTCGCCAGCCCATCCACGCACGCCCGCACCTGCGTCTCTCTCCGTGCCCGCTCTCGCGTCTACACCCGCCTGCTCCCAGCGCCCGCTTCTTTGCCCGCACCCACCTCGACGCGCAGCACAGTGCACTGCGATCCCTTCCCCGCGCCCACTCCCTCCTACGTGCTCGCGCACCTTTGTGCGCCTACGGTTGCGCGTGGCATCAGACGACGGCTGCTGCATCAGACGACTTAATGCCCGCACCATCTTCAGCGGACGCTCTCTATCTCTCTCTCTCTCACAGACACTCACCTCACACATACACACACACACTCTCTTGTACACACACTCTCTCACCTGTACACGCCCATATACACACTTATATATATATACCTATATATATTTATATATATATATACATACATATATATATATATACATATTAGTACCTATACAATTATATATAAGTATATATACATACATGCATACATACACATATATATATATATATATATCTATATACTTATATCTATATATATATATATATATTATATATATCTACACATATATTATTACTCATACAACTAACTATAAGTATATATACATATATACATATATCTACACATATATTTATACATATATACAAATATACAAATATACATACATATATACATATATATCTATAACTATATATACATATATATATATACATATCTATCTACATATATCTATATACATATATTACTATATATATACATACATGTATATATATATACATCTATATAGTTATATATACATACATATACATATATATATATATATATACACATATATCTATCTATGCATATATTTACATATCTATATATATATATACATACATATATATATATATATATATATATATACATATATAACTACATATACACCTATATAATTATAACCCCATATATATATATACATATAGATATATATTTACATATATACAAACATATATATATTTTTTCATATCACCTACCATACGTTGTATCGCGGGAATATCTGCACCAGTTGCTGATATTCCTCGATACACACATATAGAAAGCGTCTTCGCACACATCTTCCACTCATCCATCCTACACTCCACGCGGCACTTCATCCTATTGGTTGCGTCTTCCTAGAGGACGACCGACTCGACACCGTGCTACACGCCATCTCCACCTCCACCCCCACCCCTGTATACATATATAATATATACATGTATATATATATATATATTATATTTACCTTATCTCTATTTTACTTTCCTGCCATTAAAAAGATAAAAGAAATATATACAAAAGAGAAAAGATAATCCTTGACTTGCAGGTACTCAGTCTTGCGAATAGCAAGACTAGTTTTGGAACCCTAATTTGGCTCAAAGCCAAGAACCTGATTTTGAGGGTGTACCTCAAGGAAAAAAATTATCAGAAAAAAATCTTAAATAGAAAAACACCAAAAACATATAAACGAACGGAAGAGATTCGTTGTAGGAAAGACGTAGAAACTTATTCACCTCTAATCTCACTTCCCTGAGTTCGACCTTGGGCCTAAAAGTGACTAAGATAAAATCAAGTAGGCCAGGTAAAAAAATTTTGTAAAGAGATGGTTAGGCTCGATTTAGGTTAACCACTATACTCATTTCAATAATAAAATCACCATATTAACACAACCTATCTAGGTCCGACAATTATTATGTGGTAGAATGAAATCGAATGGTGGGAGGTGGGGGTAAACTTACAGAACCTTCAACAGCACTTTGCTCCAATCTACCGCTTTTTCGCATCTCAAAAAGTGTTCTTGTAATCACAACAAGAAACGAGAGAAGTGAGGTAAACAATTCGTAAGTTGGAAAATGTGAAGAATCAAAGAGCGTCGCCTCCCCAGCAATGGTGCTAAAATGTTGAAGATGGAAAACTATGCGTTCACAATTGGATTTGAAAACCCGTTGTTGTAGTTCGAGTCACAAACAAATCCGCTCAATAAATAGAATTTATACCGAAAAATCCGTAAAGAAGTTCCAGATCAAACACAGGGAGCCAGTCGTTTTTAAAAATATGCATTTTATTTTGTTTGTCATGAAACAGAATAGCTGGTTGAAAACTAGCTATCTATTTAACAAATAATAAATAGAAGAGAGAGAGAGAATATTACAAATAAAAGCAAAAAGGATGTAAAATAAACACGGATTTCATTATAAGAAGTTGTTCATTACACTACTCATTACAACTAGAAAGCAGGAAATCTATACTAGAAAGCGGTAAATCTACTCTAGAAAGCAGTAAAAAGAATGGAGAGAGAAGTATCCTCCTCGACGATCGCTTGGAGGATGAGCCGGATGGGACGACACCTGGAAGATAGGGAATGAAGTAGGAAGAAGGCGGATGAAGCAGGAGGAATGGGAATGAAGCAGCACATTGTCACCATCGCGGGATCTGCTTCTCGAATGTAGAGAGAGGACAACTGCAGGATGCACCATAAAGGGGGAAAACGGTGGAAAAATTAAGATTTCTATTCTAGAGTAGCATCCTGGGTGTGGGACAAGCTCTTAGAGCTTTGGAAGGGGTGAGAGAAGAGAAGAAGGGATGAGAAATTTATAGGGTAGGGGTCTCCTTTTATAGTTGCAAGGAGTGGGGGCATTTTGGTCATTACAACATCAAAAACGTTAATTCACGACCTTTAGTGACAAATTTATTCATCACTAAAGACCTGAACGTGGCCAACGTGCGTACGCCGCGCGTGCCCCCTCGCCTTTGCTGCTTCAACGCCTGTGCATGTTCGTGCAAGATCAGTCTTTCGATCTCAAGATTGGACGGCTTAAAACGTTCCTTGCCAACGCCACGTGCCCGCGTGTGATCGGGCGTGCGCGCTATGCATCTAATCATGCGTGGGCGCTATTTCCTGATCCACATCGCTCGCTGCCGATCGAGCGATTATGATGGCGCACCCGCATGCCAGGAGGTGACATCGCTCTTGCATTTCGAACCCTCGTCTCCTGCCTTCACAACAGATTAACCACTGTACTACGCGTACGGTTGAGACACATTGGTGATTTTGCACGCGGCCGATCCCGTGCAAGCGTTGCTTATGCTTTCAGATGAGGAGAGGCGCTAGATGAGCAGCGATGTGGCACATTCTCGACCGTTGGATGGGCATCCAATGGCAAAGATTTGTCGAGCAGGTGGAGAAGAAGAGCTGCGACTGGTGCTGGGCGGCTATGATGGTGCCACGTGGCACTAACTTGGCCTTCCATCCTTTGTGTGTTGTGGATGGTGCTACGGATGTCTGATTGGACCGATTTTTGTGCTGTTAGGCTGCAATCGTTGATCCGAACCCATCCGTGTCATTGGATTTGTCATCTGAGGTGCGAATTAACACCATCTTGGCCCTTGATCTTTAGGGTTCCTCAGTCTCTATCTGGTGCTACAGATGTTTGATCAGGGCAATCTTGGAGTCGTTGAACTCCAATCGTTGATCTAATTAGATTCGTATGGTTGGATCTTTGATCCGAGGCCCCGATTAAAAAGTTGCCCAATCCCTGGACATAAAAGGAGACAATTAACCTACATTTTATACAGACTAACGTAAATGTAAGATGATGCATGTTATGCAATGTTTATAGTATGTCATGCAATTCTATCCTTAAGAACATGCATAAATAGATAGTTTATGTGATATAAACATGTTTACATCAACCAACCCACCATATTGATTTGGTTTGGACTACATCATCAGCCTATTGATCTGAACAACCACCCAGTTGGACCAACCACGCTATTGATCAAGGTTCTTTTCCTACAAAATTCTACTGATTTGACCACTCCTTCTCCTTGACCATCTTCTACTCGGCTGGAGGCATTGACTTTAGTGCTTAATGAGAGGCAACTTGTCATTCGAAAAACCTGAGACCCTTCTGATTATCCTTTCGAGATTCACGTCTACTACACTTAGAATTCAGAGTTAGAATAGTCAACTCCACCTCTGCTACACATACTAGAGCTTGAAATTGTTCACAACAGTCATCTCGACCCATTCACCCACCCTTTGAATCTGTTCTAACCCATGAACCAAGCTGATTCCATGCCCTCCGATTTACAATGAGGACATTGCAAAACTTAGGCATGCGGGGTGTTAAAGTGTAAACACATAAAAATTAAAGTTTCTGAGGGGTTCTCACAAAAAAAATGCATATTTAAACCAAAAAATTGAAAAAAAAAAAAAAATAGAAAGGGGAAGAAAATTTTCAGAGATAATTGCATATCATTTTGAGGAAAAGAGGAGGTAATTCAAATGTCAAAAAGGAGCAACAAATTTGAAACAAAAAAGATAGTCATAGTAAATGATTATGAAAATTACTTAGGTTCTAGACCAAATCAAATGAAAGAAAAAAATAATAATCAAAAGTGCTAAAGAGACACGGAGATTAGTATGAGTGCTGATATTAGGCCTCTTGGGCTTGTTTTTAGGCTTAAAAATTCATGTATCCATTAAGATCGGGATAGTTCTCAAGAGGTTGAGGAAAATGAGAAGCTTGTGTATTTGGTCTAAGGCTTAAGGATTATTCGACCTCATTGACTGACCTCTGGTTTGCAGGACTTGGTAACCTAAGCACCCTAATCCACACACCAGTCTGGTTCAGTGTGCTTAATCAATCAAAATCACACAAGAGTGTTTATTCTATTATGAAAAAAGCTACTTAGATTAGGAGCGGCTTATAAGCACAAGTTGATTTGGATGAGTTCCTGCACGGAAAGGTGGAAAATTCCCCTCGAAGATGTGCAATAACATATCGTCTCCTCGGTGCTTGTCTCCTAGGATATCTAAATATCCTATTAGGGTTATGTAAGCACCTTGTGCTAGTTCAGGTGCTATGGGCAGGATTATCCTAAAATGTCAATCGCCAGGACTTGAATTTAGCTACAAAATGCCATGGGCAGCACTATCTCGAAGTGTCGAAAGCCAAGGTTCTGGGGGTTGCCATGGGTGATGCTATCTCGAAGCATCGATTGCCAAGGACCCTGCGAGGATTGACGGTGGGAACCAGGAATCCGATACAGAACATGTTCTGAGCCAATCCAAAGCTAGAAATAAAGAAAAGGAAAAGAGAGAGAAAGCTCTCCAAAAGTACAAAAATTATTCTATCCCTCTCTCTTACAAAAATGCACTGCAGACTAAACCTGGACTAACTATGTTACAAGCATAGGTGCTTTAACCACTGGGTCGAATGAACTTTAGGATTATTTATGTGGGCCTTATAAACCTTCGTGGTAGACTGAGGCTAAAGCTGGTAATGTCGAGATCTTGGTTGGTACCTAAGTACATCTAGGCCTACTATTAGCATTCTGACTTAATTTCTAAGGAGAAGAATAAATCAGGACTCTGAACTTCAAAGCATGGTCAAGAACTTTAGTTCTTTTCATAAGGTTTTGCTAAGGGACTAGCAAAATCTAGGCATGGGGGTATGATGATAATGTCATCATCAACCATAACTAGCTTTATATAGTCATAATCAACAGACAAATGCTCCTACATAACTGCCAAAGGGCCATAACTCACTAAATATTCATTCTGAGAGAAATGCATTAAAATAGGAGTAAAACTACAGTTTTAACAGAATATCCTAAATGCAAAGTAATCATGGGTTTTTCTAGGGTTAATTAAAGTTCAAGTGTTCATAAATGCCTAATAAGAGGGTTCGTGTAGAAAGAAACGAGTTTTCACGCATTTCAAGAATTAATGGACATCCGAAACCCTAATTTCAAACCTGCTTAATTAACTAAGGTTCTGGTCAAGATAAAATTCACCTAAACCTTCTAAAAATCATATCAAAATATTCTATAAGGTTTGGTACTGATTAGCCCATAGTTGTGGGTTATTTAAGTATTTAAGTGCCTACACATTAGGTTAATTCTAACATTTATTTAGTATAAATTAGGATGTAAATAGATTAATTCATAGTTTTAATCTAATTACATAATCCATACATTGCATTCATATCTTAAGTGCATTTAGAATTAGCTTAGAATAGCATTCATTTAATTAGATAACCAATTAGGTATATTGTTTTTATTAACATAGAAGTTGAGGGTCTATACATAAATAACCCTAATATTTTAATAATATTTGCTTTATTCGTCTTCTTTCAGAACGGCTGGCTGCCGCTCCAACGCCCGGCTGCTGCAGTGATAAAGCCATTCAAGGGGGAGCGGATGTGGTGGATCTGGTCGGCGACTGATTTCAAAATTGTTCAAGACACTATAAAAGGAGCACGGAAGCTGCCGGCTGCAGCAGGCCTCCGCCACCGACCCACCACTGTGCAGAGAGATCCTCTCTCTTCCACTCCACACTGCCGGCCTCTACCGTGGCGGCGAGTCTCCACCACCGTGGGCGTGTGGTGTGACAGGCCACACCGCCATCCGGAGCTCGCCCGCATTACCGTGAGCACCTTAGCGTGCAACTCCCTCGCCGTCATCGCCGACCACCGTCACCAACCTACTGATCAGCCACCCTCTCAGTAACTTAAGACGTCTGGGAAATTTCCCAGACGTCTGAAGTTACCCGCTCACTTCACTGCACACGCCTGAAGTCGCCTGCAGACCCCTTCCCGCACCTGCAGAACCTTCAGCGCACCCACGTTCGTCAACCTTCAGCTCAAACACGCACAACCGCCTGCAGTCCACGCCGTTCACCACTGTGTCTGCAGAACCGCCAGCAACCGACCTCTGCAGCTTCCACCGCAGCCACGTCTCCGCGCGCCAGCGCCCTCAGCAGACCCTCCGCGCGCCCACGCACAGCCATCTGCAAACCGCCAGCAACCGACCTCTGCAGCTTCCACCGCACACGCCAACCGCCTGCAGACCACCGCGCAAGCGCCCTCCTGCAGACCACCGCCACGCCTCCGCGCGCCAGCGCCCTCAGCAGACCCTCCGCGCGCCCACGCACAGCCATCTGCAAACCGCCAGCAACCGACCTCTGCAGCTTCCACCGCACACGCCAGCGCCCGCCTGCAGACCACCGCCACGCCTCCGCGCGCCAGCGCCCTCCGCAGACCCTCCGCGCGCCCACGCACAACCGCCTGCAGCACCTCCGCCGGAGCTCGTCCGGCCACCTCTGGCCGCCGCGCGACTCGCCGTCACCACCGATTCGAAGCCCTTGATCCAAGGGACCTCCGCCGAGCTTCCCGCGCCCAGCCATCGGCTCCTCGTCGCGCAAGACAACGGGGAAAAATTCCCCTGTTTTGCTACAGTAAAGCGTTGATTAAAATTTACATTTTCTGCCATTGCCAGATTTTATTCATATTCTATTCACTCTGCATTGCGGAAAATATCCTGTAGTTTATCATAATTGCCATTTCAGCATTATTTCTTGCTTAAACCTTAATCTAAAGGCAATCTTGGCTTGGTTCTTGTCCAAATTGACTCCGAACAAACATTTTTAAGTGGCGCGAATTTTAATACGTTATTGCCTCCCTGTGGAAACGACCCGCTCCTCTGCGAGTGGTTATTTCTTATTAAAAATTGATTAGTCGATTTTTCCACCACATTAAACTACAAACGACTTAAAAGAGAAAGATCGACTCGGTCAGGTACCCTTGATTATTTTGACCTAAAATAGAGTGTTAGACAGGAAGTTACCCTAATTTGAGTTTTAGCATAAATTACATAACCAAACTTGGTTAAAACCAAAATCCAACTTCACCATCAGATTTCTTGTGTCCAAATTAGGTTTGTACAAAAATTTGGGCTCAATCAGAGTTTATCTTGACCTAGTTCACATTCCAGTCTTGTCTGACTCTTTTTCTTACACACACACTCAACTTTTTGAATTCCTTACAAAAGGTCCCCTAACTTTGTTGTCTTCTTCGCAGGAGGGTCCCTATTGCCATTGGAGGTAAATCGACCTCTAGGTAGGCTTTGGCCAAGCCAAATCCCACTCGAATCTCAATCAAACCCACCAAATTTGGTGGGATTGATGTTCACACCTAGGGAAACCTATTGGGATCGGTTCTAACTCCTAAAAACCTATGATTCGAGCGTACGAACACACAAAATCAATTGGTAAATCTTGAATCCTAATGGAGCTCAATCAAGCTCCTTCCTGTTCTAGAGCTCTCCTTGAAGCTTTATAAAGAGCTGGCGTGCACTACCTTACTTAGCTCATTTTTGGCTGGTTCCACACCGTCTTCCCTTCCCCCCGATCGGAAGCTCCGTGAGCTTCGACGAGCCCCTTCGCCCACCTTCCTGGTCCACCATCACAGACAATAGTCGGCGAATTTCTCTTCATCTCACTTGTCCGCATCTCGCAATACCGGCGAACGCATCCCAAATCTCCTTCCTCCTCGTCGTTCGCCCACAAGAGACTTCCCCTTCTCTGGCGTCGGCTAATCAAAGCCGGCACCTTCCCTTCCCTTTCAACCATTTAGATTAGGTTAATTAGGTTTATCTCCTTCCGAACTTCCTATTTACCCCTTTTAATCTTAATTTCAACCCTCGACGCCGTCGCCAACCACCTTCATCTCAACCTCCGGCCATACCTCCAACGAGGACTTCCGCTCACCTCACACCTCCAAACACCTCGCCAACACCCTCACAACCTCCGCCAATCATCCCCGCACAAAACCCCTCAACTAATTTTGCCTTTCATCCACCCAAAGTACCTACCAAACAACCCCACATTCTTTAACCTTTTCTGCCTCTACCACACCCACACACGATCTCTCACAGCATGCTACCGACACCAACGCCCTCACCGCATCCTTATAAAGCTTCTGAGATGTTCTAATGCAACCACAAGGCCTCATTTCATGTTCTCAGGTTCCACATCAGAGCACCGCCATCACCTCCATCTTCTCTGACTACAATACCTACACTAGGTCGTGTTCTTTATCGAAGATACTCCCAGGCTATGTGGAATCCTCCCAGATGTCTTTCGAGGAACCTAATTCTAGGCAACAAAGCTGCAGCCACCATCAATTGGATCATCCACCAGTTGTTGCACTCATGTGAAGGAGTGGGCTAATAGTCCCACATCATGGAAATTGGGAGCAACCTAGCGGAATAAATTATTTTTGTGTTTAGGCCTTATCGCCTCCAACACTGGGGGTGAGGTCCCTGCTTCACCCGCTCACCTGAACCTGCCTAAGCCTTCACTCCTCTCTCATCACCATTGCCAATGAGTTGGACCCGATACTACATAAACCCTTACCTTGATCTATATACCCGATTAAGCCCGAGTTTGAAAGAGGAGGAACGAGAAATCTGTGAGTGGGCAAGGGGGGTTTTTGCTCTTTGATGTTTAACTCTATGCAGACACTTAGCCGCTAAGGGAATTGTTCCCTTATGCTTGTGAAGAGGAGGCTCTGAAGAAGAGAAAGAAGAAGAAAGGCTCTTTATAGAGCACTATAGCAAGCATTGTTTAAGTTGTCTGATATTGAGAAGGCCATGTCCAATTGGCTAAAACAGTGTTCTGACACTGTGGAAATATTGAAGTTTAAGTGGTTCAGGCCACTGTACATTTATTTCATACCTTGAGTAGTTAATAGATATGTATCTAAACTACTAATTCGTGATCTAAATTACCATTATTTTGTCTTAGTTATCTTTTTGCCCTCTTAAACTCTTCAAATACTCATGTTTTACATTGAAGATCAGTTTTGAGTAGATATTATTCATTTCATATCATTATTGGCTTGATTTCCTGTGCTCATTTTAGTTAAGTTTAGTGCATGAATTGCAATACTTGCTCCCTGTGTTCGATCTTGGACCTCATTTTAGATATTCGAGTTATACATTTTATTTGTTGATAGAACTATTTGAGAGATTTTGCTACAACGAAACATATTTAAAACTCCCCAATACCCCTGTCAACAGAACCCTCAAATTAGTAGAGGGCTTTTGTAGAGGGAGTTGAGATGGAGCTTGTGGATGTAGAGCGGGGGTGTTTGGAGGTGTGTGTCATGCTGGAGGCTTCGACAAAGCATCGCCGGAGCAGAGAACGAAGGTGGTGTTGAGGGCAGTACGGTGGTCGTGGGTGAGATGTGAGTGTGGGGAAAGAAAGTAGGGGGAGAGAGGAAGGGATAGATAGGCTTAGAGGGGATGGAGATGGACGGAGAGCACCAGTTGTGTCTGACAGGAGCTGGTGATGAAGATGAGATCAATGAGTTGGAGCAACAACGAGGAGGAAGGAGGTCCTCTGTTGTGGCTAGCGAGGAGCGGAAGAGACGAAGGAAGGCAGAAGGCCGACCGGAAGAGGGTGGAGAGGGTGACCAGACATGAGGTTGTGGGTGACCAAAGGAGGATGAAGAGGGGTTTTCTCAGTTAAAAACTCACTAAGGAATTCAGCTTTGAGATGGGGATGCTTTTATAGGGCTTCAGGCAAGCTTCTAAGCTTGGAAACAAGCCTGAGAAGCTCGAATTTTCAGGGAAAGAGATCCCTAAAATCCATAAATTTGCATGAGCTTCATGAGGAGATTTGGAGTCCAAATCTAGGTTTAGGCGATTAAGGACTTCCTCAAGATCATCCCTTCCAATTTTGAAGGGATTGGTCGAGAAATCAGGGAAGAATCCTTGATTGAAGCTCGGATCTCATGGGTTCACAACTACCATGGCAGCAGGGAGCCTTTTGTAAAGAAGATACGGAACTTAGGGGGCTATTTGTTAAGATTTTGAAAGCTAGGGACTGAATTGTGAAAGATAGAGTTTAAATGGACTAAAGTGCAAATTAGGTCAAGATGAACTCTGATGGGGCCCAAGTATTAGTACAAATCTAATTTGGACCCAAGGAATCTCATGGTGGAGTTAAATTTCAATTTTGACTAAGTTTGACAGGATAATCTATGCAAAGACCTAAATTATGGTAGAATTATGTTAGTGACTCTATTTAAGGTCAAAATGGCTTTCAAATATCAATACATGGGTTCTCAACCTCAAGGAATATTTTTCTATAAATTTTAGTAGATTTAGATGAATTTTATCAAAACCAAAACCTCAGTAATTTAAGCAAGTCTGAAAATAAGGGTTTTAGGTGTTGTATTAGTTCTTGAAATGCACAAAACCCTATTTCTGTCTGCATGGACCTACTTTTTAGACTTTAATGCTAATTTGGCCTTTATTTAACCCCTAGTAAGCTCCTTTGGTTATGCTATTAAAATTACATAATTAACCATGATTTCTTGTTCTCTTCTCAAAACATAATAAGGTTGAGATATAACTCTCAGATGAATATGTAGGAGCTTTTATCTTTTATTCCAAACTAAAATGGGCTGATTAAGGCTCATGATGGTGTTCTCATCACTAGGTCTAGTGTAGATAAGTGATCCACCACAACATTATGCGCTCCAGCTTTGTCACGTATTTCAATATCAAATTCCTGCAAGTGAAGGATCCATTTGATAAGATGGGGTTTGATATCCTTCTTTGCCAACAAATGCCGAAGGGTGGAATGGTCTGTGAAAATTATCACTTTGGGCCCAAGCAAGTATGATTGAAATTTCCCCAACCAAAATACTACTTGATGTAAACACATTTACACTACTTAAGATGTCTATTTATGCATGTTCTTAAGCATAGGATTGCATTGCATGCTATAAATATTGCATAACATGCATCATCTTGCATTTAGAGTAGTTTGAATAAAATGGAGGTTAATTGTCTCTTTTTATGTGCTTGGACAGGGAAAACTTTTTATTGGGGCCTCGGATCGAAGATCCAACTACACAGATGTGATCAGGGTGACGATTGGAGTTCAACGACTCTAAGATCGCCCTAATCAAGCATTTATAGCATCAGATAGTGACCAGGGAACCCTAGAAGATCAAGGTCTAAGATGATGTAAATCCACACTTCAAACGACAAATCCAACTGCATGGATGGATTCAGATCGATGATCATAGCCTAACGACGCAAAAATCGAGTCAATCCAACACCCGTGGCACCATCTACATCATCCAGAAGATGGACGGCTAAGATGGCACCACATGGCACCATCTCAGCTGCCCAATCGCCTGCACGCACCCACTGAAGCTCCTGCATCCGCCCTTGCCCGCCGTTGGATCAAGATCAAACGGCTGTGGACGCGCGCGCTTGATTGCATCCACACGACCATTTGAACAGCGTAGCGCAGCAGTTCAGCGCCTTAGCGCGAGGGGCTGACGCGGGATCGAGTCGCAGCGAGCGGAATTTGGAGCAGGGGCACGCCTTCAATCGACCTTCAGATCGCGATCCAACGGCCGTGCGCGCTCGATAGCACCCATGCGCTATCGCATGCCCGCACCTCACGCAGATTATACGTGGGCAGGCGCGCATTGAGGAGTGGGGAAGGCGCAACTTAAGCCATCCGATCACGAGATTCAACGAACATGAGCGTGCGTTGAGCACACGAGAAAGCGAGCAGCCACGCGGGTAGCGCCCACTATGCCCACGATGGGGCTTTTGTGATAGTTTTATCCATCACTAAAGACCCCCTATTTAATGTTTTGAGATTTAAATGACCAAATTGCCCTCACTCCTTGCAACTATAAAAGGAGACCCCCTCCACATGAAATTTTCATCCCTTCCTTCTCTTCTCTACCTCTCCAAAGCTCAAGAGAAGCTTGTCCCACACCCAGGATGCTCCTCGCGAGATAAAGTCAAGGTTTTCGTCCCCATTCAGAAGTGGATCCCGCGACGACGACGACATGCTGCCCCATTCCCATTCTTCTTCTTCGTCCTCCTTCGTACTACTCCATCCTCCTTCGTCCAGGCGTCGTCTCGTTCGACTCGTCCTCCAAGCGATTGTTGAGGAGGATAACTTCTCTCTCCCATTCTTCTTTACAGCTTTCTAGTGTAGAATTTTCCTGCTTTCTAGTGTAATTCTTATTTGGTTTTATTGTATAAACATTTTGAAGTATTGAATGCATGTTTTCTCTCTCTCTCTTTTCCTTTTAGTCTGATTATTGTAATAGCTTCATTGTAATTACATCGCCTCGCTTTTCAAGAAAAATTCTAAAAAAATATATAATTGCAAATATAGATCGACGTAGCCTCCCTATGTTCGACCCAGAATTTTAATTTTAGTATAAATTTTATTTGTTGAACACGAGTTCTTCGCTTTCAAGCTACAACGACAAGGTTTTAAAACCAAACATGTTAGCGTAGCAATTAGTACGTCCAACACTACTGCTAGCAATTCCTTTTTAATGACTATATAATTATGTTGAGCCTCATTCAGCATCTTGCTAGCACAGTAAATTACAAAAGGATGTCATTCCCAACTTTGGCCTAAAATAGCTCCGACGGTGAAATCGGAGGTGCCACACATCATCTCGAAATCGAGAGACCCATCAAGTGGTTGGATAATCAGGGAATTAGAAACAATGCTTCGAAGATCTTGAAAGAGCTGAGACATGAGGCATCGAAGTCAAATGGGACATCGGCTACCAGAAGATTTGTCAATGGCCACACAACTTTCGAAAAATCATGTATAAATCTCCAGTAAAATCTGACGTAACCCAAGAATGATCTGATTTATTTAACTGAACTAGGTGAAGTTAGTCAGGATATGACTTCTGATTTAGCTCGGTCAACCTTGAGTCCGATTGATGAGATCCTGTGACCTATTACAATGCCATCCCTTACCATAAAATGGCTTTTCTCCCATGAGAGTACTAGGTTTAACTTCAATGCACCATTTCAGGATTTTAGTGAGGTTATCAAGACAAGACAAAAAGTCATCTCTGAAAATGGAGTAGTCCATAAATACTTCCACATAATCCCCGATCATATCAGAAGAAATGGCCATCATACAACACTGAAATGTCACTGGTGCATTGTAGAGGCCGAAGGACATTCGCTTAAAAGTGAATGTTTGAAAGGGACATGAGAAAGGGGTCCTGTCTTGATCTTCCGAGCTAATTGCTACATGATTATACCCAGAGTATCCATCCAAAAAGCAAAAGAAACTGCGCTTGGCTAACTACTCTAAAATCATATCAATGAACGATAAAGGAAAATGATCCTTTTGGGCAACCGTATTCAGTTTCCTATAGTCAATGCAAACCAACCAAGAAGTCGCAGTGCAGGTTGGGATGGATTCACCCTTGTCATTCTTTATGACAGTGAGTCCTACTTTCTTGGACACGATCTGGATAGGACTAACCCATTGGCTATCGGAAATCGGATATGCAATGCCCGCATCCAGCTATTTAATGATCTCCTTTACAACCTCTAGCATATTTGGGTTCAGCCGTCTTTGAGGTTGTCTTGAAGGCTTCACACCCACATCTGTGTAAATGTGATGAGTGAAAGAGCAATTCTCATTTTTGATGAAATTCGTAGCATAAAATGTCGCGTTGGTATAGTTCGTTGCATTCTAGAAAATCATTTTTCAAAATATTTAATTCTCAAAATCTAACCACGAAAATAGTTTGGTTGTCTTCACATAAAGGAATTAGCCTATTAAACTAGTGAGTGGCACCTCGTTTGTTCGGGAATCTCAATGGATGTGCATACTAATTAGTGTAATTCATTTTTCAACATAAGTTATCGTTCTATGTAATTAATCAAGAATATAGGGAGGTTACATGCAAAATCACCACCATGAAAATACGTGAATCGTGATCTTAGTACTGAAAAATATGGTCAATATGAATCAAAATAGAACCCATTCCCTATAACCAATATCCCATACTCTATCATTCATGAGACAAATGCAACTATCTGTAATTCGAGTAAACCAGAGGGATATTCATGCAAATCAATCTGAATATAATAATGAGATAAATAAACCAATAGTTATTTTCACAATGGCGAAATTTGTAATTATTATTAAGATAACAAACAGAGGATTTCTCCTCTCTCTTCTGTGTGCATGCAAAGGAGGATCGTCGGAGGAGCTACTGCAGGTGAAGGTGCGCCAGAGAGTGGGCTTCACAATGGCATAGGAGATGAAGCCAAAGGTGGTCGGCGACGACAACCGGAGGAAGAGGACGCCGACGAAAAGGTGCTTCAATGCGAAAGAAGTGGTTGTCGAGGGGTAGCGTGGCTAGCATGGGTTGTCGACAAAGGTTCAAGCGAGCGATCCGGTCATATTGGCAAAGAAGAAGGTGGCCCGAGGTGACGTATCTAGCGATGGGGATGGTAGCCACTTTGGGTTCCTTTTCATGAAGTTGCAGGAGATGTGAATCGAGGAAGAAGAAGAAGAAGAGGAATGGTGAAGGTGGCTGCGGGCGTGCGTGGAGAGGGAAAGTGGTGGTGTTGACATGGGAGAGGAAGATGGTGATCAGCTTTGGTGGGGTGGTGATGTTCGGTTTGGTGAGCGGAAGTTGCAAGTGGTGGTGGAGGTGGGATAGGGGCAACAGCAAGAGGTTGAAGAAGATGAATAGTAGAGGGAAAAGGCACGGCTGATGGTTGTGGGTATGATGCTGATGAAACGCATAGACGCTGTCTCCGTGTGTGCAACGACGGCAAGGGTGAAAGTGGAGTTGGGGAAGTGGAGGCCACGGTGCACACTCTATTTCACGGTGTAAGCTTGGTGCATTGTGGCCATGTGAGGAAGAAGATGAACTCTGCGGATGGCCGACCTTCCCTTTTTAAAAACTTCTCTGTCTGTTTTTCCTTCGACTGCAAGCTTCTCCAACCACTCGATGAAGATTACGAGTGGTTGGAGCAGCAAGATAAGCTTGGTGGTAATGTCATCAGACATCCGATCTAAACTCCAAACATCTTAAAAAGTGTAGACATCAGGGGATCTACGATGGTAGATTACAGACATCTGATCTGAGAACCAGACATCTTATAGAACTAGAATGGACATCTGACACTTGCACCTAGCCTGCACTCAACCATATAGGTTATCAAAACCATATGTCGTAAAATCGGTGCATAAAATTATACGTAGACTAAGGTGAATCATCATTTAACTCCTAATTAATTAGAAACTAAGATCAGATAATTTAAGAGTACTTAGGCCAAATAATGGTCCACTAAAGTGGACTTATCAAATGATCCCATGCCTAAGTTTTGCTAGTGCCGAGAAAAAAAAATGAATCCAAGGTGTATGATGCTATCAAAAAGATTTCTTCTTTTCTTATTCAAAACATTTAAAGATCCAGACAAATATGAAGTGAACATAGGCTATGTAGTGGATTCAAGTGAAAAATCAATTTACATTTATAGTTCATACTTAACCCTTGGTAAAAATTCTATTAGGATGATTAACTTCTTCCCTCGGGGATAAAGTAGAGAATAATATGTAATTTGACCCAAGCTTTTTGGCTTAGGTAGAAGATACTGAGTCAAAAGTATTTATATTTGGTGGCTCATGCTCATCTGGCGCAACATGTAGTCTAGTACGGCAAACTCTAAATCACTAAACTATCAAATGAGACAACCCAGAGAGACGCTAAACAAAACTTTGCTCTCTTAATGTTCCTTTGCGCTCACTTTTTTTTTTTTTGAGTTCACATATCTCACCAAATTATGTAAATATACAAATTGTTTGGTGGCCTCACATGCCATTCACACTCTTAATTATAGTCCTAATAACCCTACAACTAAATTAGAAGTCCTTAGCCAATATTTGGGCGATCAGAAATATTGAAAACTAGGTTTGGGTCATATTTGGTGGATCGCAAATGGTGTTTTTGTTGCCTCAATAAAATTGACATGAAGATAAAGCTAAAAACTTGAACTTTTTTTCTTTTTTTTTCTCTCTTTTTTTCATATATTTCTATATATATATGTATATTTTTTTTTCTTTTCCTTTTTCTATTTGATTTTTTTTCTTTCTTTTTTCTTTTCTAAGATAACAACATGACGCCAACTTTATTCATGAGGAATTATTAGGAATGATGATGTTCAAGAGCATATTGTATGGCTTATTTGGTGGAAGTGCCTACTCTTAGCACTGAGAAGGATGTTCAACATGGCTTATTTCTAACTTTTGACACTACTACCCTCCTTCAGCTGAGGACTCTATGAAGGACGATCATAACCATCCACCATAGTCATAGTTTTATTAGAACTCAATCTCTGTGTATCTACCTTATTTGGTGACTCTCAAGAATTCACACACAATGTTTGCACGCTGGAACACAGAGCGAAAACTATTCCTAACTATGAGGTATCATCATCTAATTATCCAAAACTTAAGAGTCCTTACACTGAACTTAGCGCACCAGTAGTCTCTCTACTTTCACCTCATAAATGTGTGGTGGAGCTAATAGAAGATAGTTTGCCAGACTCCCTACTAACTGTCCAAGGGTTCAGCACTAAGAAATGTTTATTGGTTTCTTAAAAGATCCATTACCTAGTCTACCTGTAAGTGAATGTACTAGATTCTAAACTTAAGAAATAATTTAAGAAGAAAATCTTCAATGACACCTCCTCGATAAAGATATCTTGCTAGGGACTAACCAAATCAACTCAAGAAAATAAAAGAGAACTTTTTTTTACTAATGCACCTATCCTAAATGCATGCAAATATTTATAAATGATATAAACAACCTCAGGTTATAACCCCCATGCCTAAGATTGACAATGTCCTCATTGGAAAAAGGCATAGAAGAATATCACCTAAGGAGGAGAGTGGGAGGAGCTAAGGCTCCTCATGCTGAAGTGTGTCCAAAACCTAGCCATCTGAAAGAGTAACTTATGGTTTAAGTTGTTGGTCATTTACCTTAAAGCTCGCACCAAAAGTAGGGTTCCGAATTTCAACTGCTCCATGAGGGAAGGCATTGATAACAACATAAGGCCCATCCCAGCGGGACTTGAGCTTTCCAAGAAATAATCTAAGTTTGGAATTAAAAAGCCAGACCCACTGGTTGGGCTCAAAGATCTTTCTAACAATGTGCTTATCATGGAAGTCCTTTGTACGTTGCTTGTAAGCTTGAGAGGTTTCATATGCTTCATTGTGAAGATCCTTAAGCTCACCTAACTCCAGCATGTGTGCCTTTCCTGCTTTGTCTAGATTTAAGTTAACATTTTTAATAGCCCAATAAGCTTTGTGTTGCATTTCAACGAGAAGGTGACATGCTTTTCCGTAGAAAAAACAGAAAGGAGACATGCCCAAGAGAGTTTTATAAGCTATTCTGTAGGCCCACAGAGCATCATTCAATTTTTTTGACCAATCCTTACAGTTGGGCCTAACAGTTTTTTCCAGAATCCGTTTAATCTCCCTATTAGACACTTCAACTTGTCCACTCATTTAGGAATGGTAAGGTGTGGCTATCATGTGGTTGACTCCCAAATTTTGGAGTTGTCTTGTGAAGTGCATATTCTTAAAGTGAGGTCCTCCATCACTTATGATTGTCCTTGGGCACCCGTACCGAGAAATGATATTAACCCTAACAAAATCCAAGACCATGGAATGGTCATTGGTCCACATGGGTATGGCTTCTATCCATTTCGATACATAGTCCACGGCCGCAAGAATGTACTCATATCCGAAGGACACAGGAAAGGGACCCACGAAGTTGATGCCCCAAATCTCAAAGATCTCAAAGGGGAGAATAGGTTGCTGGGGATTCTCATCCCTTTTTCCAATGGTTCCCATCTGCTGGCAACATAGACATGTGCCCACATATGTATGTGCATCTCGGAATAATGTGAGCCACCGAAAAATAGACTAAAGAACCTTATGGGTAGTCTTTTTCCCACTAAAATGTCCTCCACAGTAGAGGTCATGGCAGAAACTTGGAACACACCTTTGTTCTTCGTCAGGGACGTAACGGCGGAATAGCTGGTCAGAGCCTATTCTAAAAATCTTGGGTTCCTCCTAGTGATAAAATTTAGCATCGGCAAGAAACCTATCTCGCTTCTGATTGTCCCAAGTACTGGAGGTTATGCTCGTAACCAGATAGTTCACTATATTAGTGAACCAAGGTGTTTTGGCCTCCACAGTCATTAGCGGCTCACCAGGAAAAGTCTCTTGGATATCGCTAGTAGGGGTTGATGCCTCAATAGGGATCCTGGATAGATGATCTACTACCATCTTTTCAACTCCTTTGTTATCTTTAATTTCCAAGTTAAACTCCTGGGGTAGCAGAATCCAATGAATCAAATGAGGTTTGGAGTCCTTCGCAAGAAGGTGCTTTAAATCAGAATGATCAATGAACACCACAACCTTAGAACCTAATGAATAAGACCGAAACTTTTCCAGAGCAAATACTACAGCAAGAAGTTCCTTTTTAGTGACCATGTAGTTTTGCTGAGGATCTGTAAGGGTCTTGCTGGCATAATCCAAAACATGAGGCTTGCCATCAACCCTTTGACCTAAGACCGCTCCCACTACGAAATCAAAAGACCGCACATCAGCTCAAATGGGAGGGCCCAATCAGGTGCTTGGAAAATCAGCTCGGTAATGAGGGCTTTCTTCAAGACTTGGAAAGCCTTGCCACATCTGTCATCAAAATCAAAGGAAACATCCTTCACTATTAGGTCGCAGAGTGGCTTAGAGATTTTATTGAAATCTTTAACAAAGAGCCTATAGAATCCATCATGGCCAAGAAAAGATCTAACCTGACAAACATTGGTGGGCGATGGAAGATTAGAGATGGAATCAATTTTGGCAGTATCCACCTTTAATCCTCTCTTGCAGATTACATGCCCCAAAATAATGCCATGCTGGACCATAAAGTGGCTCTTCTCCTAACTAAGCACCAGCTTTTCCTCTTCTCAACGGGTTAAGACTTTATGAAGGCACGAGAGGCATAGGTCAAACAATGAGCCATAAATAGAGAAATCATCCATGAAGATCTCTACAAACTTGTCGATCATGTTAGAAAAGATAGCCATCATACATCGTTGGAATGTGGAAGGAGATTACATAACCCGAATGGCATTTGGTGGAATGCAAATGTGCCATACGGACTCGTGAAGGTGGTATGCTCCTAATCATCAAGGAAGATAGCTATCTGATTATACCCAGAGTACCCGCTAAGGAAATAGAAGCACTTGTTCCCTGCCAGTAGTTCCAAAATCTGATCGATAAACAGTAAGGGGAAATGATCTTTTTGGGTAGCCATATTCAAATGGTGATAATCAATGTAGACCCTCTAGCCAGTTGAGGGTCTAGTGGTCACCAATTCTCCTTGGTCATTTTCTTCCACACTGATTTCTGCCTTTTCTGGGCACCACATGTATTGGGCTGACCCATTTACTGTCTGAAATGGGATAGATAATTCCTACATCCAACCATTTCATAATCTCCTTTTTGACAACCTCCCTCATATTGGGGTTGAGCCTTTTCTGCATGTCTCGAAAGGGTTTCACAGACTCATCCATGTATATATGATGCATGCAAAGGGAGGGGTCAACACCCTTAATATTAGCTACCGACCAAGCAATAGCTCCCTTGTGCCTTTGTAACACTTAAGCAAAGCTCCCTCCTGTGATTCAGATAATTCAGATGAGATAATGACGGGGAGCGTGTCATTAGGGTCAAGGAAAGCATACTTCAATGTGCTCAGGAGGGGTTTAAGCTCCAACTCAGGAGCCTTATGGATCGAGGGTATAAGTTGAGATATCCCCACCTCAGGTAGCAAATCTACCTTCAGACTCCAGGGTGGGGATAGAGACTCTATGTGTACTCCCAGCAACTCTTCCAATTTAGGCATATCCCCTTCATTCTCTTCAATACTCGGAGGATGGTCCTTAGATATGACCATTTGAAGAGGATCTCTACATAAGAGTGTTGGAGTAGTCTCCTCAATGATTTCATCAACAACCTCATTTTGAGAAAAGTCTTCAAATCCAGATTGCTTGTATGTATCAAAAACATTCAACAGGAACTTCTTATTCCTAAAGCCCTTTTAAGTGCCCCTGATCTACAATTGATAGAGGCGTTGGCTGTGGCCAAGAAGGGGCATCCCAGAATAATGGATGACTTTGTGGGCTTATTAGGTATGTCAATGTCAAGTACAAGAAAGTCAACAGGGAGAAGAAGTCCTCCACTCTCACCAGGACATCTTCCAGCAATCCCTGTGGTGTCTTAAGCGATCTGTCTACGACTTGGAGGATGACTGGACTAGGCTTTATATCTCCTCCTCCCAAAAGGTCATAAACATAGCTAGGTAAAATGTGCACCCCTGTGCCCAGATCGAGTAGAGCCGCGTCAATGTGTTGGTTACAAATAACCACTGAAATATATGGGGCCCTTGGGCCTTTCATCTTAGGAGGTGTTCCATGTTGGAGCACCGAGCTAACATGGTTAGGCAGGATGACCTTAGCTTGGACCTGTCTCCTAGATCGGTGCTTCTGGGTGCACAAGTCTTTCAAAAACTTGGCATAGGAGGGAATCTATTTCATAGCATCCAATAAAGGCAAGTTGATGTGGACTTGCCTAAAAGTGTCCATGATCTCATCTGTCCTATCCTTGCCTCCAGATGAGCCAATAGAAGATTCCCTAGGAGCGGATAGGCACTCAGGATAGGGCACCCTCGACTTCTGGCTAGAGGAGTCATCATGTCGTGAATTGGGTGGCGGAATGACGACATCCTCTGGGTGGGTTATTTCATGCCAGCGAGAGCAGTGTGGCTTTTCATCGGTGAGGGTGGAAGTCAGGTTTGGTATAGGAGGAGAATTCTGAGAGGTGACAGTAGGAGTGTTATCAGGTTTATCAATTTTCTTTCGACTCCTCAGCACGGTCACAGCTTAAGTGTGCTCCCTTAACATGACCCCCTTACCCTTTAGGTTCTCAGAAGAGCTAGGCAGCTTCCCAAGATCTCGCTGCCTAACTGCCTCTGTAAGATGACCAATTTGGGATTGCATATCAGTAATCATCTTATTCTGAGATTGGATGACCATATTTTCATGCTCTTTGATGTGCATGCATCTGAACAGCCAAAAATGTCTATTAATGCATGTTCTTAGTATCATATTAGAATCATGCATTGCAAATATTGCATAACATGCATCATCATGCATTTAGGTAAAATTGTATAAATTGTATAGTAATCTCTTCTTTTGGGTGGCCAAGGATAGGACGAATTTTAATCGGGGCCTCGGACTAAAGATCCAACCATACAGATTGGATCAGGGTGACGATCGGAGTTTAACGACTCCAAGATCGCCCTAATCGGACTTCCATAGCATCAGATATAACTCAAGGAAAACTAGAGATCAAGGGCCAAGATGGTGTCAATTCGTAGTTTAGATGAAAAATCTGACCGTATGGATGGGTTCGAATCGATGATCGTAGCCCAACGACGCAAAAATCGGTTCAATCCAACATCCGTGGCACCATATACAACACATAGAAGATGGACGGCCAAGATGGTGCCATGTGGTGACATCCCAGCCACCCAACCAGCCCAAGGACCCGCCACTGCCCTCTCTCTCCTCAACCAAGCAGATGATCTCAGCCATTGGATCAAGATCCAATGACTAAAGAGCTTGCACCTAAATTCATGCGTGCACCTCAACTGTAGGCGTACAGCATTGGGCGAAGGCGCTACGCAAAGGTGGAGGCGCTCGATCGAGCCGCAGCGGGCAAACTCAATCTGCAAGAAGGAGGCGCGGATGAAATTTAGCCATCAGATGGCAATCATGAGACCGAGAAGCAGAGACATGGAGCATGGAACTGCGTTGGATCACGTACGCACGTGATGACGTGCTTCTGCACACGCCATCGTACACACAGGCGCGCGATGAAGTGCAGGCGGGTGCATTTAAGCTGTTTGATCTTACGGTCAGATGACTGAGATGAAAAGAATGTGGACATGTGTTGCGCATGGGGAGAAGAAGAGGCGCGCGGCGCGCGCGCGCACGTCGCCCACGATCTAGTCTTTAGTGACGATTTTACCAATCACTAAAGACCTAACATTAACATTTTGATGTTAAAATGACCCATTTACCCCCTCAAACCTCATCTATAAAAGGACCTACACCCTGCACTTCTTCACCCCTTCCTTCACCTCTCTCCCTCTCCAAAGCTCTAAAGAAGCTTGTCCCAAACCCGGGATGCCCCTCTAGAATCAAAATCAAAGTTTTCTCATCCCCATTCCGGAAGTGGATGCCACGACAACGACGCCCTACCTCACCCCCGGTTCTTCTTGGTCCATTCTTCATCTTCAGTCTTCGTCCTCCATCTTCCAGGCATCGCCCCATCTGGCTCGTCCTTCAACAACTGTCGAGGAGGATAACTTCTCTCCACCTTCTTTTTATCGCTTTCTAGAGTAGATTTTCCCACTTTCTAACTGTAGAATTTTTCGTTTTCTAGCTGTAAAGACATTTTCCAAGCTTATTAAAGTGATTGTTCTCTCTCTTTCTCAGTGTTTATATCGAGATCCTTGTAATTATCCCTCTTTCAAAACAAAAATAACAAAAATATATATAACCACGGATTTCAAATCGACGTAGCCTCCTTGTGTTCGACCTGGAATCTCTTTACGAATTTTGATATAAAATTATCTATTGACGGATTTCTTCGCAAATCATACTATGACGACGGGTTTTTCAAAACCCAATCCCATTTACGTAGATCTTCCACTCAAACATTTTGGCGCCGTTGCCGGGGAGGCAACGATTCTCTATTTTCTTTCCTCAATTCATGCACTTTATTGTTTTCTAACTTGCTTTTATTTCTCTTCTATTGTTTTGCAAGTACCTCAATAGGGAATCTTCAAGTGGTAGAAAGGGGTAAAGTACAGTTGAAGACAACTATAAGTGCTCCTCATTCTTCCCCCCTCCATAGATTTCATTCCACAACCTTAATTCAAAACCCAATTAACCTAAGTGTTCGCATAAACCCTAGGATTAGTTTAGGTGCTCTGATTTCCACCCCCACTCATCTCACCTTCATAAAAAAAAAAACAAAAAGATGCTTCTTGTGGGATAAATCAACATACACACTACATACACCCACATTCAAGGCGTATAACCTAACTTGATTTTTATCTACTCAATCGGGATTCTAACCTGTGGAATCGGTACATGCAAATCAACACATAAGAGACTAGAAATCAGTTTAGCTTAATCACCTTGTGTGCCTAACTCAGTAGTGCATTTCGGCCAATTATTTGAGCTGTTTGGGCCGCACCACTTCATTTTAAAATCAACTCATCAAGTAGCTTCCCGTTAGGGTTTATAATTTAGGTCAATGCCAGGCACTCCACTTTACTTCTAATTTCAAAAGGAAAAGATCTTCACCAGAGTTTGAACATCTGGTTTGCCTCTGAAACTTGATTGAATTTACCTAATTCTAAATCCTAAAAGCTACTTAAGCAAGATTTGAACCTTAAAATCCACTCATCCAAATAATCTTGCTTGAAAACCTTGGTTGTGCATGCACTCACACATATTCAATCAATCATTAAGGACACAACCCATTTTAAGGGCCCACCACATTCCATAAGCACTACAATCCTAAGCCTAAGTTAAAATTGATTAGACGTTGACCTTAAGGACTGATTCACTCTTCGAGGCCCAGATTGAGATTATTCACGATTAACCTGCTTGTGCTAGTCCATCTGATGTCTAGCTAGAAAAGTAGAATCAAATGATCACGACTGGGGGGTACACTAGTAATCGGAGGGGCAAGCCGAAGGAAGAACCTTCACCCCAGTCCCTTCTTCTAATTGGTTAGATTGACTGGATACAAGTAGAGTAAATTTTCTATAATCTTAAGACAGATTCTGAGAGTCTGCAGATCCTTAGGCTATCCAACTTAAGGATTGGCTTATTTTGTTGTGCAGTAGGGTTCTTATCCCCAGTCCTTCCGACCTCTTTCTAGTTTATGGTTAGAAGGAGATGATTGAATCCCCGATTGGAAGGACCATTAGATCATTCTATAAGGCATAGATTGAATTTTTTCCAAATTGATCCCATTGCCGATCAACAACCTCCTTTGCCTCAGAATCAACAAGAGATGTTTCAAAGGCAGTTGGAGCAAATGCAGAGAATGCAAGAATAGTTCCAGAGAATGCAGGGTGCTCATCCCTTGAAGGAATTTTATGATCCTTCAAATTATGGGGAATATCCCGGCATCTAGATTCCAGCCCGAGACATTGAAATGAAGCCCTAGGTGTTAAGCCTAACAAATATTTTCATGGGCTTGGCTCTGAAGACCCATTTCAACATTTGGAGGATTGACTACTTTGGTCCAGACCACCAAAGAGCAAAATGTGAATGAAGAGCAGATGATCATGAGGCTCTCCCCACTCTCTTAGGGATAAGGTCGCTCATTGGTATAGAACTATAGGAATGCCGATAGTAACTTGGAATGATATGAAATTGGCTTTCCTAAAGAAATTCTTCCCAGTTGGGCGTACCAATGCACTAAGGCAGGCGATTACTACTTTCGCCCAATGATCGAGGGAGCAGTTTCATGTTTCCTGGGAGCGATTCCAGGAATTATTACAGAAGTGTCCACACCACGAGGTACTGAAATGGCAACTCGTGTAAACCTTTTACCATGGGTTGACTGAGCAACTCAAAAATCACGTGGATGCTTCTTGCGGAGGCAATTTCCTTAACAAAGATGCAGATAGTGCGCATGATTTGTTTGAGGAAATGAGTGAAAATTCAATCAATCATGCCTCCATGGATACATTTAACATGTCCCAACAACCCAGATCGAATGTTAACAAGGTCCACGACTCTCATTCATTCGATATGGAGTGATTTGTAATAAACTCGATAAGGTGGACCTGGTTACCAAAAGGATGGAGGAGTGGATGGCAGAAAACTCTGTAAACAATTCTCGATCCACACAATCCCAGAATTCAGGATTCCATTCTTCGCGAGCTCCCTCTAGACAGGAGCTCATGAATCAACTGGATGTGGCTCAACATGTGACCCAGCATAGTTCGGAACCCCATGGGTTCCCAACTAGGGCCTTTGATCCTAGTTTCTCTGATCCCTCCCTTTCTTTCTCTCTATCCTTACCCTATGAGGATATTTATGCTGTACAGGAGAATGTTAGGTCCAACCCTTACTCCAATGCTTATAATCCAGGTTGGAGGAACCACCCTAACTTCTCCTAGAAAAACCTAGGGCAGCAGACCCAATTCTTACCCAGCAACTATGCTCCACAAAGACCAATGGGTCAGGGTCATGTTTATAGTTAGCCTCCCCTAAAACAAGTCAATCAGCAAGCTTGGAATGCTCGTCAACCTGTAGGGCAGTCTAATTTGAACTGTCAGATGGTAGAGTTGCAAGGATCTATGCTCTAGCTCATGCAGCAAATGAAAACCTTACTGGACAACTTAGAAACTAGGTTCAATGCTAATTCCCATTGATGGGAACACCATCATGAGCCATAACTAGATCATTTTGATCCAATTGAGAAAATAAATGCTCCTACATAACCGCATGAAGGTCATAATTCACTACAGAACCTTTCTGAGAGAAACATAAGAAATAAGGGGTAAAATTGAAATTTTACCAATGCAGTACAAAAGTGGGTTTTCTCAAAGGTTAAAAAAAGGTCAAATGGTCTTAATAAGATAATAAGTGGGTTGGATCAGATAGAAAAGTGTTTGTGTGAGTTCTGTGAATTAAATGACTTCTTGAAACCCTAAAACAGACCCACTTAATTAACTAAGGTTCTAGTCAAGATAAAATTCACTTAAACCCTCTAAAAATCATATAAAAATATTCTCCAGGGCTTATTACCTTCAATTTGGTCATTGGAACCCATCTTGACCTGGAATGGGGTCTCAGACAGATATTTACCCTAAGTTGGGTTTTTGCATAAATTTTCCAGTCAAACGTAGTCAAACCCAAAATCCAACTTACCATTGGATTTCTTAGGTCCAAATTAGGTTTGTAACAAAATTTAGACCTAAGATGAGTTTGCCTTGACCTAGTTTGCAAAAAGGTCTAACTCGATTACATTTCTACCCCTATCTTTCAAAAACCCATACAAATAGCCCCTAGCTTCTTCATCATTTTTGCAATTACGTCCATCCACCATTATAGCGGAGCAATCCTACTCTAGCGAGCTTTGGAAGGAGAGTTCTTCCTGATTGCTCAGAGGATCTCCTCCAAAATTGGTAGGGAGATTCTCTAAGAAAATCCCTCCAATCTGAACCCATCTTTGATCCCTGATTCTTTCCCAATCTCTCATGCAAACGCATGAGAGATATGGGTATCTCAATGGCTTCCAACTCCGGCAAGCTTTCCTTGCTTGGGAAGCTTGCATCTTAAGCCCTAACCGACCTTCAGAGCTCTATTTAAAGGAGCCTAGACCCCTCCAACGACTCCACGCTCGAATTCGACAACGAAAACCCCTAATTCCTCTCTTTCCTTCACAGTCGTAGGTTCCTCAATGTCCAGCGACCTCCCTTCCTCCTCCTCATCATTCAACCGCCATACCTGCGGCAAATTTCTCCTCCTTGACTTCGTCCGTGTCTTGCTGTACCAGCAGACGCCTCCCTCTCTTCGTCCTCGCCGATCTCCACTCACCGGAGCCACCTTCATCTCCAGCGTCAGCCACACCAGACCTGATGCCTCCGCTCGCCCCCTTCATCTCTTCACCTCCCAGATAAGCTCCCTCTCCCCTCTACATTCTTCTCCACCCTTGGTTCTTCAAAACCAACCATTGCCGACCTCCATCACCTCCATCCCTTCCATCTTCGACCACCAACTCCAGCAAGGTCTCTCCACCTCCACAGGCCATCCCAACCCTCGCCGACAAGCCCATAAGCTTCCCCTCGGTCCATTGATCCTTTTCCCCCACTTCACGCACCACTACACTGACCCACGCACCTCACCAGACACACCCACACACTCGCACACAGTGTGCCCTAGGCACGCACACACAAACACTACCACGCCACGCCAACACCCTTAGCATCTTCGCCGTGCCCCAGCGACCCTCTCTGAACATTTTGACGTGGCCATGATAACTCGATTCTTCACTTTTAAAGTCATTTGTCACATAAAATGATGCGTCGTTTGTAGTTCTATGTGGTGAAAAAATCGACTAATCAACAATTAATAATTTAAATTAAACCACTCGCAGAAGAGCGGGTCGTGTCCACAGGGAGGAAATGTCCTATTGAGACTCGCTAAATTTGACAATAATAATGTTCACAATTAGTTTCCCTAAGTAAGCAAGCTAAAAACCCCTTTCTAATTAGGATAACAATGCATGTAATCGCTGAACTTTCATTTCAATGAAAGATGACGATGTTCTTATAAAATCACTAGAATATAATATAATTAAATCAAAAAGTATCCTTTTGCAATGGCAATGAAATATAAAAAGAAATCGAATGCAAAATAGGGAAAATCCTTCCCCTCACCGTGCACGACAAGGAAGGCTTGGTTGGAGATGCGAAACTCTTCGAAGGTCCTTCGAGCTGGGCCACACTCGATGGCGGTAGCAGCTCAGCGCAAGGTGGCTGGAGACGAGAGACGGAAGAGAGGTCGACCATGGGTGGCAGCGGGCTGAGCGCTATTTGCTACTGGAGCTTGAGAAGTTAAGGGAACGCTTGCGCGCTGGGCGTGCGGGCGCGAGTGGAGAGCTTCGCATGGGTAAGGCTGATCGGCAAGGGATGCACGTGCTGTCTGTTGCGCGCGTTAGAGGTGTGTGTGGCCGGAGCTGTTGGAGGTGCTATGTTGCTCCTGGAGCAACGCTTGGAGGGATTGCAGGTGGAAGTGTAGCGCACTCTACGTACGAGCAGAGCTACTGCTGGTGATGCATGTGTGTAGCTGCACGGGGAGCCGACGGATCACTTTCTGCACGCGTGGAGATGATGGAGGTGTGCATTGGTGCATGCGGTGTCTACAGCATGGAGGCCGCTGGAGGACGCACACGGGTGCTAGGGGCTGCAGGCGCACGCGAGGCGTGGGCGCGTGGAGGAGCGACGCTCTGCGGGCACAAAGGTGCGCACAGGTGGACTAGAGATGAAGGTGCAGGCAGGGTCTGATGGCATAAGGTAGGATGTGTAGGTGCGAAGGCTGTTGGCGCGCAGGTGGACTGCTGGTTGAAGTGAAGACATGCGGTGGTAGGCGCAGGGAGGAGAGGTTACTACTCTGTGTGCTGTAGTGAAGGTGATGCTATGCTGCAGGGGGTGTGGTACCTGTGCGTGGTGAGGACCGCAGGAGGTGCCGGGAGCTGATGAAGAAGAAGCACGGTGATGGAATGGTGGCAAGTCATGCATCAGTAGATGCACTCACGGTAGGCGAGCTTAAAGGATCTCGTACACGGTGGCGACCAACTCCAACCTCTTGGCATGGTGGTCTGTCACCCCATCGGCCCATGGTATGATGGAGTTTGGCCGTGGAGGCCCACAGTGGTGAAATGCTGCATGACGGTGAAATGGGATGATGGCCTCCATGAGCTCAGCTGCCTCCTCCTCTCCCTTGTAGCCTCATGAATGGGGTCTTGAGTGTAGGCAGCTGGTAAAGATTGAATGCTGGTGGAGGAAGTGGAACGGTTGCCTGCAGGAAGAAGAAGAATAATTAATAAAATGAAATATTTGGATTATTTGTACACAAATCCTTAAGTTTTATGTTAATTAAAACAATGCATGTAATGCACCTAATGCCATTCTAAGTCAATTTCAAATGCCTTTAGTTATGAATGTAATGCATGAATTATGTATTTAAATTAGAAATATGAATTAATTTATTTACATCCTAATGCATGTTACCTAAATGTTAAAATTAATTTAATGTCTAGACACTTAGATACTTAAATAGCCCACGAATATGGGCTAATCAAATACCCCAATGCCTAGTTTTTGCTTGTCCCTAGCAAAATCAAGCAAAACCTAGCACTCCAAGTGGACTAGCCAACCCAATCGGTCTTCCTTTAGAAACATATTAAGTTCAAACTTTAGACCTAAAGTTCCCAAGTAGTTGTTAAGTTACAGACTAGGTCGGCTAAAAACGTGTTGCAGGCACAAGTTTCCCTTATTTCTGACTCTACCCTAAGGTTTATTGATCCCTAAGATTAAAGCATCTGTGCATGTGCGTTGGTCTGAGTTATTTGAGTTAAAGGAAAAAGGATTTTTTTTTTTGAATAATATATATATATATTTTTTTTTTTTTTTTTTTTATTCCTCCAAGTCTAACCTTGGATCAGCTACCGACATAGTCTCTGTCGGATTCATTGTCCCCATCACCGTACCTCGAAGGGTGCCTGGCTTTCGATGCTTCAAGATAGCACCGCCCATAGCGACCCCAAGAACTCCTGACAATCGACACTTCGAGATAGTATCGCCCATGGATTTCTAAAGCGAATTCAGGCCTGTGGCAATCGGCACTTCAAGATAGGACCACCCATGGTACCTGAACCGCACAATGCGCTTACATGCCCCAGTAGGATGAATACCCTAATATGCGAGATGCAGAGGAGATTAAACCCTAATATGCGAGAAGTGGTCAAGAAGGAAATAATTAAGTGGCTCGATGCAAGAATCATTTATCCGATCTCAGATAGTCCTTGGGTAAGTCCCGTGCAAATTGTTCCCAAGAAAGCTGTGAATACGATTGTGACTAATGGGAAGGGAGAATCTATCACAACTCATTCAGCTTCCTCTTGGAGGGTCTGTATCGATTACAAGAAGCTGAACATAGCCATGAAAAATGATCATTTCCCTTTGCCCTTCATCGATCAAATCCTTGAAAGACAAGCCGGGCAAAAGTACTTCTATTTCCTAGACGATTACTCGGGATACAATCAAGTCCCTATCCATCCCGAGGATCAAGAAAAATGACTTTCACCTGTCCCTACGGAACCTTTGCTTTCCGTAGAATGTCATTTGGCTTATGCAATGCACCTGCGACTTTTCAAAGGTGTATGTTAGCTATATCTCTGACATGGTGGGAGAGTTTGTGGAAGTCTTCATGGACGATTTCTCTATTTTCGAAGAATCGTTTGATTCTTGCCTGGTTATTCTTGAAATGATCCTTAAAAGATTCATCCTTAGCTAGGAAAAGAGTCATTTCATGACACAAGAAGGCATCATCTTGGGTCATGTAATCTTTGAAAGGGGAATTGAAGTTGACAAAGCTAAGGTTGATGCTATCTCCAAACTTCCCCTTCCCACATCTATCAAACAAATTCGATCATTTCTTGGTCATGTAGGATTCTATAGGAGGTTCATCAAGGACTTCTCTAAGGTTTCTCGCCTTCTGAGCAACCTTCTCGCCAAAGATACACCGTTTGATTTCAATGAATCATTCCGTAAGGCATTTGATTTTCTTAAAACGACAGTCACTTGTGCTCCAGTGTTGCAACCACCGGTCTGGATAGCCCCATTTGAGATCATTATCGATGCTTCTGATTACGTGGTCGGGGCAGTTTTGGGCCAAAAGATTGATAGGAAGCCCTCTGCCATCTACTACGCTAGCAAAACTCTGGACGAGGCCCAAAGGAATTACACTATTACTGAGAAGGAATAGCTAGCTGTAGTATTTGCTCTAGAGAAATTCATAGCTTATCTTTTAGGGCCTCACATCATAATTTACACCGACCACTCGGCCTTGAGACATCTCTTGGCCAAAAAGGATGCCAAACCCCAGCTTATCCGATGGATTCTTCTACTTCAAGAATTCATTCTTGAAATCAAAGATAAATCCGTGGCATAAAATGTGGTGCCGGATCATCTTTTGAGACTTCTAAGTGATTCTTCTCATCCAGATATTTCGATTGCTAATACTTTTCTAGACGAAACTATTCTTACAGTATCTGGTGTCCAATCCCCGTGGTTTGCAGACATCGTAAATTATTTGGCCGTTGGTCAAATCCCCTAGGATTGGACCAAGAAACAACGAGACGGACTCAAATCTAAGGCCAAATATTACTTCTGGGAGGACCCTGAACTGTACCACATCGACTCTGATCAGATTATTCATCGATGTGTTCCAGAGAATGAATTCGAAAGTAAACTCGAGTTCTGCCATGCATCTACGTGTGGTGGACATTTGTCTAGGAAAAAGACGGCTGCAAAAATTTTGCAATCTGGATTCTATTGGCTATCTTTATTCAAGGATGCCCAGGAATTCTCGAGGTCGTGTTCCCAATGCCAAGCACTTGGGAGAATAACCAAGAGAAATATGATCCCTCTAAACCTGATTCTTCCCATCGAAATCTTTGACATTTGGGGCATCGATTTCATGGGACCCTTCCTCCCACAGCATTTGTACAGTCTAACTTAGAGCTGACCCGAGCATCATATACAGGTGATATCTTCTTTATTATACCCTACTTCTCATGCATTTTATTTTCAATGAGGACATTGCATCAACTAGGCATGGGGGGTGGATTCATTTCTAAATCATTTTGTTAGCTCTGTGGAATTGTAAATTCTACTTATTTTTTCTCTTTATTGAAAAAAATGAAAAAAAAGGAATTAGGAAAGAATAATTGGGCATTAGGATTTTTCAACCTTAGGGAATAATATAGTAGGATCTGAACACTTGGACCCTTCTGCGCATCGGGTTTAATCAGCCTGGGTGTCCACTAAAATGTGGATTTGTTTATCGAGTCCTCACCATTCTAAATTTACTTCAATTTGGTTAAATAAGCTAGGGTGATAAGTACACGACATATCAACCTGCCCTCTGATTTGAGGGGATTTTAAGTCTAAGCATCTACACACTATTTGCACTAACTCGCTTTTCAGCAGTTTTTATAGAAATTGGGTAGCTAATGAACCTTCTAAGGTGGTATGGCTGTCAAGTTATCGTGGGTAACAGCCCATTGGTAGGTTGTCTAGGGCCCAGTCACACGACCATTCTTTTAGTTCTGGCTTTAGGTAAATCTTAGATCAAGGAAGCCACCTACTTAAAAAAAAAATCCAAAAAGAAGAAAAAATTGAAAAGGAGAAAAGAAAAGAAAAAGAAATAAGCCACACTTCACCGCACGAGTATGGCTGGAAAGTTATCATGGATAACAGCCATTGGTAGGTTATCCAGAAGCCAGCTCAAGAAATTCACGTATAATTCCAAAACACTTAGGAAGAGGCAGAGAAGTAGAATAAGCCGGGGAGATATACACTGGGTTTGCCCTTGTGTTGGCCCCATAAAAAATAAAAGTGGGGAGAAAGCTACCGGTCGAATAGATACACCTTTAGGTAGAATTTCTTTTCAAGGTCACCTAGGGGCGTAGAAACCCGAAGTCTGTTCTAATCACCAATCAGTGAGTTTATCACATTTCATACAAAGATGCTTAGAACTTAGGGTTCTCTTAGAATCTTGGGTGGGTTGAGTAGCCGTAGAAAGCTGTTCCGAAACCCTAAACTCAAAAATCCAAAAAAATTAGAAAAGAAAAGAAGAAAAAGATCCTTCTTTGAATAAGGCGAGTGCTTGAGGCGGTTTGCATTTTGGCAGACACCCAGGCATTGTTGTGTCTTTGTAGTTCAGGTTCTTAATAAAAATCTCCTAGTGTTGAAGAATAACTTTTGCCCAAGAAATCCATCCTAATTCTTTTATAAATAGCATACAGTTTTTGCTAAAGACTAGCAAAAGATAGGCATGGGGGTGTGATGTGCATACATCTGAATAGCCAAAAATGTCGATTAATGCATGTTCTTAGTATCATATTAGCATCATACATTGTAAATATTGCACTACATGCATCATCATGCATTTAGGTCAAATTATTCAAATTGTATAGTAATTTCTTCATTTTGGCAGCCAGGGGCAGGCAACTTTTAATCGAGGCGTCGGACTGAAGATCCAACTGTACGGATCATATCAAGGCGACAATCGGAGTTCAATGATTCCAAGATCGCTCTGATTGGACTTCCGCAGCATTAGATATAACCCGAGGAAAACTAGAGATCAAGGGCAAAGATGGTGTCAATCTACACTTCAGATGACAAATTTGACAGTAATCATGGGTTGGGATCGATGATCCCAGCCCAACGGCATGAAAATCGATTCAATCCGATATCCATCGCATCATCTACAACACATAGATGGATGGCCATGATGGTGCCACGTGGCGCCATCCCAGCCTCCCAACCGGCCCAAGGACCCGTCATTGCCCTCTCTCTCCTCAACTGAGCAGACGATCTTAGCCGTTGGATCAAGAACTAACCGCTGAGAGAGGTTGCACCTAAATTCATGCGGGTGCCTCAAATGCAGGCACTGTGCATTGGGCAAAGGTGCTACGCAAAGGCGAAGGTGCATGATCGAACCGCAGCAGGCAGACTCAATTCGCGAGAAGGTGGCGCGGATGAAATTCAGTCGTCAAATGGCAATCGTGCGAGAGAGGAGTGGAGACGTGGCACGCGGAGGTGCTTTGGGTCACGTACGCACGTGATGATGCGCTTCCGCACCCACCATCGCACGCATAGGTGCATGATGAAGCGTGGGCACGAGGCATTTAAGCCATTCTATCTTATGATAGGACGGCTAAGATGAAAAGAATGTGGGCATGCATTGTGCGTGGGGAGAAGAAGAGGCGCACGACGCATTAATTGCACAGCAAGTTACGCCAATAAATATGCCATCTTATGTTATTTCCAAGCATTACCCATGCATATTATGTAACCATACTTGCATTTGTAAATATACACCTACATGCATTTATAAAGAGGGGAAGAGAGTGACAATAAGTGGCCATTCAATCCACTTCTATAATTAACATCTTCATTGTGTGTTGCATTCCAATTTCACCATTCACTTTTTTTTTCCACGCGGCAGGGCATGGTGATGTGCACATCTCCTCATCTCTCCTCATGCCAGCAGTATAGGGAGAGGCATGCAGCCCTTCTATGAAGGAGCATGCACCCTCCCATGCCCAGTAGCCAACCTTCCACCCTTAGACACACCCATCACCACCATCAGACAACACACCCAACACCACACACACCCGTCGGCCACTCTCTTTCCCTCCCCCTCTCCATACATAGCACCTCTTCTCACAAGTTGAGAAGAGGTACACTGTGTACAAGAGAGTTCACAGTGGTCTCAGACCCCCAATGTGAGCTCCACCACCACCCAGCTCCATCGTGAGCAGGTGGGCATGGTGGATTCTTGTTTGTTTTTTTATTTATTTGCATTTTTTTTCTTTTTTCATTTTTCTTTGCTATTTCGTCTTCGCCATTAGTGCAGGGAATCAAGCTCTGAAGCTTGCGAGCCCAGCACCTCCCTGCACCTCCGCGCACCTTCGAGCGCCACCACGTGTGCGAGCAAATCACTCGGGCTCTCTTTCCGCACGTGCGCGTGCTCAACAGCGCCATCCGCGCGTCGCACCGCTTCAACCAGTTTCCTACACGCCACGTGCACTGTAGTGCACTGTTCACACCTCTCCGAGGGATACTATAGCCACCAGCTCGTTTCTCACGTAGCCGGTGGCTCTGCGCTCTCTCTCCACTGCGCTACTGCTTCCAGCCGATCATCGCACCCAACACGCCCACGCTCACTACACGCTTGCACTCCCTACATGCCCACACTCTCGCTCTCAGCACTGTGTTCTTCACCCCTGCAATGCACGTGTTTCATCCCGCGGGCAGCCCTTGTGCACTGCGTGTTTCCTCGCACCTATGCGCATACGCTCTCCAGCACACAGCTCTCTCTCTTGCTAGACAACGCCACCGCATCGCAGACGTCTTAAACGGCTGCCCACACTCACACACACACCCGCTCACACCTAAACAGGCACTCACTTACACTCACACTCACAGACACACACTCACACACATACACACACACATATATATTCGCACACTCTCATCCTCACATATATCTATATATACATAATTATATATATATATTTATATATATATAGATTGATATATATATAGAAACATATATATATACATATATACACAAATATATATATAGTTATAGATACATATATATGTACACATATTGTTGTAGTATAACCGACAAAACGTTCGAACAAATACAAAGTTTTTATTACTCGAAGACCGGAGTATCCGAGGTCGAACACAGGGAGCAAATGGAACTTACCACTAAATCAAAATGTAATTGAACACTCTAGTTTACTCAAAATATCAATTCAGGTATGAATGTATGCGATTAAAAGGAGTTAGGGCAAAAAATATGAAATTGGACGTCTGATCTTGTGATCAGACGTCTTAAAAGCATTTCTCCTTTTATTCTTCTTGTTCTGCTGCAGTCTTTGCTCTTTCTTTTCTTCTTCTGATCTCTGCAAAGTCTTCACTTGGCTTCTCTGTGCCTTTGCTTCTGGCTTTGCTCTTTCCTTTCTTCTCCTGCGAAGGCTTCTTTCTTGCTTCTTCTTCTCTGCCTTGTTTCTTCCTCTTCTATTCTTCTCTGTCGTTCCTTCTTCTTTCTTTCTTTTCCTTCTCGCGGCCAAGTCCTTCTCCTCCTGCGTTCAGCCTGCCTGCACAGGAGCAAAACCTAACCCTTCTCCCTCTACCCGCGCATCTCTCTCTCTCAAGCAATTCACTCAAACCGCTCTCCCAGAGCCACAGCATAATCGGGTCAGATCGTACCCGGGACCAGGCGCACCTGCAGGTGTGTGATGCGTGAGGAGTGCATAGGTCTAGGTCGGGTCGGACTCGCCAGATCCGCGTGGTCAGGCCGCGGACGAGGCGGGTGTGGGGTCAGTGAGGGACCTCACCCCTGTGCTTACTGAGGCGATAAGAGTAAAACGCAAAAACAACTTATACAGTACCTGAGGGTTGCAATCCCACGATGTGGGACTATCTGGTCTCGCCTTCACGCGCGCCTGCAGAAGCCTCGTCGTGCGATTGCCCCGCAGCTGCTGGCTCTGCTAGCGCTCCTTGGCTGGACTCGTTCACCTCGCGACACTCGCGCTAGTAAGCAGCACCTGTAGCCTGGAAGACCAGGTGCCTGGAGCTTCGTGGGAGCTTCATCAGAGGTCGTCCATGGCGGCAGCGGCTCAAACCCTGTCATACACAAAACGCGCCTCTCGGCCCAATCAGAATAGCTAGAGACCTTCGCCGTGGCACGGCGAAGGCGGTGGGCAGTGCTGCAGGCCGTAGGTCGGCCTAGGCGTGCGTGCCTAGGTCAACCTGTGGCCGGAGATGGTGGGTTGGTCGGGGGGTGATTGTGGAGGGCTGGAGTGGCAGTGGTAGGGTGGAGTGTGTTCCTGGAGGTGAGGCGGAGCTTTCGAGGTGGTTGGCGAGCCGTGTGGAGGGCTGGAGTGGTGTGGGCGGCTCGCCGGAGTGCGGTCGGAGGCGAAGACGATGGAGGTGGTTAGCGTCTGTCGAGGGTCGATCAAGGGAGATAACAGGGGGAAAAGAGAGAGGAGAGGATGGAGAGGAGTTCTAACCTAACTGTAAGGACGAAAGGGGACGGAGGGCGAACAGCAGTACCTGCTGTCGCCGGAGAAGATGACGCCCAGTGGGGGAGGACGACGGGGCTGAGGCGGCGTGCGCTGATACTGCGCGACGCGGAGGAAGGTCAGGAAGTTAACTCTGCCACTGGTTTTGTGGCAGAGCGAAGAGGGAGGGGAGGGGTCCTCACCGGAGCCTGCTGGGAGTTTGGCCGGGCAGGAGGAGAGGAATTGGGGGTGGAACCTCGGCCAAACCAAGCTCCCTCTGAGCGGCCGGGTTCGGGGGGTGTTTTATAGGTGCTGGCCGCTCCTATCAGTGCGTGAAAAACACGCAATTAGGTCAGCCGGCTCGCCGGAGTTGGAAGGAAGAAAGATACCCAAATCTCTCGTGCGTTCGCACGAGAGATTGGGTTCACGCCAGCGAATTTGATTGGCTTTAGAAGGAAGGGAATTCCTCAGAGAATTCTCCTTCCATTTCTGGGAGGGAATCTCTGAGGGATTAGAGAGCAATCCCTCTCCGAACCTCGCCGGAGCTCGGTTCTGCCCTAGCAATGGCGGCAGGACCGGTTTGCAAAGGAGGCGAAGAACCTAGGGGGTTCTCTGCAACGGTATTCAAAAGATAGGGACCAATTTGTGATTTGGGTGTACTAAATTGCAAAGTAGGTCAAGATGACCTCTCCTTAGGTCCAAATTTTGGTATAAACCTAATTTGGACCTAAGGAATCCAATGGAGAAGTTAGATTTCAGGTTTGACCTCGTTTGACTGGATATTTTGCGTAAAAACCCAAATTAGGTTAATTGAAGAGCTAGGACCCTAATCTAGGTCAAACTAGGTTCCAAAGGCCAAATTAAGTGTTCTAAACCCTAGAGTATGTTTTTCCATGATTTGTAGAGGTTTTACTTGCTTTTTGTTCTGACCGGAACCTTGTTAATTTAAGCAGGTCTGTTTTAGGGTTACCAAGTGTCTTTTAGTTCTTAGATTGCACATGAACCCATTTCTGATTGACTCAACCCACTTTTTATCTCATTTAGACCATTTGACCTATGTTTTGCCTCCGAGAAATCCCGTTTATCTACTGCAATGGTAAAATTGCAGTTTTAACCTTTATTTCATGTTTTCTTCTCAGAGCACTTGTTCCTTCAGTTAAGCCTTCTTCTAGGTTATGTAGGAGCTTTTATCTTCTTTATTGGGTCAAAATGAGCTAGTTATGGCTCATGATGAGGCTCTCATCATACCCCCATGCCTAGCTTTTGCTAGTCCCTTAGCAAAATTTCAAAGTTTTAACTTCCGTTCTAGACCCTAAATGTCTGTCAACAATGATAAGTGCTTCTCCTTTTCTTTTGTGATTAGGTGGGAATGCCGACAATAGGCCTAGAGGTACTCAAGTACCAACCAAAATCCGGACCTGTTCCGCTTTAGCCTCAGTCTTCTGCAAAGGTTTCTACGGCCCACAGAAACTAACCTAGGGTTTGTTGGACTCCGCGGTTAAAGCACCCGTGCTTGAGATATTTTTAGCCTAAGTTCAGTTTGCAGTGCATTTTTTTGTAAGAGAGAGATAGAAGATTTATTTGTTTGGAGAGCTTTTCTCTCTCTTTTCTTTTTTTATTTCTAGCTTCGGATTAGCTTCTCAACACGGTCTGTATCGGATTCCTCGTCCCCATCATCAATCCTCAAAGGTCCCTGGCTTTCGAGATTTCGAGATAATCCCGCCCATGGTGCTCCGTGGCTGAATTCAGACCCTGGCGATTGACATTTCGTGATAATGCCACCCATGGTGTCTGAACCAGCAGAGTGCTTACATGCCTCCAGTAGGATATTTAAATATCCTAAGAGACAAGCACCGAGGAGATGATATGTTGTTACGCATCTTCGAGGGGAATTTCCCGCCTCTCCGCGCTGGGAACTTGTCCAAATCAACTTGTGTTGATTGGCCGCTCCTAATCTAGGTGACTTTTTCAGAACATTAAATGCTCTTGCGTGTTTTGAATATTTATGCGCACTGAACCAGACTGTGTGTGAATTTGGGTGCTTAGGTTACCGAATCCCACAAACCGGAGGTCAGTTAACGAGGTCGAATACTTCCTAAGCCTTAGACCTAATACTTAAGCTTCGCATTTTCCTCAACCTCTTGAGGATTATCCAGATTTTAACGGATACGTGAATTTTTAAGCTAAAAATCTAGCCCAAGAGGCCTAAGGCCAGCGTTCCCGCTAATCTCTTGTTATGTGTCCTTAGCACTTTTTCTTTTGTTTCTTTTCTTGATCTGGTCTAGAACTTCAGTTAATTCCTTAATCTTTTACTAATGACTTTTTCTTTTTCTTTTCCTTTTGTGCTCCTTTCTTCATTTTTGCTTTTTTTCTCCTCCTTATGATTATATGGCTCACAACATTTCCTCCCTCCCCAATTTTTTTTTGTAATTTTTCAAATTTTTTTTTTTTTGTGTTTTTGACATATGTGAATTTTTTTGTGAGAATCCTTCTGATTTTTTCTTGGTTTTGTATGTATGCACTTTGTCACCCCCCATGCCTAAGTTTTGCAATGTCCTCATTGTAAACAGAGGGTGGGAATTAGTGTTGAGGTCAGGGGCTTAGAACAGGATATATCGGGTGGGTGAATGGGTCGGGAATGAGTGATGCGAATGATTTTAAGTTCTGATACGTGTACCAGAGGTGGGATCAACTGTCTAAGGCTGAACTCAAGGTGCAATAGACGTGGAGTACAGACGGATAATCAGACGGGTCTCTATTTTTGAGGTGACGGGTTGCCTCCCGTTAAGCGCTAAATTTAATGCCTTCAGCCGAGCGAAAAATGGGGTGGAGAAGGAGTGGTCAAATCAATGGAGTTTTGGAAAACAAGCACCTTGATTAAGAGCCTGGTTGGTCCAACCAGGTACTTGTTCAAATCAGTGGGCTGATGATGCAGCCCAAACCCAATAAGTCTGGTGGGTTGATAGATGTAGATTAGCAGATGTGGGACCCACCAAACGCAGTGATGTTCTGATAGATATGGAAGTGAAAACTCGAGTTCGGGCTCAGTCGAATCAGCCTGGTGGGGGTAGGGTTCCGAAAAATAATCAATGTAAGGTGTGGAATCCCTACAGGGACGGTCAAAGGATGGAGGCTCCTGAGTTGTGGTCTGATCAGTGTCCGATACCCGGTATAGATACGGAGTTGAATCATCTGCAATTGGCTCAGTGAGAGGTGAATCCGAATAGAAATTGAGTCCGGTTGCAGGTCGGGATGGGGAACGGGTTTTGATTGGTTCTGTATATGTGGAGCAGGTGGCTTCAAAGAAGATTGACAGGTTATAATTAGGAGGCAGATTTTCTCCGATGTTATGGTCGGATTCGAGATCGTCGGAGAGTTTGCGAAAATCAAAGTTTGAATGAGATTCTAGATCACGAGTTCCACCATAGAATAAATCATATGTTGTATATTCAGCAGCCTGACTGGGATCTAGCCTAAATGTTAATTCTGAGCTTACAAAGGTGTCCCTATCTGGTAGAGGCTCAGGTTCAAGGTTAGTAGGGCAGAGCCAATCGAAACCCCGCTCGTCCAAGTCCTCGGTTTCTGTATCGTAGATTGGCATGACTTCCGAAAACTCGATTAGTTCTTCTGAGGAGGTTGACGAGGGATATTCATCAAATTGAGGCCCAGAATCATATTCTTCATTAAGAGATTGATTTTCTTCATATGAGGCCTTGAAATCTTCAATATAGGTTTCAGATCTAGGTTCTAGGCTTAGGATGTGGGTGGAATTACTAGAATCTAGGTCTGAATAACCTTCGAGGGCCACCTTATCAGAATAAGGGACGGAATTTACACCCTCGAGTGGTTCAGTTCTACTCTCATACTTGCAGGAGTCTTGGGATTATAAAATGGGTTCATCATGGTCTTTTCCTGCATTTGGAGCTTCCCAACCTTCTTCAATATCAGGTGCATTATACTCCATCTGGGTTGGGAATCCACAACCATTTTGTGCCCCAAACCCGAGATCAGATTTATCCTCGATGTTGTCCCAAGATAGTTCATCCTCTGTTGGCGGTATGTACGAGTATTTCTGATCAATCACTTGTTTTATTAATCTCATTATCTCTTCCCGTTTTTCAAGACTATCTTGGTGTTGCTTCCAAAGTCGAGGATTTGTCATACATTGAAGGTATTCACTATTATGCAATTTTTCTATCTCAATGTATGCAGTAATGAGCAAGTCACGGGTTGATCCTTTGTTGGCTTCTGCTAATAGTACTTGGGCACAAGTTATGACAAAGGTTGTGGTTGTTGGGACATCAACCTGAATGTTTCCTACTGTTGTTGAGGTTTCTTCATTTTCATAAAATCTCATGGCATCCTCAATCATTTTATCTCTCATGGATCTCCGGTATTCAGGTTTCTCGACTGGTAGTCCTAGGTGGTTCGGCTGCATATTTGGATCATGTGGTGGAATCAGATCAGAGTTTGACTCAAGATGTGTTATGACGCGATCAAATTTGAATAACGAGTCCCACTGAAAATGAGTGTGTGTGAAAAGATGCAGGACTGGAGATGTTCTTGACCCAATCAAGACACCCAAAAGATGTTTGGATGACTATGGAGGTTTGGGGCGGATGGACCCCTGGATCAGAAAGTCATCCACCTGAGAATTACCTGGGCAGCCAGAGAGGGAGAGTCCCGCAAAGACCCCTACACGGTAGAGCATCCCTACGGGTTACAGGGTTTCCCCCACCCGACCTCTCTTGTCACTGAGATTCCAGGTAAACCAGAATGGGGACCTTGACCTCTTAAGTCTATCACTTTTTATTTCAAAGGTGCTTTTAGGGTTCTCACTTGAACTTTAGATGTTTTTGGTATTGTGGCCTAATTTAGAGGTTGGTTGACCCAAGGGGTCAACTTCACCTGACCTGTCCTATAGATGGCAGAATGATTCTAAGCTCGGAGCCTAGAGATCACCCTGATTTGACTCCCAGGTTATTAGGTCAAAAGAAAATTTTAAGATTCAAGTGATTTTAGAGCTCAATTTTAGGGTTTGTCTTATTTAACTTTCTTCAATCAAGGGCTTGGGTAGCACACTGATGCGGGAGGGTTTATTTCCTTTTACACAGGCATGTGTGACTAGCGCTTCAAGACCCTAATGTGGAAACCCTAATTTGGTTCTATTTCCAATCCTCTTTTTCTTTTTCAAAAGTTCTCTTTGGACTTATAAACAAGAAGTGTGTGGTCCGCCGAGATTAAGCGTTTATTTTCAATTAGGCACAAGAATTTGTGGGATGGGAAAAAAAATCACTCCAACTTCAAGAATATTTGCAGAAATTTTCGCAAAATCAAGAAATGTTTTGCCTTAGAGATGGTGATTACTATATAAAGAAGGCAATTGATTCCTAACTTGATTTTCTTCCTTTTGTCTTTCAAAGATTAGGGGATGATTAAGGAAGAAAAGAAATTACTTGCCCTGGAGTGGTTGACTTGCGGGAGAGATTTTCTCATGAAGTACCTGCAAGATCACATCAAAGAAAAGTAGGGCAAGTTAGTGTTCAATATGATAAAAAGAATGTAGAGACTAGTGGTAAATTGTGCAGTGCTCCCCGGCAGCGGCGCCAAAATGTTCACGGGCGTTTCATGCGGATTTAAAGCGTATTATGTTGTAGTATAACCGACAAAACGTTCGAACAAATACAAAGTTTTTATTACTCGAAGACCGGAGTATCCGAGGTCGAACACAGGGAGCAAATGGAACTTACCACTAAATCAAAATGTAATTGAACACTCTAGTTTACTCAAAATATCAATTCAGGTATGAATGTATGCGATTAAAAGGAGTTAGGGCAAAAAATATGAAATTGGACGTCTGATCTTGTGATCAGACGTCTTAAAAGCATTTCTCCTTTTATTCTTCTTCTTCTTCTGCTGCAGTCTTTGCTCTTTCTTTTCTTCTTCTGATCTCTGCAAAGTCTTCACTTGGCTTCTCTGTGCCTTTGCTTCTGGCTTTGCTCTTTCCTTTCTTCTCCTGCGAAGGCTTCTTTCTTGCTTCTTCTTCTCTGCCTTGTTTCTTCCTCTTCTATTCTTCTCTGCCGTTCCTTCTTCTTTCTTTATTTTCCTTCTCGCGGCCAAGTCCTTCTCCTCCTGCGTTCAGCCTGCCTGCACAGGAGCAAAACCTAACCCTTCTCCCTCTACCCGCGCATCTCTCTCTCTCAAGCAATTCACTCAAACCGCTCTCCCAGAGCCACAGCATAATCGGGTCGGATCGTACCCGGGACCAGGCGCACCTGCAGGTGTGTGATGCGCGAGGAGTGTGTAGGTCTAGGTCGGGTCGGACTCGCCAGATCCGCGTGGTCAGGCCGCGGACGAGGCGGGTGTGGGGTCAGTGAGGGACCTCACCCCTGTGCTTACTGAGGCGATAAGAGTAAAACGCAAAAACAACTTATACAGTACCTGAGGGTTGCAATCCCACGATGTGGGACTATCTGGTCTCGCCTTCACGCGCGCCTGCAGAAGCCTCGTCGTGCGATTGCCCCGCAGCTGCTGGCTCTACTAGCGCTCCTTGGCTGGACTCGTTCACCTCGCGACACTCGCGCTAGTAAGCAGCACCTGTAGCCTGGAAGACCGGGTGCCTGGAGCTTCGTGGGAGCTTCATCAGAGGTCGTCCATGGCGGCAGCGGCTCAAACCCTGTCATACACAAAACGCGCCTCTCGGCCCAATCAGAATAGCTAGAGACCTTCGCCGTGGCACGGCGAAGGCGGTGGGCAGTGCTGCAGGCCGCAGGTCGGCCTAGGCGTGCGTGCCTAGGTCAACCTGTGGCCGGAGATGGTGGGTTGGTCGGGGGGTGATTGTGGAGGGCTGGAGTGGCAATGGTAGGGTGGAGTGTGTTCCTGGAGGTGAGGCGGAGCTTTCGAGGTGGTTGGCGAGCCGTGTGGAGGGCTGGAGTGGTGTGGGCGGCTCGCCGGAGTGCGGTCGGAGGCGAAGAGGATGGAGGTGGTTAGCGTCTGTCGAGGGTCGATCAAGGGAGATAACAGGGGGAAAAGAGAGAGGAGAGGATGGAGAGGAGTTCTAACCTAACTGTAAGGACGAAAGGGGACGGAGGGCGAACAGCAGTACCTGCTGTCGCCGGAGAAGATGACGCCCAGTGGGGGAGGACGACGGGGCTGAGGCGGCGTGCGCTGATACTGCGCGACGCGGAGGAAGGTCAGGAAGTTAACTCTGCCACTGGTTTTGTGGCAGAGCGAAGAGGGAGGGGAGGGGTCCTCGCCGGAGCCTGCTGGGAGTTTGGCCGGGCAGGAGGAGAGGAATTGGGGGTGGAACCTCGGCCAAACCAAGCTCCCTCTGAGCGGCCGGGTTCGGGGGGTGTTTTATAGGTGCTGGCCGCTCCTATCAGTGCGTGAAAAACGCGCAATTAGGTCAGCCGGCTCGCCGGAGTTGGAAGGAAGAAAGATACCCAAATCTCTCGTGCGTTCGCACGAGAGATTGGGTTCACGCCAGCGAATTTGATTGGCTTTAGAAGGAAGGGAATTCCTCAGAGAATTCTCCTTCCATTTCTGGGAGGGAATCTCTGAGGGATTAGAGAGCAATCCCTCTCCGAACCTTGCCGGAGCTCGGTTCTGCCCTAGCAATGGCGGCAGGACCGGTTTGCAAAGGAGGCGAAGAACCTAGGGGGTTCTCTGCAACGGTATTCAAAAGATAGGGACCAATTTGTGATTTGGGTGTACTAAATTGCAAAGTAGGTCAAGATGACCTCTCCTTAGGTCCAAATTTTGGTATAAACCTAATTTGGACCTAAGGAATCCAATGGAGAAGTTAGATTTCAGGTTTGACCTCATTTGACTGGATATTTTGCGTAAAAACCCAAATTAGGTTAATTGAAGAGCTAGGACCCTAATCTAGGTCAAACTAGGTTCCAAAGGCCAAATTAAGTGTTATAAACCCTAGAGTATGTTTTTCCATGATTTGTAGAGGGTTTACTTGCTTTTTGTTCTGACCGGAACCTTGTTAATTTAAGCGGGTCTGTTTTAGGGTTACCAAGTGTCTTTTAGTTCTTAGATTGCACATGAACCCATTTCTGATTGACTCAACCCACTTTTTATCTCATTTAGACCATTTGACCTATGTTTTGCCTCTGAGAAATCCCGTTTATCTACTGCAATGGTAAAATTGCAGTTTTAACCTTTATTTCATGTTTTCTTCTCAGAGCACTTGTTCCTTCAGTTAAGCCTTCTTCTAGGTTATGTAGGAGCTTTTATCGTCTTTATTGGGTCAAAATGAGCTAGTTATGGCTCATGATGAGGCTCTCATCACATATATACTAATATATTCACATATCCACATTCTCCCATACATTCACCTCACATCAACTACCCACATACCCGTGCACTCACCCCTTTACCACGCATCGTATCGTGGGAATATTAACACCAATGGCCAATATTTCCCGATACCTGTGCAAAGCAAGCACTTCCACCCACACTCACACACACCCGTTCCACACTCCACGCAACAATTAGTCTTGTTGGTTGCGTCTTGCTAGACGTGGACCAACTTGACACCGTGCTACATTCCACCTCCATTTCCACCTTCACCCCTATCTATATAATATACAACTATATATATCTATTCTATATCTACTACATAAATATACACATATATATATATTAAGCTAAGTATTTCTTTTCATTTCTTTGCTTGTAATTTAGTCTGCTTTCATTTGTCTTTTATTTCTTACTATTAAAAAAAAACAAAAAAAGTATAAAAGAGAAAAGATAATTCTTGTCTTGCAGGTACTCGATCTTGTGAGTAACAAGATCAGTTTTCGAACCCGAAGTTGGCTTCAAGCCATGGACCATTGGCTCAAGGCCAAAGAGTTCATCTTTGAGGGTGTGCCTCAAGAACAACATTATCACAAAAAATCTTAAAAGTAGAGAAAACAAAAAGATAATAAACGCAAGGAAGAGATACGTTTTAGGAAAGGCGTAGAGACTCCTTGATCTCCTAATCCCCGCCTCCCTGAGATCGACCCTAGGACTAAAAGTGACCAAGATAAAATCAAGTAGGCCAGGTTAAAAATTTTGTGAAACTGGTGTAGACTCGATTTAGGTTAACTCACTATACTAATTTCAATGATAATATAACCATATTAATATGACCTCTTCGAGTTCGCATTACGCTTTTCTGGTGCTGTTGCCGGGGAGGTGCTATTCGGAGTAAGTTTCTACTCTCTTTGATTTTCTCTTCTCCCACCCTTCTCTTCAAGGGTGTTTTGTTTGTTTTTGTGCAGATGTACTTGTTGCAAGGAGGAGACATGCAGAGGAGGTCGGAGACGTAGGCAAATCTGAGGCAGGTGCGTGAGCATAAAGTCGCTGGCACCGCATTGGAGCTTCGCCCACATTGCTGAGGAGGTAGGTGTCTTCCTCTTAGTAACTTAGGTCAAAAATCTAAAAATTCCAAAAACCTAAAAACACTTCTTGAGAATTTCTTGAGGCAAGTGGACTAAAACCCACTTATTGATTATTTGCTATCACCACCACCGCCCCTTGATTTCCCACAAACTTCGCATAGCAAAACTCCAAGAATCTTGATTCTTGCCTTTTTCGTTGTGTGAAGTCTTCTTAGAGGCAAGATAAAAATTGATTGATTGTCATCCTTCCTTGCCTCATTTATTAGCATTTCGGGATCACATTTTTGGTCGGGAGTCTTGGAATTGAATTGATTCTAACCCCAACACGACTTTACCTTTGCCTTAGTTTTGATCCCGAATATTTCAATCCCAACATTTTCATTTTCTTTACATCATTTAGTGGTTGAAAGTTGTGTGGATTATCATTTTAGTGATTGGGAGCACTTGAATTGAGTGTGTTGGCTCCCTCTCACAGTAAGCTAAAATTGACTCGTGCATCCACACTTAGAAATTTCCATCTATGGAAGCCCATTGCATTTTTAGCATGCATTAATTAATTCACATTGAAGAAGGGTTTGTTGGGCATAGAACTTGTATTTTCTAAAAACCCGGAGATTGGTTGAATTGGTAATCCAGTGGAATCATAAAATCCATACTACTTGAGGTTGAAATTCTAAGAGCCATTCACCATCTAAAACTTCAATTCGGGGAGATTTCCCCGTTGCATGCTTGATTTACACACTCTTAAAATCGACGCACTTGGGCATTACTCGTATGCAACGCCCTTCACATTCCTTGAGCACTTGATCCTAAGCCTCTAAATTAAAACTGGTAGCAACTTGACCACTCTTAAGGATTGGAGGTCTAACTACCTACGTGTAGCACCTACGTGCTGGCGTAGGTTCCCGCTTGCTATCAGGTGTCTAAGACTGGGGCAAACGGCCTTTCAATCTGGCCCGGTGGTCCGCGGTGCTCTCATTTGGTTCCGTAGGTTGTGATAGTAGGTAACTTAGATCTTTAGGTCTAAGGGCACATTATAGAGGTTAGGAAATTGATTGCTTTGATTTGTCATCAAGTGTTCCCTTACGGCGTTGTTTCTCTCATCCCCTTTCCCGTCTCATCTCCCCAATTCTTCCCATGGTAGTGCATGTTTGGGAGGAGGTCACAAAATCCTAAATTGTTTGAATTGTCTAATAATTCTAGAAGAGTAGAAGTGGGTGAATCGTTATCCTTCTCCCCAAACATGGCTGCACGCCTACCCCCAAATTCTGAGGGAGGAAATCACCCCCCTCCAATCCCACCAAGTGGTGGTGGAGCCGTAGACCCCATAACCCACCTCCAAGCCCAAATGGCACTATATAATGAACAAATCGAGGCCATAAGGGAAACATTGGAGGAAATGAATCGCCCTCCCCCTGAAAGGGAGGAACCCAGGTCTCTTAGTTCCTATCAAAATCTTGCTGCTACATAGACCATTGGGGAAATTTGGGTCCCCATGTGCGGGGACGATTTTGATTTAAAACCTAATGTCATTGGCCTAATTAACTTCCACTTCCATGGTCTTGCAAGTGAAGATCCCTTTCTTCATTTGGATGATTTAACCCGATTCATTGAAACTGCTAAACCAAGAAATATCGGGTTATCAATAGTCCTCATGAAAAATGTTTCCATTTTCATTGCGGGACAAAGCGTCGCAATGGTTGCGCACCCTTGGGAGACCCATCCACTCTTGGGAAGAGATGCGCACAGCATTTCTCAAGAAATTCTTCCCAATCGGGCAAACCAATGCACTTCGTCGGGCCATAACTTCATTCATGCAACAAAACGGCGAGCAATTTCATGAGGCTTGGGAGAGGTATAATGACCTCCTAAGGAAGTGCCCACACCATGGTCTTCCAAAGTGGAAAATAGCCCAAATCTTCTATTATGCGCAAAATGAGACTTTGCAACAGATCGTCGACGCTTCCTGCGAAGGAAACTTTAAGAATAAAGACGAGAATGGAGCATTTGAATTATTTGAAAGCATGAATGAAAACTCAATGAATAATGCCTCCATTGTCTCCTTTAATCATACTAGCATTCCTTGCAATGTTCACGAAGTTGACACGGGACTGTCTCATTCATCCACAGATCTCAACTTAATTTCATAAAACTTGGATGAAGTCTCCGTCATGCACAAGAAGCTAGACGAGCTTCTGGCCAGCCCCGCCAGCTCTCTGGCAAACACCTCCACACCATCACTCCATCATAATCTTAATCCTTCCAATGCCAGGCTTATTCCCAAGAATTCTGTGACACCGTCCTTACCGAATATCTCATTGTGCGATTCAGTAAGCAATGTGAACTTGGCTTCTGCGAGCCAATATTTTGACACAGAGGACCAAGCCTCTGTGTGCTCGAATGCATGTACACATACAGACTCGTCTTTTGGCTTAGAAGATGCTTGTGCCGTGGGGAACAACCCGTTCTCTGCTACTTATAACCCAGGGTGGCGAAATCATCCTAACTTCGCATGGTCCAGTAACCCACAGCACCAAAACCCCATAGGTGGACCAATGCGACCGTCTGCACCCATCATCCCAAGGGCCCTGTATAATCCTGTGGCAAATCCGCCATCAGGTCCTTGCGTACCTCAAACAGAACAAACATCAAGTCCTCTTGATAAATTGATGCGAATGGTGATGGAAATGTCCAACCTTCATGAAGAAAACATTACCTCTCTTCAGCACCAATTTGCATAGCAGAATGCTGAGATTAGTCAACTACGCATGACGACTCGATCTCAAGGCACTCTTCCAGCCCAACCTGTTCCTAACCCGCGAAATTTTGTACCCTGTGGTCCGCAACCATAGGTATGACCTTCTCAGGGGTAAGTTCATTAGACTTTACAAGCTCCGAGCACTCCACCGAGATTCCAAGCTAATCCCGCAACAGCACATCACTCTTATGTCCTTATTGTGAACCCTCCTCCTCCTTATGATCCCACTGGACCTGCGATGTCCAATGCGATTACTACGAAAAGTGGTAAGCAAACCGTCGATCCGCCTCGACCTAATCCTGGCCCATCTTCTTCATCGCCCTCTCATTTAGGATGCGCACCACATTCTCGTAAGGACGATACACCCAAACTAGTGCTAGAATTGGTCCCATTCCCTGGGGCTCTACTAAGGGAGCCAAAAGGTAAGAAAAAGAATACGCAAGCCTTTGATAACTTGCGTAATTTATTCAGGGATGTTGAGATCAAAGTACCCCTATTAGAGGCTATCGACCACATACCAACTATCGCCCGATTCTTCAAAGACTACACTACACTCAGGCGACAATTAAAGAAACAAAAGAATTCGATGGTCCTCTTGCCTCATGCAAGTTGTGCTATACTATCAAATCTACTACCGAAGTAGAAACATCCAGGCACACTGCTTATTTCATGTAGCATCCAAGGCTACAATTTTAACCATGCTCTGCTTGATCTAGGATCTTCCATCAATCTTATACCAACCATCATGCTCGAGAAATTTGCCTTAAAAAATCTGAAACCCACCCCTGTCACATTGCAATTAGTAGATCGTTCTGTCAAAATCCCGTCTCTATTTTCCTGTTGACTTTCTTGTTTTGGATATGGAAGTTCCCAGCTCACTTTCGGATTGTCTGATCATCCTTGGTCGACCTTTCTTGGCGATAGCCCATGCCCATATCGACTGTGAGTTGGGTTGCATTGAGATCGCCGTTGGCTCTGAGAAGCTCAAGCTAAACATTTTTAAGGCCGCCAAGAACTTTAATTGCGATTGCATTGAGGATGACACGTCTGACAAGGACATGGGCGTCAGTGCGTGTATCAGACTAATATGGACCTATTCTGACTGCTGTGGATTGCCCCTAAACACTGACCATTTCCTGACAGACGTATATTGTGACGTTTCCCCATCCCTCCCATACTTGTACCTTCTCTTGACCAGACATCTGATGAGGTTTTCTCCGCTTCCCATACCTCTGAATCTGAGTCATATCTGGGATACCCACCACCAATCCACCCTCTTGAAGATCGGATTGCCCTTTCTTTCCCACCAAATCAGGCAGAAATGCGACTCCACACTGGGACCTTGAGCCTAAATGCTGCTCACTGGGGCTCTCCTTTCTTGGATCCATCAATCCAAGATGCCCCTCTTCTTGGCCAATTTGAGGGCCAACTTCTTTCTCTTGCCCTTCTTTCTTCTGATCCTTTTGGGACACTCTCATCCCAAGAAATGCCAGATCTTTCACCATCCACTCCCGAGCTGAAAGCTCTGCCTGACATGCTTAAATATGCTTTTCTAGGACCAAACGAAATGCTCCCCATAATTATTAGTTCAAAACTGACCAGGGAGCAAGAGTGCAAGCTAATGAAGGCCCTCATGGAACACAAGGCAGCCATTGGTTGGTCCTTATCTGACTTAACTGGCATTAGCCCCTCCTACTGCACTCACTGTATATATACGGAGGAGGAGGCTTGACCTTCCCACGAGATGCAGCGACATCTCATCCCTAACTTGCGAGAAGTCGTTAAAAAAGAAATCATTAAGTGGTTAGATGCAGGTATAATCTACCCGATCAGCGATAGCCCCTGGGTGAACCCAATTCATGTCGTGCCCAAAAAAGTAGGACTCACCATCCGTGTCATTCACAAGGGTGAATCCATCCCTACACGCACTCCTACATCTTGGAGAGTGTGTGTAGATTATAGGAAACTAAATGCTGCAACAAAGAAAGACCATTTTCCGCTACCTTTTCTTGACCAAATCCTAGAATGGTTAGTAGGAAATAAATTTTTCTGTTTCCTGGATGGATTTTTTGGATATAACTAGGTGGCTATTGACCCCTGGGACCAAGAGAAAACCACCTTCAACTGCCCCTTTGGCACCTTCGCATTTAGAAGGATGCCATTCAGACTTTGTAATGCGCCAGCAACTTTCCAGAGATGTATGCTGGCAATATTTCATGATATGGTGGGTGACTTTCATGAGGTCTTCATGGACGACTTCTCAGTCTTCGAACATTCATTTGATAATTGTCTAGCCAGCCTAACCTGCATCCTTCGAAGATGTATTGATGTGAACCTCATCTTTCTTCGGAGAAAAGTCATTTTATGGTACACGAGGGGATTGTTCTCGGTCACATCATCTCCGATAGGGGAATTGAGGTGGATAGAGCTAAGCTTGATGTGATTGCTGATTTACCTATGCCTAGCTCTGTTCGGGAAATCCGCTCCTTCTTAGGACACATCAGTTTCTATAGGAGATTCATCAAAGACTTTTCCAAGATTTCTAGACCTTTAACTCATCTCCTATTAACGGATGTACCCTTTGATATGAGCCCTGACTGTATACGAGCATTCACGCAACTACGTGATGCTATCACCAAGGCCCCTATTCTCCAGCCACCTGATTGGTCCCTCGACTTTGAACTCATGTGTGACACTTCCAACCTTGCAGTCGGAGCCATCCTGGGACAAAGACGCAATAGACACCCCTTCGTGGTGTACTACGCCAGTAAGATGCTGGATGAGGCCCAGCGTAATTATACGACTACTGAGAAAGAACTACTGGCGGTCGTCTTTGGGCTGGAGAAATTCCGCTCTTACCTTCTAGGCTCGCACGTTACTGTATTCACTTATCACGTGGCCATTCGTCATCTCATGCACATGAAAGAAGCCAAGCCTAGCCTGATTCGTTGGATCCTTTTGCTCGAAGAATTTGACCTTGAGATCCAGGATAAAGCCAGAGCCCAAAATGTTGTTGCTAATCATCTCTCAAGATTGGACCCTAACCACATTGGACTTACCCTGTCAATTAACAATTTTTTTCCCGATTGGCACCTACTGGCAGTTAATGTGGCAAGTGGACCTTGGTATCCCAACATTGCCAATTACCTTGCTTCTGGCTCCCTTCGCCGTGGCTAGCTTAAGAACCAGTGCGAGCCTCTCATTGCAGAAGAAAAGTATTATTTCTGAGATAATCCACTACTTTTTTGAGTAGGTGTTGATCAAATCATCCGTCGCTGTATTCTTGATAGCGAGGTCCACAGTGTGATATCCTTCTGTCACGATCAGGCCTGCGGAGGCCATTTCTCTGGGAGGAAAACTACAGCCAAGGTGTTGTAGTGCGGTTTCTTTTGGCCCTCCCTTCACCAGGATGCACACAATTATGCTAAATGGTGCACTAGGTGCCAATCGCTAGGGTCAATGTCACGTTGAGACATGATGCCCTTGCAACCCATCCTAGCTGTTGAAATCTTTGACATATAGGGAATCAATTTCATGGGTCCCGTTCCTCCTACCAACGGCTTTGAGTACATCCTCGTTGCTGTTGACTATGTTTCAAAATGGATCGAGGCTATTCCCACACACCATGCTGACCATGTCATATCTACTCGATTTGTCAAAGACCACATTTTTGCGTGCTTTGGGAGCCCTCGAGCCATTATCTCTGATGGAGGTAGTCATTTTACCCATGCTTCCTTTCGGGCACTTCTGAAGAAATATGGAGTCCACCATCGTATCACATCTCCATATCATCCTCAGACGAACGGCCAAGCAGAGGTGTTAAACCGGCAAATCAAGCATATTCTCCAGAAAACGGTTCCGCCTGACCATAAGGATTGGTCCGACAAGCTGATGGACGCACTTTGGGCATATTGGACCGCCTTCAAGGCTCCCCTTGGTATGTCTCCTTATAGAATTGTTTACAGGAAGCCTTGTCATTTGCTTGTTGAGCTGGAGCACCGCGCTTATTGGGCGGTTCGCCAATGTAACCTTGACCCATAACTGTGTGGTTAAGAAAGAAAACTCCAACTCCAAGAGCTAGAAGAGCTCCGTTGTGAGGCCTATGATTCTGCCTTAAATTTCAAAACACACTAAGGCCTTTCACGACAGCCACATTCGGCGGAAGGAATTTGAGCCATCTCAACAAGTTTGGCTTTACAATGCCTGGCTTATATTCTTTCAAGGGAAATTAAAGTCCAAATGGACTGGTCCCTTCTTGGTCTCGAGACCATTTTCCAACAGGGCCATCGAAATTGAAGATCCCAGATCTGGGCATAAATTTACGGTCAACGGATAGCTGTTAAAACCCTTTCTTACTCATGAACCTGCCGTCGTTGGTGAAACTATTGCCCTGCCGGAGGGTAACTGACTTCGCGCCTCACTCTAAGTCCAGATGGGGACATTAAATTCAGCGCTCGTTGGGAGGAACCTGAGCAACACTCCTCCACTTTCGCCTACACAATTCCATTTTACTTCACTTCACTTCGCACTTCTTCACTTTTCACTTCACCACCCACCATCCACCCACCCTATGATTGTACAGCAAGTACGCCAATAAATATGCCATCTTATGTTATTGCCTAGTATTACCCATGCATCTTATGTAGCCATACTTGCAATTGTAAATATACACTTGCAGGAATTTATAAAGAGGGGAAGAGAGTGAGAATAAATGGTCATTCAATCCACTTCTATAATTAACATCTTCATTGTGTGTTGCATTGCAATTTCACCATTCACATTTTTTTATTTTCCACGCAGTAGGGCATGGTGCTGTGCACGTCTCGTCGCCTCTCCTCATGCCAGCAGTATGGGGAGAGGTGTGCAACCCTTCTATAAAAGAGCATGCACCCTCCCATGCCCAGTAGCCGGCCCTCCACCCTCAAACACACCCATTGCCACCCTCAGACAACACACACAACACCACACACACCTGCCGGCCACTCTCTTTCCCTCTCCCTCTCCATACACAACACCTCTTTTCACTAGTTGAGAAGAGGTACACCATTTGTAGGAGAGAGTTCACAGTGGTTTGAGACCCCCACTGTGAGCTCCACCCCCGCCCAGCTCCATCGTAAATAGGTGGGCATGGTGGATTCTTGTTTATTTTTCTATTTATTTGCATTTTTTTTTATTTTTCATTTTTGTTTGTTGATTCTTCTCCGCCATTAGTGCAGGGCTTCAAGCTCTGAAGCTCACAAGCCCAGCACCTCCCTGCACCTCCTCACACCTCCGAGCGCCACCGCATGCTCGAGCAAACTGCTCAGGCTCTCTTTACGCGCGTGCACACGCTCAATAGCGTCGTTCGCACGTCACACCGCTTCAGCCAGTTGCCTCCTCGCCGCACGCACTGTAGCGCACTATTCATGCCTCTCTGTGAGAAGCTGTAGCAACCGGCTCATTTCTCACTTAGCCGGTGGCTCTGCGCTCTCTCTCCTCTACGCTACTGCCTCCAGCCGGTCGTCGTGCCCCACGCGCCCGCGCTCCCTGCACACCCATGCTCCCTGCATGCCCATGCTCCCGCTCTCAGCACTGTGCGCTTCACACCTGCAGTGCGTGCATTTCATCCCGCGTGCAGCCCTTGTGTGCTACGTGTTTCCTCATGCCTACGCACATATGCTCTCCAGCACACAGCTCTCTCTCTCGCCAGATGATGCCACCGCGCCGCAGACGTCTTAAACAGCTACCTACACTCACCCACACACCCGCTCACAGATAAAAAGACGCACACTTACACTCACACTCACAGACACTTACACATTCACACGCATACACACACGTATATATATATTCACTCACTCTCATCCTCACATATATCTATATATACATAAACATATATATATACATATATATATATATACATACATAAACATATATACATATTTATATATATATAGATAGATATATATATAGATACATATATAAATACATATACACACACACACATATATATATATAGTTATAGATACATATACATATACATATATACTTATATATCCACATATCCACATTCTCCCATACACACATTCACCTCACATCTACTACCTACATACCAGTGCACTCACCCCTTCACCATGCATCGTATCGCGGGAATATTCGCACCAGTTGCTAATATTCCCGATATCCGTGCAAAGCAAGCACTTCCACCCACACTCACACACACCCACTCCACACTCCACGCGACACTTAGTCGTGTTGGTTGTGTCATGCTAGATGTGGACCAACTTGACACCATGCTACATTCCATCTCCATTTCCACCTATATAATATATAACTATATATATCTATTCTATATCTACTACATATATATACACACATATATATATTAAGCTAAGTATTTCTTTTCATTTCTTTGCTTGCAATTTAGTCTACTTTCATTTGTCTTTTATTTCTTGCTATTAAACAAAACTAAAAAAAGTATAAAAGAGAAAAGATAATTCTTGTCTTGCAGGTACTCGATCTAGTGAGTAACAAGATCAATTTTGGAACCCTAAGTTGCCTTCAAGTCAAGGACCATTTGGCTCAAGGCCAAGGACTTCATTTTTGATGGTGCGCCTTAAGAACATTATCGCAAAAAAATCTTAAAAGTAGAAAAACCAAAAACATAATAAACACAAGGAAGAGATACATTTTAGGAAAGGCGTAGAAACTCCTTGATCTCCTAATCCCCGCCTCCTTGAGATCGACCCTGGGCCTAAAAGTGACCAAGATAAAATCAAGTAGGCCAGGTTAAAAATTTTGTGAAACTGGTGTAGACTCGATTTAGGTTAACTCATTATACTAATTTCAATGATAATATCACCATATGAATAAGACCTATTCGAGTTCGCATTACGTGTGTGCACACGTCGCCCACGATCTGGTCCTTAGTGATGGTTTTATCTGTCACTAAAGACCTGACATTAATGTTTTGATGTCAAAATGACCCAATTGCCCCCTCAAACCTCATCTATAAAAGGACCTACGCCCTCCACTTCTTCTTCATCCCTTCCTTCACCTCTCTCCCTCTCCAAAGCTCTAAACGAGCTTGTCCCAAACCCAAGATACTCCTCTAGAGTCAAAATCAAAGTTTTCTCATCCCCATTCTGGAAGTGGATCCCGCGACGATGACGACGCCCTGCCTCACCCTGGTTCTTCCTGCTCCATTCTTCGTCTTCAGTCTTTGTCCTCCATCTTCCAGATGTCGCCCCGTCTGGCTCGTCCTCCAAGCAGCCATCGAGGAGGGTAACTTCTCTCCACCTTCTTTTTATCACTTTCTAGAGTAGATTTTCCTGCTTACTAGCTGTAATATTTTTCCACTTTCTAGCTATAGATTTCCCGCTTTCGAGTTATAATGACATTTTCCAAGCTTATTAAAGTGATTGTTCTCTCTTTCTCTATGTTTATATCGAGATACTTGTAATTTTCCCACTTTCTAAACAAAAACAACAAAATAATATATAACTGTGGATTTCAAATCAACCAAGCCTCCCTGTGTTCAACCTGGAATTCTTTTGAGTATTGGTAAATTTTTCTGTTGACAGATTTCTTCGCAAATCATACAACATCGATGAGTCTCCAAAACTCAATCTCGTTTGCGTACGCTTTCCACTTCAACACTCTTGCATTGCTTTCATCATGGCTTTTAGTTCATCCATCTCAGATGACTTATTCTGAGGAGGGTTTTTATAGGATGGTTGGTATATAGGTTGGGGAGATTGGGGTCTTGCATTCCTTAAGTTGGAAGCATCACCTTGCTTCCATGAAAAGATTGGATGGTTTGGCCACCCCGAATTATAGGTATTGGAATAAGGGTTATTACGAGGAGGTGGTCGGAAACCTTAGGCCACATTCAAGTTGGCCTGAATCGACTCAAGGAATTTATTTACATGTGGCACTCCACAGTGGTGTGCGTAGTGCTTTGGCAAATGGAGCATTCACTTGAAGCCTGAAAGATAGACGCTGCTTGTGGGTTTATGCTAGGGTTTGCTAAAAGCCTATCAAATTTTTTATTCAACAATTGAATCTGATAAGCCAAATCCTAAGAAACCCCAACTTCATGGGTCGCTATCTTCCTCTGCAAGATTGATGGTTTTCTTTCTTGATAGACAGAGGACATATGTATGGAATTATCACTTAATTTTTCAAATAATGCCTAGGCTTCATCCTTAGTTTTGGTCATGAAGGTTCCTACACAGGCTGCATCGATGGTTTGCCTATGCCTTTCAGATAATCCACTGCAGAACCTCTCAACCAGTTGCCATCTTGGCACCTGATGGTGGGGGCATAGCCTAAGGAGGTCAATAAAGCGCTCCCATGTTTCGTGAAATTGCTTGCCTTCTTTCTAAGTAAAACCTATAATCTCTCATCTGTAATAATTGGTCTTACTCAGAGGAAAGTACTTTTTCAAGAATTCTCCCTAAAGGGTAGCCCAATCATTTACCCTTGCATCGAGTGTATGATACCAGTGCTTGGCCTTATCCTTTAGGGAGAAAGGAAATAAAGTTCTCATCAGGGCTTCATCAGTAAAGCCTTGGAGCTTCACCATGGAACAGACCTTGGTGAACTCCTCAAGATGCCTGTAGGTATCCTCCCTAGCAGTACCATAGAAAGCAGGGAGCAAAGATATGGTGCTACTCTTGATCTCATAAGGATTATCCACTCCAGGCCTCCGGATAGGTAGGGCGTGGTGAGTTGTGGGGAGGAAATAGCCTCTCAAGGTTCCTTGGTTTTCACCTACCCTAATCTCATCTTCAAGTCTTTCTTCTGCCATTTTTCTCCTTTCCTGGTTGGCTTTTCTATAATTCTCACAAGTTCTGGATTGAAAATAAGACTCCTTCTATGAGAGTGCCTACCAAGCATACACCAAGCAAACACAAGGCAATAGGTCATTTGTTGATTTAAAGTACTTTAAGTCCTCTTCCTACTTTCCAGCTTGGCCAAATAGAGTCAAGGTAGTGTTTCTCCATTCCCACATAAGTGGTATAAGAGAAATGAGGCACTTAAGATTCCTGGTCAATGTCTGTTAAGGAGGTTGAAGTTTCTTTTAGTTCTTTTGGGTGACCAATCAAATTTTTAATCAATTACGCACCCTAAATTGACCTTTGACTGCCCTAAAGACATACACCTTGTTGCAATGATATTCTCAAATGCTCAAGTAAAAAGGTACTCCTAGCATGGAACCAAGGGATGCAAGTAAGGCGAACACGTCCTTTGAGGCGATGCGTTAGCGGTGCCTCTTAACTACCCTTGAATTCCTCTAAAGGGTGTCCCCTCCTTAGAGTATCAAATCACTCAGGCAAAAGTTACTACCACCATCACAAAGTGAGATAGGAAGGTTTACACCGATAAAGAGATCGATGCCTATAGCCTTAAGGGTCCAAGACCTAATGCAGTGCCTACAATACGTGCTCGGTGCAGGAAGTATGCATCACACCGTGAAAAGATTGATTTTTATTTTGAAAATTGCAATCAAGTTATTCAAACACTTCCTGTATATTTCACTTTTCTTTCAAGAAGTAATGTGACCACTTGATTAATCTTTTCAAATCAGCTTAAGTGGTCTTCTTTAATTATTTCAAATGCAATGCGTGTGCAGATAACTGATGGGAACACCATCATGAACCCTAACTAGCTCATTTTGACCCAATGAAGAGAATAAAAGCTCCTACATAACCAATTAAAGTTCATAATTCACTACACAACCATTCTGAGAGTAAAATAAGAAGCTAGGGTTAAAATTGCAATTTTACCAATGCAGTGCAACCACGGGTTTTCTTAAGGGCTAAACAAAGGTCAAATGGTCTTAACAAGATAAAAAATGGGTTGAATTTGACAAAAAAGGGTTTGTGTGTGTCCTATGAATTAAATGACTTGAAATCCTAAAACAGACCCACCTGATTAACCAAGGTTTTGGTGAGGATAAAATTTACTTAAACCCTCTAAAAATCATAGAAAACTAGTCTCTAGGGTTTAGAACCTTTAATTTGGCCATTAGAACCCATCTTGACCTAAAGCGGGGTCTCAGACAGATATTTGCCCTAAATTAGGTTTTGCATAAATTTCCTAGCCAAACGTGATAAAACCCAAAATCCAACTTCACCATTGTCTTCCTTAGGTCAAAATTAGGTTTGTACCAAAATTTGAACCCAAGTTGAGCTTACCTTGACCTAGTTTGTAAAAAGGTCCAGCCTGATTACATTTGTACCCCTATCTTTTAAAAACCCTTACAAATGCCCCCTAACTTCATCATCTTCGCAATTAGGTCCCACCACAATTATAGCGAAGGAATCCTACTCCGATGAGCTTTGGAAGGAGGTTTCTCCTTAATTGCTCAGAGAATCCCTTCCAAAATTGGAAGGGAGATTCTTAGAGAAAATCCCCCCAATCTAAACCCATCTTTGATCCTAGATTCTTTCCCAATCTCTCATGCAAACACATGAGACACATGGGTATCCTAACGGATTCCTTCTCCAACAAGCTTTCTTTGCTTGGGAAGCTTTCCTCCCAAGCCCTAATCGACCTTCAGGGCTGTATTTAAAGAAGCCCAAATCGCCCCGACTCCTCTAAGCTTGAATTCGACCGGAGACCCTCTCAAATTCTTCTCTCCTCCTCTGACCGATTCTCTCGTCAAGCTCCAGTGACCTTCCATACACTCCCTCATCATTTGACCACAATACCAATGGTAGACTCTTCCTCCTTGCCTTCATGTACGTCGCGCAGCACCCACCGACGCTCCTGCCCCCTTCATCCCCGCCGACCGTCTCTCTCTGAGCACCTTCATCTCCACTGCCGGCAGTATGCGTCCGATGCCATCTTCGTCTCCCCTTCATCCACTATCACCTCAGATAAGTTCTTTGACTTCCCCTCTTCATTTTCAGACACTCACCACTTCATTTCGATCGCTAATTCGCCCCACCGTCCTCTATCTTCAACCTCATCAGCGCACCTCCGACAAGCTCGCACGGCCATTACACTCCACCAATCCGGCCACCATCCATTCCTACACCTCCACCGTGTCCCGGAGAGCAAAATCCCTCTGGTCTTCGAGGTCGTTATCCTCTCAACTGCACCCCCGAACACACACACTCTAACACGTACATTCCAAGGTCATCAGACTTCCTCGCTTTGCCGATCACCTCCACACCACCACGGTTAAGTTTGTCATCATTCGGCAACACTTTTGAATGCTTTTAACAAGGTTGAAAGACCATCTCTTGAGTTTAATGTTTCGAGCTTTATCCACCATTGCTGAAGCAGCTTTGAGTAAGCTCGAGCTGCATTCTTGAGGTCTCATCCCCTGGCGCAGGTATCAGGTGACGCGGAAGCATCAGGAGAGCATCTCCAGCTGATCAAGTTGGACATTTGACCAACATCGAACGTGACTTGACCACAAGAGCTTCATAGCAGCAGCAGGCAAAGAAGGGACTCACATAGTCCCACATCGTGGATTCTGAAGCAGCCATAGTGATATAAGAGTAAAATGTCTCTAAGGCTTATCACCTTCGAGTCATTGGGGTCAGGTCCCTACCTCACCCCTTGCACAAGCAGTGCCCCACGGGCTTGCCCTCGCTCGTGCTCACACCCCACGGGCCTAGGTCTGATCCAATTACCCGCGTACCCGAGTCTTGTCTGAAGAGATAGAGGACGAGAGATTGCGCAAGGGAAGGGGGAGGGTTTTGCTGCTGAAGACATTGGCAGACACTTAGCCAATTTTAGAAGTTCCCCTCTCCTGAGTAAAGAAGGAAGAAGAAGAGAAGAGGAAGTAGCAAAGAAAGAAGAGAAAGACAGAGTTAAAGAAAGCAAGAAGAGGAGTAGAAGCAGAAGAAGGAAGAAAGAAGAGGAGCCGCAAAAGAGAAGCAGAGAAAGAAGAAATCAGAAGGGAAGAGCACTGTAGCATCAGATGTTTAAGTCGTCTGATTTACAAATCCGGCATCCAATTTAAGTTTAATTCATATTCATATCCATTGAGTTCCTTAGTTGATATTGTATGAGTATTTGGTGATTTAAATCACCATTTTACTCCCACCATTTTGCACTTTGATCTTGTTATTATTGCAAATCTTTTTACTTTGAATTGTGATCTTGATTTCTAAATACCAATTTTCTCCCTGTGTTCGACATCAGACTTCAAATTCAAGAAATAAAATTATATCTATTTTGAATGTTTTTTCAGCCATATTACAATGCAATACTTTTTAAACACCGATCCAGTGCTCTCAAACATTTTAGCGTTGTTGCCGGGGAGCAACGGGCAATTTAGAATTCTTGATTACAATTTCTAATTTGGTACTAACTTGCTATATCTCCTTTTGTTGTGGTTGTTTTAGGGAGAAGATTCAAAGAAAGACAGCCGCACATCAAACATGCCAGGGGCAGGTAATTTCTGATAACTTTCTCTCGTAAGCCGCTCATTCCGAAAAGGAAAAAAAGATAAAATCAATTAAGGCTACTTGCTTTACATTCCTAGCTAATTCATCAAGTTTCCTAATTTGATTTCACCAACAAAATCTAGTTTGTGCACACACTTAAGGTAATTAGGGCTCTGACTTCCTTGATTGAGCCCTAGATACCACATTTGGCAAATTAAATTGGACCAAAAGTAGATCCAATTAAGGATTTCAAGTTAGGGTTCTAGAGACACACTTTCATAAGCAAGAATCAACTCTCCAAAAAGATGTGTGCCTAAGCCTTGGTTGAAGTGATTTATTCAAGCAAATCCTAAAATTCGGGCTCTTAATCTCACTTGAATCCTAAAAGAAGGGACCTAAAACTTCTCAAAGGACAAATAGGTGAAGTTGACCCACCTTGTTGGGTCAACCAACCTTGAAATTAAATCACTTTGCGCACTCAATACATCTAAAGTTCAAGTGAAATCTTAAGCACCCTTGCTCTTAATTAAAACTGGTAGACTGAAGAGGTCAAGTCCCCATTCTGGTCTACCTAGAACATCAGTCACAAGAGAGGTCGGGTGGGGGTGACCCTATAACCCGTGGGGACACTCTACCGTGTAGAGGTCTTTGCGAGACTCTCCCTCTCTGGCTGCCCAGGTATTTCTCAGGTGGATGGTTTTCTAACTAAGGGGTATCATCTGCCCCGAACCTCTATAGTCATCCAAAGATTTTGGGTGTCTTGATTGGGCCATCACATATTACTCTCATCCAGACCATCAATGCATGTTCGGTAGGAGGTCCTTAAGACCATCCTTGAGGCCTCTTTTAGTTATTCACTCTCGTCGAGGCCAGGCCTCGACTTCCGTGTTTATGCAGCAACCCCATCACATAGGCATCTCCTCTGATTCATCTGAACATAATTCTCCTTCCATCATCATGGCACAACCCGTAGAAGAGAATAACCTTGAGAACCAACTTCAGCACCTTAATGATTTATTCCAAGCCTTTGTGAATACGCCGCAGCATCCTATGATGCGAGATCACTACAATCCCGCTACGGTGGCGATCGAACCTTGAGTCCAAATCTCGACTGAAGGTCCTAATTCTAAACTCAAGCCCAACATGATTCATGCTATTCGAAAGTTTCATGGGCTCAATTCCAAGGATCCCTTCCAGCACAAATAACTCAAGCATCTAGCCCAAACCTTCAGGTCAGATGTCCAAAATCAGGATATCCCTCTCATGAAGTTCTCCTCTCTCATGGACAAAGCAGCACACTTGTATCAAACTCAAACGCATCCAATCAACACATGGGTTGAACTACAATCCGAGTTTCTGAAAAAGTTCTTCCCAGTTGGTCGGATGAATGCCTTACGACAGTAGATCACACACTTCACATAGCAGCCTGGAGAGCCACTTCATGAAGCATGGGACCGTTTCCTGGATCTCATGAGAAAGTGCCCCCATCACAGAGTTCCTAAATGGGAACAAGTCCAGTCTTTTTACTAGGGACACCGTGAAGATATCCATTTATTCGTCAATGCATCTTGCGGAGGAAATATCATGGGTTAACACGAAGACACTGTGTAGGAGATTCTCGAGAATATGTGTGAAAATTCCATCAATAATGACTCTATGGGCATATTCGACAGGACGAATGCCCACGCATCAACGAATCCAAGGGGAGCACACGAGACGTAGGGCTTGTCCACATCCGTCAACTTGGAATTGATGGCTAGTCATTTGGACAAGGTTTTTATCATTGAGAAGAAGGTGGATGAGCTAACTTGACATCTGCAGCGAGCCACCTCTACGCAAAACCCATTGGCACAGCCACACTTTGGGAGGGAAGCTGTGCATAACATCTATCACCGATCATCTAAGGGGATGGACCAGTATCCACCCCCGCCTGACTCTAGGACCGAAGGAAACTCCAATCTTGCTTACTCTAGTTGGGGGAACTCTAAACCCTCGTACTCTGATTTTTCTGAGGTTCCTCAGACCTGCGAGGACCTCAACACCGTCCAGAATGACCCATTCTCTAATACCTATAACCCTCAATGATGGAATCATCCCAATTTCCTGTGGGCGAGAAATAATTAAAATCAGAGACCACCATACCAACTCCGTCCACAAGCTCATCGTCCATGTCAGCTGCCTCAGCCTCGGCCCAACCCCACCTATCAATCTGGGCCAACTCAGATAGATCAGATGACTCTCATCCTTCAGACTCTGGCTGACATTCAAAAGACGAATGCAGCTATGCAAAAACAGCACAAAGACGAGATCACAAAGGTTCACAATCAACTCACCCAGATGGAAAATTCCCACCAACCTGGTACACTCCCTTCGCAACCTCTACCGAATCCAAATAACGTGTCAAACCAGAGGCGCGTTATGAACCCAAATCCGGGCCAAGCCCATATGATTTATCAGGCCCCTTCTTCTCCATCGCCCGACGGGATGGAAGTTTCGACATCATACTCAGGATTGCAGCAGCAGTCACCTATTTTACCAACACCGAATCAGAACTAGGAAGGACTAAATTAAGTAACAACCCATAGTGGCAAAGCAACACAAGATTCACCTTACCCAAACCACTTTCAGCCTGGTAGTAACCCAAACCCTAGGATAGTTATCCAAGACACCCCTATCCCAGATCAAGAACCTTGACCTATTCCAGAGGAACCATCAAGGGTTCCATTTCTCGAGGCCTTGACCATGGGAAAGAGGATAAACAAACCCGTGGCACCTAAGGAGGACTTCGTCAAGCTCTTTGAACAGGTCCAGATAAACATCCCCTTGATGGATGCAATTCGCCACATACCGACTTACGCACGATTTCTGAAAGACATGTGTACACCTAAGCGTAAGCCGCGAATGAAAAGTAGGAGCCCAATCGTATTGTCAAAGCAAGCCAACTCTGTAATTTTGAGAAAACTCCCACCTAAGGCAAAGGAGCTAGGTACTCCCCCGATTTCCTGTACAATTGGTGATATCCAATTTGATAGAGCTTTATTGGATCTAGGAGCCTCCATAAACCTAATACCTACATCCCTACTTGACCATCTTGAGGAATCTGAGCTCAAACTAATATAGGTGACATTACAATTGGTTGATCGATCTATTAAGTCACTGAAAGGAGTTCTTGAGGATGTCATTGTTAGGGTTTGGGATTTCTATTTCCCGGTAGACTTCGTAGTCTTGGATATGGATACTCTAGAAAATCCAAGGAACACACCGATCATACTAAGGAGACCCTTTCTGGCCACTGCTAGGGCCAACATTAACTGTGAAGAGGGCCAAATTGAACTGAAATTTGGGAACCAAACACTAAAGATCGACATCTTTAAGGCCCAACAAGGGATTAATTGCGGAGTTATAGAATAGCTATATGATATCAAGGCTGTGGTTAATGTTGAAGCTACGAGTTGCTACTCTAACACATTTGGTTTTGAAAAACCTGTCGTTGTATTTTGAAAGCAAAGAACTCGTGTTCAACAAATAAAATTTATACCAGAATGGAAATCCCAGGACGAACACAAGGAGGCGGACGTTTGATTTAAAAATACGCATTTGTTTTATTTGCCACGAAGTAGATTAATTGATTAGAAACTATCTATCTATTTACAATAAATAGAAGAGAGAGAGAGAGAATATTACAAACAAAAACCAAAAAGAGATGTAGAATGAACATGGAATTCATTATCAAAGAAGTTGTTCATTACACTAAATATTACGACTAGAAAGCAAAAAATGATTACACTAGAAAGCAGTAAATTTACTCTAGAAAGCAGTAAAAAAAATAGGGAGAGAGATATCCTCCTCGATAGTCGCTTGGAGGACGAGTCGGACGAGACGACGCTTGGAAGACGGGGAACGGAGTAGGATGAAGGAGAACGAAGCGGGAAGAATGGGAACGAAGCAGCACGTCGTCGTCGTGGCGGGATCCACTTCCGAAAGGACAAAAATTTGACTTTATCTCTTAAGAAGCATCCCAGGTGTGGCACAAGCTTCTCTTGAGCTTTGGAGAGGGAGAGAAGAGAAAGAAGGGATGAAGATTTCATATGGAGGAGGTCTCCTTTTATAGTTGCAAGGAATGAGGGCAATTTGGTCTTTTAAATCTTAAAATATTAAATCAGGGGTCTTTAGTGATGGATAAAACCATCGCTAAAGCCCCATCGTGGGCGTAGTGGGGTGGAGCGCGCGTGCCTGCTCCCTCCCGCATGTGAAATGCGTGTTCATGTTCTACAAATCTTAGCCGTTCGATCATGAGATCGGACGGCTTAACTCGCCCCTCACTCGCCTCCTCATCGCGCACTCACCGCATGCGATCTAGCGTGAGGCACGAGCATGCAATAGCACGTGGGTGCTATTGAGCACCTGCAGCCTCTCGATTGCAATATAGCGATCGTGGAGCCCGCTCGCCTACGCCCCAGCAGCTGCTCGCGCAGGCTCGAACGCACGCCTTGCCTTCTCGTGAGCACGTTCGACCAACACGCTACACAAGCACTTATGTCGCGATTACGATTTGGGCGCACGCATCCACAACAGTTGGATGCGCATCCAACGGCGGAGAAGCGACGAAGAGGAGAGGGTGCAGTGAGTGCAACGGCCGCTTGGGTGGCTGAGATGGCGCCACATGGCACCATCTTGGCCATCCATCTTATGGATGATGTAGATGGTGCCATGATTGAGTCGATTTTCGTGCCGTTAGGCTGCGATTGTCGATCTGAATCCATCCATGTGGTCAGATTTGTTGTTTGAAGTGCGGATTCACACCATCTTGGCCCTTGATCTTCTAGGGTTCCCCAGTCTCTATTCGATGATACAGAAGTTTGATTAGGGCGATCTTGGAGTCGTTGAACTCTAATCGTCTCCCTGATCACATCTGTATGGTTGGATCTTCGATTCGAGACCCCGATAAAAAGTTTGCCCTGTCCATGAACATAAAAGGAGACAATTAACCTCCATTTTATTCAAACTAATCTAAATGCAAGATGATGCATGCTATGCAATATTTGTAGTATATAATGCAATCCTATGCTTAAGAACATGCATAAATAGGCATCTTAAGTAGTGTAAACATGTTTACATCAGTTAATGATCAGTATATTGAGGAAAACCTGACTACTTCTGATCAACCACATGTGGATCAAAGCCCACAATCAGAGGAGTCCAAACATGACATAGACACACCCATAACTCCTTCCCTTGCTCCTGATACACACCCTGAACCACCCACTGCTGCTGATAACCCTATTTTGGAACTCAAGCCTCTTCCTGATCATCTAAAGTACATCTTTTTGGGTTCCAATCAGACATTTTCTGTGATTATCAACTCCAGACTCACACTTGATCAGGAATCCCGTCTGATTACTATTCTCCAACAACATTGAAAAACCATTGGATGGACTCTCTATGATTTAACTAGTATCAGCCCCACTTACTACACACACCACATCTATAATGAAGAGGGCACATGACCTTCCCGTGAAATGCAGAGACGTCTGAATCCTAATCTGCAGGAGGTCGTGAAGAAGGAGATCATCAAGTGGTTAGATGCTGGGATCATCTACCCGATCTCCAACAATCGGTGGGTCAGTCCAATCCAGTTTGTGCCCAAAAAGGCGAGACACCATGATCACAACTGAAATCGGAGAAATCATACCGACCAGTGTGGCAAATTCATGGAGAGTCTGCATTGACTACAAAAGACTCAATACCTCTACAAAGAAGGGTAATTTCCCACTACCATTTATTGATCAGATCCTCGAGAAACTAGTGAGAAATAGGTTCTGCTTCTTGGATGGGTACTCTGGTTATAACCAGGTGGCAATCCATCCTGAGGACCAAGAAAAGACCACTTTCACCTGCCCCTTCGGGATGTACGCGTTCCGAAGGATGCCTTTCAGTCTCTACAATGCACCCACTACTTTTCAACGGTGAATGCTTGTCGTATTCTCAGATATGGTAGATGATTATCTGGAAGTCTTCATGGATGACTTTTCAGTATTTGGTGAATCATTTGATGATTGCCTCCTGCACTTGGTCCAAATCCTCAGGCGGTGCATTGACGTGAATCTGGTTCTTTCCTAGGAAAAGTGCCATTTCATGGTGCCTGAAGGAATTATCTTGGGACATCTTATATCAGAGAAAGGCATCCAGGTTGATCAAGCCAAGGTGAATCTGATTTCCAAACTCCCTATGCCTAGCTCGATCAAGGACATCCGATCTTTTCTGGGGCATGTCGATTTCTACCGTCGATTCATTCCTGATTTTTCAAAGATCGTGTGCCCCCTGACCACTCTACTATCTAAGGATGTTCCTTTCGAAATCTCCAAGGAATCTGCTTAAGCATTTGAAACCCTATGTGATCGAGTTACCCAAGCTCCGATCCTACAGTCCCCTGATTGGTGTCAACCTTTTGAGATCATGTGCGATGCATCTGATTTCGTTGTAGGAGCAGTACATGGGCAGAAAATTAACGGGAAACCCGTGGTCATCTACTATGCTAGCAAGACACTTGAGGCTCAGCGTAACTACACAATTACTGAGAAAGAGCTGCTAGCCATAGTATTTGCCCTGGAAAAGTTTAGATCATATCTTCTGGGTTCCCATGTTATCATTTACACTGATCACACAGCTGTGAGGCATCTCCTTGCGAAGAAGGATGCGAAACCTCGATTAATCCACTAGATCTTGCTGTTGCAAGAATCTGACCTCGAGATTCGCGACAAGGCGGGAAAGTAGAACATGATAGCTGATCACTTGCCCCACCTCCCTTCTGACATTATCAACCCTTTCGAACCCATCACGGAACATTTTCCTGATGAGCACATCCTGATTATCAGTACAGGGCTCCCATGGTTTGCTGATCTTGTAAACTACCTGGCATCACATTAGATCCCGTCCGATTTATCGAAAGGCAAGAAGGACAAATTACTTTCCGATGCCTAGTACTACTTTTGGGAAGACCCGTATCGATTCTGCATCAGTGTTGATCAAATCATATGACGATGTGTCTCGGAAGCTGAAATTTAGGGCATCTTGTCCTTCTGCCATGACCAGGCATGCGGTGAACACTTCTCAAGTCATAAAACTGCAACTAAAGTCCTCCAATGTGGCTTCTATTGGCCCACGATTTTCAAAGATGCATACAATCACTGTATGGTGTGCACTCATTGCTAGATCTTAGGCAACATGAGCCACCGTGATATGATGCCCTTACAGTCGATTCTCATATGCGAAATCTTCGACGTCTGCGGGATAGATTTTATGGGACCCTTTCCTGTTCGGACGACTTCAAGTACAATCTACTCGCTATTGACTACATGTCCAAATGGATCGAAGCCATTCTGACTCAAACCAACGATCATAAGGTGGTTAACAAATTCATTCATCAGAACATCTTTTCGCAGGTCGGGATTCCACGTGCTATAATCTCTGATGGAGGGACCCATTTCACTAATGCTCAGTTCAGGTCACTAATGACCATATACAGGGTGTCACACCGAATCTCTACTCCTTATCACCCCCAAACTAATGGTCTAGCTGAGCTATCAAATTGGGAGACCAAGAAAATCCTCCAGGTTACTGTTCAACCTGACAGGAAAGACTGGTCATCCTGACTTCCGGAGGCTTTTTGGGTTTATAGGACCGCCCACAAAACCCAATTAGGTATGTCTCCCTTCAGATTAGTGCACAAGAAGGCATGTCACCTCCCCGTCGAATTGGAGCACAAAGCCTATTGGGCAGTACAGACCAGCAACCTAGATCTTTCCAAGGCAGGAACCCATAGAAAGCTTCAAATGAGCGAAATCGATGAATTACGCCATGACGCATATGATAACTCACGAATTTACAAAGAGTGGGTTAAGGCCTTTCACGACAAGCACATATCCAGAAAGATCTTTCACCCTGGTCAAAAAGTCCAACTCTTTGACGCCAAACTCAAGCTATTCCTAGGAAAACTCAGATCAAAATGGATCAAACCTTACCTCGTCTGACGAATCTTTGGAATTGGAGCCATAGAGATCAGTCCACTCAGCCACGATTCAAAACAATTTATCGTGAACGGTTAGAGACTCAAACCGTTCATTGACCTTACCGATACAAATTTGGCTGAGACATCCTTTACCCTCTATTCTCCTTGAGCTCATTACATCCAGCCGATGGCATTAAACTCAGTGCTTAACGACAGGCAACCTATCATTTTTGAAAAACCTGAAACCTTTCATGACATTCCTATGCTGAATTCATATTACACTTTAGGGTTCATCCATTAGAACATCCAACTCCACCTCAGGTACCTGTACCCGAGCTTGAAATTGTCTGCAACAGTCACCTTGACCCCTTTGCCCACCCAGAACCTATCCTAATGAATGATCTTAGCTGAACTCGAACCCACCTAATTTACAATGGGGACATGGCATGGGGGGATATGAAAGTGAAAAATGCGTGAAAATCATCTCACAAGAAAAGGTTTCATCAAAAAATCACGTATTCCAAAAATACCAAAAAAATGAAAATAAATTTTGAAAAAGAATAAAAAAAATGAGAGGAGGGAAAATTTTGAGGCCATACAAATGTTGAGGAGAAAAAGGGGAAAAGTGAAAAATGTCAAAAAAGGAGCACAAATTGAAAAAAAAAAGAAAAGAGTCATTAGTAAGAAATTAAGGAATTAATTGAGTTCTAGACCATATCAAGAAAAAGAAAATGAAAGAAAAAAAGTGCTAATGAAACACAAAAGAGATTAGGAGGAACGCTGATTTTAGGCCTCTTAGGCTATACTCCAAGGCTTAAAAATTCAAGTATCCACTAAGATCTGGATAGTCCTCAAGAGGTTGAGGAAATTGCGAAGCTTAAGTATTAGGTCTAAGACCTAGGGAGTATTCGGGCTCATTAACTGACCTCTGGTTTGCAGGACTCGGTAACCTAAGCACCCCAATCTATACACAGTCTAGTTCAGTGCGCATAAGTATCAAAATCACGCAAATGAGTTTAAATTGTTCTAAAAAAAGGTGCCTAGATTAGGAGCGGTTGATCAACACGAGTTGATTTGGACAAGTTCTCGGCATAGAGAGGCAGGAAATTCCCCTCGAAGATGCATAATAACATATCATCTCCTCGGTGCTTGTCTCCTAAGATATCTACATATCCTATCGGGGGCATGTAAGCACCCTGTGCTGGTTTAGATGCCATGGGCGGCATTATCCGAAATGTCGATTGCCAGAGTCTGGATTTAGCAACAGAATGCCATGGGCGAGATTATCTTGAAATCTCAAAAGTCAGGGTTCTAGGGGTTGCCATGGGCGGTGCTATCACAAAGCATCGATTGCGAGGGACCCTTCGAGGATTGACGATGGGGACTAGGAATCCGATGCAGACTGTGTTGAGAAGATAATCCGAAAATAGAAATAAAAAGAAATGAGAGAGAAAACTCTCCAAAAAAAGAAATTACTCTGTCTCTCTCTTACAAAAATGCACTGCAAACTGAACCAAGGCTAAAATATGTTACAAGCAGGGGTGCTTTAACCGTGAAGTTCAACGAACCCTAGGATAGTTCCTATGAGCCTTAAAAACCATCGTGGTAGACTGAGGCTAGAGTTAGTCAAGTCCGAATCTTGGTTGGTACTTGAATACCTCTAGGCTGCTATCGGCATTCTAACCTAATCCTTAGAAGAAAGTACACATCACAATTTTGAGCATCAAAAAGATTACATGGTCTAGAATCAAAGTTAAAACCTTAAAATTTTGCTAAGGGACTAGCAAAACCTAGGCATGGGGGTATGATGGGAACACCATCATGAGCCCTAAGTAGCTCATTTTGACCCAATGAAGAGAATAAAAGCTCCTACGTAACCAACTAAAGGTCATAATGCGTTACACAACCATTCTGAGAGTAAGATAAGAAATTAGGGTTAAAACTACAATTTTACCAATGCAGTGCAACCACAGGTTTTCTAAAGGGCTAAACAAAGGTCAAATGATCTTAACAAGATAAAAAGTGGGTTGGATTTGATAGAAAAGGGTTTGTGTGTATCCTATGAATTAAATGACTTCTTAAAACCCTAAAACAGACCCACTTGATTAACCAAGGTTCTGGCTAGGATAAAATTCACTTAAACCCTCTAAATATCATAGAAAAATATTCTCTAGGGTTTATAACCTTTAATTTGGCCATTAGAACCCATCTTGACCTAAAGCAGGGTCTCAGACAAATATTTGCCCTAAATTGGATTTTTGCATAAATTTCTCAGTCAAACATGGTCAAACCAAAAATCCAACTTCACCATTGGATTCCTTAGGCCCAAATTAGGCCTGTACCAAAATTTGACCCCAATTTGAGTTTACCTTGACCTAGTTTGAAAAAAGGTCTAGCCTAATTACATTTAAACCCCTATCTTTCAAAAACCCTTACAAATGCCCCTAGCTTCTTCATCGTCTTCGCAATTAGGTTCCACCGCCATTATAGCGCAAGAATCCTACTCCAACGAGATTTGGAAGGAGGTTTCTCCATGATAGTTCAGAGAATCCCTTCCAAAATTAGAAGGGAGATTCTCTGAGAAAATCCCTTAAATCTGAACCCATCTTTGATCCCAGATGCTTTCCCAATTTCTCATGCGAATGCATGAGAGACATGGGTTTCCTAACGTATTCCTTCTCTGATGATCTTTCCTTACTTGGGAAGCTTGCCTCCTAAGCCCTAATCAACCTTCAGGGCTCTATTTAAAGAATCCCTAATCGCCTCAACTCCTCCAAGCTTGAATTCGACCGGACACCCTCTCAAATTCCTCTCTCCTCCTCCGGCAACCTTCCCTACTCTCCCTCGTCATCTGACCACAATACTAATGGCAGACTCTTCCTCCTTGCTTTCATCTGCGTCACACAACACCCATCGATGCTCCTGCCCCCTTTTATCCTCACCGATCGTCTCTCTCTAAGTATCTTCATCTCCGATGTCAGCAATACGCGTCTGACGCCATCTTCGTCACACCTTCATCCACTATCACCCTAGATAAGTTCCTTGACTTCCCCTCTTCATTTTCAAACACTCACCACTTCATTTCAACTGATAATTTGCCTCACCGTCCTCCGTCTTCCACCTCACTGGCGCACCTCCGACGAGCTCGCATGGCCATTACACTCCACTAATCTGGCCGCCATCCATCCCTACACCTCTGCCATGTCCCAGAGAGCAAATGTCCTCTACTCTTCGGGGCCATTATCCTCTCAACTGCACCCCCGAACACACGCACGCACTCTAACACGTACATTCCGAGGTCATCAGACTTCGTCGCTCTGATGATCACCTCCACACCACCACGGTTATGTTTGTCAACATCCGATGACACTTTTGAATCCTTTTAACAGGGTCAAAAGATCGTCTTTTGAGTTTCAGGTTTCGAGCTTTATCTGCCATTCTGAAGCAGCTTCGTGTAAGCTCGAGCTGCATTCTTGAGGTCTCATCCCCTGGCGTAGGTATCAGGTGACGTGGAAGCATCAGGAGAGCATCTCCAGCTGATCAAGTTGGACATTTGACCAACATCGAATGAGAATTGACCACGAGAGCTTCACAGCAGCAGCAGGCAAAGAAGGGACTCACATAGTCCCACATAGTGGATTCTGAAGCAGCCGTAGTGATATAAGAGTAAAAAATCTCTAGGGCTTATCACCTTAGAGTCACTGGGGTCAAGTCCCTACCTCACCCTTGCACACGCAGTGCCCCACGCGCTTGCCCTCGCCTGTGCTCACGCCCCACAGGCTTAGGTCTGATCCAATTACCCGGGTACCCGGGTCTTGTCTGAAGAGATAGACGACGAGAGATTGCGCAGGGGAAAAGGGAGGGTTTTGCTGCTGAAGACATTGGCGGACACTTAGTCGATTTGAGAAGTTCCCCTCTCCTGAGTAAAGAAGGAAGAAGAAGAGAAGAGGAAGCAGCACAGAAAGAAGAGAAAGATAAAGTTAAAGAAAGAAATAAGAGTGGAAGCAGAAGAAGGAAGAAAGAAGAGGAACCGTAGAAGAGAAGTAGAGAAAGAAGAAATCAGAAGGGAAGAGCACTATAGCATCTGACGTTTAAGTCATCTGATTTACAAATCAGACGTCCAATTTGAGTTTAATTCATATTCATATGCATTGAGTTCCTTAGTTGATATTATAGGAGTATTTGGTGATCTAAATCACCATTTTACTCCCACCTTTTTGCACTTTGATCTTGTTATTATTGCAAATCCTTTTACTTTCAATTGTCATCTTGATTTCTAAATACCAATTTGCTCCCTGTGTTTGACCTCAGACTTCAAATTCGAGTAATAAAATTATATCTGTTTTGAATACTCTTTCAGCTATATTACAACACAATGGTAGAATTCGTAATTAATATTAAGTGGAGAAACAGAGGATTTCTCCTCTCTCTTCTGTGGGCATGCAAAGGAGTATCATCGGAGGAGCTATTGCAGGTGAAGGTGCGCCAGAGCTTAGGCTTCACGACGGCATAGGAGACATAGTCAGAGGTGGTCGGTGACGGCAACCGGAGGCAGAGGACGCCAACGGCAAGGTGCGTCAATGCGAGAAAAGGGGCTATCGAGGGGCCGCATGGCTGGCGTGGGTCGTCAACAGAGGTCCAAGCAAGCGATCCAGTCGTATTGGCGGAGAAGAAGGTGCCCCGAGGTGACGTATCTGGCAATGGGGACGGCAGCCACTTTGGGTTCCTTTGCATGAAGTTGCAGGAGATGTGACCTAAGGAAGAAGAAGAGGAAGGGTGAAGGTGGCTACGGGTGTGCGTGGAGAGGGAAAGTGGTGGTGATGGTGTGGGAGAGGAAGATGGCACCCAACTGTGGTGCGGTGGTGATGTTGGGTTCGGTCGGTGGAGGTTGCAGGTGGTGGTGGAGGTGGAATAGAGTCAACGATAGGAGGTTGAAGAAGATGAATAGTAAAGGGAAAAGGCACAGCTGATGGTTGTAGGTATTATGCTGATGGAACGCATGCATGCAGTCACCATGTGTGCGACAATGGCAAGGGCAAAGGTGGAGTTGGGGAAGCAGAGGCCACAGTGCACACTCTGTTTCACGGTGTAAGCTTGGTGCATGGTGGCCATGTGAGGAAGAAGATAAACTCTACGGATGGCCGACCCTCCCTTTCTGAAAACTTCTCCATCTATTTTTCCATCGGCTGCAAGCTTCTCCAACCACTCGGCATAGATTGCAAGTGGTTGGAACGGCAAGACAAGCCTGGTGGTAACGTCATCTGACGTCTAGTATGAACTCCAGATGTCTTAAAAAGTGTAGACGTCAAGGGATCTACAATGGCAGTTTCCAGACGTTTGATCTGAGCTCCAGACGTCTTATAAAAGCAGAATGGACATCTAACTCTTCAACCTAGCCTGCATTCAACCATACAGATTATCATAACCATATGTTGTAAAATTGGTTCATAAAATTTTACATAGACTAAGGTGAATTATAATTTAACTTCTAATTAATTAGAAACTATGATCAGAAAATTTAAGAGTACTTATGCCAAATAATGGTCCACTAAAGTGGACTTATCAATGACAGTAATACGAGGGGCGAATCCCACGGAGAGCAACAATACTCCACCCAATAGCAGCCCTATGGTCTTATAAAACTGAAATCAGTTGGTGCTCCTATTCCTGGGTCAAGTGAGCACTACTAGTAATCGGGTATGTCTCAATTTCACTCAAAAACACGTATTTGAGTTAGTTCGATAAGGGCTTTAGTTCAATTATGGGTAGTTCAGAATCAGAATCATGAGTGGGAGGAGAGGAATCAATAGTAAAAATCTGATGATCCTAATATGTGTGAATTCCCACTGATTCACCATCTACAAAATAGTCAGTTGTGACTGCATTAGTAGGAATCCCATTTGTCGTAGTCATGCATTCCTGTGTCAATAGGGTTGATTCAATAATTGATGGATCATGATGATTAGACTCAAGGGTGTCGTGATCGGATGAACACCCTAGACAATCGAATTCACGGGAGAAAATATGTGTTGCAATAGTCTTAATCCCGTGTGGAACGAGGTCTAAAAACCATGACAATGATGACGAATGCAACATTGGGTCATTACAAAGGAGCCTAATGTTACCACAGAAAGTCGATTCTTCATCTTTGTCACCCTCCTCGATGTGATCACAGTTGAAGTTCCTTGATGGCCTGAATATATCTAGTCTAAGTCTTTCATTTCCTAGGGCAATCTCCATACACCTGGATGCATAGTCAATGTTCTCTTGGGCTATCACCAAAAATGGGTTACCTAAAATGATCGGTGCATCACAAAGATTGGGAGGAACCTCCATATCGAGAACGAAAAAGTATGTGGGAAAGTAGAATCCATAGACCTTAACGATCATGTTCTCAACCACCCCCTCGATGTTTTTACTGATCGATTAGCCAGTTGAATAGTAGCTGAGGTGGGTTTCAACTGCCTAAAATGAAAATGATCATATATTGTAGTAGGAGTTAGGTTGAAGGACAAACCCAGATCAAGAAGGATCTGATCAAATGGAGAATCCTGCAAAAAGCAGGAAATGAGTGGGGTACCAGGATCTTTCTTCTTAGGCGCTAGGGCTGCTAGAATCAAAACCCTAGCTTCCTTCGACAATACCGCCTGTTGTCTATTTTTCTGCTGTCTCTTCAGGGTACAATAGTCCTTAAAGAACCTAGCAGTAGCAGGGATGTGATTTATAGCCTCTAGGTGAGGGACCTGAGTATGAACTTCCTTGAACATTGATTTCAGGTCTTCAAAATTCCACATACCCTTCTTTCGTGCTACCTCTCGTGTCCAAGCCTTAGGAAAAGGGATGGGAATCTCAGAGTCAATTGGCCTCTTGCCCTTATCTACCATAGGTGGCTCCTGAGAAGAGGAAGGAATCGAACCATCTAGCCAAAATGGTGAGTCGTGTGTCTTCTTCTAGTTCCTCAATGTAACAACCTTCGCATTGCCATGTTGTTCATGAGGTGGCGAAAGAGCAGAAGGGGCAGAATATGCGAAGTTCTACAGTAAAGGTGGCTGACCTTGAACATAACCAGGTGGTGCAGGAGGTGCCTATAAAATGGCATGTGCCTATCCCTGTGGTGCCTAAAACCTAGGCGGGGTGCCTTGGTTTTACACATATCGCAGGTTAGTGTTAACAGGGGAACTTGATGTTTTAAAATACTTCGTTGTAGTATAGGTCGAAATCGCGCAAAAACAAATACAATTTATTCTCAAATTTAAAGTCCGAGGTCGAACGCAAGGAGCAATCAATTGCAATTTAATCAGAAATGTAAGCAATTATAATAAAACTTCATTCATAACAACTCAAAATGATATGTAGATAAAACCAAGAAGCAATGTGCAAAAAGATTGGGTTAAAATGGTGATTTGAATCACCAATTAACCCTTTTAATGTTAAGCTCAAATATCTCAATAGTGATTATCAACCAATATTCCACGTCAACCAGATGAAATAACCCAACAGAACCAAGGCACCAGCAGATATCAAATGAATGCACAAGGCCTTCAGACTTCTTAAGTTGCCTCAACAAGCACAACACCTAAGGAGGCAAAGCCACGAAGACTCCTCTTTCCTTCAAACCTCAAGAGAGGCAAGGCACAGTACAGCACCAGCAGAGGCACGAAGGGCCTCCCAATGACTAAGTGTATAGAGGGCACAGCTAAGGGCAAAAACCCCCTTCCTCTCTCTCTCTTTTCTTCTCAAACTTGACCTACTCGGGTCGGATCTGGACATGGCCAAACCTGCCTACGTGAATGGCGGGTGAGGCATGCATGCACTATGCACATGGCTGAGGGACCCGACCCCTCTTGACTGGGCAAGGGGTCCAATGCACGAATTCAATATATCTCGCATGGAGACTTCTGAAGTTTCAGATGTGGGACTATGTACCACACCCTTCCTCATGCAACCATGGATGATGAAGCTCCGAATTGCAGATGAAGGGGCAACAGCTTCTTCAATTGATGACCTGAGCATGCACCTGGAGCGGAGCTACTTCACCTTGGTGTGGAATCAAGGAAGAACACGACACAAATTAGATGGTCGAGGTCAGAGGAAGGCACAGGGATGGAGCTCCAGTGGCGACCTGAAAACCACAACATGGCTTGGCAGCCTCATCAAAATAGCTCAAAAGGTCCGTCGAAGCACGACGAACGTGGCAGTGGTGGTTTTGCGATGTTGGGGTGTGTGTGTGCATAGTGCGAGGTTGGGGAGGAGCTACGAAGGTGGTGGTGTTCGAGGAGATGGGAGAGTGGCTAATCGGTGGAATTAGGTCTAGGAATTAGTCAGTGGGGTTGCGGTGAAGCTGATGGGGGTGGTAACAACGTGATTTGTGCGGTCGAATGGCAGATAGGCATTGCCGAAGCTTCACCGAAGCGGAGGAAGGCGAAGGCATCGAGGTGTGTTACATGGTCGATTGGGAGTGTATATGTGGGAGAAATGACATAGAGGGAGAAAGGAAGAGAAAGAGGGTCTTAGAAAAGAGGGAGAAGTCCGAAGAGCTCCGATCATGGCTTGACCGAAGTCGGAGAAGGAGATGGAGATGGCGAGGCGAACTGCGAACGAGACAGAGACACATCCTCTCTTTGGCCGGAGAGGATCCTGAGGAAGAGAGAAATAACTTAGGCCGTCCAATTTAATGGTTTGACGGCCAGAGGAGTAGGATCCAGGGAGGACATCGGAGCAAAGGCTTCGGTGGCTGGAGGAGGAGAAATTAGGTTGACTTGGCTCGCCAAAACTTGCTAAGGAACTCGACCTTACAAACTAGGTCCTTTTATAGGGCTTAGGTGATCGTTTCAAGCTTGGAAACCAAGCTTGAAACCTTGAAAGCTTCACGCAATATGAAACCCACATCTCTCATGTGTTTGCATCGGAGATTAGGAAAGAATTGTCCCCAAGAATAGGTTGAGATCGTAGAGGATCCTCTCAGGAATCTTCCAATTTTGGAAGGGTTTGGCCACGAAATCAGGGAGTAATCCATCATTGAAGGTCGCTGGTGAAGTGGGCTTAGGAGTTGAAGGCGGTGGGGACCTATTGGTGAAGATGACAATGAATTTAGGGTCATATTTGCAAAGAATTCGAAACTTAGGGGCCTGTGTGTGAGAGAAAAGAGTTAGACAGGACCAAAATGCAAACTTGGTCACGGTGATCTCTGATTTGGCCCAAATTTTGGTACAAACCTAATTTGGACCCAAGAAATCTGATGGTGAAGTTGGATTTAGGTTTGACCAAGTTTGATTGGTAAATTGCTTAGAAACCCAAATTAGGGCAACTGTATGTCTAAGACTCTATTTTAGATCAAATTGAGTTCCAATGGTCAAATCAATGGTACCAAACCTTAGGAAATATTTTTATATGATTTTTATAAGGTTTAGGTGAATTTTATCTTGTCCAAAACCTCAGTTAATTAAGCGGGTCTACTTTTAGGGCTTTAGATGTTCATTAATTCTTGAATCGCATGAAAACTCATTTTGTTATGTGTAGACTCACTTGTTATACATTAATGACCGTATGAACTTTAATAAACCCATGAAAGACCCCATGGTTATCTATACTTGCAATTAATTTTGCAGAAATAACCCCATGGTTCTTCTCAAAATAGAACATCAAGCATTTAGGACCCTCTGATGGATATGTAGGAGCATCTATTACCTTTTTAAGACCAAAAAAAGGCTAGTTAGGACTTATGATGGTGTTCCCATCAGTTAGGGGCTGGTTGAGAGGGCAAGGCTCCTCGTGTCCTATGCTCCTACAACAGCTGGTTCTAAGTGTTTTGGATGCTCTGTATATGGTCAGCCATTGCCTTTTGATCTGCAAGCTATCCTGCGTAGATTTCCACATTCATTCTTGCAGTTCCTCTTTCAACACCTCCAAAGGGTCGGCCTGCTTTGGAGGGTGACCAATAGCTTGATGCAACGACTGATATATAGAATGGGATTGCTGCTGAAAAGGGAATGGCTGTTGCCTTGGGTATGTTTTGCGCATTCCCATATTGTATGGTCTGGTTGTGTGGATCTTGATGTGGTCTTTGTGAGTTACCAGACTAGGAGAAATTTGGGTGCTAGCTCCAACAAGGGTTATACATCTCCAAGTATGGGTTATTACACCCGTTTCCATGAATAGCACTAACATCTTTGTAGACCAATGACGTCTGAGACGTATATTCATCTAGGGAATATGCATTAGAGTCATCATGTTGCGCGTAACCCTAATTTTTGCAGTGCCAGATCGAGATTATTCACAAGTTCTTGATATGCAAGACCCCGTGAATACGATGAAGATGCATCCCAAGTGAGTAAATTAACACGAGCAGGAGGGACTCAGGGTGCATAGGAAGATCTAGATGCAGTAGAATTACTAATGAATTCAGGTCGAGCTCAAATCAGTTCGTCGAGCTTCTTGTCTAGCAGATCCACCTTATCTAGCTTCTTGGTGATAATGTCCATATCAGCTCAAGTAGATTCGACGTGAGCTTCATGGACATTAATTCATTGCTATCCAAGTCATCGGAATTGGTTCACCAATGTGACATTCATCTAGTTCTCTACCAAGGGCTCAAACTCAAACGCGCTATTCTCATCCCTTGCAAGGAAATTCCTGCTACTAGATGCATCGGCCAAATATCGATATGTGTCATCCAGACCATGGTAAAAGATCTGAGCCAGGTGCCATCTAGGCACACCATGGTGCAGGCATTTCCTGAGAAGATCGTGAAATCGATCTCAAGCATCATGCAACTTCTCCCTTGGTCCTTGGGAGAGAGTCGTAATCACATTCCTCATCGCATTCATTCAACTGATCGAGAAGAACTTTTGGAGCAATTTGCATCGTAATTTCGCCTAAGTTCCAATTGGCCTCCCAATGCTCTACAAACAATATAAAGCTTTATCCTTGAGAGAAAATGGAAAAAGCTTCATAAGAAATATTCCTAGATCAGCATTCCTGAGTCAAATCGCTTCCACAATTTGACTCAGGTCCTCTATGTGCTGGAAAGTATCCATATTCGAGTTTCCATACAAATAATTCTGAATTAGACTTATTACATTTGGCTTCAGCTCGAATGAGCCTCCGCCTGGGGGAATCCAGACTTGAGGTGCTAGAATTGGTGCCGTCGGATCATAAAAATCCCGTAGCGCTCAGGGTGGATGCTGCATCCTATCCAATGTCGTCAGAATTCTGTCGATGTTCTACCGATATCATTGCTCTAATTCGACGACTTGGGTTTCAAAGCCAACCATCAGGTCAAAATTTTTCGCATCCTGCTTGACCAGGTCCAAGTCCAGGGTTAGCCATCTCGGCTAAAAGAGTAGGAGAAGAAGGTAGATGAGAAGAAGGTCCAGGCGAAGCAACGAATCGCCTTTGCCTCTATGGGAATGGCTCCCAAGGTCCAACCAAGGTCTAAGTGACCTCCTCCCTTGCGTACACTAGCCAACCTAGGTTGGTGCAGCCAAGCTAGATAAGGCTAAGGGCTTGTCAATCAAGTGGTCCATAAGATCAGGTGACCAAATTTTTCATTAAGATTTTAATTGTTGAAGAAAAATTCGTTACAAAATCAACTGCAAATAATCCAAACCCCTCAAGCTAACCCAGTCAATCTGTACAAGGGGACTAAGGGGAAAGTTCTTCCTTTTCCTTTTGCCTCCAGTTCCTTTGTACCCCTTAGACGCGGTCGTTTGACATTGCCTCGCAAATTCGGCAATGGGTATGGCAAAAGCAGTTGTGATGACCCAAGTTCGATAACTTGAACTTGGTTTTTGGTGAGTGGTCCACAAGGCGACCTAACTCGCCAGCTAGCCACTAGACTTGATTAAGTCTAGGCTAGTCAAGTGTGATCTCTAGATTATAACCCTAAAAGTTGAGCCTAGAGTTCATGCAATGGGCTAAGTGTTCACGTAGACCACAATTCAATTCAAACATTCTCCTTAGCATAATTTGAATCCAAATGATTTCAAATTTTACAAGTAGATTCCTTTTTCAATTAAATTTTTCAGAATATTTTTTTGGAATTTTTACTATTTTAAATGAATAAATTCAAATTTTTAACTATCAGGGGGTCAAATTTGGAATTTTGGCCCCTTATCAATTTTTCTTTCTGAAAGAGTACTAAGTTTTCTCTAAACATTTAAAGAAAAATATGAAAATGAAAGCTAATTTGATAACCTTTCAAACCCCACCATTTTTAGTCAAATTTGATTAGTGTACTATTCAGAATCGCTCTTTGAAATTCAAAAATCTTCGGATCTAAGTCTCTTTGACCCCCTTGGTTTTCACAAATTTTCAAAAATTGCACAAATCAAATTTTTTAAAATGACTAGTGCCGTTCAAAAGCTAATTTGAAAATATAGCTTTAGGCCGAATTTCATAGTTTTTCGATCATAAAATATTTGGCAATTGAATTTTGAAATAGCACAAAAAAAATCTGCCGAATTTCAAGGGGTTGTGAAAAGGCTTTTGAAAATGTTTGAATTCAAAAATGAGCCTTGTTCACACAAAATGGTTTTTGTTTTCAAATGTGTGAATTTTTTTTTGTTTTGTTTCAATTTTTTTCTTTTTGGAGTGTAATTTTTTCATACTTTTTCCTTTTTTTTTTCAAAAGTAACTCTAACCCTAAGATTCAAAAAAAACCTAAGTCTAAAATCTATTTTTTTTCCTTTTTACATTAAAATAATTAGATTTTTTTCTTTTCTTTTTTTCAAAAAGAAAATCTACCTAGGTTTCAAAGGAAACCCAACTAAAATTATGATGTGCACGTGATTTCTTCAACTGCGCCTAATGTGTGCGCAGAATCTGTTTGTCTTATTCATGCACATTAAAAGCAAGTAGAAACAAAGGTGTTACTGTTAAGCTCAAAAAAAATCAAAAACCAAGATCACTTTGCCTCCCCGACAACGACACCATTTGTTTGGTTCGTAAAATGCTTGGTTAGAAAAGCATCATAGTACAACATGAATCACGATTCCAACAAAAATATAATATCGAGATGGTGAGTCCCGATCGATCTCAAGGAAGCATTTAAAAGAGAAAATGATTTTGATTTGTCTACTTGCTTAGAATTGTAGTTCGATATTTAGGGTTTGAATATAGGATTTACCGATCACGTTGTTAACTCGTAAAGCATGCGCATGAGTCAAAAATAGTATAAACGTGAAAGTATGTGTATTAGTGCGTACGATTTCAACTCTTCGATGGTGACCCACATAAAATTCATTATTTGTTAAGTCCTCAATATCCTCGATAACAGACATTTCAAATGCATAAAAGATGAGAATATAAAGCAGGCAACTCTTATATTTATTTCTTCAAGAATAATGTCATTACAATCAAGCTTAGAGGAATGCTTATATAGGAAATTGAAAATAGCAAGAGCTATGCTATCAGAATAGAGATGCACGCATGGAACCCATGAAGAGTTTATGCGTGCACTCTAGAAGGCAGGAATACTACACTACTAAGCAGAAAATTAATGCTGAAATTAAACTAAGAAGAACAGTAATTCTAGACTACTAGAAATCATGACATTGGAGGTGGTCTCCAATGGCTGTGTGGCTGGAGGTTGTAGGAGGGGAAAGAGGAACGATGTGTGAAATTATAGAATTCTCTAGAAGAGCCTCCATCTTGGCGAAAGGACGGATGGAGTGGGTCCTCTTAGATCCACAAGTTGTGGATCTCAGAATGGACTAATTGGTTTTCTATTTTGGATTTCAGGAGGTGGCGCCACCTGGTGAAGATTCTAGACTTTGGAGTGTGTGGCCAAGGTGTGTGCATGTGGGTGTTGGTGCGTGAGTAGGTGGTCAAGTGGATCACCTAGGTCCATGGCTAGGTTGGGTCTAGGTTGGTCTAAATAGGTTGATAAAAATAGGTTTATACAACCTGTTGCAAAAGTGGTTGATCCAATTAAACTTAACCAAGTTTCATTGGGTTAATGTGTGTGTAATTGAGAGAGAGAGTTCTCAATTAGGTTGGGCTTGAGTCAACTGGACTCTCACTGAGTCCAATTAGACTTGTGTTGGTTGAGATTTGAGCCCAATCAGACTCTATGAGTCCAATTGACTATGTGAATTGTAATTGACTTAGATCCAAGTCAATTGGGCTTAGTGAGAACCCAATTAGGTTCTTAGAAGGGTCTTAGGGTAGTGTACTAGGCTTAGGATACCTTAATTTAGGTCTCCTAGAGTGTAGGAATGGATCTAGGGGCTTAAGAAATCAAGATCTAGGCTTGATTTCAAAAAAGGCAACTGGAGAGGGGTTCCAAACGTCTAATTTAAAGATCAGACGACTTATACCTCAAAATCAGAAGTTTATGTCTCTAGCCTAGACATCCAACACTGAATTGATGTGGATTTAAGGTTCTGTCTTGTGTTTTTGCAGAAATTGGATGTCTGACACCTTGTCTAGACATCCAATGTTCCAACAGATTGGGTTCTAGGTTCTGCGGGTGGGTATCTAAGGGGCCTGGATGTCCAGCATCCTACCAAGACATCCAAAGATCGGTTGGAAGATGGTTTTTGAAGTATTTTAGGCTAAGGTGACCTAATCTAAGGGTGGCTAGGGTTTGGGAAGGTGTTTAAGGCTATTCTAAGGGTAGGGAAGGTCCTATGTTCTTTATAATTTAACTCAAACGTTAAAATCCTACAAGTAATGTAGTATACCTCTTCCCTACATTATGTCTTCATCTTTATTCCAAGGCTTCTGCTCCAGCTCTGCAGTAGCTCCAGCCTCTTCCTTGCTCCAGATTCAGCTTCAGGCCATCTCCTGAGCTTTTATTTCCTACAAACCAAATAGTACACTAATCAATACATTATTATAGCCTTATTTCATGATTATCTAAGTAAAGCAGAAAAGATGCAATGTATGCTACTAATGCATGAATTATACTATAATTATGCTCAAGTCTAACTCAATTTATGTCATTTAAGTCCTATAATTGCTACGCAATCACCCTACCTACCAATTTGTCTCTGTAAAAGTGAGATTGGATCCAGATTTTATTCTTCCTCCCCAATATTGTCTTCTTCATGATGACTAGCCATTAAAGAAGATTCAAATTCGAATTTTGGAAAATCAAGTCTTCACTTAGGGTTTCTTTCTAAAGGTGGTAGCAAATCAGGTTTTAGAGATCGTCTCCCTTGCATATACCAGAAGAAAGTTTATTGATGAGAGAGACAAAACAAATAAGAGAATTCCCAATCAAGCAAGCACACTAAACCTTAAAGTGTAGCCCTAGATGATCTAAGCCTCTAAGGTATAACTTCACCCCAACATGAATTAGTGTTCTATATAAATCGAAAGCCATATAAGTAGGCTGACAGAATAAGGGGAGCGTGTCCTGAGGGCCTCTAATTATGCCAAACCCCTACTCAGCTTAAGTCGTTTGACAATCAGGCCTCCTACTTAGATGCTTCCAGAAAATAAACTTCACCAATTAGCCCTACGGTGCGAGTATATACCTTGAAACTAACTCAACGAGTCCTTAGGGGCCAACATATATCTAGTTAATTAGGGTTAAGATGCGCGTGCTCAAGAATGTGATGGGGCATTGATTAGTTGGGTAATGCCCCGTAAAGATATATTGAAGAGTGTGAAGTGCACAAGCAAAAGGGGCTTATAAGCAAATTTTTTATCGTAAAGTGCATTCTAAGGTTCAATTGCTTATTTAAGTGTATTTTAGGGTTTCTTGATTAGATAAGTTCAAGCAATTTTCTAATGGAGCACACAAAATTTTTTTCAAATCCCAATTTGCGATATCAATTTCCCTTAAGGATATGATTTGCAAATGTGCTCTATCCTATGATTAAAACCTTAAAATCAAAAAATTGACTAAATGATTCAATTAAGTCCACAAACAAGTAAGATGGTGTGACCCAACCAATGCAACAAATTGGTCCTATTGCACAACCAACAAGGCACTTAGAAAATATTTTTTCAAGAATTTTAATACACGTTTTTTATTTTTTTCAGATTTAAAGTGTACTGGAGGTTCTGCAACCTATTTTGACCCTCAATTAGTGATTGAATGTTCCATGTAATCAAACATGCAGGAATTATTTTTTTCAGATTTTTCCTAAATTCTTGATTATCACAGGAATTCAACGCTACAATTTTAAAATAAATTAGAGTTATATAAAAATTCCAGTGGTTCTTTCAATTCCAAAAACTCAAGAAAAATAGCAGATCTGATAGCACTGCAGTCTTTGAATTTTTAAAAGATCTATACTGATCAGATTTGCATGAAATTTGGATTTGTTATTCCTGACTTCAATGTCTACAGAAGTAATTCTAAAATTTTTTTATATATAAAAATTCTAAAAATGATTCTTAAATCTCGCAATCAGTTGTCTGAATTTCAGGGAGGAGGTTATTTGGTTTTTGAAGATAGAAATGTCCACCACAAGAAAAGTTTTTTTTTCTTATGAGGAAAGCTAGCAAACGCAAGCAAATACTTCTAATCCAAAAGATCAAGCAAAGCACCTAATTTTTTTGGTTTTTGTTTTATATCAAAATGAAATATAATCCTAAACTAAGATATGAGTACTTACCTGAAGATGAAAAACATGCAATCCTTCTGTCATCACGTTTCTTCTCGAATTTCTACACTTCCTGCACACATGTAATCAAACGGAAATAAAAAAAGTTAGAAATCTCAACTAAGTACGAAGAAGAGCTTTAAGAATAAGTCCGTTGCCTCCTTGGTAATGGCACCAATTTTGTTCAACGTGAAATAGCGAAAATTGATTTTTACATTATTATTGTAGTTGCAAAACATGTCAAATCAAATAAATTTATAAATTAGAATTTGGTAAGTCCTGAGTCATTCCCAAGGAGGCAAATCAAGATTCTTAAAACCTTTCACACCAATTATTCCATTCTAATGAAAGCACATTGACAGGTCGCTCTTCTCTTTTGATAAAATTTTTAACATAAAATGGCATGTCATTGTAATGATTTTGTGGTGGAAAATCGACTATCAAAATTTTAATTAATAAGTCAACCATGAGGATCAGGTCGTATCAGAAGGAGGAATGAACCAAATAAACTCACAAATATTTTTAATAAGAATGATCCCTCATATATCCCATCTTTGTTTTTGTTCGAAATACCACACAAATTGTTCCACGTAGAGATTTATCAAATCCCTTGCATCAAGTTTTTTCTTTTTGCATGAATCAAAAGATTAGGAAGTAGCATGGGAGAAATAGAGAGAAAGATATGGGCCAATACACAATTGCACCAAATAATATATAAATGAATTAAGTGGCAATGGTAAATGTCGTAAAAACTAATGTGACCCAAAACAAGGCACACCCTATGCGTGCTCGAATACATGTGAGGAGGTTCGGCCAACTACGAGGAGGTCGGGGAAGGAGCATCGATGTGAGGGCTTGCGTTGCTGATCTCGACATGGGTCAGGATGGCCGTTGGTGGCTGGTAGCGAAAATACGTGATTTGTTAATTAGGGTTTTGGAAATCATTGTATTGCGTAAATCTATTTCACTTTTAAAATTTATAACCTAGGTAGTGGAGTATCTAGGGTCATCCAAGGAGGCAATTGTTGCAATTATAAATCTTTTACTTGAAAATGGAAATCAACTTTCTTTTTGGTGTTTTGAAATTAATATTTTTTTATGTTTTGAAATAACGATGAATACGCGAGTTGTTGGCGGGAAAGCAACTAACACCTACAATCACTAAGCTAAAACCCAAGTGACAATTAATTCCTCCCCCTAAGCTCACCCTAGGCATGTGGAGGCCTAGAGTAATTAGGGAGACGGAGTGAAGAGTGCTAGAGAGAAAGAAAATAAATGCGACAAAAGAATTGCAAAGAAAGCAACTTGATTTAATGAGGAAGATTGTTTACACGAGAACCCTAGTAGAGGAATGCTTTCTACTACTCGAAAAACTACAAAAAATGACAAAAACACCAATCCTCTTGTAATGATGGTGAAGATGAGAGGCTCCTTGCTCCAAGCTCAGTGGCTCTTAGGCTTAAAAAGGGGCTTTCCAACTCCTTCCTTGCAAAGCTCCACCAAGATGATGTCCTCCAAGGCAAGCCCTAAAGGGGGGCGTGCCTATGCTTCTCCTGAGGGTGGATGTGCACCACCCTTCCTCCAATTGCCTGGCCATCCTCCTAATGGAATGCTCCTCCTCCTTGGTGTGGCACAAGAAGAAGAGAGAAGGGGAAGAAGGCACCAAGGGGGCGGGTAGGATGCCCCCTTAATCTTCTTCTCTCCTTCTTGTTCTTGGCCGTGAGATGTAGGTGGATATAGGGTAGAGTTAACACTAATGGAGGATGGGAAAGATGGTGGTGGTTTAGGGTCTTTTTATAGAATAGGATGGGGGGTATAGGTGGCTCTTGGAATGGATGGCTACGATGGGATTTAAGGGTAGTTAGTAGATCCTAGGGCTAAAAATGATTGGCGCCAACTCAAGGGTCTCATAGGTGATAGTTATGGGTGGTTGTGTCCCTTGAAATTGGCTCCAAAATCATCTTCTAAGTGAGGGATTAGGTGGCGCCAAGGTAGGGTTCTAGAAAGGGGGTATGTGGATGGTGGATGTGGCTTGGAGTGGGTAGGTGTAGGGCCATGATGTGAGCGTATTTTGGCTCCAAAAGGGAGGGCTGGTTGGTTGCGCAGCAATCATAGGTCTTAATTCACCAAAATTAGGCTAGGACTTAGCATAAGTTAGGGTAATTCATGCATGCATAAGCATTACTAGTACCTTTACTGCTTTCTTTTAGCTATGCATAAAATAATGCTACAATGTACTAATTAGGAGCATTACATCAATTGCATGTAATATGCTTATCAGAGGCTAAATCTGAAGCTGGATCTAAAGCTGGATCTGGAGAATAAAGAATAACTGGTGTTGCAGCAAAGCTGGAGCAGAAGACCTACATTTGATGTAGTGGATAATAATGTAAGGGAGTTAAGTATGCTATTCTATTAAGTAGGAATAAAGCAATAAATTATGAAGAACTTAGGTCCATCCTAGCCCTAGGATAGCCTAGAAGCTTCCCCAAGCCTGAGCCACCCTTAGATTAGGTCACCGCACCCTAAGAAACCTTAAAACCCTAAATCCAGCCTCTATTTGGACGTCCAAATGAGTTATAGGGCATCCAAAACCCTTAGCCAACTCCCGCACACCCTAAACTCACTTCTGCAGTGTTATTGGACGTCCAGACACTTGGTCAGATGTCCAATTTCTGTAGAATACCCAAGATAGAACCTAAAATCCCTCCTGACTCTGATTGGACATCCAGACAATAAGTCTGGACTTCTAACTTTTCATAATAAGTCGTCTGACACTTTTATTGGACATCCGGAACTGCCCTCCAGACCCTGTTTTGAGATTCAAGCCTTAATCTTTGATCTCTAGCTCCATAAATCCAATTCTAACCCCCTAGAAACCTAAATTAAGGTGCCCTAACCCTAGTACATCACCTCTAGACCTCCCTAAAGACCTAATTAGGTCCTCACTAAACCTAATTGACTTGGATCATGGTCCATCTCTTCAATCTATTCAATTGGACTCATTGAGTCCAATTGAGCCCTGATCTCAACACACACTATCCAATTGGACTCAGTGAGGGTCCAATTGACTTAGAACTGACTTAATTGAGTTATTTTACTCTCAATTAGGTTTCCACACACCCAATTAAACATGTATTAAGTTTAATTGCACTTTGCCTTAGTGAATTAGCATCTACAACCCTAATTTGAGACCTAACCTAGACCTAAACCCATTAAAACCTATCCTAACCCACCTAACCTCTTAGGGCACGACCCACACACACCCACACACACCATCCACTTGAAAATACCTAGCCTAGAGTTCTCTAGAACTCTCTACCATGTGTTGTTGCCTTGGTTGCTAAAATTAGCAACCAAGGGCTATTCAATTTTTAGATCCACATTTGGTGGATCTGAAAACCACCATCCATCCTCTCTATCACTCTCCCATGAGCTCCCATCATAGGCCTCTCTAAACAATTCCATAATTCTGTAGAGAGATTCCCTTAGGTCTATAAAAAGACCTAAGGGGTGGCACTTTGGACCCATTCACTCTTGGCTCCATTTTAGCTTAGCTTCATTCCACATCCACTCGACCTTCACGAGTAGCTTCATGATGAGAACCTCATCATGAACCATAACTAGCTCATTTTGACCCAATACAAAGGATAAAAGCTCCTACATAACTCAAGGAAAGGCTTAACTCAGAGAATTCTGAGTTTAAGGAGAAAATAAGTCATAAGGGGTAAAAATGCAATTTTACCAGTATAATCTGCATACAGGGTAATTCAGGGTCCAAACATAGGTCAAAGCAACTTAATAAGAATAAAAGTGGGATGAGATGATCTAGCAAGGGCTACAGAAATTCCAAGGAACTAAATGATAATCTGTAACCCTAAAACAAACCCACTTCAATTCACGAGGTTCAAGGCAAAGCAAAAATGGAATAAACCCTCTAAAATTAATAGAAAAATAATCTCTAGGGTTTATAACCTTCAATTTGACCTTAGGAACCCATCTTGACCTACATTGAGAACCATACCCAATTAATAACTTAATTTGGGTTTTTGCGTAAATTGACCAGTCAAACAAGGTTTAATCTGGAAATAAAATTCACCATCAGATTCCTTAGGTCCTAACTAGTCATGTATAAAAACATGAGCCTAAGAAGAAACCTTCTTGACCAACTTTACACTTTGGTCCTCATATATTTACTTTTTGGCCCTCAACTTTTGAACCCTCGCATTTTGGCCCCTAACTCTCCTTCGTTCTTTGCGTTCAGGTCCCCCCTGCAAAACCTGCCAGCACCATGCTCCGACGACCTTGCGCGGAGCATGGCGCCACGCAGGGTGAGGGGGAGAGCCTGGCAAGTAAACCGAGGGTGCCCTGCGTCGTCAGCCGTCGCAGGGACACCCCCCTGGTCGCTGTAACCCACCATACCGGCCGTGCGAACGCACGGACGGTATGGGTTTCCATCTCCGGCGTCCTCCGGCGAGGGAGACACGTCGTCTCCCTCCGCCTTCCTCCCTGATTCGGTCCCTATAAATACCCCCGTCGCTCCACCGTTCTTCGGAGCTCGGATCTGACGGAGAAAACCCCCAACTTTCCTCTCCTCTCACTCCGGCAGACGCCCACCAGCTCCGGCGGTTCCTCCTCCTCCTCCTCTTCGCTCTGCCGCAATACCAGCAGCAGAGACTTCTTCCCCTGCTCTTCCCGCGCCACGCCGCACCCAGCTGGCGCCTCTCCGGCTCTCTGCTTGCCGCCGCCCCTTCCCCCGGGCATCTTCTTCTCCGGCGACAGTCGATACGACTGTCGCCCGCTCCGGCCCCTCCTCCTCCTGCTAAGTAGGTAGAACTCCTCATCTTCCTCCCCTCTTCCTTTTCCTCACTTTAAACATCTACTGGCGCCCTCGATTCCGACCCCTCACCCTCACCTTCTCCGCCTCTGGCCATCCTCCGGCGAGCCGCTCCCATCACCCCAGCAACCCACACGGCTCGCCGACCACCGCAGAACCTCCGCCTCCTCACCCTGATCAACCCCCGCCCTTCCACTTCCCCCACATCACCCTCTGCAACCCCACCGAACAAACCCATCTTCCGACCCACAGTCCGACCTAGGGCAGCCCTTGCACGCCGCCCCACGCCTCGCCACCACCCACACGAGCTTCGCCGCACTCTGGAGAAGCTCCCGGCACCTTCTGATTAGGCCGAGAGGCCGTTTTGCTGTGAACAGGTCACCCGACCTCCGCCGCCATTGCCGTGCAGAAGGAGCTGCTTCCGCCTGCAGCTGCAGGCGTGCCACGCCCAGATTCGACTCCCAGGCCTTGCGAGGCATTTCGACAAAGCATCAGGCTCGCAGCTGGGGCGAAGGCCTCGCATGAAGCCGCGATCGCCCGCTGCTTTCTCCGCTGCGGGCGCTCAATTAGGGTGGGACATTTAGTCCCACCTCGGAAAACTCTGAAGAGGCGCAGCGGTATAAAGCGAAAAAGTGCTGGAGGCTTACTGCCTCAGCACACGGGGTGAGGTCCCCTTCACCCGCCCGGTTACCCGGTCTCGTCTGCGCTCACGCCCCGCGGACCTGACCCGACCCGACTTAGACTGACCTGCACTCCTCGCCCACCACGCACGCTGGTGGGCCTGGACCCGGGCGCGACCCGTACCCGACTACCCGGCAGCTCTGGGAGAGCTTTCCCAAGAGTGGCTTCTGTGAGAGAGAGACGCGGGGGGGAGGGTAGAGTAGGTTTTGTCCTCTGACGTAAACTCTGAAGTGTGCAGGCACAGGTGAAGAAGAAGAAAGCTAAGGGAGACACTGTAGCAACAAGCGGTTTAAGTCGTCTGATTGAAAAATCAGACGACGTCCTGAAGGGAAGAGAAGGAAGGAGAGACGACGTCCTGACAGGTAAAAGAAAAGAAGAAAGAAGAAGATCTGAAGAACAAGGAAGAACAGCAGAAGAAGAAGAACGAAAGAACAAGGAAGAACAACACAGGTGAAGAAGAGGACCACAAGGAGATAAACACAAAAGAAGAACAGGAAGAACAAAAGCTAAAGAGGAGAAAGACAAAGAGAAAGAAAAGAAGAAAAGAAGAAGAACTCAAACTTTCATCTCTCTCCCTCTCTCTCCCTCTCTTTATTGTAATAGAACATGTATATCTCTAGAATACAACTTGCTCCCTGAGTTTGACCTCGGGAACTCTCTTTTATTTTTCCAAGTAAAAAAATTTATATATTTGAAATGATGGCAATAACTGGCTATACTACAACGCTATAACAATAAAACCCGGTTATCTCTCGAAGCCAACGCTTCACTTCACCATGGCAGGCACCATCTCCATGCCAAGATGTTGGATCACCTCCTCAACCTCTCTCCAAGGGAGGGCCTAAGCACCATTGGCCGCCCCTCCTCCTCTTAACCAAGTCAAAGGACATCGGAGCCCACCTCTGAATGCCCTTAGTTTTGATAGATTAGATTATAGTTCTTCATAGATTTAATGCTTTATTTACTGCTTAATAGTGTAGCTCTATATTCTCCTCCAATGATGCATGCATAATCCCCCCTTAGATTCATGTATGCAATCATTTTCTACAAGCTAAATTTATGTTTTCAAGCATTCCTCTACAAGCTTTCCATGGGCTTTATGTTGTAAACACCATCATGAATCAATGAAAATCTTTTTCCATATATATATATATGTCTATTTGTGAAAATCACCATGAGCCTTGTTGCAATATTTTTGTGTGATTGAAGTTGCATGTTTCAATTTCTGATACTCTAGCAACTAAGCATGTCGTGCATAAATATGAACTTAGCATAAATCGACATGCGATTTTGAATAAGTAGAGCAAGAGAGATCGATTTCAAATCTGCATTTCCATAAATGCCTCCCAGAGATGAACGAGCGGGACTCAAGTCTCGATATCTTTATAAATTATTTTTTACGAGCGTTTTCGTGCACTATACTACGACGAGATCTCTATTTTCAAAACACACGAGAGAATCGCCCTCTGTCAGTGGTTAGGGTAGTTTTTGGCACCAAAATTAGTGTCTTTTGGTGGTGGTGCCAAAAGGAGTAGGGTGGAGCTAGCTTAGGTTAGCTTTAGTAGGCTTAGTTGGTGGAGCTAGTTTGGTTGGGCTTTAGGGTATTGGATTGCCAAGGGAGCTGGAGTTTGGCTAAGCTAAGCTAGCTTAGCTAGTAGTAGAGTAGAGGAGGAGGCAATTGGAGCTAGGGTTTGAGGGGACCTGAATAGAAGAAGTCTGGAGCTGAATTGGAGCTGGCAGCCACTGAAGAGGGTGGCATGGAGCTACTTTAGCTGGCTTAGCTTGCTAGTTCTTTGCTAGCTGCTAAACCAAGCTAAAGCAAGCTGAGTTCTACTAAAAGGAGCTAAGGTGAGCTAGGTCTGATGCTCCTGGAGATGATCTAGCTAGTTGAGGTAGCTAAGGTAGCTTAGCTAAACTAAGTTGAGCTAAGCTGAACCCCCGGGAGTTGGACTTGAGCTTCCTAAGCTAAGATGAAGTCATCTTCAGCTGGCTAGAGTTGAGTGGAGCTGGATGTAGCTCATCCTAAGCTGAGGTGAACTCTAGTCAACTCAGCTGAGCTAGCTAGAGTTCCTGGTGAACTGATGGGAGCTGAGATGAGCTAGATTCAGCTATGTTGAGCTGGATCTGAGCTTACTTGAGCTTAGGTGAGCTAAGATGATCTCTCTTAAGCTGTCATTCAGTTGAGATGAGCTGAATGGAGCTAGAATGAGCTAACCTTAGTCCAAGTGAGCTGGCATCCAGCTATGGTAAGCGGGATCAAGCTGAGACCCAATTGGTTTGAGCTTCTCCTTCAACAGTTGTCTTCCCGAGTGCTAGGGTTCTAGGGATCCGACTATCTATCTATCCCTAGCACTCACAGAAACATATCAAAAAGGCAACAAAAATTAAAATGCATGCCTATCCTAAATGCAGGCCAAAAACCCATTTGTGGAGCAAAATCCTAAAAGCTAGGATTGTTTTAATGCATAGGAATGATGATAAACTGTTGTTTATCACACCCCCATGCTTATCTTTTACTAGTCTCAGCAAAACTTCAATTTTACAAAAGGAAATTTTTGGAAAAACTATTTTTTTTTACTTTTGAGGAGAAAGAGATTATGGGACATAGAATGATCCAAACACAGGAGGTATGGGATTTGTTAAGATAAACATTGGGATTTATTTTTAGATCCAAAAATTAGACAAAACGGGTTCAATATTTCCTCCAAAAAATTCACAGATTAACCCCTTGTTAATTCAGATGACTTAAAATATTTCTTTTTAGGATTTTTCTAGTTCTTGAATCTGATTTGCAACTTACAATAACCTTTAAAACTGTGTCTATTTTTAAGAAAAGCCAACATTTATAAGGGTGTGCTTTTGGTTTAAAACTTTTTTTTTCCCATGCTTATCTTTAGCTTAGTATTACAATAGATGTGTTGGAATCATCATTCCCGTTACCAATCCTTGATTGGGCACTGGCGCCAATACTTCACGATAGCACTGTCCATGATACTACCTAGGAGCTCACAATCCCAAAACACAATGTGGTGTAAAGGGGCACTCCAAGCAAACTCAAGCTCTTACTCCGACACTATAGGTAGAGTACCGTTGATAAGTCCACTTTTGTGGACTATTATTTAGCCTATGTACTATTTAATTATTTGTTCTTAGTTGTTAATTAATTAGGAGTTATATGGCAATTCACCTTGGCCTGCATTTAATTTTATGCTTCAATTTTACATTTAATAACATATGTCATGGTAATATAATTTATTTGATGAATGCATGCTAGGTACAAGAATCAGATGCTCATTTTTACTTCTCTAAGATGTCTTGAACTTTGATTGGATGTCTGGAACTACTATCACAAGTTTACAGCATTACATGTTTTTCAACACATCTGATGCTCTAATTAGACATCAGATGAAGAACCACCTGTGCTTATCTAACATTCCAACCACTCGCGATCTTCGCGAGCAGTTGGAGACACTTGCGGCCGAAGGAAATCGAGGAGGTTTTCGTTTAAGAAGGAAAATCGCGTCCACCGAGGGAGGATCTTCTCCCCTGGCAGGGACTTTTCCATCCTCTTCCACCCCCTGCAGGTACTCTAGCGCACTCTATGTTTTGAAGCTTGCACTGTGGACCGACGATCTCCTTGCCTATCCTCCGCTCGCCTTGATGCGGTGGTTCTCAGTGACAGAGAGCACCACCACCGCCAGCCATGCACCCAACTACCTCTTCCTCACTGCCTTAATCATTGTTCATCCCCTCCATGCAACAGAATAACCCAAACACACCATCCTCGTCCCTGCCTACTCCCCTACATCTTCTTCTTCTTATTCACCACCAGCAATTCTATATCATCCCTGCCGATCCCCTCACCACAGTAGCCCAGCACACCACGCGTGATCATTCCAAGCCCCAACACCATCCCTCCCACATCATCTTCCTCATCCTTTTCCCTTTCTCCCTTATCTCCCCGCGCCACCACCGGCAATCCCCCTCACGAAGAACCCAAAGATGCAGCCAGCTTACATGCCCTCCTCACGCACTTCTTAGCATCATCGTCACCAGCGACCTCCATTTCCGACCGGGTGCATCCGGCCACCTCTGATCGCGCTTCCCACATCAACGCAATGGCCTTGATCCAGCCGACCTTCCCTGATAGCAACTCCTCAGACGAAAGCCTCCTCGCGCACACATGAAGGAGAGAAAAGGAATGCTCTATTTTCCTTCCTATTAATATTTACTACTTTTGCCATTGTAAGAATACTATTCCTTTATTTAATATCTTAATATATTGAGGTGAATTTGCTTGGATATCCTTCTTTTCAATTTAAATTACATGTGGTTGAGTTCTTTAGAGCATGACACATTGACCAAGCTCTATTCTGTTGAAGTCAACATTTACGGTGATTGCCTTAGTAAATATCACTATTCATCTTTTTACAGGGTATTATATGATGGTGATTTGTGCATATTAACACCTACATTCCTGATTAACTATTTAGATTAAGAGTTTATGTGAGAAAGTGAGTTGCAATAATTAGTATGTACATATGATGATATTCCAAAACAAATAAGACATTCAATAGGCTAATTCTTCCCTGTGGAGACGACCTAACTTTTTTCGTGGTTAGATTTTGAGAATTAAATGTTTTGAAAAGCAATTTTCTACCACACGACATATTACAACGATGCAACATTTTATGTTACAAATTTTATCGAAAATGAAGATCTCTCTTTCAAATGGTGTCGTTGGCAGGGAGGAAACATGGCTGTTAATTTTTTTAGGAATTTTATGTTATTTTTATGCTATTTTGAAAGCTTTTCTGAATTACTAGCTATGGCTCTTCTTCTGTGCAAAAACACGCAACGAACGTGGTGGGAGCACACGACGGAGGTGATCCTTTTTGGTGGACCTTGACGCTACCTAGAGGCCACCAACGGGTGCTTGTGGGCCTTGATCCCATGCACATAGGCGTACGGAGGAACCATTTTCTGATTGTCATTAGATCTTAGTTTAGATTAATTTAGATAGATATTAGAACTTAATTTCTATCTTGTGGACCCTTATTGGGCATTTTTGGGAATGTGTTCCCAATGTTTCTTTATTTCTTATCGCCCTTGTATGCAGGAGCGTATTTTCGAGAGTGTGTTCCCATTTTATTTAGATTATAAGATTATTCGAATTGTTTGAACTGCATGTTGGTAGTTAGTTAGATTACGTTTGTTTGCTTATTATTATTAAAAAAATAAAAAATATATTCAAACTACCTGCTAGAAGCTGCATATCTATAGGGCAACCATCTAGGATTGAATGAGCAGCATCTAGCTTTTCTTTTTGCATTTAAAACATCTTGCATTGAAGAAAGCTAGAGTAAGGTATGTCGTTTACTTGAGCATCAATTACCTGTCATGCATCTGCATTGAACCTAAATCTAAGACCACTAAAGTGCTTGAATCGAATTAATTCAGTGGCCACTTTAAAAATCAGGACTGCTAAGAGGTTGGACCTTAAAATCTTTGAATTAAAATTGTGTGCAAAAAGATCTTCTTTGTGAGATTTCAAAACTCAAAACATAAACATATGATGGCACACCTGAGACACTGTGCACCTCACACATAAGGTCACTAGATAAATTTCTACCTCTCCTCTTTGCACCACAAGGGAAGTTAGTCAGAAATCAACAAGCCTATCCACCAAGTTACTTCGGTTCCTCGTGCGTGGGCTCGATTCGAGACTTCCATCCCTTACAAGTAGGTTGTAGGCACCAATGAAGGTCAGCCTAGGAAGCGTAATTCTTGCAAAACTTGCTTGGCCACCAACTGAACATGTAAGACCTAGAATCTACTAAAAACATATCCCAATGTATTTGCATTTGTTTTGACAATGGTAGAACTCTCTAGGAAGTTCCTGCTTGTGCTCTAATTTCTCTTAAATCTTAAGAGAGTTAAACCTGTTTAGCTTAAAGAAATGGATCGCCCTTACTCCTATCATTTAGATTATCAGAGTCAATACTTCTCATCTTTTAACCAAGATCCCATGCCCCAAGCGTATCCATCTTTTGATGGGTACATTGACAATTCATGGGATCATTCATATTCCTATCCTGGGAATACTGGCCTGATAACTCCCACTTTTCAGCAGAGCCTAGGAGCGGGATTTTCCAACCCTGGAATCCCTACTACAATGCAAACACCCAACCCTCCCACCATTCATAATTTTTCGTATCGAGGTTGGACCGATACCCCAAGGCAACTAGAGCCTGAGATTGACTATCCTCCCCAATCTGATAGTAGTAGCCTCTCCTCTTTTATGATAGAAATGCAAAAACAACAAAAGGAAATGATGGAATCTATGGGAGAGATGTTAAGGAATAGTCAACAATTGAACAAAGAAATTAGACAGCTTAGCTACGCTCTACCTAGTAATTCTGATCCCTACCCATACGTCTGTGATCATGAAAATAACTCTGAGGAAACCAATGACAATAGGGATCCCATTTTACAAAGCTATCACTTAGACTCTCCCAATGAGACACAGCCACTAGAGGAGAACGATACTAGTAATTATCCACCCGAACTATATTGGAGTCAAAAGAAAGGGAAGATGGTACCCCTTGAGGACTGATGTAAATACATTTATTAAGTGTAAAATGCCTATTCATGCATGTTCCTAGGCTTAGATTTGCATTTCATGTTATAAATATTTCATAGCATGCATCATTCTGCATTTAGAGTAGTTCTATATAATTTAGGTTAATTGCATCCTTTTTGTGGTTAGGAGAGAAGGATATTTATTTCAGAGCCTCAGATTGATAATCTGACTGTACGGATCTGATCAAGATGACGATCGGAGTCCAACGCCTCTGAAATTGCCTCTATCGGAGTTCCGTAGCACCATATGCAGTCCGAGGAAGATCAACGGCCAAGGGACTAGGAGACATAATTCAGAGCTTCAAATGATAAATCCGACCGTGCAGATGGATTCGGGTCGACGATCGCAGCCTAACGGCGTGAAAATCGACTCAATCTAACCTCTGTAGCAGCCCCTACAACAAGAAGAAGATGGATGGCCCAGACTACACCACGTGGCGCATCCCAGGCCGCCAGCACACGCACGCAGCACCGCACATGCGCAACAGCGCGGGTGCGCGCAGGGGCGCGCCGCAAGGCTAAAGCGGTGCCAGCACATCGTGAGGTGAACTACAGGGATGCATGAGCTGGACTTACAGCCGTCGGTAATTCATCGCATGCCAGCAAAGCCAGCTGTGGGCACCAGCGGGCATGAGCTGCCTACAACGACGTTTCCGACGACGGCCTGGATGTCACTAATGGACCCATACTGATTTTTGCCTATTCTCCACCACTATAAAAGGACCTACACCCCCTCCCTTCCAAGCTATCTCTACCTACTCTACTCCCACCTACTCCCAAGCTCTAGCAAGCTTACCAACGCTCCATTAGAGCTTGTTCTCAAGATCCCAAGTTGTCTATTAGTGTAACGAACCTCTGCCCTAGCAAATACTCCTCCAACTTCCCATCTCACTCCATAGGTCACCTTGGAGTCGTCCTCTCACCTCCATTCCGGTAGCAGATCACCTCCGTCTTCTCACCTCCATTCCGGAGCCACGCCGAAGCCTTCCTCAACGTGACATCCTCCTGCATCTCACCTCCATCATCCCGCTCGTCACCTCCTTCGTCCGAGCTTCCACCAGGCGCCGTCGTCTCACCGAACAGCCGATTTGGGAGATTTCCTCTCACCTCCCTCTCTTTTTATGCTTTCATAGTAGATTGAAATAAACATTGGATTGATATATATACCATTTTCGTTCCTCATCTCTATCTTATGATATATTTGCTTGTTTACTTTTATTTCAAAAATACAAAAAAATAACAAAACCCCAAAATACCAAAAAGAAACAAAATAAAGCACGGTTTTCAAGTAAAGTAAACGTCGCCTCCCTGTGTTCGACCTGAGACTACCTTGGAGTTTCGGTATAAATTTTATTTGATCGACGTGTTTTGCAACTACAATGACAGGTTACTTGTAACCTCGATTTCTAACACGTGAAACACGATGCAACCATTTTGTCACCGTTGCCGGGGAGGCAACGGAATTTACTTTATTGTTTATTGCATTTCTATGCATTTACATAGCATTAACCCTACTTGTCTTTGATCTACTGTCTTGCAGGTACCCTAGCATGGAGATCCAAGTTCGGTAGACCGAAGTAAAGTGCGAGTAGAGTGTTTTGTAAGTGTCCCCCACACCACCCCCACCTTAGTTTTCATTCCATAACCGAATAACTCAAACCCAAATGAACTTAGGTGCTTTTTATGAACCCTAGGATAGATTTGGTTGTTTGGTTGCCACCTCCACTCACCTCGCCAACCACATAAATAAAAATAAAAAAATAAAAAAAGTGTTATCTGATTGTGGGATTTTCTGTAAGCTACACACTTAACACCCACAACTTCTCACCCTAAGGTGCACAATCACATCGATTCTACCACTTAACTGGGATTTGACCTGTGGACCCGGTACACTTAACCCAACACAAATAAGTGAGTAGAAATCTAAATAGGTCAAAAATTTCTGTGTGCCTTAACTAAGTGGTGCAATATGCCAACTAATTGAACTGTTTGGGCCGCACCACTTAAGATAAAAGCGATTCATCAAGTAGCTTGCCACTTAGGGTTGATTCTTTGGGCTGAACCAGGCACTCCACATTTTTTTCTTTGATTTCTAAAGGAATTTATCATCACTAGTACTTGCAAAACTTGGAGTGTTTTCCAAAACTTGATTGAATATACCTAAGATTAAACCCTAAAAGCTACTAAACAAGGTTGAACTCTAAAAGACACATCATCAAATAACCTTGTTTGCAAACCTTGGTTGTGCATGCACACACATTTTAACTGATCATTAAGGGCACAACCCATCTAAAGGGCCCATCACATTCCTGAAGCACCATTGTCCCAAGCCTAACTAAAATTTATTAGAAGTTGGCCCTAAGGACTGGTTCGCTCATCGGGATCCAGATTGAGATTGTTCATGATTAACCTACTTATACTAGTCAATCTGATGTCTAGCTAGGGGAGTAGCGTCAAATGACCACGGCTAGGGGGTACACTAGGAACCGAAGGTGCAAGCCAATGGAAGAACCTTCTCCCCAGTCCCTCCTTCTAACCGGTTGGATTGCCTGGACATAAGTAGAGTAAATCGTCTATAATCTTAGGATGGATTCTGAGAGTCTGTAGACCTTTAGGCTACCCAACCTAAGGACAGGCTTGTATTTTTGTATTTCAAGGCTCCTTTCTCTTTTGATTTCCCTCCTTACTTCACCATGTACCCTTCCACATCCTACACACATTTCACATCCTATCCTCCTACCACCACTTATCCCCAAGATGATTACTATCCCAACTTGACTTGTAATTACCCATCCACTAGCCGAGATGACTTTGATTGGGGATATGAATCCGAACCTCAGGGTCTAGGGCCTAACCCTGGACGACAAGACTATGATTATTATCCTTCCCAGAGCTATAATGATTATGGATCTCCATCCTTTGTTGCCCAAACCAACCCAATCTACAATTAGGAAGGATATCATGATTATAACACCTACCCTCCCCAGTATTCCACTGAATATAGGTCACCACCATCCTTTGAACAACCTAGAATGACCTACTTTCAGGGAGGGACCCGAGAACCTCGACATCTTGACTCCCCTAGATGTAACCAAAACCCACCCAAACCTGAACTAAACCAGTCGGTTCAGGTGAACCAGATCCAGGATAGGGTGTTGGCTAATTTGAGGAACACTATATAATCTTTAGAAGCTCAGCCAACACCATGCACTGAAGCACTGGAGCCTATGATCAAAATGATTGATGCACTTAATAGTTCTCTATTGGATTTGCTCCAAAGTGTTAGGGATAGGGACTTGGGTGAGTTCCTTCTTTAGAAATTGTCGAGGTTGTGGATGAAATTTGTGGTTGCACTAATCAAATCTTGGGATGATTCTCAAGATGAACCCTCTTCAGGAGAGCCAATGTCTTAACCCGCTCAGGCGCCTGTCGGGGGGGACACATATTCAAAGATTGGAGATGACTAGATTGGTCTAGAGCAACCCTTTGAGGATGAACCGATTGATTCACCCGAGATCCCTAAGTTAGGAAACGAAAAAAATTGTCTCCTTGGAGGATGGAATGACTTGTGATGTTGAGACATATGCAAATGAGGATTATGAATTCTTTGATTTTGAGGGTGAGGAATCTCTTAGTGAAGTCTCACCTAAACTTGAGGAGAATGATTTTAGTGAGACATACAAGCTCGAGGAGTATGACACCCAATTTGGTAGCCTGACTACTGAAGACACTGATTCGGTTGGGGCTAACTTGGAGGATCCGATACCTGACAACTCAATTAGTAGCCCCATTCCTCAACCACACCCTGAAGAGCTGAATGAACATACTTTTGAGATCATTATGCCCAAGTCAATCCTGATTCAGCCACAATTGTTGGACTTGGGTACTTTAGATGGGGCGTACAATGATCTGGAGGTCCCGGAAACCTTCATTTTAGAGGATAGGAAGTTGGAAATGAAAATTCGGGAGGTTAATTTTGAGGAAAAAACAAGTTTGGATATAAGGGTACCTATTGACCTGAAACCACCTATCTTCTATGCGGATCCTTATGATATCTCTCACGTACGACCCAAGCCTGGAATAACTGATTATTTTTCTGAGCTAGATGTTAAGTGGACAACTGCACCTATTGAACCATCTTTACCCATTGTCTGACACTTTGATCTTGGGTTGCACACCACTAAATCGCAAGCTCAGCCCCGCAAACACAACAACCTTCGATTTTGGGTGATTTTCATCCAGAACCTGAGAACCACTCGACCCTGGGGCATGGGTCTACACCATAATCTCGTCCACGTCTGTGGACATCTTCTGCAGATGGGTTTCAGGATCAACCTTTTGATTTTGATTCTGACCCGCACTTGTGAATTCTCAATTTCTTCTTTGTATGGATGTTATGCCTAGCTGAAGGCATTAAACTTAGCACGTGTGTATACACTCTTCTCTCTGCGGAGCTGACCAAATTTTCATGACACTCAGGTGATGTTCTGTTTACTCTACCCTTTTCATGTCTTTATTTTTACAATGAGGACATTGCATCATTTAGGCATGGGGGGGTGGATAATCAATTCCTAAAATCATTATGTTAACTCCATAGAATTTCTTTTAGTTTCTTATAAAATAAAAAAAATGCAAATTTAAAAGAAAATAAAAATAAAAAAAGAAAGAAATTAGGCATTTGGAAGTTATTAACTTTAGAAAATGATACGAGAGGACCTAAACACTTAGACTCTTTAGGTCTTCAGGCTTAATTAGCCCAGGTCTCCATACGAATGTGGATTTAGTCTCGAGTCCTCGCCAATTAAAATTTATTTTACTTTGGTAAATAATTTAGGATGATAAGTATGCGACTTATCAACCCACCCTTTAGGGGGACTTTAAGCTTAAGCATCTACACACATTTTTTTGCACTGACTCACTTTTCGGTGGGTTTTACGGAAATTGGGTAGCTAATGGACTGACTTGGGTGGTATGGCTGGCAAGTTGTCGTAGTAACAGCTCATCAACCGGTTGTCCAGAGCCTAGCCACAAGACCATTTTCGTTGTACTGCCTTTAGGTAAATCATAGATCAGGGAAGCCACCTACTTAAAAAAAAAAAAAGAAACACTCAAAAAATGGAGAAAATAAAAAGAAATTAAATAAAACCACACTTCACCCCACGAGTATGGCTGGCAAGTTGCCGGTGGTAACAGCTCATCGGCCGGTTGTCTAGAACCTAGCTCACAAAAAAATAAATGCACAATAATTCCCAAAACACCTAGGGAAGAAGCGGGGAAGTAGAATAAATCAGGGAGATATACACTAGGTTCACACTTGTGTTGACCCCATAAATAAAAGAAGTAGGGAGAAAACTATCGATCGTAAAGATAAACCTCTAAGCAAGGTCACCTAGGGTCATAGAAACTCGAAGTCCATCCTAACGGTCGTTTTGTGAGTCTATTACTTTTTCACAAAGACGCTTACTACTTAGAGTCCTTTTCGAGTCTTGGGTGGGTCAGGTAGCTGTAAAAAGTTATCCCGAAACTATCAAACTCCAAAAGTACAAAAAAAATTAGAAAAGAGGAAAAATAAATATATATAACTTCCCTTCTCAAATAAGGGAGAACTTGGGCGGTCTGCATTCTGGCAAACACCCGGGGACTATTGAGTTTTCGTAGTTTAGGACCTTAGTTGAAATTTTCTATTGTTAATAAACGACTTAGGATTAAGCAATCTAATCCTAATTCTACCTTTATACATAGCATATAGTTTAATTTTGCTAGGGACACGAAAGATAGGCATGGGGGTATGATGTAAACACATTTATTAAGGGTAAAATGCCTATTCATACATGTTCCTAGGTTTAGATTTGCATTTCATGTTATAAATATTACATAGCATGCATCATTCTGCATTTAGAGTTGTATATAATTTAGGTTAATTGCATCCTTTTTGTTGTTAGGAGGGAAGAGTATTTAATTCGGAGCCTCAGATTGATGATCCGACGGTACGGATCTGATCAAGACAATGATCGGAGTCCAACACCTCTGAAATCGCCTCGAACGGAGTTCCGCAGCACCATATGCAGTCTGAGGAAGATCAACTTCCAAGGGACTAGGAGACATAATTCAGAGATTCAAATGATAAATCCGACCACGCGGATGGATTCGAATCGACGATCGCAACTTAACAACGCGAAAATTGACCCAATCTGACCTCTGTAGCAGCCCCTACAACAAGAAGATGGACGGCCCAGACTGCGCCACGTGGCGCAGCCCAGGCCACCAACACACGCACGCAGCATGCCACGTGCGCGGGCACGTGGGCACGCAGGCGCACATGCGTGCTGCGCCAGCGCATGGGCGCGGACATGCGCGGCAAGGCTGGAGCAGCGCCAGCACAGCGTAAGGTGGACTACAGCGACGCACGAGCTGGACTTACAGCGACGCTTACAACCGTCAGTAATTCATTGCATGCCAGCAAAGCCAACTATGGGCACCAGCGGGCATGAGCTGCCTACAACGACATTTCCAGCGACGGCCTGGATGTCGCTAATGGTCCCATACCGATTTTTGCCTCTTCTCCACCACTATAAAAGGACCTACACCCCCTCCCTTCCAAGCCATCTCTACCTACTCTACTCCCACCTACTCCCAAGCTCAAGCAAGCTTACCAACGCTCCATTAGATCTTGTTCTCAAGCTCCTAAGGTGCCTATTAGTGTAGCGAACCTTTGCCCCACCAAATACTCCAACTTCCCATCTCCCTTCATAGGTCACCTTGGAGTCGTCCTCTCACCTCCATTCCGGTAGCAGATCACCTCCGTCTTCTTACCTCCATTCCGGAGCCACGCCGAAGCCTTCCTCAACACGACGTCCTCCTGCATCTCACCTCCATCGTCCCGCTCCTCACCTCTTTCGTCCGAGCTTCCTCCAGGCGCTGCCGTCTCACCGAACAGTCGATTCGGGAGATTTCCTCTCACCTCCCTCTCTTTTTATGCTTTCATAGTAGATTGTAATAAACATTGGATTGATATATATACCATTTTCGTTCCTCATCTCTATCTTGTGATACATTTGCTTGTTTTCTTTTATTTCAAAAATACAAAAAAATAACAAAACCCCAAAATACCAAAAGGAAACAAAACAAAGCGTGGCTTTCAAGTAAAGTAAACGTTGCCTCCCTGTGTTCGACCTGGGACTCCCTTGGATTTTCGGTATAAATTTTATCTGATCGACGTGTTTTGCAACTACAACGATAGGTTACTTGTAACCTCGATTTCTAACACGTGAAACACGACACGACCAAGGACCTTGACCCCAATGACAGTATTTTCCTTACCCCTGCTACCCCATGTCAAGGTAGTATTGTTCATATCACTTCCCTTATTAATTATCTGGTGGAATCCCATTCAACCCTTACTGAGCCTAATCCTAACCCTCCACCTAGGGAATCAACACCTACCATTTAGCATCCTAAAGATTTAAATGCACCCAATGAAGGTGACCCTAAGGGAATGGAGGATGAATTAGATCAATTTTGGTCTCAGAGATATAAAGAGTCTATTTCAGAGGACGAGGATGACCTAATAGAGGAACCCTGACTGAAAATATGGAGTGAATCACAAGGGCATTATGTGTTATTTAATTACTTACCCCCTAAGGATATAAATAATCTGGTGAAATCTGGATTCCTCCCTTCTTTCAATTTTGAGAGTCATCCTCTGCAAAACCATGAGTTGATATTGGAGGACAAGCACAATAGTGAGAAGCCTAGGGGAGAGGGACAATATGCATCAATTGAGGATTTATACCTCGAGAAGAACAACAAATTCAGTGATATAGGCTTTCTCCATAACATTAAAAATGATAATCCACCTAAAGATATTAAGGATAATGAAGTAGCACACAAAGTCCCAAAAAGGATCCAATGGACAAGAAAGAACTCGGGGATGGATTTGCTGATAATTTTGATCTCGCTACTTCCCAAGAAATCCAACTGGCGTCAAAGCATGTTGATCATAAGTCTACTAATGAGATATTGAATTCTATTCATGACTCATCTATTGTAGAGGAGCAGTTGGAGGTTTATAAAATAATGAAGCCAGGTAAGGATGTGGAATACGAATTCTTATTGGGAATGGAACCTAAATAGCCTAAGCCCTCTTTGGACTTAATAATTACCACCCAATCACTCAAGCAACTAGTAGATTCCTTACCTAATCCTCGGCTCAAGTCTCTACTCATATACATTTTTTCTGAGGAGAATATCAGGTCAGTACATCCTCGAGTAGAATGGCGAGTGTGGATTGATGCTTGTACTTTCAGTCTCGCCATTCAAGGGTTGGAAATAATAATGTTTATATCTTTTAAAACCCTTCCTGCTTTGGAGGACCCTTGTTATCCTCTACTTATTCCATTTCAGGAGGTCCCTTTTCATATTCCTTTTGTTATTCCTAGACCTCCCCAAGTAGCCTACGAGGTTCTCTATTTTCATATCTTCTGGCGAGCATTTGGAATCATGCTGCATCATCAGCTCGCCAACATCCATGGCTACCTATTTTCTAAACCCGCGCTGTTATGCATATTTTTGGGGCCTAGCTTTTTCTGTCTGGAACCAAACTTACAAGTTCACTACAAGTCTGGCTACTGACAGAAAATGCAGTGCTTGTTGGGAGGCAACCCAACATCCAGAATAACACCATCTTCAGGTGATTTCCTTCCTTTCACCCCCTATTTTCATTTTACAATGAGGACATTGTAGGATTTAGGCATGGGGGGGTACATTTTGCATTTTAGAAAGTATTCATGCATTTAGGTTAGCATATAAAAAAAAAATTCTTTTCTTGAGCTGAATTGGTTAGTCCCTAGCAAAACATCTTTGTCATGGAGGTGTCATTAAAGATTTTTCTTCTTAAATTGTTTCTTAAGTTTAGAATCCAGTATATTTACTTCACTTGCACGTAGGCTAGGTAATGGATCTTTCAAAAGAACCAATAAGCATTTTTAGTCTACTGAACCCTTGGACAGTTAAAAGGGAGTCAGGCATACTATCTTCTATTAGATCCACCTCATATTTGTGAGAAGAAAGTAGAAGGATTATTGGTGCGTTAAGTCTAGTGCAAGGACTCTTAAGTTCTAGATAATTAGATGATGATACCTCAGAGTTAGGCATAGTTTTCACTCTCTATTCCTGTGTGCGTACATTGTGTGAATTCTTGAGAGTCACCAAATAAGGCAGATACACAAAGATTAAGTCTTAATAAAACTATGACTATGGCGAATGGTTACGACTATCCTTCATAGAGTCCTCGGCTGAAGGGGGATAGTAATGTCAAAGGTCAGAAATACGCTTGTCCTATCCATTTCTTCCCGGTGCCAAGAATAGGCACTTCCACCAAATAAGCCACACAATATCCTCTTGGCCATCATCATCCCTAATAATGCCTCATAAATAAAAGTTTGCATCATGTTATGTTGATTTATAAAGAAAGAAAAAGAAGCGAGAAAGAGAGAGAAAAAAGAAACATTTATATTTAAAAATGAAAAAGCAAAAAAAAAAGGAAGAGAGAGAGAGAGAAAAAAAAAGAGTTCAAGTTTATAGTTTTATCTTCATGATGCTGTTTCTGAGGAAACAATAAAAATACCCATTGTGATCCACCAAATATGACCCATACCTACTTTTCAGTATTTCTGATCGCCCAAACACAGGCTGAGGTCCTCTAACTTAGTTGTAGAGTTATTAGGACTTTTATTGATGTGTGAATGCCATGTGAGACCACCAAGCAGTGAGTATATTTACAAAATCTGGTAAGATTTGTGATCTCTGAAAGAAAAGAAGGAAAAGAGTGAGCACTAAGGAACATCAAGAGATCAGAGATGTTTAGCCTCTCTCTGAGGACTTGTTTGATAGTCTAGAGATCTAGACTCTATAGTACTAGATTACATGTAGCACCAAATGTGTGTGTGCCACCAAGTACGAATCCATTCAACTTAGTATCTCCTACCTAAGCCAAAAAGCCAGGGTCTAATTACAGATTACTTTCTACTTAATCCCCGAAGGAAGTAGTTGCCTATCCCAATAGAAATATTTACCAAGGGATAAGTACAAACTGCAAATATAAGTTGGTTATTTTCACGTGGATCCATAACCAAGGCTACCATCCCTTCGCATTTGTCTGGATTTCTAAATTTTTGAAATAAGAAAAGAAGAAACCTTCTAGTTACTTCTATTGTCTTTCACTTTTTGCTAGGGACTGGCAAAACTTAGGCATGAGGGCATTTAATAAGTCCACTTTTGTGGATTATTATTTAGCCTAAGTACTATTTAATTATTTATACTTAGTTGTTAATTAATTAGGAGTTATATGGCAATTCACCTTGGCCTGCATTTAATTTTATGCTTCAATTTTACATTTAATTACATATGTTATGATAATATAATTTATTTGATGAATGCAGGCTAGGTACAAGAATCAGACACTCATTTCTATTTCTATAAGACGTCTTGAACTTTGATTGGACGTCTAGAACTGCTATCACAAGTTTACGGCATTACATTTCTTTTAAGGCGTCTAATGCTCCAATTAGACGTCTGATGAAGAACCGCCAGTTCTTATCTGCCGTTCCAACCACTCATGATCGTCTCAAGCAGTTGGAGACAACACTTGCGGCCGAAGGAAATCGAGGAGGTTTTTATTTAAAATGGAAAGTCGCATCCACCGAGGGAGAATCTTCTCCCCTGGAGGGGACTCCCCCATCCTCTTCCACCCCCTACAGGGACTCTAGCACACCCTGTGTCTTGAAGCTTGCACTGTGGACCGACGCTCTCCTCGCCTATCCTCCGCTCACCTTGATGCGGTGGTGCTCAGTGACAGAGAGCACCACCACCGCCAGCCGTGCACCCAACTTCCTCTTCCTCACCGCCTTAGTCGCTGTTCATCCCCTCCACACAGCAAAATAACCCAAACACACCATCCTCGCCCCTGCCTACTCCCCTACATCTTCTTCTTCTTGTTCGCCACCTGTAATTCCATATCAACCCCACCGATCCCCTCACCATAGCAGCCCAGCACACCACGCGTGATCCTCCAAGCCCCAACACCATGCCTCCCACATCATCTTCGTAAACCTTTTCCCTTTCTCCCTTATCTCCCCATGCCACCACCTACAATCCCCCTCACGAAGAACTCAAAGACACAGCTGACTTCCATGCCCTCCTCACGCACCTCTTAGCATCATCGTCGCCGACGACCTCCATCTCCCACTGGGTGCATCCAGCCATCTCTTATCGTGCTTCCCACATCAACGCAACAGCCTCGATCCAGCCGACCTTCCCTGATAGCAGCTCCTCCGACAAAAGCCTCCTCGCGCAAACACGAAGGAGAGAGAAGGAATGCTCTATTTTCCTTCCTATTAATATTTACTACTTTTTCCATTGTGAGAATACTATTCTTTTATTTAATATCTTAATATATTGAGGTGAATTTGCTTGGATATCCTTCTTTTCAATTTAAATTACATGTGGTTGAGTTCTTTAGAGCATGACACATTGACCAAGCTCTGTTCTGTTGTAAGTCAACATTTACGGTGATTGCCTTAGTAAAGATCACTATTCATCTTTTTACAGGGTATTATATGATGGTGATTTTTGCATATTAACACCTACACTCCTGATTAATTATTTAGATTAAGAGTTTATGTGAGAAAGTGAGTTGCAATAATTAGTATGTACATATGATGATATTCTTGAACAAATAAGACATTCAATAGGTTAATTCTTCCCTGTGGAGATGACCTAACTATTTTCGTGGTTAGATTTTGAGAATTAAATGTTTTGAAAAGCGATTTTCTACCACACAACATATTACAACGACGCAACATTTTATGTTACAAATTTTATCTAAAACGACGATCACTCTTTCAACTATCCAAGACACCTAAGCTGTAAAAATGCGCTTTAATGCTCTGTCTAAAGATATGAAATATAGATATGAAGTAGCACCGAGGCGGTAACATGTTGGCATCGCGTCCTCAAAGGAGGCAATTTCCTCCTCAGTGGTGGGAACTCAAACCAATGATCTGCTTCAAATTTTACTATGGACAAACAAGAGTTTTTTTTCTAATTTTTAGTATTTTAAGGTGTTGTCTTGTGTGTGAAATTTGACATAGGAAGTTTTGCATGAAATGCAAGTTTTTGAATCAGAAACTAAGCCAAATACTTTCCATATTACAAAAGAGGATCAAGTCACCTGAACTATCATGAGTTTAGGTGGAATTTTAGAGAATGATATTTAATCTAATCTAAAGATAAACCCTGAGATTCTAATGATCAGATCCGTATCCTTATCCCTAGTTTGTTAAAGATTAAATCCCATTGTACCAAAAGTGAGTTTTCAACCTTAGTCTCGATTTCAAAATTTTCCTCAAAAGGTTTTCAACATTTTTAGTTTTTTGGGTATGCTAGCAAAAAAATAAAACAAAAATGACTGAAGAAAAATTTAGGCTTTGAAAATCCTAAATCGATTGTCAAAATTTTAAAAACACCCCCCCATGCTTATGATATGCAATGTCCTCATGCATTAGGAGGGAAAAGGGATCACCTTAGTGAAAGGCAGTCGGGTTTTGGATGGTCAAGACCTAGAAAAAGAAAGGAAAAAGAAAGCAGGAAAAATAATGGGTTTCCTCCTATCCAGTGCTATCTTTAACACCATTCAGCCGAGCGTGAAGGTATGCATAGAAGACGGACAATCATGTAAATAATTGGACACTTGAATGTCCTCAAAAAATGTGTTTTTCTCAAGTTCCCTAAAAGGATGATTAGTAAAGAAAAAGGGATCAAAAAAAAAATCGAATGGTGGAAGAATGACCCGGATCTGGCCATGGTTGAAGTTCATGTAAAATGCCAGAGTTGGGTGGGTCGGGTGGAGGTCCAATGGAAAGAGAGGGAGAAAGAAGTCAATGAGATGTAGGGTGGGTGAAGTTAGTGTGGATGTTTTTGGTGAAAAATTAGGAAGATTGAAAGAGTAAAAGTCAAACCCTAGTTGATCTGAAAAATCTTGGACCACATAATCATCCTTAGAATAGGAATCAATAAAATCTAGATCCATGGTGGTCAAAGCTGAGTAGGATTTGATCAACAAAGATTTCTTAGAAACTACTTCCATTGTATTATCAGTGTCCTAAAAAATTTTATGATCAATGGACCTCTTGGAAGCTTAAAATGAATCTAATGAGAAAATCTAGTTACCGCAGCTTATATTCATTTTCCCAGAATGAGAGTTGATATTAGTTGTTGCGGTAATCAGAAAGGGTCTTCCAAGGATGGCATTAATGAGAGCCTCAGGTACCTCTATGTCAAGGACTAGAAAATTCACTAGAAATAGATAATTCAGAACCTTGACCATACTATCCTCGAAAATTCCCCGTGGTTGAATGATGAATTGATCTTCCAATTGAAATTGAACCTTAATAGGTTTAAAATGATCGAATTGAGATTCCTTGAATAAGATAGCGGAAATGATATTAATGGAGGTACCTAAGTTGAGAGGGGCACAAAAAAAAGTGGTGTCATTGATGACAACCAAAATGGGTGATGCGCTTGGGTCCTTTTTTGCGAAAGGCAGCTTGCTCTGAAAAACTAAGCTGGCTGTCTTTGAAAGGACCATCCATCCTAGATTCTGAGCCTACCATTTTGGAGTAAACCTTTCTTTCAAACATTTAGCAAAGGTAGGGGTGACATCTAGGAGGGGGATATTCTTCTCGACTTGCCCAAATAAATCCGAAAGATCTTGGTTAGAGGGCTCTGATTTTTTATCAGAAAGATTGGATTGTAGTGTTTGAGGGTAAAAAGTAGGATTTGAATCAATTATTGTCGGGATTTCTTTTTCTTCTTCCTGATTGAGGTTGGGAGAGTCAATCTGCATAGGTTGAGAGTGGGTTTCATTAGTTTGATGTGAAGGCCCTAAATCAGTGGTGGTTTCTGCATACATAGTTTGGTTATCAGTGGGAGGAGGTGGGGGCCTGTAGTTGATAGAAACCGGGTTGGTGCTGAGATATTAGGCTAATAGGTGGCTGAACAGTGTGGTTTTGATGTTGGTGTCCACCCAGATGTTGGTCATTGTGATTGACAACGTTTGGTGTGGGCTGGGATGGTGAGTGTCCTACAGGTCATTGGTTTGAAATGACCCCAAATTGACCATTGAGATTATTAATAGCACAGGTTATTTCCATTGTTTTTCTTTGCATCTCCTGCAGGGTTTTCAACATTTAGGCATTGATGTCTTCTTGAGATGGCCTAGATTGATAAGTTGATTTTGAACCATACCCTCCAAACATGTTTTGTTGTTGGTGAGGAACTGGATTGGTCTAGGATTGGGCTGGATAATTCCTCCTATTAGAGGAAGTTTTCAATTGCTCCTGGAAGGTGGGGACATTTTGGGTGGGGTGATGATTGGGATAAATATAATTTCCCGTGGAACCATAGAAAGCCTCGGAATAGTAATTACACTTAGCATGGGAATTATGCAGATCTTCTCTCTTTAGGGTGTTAGAAGGGGTGAAATGTGGAATGTGTGGAACTTGGGTAGGTGTGGCAAGATTCCCTTGGTTGGCTAGGTTTGTTAAGTCCTTATGCAACTGTTGTTTCTTAACTTGTAACTGAGCCATTATGGAGTAGAAATTTGGTGGGGGGGCCTGATTAAGAAGCTCCTAAGTGGAAAGATTGGGGAAAGAATAATTAGCATGTAGGGTAGAGGATCAATTTTAATTTTCCATTTTTAAAGAAGACGAAAACTGCAGGAAAAGTCTTTTTTAGGGTGGCAAAATCAAGTGGTCCCTCCAAGTGTGGAGTTTTGGACCGCCTCTCGTGCAAAATCGAAGAAACAGTAGGGGAGGAGAAGAGATGGAGACAAAGTGTGCAATTCAAACAACAAATTCTAGACCTAACTTAATTGTGACTCCCTAAAAATTAACCTAAGACTTGCTCTACCTAGGAAATAAGTAATCAATTGTGAATACCTGTTCCATCAACAAATCTAGCCAAGTTGCTTAAGGGGAGGTTTGGGCCCAAGCATTTCCCAGGAAAATTCCCAGGGGCTTGTACAAACCCGTGCCTGCTCATTTGACATGACCCCTCAGCCTGACACCAGATATAGATGATAGAATTGACATTAACTAGTGAAAACTTAAGACCTATATAGCAAGCCTAAGTTGATGAAACCTCAGGGGTCAAGTTGCTAAGGATTTTAGTTAGGTCTACGATACTATAGTGCACATGGAATGTGGAGGGTGTTGATTTTGGGTAATGCCTATTATTTCAATTTTTAGCATGTGTATAGGAATTGGAAAGTTGATTCCAATGAAAAGCAAGTTGTCACATAATTTTATATATTTCTGTCTTTTAGGATTTGCTTTAAATAAGTACATTTTAGGGTTTCCTTTCTTAAGACTTCAAACAAGTTTTGAGATCCACAAACAAGAGGAAATCAAGTTGTATAGATGAGGATATGTTTCCTTTATGTTGTGGGACTAAAAAGAAGGAAAGAAACCCTAATCCAATTAGCCCTAAGACAAAAAATTACTACCGATGAATCTTTTTTAGGCTTTCTGTATTAAGTAGTGGTCCAAACAAATCAAACAACACCACTAACTTGAAGAAAATCAAATAAGGATTCCAGAAAATATTTTTTTTAAGATTTTAGGAATTTTTTAAATATTTGTTTTGAATTTTTCTCTATGCTGGTGCCGAAGTCCAGAAATGATACCTGTGGGTATTTTGGACTTTTCAGTACCACCACCGGCCTCAGAAAATTTTGGTGATTTTTGGTGATGTGTAGAAAACATATCTTGAGGGCGCCCTAAAGCACTCATAGTATCATTATGAATATACAAGCCGAAACTATGAAAACCTAGAAAGATACATGCCCAGTTGAGATGTGATATAATTGCATCACGGTGTCTAAGAACACGATCTAAAAGATCGTTGTATCGAATAGTTGGATCGTAGTCTCTTACCATAAAAATAGCTGCGTGTGCAGCAGCACCAACTATGAGAAATCCGCCGATCCACATGTGATGCGTGAACAAGGAAAGTTGTGTACCATAGTCAATAGCTAGGTATGGATAAGGGGGCATGGAATACATATGGTGAGCTACTACAATAGTTAAAGAACCTAACATAGCCAGGTTCAGAGATAATTGAGCATGCCATGACCTTGTTAGGATTTCATAAAGGCCCTTATGATTCACAAGGATTCTATAAAAATAAATTTCAGAAAAATTGGATGAGTATAAAAATTTTAAAAATTCACGAATAGTATCAAAAAAGGAGGATAAGAGGGTGTGACCCCTCTGTAGTCCACGAATTTTAAAAATTAAATACAAAGCCAATTAGTTTAAAATTTGGAACACATGTTCCCAACTTGATTTGGAATCTCTGTGGGAAATTTCATGATTTTGAGACCTGTGGTGTTCGAAATTGAATTTTCAAATCTGGACAGAAATCTGGATCCAAAAAATAGAACACCCGCACTTAAGGTAGAGTGGTGTTTAATGGGGCAATCAATCAAACAATGGTCTTTAAAGGTACCACTCTACCAAAATTTGATGTTTAAGATCCTGAAAGCCAAGTTTAGTGTATTTTGGTTGTCTTTTAGGCTAAGTGACAAGAAAGAAGAAACCAACCTAAAATTGTGGAAGAAAGGAACTTTGAGCTCTCGCATCCAAATTCCTACTTTCTTCCTATAGTTCCTGCACACACAAGAAAGAAGAGAGGCAAGGGAATGAGATCCACTTCAAGCAAGAGAAAAAAAATTTGTAAAGCCGTGCCACCCCGGCAACGACGCCAAAAAGTGATCGTGAAAATGAGCGATTTGTTAATTAGGGTTTTCGAAATCATTGTAACACGTAAATCCACTTCACTTTTACAATTTATAACATAAATACTAGAGTATCTAGGGTCGTCCAAGGAGGTAATTGTTGCAATTATAAATCTCTTACTTGAAAATGGAAATCAACTTTCTTTTTGGTGTTTTGAAATTTATATTTTTTTATGTTTTGAAATAATGGCGAATACACGAGTTGTTGGCGGGAAAGCAACTAACACCTACAATCACTAAGCTAAAACCTAAGTGACAATTAATTCCTCCCCCTAAGCTCACCCTAGGCACATGGAGGCCTAGAGTAATTAGGGAGAGGGAGTGAAGAGTGCTAGAGAGAAAGAAAATAAATGCGACAAAAGAATTGTAAAGAAAGCAACTCGATTTAATAAGAAAGATTGTTTATAGGAGAACCCTAGTAGAGGAATGCTTTCTACTACTAGAAAAACTACAAAAATGACAAAAAACACCAATCCTCCTGTAATGATGGTGAAGATGAGAGGCTCCTTGCTCCAACCTCAATGGCTCCTGGGCTTGAAAGGGGCTTCCCAACACCTTCCTCACAAAGCTCCACCAAGAAGATGTCCTCCAAGGCAAGCCCTAAAGGGGGGGCATGCCTATGCATCTCCCAAGGGTGGATGTGCACCACCCTTCCTCCTCCAATTTCCTGGCCGTCCTCCTAGTGGAATGTTCCTCCTCCTTGGTGTGGCACAAGAAGAAGAGAGAAGAAGAAGAAGAAGGCACCAAGGGGGGCGGGTAGGATGCCCCCTTAATCTTCTTCTCTCCTTCTTCTTCTTGGCCGTGAGATGTAGGTGGATATAGGGTAGATTTAACACTAATGGAGGATGGGAAAAATGGTGGTGGTTAAGGGTCTTTTTATAAAGTAGGATGGGGGGTATAGGTAGCTCTTGGAATGGATGGCTAGGATGGGATTTAAGGGTAGTTAGTAGATCCTAGGGCTAAGGATGATTGGTGCCAACCCAAGGGTCACATAGGTGGTAGTTATGGGTGGTTTCATCCCTTGAAGTTGGCCCCAAAATGGCCTTCTAGGAGGGGGATTAGGTGGCGCCAAGGTAGGGTTCTAGAAGGGGAGTATGTGGATGGTGGATGTGGCTTGGAGGGGGTAGGTGTAGGGCCATGATGTGAGCGTATTTTGGTGCCAAAAGGGAGGAGTGGTTAGGGTAGTTTTTGGTGCCAAAATTAGTGCCTTTTGGTGGTGGTGATGGGGTGAAAAGGTAGCCAGGTGGTGGCGCCAAAAGGAGTAGGGTGGAGCTAGCTTAAATGAGCTTAGGTAGGCTTAGTTGGTGGAGCTAGTTAGGTAGGGTTTTGGGGTATTGGATTGCCAAGGGAGCTGGAGTTTAGCTAATCTAAGCTAGCTAAGCTAGCTTAGCTAGTAGTAGAGTAGAGGAGGAGGCAATTGGAGCTAGGGTTTGAGAGGAGGAACTGAATAGAAGTCTAGAGCTGAACTGGAGCTGGCAGCTGCTGAAGAGGGTGGCATGGAACTACTTTAGCTGGGTTAGCTTACTAGTTCTTTGCTAGCTGCTAAGCCAAGCTAAAGCAAGCTAGCTTCTTCTAGAAGGAGCTAAGGTGAGCCAGGTCTGTTGCTCCTGGGGATGATCTACTTAGCTGAGGTAGCTAAGGTAGCTTAGCTCAACTAAGTTGAGCTAAGATGAGTCCTCGGGAGCTCGACTTGAGATTCCTGAGTTAAGATGAAGTCATCTTCAGCTGGATGGAGTTGAGTGGAGCTGGATGTAGCTCGTCCTAAGCTGAGGTGAACTCTAGTCAACTCAGCTGAGCTAGCCAGAGCTCTCAGTGAACTGATGGGAGCTGAGATGAGCTAGACTCAGCTATGTTGAGCTGGATCTAAGCTGACTTGAGCTTACGTGAGCTAAGATGAGTTCTCTTGAGCTGTCATTCAGCTAAGATGAGCTGAATGGAGCTAGGATGAGCTAACCCTAGTCTAAGTGATCTGCAATCTGGCTATGGTAAGCTGGATCAAGCTGAGGCCTAGCTGGTTTGAGCTTCTCCTTCACCAGTTGCCTTCCTGAGTGCTAGGGTTCTGGGGATCTGACTATCTTTCTATCCCTAACACTCACACAAACATATCAAAAAGACAATAAAAAGTAAAATGCATGCCTATCCTAATTTATGCCTAAATGCAGCCCAAAAACCTATTTGTAGAGTAAAATCCTAAAAGCTAGGTTTGTTTTAATGCATAAGAATGATGATAAACTATTGTTTATGAGTGGCCAGCCATCTATGATGATGGCCAGTGGTGTTGGGGTTGATGCGACCTATTGTGTGTGGTTGTAGGTCATCAGCGATGCTGAGCATGAGGTCACGGTGATTTGAGGTGGAGTGCAGTTCAGGAGGCTGGGGTTGGGAATGGCTCCTGCCGGCAGCAGTGGTTATGAGGATGTTGGGTTCACCATGGAAGAGGAGAAATAGGGGAGACATTGGGAGAAGAAGCAGAAGAAGGAGAAAAAGAAAATGAAGAGGAAGAAGGAGACGGATGGCTTGCATAAATAGGGAGAGGAGGAAGTAGAGGGTATCAAGTGGTAGAGATCTGCTTGTGGTGGAGTTGGCATGGTAGAGGTCTGCTTGAGGTGGAGGGCGATGAGTTCATGTAGTGGGTGAGGAAAGAAGAAGAGGAAAACGAAGAAGAAGAAAAGGGGAAGGGGTTGGTGTCGATGATGGTGATGAAAGTGGTGATGGTGGTAATGGTGGAGGAAATGGCTGATGGTGGTGCACGCTATCACCGTGCACCACTGTGGTGTTGGAGGTCTATGGCAGTGATGGAGAATGCCTATGACATAGTGTACGCAGAAGAGAACAGTGCAAGCCAAGGACCAAGGTTGAGAAGGTGGGATGAAGGTTCCCTAAGGGGGAATATGAAGAGATCTCCCCTACTGCGTGAGGTCCTCTCTTTGGTAGATGTTCCCTCAATCTATTTCTTCCCTCCAACATCTTCTCCAACAACTTCTTGAGGACATTGAGAGGTTGGGAGGCAATGCGTTGAAGTTCTGAGGGGGTTGTGAGAATCTCGGCGCGATAGTGGGCCACTCTGGTTGGCAGTGCAATTTGGTGGTGGTGCTTGCATCAACACGTTCTCTCTACAGGGAAAGCAAATAATAAAACTTGGTCATTTATATAAAAGTTCAAAACAATGCATGTAATGTATGCATGCCAAGTAAACTATACTACACACTACCATCCATTATATTTGCATATGAATGCCATGTATGAAATATGCAAGCAATTTTATAAACTAATATATTTACATATTAAAGTATGCTATGTACATGTAAATATTAATCCAATATCTAGGCATTTATGCATTTAGTTAGGACACAAATGTGGTCTCATCACACAAAAAGAGAGACAAGATATCAATTGAATAGTGAACTTTATTTCTAATCTTGAATTGTCTTACACATGAGTTCTAGAGGAAAGCTTACAAATAGCATAAAAACAAAGTAATGAAATAGAGAGAGAGAAAGAGAGATTGTACGGAGCCGCTTGAGAGATGCTTGTATGAAACTCAATAGAGCTTCAGATCCAGGGCGCCAGGAAGAAGACTAAAGAGAGAGCTTGGAGAGAAAGGGTGTGGACTATGTGGTGGCTATTTTTTCTATCACTATGTATCTTTCTAAGGGTTGGAGCCCAGGTATTTTTATAGCAATCTAGGTGGCTTCCTATTGGTTGATCTAAAGTGCCTAGGATCACTAATTTAGATGGTTTAAATTTAATTAAAAGTGATGCCTGGGATTCGTTGAATAGGGACCTTAGGTTCTAAGTTGTGAGGCTAGGATAGGATGAGGTTTTTCTAAAAGTAGGCAACCTAGGTGGGTGGCTACCAAGAGATAAAATCTTGCCAAGAGATAAGAATTTATCTCTCAACCAGCCACTAAGGGATAAAATCTTCTTAAGTTGGCACCAACTTAAAAGGATTAGGCTAGGATTTTCGTGGGCCTTATGTGGGTACGGTTAGGGATAGGTTTTGTAGACATAGGTTGTGAGAATAGGTTCCTAATTAAGCTATGTTGGCCCTCAGTTTAGTGGGTTGGGTCTAAATAGGTAGGTCCTAGTCTAATTGTGTGTGTTAATGTGTAATTGGGTTAAGGGAAATCTAAATAGCTTATGGCTTAGTCTAATTAGGTAATAATGAACCTAATTAAACTTGTGTGGGTTGGTATTTGTTCAATCAGGTACTGGGTGAACCTAATTGAATTCAGGTGCACCTAATTAAGAAAACATTGATACGGATTTTACACATTTTGTAAATTGATGTATTTCTATCATTGTAACACGTAAATTTGCAATCAACTTTTTACAATTTATAACCTAGATAGTAGAGTATCTAGGGTCATCCAAGGAGGCCAAATTCTTAGTCAACAAGATGATTCTCTCTCTCACCTCTCAAATCAACACAAGTATTTTTGTGATTATGATTTTGTTGTTTTTATGGTTTTTCAAAATAATCAGGTACTTGAAAGTGAAAATTAACTAAAGCTACGACTATCAACTACTTTTAAGTGACAAGAATAAATCCTTGCTTCTAAACTCACCCTAAGCAAGTGCTCCTAGGGTAATTAGAAGAGAAGAATGTGCTCTACAACTATTAGAAGCAAGAAAAACACGCTAAGCTAGAAACAAGAAATTGGAAGGCAATTGAAAACTTTATATTACTAGCAAGTAGTGTACAGGTAGAGGAATGCTTCTTAACAAGAAAATAGTAAACCACAAGCTAATATAAAGATAAAATAAAGATAGAAGAGAACATAATCCTCCGGTTGAAGCTCAGAATAATCTTCGCTCCAAGCTCGATAGCCCCCGTGCTTGAAGAAGATGTTCCCTCTCTCCTTCCTTCAATTGGTTCTCCTTCTAGGTGATCCTCCAAGGGTGGACGTCCACCTTAGATTCCACCTCAATGCCTATCCATCCTCCTTGGATGAAGAGTTCCTCCTCTTTGGTGTGGCACAAGGGAGAAGAAGAGAGAGGAAGAAGGCACCAAGGGGGAGGGTAGGTTTCCCCCTTGATCTTCTTCTCTTCTTCCTTGGCCGTAGGTGTAGGTGGTGTAGCTAGAAATTAAACTAAGAGAGAAGATGATGTTAATGTGGTAGTTAGGTGGGGTATATATAGGATGGGAAAAGGGTGGTTATGGTGTTTTTTGGAGGGAAATGAAGGGGTGCTTGGATATTTTTGGAGGGAAAAATGGGAGGGAAATGAAGAGGTGCCCTAGTTTTCCCTCCAAAAATACCTTCTAGAAGGTGTTGATTGATTGTGCAGCAATCATAGGTCTTAAATGACCTAAATTAAGTTAGAACTTAGCATAACATAGTGTAATCATGCATACATGAGCATACTTTGCATCTTTCTTGCCTTATTTTAGCTATGCATCAAATAATGTCATAATGTGCTGATTAAGTGCATTCTATGGATTGTACGTAATGAGAAGATCTGAAGCCAGATCTAAAGAATAAAGAGAAGTTGGAGCTGCAGCAGAGTTGGAGCAGAAAACTTAGGAATAAATAGTAGAGGAAATAATTTAGGCTTGAGATATGCTACTCTACTAAGAAGAAATTAATGCTTAGATTAAATTATGAAGAACATTAGGACATCCTTGCACTTATCCCTAGCATTAGGACAACCCTATCCCTATCCTTAGTCCCTAGGACAACCCTATCCCTAAGCCACCTCCCTATTCGAATAATTTAGCTGAAAAACCAAAACATGGATAGTGTTAGCCATGCCCTTATCCACATTATCCTAACTCTTAACCCCTTCCGGGATACCCTTATCCCTAAACCTCAATTTCCCCACTTCAGCCAAAACCTGGGTAAGATTATCCAGATTCCCACTATCCATTATCCCTATACTCAATTCTCTTATCCTTAACCCAATTCCCACCTTAGAATCCCATTTAGATCCCTTGATATCCCAATTAGCTCAATTAGAGGTAATTGGGTCAGCCTTGTTCTAATTAGGTCCATATGAACCTGATTAGGCTAACCCTAATCTAATTAGGCTCAGACTAGTCTAATTAGACTCAGCCCAAACCCAATTACCTAACCTACATCCAATTGGGTGCATTCCTACTTGATTAGGTGCACCTAAATCCAATTGGGTCTACCTAGGATCCAATTGATCCATCCCTACTTATTCAAGTCTAATTAGGCTCAGTAGAACCTAATTAGGGTTCTACTTGAATCTGATTGATTCAAATCAACCCAAGCAAGTCCAATTGGATCTACTTAGTCCAATTGGCTACCCCTAGACCCTCCTAGGAACCTAATTAGGTTCTCACTAAGACCAATTGACTTGGATCATAGTCAATTACAAATGACTAGCCAATTGTACTCATAGAGTCCAACTGAGCTCTGATCTCAACCCACACAAGTCTGATTGGACTCAGTGAGAGTCCACTGACCTAAGCCTAACCTAATTGAGTAATCTCACTCTCAATTAGATTTGCTCTCATTCAATTAAACTTGTGTCAAGTTTAATTGTGCATCTACCTTAGTAATTAGGGTTTCCAACCCTAATTCTATGACCTAACCTAACCCAAACCTTTACGACCTAACCTAGACCACTAGACCACTTAGCCACACACACGCATGTTCACGCACACACACACACCCTCACCTAGCCGAAAATACACTAAGAGTTCTCTAGGACTCTTATCTAAGTGTGTTACCTTGGTTGCTAAAAATAGCAACCAAGAGTAATTCAAATGTTTAGATCCACATTTTGCGGATCTAAAAACCACCACCAACCTCTCTTGGTCGGCCACATAGAGCTCTCTCTAGAGAGTTCTACACCTCTCTAGAGAGATTGCCAAGGGTCTGTAAAAGGACCCCATAGGTGGCCAATTGCACCCATCTTGATTCTTGGCTCCATTTAGTATAGCTCCACCTCCATTCACCTCCACCTTCACGACCCCATCACCATGGCCACTCCACCTCCACACTGACTCAAGACCACCCTCTCTTACCCTCTCCAAGGGTCGGCCTAAGCACCATTGGCTGCCCCTCCTACTTCTCCCTACCACATCAGCCTCAAAGGCCATTAGAGACCACCTCCGATGCCCTTCTTTCTGCTAGATAAGTAGTAGTTCTTCATAACTTTTCTCTGCTTTATTTTCTGCTTAGTAGTTTAGCTCTCTCTCCCCCCTCAATGATGCATGTGTAATCTTCCTGTAAATCCACACATGCACTCATTTTCTGCTAGATAGTATGCTTTAAGCTTTCCTATACAAGCTTTCCTCAAGCTTCGCTTTGTAGAAACCATTCTAGACTCAATGAAAATCATCCTTTTATATATATATGCATGTTGCAAAATCACCATGATCTTCCTTGCCATATTTTCTTGTGATTAAAGTTGCCTGTTTTAATTTCTACATCTTTAGCAACATGTCATGCATAAATACCTAAAAATTATTATAAATCAGCATGCATTTTTAAGCAACTAGAGAGAGATAGATTGAAATCAGATTTCGCATTTCCAAAATGCCTCCCTGAGTTCGATCGGGACTCACCATCTCGTTATTACAAATATTTTTGTTTTGATCGGATTTCGCACCATAATATGACATAACAACGATTTTCATATTCGAAAATGCAAAAATCCTATCAAACATTGATTTTGGAGGGAAAAAATGGAGGGTGGAGATGGGTTTTGTTGGTGGATGTAGGGTGGTGATGGAAGGGATAGTTGGCACCAAAATGAAGTAGGAGTAGGTGGCCGTCTTGGAGGAGCTTAGGTAGTAGGGCAGTAGAGTAGTAGGTTTTGGTGCCATGGAGGTGGACTACCTAAGCTAGCTTAGCTAATAAATGAGTGGAAAAGGAGGCAGAGGGAGCTAAGTGAAAGAGCGATCTTCGTTTTAGATAAAAATTTTAACATAAAATGTCGTGTTGTTGTAGTATGTCACATGGTAGAAAATCACTTTTCAAAACTTTTAATTCTCAAAATCTAACCACGAAAATAGTTAAGTCATTTCCACAGGGAGGAATTAGCCTATTAAACTACTGAGTGGTGCCTGATTTATTCAGGAATCTCAATGGGTTCTCATGCAATTTATTTTCAATATAAGTTCTCAGTCTAAACAATTAATCAATAATGTAGGTGTTCACATGCCTAATCACCACAAGATAATATCATGTAAATACGTGAATCGTGATCTGGATACTAGTAAACACCATCAATAATAATCTCCTACAAGACAAAGCACGTTCCCTATAACCAATATCCCATATTTAATGTCATTTAGGAGACGAATTCAGCTATAAGTAATTCATCTAGAATAGAGGGATATTCATACCAATGACAAATATTACCCTGTACTCTTAAAAATTAATCTTTCACTAAAGCTAGAATTTAAATATTCTTACTCAATAGATAGTACCAAGAATCCTAGAGAGATAGTAGTTGGCAGAATAAGAGAATGCATGTCAAAATGAAAGAAAGAGAGGGGCATGATCATAAAATAAAATATAATATCATATACTATCAAAAATTCATTTCCTCAACCGTTGTCATTCAAACTAATACGACACCCACTGTTAAAAATAGAGGATGGAGGAAAGGAGCTCGATCGAGCCTTCTGGGTAGCCGTGGCTGATGTGGAGGGCGTCTTCAGATCCGAAGAGGTGCGAGGAGTCCAACGGTGTGGGTGGCGAGAGCCAAAGTGGGCGCTGGCGGTGGGAGGAGCGGAGGAGGGTGGATGGTGCTAGTTGGCGTCGACGACGAGGGGTTGCTTGAGTGATAGCACGGATGGGTGGGATTGATGGTGAGGACGTGGTGAGTGCGTAGGTGATGTCAGTGTGACTCGAGGAGGTTGGAGGAGGGAGGACGGTGAGAGAGTTTGGCTGCAAGTGTTGGGTTCCTTCGGAGAAGTTGTAGGGGGGAGCGGTTAGAAGAAGAGGAAGAAGAAGGGGCAGGGGGGTTTGGCTAAGGGGTGATGTTGGGTTTTGATGGTGTTGGTGGCAGTGATGGTCTGCACGCTGTCACTGTTCACACCATGGAAGGGGAAGGGTGACAGAGGGGTTAGCTTTTATCCACACTGCATGCTTTCTCCACAATGTTTGCCCCAGCCACGGTGATGGCGAGGGAGGAGATCCCTGCAAGGGGAAGGATGATATCAGATCTCTCTTCCACGACCTAGCCTCTTCTCTTTTGTAGATGTTCCCTGATCAGTTTTTCTCCTCCGAAATCTCATCCAACAAACTTGACAAGGATATTAAGGCGGTTGTTAGGGAATCGTAGAGAAGCCTAGTTGATGATGGGAGGTGGTGGCGGCATCATCAGACGTCCAGACCAAGTTCTGGACATCTTAAAAGTGGAACTTGCCAACCTTAAACCCTTGTAATCACAGAAATGCATATAATTATTAATAATGCAAGATAAATTATGTAAATCTAAATTATAATACTTGCATTTATTTTATAATCAAATGTAAGTATTAGTACACTTATAAATGTAGGAACTAACCAACTTAGGCTAAAAATTAGTCCAATAAATTAGACTCGTCACTAGGGTTTAGAGGAGAGGAGCTAGAGTTAGCTGGAAAGAATTGAACTGAAGTTGATGTCTGCTGAAGGCAGCTAGAGTGGAGATCAGTAGCTAGCTTAGCTAGCTGGTTCTTTGCTAGCAGCTAAGACAAGGTAATCTAAGCTGGCTTTCTTCTAATCTGAGCTAAAGTGAGCTGGGTCTAGTCTTCCTGGAGATTACCTAGCTAGCTAGAGTAGCTAGCTTAGGTTAAGCAGCTCAACTCAACTAAGTTGTGCTGACTTCTTCAGCTGACTAGGTCTAACTAGTTGATGACAGAAGCTAGTCCTAGTTAGGTTGAGCTTCCAGTGAACTGTTCTGAGCTGGAGGAGCTGGAATGGAGCTAGGATCAACTGTCTTGATCTAGTTTAAGCTGCTATCCAACTGAGGTGAGCTGAATGGAGCTGAGGTGAACTAACTTGAGCTACCATTCAACTGAGATGAGCTGAATGGAGCTAAGGATGAGTTGATCCAGCTATAATAAGCTGGGACCCAGCTGGGATGAACTGGATCTAGCTGTGATCCAACTAACATTGGCTTCTCCTTCATGTTCTGCCTTCCAGAGTGCCAAGGCTTGTGGGATTTGACTATGTGCCTAACCCTAACACTCAGGTAATTGCATCAAGAACACAATAAAATGCAATGCATGCCTATCCTAAGTAAATTCCTAAATGCAGCCCGAAATCCCATTTGTAGAGTTAAAACCCTAAGAGCCAAATGTGTTTTAGGGCATAAGAATGATGATAAACTGGCATTTATCACATCTTCATGCTTATCTTTTGCTAGTCTCTTAGCAAAACTATTTTTACAAAATGGATTTTGGGAAAGAATAATTTTTTTTACTTTTGAGGAGAAGATCATGGGACTTTGGTTGATTAAAAAATATGAGAGGTGTGGGATTTGTTAAAGGTAAAACCTCGGAATTTGTCTTCGGATCCAAAAGTTAGATGAATCAGGATCAATGTATCTCTCAAAAATTCACAAGTTAACTCCTTGTTAATTCAAATGACCCAAAATTATTTTGTTGTTAGGAATTCCTAGGCTCTTGAATTCGACTCACAACTTGCATAATTTTTTTAAAACCTTGTGGGAGTAATTATGATTGCCAACATTTATAAGGTTGTGTTTTGAAACTTTTTTTTTCTCTCTTTGCTTTTTTGTCTACCCCATGCTTATTCTTAGCTTAATCCTATAACAGATGTGTCGGAATCATCATTCCCATTACCAATCCTTGAGGGGGCTTTGGTGCTAGCACTTTGAGATAATACTGTCCAAGACACCTCCCAGGAGCTCACAACCCCAAAACACAATGCGGTGTAATGGGGCACTCCAAGCGAACTCAAGCTCTTGCTCCAACTCTATGGGTAGAGCACCGTCCAAGACACATCAACCACAAAATGCACCTTAATGCTCCATCTAAAGATATGAAATATAGATATAGAGCAACACCGAGGCGGTAACACATTAACATCGCATCCTCAAAGGGGGCTTTTTCCTCCTCAGCGGTGGGAACTCGAACCAATCATCTGCTTCAAATTCATAAAAACTAAACAAGGGGCTTTTCTAATTTTTCTAACTTATTTTTAGGTGTTGGCTGCATGTGAAATTTGACACAAGAATTTTTGCAAGAGATGTAGGTTTTTAGGTCGGAAACTAAACCAAGTAATTTCCAAGTCACAATAAGAGATCAAATCACCTGAATCATCACGAGTTCAGGTGGAATTTAGGGAAAGATACTTGATCTAGTCTAAAAATTGACCCAGCGATTCTAATAATCAGATCTATATCCTATTCCCTAGTTTGTTAAAGATTAGATCCCTTTATACCTTGAAACGATTCTCAACCTTAGTTCTGATTTTAAAAAATTTTCCGCAAAGAGTTTTATGATTTTTTTATTATGAAGATGCATGCAAAAGAAAAATTACATATTTTTAGGTTTTGAAAATCTTGAATCGATCATCAAAATTTAAAAACACCCCCCATTCTTATGATATGCAATGACATCATGCATTAAGAGGGAAAAGAGATCACCTTAGTGAAAAGTGGTCGGGTTCAGGATGGGCAAAGCTTGGAAAAAAAAAGGTAAAAGGAAAGTAGTAAAAATGATGGGTTACCTCCAATCTAGTGCTATCTTTTACGCCATTTAGCCGAGCTTGAAGTGATACGCGAAAGATGAATTATCATGTAAATAATTGGACACGTGAATGCCCTCAAGAAATATGTCTTCCTTAGGATCCCCTAAAAGATGAGCAGAAGAAATTTGGGAATCAAAATAAGATGGAAAAATGGAAGGATGACTCGAGTGTGACCAAGGTTTGAGTTCATGATGAAAGCCACACTCGAGTGGGTTGGGTGGTAGGTCCAATGGAAAGGGAGGTGGAGAAAAATCAAAATGATGCAGGGTAGTGTAGATGTTTTTTTGTGAGAAATCAGGAAGATCAGAAGAGTAAAGGTCAAACCCTAATTGATCCAAAATGTCTTGGACGCGATTATCATAATTAGAATCTGAATTAGTAAAATCTAGTTTAATGGTGGACAAAGTAGAGCAAGAGTGGATCAACATAGAATCCTCCATTATTGCTTCCATTTTGTCATCAAAGTCCTCAAGAAATTCATGATCAAGGGACCTCCTAGAAGCTCTGAAAAAATCTAAAGATATAATCTAGTCACCTTAAGTTATATCCATTTTTCCAGAATGACAATTGATAATAGATTTTATGGTAGCCAGAAAAGTTCTTCCAAGGATAATAGGGGCATTTTTTAGTGTCTCAGATACCTCTATGTCGAGGACCAAAAATTCAACTGGAAATAAACAATTTCGGACCTTGACAATAATATCCTTGATAACTCCCTGTAGTTTAATGGTAGATCAATCTGCCAATTGTAATTCAACCACAATGGGTTTTAACTCACCGATTTGAAATTCCCGAATAAGACCGTGGGGATGAGATAAATAGAGGCACCTAAGTTGAGAAGGGCGCGATCAAAGGTGGTGTCATTTACGACAACCAAAATGAGTGGTGTGCTCGAGTCCTTTTTCTTAAGACGCAACTTGCTCTGTACAACTGAGCTTACTATCTCAGAAAGGACCACCTATCCTAGATTCTTGGCCTACCGCTTTGGAGTACACATTTCTTTCAAAAATTTAGCGTAGGCAAGGATGTACTTTATGGCATCTAGGAGGGGGATGTTTATCTCAACTTATCCAAATAAATCCATAAGATTTTGGTGAGAGGGCTCTGATTTCTTTTTCTTAGGAGGATTGGATTGCAGTGGTTGAGGGTAAGGAATGGGATTTGAATCTTGCAATTTTTAGGTGTCATTGATTGTACAACAAAAATACACCAACAATTGTGCCATCTTGTGCTATTTCCAAGCATTGCCAGTGTATATTAGATAGCCATAGTCGCATTTGTAAAAATAAACGCATGCATGCATTTATTTGAGAGGGGAGAGTGAATAAAATGGCCTTGAAATTAACGTATTCCTCAAGTGCTGCCGTGCAAATTCACCATCTTTATTTTTATTTTTATTTTGGCTTTGAATTTCTCCGCACGGCTGCAGGGCATGGCAGCTTCTTCGTGCCATTCTCGGCACTGCATGCCCTACCAGCCGCATGCACAACCATGCACAGCCCATGGCATGGCTATGCTTGCCTCCATCCTCTTCAAATAGGGCACGGCTATCTTCTTTGCAGGAGAGCCTGGTCCAGCACATACAGCAGCTCCTCCTCCAGGCCGTCTCCTCCCCTCTCCCCTCCATACGCAACCTCTCTTCTTCCTGAGGAGCTACGCTGCGGGTAAGAGTAGCTCACAGTGGTACCGACTACCACTGTGAGTCCCACCACCGCCTAGCTCATCAAAGAGCCAGTGAGCATGGTGGTTCACCTCTCTGTTTTCGTCGTTCCAACCCATCGCCAGCATTGACAGGAGCTTCAAGCTCGAAAGCTCAAGCAGAAGTAGCGATAGCCAGCAACAGCGCAGGCCACCACGGGCCTCAGGTGCCTATTCCGCATGCTCTGTACGTGCCAGCAGGTCGCCCTCACCCCTCTCTGCGCGCCCTGTCGTAAATCCTTACCCGCAGCCCAGCTGATTTCTCGCGCGCCAGCCGGTCAACTTTTTTCCCTTGCACTGTAGCCGCGATCTCACGCTGCTACAGCGTGGTGATCGGAAAGTTTCTCACTTATCCGATCACCAAGCACTCTCTCTCTGCACTGCAACCGTCGCCAGCCCACGCACCCGCGTCTCTCCCCGCGCACACTCCAGCGCCTGAGCCCGCGTCTCTCTCAGGGCCCGCTACTTCACCCCCATTTCCCCTCAGCGTGCAGCGGGGTGCACTGCGGTCCGCAGCGTGCTTCGCTGCAGTCTTTCCCCGCACCGGCTCCCTCCAGCGTGCGCGCGCATCTTCGTGCGCCTGCGCTTGTGCAAGCCCGTGCCATCAGACGTCGGCCGCTGCATCCAGATAGCTTAACTCATTGTGCCTCTTCCTCCAGCAAACGATCTCTATCTCTCTCTCTCTCTCTCTCTCTCACAGCACTCTTTCACTCCCTCTCGCAGACACATACACACACACACTCTCACTTGTACATGCCTATATACACACTTATATATATATATATATAGATATATATATATATATATATATATAGATATATATATATATATATATATATATATATATATATATATATATATATATATATATATATATATATATATATATACCTATATATATTTATATATATATACATATATACATATATATATACATATATATATACTTATATATATATATACATATTAGTACCTATACAATTATATATAAGTATATATACATATATACATGCATACATATATATATATATATACATATATATATTCACATATATATATATATATATTAACACACGTATATATATATATATATACATATATCTATACATATATTATTACCTATACAACTAACTATAAGTATATATACATATACATACATACATATATATATATACACATATATTTATACACATATATATATATATATACATACATATATACATATATATATCTATAACTATAAAATTATGTAAATATATATATATATATAATCTATATGCATATATTACTATATATATACATATATATATCTACATCTATATAGTTATATATACATACAGATATATCTAATTATAAATACATATATATATATATATGTACATACATCTATCTATATTTACATACCTTTATATATATATAGATATACATATATATATATATATATACATATAGATATATATTTACATATATACATATATATATATATTTTCCTATCACCAACCACACGCTATATCGCGGGAATATCTACACCAGTTGCTGATATTCCCCGATACACGCGTACAAAAAACATCTTCGCACACATCTTCCACCCATCCATCCTACACTCCACGCGGCACTTCGTCCTGTTGGTTGCGTCTTCCTAGACGACGATCAACTCGACACCGTGCTACATGCCATTTCCACCTCCACCCCCACCCTTATATGCATATATAATATATACATATATATATATATACTATACTTATCTTATTTCTATTTCTCTTTCCTGCCATTAAAAGGATAAAAAAGTATACAAAAGAGAAAAGATAATCCTTGACTTGCAGGTACTCAGTCTTGCGAATAGCAAGACCAATTTTGGAACCCTAATTTGGCTCAAAGACAAGAACCTGATTTTAAGGGTGTACCTCAAGGACGAAAATTATCAGAAAAAAATCTTAAATAGAAAAAACACCAAAAACATAATAAATAAACAGAAGAGATTCGTTGTAGGAAAGGTGTAAAAACTTATTCACCTCTAATCCAGCTTCCCTGAGTTTGACCCTGGGCCTAAAAGTGACCAAGATAAAATCAAGTAGGCCAGGTTAAAAATTTTGTAAAAAGATGGTTAGGCTCGATTTAGGTTAACCACTATACTCATTTCAACGATTAAACCATCATATTAACACAACCTATTCGGGTCTACACCACACCTTTTTCTGGCGTTGTTGCCGGGGAGGTGCGCATTCAAGTAAGTTTCTACTCCATTCCTTTAATTTCTCTCTTCTCACACCCTTCTCTTCACGAGTGTTTCTGTTTGTTGGTGTGCAGGTGAACCAGTTGCAAGGAGAATGCAGGCAGATGAAGTCGGAGACTTGGGCAGATCCAAGGCAGGAACGAGAGCGTAAAGCCACCGACACTGCACTGGAACTTCGCCCACGTTGCTGAACAGGTAGGTCTCTCTTTCTTAGCAACTTAGGTCAACTTGTCACCTTAATAACAAAAAAAAAAAACTAAAAACACTTCTTGGGATCTCGTAGGGCAAGTGGGTTAAAAAATCACTTGTTTGATTGTTTGACAGCACTCCCACCGCACCAGGATTTCCCACCAAACTTTGCATAGTGAAGATCCAAGAATCGTGATTCTTGAATCTTTCGCCGTGTGAAGTATTCTTTGAGGCAAAGATAAATAAATTGATTGCCATCCCTCTTTGCCTCATTTATCTGTAATTCGGGATCACCTTTTTGGTGGGGAGACTTGGAATTGAGTTGATTCCAACCCCACCATGACCTTTCACGTGCCTAAGATTTGATCCCGAATACTTCAACCTCAACAAATTGATTTTCTTTATCTTATGGTTGAGCCTTGTGTGTGGAAATCATTTTGGTGATTGGGAGCACTTGAATTGAAGTGCTTTGGCTCCCTTTCACACTAATCTAAAATTGACTCGAGCATCCACACATAGAAATCTCCATCTAGGGAAAGCCCATTGCATTTTAGCATGGATTAACCTACTGACATTGAAGAAGGGTTTGCTGGGCTTAGAAGAAAACTTGTATTCTCTCAAAACCCGAAGATTGGTTGAATTGGTAATTCAAAGAAATCCTAAAATCCATACTACTTAAGGCTGAAACTCTAAAAACCATTCACCAATTGAAACTTCAATTGGGGAGATTTCCCCGTTGCATGCTTGGTTTACACACTCTCATAAAATCAACCACTTGGGCATTACCTGTAAACAACACCCTTCACATTCCATAAGCACTTGATCCTAAGCCTCTAATTAAAACTGGTAGCAACTTGACCCTTATTAAGGATTGGAGGTCTAACTACCTGCGTGTAGCGCCTACGTGCTGGTAAGGGTTCCCGCGTGCTATTGGGTGTCTAAGACTGGGGCAAACGACCTTTCAATCTGGCCTGGTGGTTCCGCGGTGCTCGCATTCAGTTCCGTAGGTCGTGATAGTAGGTAACTTAGATCTTTAGGTCTAAGGGCACACTGTAGAGGTTAGGAATTTCATTGTATTAATTTGTCATCAAGGGTACCTTTGCGGCGTCATTTCTCTCATCTTCTTTTCCATTCGCATCCCCCCAATTCTTCCTGCGGTAGTGCATGTTTGGGAGGAGGTGACAAAACCCTGAACTGTGTGAATTGTCTGATAAATTTAGAAAAGAAGCCGAATCATCCTCCTCCTACACAAACATGGCTGCACGCCCACCCCCAAATCCCGAGGGAGGAAACTGCCCTCAAAACCCACCAGGTGGTGGAGCCTTGGATCCCATAACCCGCCTCCAAGCCCAAATGGAAATGTACAATGAACAAATTGAAGCCATTAGGGAAACATTGGAGGAAATGCAGAACCCTCCCGAATGGGAGGAGCCTAGGTCTCTTAGCTCCTATCAGAATCCCGCTGCTACAGAGACCATAGGACAAATTCAGGTCCCCATGGGTGGGGACAACTTTGAATTGAAACCTAACATAATTGGCCTGATAAATTTTCACTTCCATAGTCTTGCAAGTGAAGATCCTTTTCTCCACTTGGAAGACCTAACCCGATTGGCTGAAACTGTTAAACCAAGAAATATCAGGTTACCTATAGTCCTCATGAAAATGTTCCCATTTTCATTGCGGGATGAAGCATCGCAGTGGTTACGCACCCTTGGGAGAACCATCCACTCTTGGGAAGAGATGCGAAGAACGTTTCTCAAGAAGTTCTTCCCAATCGGGCAAACCAATGCACTTCGCCATGCTATCACTTCATTTACGCAACAAAACAGCGAACAGTTTCATGAGGCATGGGAAAGATATAATGACCTCCTCAGGAAGTGTCCACACCACGATCTGCCTAAGTGGCATATAGCCCAGCTTTTATATTATGGGCTAAAAGAGACTTTGAAGCAGACTGCAGACACTTGGTGCGGAGGGAATTTCATGAATAAAGACGAGAATGGAGCATTCGAATTATTTGAAATATGAGCGAAAACTCAATGAACAATGCCTCCATTGTCGCCTTTAATCGTACCAGCCCGCCCCGTAATGACCACGAAGTTGACACGGGACCCTCCCATTCATCCACAGATCTCAGCCTTATCGCACAAAAATTGGATGAAGTCTCCGTCATGCACAAGAAGCTGGACAAGCTTCTGGCCAACCCTGCCCGTTCCATGGCAAACACCTTCACCTCACCACTTCGTCACAATTCCAATTCTTCCAACACCAGGCTTATCCCTAGAAACCCCGTAAGACCTTCCTTACCGAGTGTCGCACCGACCGATTCGGTAAGTCATGTGGATCTGGCTTCTGCGAGCCAGTATTTTGACACGGAGGACTAAGCCTCTGTATGCTTGGAAGCACATTTGCATGCGAACGTGTCTTCTGGCATAGAAGACGCTTGCGCCCGAGGGAGCAACTGGTTCTCTACCACTTATAACCCAGGGGGCGAAATCATCCGAACTTCGCATGGTCCAACAACCCACAGCGCCAAAACCCCGTGGGTGGACCAATGCGACCATCCACACCCGTCATCCCAAGGGCCTAGTCTAATCCTATGGCGAATCCGCCATCGGGTCCTTGCGTATCGCAAACAGAACACGCATCAAGTCCTCTTGACAAGTTGATGTGAATGATGACGAAAATGTCAAAGCACCATGAAGAGAACATGACCTCTCTTCAGCACCAATTGGCATAGCAAAATGTTGAGATCAGTCAACTACACATGGCGACTCGATCTCAGGGCACTCTCCCAGCCCAACCTGTTCCCAACCCATGAAATTTCATACCCCGTGGTCCTCAACCACAAGTACGACCTTCTCAGGGGCAGGTTCATCAGATTCTGTAGGCTTCGAGCATTCCACCAGGATTTCAGGCTAATCCCGATGCAGCACCTCACTCTTATGTCCCTATTGCGAACCCTCCTCTGCCTTATGATCTCACTGGACCCGCATCATCCAATGCGATCACTATGAGGAGCAGTAAGTAGATCGTCGATCTGCCTCAACCTGATCCTGGCCTGCCTTCTTCATCGCCCTCTCATTCGGGATGCGCACTGCATTCGTGAGAGGACGATACACCCAAATTGGTGCCAGAATCAGTCCTATTCCCTGAGGCTCTACTTAGGGAGCCAAAAGTAAAAAAGAAAGATACGTAGGCCTTTGATAACCAGCGTAATTTGTTTAGGGATGTTGAAATCAAGGTACCCCTGCTCGAGGCTATCGACCACGTACCTACTGTCGCCCAATTTTTCAAAGACTGCACAACATCCAGGCGACAATCAAAGAAAACTAAGAATCCGGTGATTCTCTTGCCTCATGCAAGTTGTGCTATATTGTCAAATCTACCACCGAAGCAGAAAGATCCGGGCACACCGCTTATTTCCTGTAGCATCCAAGGTTGCAATTTTAACCGTGCCCTGCTTGATCTAGGATCTTCCATCAATCTTATACCAACCATCATGCTCGAAAAATTTTCCTTGGGAAATCTGAAACCCACCCCTGTCACGTTACAGTTGGCAAATCGTTCTGTCAAAATTCCAAAGGGTGTGGTAGAAAACATTGTGGTTAGGGTCAATAGTCTCTGTTTTCCTATTGACTTTCTTGTTTTAGATATGGAAGTTCCTAGCTCACTTTCTGATTGTCCGATCATCCTTGGTCAACCATTCTTGGCCACAGCCCGTGCCCATATCGACTGCGATTCGGGCTGTATTGAGATTGCCGTTGGATCTGAGAAGCTCAAGCTTAACATCTTAAAAGCAGCCAAGAACTTTGATTGTGATTGCATCGAGGATGACACGTCTGATGAGGACATGGCCATCAACATGTGTATCGGACTAATTGGGACCTATTCTGACTGCTGCAGACTGCCTTTAAACACTGACGATTGCCTGACCGACACATATTGTGACGTTCTCCCATCCCTCCCTATTCCCATACCTTCTCCTGGCCAGACTTCTGATGAGGTTTTCTCTGCTTCCCATACCTCGTGGTCTAAGTCATATCCAGGCTACTCACCGTTGGTCCACACTCTTGAAGACCGGATTGCCCTTTTATTCCTGCCAAATCAGGCGGATTTGCAACTCCACACTGGAACCTTGAGCCCATATACTACTCACTGAGGCTATTCCTTTTTGGATCCATCTATCCAAGAAGCCCCTCTTCTTGGCCAATCTGAGGGCCAACTTCTTCCTCCTAACTTGTTTTCCGATCCTCCTGGGACACTCTCATCCCAAGAAATGTCAAATCTTTCACCATCCACTCCCGAGCTCAAAGAGCTGCCTAATACACTTAAGTATGTTTTCTTGGGACCAAATGAAACGCTCCCTGTAATCATCAGTTCAAAATTGACCAGGGAGCAAGAGTGCAAACAAACAAAGGTCCTTATGGAACACAAGACAACCATTGGATGGTCTTTATCAGACTTAACTAGCATTAGCCCCGTCTACTGCACTCACCGTATATATACAGAGGAGGAGGCTCGACCTTCCCACGAGATGCAGCGACGTCTCAACCCTAACATAAGGGAGGTCGTTAAAAAGGAAATTATTAAGTGGTTGGATGCGGATATAATCTACCCGATCAGCAATAGCCCCTAGGTGAGTCCAATTCACGTCGTACCCAAAAAGGTAGGACTCACCATCCGTGTCAATGACAGGGGCGAATCCATCCCTACACGCACTCCTACATCTTGGAGAGTGTGTGTAGATTATAGGAAACTCAATGCTGCAACTAAGAAAGATCACTTTCCGCTACCTTTCATTGACCAAATCCTAGAGCGGTTAACGGGAAATAAATTTTTCCGTTTCCTGGATGGATTCTCAAGATAAAACCAGGTGGCAATTGACCCCTGGGACCAAGAGAAAATCACTTTTACCTGCCTTTTCGGCACCTTTGCATTTAGAAGGATGCCGTTCGGACTTTGTAACGCTCCAGCAACTTTCCAGAGATGTATGCTGGCGATATTTCATGACATGGTGCGTGACTTTCTCAAGGTCTTCATGGATGACTTTGTGATCTTTGGACCATCTTTCGATGAATGTCTTGCCAACCTGACCCGTATCCTTAGGAGATGTATTGATGTAAACCTCGTGCTTTCTTGGGAAAAAAGTCATTTTGTGGTACACGAGGGAATTGTTCTCGGGCATATCATCTCCGACAGGGGTATCGAGGTTGATACAGCTAAGCTTGATGTAATTGCTGATTTACCTACGCCTGGCTCTGTTAAACAAATCCGCTCCTTCCTAGGACACGTCGGTTTCTATAGGAGATTCATCAAAGATTTTCCCAAGATTTCTCGACCTTTAACTCATCTCCTATCGACCGACGTACCCTTCAATATGGGCCCCGACTGCATACGAGCATTCACGCAGCTGCGTAATGCTGTCACCAAGGCCCCTGTTCTCCAGCCACCTGATTGGTCCCTCGACTTTGAACTCATGTGTGATGCTTCCAACCTTGCAGTCGGAGCCATCCTCGGACAAAAATGCGATAGACACCCCTTCGTGGTGTACTACGCCAGTAAGACGTTGGACAAGGCCCAGTGTAATTATACTACCACTGAGAAAGAACTACTGGCAGTCGTCTTTGGGCTGGAGAAATTTCGCTCTTACCTTATGGGCTCACATGTTATTATTTTCATTGATCACACGGCCATTCGCCATCTCATGCACAAGAAGGATGCCAAGCCCAGACTGATTCGTTGGATCCTTCTGCTCCAAGAATTTGACATTGAGATCCGCGATAAGGTCGGAGCCCAGAATGTGGTGGCTGATCATCTTTCTAGACTGAACCCTGACCATACTGGACTTACTCTGCCGATTAATGAGATTTTTCCTGATGAGCACCTATTGGCAATTAATGTGGCAAGTGGACCTTGGTATGCCGACATTGCCAATTACCTTGCTTCTGGATCCCTTCCACGTGGCTGGCCTAAAAACCAGCACGAGCGTCTCATGGCAGAAGCAAAGTATTATTTCTAGGATAATCCACTTCTTTTTCGAATAGGTGTTGATCAAATCATCCGTCGCTGTATTCCTGACAGCGAATTCCCCAGTGTGCTATCCTTCTGCCACGATCAAGCCTGCGAAGGCCATTTCTCTGGGAGGAAAACTATAGCCAAGGTATTGCAGTGCAGTTTCTTCTGGCCCTCCCTTCACCAGGATGCACACAAGTATGCCAAGCATTACACTAGGTGCCAGTCGTTAGGGTCAATGTCATGCCGTGACATGATGCCCTTGCAACCCATCCTAGCTACAAAAATCCTCGACATTTGGGGAATTGATTTCATGGGTCCCTTTCCTCCTTCCAACGGCTTCAAATTCATTCTCGTGGCTATTGATTATGTTTCGAAATGGATCGAGGCTATTCCCATGTGACGTGCTGACCATGTTATATCCACTCGATTTGTCAAAGACAACATTTTTGCGCGCTTTGGGATCCCTTGACCCATTATCTCGGATGGAGGAAGCCACTTTACCCATGCTTCTTTTCAAGCACTTCTGAGGAAATACGAAGTCCACCATCGTATCGCATCCCCGTATCATCCTCAGACAAACAGCCAGGCAGAGGTGTCGAACCGGCAAATCAAGCAAATTCTCCAGAAGACGGTTCGACCTGATCGTAAGGACTGGTCCAACAAGCTAATTGATGCACTTTGGGCATATCAGACCACCTTTAAGGCTCCCCTTGCTATGTCTCCTTATAGAATCGTTTACAGGAAGCCTTGCCATTTTCCCGTGGAGCTGGAGCACCACGCTTATTGGGCGGTTCGCCAATGTAACCTCGACCCAAACCTGTGTGGTCGAGAAAGGAGCTGGAAGAGCTCCGTTGTGAAGCCTATGATTCTGCCTTAACTTTCAAGCAACGCACTAAGGTTTTTCACGACAGCCGTATTCGGCAGAAGGAATTTGAGCCATCTCAGCAAGTTTGGCTCTATAACACCAGGCTCAAATTCTTTCCTGGGAAATTGAAGTCCAAATGTACTGGTCCTTTTCTGGTTTCAAGACCATTTCCCAACGGGGCCGTTGAGATTGAAGATCCTAAATCTAGACATAAATTTACGGTCAACGGGCAGCGTTTGAAACCCTATCTTACTCATGAACCTGCCCCCATTGGAGAAACTGTTGCCCTACTAGAGGGTAACTAATGTCGTGCCAAATTCTGAGTCCAACTGGGGACGTTAAATTCAACACTCGTTGGGAGGCACCCCAACAACACTTCGCCACTATCACGTTCACTTCACTTTTCACTTCACCACCCACCATCCACCCACCCTACCACCCTGTTGTATACCCGGCTCCTCAGCTCTCGTTACCCGATCTTTCGTCCTTCCTCTACCTTACCCTGCATGCATATGAGGACATAGCATAGTTTGGCATGGGGGGGTGGATAGGCATCCATAGGATCTGGGTATTTTAGGGTATCATGCAATCTCCACCTATCTATAAATACGTAAAAAAAAAAAAAAGGTGTTTAGTAATGATCTGAAGGCTGAAACAAAAATACTATAAGTGTTTATGGATATTCAACCACTGTTTTGAGGACTTTCCAGGCCACAGAAGCTTGATTCGCTCAGGCTCGGCTTAATTCACTTAAGCAGTGACAAAGTAGTTCGAAATCTCTCCTAACTTAGGATGTATTCTTGTACCTGAGACACCAGTACAGGATTCGTTGGTTTGCTTCTACTCGAGAGCCTAAGTAATCATGGTTCACACTACACATATCAAGAAAGACCAGGTGAGAATAAGATCCAACCCTAGTGTTCATTAGGGAAGGTGGAGTCCTTACCTATGCGTGCAGGTAGACTTTTTATCCCAGGCTTTAGTCTTGTGTTTAGGAGAGACTCTTTCCACCAAAAAGGAACTCTCCCTCCAAAGGAAAAGTGTGCTCCTCCAAATAATGTTGTAATTGATATACTGACACGTGTTTCAAAAAAAAAAACAAAAGTCAGTATATCTCGCAAATGTTTGTAAAGTCTTCTCCGTACAAAACTTCTTCAGGGCAAGTTACAAATACCCTGTTTTCCTTGAGCCACAAATGTCATAGAATGGGAGTCGAGTTTTACGTAATCTTTTTAAGGGTCTATCCGAAGACATGAGCTGAAACTGGGACCAACCTACACTTAAAAATTTGTGAAACCCTGGACTTGAGTCTTAATGTTCATCTGGTCAGTCTTGATCCTTCACTATGCACAAACCATAATCTCTTGAGCACTCGAGTACAGCAAAAGTCTCCTGGGTTCTGGAAATCGTACTTAAGGTTTAAATATCAAGAGTCCAGGTTAGTTGAGAGAAGGTCTATGTCATGTAAGACATAAAGTACTGGTAGTCTTCTCTACAATTGGTTCTCACAATATCCAACAAATAAGCACACCTTTGTCGCCTTAGAAGAAAATCTTCAGCTTAAAGATCATTTCTAAATACAATACAAAAATGTTTTGCAAGGGACTAGCAAAAGATAGGCATGGGGGTATGATTGCACAGCAAAAATACACCAACAATTGTGCCATCTTATGCTATTTCCAAGCATTGCCAGCGTATATTAGATAGCCATAGTCGCATTTGTAAAAATAAATGCATGCATTTATTTGAGAGGGGAGGAGAGTGAATAAAATGGTCTTGAAATTAACGTATTCCTCAAGTGCTGCTGCGCAAATTCACCAACTTTATTCTTATTTTTATTTTGGCTTCGAATTTCTCCGCGCAGCTGCAGGGCATGGCAACTTCTTCATGCCATTCTCTGCACTGCATGCCCTGCCAGCCGCATGCACAACCATGCACAGCCCATGGCATGGCTGTGCTTGCCTCCATCCTCTTCAAATAGGGAATGGCTATCTTCTTTGCAAGAGAGCCTGGTCCAACACATACAGCAGCTCCTTCTCCAGGCTGTCTCCTCCCCTCTCCCCTCCATACGCAGCCTCTCTTCTTCCTGAGGAGCTACACTGCGGGCAAGAGGAGCTCACAGTGGTACACGACTACCACTGTGAGTCCCACCACCGCTCATCTCATCAAAGAGCCGGTGAGCATGGTGGTTCACCTCTCTATTTTCGTCGTTCCAACCCATCGTTGCCATTGACAGGAGCTTCAAGCTCGAAAGCTCATGCAGAAGTAGCGGTAGCCAGCAACAGCGCAGGCCACCACACACCTTAGGCGCCTATTCCGCGTGCTCTGCGTGGGCCAACAAGTCGCCCTCGCCCCTCACCGCGCGCCCTGTCGCAAATCCCCGCCCGCAGCCTAGCCGGTTTCTCGCACACCAGCGGGTCAACTTTTTTCCCTTGCACGATAGCTGCTATCTCACGCTGCTACAACGTGGTGATCGAAAAGTTTCTCACTTATCCGGTCACCAAGCACTCTCTCTCTGCGTTGCAACCGTCGCCAGCCCGTGCGGCCGCGTCTCTCCCTGCGCCCACATCTCTCCCAGCACCCGCTTCTTCGCCCGCGTTTCCCCTCAGTGCGTAGTGGGGTGCGCTGCGGTCCACAGCGTGCTTCGCTGCAGTCTCTCCCCGCACCCACTCCCTCCAGCGTGCGTGCGCATCTTCGCGCGCCTACACTTGTGCGAGCCCGCACCATCAAACGTCTGCCGCTGCATCCAGACGGCTTAACTCACCGTGCCTCTTCCTCCAGCAGACAATCTCTATCTATCTATCTCTCTCTTTCTCTCTCACAACACTCTCACTCCCTCCAGCAGACACATACACACACACACTCTCTCTCCTACACACAAACTCTCACTTATACACGCCTATATACACACTTACTATTACGAACGTGGCATCAGACGGGTTTTTAAGATGTCTGGGAAGTGGCCCAGACGTCTGTCCAGATGTCTGGAACCCTTTCCAGACATCTGGTAATAAATTTTTGTGGCATACGGGGTTGCGTCTGCATGCCTGCACGCGCAGACTGCACCCGCCGCCCTCATTCCTCTTTTCTTCTCTCTCTTCCTGCAGACGTGCCGTTCTCTTCTCTCTCTCCCTGCGCAGCCTTATAATAACACCCTCGCCCTCTCCCTCTCCCTCATCTCCTCCGCCTTCCTCTTCTTCGTCTCCCTGCCAGTGCGAGAGTGCGAGCGAGCGAGTGAGCGGCAGCAGCAGCGGCCACAGCGAGCGTGCGGGAAGGAGGGTTGCGAGCGGAAGGGGAAGCTCGACTGTGAGGGTTCGAGCTTGCCAGGGTAGCTAGAGCCGGCCAACGGGGGAGCGGCGGGCGTGGGGTGTCGCGGAGGGGCTGCTGCAGCTCAGGCAGCAAGCGGATGGGGCGCAGCGCGGCGATGCGTTGCGGGCGGAGAGCGAGTCGGCTCTGGTTCTGGAAAATTTTCCAGAATCAGACGTCTGGGCTTACGACCAGACGACGGTGAAGTCGTCTGCAGGACTGTCCAGACGTCTGACAAGTAAGATATTTCTATCTTCTTCCTTTTTCGCGTGTACGGCCGTTCTAGGCCGTTCATCTTCTTTCTGTTGTAGGGGGTGCCACGGTGCTTGGATGAGGTGATTTTCGCATTGCCTGACTGCGATCGTCACTCCAGATCCATCCGTATGGTCAGATTTTTCATCCAAAGCCCATAAGGATGTCACATTGCCCTCCTGACTATTGATCTTCCTTGGATCGCATAAGGTGATATGGGATTTTGATTAGGACGATCTCAGAGGCGTTGGACTCCGATCATCATCCTGATTAGATCCGTACATTCGGATCGTCAATCAGAGAGCCTAAAATAAATCTCCTTCCCTCCTAGCCATAAAAAGGACGTAATTAACCTAAAATATACACTACTCTAAATGCGGGATGATGCATGCTATACAATATTTATAACATGAAATGCAAATCTAAGCCTAGGAACATGCATGAATAGGCATTTTATCCTCAATAGTTGTGTCTACATCATTGTTTCTGACACATTGACCTGAACTCTGCTAAATGGATCTGAGGTCCTGTAAAATTCTTCCCTATGTCTAAGGGCAGCCTCGATCATTTTCTCTTTCATGCTCATTTAGGATTTAGGTTTATTGAAAATCTTTCCTATGTTGTCAGGTTGCATTTTCAAATCAGGTGGTGGATCACGATGTAGAATCAAATTCAAGTCCAGATCAAATTGAACAGATCAAATCAGATTTTCCCCAAGAAGATCAACTCTAATGGAGGCCTCTAGGCCAAAAACCTAGGGACCTTTCTTGTGTATGTGCTCTAGAGAATAGATGAGGAACTAGATGTTTATTGGATCCAATCAAGGCACCCAAAGATTTTTGGATGACTAAGGCTGTTTTAAGGCAAATGATACCTCTGAATCATAAATCCACACACCTGAGAATTACTTGGGCAACCAGGAAGGAAGAGTCCCACAAAGACCCCTACACAGTAGAGTGTCCCCATGGGTTACAGGATTTGCCTCACCCAACTTTCCTTGTCACTACAGTTCCAAGTAGATCGGAATGTATGAATTGAGACCTTAAGTCTACCAATTTTAGTTCTAATTGTGCCTTGAATTTCACTTGATTAAAAATTGATTCAATTTGTGACCTAATTTGTAGGTTGGTTGATCCACAAAGTGAACCAACTTCACCTGACCTGCCCTAAAGATGAGGATGAAATCTGGGTCAAGACCCAAATCACCCTGAATTGACTCACAGGTTATTAGGTCCAAATTTTAGGGTTCAAGTGAATTTAGAGCCTTGATTTTAGGGTTTACTTAAATAGATCTTTTCAATCAAGTGCTTGGGTAGCACACAAATGCAGGAAGATCAATTTCCTTTAATGCAGGCAAATGTATACTAACACTTTACAGCCCTAAAGTGGAAACCCTAATTGGCTATATTTCAAGTCCAATTTGATCTCAAATAGGGCACCTTCGACTCAAATAAGAATGTGAATAATCCAAGGTGTCAAGAATTTAAGCATAAATCCCTAACAGGTACAAGAAATCAAGATGGGGATCTCTAGTCAAATCATCTCACTTCAATCAGACATCAAATTAATTTCGCAAATCAAGAAACTTTGCCTTTAAATGATATTACTAGGAAAATATGGCAAGTGGATCCTAATCTATTTTGTTTCCTTTTTTCTCTTTCCCAAGATTAGGAGGTGATTAGGAAAGAAGAGAAATTTTTACCTACCCCTAGATTAGTTGATTGCGCGGAAGATCTTGTGATGTACCTCGTAAAATCACAGAAAAATGGATAGGACAAGTTAGAAATCAGCTCAATCAAATATGACTAGTGGTGAATTGCATGTTGCTCCCTAGCAATGGTGCCAAAATATTGGTAACGTTTATGTCAAGTTTTAGGAAAAGTGCATTGTAGTACGATCAACAAAAACACCACAGCATTTAAATTTATAGAGTACTCGAAAATAAAGAATTGAGTCCGAGGTTGTTCACAGGGAGCAAATATGGAATTCACACACTAATCTCAATTTAGAAATAATGAACACAATCAATGAATCACAATTAAAGATATTGAATGAATAATTTACTCAAAAATATATTCAACAATAATTAAGAGTATCTCAAGAAATAATGGGATAAAAAGAAGTCAGGAATCTAAAAAGAATGATGATTTAAATCACCAATTAATCTATCAAATTAAGCATATATCCCACAACTCAATTTAACTCAAATATCGCTATAGTGGTCTTAAACCATTATGCCTCAATTCCACGTCAGATAAGAGCCTTAAATAATTACACAATATCAGATCAGATGTCGCAAGCAAGGCATAGACACCTTATCTACTCAGAGCACAGCCAAGGCACAAAGCCTCAGCAAAGAAGACGCATAAGGGTGCCAAGAACAGAGAACCAACACCTCAAAGATATAAGTGTTGAGCATATTAGCATGCATCTTGAGGCAAAAACCACCCCCCAACCCTCAGAAATTTCTCCTCTAATCGGGTATACGGCCATGAACAGTATCGGGTAAACAGTCAAGGTCCAGGTCCGCATGCATGTGGGCACAGGCGAGGGTGCGTAGGCGTGAGGGGACCTCACCCCTAGTGTATGAGGCAACACGCCCATAGCATAAATGCGTTAAATATGCATTTCAAATTCTAATTCCCACGATGTGGGACTATAATCCATGATTCCTTCGTGCATGCTGCTGGTGTGAAGGTTGCTTCAATTCTCACTACTGTTGAGCTCCTCTACCTAATCCAAGGACCCAGATGCTTCATAAGGAGAGACCGCTTCAGTTGACGGTGGCAATGATGGCAATGACGGTCGAAGGATGGAAAACAGAGGCGGAGGTCCGAAGCTTGCCGGCAACACCTGAAAACTCAAGAAAATGGCCCTAAGGCCAAATTAATATGCTCAAGGCCGTCGTCATGAGGTGAGGAAGGTGACGACAGTGGTGGCTGCGAGTTTGGAGGTCTGTGGAGTTTGGTCGGTGTCGAAGAGGGTATCAGATTATTGGTTTCATCGGCAGTGATCTCCAGGGGTTGAAAGCTCCAATAAAGTTGGGGCTTTTGATCCCTGGGGTGAGAGGATGATTTTGGAAGTGATGTGGGGTTGTTTGGTGGTGTGGCGTGGTGTGGTAAGCTCGTCAGAGTTTTGTTGGAGGCGAAGAAGATGGAGGGGGAGAGAGGCGAACAGTGATGAATTTGAGGTGTAAAGGGTATAAACCTAGGCTATAGATGGAGAGAAGGAGATTGAACCTAATTATGGATGATAGGGAAGGAGCTCTGCACAGGCTTTGATTGGTCGGTGTCGGAGGAGATGAATTCTCCATTTAGGGAGGGCGACGGTGACAACGAGGAAGGTGGCTCCTGCTATGGCTAGCAAGGAGCAGAGGAAGGCGAGGAAGAAGGAGGGTCGCTTGATTTGTCCGTCTAGTGGCCGGAGGAAGGAAGTCAAGGAGGCTCACCGGAGCTAGGTTGGAGAAGGCCAGGGAAGGAGTTGAAGAGGAATTTTGGCCTCAATTTTTGCTAAGCTGGATGGTGGAAGCACGGGGAGCTTTTATAGAGCTCGAATGTGCTCTCCAAATGAAGAATTCGTGTGATTTGATTAGGATTTTGTTGGAGCAAAAACTTGGAAATTCCAAGTTGTTGGTGCTAGAGCACCACGATCATTTGTTTTGATGATAACAAAACACGTGTTATTTAACATTTGCAATTTGAGTCCTAGATTTCAGGTCAATTGCAAATGTAGACGTGTTTAGACTGAACTCGAGCTCGCATCCAGGACGGATTGGAGGAGCTTAATGAAAAACAGAGGAGGTTCGCGTAGAGCGTCAGATTGAAGATAGAAGACAAGAAGAATAGGATAGATTCTTTTTAATCCTTTCTTGTATCTCTTATCTTTATTTTCTTGCTCTTTTTATTTTCCTTAGAATATTGTTAAAGAGCCTCAAAGTACCCTAACAGTAGTCCTCGGAACACCGGCACAACCCTAGGATACTTAGGTTTTCTGTAGAATACTTAGAAAACCAATATAGGGTTCAAACAGCACTTCCAGACGTCTAATTCCAAAATCAGACGTCTGATAAAGTATTTTAAGACGTCTGACTGTTGTTTCAGACGTCTGATATCTGTTAGGCTGGACATAGGTAGTTCTGTCTGATGAAATTAGACGTCCAGACCTAATACTAGACGTCTTAGGAGACGTCTGATGGACTTGCCAGACGTCCAGATAGTGGACCGTTGGCTAGCTTAGCAGGCACTCAAGGATATGACCGTTAGAGCCTTATCAGATGTCCATAGGACTGACCAGACGTCTGATAATTGACCGTTTTGCCTCGGCTGACCCAAAATCTCTTCTCAGAGATTTTCTAGCCGTTGCAACGGTTGGAAAATCCATTCCGTAGGAAAAGTTGGTTTCCAGACGTCCGGGCATAGTGCCAGACGTCCTGTATGTTGTCTGATCAACTTGAACAAAAACCCTGTTTAGATCTGATTTAAGTCAGGAGGAAACCCGCATAGAATCAGACGTCTGACCTTGAAATCAGACATCTTAAAGTGGCCTTCCAGACGTCTGATGCCAGAATTAGACGTCTGATCACCCTGTCAAATGTAATCATTGTCCTGATTTCGGCCTGATTCTCTTGGGCTTTGCACCCAACGGCTATAGAACCCTTCCTAAGCCTTCCAAAGCCTTCCTAAGGCCTCTATAAATAGAGGGTAACCTTTGCAACACAAACATACACTTAGAGACACAAGATACACACTAAGAGAAACAAGAGACACACCTAAGCAACTTAGTTCCACTCTTTTGTGTCCAAGAGAAGCCCTTGCTCTCCAAGCTCTAGTTCCTTTCTCTAGAGAGCATCAAGCTTCGCGCACCCGCTCTCCCGCCGTTGTTTACGAGAGCGAAGTTGCGCCATCGCGTGGCACACGCACCGCGTCACCAACTCGACGCACTCCTTGCAAAGGGGAGTTTCCTTATTCCTATAGAAGCTAGGTTCATAATTTCTTTGTTGGCTCTATAGGACTTGTTTATTTTATCTTTGTCTTTTGGTTGGGTATTCGCTTTGCGAATTCCCGTCTCCTTCGTGGGACAAAATCCTTCTCGTGGAGAGAAGGGGTTGAGGAACGCTACCCTCGTACTTGTAGCGTGGTTGTACTGAGGTTGAATCACCCTCGTTTTAAAGTGATTCGGTTAGTGGATTTGATCAACTAGGTTGATCGGAAAATCCTAACTCGAGAGGGTTAGGTAGTGGTTTTCACCCGGTTTGGGTTTCCACCTAAAAACATTTGTGTATATTGTGTGATTGGTTTTCTTTGGTGAGATTGCTTTATATTTTATTTCCGCATTTTTTTACGTCACGCTGATCTCACCCCTCCTAGTAGTGTTGGAACCTTCACAAGTTTCACTGGAGATGATTGGGGTTATATTAGGACTTGGGGTTTGGTGTAAATGATTTGGCGAAGTGTGGACACCAATCTCACCAAATTTGGTGAGTTTTGGTGGAGATTTGATGATGTTTTCACCAAGTCAAAGTGACTTGTAGGTTGGTTGACCTAACAATGGTGGCAAGGACTAAAATGTGAAGAAGATGAGAAATTTGGGGCCTTTTTGCAAGGAATTTCGAAAGCTTGGGATCTGATTGAGAAAAATAGAGATTTAAGGGACTGAAATGGAAACTATGACAAGATGGACTTTGATTGGGCCCAAATTTTGATACTAATCTAATTTGGGCCCAAGGAACCTAATGGTGAACTTGGATTTGATTTTTGACCACATTTGATTGGGTAATTTGCAAAAAAACCCTAAATTAGGGGAGAATCTTGTCTAAAACCCTGTTCTTGGTCAAAATAGGTTCAGATAGTCAAACCAAGGGTACCAAACCTCTTAGAATATTTTTATATGAATTTTAGGAGTTTTATATGAATTTTATTATGACCAAAACCTCTTCAATTTAAGCAGGTCTAAAATTAGGGTTTGGTGTGCCATTGTAGTTCTCGAAATGCGTGAAACCTCATTTTTGTCTGTGTGAACCCACTCTTTGGACTTTAATGCTTACTTAACCTTTAATTAACCCCTACGTGACCCTATGGTTACTTTGCATTTATGATGTGATGCTAAAACTGTAGATTTAGCCTTATTTTATTATTTTCTTCTCAAAAAGGATTTGCATGGAATTACTGTCCTTAGGCAATTATTTAGGAGCATTTTTCACTTGATTTCAACTAATTCAAGTTAGTTATAGCTAATGATGGTGTTACCATCAACTAACAAAAAGATAAGTATGGTGGTGTGATAAACACCAGTTTATCATCACTATTATGCCTAAAAACACACCTAGCTCTTAGGTTTTGCATATTGCAATATGGTTTGGCAATTGCATTTAGGCATTTCTTAGTTTAGGCATGCATTGCATCATTTCTCCCTTATTTTGGCTTTCATGTACTTCTTGTCATTCATGATCACACAATAGAAATCACCCAAACCTTGGCAATGTAGATGGTAGAAGATGAAGAGAGAGCTCATTCCAGCTCACCTCAGTTGGATTCCAGCTCAATATAGCTCAACACAGCTCTGCTCAGTTCATGGCAGCTCCAGTCAACTTAGCTTAGCTACTATTCCTCATCTATCTAAGCTAAGTCAACTAAGAAGTTCACAAATAGCTCAAGGCAGCTCAACACCAGCTCATGAAGACTCACCCTATCTCAACTTAGTTGAGCTTGTCTACTAACCTAAGCTAGCTAGCTTAGGAAGTTAGGGAGTCTTCATGAAGATTAGAGCTAGCTCCCCTCAGCTCCACCTATTCAACTTAACTAGCTAACTAAGTTCAGTAGCTAAGCTCCTAAAAGACCTTCAACAGTAGTTAGCTCCAAGAAGTTTCAGAGCTGCTCAAGTCTCCTTCTTCTCAGCTAAACCCTAGCTCATCCTCCACTACTCTACTAGCTAACCTAGCTTAGCTAGCTCAGCTTAGCTCCACCTAGCTCCACCTCATACCCTACTACCTTACAACCTAAGCTCCACCAAAAATGCCACCCACTCCCTCCTTGTTTGGGTGCCACCCTAGATGCAACCCTTAACCCCATCACCACCACCAAGAGACACCATAAAGTTGGTGCCAAAACCACCATAACTAGCCCCCTTAAATTGGCGCCAACCTAGCCTACATCTCTACCCTACAACTTGCCACCAAAGCCATCTCAACCATCCCTTCTTCCCTCCAAAACCATCCCTTCTAGAACCCCCTTAGGTGGCGCAAAACATAAGCATCCCTCCACCCTTGGACGTCCACCAAGGGGTGGATTCCACCCATAACCACCACCTCCCACATCCTTTAAGGTGGCACCAACCTTCCTTAACCATTGATCCCTCAACCACTTCCCAAAACCTAAGTTGAGCCCTCCATTATATCCATGCCACCCACCCCCCCTTTTTCCCTTCCTATATAAACCCCCTTTCTACCACCAAAAAGATGACCCTTGGCTACATTATTTCTATACTTATACACCCTACATAGACGTCCAAAGGAGGAGTGGAGAGAAGAAGATTAAGGAATCCATCCCATGCTTCCTTGGAGCCTTCTTCTTCTCCCTTCTACCTTGGACCATTCCAAGGTGTTCTTCACCAAAGAGGATGGCTAGGCAGAGGAGGAGGAGCTAGGGTGGATGTCCACCCCGAGGAGAGGACCAAAGGAAATGCATTTGAAGAAAGGAGCTAAGGAGAAGCCCTTTTAAAGTGCGGGAGCAGTCGCATTTGGAGCAATGACCATCCAAAGCTTAAGCTGGAGGATTTTCTATCTCTTTGCTTCATTTTGTTTTGTATTAGCTATTTTTGTTTTTCGGAAGTTTTCTTCTACAAGCATTCCTTTACATGTGACATTTTTAAGTAGCAACACAAATTCAAGTGCCTTTCTTTCTTTCACTTGTCATTTTACTTGCTTCTAGCTAGTTAAATTCTTTAGTGCACCCACTCCACCTCTCTAATTACCTTAGGCTCACTTACCTAAGATGAGCTTGAAGAAGTAGGTTTTATTTTGTCACTTAGGCGTACTTTCAATTCACTTTATCTTGTTGTCATGATTACTTCTTCAAAAAACCTAAAAATTCCAAACTCATAAAAACATAAAAAAGAGGATTTGAGGGAGCAAGAGAGAAAATATTTTGATAACTAACAAATTGACCTCGTTAGATGAATCTAGATACTCACCCTATCTAGGATTATAAATTTAAAAGTTGGTCGGATTTTACGCACTGCAACGACATCAATTTGCATCTTTAACAAACCACGTATTTTTGCATCAACTATGCCCTTTTAGTCTCTACACCCTACTTTCTTCTTCCTTGGAACCAAGACAAGGAGCAAGCTATTAGAGGACAGCTAGGCAAGGAGAAGAAGGGTGGACGTCCACCACCCTTAGGAGCACTCTGGAGCACCTCATCTAAAGAGAAGTAGGAGAGAATCTTCTTCAAGTGCGGGAGCAGCCATATTTGGAGCAAGGATTATCTCGAGCTTCATTTGGAGGATTATTCTATCCCTTTACCTTTCTTTTGTATTTGCTTATTGTGTAACAAGTGATCCTTTACATTTAAGAGGTTACTTGTGTGGGAATCCTCCACACAAGTGAGCCCTCAAATTGTGACTTGTTATCTTTATTTTTAGTAATATAATGAAACTTCGCCTTTCAATTTTTGTTGTCCTTTTACTTCTTAGATTTCCATAAATTTTTAGTGCACACAATCCCTTCCTAATTACTATAGGCCATACGTGCCTAGAGTGAGCTTAGGGAGGTTGGGTTTTTATTTTCATATTTCCACGTTTCAATTAGCTACTTTCAACATCTCTGTTGCTCGATTCAAAAACCCTAAAACTTATAAAACCTAAAAATAAAAAAAGAAAGAATATTTGAAAAAGCTAGGAAGTGAGTTTAATCATTATATAATTAACATTGCCTCCTTGGACGACCATAGATACTTGTTCTATCTAGTTTTATAAATTTTAAAGTTGATCTGATTTGCACATCCCAATGACATTTAAAACCCGCATTTATAAAACCACATAAATTTACCAGTGATAGCGAAAAAGCGTGATTTGTTAAATCAGGTTTTTGGTCATTGCAACACACAAATCCGATTGCTTTTAAAATTTGTAATTACTGAGTACTCAGAGAGTATTCGGGTCATCCTAAGGGAGGCAGAAATGCAAATTAGTACTCTCTTGCTCGTGACATGGAAATCAACTTTCTTTTTGTGTTTTTGAATATGTAATTTTTAGGGCTTTTTTATATGGGCAAAAACACAATTGATACTTGATAAGAGAAAAGCGGGAAAAATGAAAGAAAGGCAACAATGTGTCCTACTCTCCCAACTCACTCCAATACAGGTGACTTGGAGTAATGGGAAGGCAAGACACGGAGTCAAACACCAAGCCAAAATTTTGTAGAAGAATGCTTTTATAAAACTACGAAAATTATTTTACAAAACACGGAGAGCTCATAAGTGGGGAGTTCCACACTTGTAATCTTTGGGGAAATGCTACTAACTACAACAAAAGAAATAAGCTAAAAGATCTAGAAGAAAGCTTAGTGAAATGAAGATGCAACTACTTTGAAACTCCCACTCCAACTCTGGTTGCCCTAGAGTCAAAGGAAGCTCCTCCTTCTGGATGTTCTCCTCCTGGCAAGCCTTGGTGGTTGTGCCTTGTCTCCTCCTTAGGGTGGACGTCTACCACCCTTAGATCCTCCTCTGCCTGGCCATCCCCTTGAAGTGTCCTCCTTGGCTTGGGCACAAGAAAGAAGAGAAGAAGGGGAAGGCACCAAGGAGACAGGGTTATCTCCTTAATCTTCCTTTCTTCTTCTTCTCTCTTGGCCAAGTATAGTAGGTAGGAATATAGGTGTAAGCTAGGATATAATGAAGCCAAGGGTGTGTTGAAAGTGTGTAGTTAGTGATGTTTTTATAGGAGGGCTAAGGAGGGGTTGACATGGAGTATATGTGGATGGCTAGGATTAGGTTTTAGGGTGATTATAATGATCCTATGGCTAGGGTCAATGCCACCAAAATGAATGGTCATAGGAGGGGAGTTGGTGGCCATCCAAGGTGGTGGTACCATCTTATTTTGGTGCCAAGTGAGGGGTGTTCCAGAAGGGGTTGAGGTGTAGGGTGGAGATGGGTTTATGATATAGGTGGAGGGTGGAGATATATGCTATGGTTGGTGCCAAAATTGGGTTCTAGAAGGGGGTATTTTTGGTGTGGGAATGATGGATGGTCAAGATGAATTATGGGGGGTAGTTAGGTGATCCTATGGTGGGTGTCATTTGGTGCCAAAGGAGGGGTTTTCTAAGTGGTGGTTATGTGGTGAAGGGACGCTAAAGTTGGTGCCAAGGGGGTGGTTTTCTAGAAGGGTGTTGGTGCCAAAGAGGGAAGGGTTGGGATGGCTTAGGAGATAGGTGTATGGTGGAGATGAAGAGCTAGGGCTGGCGCCAAATTGGAGGTAGTTATGGAGGTGATTGGTGTGGGATTTTTGGTGGCTTTTTGAGGTGGTGGTTGTGTGAAGGGGTGTAGGTATGTTGGCACCAAAAAGAGAGTGAGAATATGTAGCTTAGGTGGACTAGGTTTAGGGTTAGGTTTTGGTGCCAGGGAGGTGGACTAGCTAAGCTAAGCTAGCTTAGCTAGTAGATGAATGGAATAGGAGGTAGAGGGGGCTAGGATTTTGGAGGAAGAGTTGAGGAAGAGCTGTATTTGAGCTGTACTAGAGCTGATGGCTGTTGAAGAGAGCTGTAAGGAGCTATCTTAGTTGGCTTAGCTAGCTAGTTCTTTGCTAGGTACTAAGCCAAGCTAAGATAAGCTGGCTTCTACTAATGTGAGCTGAGTCTGGTCTTCCTAGAGATTACCTAGCTAGCTTAGGTCAAGTAGCTCAACTCAACCAAGTTAAGCTAAGTTGAGTCTCTAGGAGCTGGACTTGAGCTGGCCTAAGCTGGTTGAGGTCTTCTTCAGCTAACTAGACTTAGCTAGTTGATGAGAGTAGCTAGTCCTAGTCAAGTGGAGCTTCCAGTTAACCGTTCTGAGTTGGAGGAGCTGGAATGGACCTAGGTTCAACTGTCTTGAGCTAATTTGAGCTGCCATCCAGCTGAGGTGAGCTGAATGGAGTTGAGGTGAACTAGCTAGAGCTACCATTCAGCTAAGATGTGCTAAATGGAGCTAAGGATGAGTTGATCCAGCTGGGTTTAGGCTTCCTCTTCATCTTCTGCCTTCCAAAGTGCTAGGGTTTACGAGATCTAACTATCTGTTCATCCCTAACACTCAAATAAACATGTCAAAAATACAAAAATATGCAATGCATGCCTATCCTATATGATACTTAAATACAGCTCGAAAAATCAATTTGAGGAGATAAAACCCTAAGGCATTGTTTAGTAAGGGAAATTATTATGAGGAATAAAAATTAGAAGTAAGAGAAATGGAGGAATTAAGGGATTTTATTCCACCAGAGTGTTTGGTTGGGTTTGTTGGCTTGTCAAAGAAATTAAGGAGTTTTATTTCACTTGGAGTGTTTGCTTGGTGGAATAAGTTAGTGAAATAAGGTGAAAATTAGTTGAAAAGAAAAAGCAGGCGGAATTAATAGGTGGAATTAGATAATTCCACTAGAGGGGATGGAATTACCTAATTTTATAATTACACCCTTAATTCCAGAATCGTGCAATTCTAGAATTAGAAATGGCAAATGTGAAATTAGACACGAAATTAATGTTTATTCCACCAACCAAACAAGACCTAAGAGCTAGATTAGTTTTATGGCATAAGAATGATGATAAACTGAATCATCACTGTTGTTGAATGGAGTTTGGTTAAGATTTGTTCACGTTAACCACTCACAGCCGGATCATATTTATAGACTAATGGTAAAATTACAAAGATGTCCCCTAAATATATAAATTGTACAATCAATACTAAGAATGGTTAACACATTCCATTGAAATGTCTCACCCAAGTGCATTCTCACGCACATAAGGACGATGCGTGAAGTCATCCCACTTCAGCATTACATTTTACATCGTAAAATGTATTTCTCTACTCTCTTTGCAAAAAAAAACAAAAAAAAAACCAAGCGGAGGATATTTGAAAACCCGGATTTACAATATCTCCAGTAAATTAGCCCCGAAGGTGGAGAACTCCTTCACATGCCAATGATGAACTTGGAAAAAGATCAAGTTGTACTTTAATTTGCACCAAAATTACGATATTTTTGTTCCTTTGAGACTTTAGGATATAATCAATATTTATGGTAGAAATATGGAAAACGTATGTCTTTCTAGATGGCTTATTTCACCCATTCCTCATCTAGAGGTATATTTCACTCATCCCGACGTCCATCCTTGTGGTGCTTTTCTAAGCATGAAAGAAGTGCTGTAACGTGAAATGCAAAAAGATAATGAAATGTAAAAAATGGTAAATGACAATGATATGAGATGTAATTATTAATAGAACTTCCATCGTAATAAAATAGGGGAGCTTCTTTGAGAAGCTCCCTCATGTGGAAGGAGTGACGGCCTACGGCGAGGAGCTCGAGGGAGATTGATGGGATTGAGCAGCAGTGGATGGTGGTCGCGGCAAGGAGTGGGATGATCGAAACTCACTGGACAGCAAAGAGAAAGGTGGTGGATGCTGCTGCAAGGAGCAACAGCCCGCGGCCCTACCAGTGGCGAGGGGCACATTGGATGGTGTGTGGGTGCCCTACGCACAAGGTTAGTGGTCGAGTGCTGCACCCAGGTGGCACGCGGGCGCCCTGCGTGCAAGGTTGGTGGTCGAGTGCTGCACCCAAGTGGCGAATGAGGTGAGGGAGTGGTGGCACAAGACTTGATGGCATGGCGGTAGTCCTCGAAGTCTCAGAGGGTGTAGGGGGGTGGTGGAGCCTAAGGAGCATGTGGATCTTGTAGGGGGAGGGGAGGGACTAGCTCGAGAAGAAGATGAGCTCCACCACCTGTCGTGAGTAGTAGTGGGCGGGGAGGAGCTCCGTGATGGTGTTGGGGGTGGTGGTGATGGGTTGGGAAGGGGAGGGGGAGAAGGGGTGAAGGAGGTGGGGAATGCACACCAGGTGCTCGATAAAATGCCCCACTACAGCTACACTAACTCCACCCTCGACATACTTGTGTTCTGGGAATGACCTTTGGTCTATTTGTTTGGAATTTTCTATTTGCCTGGAATGGTGTTTGCTTTATGATGTGCTCATAAAACAAAATGACGAAGTTTGTTTTATTCATGTTGTGCTCCTGCTACTTTGCATAGTAAGATGTTTATGGACTTATTTTCCGTTGAAAATACTTACTATTTTTTTGAGGCGATCGCTGATGAGGTGATTGAGAATATTGGTGCATTAAGATACTCGATGCCCTCACATAATGGCACATACAACACCTGAGAGAGTTATAAGTTTATAAATATTGATGATTATAAGAGAGATACTATATAATTTTGGTTTTAGTCCTTGTATCATGTTGAGTTTTCGAATGCACTAATTTTGTAGGTTTTGATTTTGCATTTGAAAGGCACTACTCTTTATTTTTCTTTAGATGTTTTGTTTACTAATCACCATTTATCCTATTTAATAAACAACCAAGCCTTTGGGTGTGCTTTTCCATTTTTCTATTTCGGAAAACAACGAGCACACGTCGCTTTTTCATTTTTCTTCAAACAAGCCCTTTACGTTCAAGCAATGCCCCTCTGCTTTGTGCGTGTACTTTGTTGGCGTATGCTTGTGTCACTATGTGTTCTACGACACCGTCATTGAGGGCATGCCACCTCCGTCGTCGTCAGCTTCCGTCGAGGTGCTGCTTCACTATTGAGGGAGTACTCGCTCGAGGTATTCTGTGCTGCACCAGACAACACACAGCTCACCAGTAAGCAACACACGACACATGACACACCAACGAGATCGTGAGCCCACATAGTGGGCAGTAGACTATACTTGACTGTGCTCTGTCAATTCAAAACCCACAACACACCGATTCTTATACTTTGTACTCCAGTGACTCTCAATACACGACACACAAAATACATACACTCATGAACATCCCGTGCATGTGGAACACGGGTGATACATGCTATTTATAAAGATAAGATGATTTGAAAAAAATTATAAATTATAACTTACACATACTATTACTCTTCATGCTAAGGGTCACTTGCCATCCATCAAATTTCCCGGTCCGTAATGCATTTATACCATGATATTTCTTGAAGTTTAAAACTCACCTATTTCCGTGCATGTACGGAGTTGCTGTTTTCCGGTTCGGTAAAGACGTAAGCAGAATCAATGACAGATGGAGATTCCTATCTTTATCCGCGTGCTGGAAAAGGAAGGGCGATAGATCACAATCCTTTTTTGTGATATTGATACCCTTTTCATGCTCAACAACTTTCCGAAAGGTCATTTACGCTCGGGAAATTTTGTGAAGGAATTTAAACGGTCTGATTATCTCTCCCTCTCTCAAAGACTTCTCCCCTTTTGTTTAGTGGGATAAATTTTCATGGAAGTAGGATTGTATCGAAATCTTGAAATTTTAAGATTTTGATATTTATTTCTTTTGTAGATGGTAATTTCGATGAATTCTGAAGATTTTATAAGTGGATTCTCATATCCTATTGGTTGATTTTCAGAATCCATTGATATAATTTTTAGATTTTATCAAAATTAAATCACCTGAAGCTCCTACTAAAATTAGATAATATTAGATTAATAACCTTTAATGAAGTATTGTTACATTCCAAATTTAACTCTTCCAAATGAGAGACAAAGGTCTCAAACCCAGAAAACGAATGATACCTTAGTCGCTTTTGCTACTCTGTTTGTAAATTACGAAAAAAACAGAGATGAGTAATTTTTTTTGAAATGAAGAGAATGAAACCACATAATGCTTCTCAACCTAAAGAACGATTGCATCATCAATCAACTGAAAACCCGACTGGCTCACGCTCACCAAAGCAACTAGGTCAGGTAGGGTAACAGCGAATCCTGTCCGCAGCATTTGACTCCTCTCTCGTCAAAATTGCCTATCCACGTCTACATCTATATCCATCCCAGGCTTAAGACATGCTATGAAACGCACCTAAAGTAAACCTCCTTTTTGAAAGAAGTACCAGGAAACAAGAAAAATGGTAAAAATACATGGGTATCCACCAATCCAAGATATCGTTCCATTGCCGGAAATGGAAAGAGGCGATTTTTTCGAGAAAAAGGGAAAAGTCTATAAAATAAATAAGAAACCGGAAGATTTGAGATTTCTTTGACCAATTTTCTATGTTTTGTGTGCATGGAGTTGGATATGGACGGAAAATCAGCTTTTCATTTGTTTTCCTCTAAATTCTACCTATCTCATGTGATAAGGAAAGTGATTTTCGTTAGGAGGAAGATATTACACAATCTTCGGGGAAAAAAAAAAAGTTCAAACCTAAAAATAATTAAAAATTTTAAGTTATAAAGAAAATAATTTGCTTTCCTCCTTCGACAACCACCTTTCCATGTTGTACTCTCCTCTCAGGCAAAATGGAGAAAAGGGTGGGAAGCGAACGATGGAATCGGCTGGCACCAGCGCGCCCCCGTAACCAGAGGTGCGGAAAGCCAAAATTCCCGTTCTGCAGGAAGACAGAAATAAGATGACAAATTGTACAAACTCAAGACACATGCATGCAAGCATTGGAAACGCAAGTTACAGTGTATTTAAAAAATTAATTAGTTAAAAATTATATTCCATTGATTAGAAATAAAAATTAATTAAAAATAAGTAGATCAAAATATATCAATTTTTTAAGTGGTTGAAAATTAAAATAATTAATTAAAAATAAAAATATGATAGTTAAAACTAAAAATACATAAATTTATTATATTTTTTTAATTTTTTACTTATAATATAATTTTTTACTTATAAAAAATAATTTTTTAATTGAAAAATTACTTTTCATTTATGAAAAATAATTTTTATCGATAAAAATTTAAAATATACTAATTAAAATCATTACTCTTATATATGTGTTATAAAATATGTCATAAAATATATTTATTTACTTTTCTTTGCAATGTATGAATATAATAAAGGTAATTTTTATTTGATGTATGGATTTATTTAATAAATTATATACATAAAACAATAATACAAATTATGTCACATGACAAAGTCACATTATTTAATTTCAATGGAAACAAGTAGGTATTTTTTTTTATCTTAAATAAAAATGCAAAGCTAATTTATTATTGTAAATGAAAATATAACATTGATCTTTTATTTCACATAGTTATAATTTGATCCTAAATTAAAACACACATTTGATGGGGAAGAAGGGGTGGTGGCTTTTAAGTATTATTTAATTGAATGTGGTCTGAAAAATATAAAAATTGATGTAAAAGTTGATGTACCATAATGTAAATGTAGTTTTAACTTATATTTTCTATTTTTATGTAAAATAAGTAATATATATGATGGTGTCTGTCAGTATTGAAATCAACAGTAAATTACTTTGATACGAATGCAAATCACTTAAATCATCTTCAAAATTATTTTACACTGGTGTAAAATAACTTTACACATGTACAATCTTATTTTGCATCTGTGTAAAGTCACTTTGTACTTTCAAAATAATTTTACATAGATGTAAAGTAAGATTGTACCGATGTAAAATTAAATTTCAAGTGTTTCTTCACCTATGACAAATGATTTTATACTTAAAAGGTGATTTTTCACCGTAGGGTTTAGGGTTTAGTCTTTAGTGTTTATCGTAAATCCTAAATCCTAAACCTTAAACTCTAAGGTAAAAAATTACATTTTTAATGAAAAATCACTTCTCATATGTGAAATCATTTTCCATAAACCTAAATCCTAAACCCTTAATCCTAAACTCATAGGTCAAAAATACTTTAGATAGGTGTAAAATCACTTTGAACAGGTGAAACTATCCTTAGAATAATTTATCACACGTGGAAAATGAGATTACACCGGTACAACGATACCTTAGAATAATTTATCACTGATTTAAAGTTATTTATTACCTATATATTTTAAATTAAAATGATATGGTGATTATTTTGAATATAATAAAAATTAATATATAACAAACTTTATATTTTTTTATTTTTTACGTTAAATATTAATTATCAAATATAACTACATTCTCAACCTTATATAAAATAAAAAAATAATATCTTATGTCACTTTTTACGTTTCAAAGTAATTTCTCTATTTTTTTTAACTATTTAATTTTATTTTGATAGAATTTTACTTTGCTTCATGCATATTTTGATTAAAAAACAAGGATGGATTTTGTAGTGGTGATAAATTAGTTACGTGACCAGACACTTACGTTGCTTCCAGCTTGATGCTTTAATAAATAAAATATCCACGCGTGAGAGTAACATGGGACATGATTTTCGCTTTTACAGGTTACTTTCACACGCTGTATTTTAATCTATTTAAAATTACAATATATTAATTAAAAATAAAAATATAATTATTAAAAATAAAAATGTATAAATATATTTTATTTTTTATCTGATAAAAAAAATTTCACTTATAACGTAATTTTTTACTTATGAAAAATAATATTTTACTTTAAAAAATATTTTTTTAATAAAAAATACTTTTCTATAGATAAAAATTTAAAATATATTAGTTAAAATCATCACTCTCATCAATATATTACAAAATATATTATAAAATATATTTATTTACTTTTCCTCTTTATAATATATGAATATAATAGAGGTAATTTTTTATTTGACGTGAAATTTATTTAATAAATTATATAATTAAAAAATAATGAAAATATAAAATCTATCGCTACTCTAACAATTACCAGATGATATATGTATACATATTTTTTATTTTAAATAAAAACTTACAGGTACTTTTTGATTTTAAATAAAAATGTAAAGGTAATTTATTGTTATAAATAAAAGTATATCAGTGATTTTTTATTTATACTGCAATAATTTGATTTTAAATTAAAACATACGTTTGATTCAGTGGCGGTGGCTTTCAAGTATAATTTAATTTTACTTTGATACAATTTTATTTTACATCATATATATATATTTTGATTCAAAAATAATGGTGGATTTTTTAGTGGTGATAAATCTAGTTACGTGACCTGACACTTACGTTATATTTAGTAAGATACTTTAAATAAAGAGAATACCCACGTGAGAGTAACATGGGACATTATTTTCGCTTTTACACGTTATATTTTACATTAAAAAAAATATTTTTGCACTCATCCAAAGAAGGGAGTACAACAAGATATAAACCTCTCACCAGGGGAACCGCAAAAACGCAACCACATACGCGCCTGCCGCCAGCGAGTCACTACACAAGCACCGCGTGGTTGCTTTGTGTAATTTCTCCGAAAATTCCAGTATGTGGTGGTGAAGTGCTTAACCCCCACGTCTTTGACCTTTCCCCTCTTTGATTCGATGGGCAACGCCAACTCCCGTCCCCCACAAGACCCTTCTTCTCCTTCCACCACCGATACTTTTACCTCTCGTCCACTCTCCTCTCAACTACAAGACAGCACCAACGCGAACAACGCCACCATCCACAACATAGACTCCAAGAACCACCTGTCACCCATGGATGCGCCCGATTCTTATTCTTCTGCGTCGTCCTCCTCTTTGATCCGGTGGCACCATCTGGATCGCTCAAGATCCATCCATCACCACCACCACCACCACCACCACCAACAACAACAACAGCAGTCTTGGCTGGCCGACCCAATCAAACCCCCCAAGCAGCAACCAACCCCCTCGGAGGACCGTCACCGCCACCAAAACCCTTCCTCCCCTCTCCGCCGATCCTCCACCACCACAGCCCACCGCCGATCCACCAACAAGATCTACGGCCCTCCGTCGGCGAAGAAGGTGGTGACCTTGTACTTCACATCGCTGCAAGGGGTCCGGCGCACCTACGACGACTGCCGAGCGGTGCGATCGGTCCTCCGGTGCTTCCGGGTGGCGGTGGACGAGAGGGACCTGGCGATGGACCTCTCCTACCGAAGGGAGCTGCAGGGCCTCATGGGCGGGAGGCCCTTCAACCTGCCGCAAGTGTTCATCGGGCGCAGGTGGGTGGGCGGCGCCGAGGAGATCCGGAGGATGCACGAGGACGGGGAGCTCGCCAAGGTCCTTGAGGGCGTCGACCTCCTCGAGAACCCCGCCTTCGTCTGCCACGTGTGCGGGGGCGCCAGGTTCGTTCCCTGCCTCAGGTGCAACGGCAGCAGGAAGGTCTTCGTCGAGGAGGACGACCAGCTCAAGCGCTGCCCCGTCTGCAACGAGAACGGCCTCGTCAGGTGCGTCAATTGCTATTAACATATAGCCACCCACAAAAAAAATAAAAAATAAAAAACAAAAACAAAGAAAGAAAACTCGATTCGATTCTACCATATCATCTCATCTGCGAAGTTCCGAAACGGTGGATGGATGGTAGAGAAATTGGTGCCCTAACAGATTTGGCCTGTGTCGTGGGAATAAAAGAAAAGATTCAATATTTCCACGGGTGTTGTAGGCGGCTGTTTGTCGATCCTGTCGTCCGATCTATCCATTTTCCTGGTTGTTTTGATGGGATGGATAATGGTAGATGGAAGAAGTTGAATAGAGTTGAGTGCTATGTGCTGCTGATGCTTTGTTCTTTTGTGTCTCGGTGGGAAATCTGTATCGTTTCCTTCCTACCTTTGGTGTATTCTGTGTGTGTGTCTGTAATTGGTTTGGGTTGCTGCTGCTTTCTTCGTGCAATGTTGGCTTGGTTGTGCGCCTGTGTGTCTTTCTCAGGGCTAATGCGTCTGATTGTGTACAGAAAGATAGTTCAGTAAATAATAAATAAAAAGAGATTTGGGGTTTCTGTTTCCCTAAGTTTGTGTTCTACTGCTACAAGTTTGTTTCCCCCTGTTGTATTGTATGGATTTGTTCTGAACTTGTGAGTTGAGGGATTCATTCCTCTTTTTTGTTTTTTAATAATAGAGGACGAAGCCGTGTTTCCCCCCCTTTCTTGGATTTCTGCGTAAAGAGTTGGGTCTTATCGTGGCTGGAATTCCAATCAATATTACTCATTTGAGTAAAGAGAAAGGGGATATCTATCTATGATTGGCTAGTTAGCTCATTCTATCTATCTTTGAATTTACGCCTCTAGCCAGAGGAAAGGAAGGAATAAATGCAGCTGTGAGTTTCTGATTGCTCGGGGGCGTTTCGATGCGGTATGTTAGCAGGTGTGATGACTCCATCCATAACTCAAGCCCGAACGCATCCCAATCTGGATTTTGGAGAAGCAAGCAGCAGCAGCAGCACCACCGCCGCCTATTCCTCGTCGCCTCTCCTCCTTTACACACATCAAATGCTGCATTCCAACGCCCATAGCACGTAATCATGTTTGGATTTTGTGGTTTAGCAAAACCTGCATGCTCCAATCGCCTTAAAATGCCGCCTGAAGGCATGTCATGGAACAATGCCTTAGATGAATTGAACTCTTGTGCTTTTTGGCTGGTTTCTTCCAATCTGATATCACCCAGCATTTTCTAAACAACATGTGCTGACCATCTTCATGTTGTATTTTGAAGTGCCTATTGCAATTGGCGCATTTTTAGAAAGCTGTTTCAAAAATCCTCGTCCTCGTGGCTTTCCCACATCCCAATTGCTAGCCTTTCCCTGGTAAGGCAATTTTGTCAGGTCGTTTAAGGGTTAGCAATCAGTTAAAGAATGGACCATGTATACTTCTTAGATGATGCGCTGAAAAAAAGTTACAAGGTCAGCTCATGCGAGCTGCAACTCTGGCAGGCTGCACGATTTTTTTGATACATAATAATTCCAACAAGTAGACACCATCAGTACCTTGTGTGCTAATCTAATGTGCCGAGCCTACATGGGAAAATGCATGCTTCAAAATGGTTTGTTTTAATCTCGGTAGATGAACTAGCTCTGGCATCCGTCGTTGTTAACTATCAGCTTGGAGTTCATTTGGATGAATGGATCGTTTTGTCTCTTTCATGCGCCCAGTGTTCTAGATAGTTTCACATGTATCGTACTTCTCTCTAACTTCGATGATAATAGAAGTGAGGTAATTTCCCGTTTTTTTTTTATTTCCTCGAGTAACCCGGTAACATATTACTCGTACTGGCCAGAAAACATGGAGGATGCCCATCAAGTTCACGTAAACCGTCGACACAGCACGGGAGAGGACCTGAACACTCCTACCACACCAGTCTCCTACAATAAGTTCATGTCTTGATCCCGTTCGATACAGCCCGTTGTTCCTCTCTTGCTGGTGGAACCAAACCGTAGCCATAAGCACCCCACAAACAGGGGGTCATGAATACTCCGTCTTGATGTGGACCAAAAACCTTCCATAGGTCCAAGGGAAGCCCAAGTAGATCTCCAGACGGCAATTGAGAAGTCACTGAAGAAGAAAGGACGATGTACTTCCGCATTCACCCAAGGTTTGCATCCTCTAATCTCTCACGCACGCTACCCGTTCGACACATTGTTTAGGATCCAAATAAGTCCCTGGAAATCATTACCTTTCCGCCGACTGTGGATCATGTCCCATGCAATCTTTTCGGAAAAAAAAAAAAAAAATTGTAACACCACTATGAAGGGAACCATCAGGCCTCGTCGGCCACTGCCAAATGCCATATACTGAGAATATGTCATCCACCTTCTCTTTGAAAGGAACCAATGACTTCCAACAAGCACCATCTCATCACGTTCACGGGGTCGTAACGCAGAGATGCCCCCATACATACCTCTTGCATCCAGCGGCTCCGAATTGAGTCCGATACACGATTTAGTCGCCACGGCCTCTTTGCAGCATGGTTAGTGGCTAAATCTAGTGGGGAATGTGAAGCTTAGCCCCCCTCCCAATAAGGTCTACAGACCTAATGCCATGCAACCAGATGGATTTCTCTATTCAACAACAATTCTACTGCCAACTTTGCTGCATCCTTTAGTGCCTTGATCGGACCAATGGTAGCACCAGAGCCAATATGAAACCTTCCACCACCTCTCTATTTCTTTTTTTCTCTCTTTCCCGAGAGGGAGAGAGTCTACCTAGGAACGCCCAATTAATCTACTTTAGTTGTACCCCAGCACAGAGAGTTCCGCATCTTCCTTTCCCCTTGAACGTGGGCGTTCCCAGGTGGATGGTGGCTGGCCTTCTTGCCAACACCCCAAGATCCGTAGCATGCAGCCCTTGTTTGAATTTAGTCTTGACCCCCACTACCGACCCCCTCGCCCCAACCAACTTTCCGGATCTCGATACCCCTTGTTCTTGTAACCCATCCAAACCGTTGAAGATAAGCTATTGAGTTGGGTTATTTGGGTAAATGAATTGCACTCGACCCAATCGCAGTATTTGTTCCGGAATTAGGTTGGTTAGCGGAGCCAATATCTTTAAGCCAACACACACAAAAACTTGAACTACTAATAACCTGTGATTGGCACTAATCTCTCACAATCCAAATTCTCGAAGTACATATTATGGTGGTTAATCCTAATCATCTTTTGTGTACAAATTTGCCATTGCAGTTTTAGGTTATTTTTACACGAAATGATTCTAACTATTTTTAGCAGTAAAGGATGCTAATATAAATGTAAAATAGCTTGTTTATTGGTTCCATTCAAGGCAACTAAACCTTATTCCAATTATAAAGTTTATTTTTCTTTAATCTCTATAAATATCGCTTATTGATATAATCTTAAAAGAATATTGTTTGTACACGTATATACATTAAAGAACTTTAAACATTCAGTAAGACATTTGTAGATTAGGCTAACCATCATGATCCTCTAACCTTGGTTTGGCATGAGCAAAATTTGATTTTCAGGCAACCCACTTGACCCAAACTAGTCACCCAAATAACTCTACCTGAGGTACTTCAATTGAGTCACCAAGTGTCACCTTATCAACCAAAATATAATTCAAGCCAAACCAAATAACTCGAATTCACCCAAATTAATCAATTGCCCACCCCTACTTTAACTTGAAAAGAAGCAAGAGCACACGTTCATGACTAAAGGAAAAAGAAGAGGGTACAGGAGGTCTCCCTGCCTTAATTCGCTTGAGGTGTTTCAAAAATTTGTTGGGACCTCATCGACCGATGTAGAGTGCATCCCCTGGTCTCGGAGATATGGTGGAGGAACATGCTCCTAATAGAATCAAAAGCTTCTTGAGATAGCAAACTCTAGGTGCCAAACTACCATCATTGAACTTATTCATAAACTCATGTGCAAATAGCAAACAATCAGAAATGAGAAACTGTCAATATCTTGGAAATGATCTTGTAACGAGTATCACAACATATGATAGGCCTATAATCCTTCAAGGATCGGAATTGAAGTGTGCCTTTCTATGCAGAAGTTTGCCATGTTGCCATTCACCAAGTCTGGTTGTGGAGATTTGCTTGAGCAGTGAATCCACAGGCTAAGCATACAAAGAGTTTTATCATGCAAGAAAAGTTCTATCAGATTATCCTAAAATGCACAAATTCTTAGAAGACGAGAATCTCCGCAAGTATTGTTACAAGTCCAAATACTTCATCCAACCGTCCTTTCCGTGGGTGCATCAACACTTGCGGCACTCTCACCCTTACTCCCCAATTCCTAGATTTACCATTCGGAGTTTAAGGGCGGTTGTTAGTTTCAGATTTTTCTACGTATGAAGACATGTTCGATTTTTTCCTTTGAAAAGAAGTATATGATTTTCCTTCGGCGGGGGAGTGTAGCAGCAAAGGCCTTGCAACTTGTGGACGTTTGATAATTGTCGTGATGTAACAGCACCATCTATCGCCCCACCTCTGGCTCATGCGCGCTCACGTGGAAAATTTTGAGTAAGCGGTATGGAACCTAGTAAAAGTAGAATGGGGTTGAGTATTAAAACACGTGTTAATAACGTATTTTCTAATACGTGGCTCCTACTCATGTCTACATTGAAAGAATCATTTGATTAAAAATTAAAATCAATATATTAAAACTTAAAGTCAATTGATTTAAAATTAAAATATATTTATTGAAAGTTAAAATCACCGAATGATTGATTCAATTAATTAAAAATAAATATATATATCGATATATTTTACCTTTCATTAATATCTATTCAAAATAATTTTTTATCAATTTAAACATCTAAATACATCAATTAAAAATAAAAATCACCTATAAAAAATAATTCTTTACTTAAAAAAGTTAATCTTTATAGATAAAAAATCAAAATATATTAATCGTAACTAATTTCTCTCACCCTACTTACAGGCGTACATTTCTTTACTTTAAAGCAAGTAAGTAGAATAAGAGGTGTGGGTTGGGTAGAAATATAAAATGCGGCATAAGACAGGTGGCTGGTCAAGAGACGTGAGTGGGAAGCGCGGCATTGGGCAGTTTGGCGTTGCCAACTATGGCGTGTGGTCGAAGATATTTGTACGGAAATTCGTATACGTGAGTTTCCTTCCTTGCCCTTCATTTTCCTTTTTTTTTTTTTGACTTTTTGATTTCGTTACTATATATATATATATATCAGATCTCTGGTCATCTTCAATAAATATACTTAATTAGTAAATATTATCTTTGATTAATGATAAGATTATTACACAGAAGCCATATGTTCAATTGCCACCGGAAAGAGGGGCGATCACATGACTAATCGTTAGTGGGAGGAATTAACAAAAATAAGATCACGTAGATTTTAGATGAAATAATTCTTGTTAATCTTAATTTATCTGATTTCATTTATTTATCGCTATTTCTCACATCACAAAATCCATTCAAATTTTATTCTAATATACAAAGAAAAATGCTTCACCATGCAATCCTCCGAAGGCCACGTCCAACCACGTCTCTTGACGAGTCACCCTTCCCAATAGCATCTCATGTTCGGTTTTCAATCCCACCTAACTCATGCCCCTTATTCTATTTTTACTTAATCTATATCCCTTGTTCGAAATGTTTCCCATTCATATTACCCTTGTTTATTGCCACGGTATGCTGGGAGTTGGAAATCGCACCACTACTATTGCGAATCCATCGCATGGTTAGGATTTGTTGGAACGATCCAAATCCAAGTAATATTTTATTAAACAATCTCAAAAAGGTAACAAATAAAAATAAAAAAAATAATAGCCACAAGGTCAAAATGGAATACCACGATTAAGCACTACGTTGGCTAGTGAATTAAAAATATTAAGAAATCATCACATCTAACCTAACTATAAGGATCAAGCAATATCTTTATCAATATTCAAGATCAACTATAATTTCTTTTATATTATTATCGTCAAAAGTGTCACAATAATGAAACTAATGAGCAAAATGGTCAGTAATCCTTAGGACAAGAAAATGTGAAAATCATAAAAATATTCATATTATCAATGACATTAAAGAGTCATTAAAATTAATTTGTTAGAGACTTACAAAAGTAATCTTTAGAGGTCATCCCACATGGTTCCTCCCTATTTAATCTTAAGAGTTTCACATTATTTTATTACGTTAGGTTATCCCTTGAAATCACACCGCTATATGTCCCACTCTTACCTCTAACTATTTTCACAAAGTATCTTCTTTAATTTAAAAGTTAAATTCATTTATTTAAGTTACGTGAGAGCTGCATATATCAAGTGATACATTCAAAAAGGACATCAGTTGAGTCCTATCTTACCGTTTGAATTTCTTATAATCTCAATATACCTCTAAAAAGTGTTGCTGTTTAGACTAATGGGCGATTCTTACGAATTAAAAATAAACAGCCCTTGTAGATTGAACAACGAAGGATCCTCACGGATTAAAAGACAAATTAATAATCCCTTTCCGATCGGGTGTCATCTAATTATTACTTTTGTTATCTATCTATTGTTTCAATGAATATCTTCATGAAAAGTACACTTCCATGTAGCCATTCATTAATAACTTTTCATTTATTTACTTATTTTATTTAATTTTTAATTAAGTAAATAGTACCTATTTTACCCCATGACCGTCAAGATCACATTGAGTGATACCTAAGGTTCATAATTTAACTCATAACAGATGCGTTACTTACACATCAGGTAGATGTAAATATGCAAGGAAAAAAACTTGGGTATAAAAAGTGGCGTCTTCCCCCGCCCTTTTTTCCTTGTTTGAAATCCAAGAAGGGGATATTCAATTTTAATTAATTTAGATACAGGATATGTGGGATAAATTTTACATATAATATCTCAATCCCAACTTAGTTTATTTTGAACTATCTTGACGTTAGCTACCATGGGCACATTTTAAGTAATTGAGATAATTTGTAAATGGGTTAAATAATTAGTTTGCATTGTTTAATATTCAACACTACTAACATTTTAGTCCCACATCAAAATTCAAGACTACAAATCAATTAAATACATCATTGTTACCAACTATGATTGTGCATGTCATCCCTCTACGTGTTCATTACCACCTTGAATGGTTGTGAAAGCAAACCCGTTGCTTTATATCATGAGTTTTTTTTTTTGTTCTTTTAATGCTTACTTAGAGCCTATGGAGTGCCGTTCTTTTCAAACATATATTAGATAGGGATTTTTGCATTCAACATGATATCTATATATATCATAAAAATTAAGGAAAAGAGATTCGACAACATATTTAACAACTCTTGAAATTTCTATATAAGCCAAGGTGCTCAAACTAGTCCATACATGTAAATAAATTTAAGTAATCTGACTCATGTAATAAAAAGAATCAAATCAGACAACCAAATAAACCAAAATGCATGTGGGACAAAAGTATAGTTATAATGGCTATCAGGATTTCGCTAAGCAATTAAATGTCGTGTGGATGATAGTAATTGAAGCAAGCCTCGTACTGTTGATACATATAAATCAAAATTTCATTCGATGAAAATAATCATATTTCCTCCTACATGGATGGGACTAACAAGGATATATTAATAAAAATGAATTAGAAACAAAACCTTAATCTAACGGTAGTTTCCATTGTACATTTGACAAATCAAAATATGTAGATTGAAGGTTAATAAGTGGGCTTGTGAACCGCCACCAATGTCACACCACTGGGACTTTTTCGAGGCCATCACCTGAGCTACCTTTGGTACCTTGTCAAATTTGTCAACGATATTGATAGAATAGAGTTTGGAGAAAGCGATTCTCCAAGTTCACGGTGTGCACCTTTATGTGACTTGGGATAGAAAACAATGACAGGTGATATGAGATCAAAAGAATCAAAGTTTATCGGTGGTGGCTGCTGAGCAACATCCAACGGAAGGAGAGTAAATAGTGAGATATTTATTTAATGCTTACTATTAGTAGATGATGTTCTTGAAGGAAGTGTTAATTGCATAACCTATGAGTTCCAATAATTTAGTTACTATTTTTAGGTAGTGGTAATTGCAAAGATATCCTCAAAGACCTTTATCTACTTTTCATTTATTTGTTCTTTCTGTTTCTTTTTTTTAATTCAATTTTTAAAGAAGTGAAATTTGCCATAGTTAAACTATCAACATCATTCGTGGCATTCGTTCCATGATCTAACCACCACAAAACCAAAAGGTCACTACAGTGCGTGTTAGGATATATGGTTCACAACTGTTGAGGTTTACCTGTACTAGCACGTTCTAAATTATAATCTCAGACGTTGACCTTCACCATAATCTATAGAAGAAATATGTTCACAATATATGAATATCTGTATATGTATGTGTAAGTATACGTGGGTTAGGAGACGACACACAAACATAGGAAGAATGGTGATGCTTATTATTTTACCTACAGGTATCGTTTCAAACTATAATCAATCGATACTAATATTATGGGCTTCAAATTACATCTTAAAGAGCCATTTCTGGCCCTCTATCAAGAAGATTAAATCTTCAATGATATGTAGATGATGGAAAATTGACCATCATTGATGCAGCGTGTTACAACTTGATTTTTAGATTCTCACAGGATTTGAGATCAACTCGCTTTAACTAATCTCAAGATCTACTCGTCTAACGAGAAATAATCAAAAGTAGGAAATAAATCACAATCACACATGCAATATAACTAAGTAGAAGAAAAAATGAGAAGTAAATGAACAACAAAACTAAAAGTCTCAATAAGTAATACATGCCATTATAACAACAAAGTGGAAAAGAAGACAAAAAGTTATAGGAATAGTAAAATAAATGCCTAGTACTCACTACAATAGCAGAATATTAAAGAGTTGGAAAGAAACGACTACGGCTAGGCTCGGTTGGGTCCAACATCTTCTACAGCCAGAAACTTGGGCTGCTCAACTCCTGGTCCTGAACAGGATTATGAAAAGATAGAGTTAGCAAACGTTGAGTAGAGTGATGTTTATATTATTTATGTGTAAGTAAAGTAAAACAAGTAACCAGGTTTTATTCTCATTTATATTTATCTCATCTATGTATTTTCGGTTTATTTATTTCACAAATGATCCAAGTATTTCTTGATCTTGCTTGTTCCTCGTGGAAACGATTTTGATTGCAGTCTTTTCCATTGAGTAGAAGGTACACGTGGTGCTCTCCTGGTCGGGAGAGTCCCCCGCAGTAGTCCTACATTCAGTCAATCACCCCGAGGTCACTGTCGCAACGTAGCGATGACTACGACACGTGTGATAAGTGCGTGGGTAGCTACCCTATACTGGCACGTGGTCAGTCGTTTCCGCTAGCGGGTACGCCTAAAGTACAACACGGAACAGTATAGGGCATTGCCTTATTAGAACAGGGGTCTCACCCCTTAGAACCAAACAGGGATCTCGCCCCTCTACAGTCCAAGTACTCTCGTCTGACTACCCCGGTTTGCCCAGATGACCTAAAAGTCGGTGTAGGTTGGCTAGTCCTAACCCCAGGCTCCGTGGGGCGGCTAGCTCCCTCCATACACTAGTAGCACACCTCGGTATTACGTACGCGAGGGCCAAACAGGAGTCGGTGTATAGTGACCAGTCCTACCCCAGGTCTCAACCCAAGGGGTGGCTGGCTCCCCCTCTACACTAAAAGGGACAATCATGTTGGTGCTAGAGCACCACGATCATTTATATTGATGATAACAAAATACGTGTCTTTTAACATTTGCATTTGAGTTCTAGTTTTCAGGTCAAATTGTAAATAGAGACAAGTTCGAGCTCGCATCCATGGCAGATTGGAGGAGCTGGACAAAGGTGGAGGAATTTCGCGATGAGTAAAAGTTTGAAGAATGAAGGAGATGAAGAATAGAATAGATTTCATTTTATCTTGTTCTATGTAATTTTATTTCTTTATTTTTCTCTTTATTTTTGTCTTAGCTTGTATGTTAAAGAGCTTCAAAGAACCCTTAAAGTAGTCCTACGAACACCTGTACTATCTTAGGATACTTAGGTTTTCCATAGAGAACTTAGAAAACTAAAATAGGGATCAGACAACCTTTTCAGACGTGTAATCTAAATTTCAGACGTCTGATAAAAACTTTAAGACGTCTAACTGTTGATTTAGACGTCCGATTATTTAGGTTGGACTCAGTTAGTTTTGTCTGATGAAATCAGATGTCCAAACCTTAGTCTAGACGTCTTAGGAAACGTCTGATGCCTTTGCCAGACGTCCAATTAGTGGACTGTTGGCTCCATTGGCAAATATTGAGGGGATGACTGTTAGCCTCGTATCTGACGTTCGTAGAGGACCCCAGACGTTTGATACATGAATGTTTTGCCTCGATTGACCCAAAATCTTCCTTCAGAGATTTTATAGCCGTTAGACTCGTTGGGAATCCATTTCCATAGAAAAAATAGGTTTCCAGACGTCCAGACCTTGTGCCAGACATCCTGTGTGCCATCTAATTGACATACACTAGAACCTTATTTAGGTCTGATTCAAATCAGGAAGGAAACCCGCTTAAAACCAGATGTCTAACTTAGTTCCCAGACGTCTTAAATGGGTTTTCAAACGTCTTAAATGGGTTTTCCAGACGTCTGATGCCAGGATCAGACGTCTGATGACCCTGTCAGAACCATGATTATTTCTGACTACGGCCTTATTCTCTTTGGCTTTGCACCCAACGGCTATGGAAGCCTTCCAAGGCCTTCCAAAGCCTTCTTAGGCCCTCTATAAATAGAGGAGGGCCTCTTGGCTTGTAAGATACACCAAGACACACTAAGAAAACCACTTTCCACATCTTTCTTGTCCAAGAGAAGTAGTTGAAGCTCTAGCTCTCTAGGCATTTGTTTCATATCTAGAGAGCTTCATCCCTTTGGGCATCTGCTCTTCCTCTGTGATTACAAGAGCGACAAAGCGTCGTCGCGTGGTTCACGCATCTGCGTTGTCACATCGATGCACTTCCGCTAAAGGGAAGTTTCCTAAGTCCTATAGAAGTTAGGTTTAAATATTTGAGGCTCTATTGGTTTTACTTTATATTGTCTTTGATTGGGTATTCACTTTGCGAATTCCCGTCTCCTTCGCGAGACAAATTCCTTCTTGTGAAAAGGTGTGTTGAGAAACACTACCCTCGGTATAAGTAGTGTGGTTGTAATTGAGGTTCAGTCACCCTCGTTTAAGTGACTGGGTTTAGTGGATTTGATCAACTATGTCGATAGGGAAATCCTAACTTGAGAGGGTTAGGTATTGGTTTTCACCTAGTTTGGGTTTCCACTTAAAAATACTTGTGCTCATTGTTGGTGCTAGAGCACCACGATCATTTGTTTTGATGATAACAAAACACGTGTCATTTAACATTTGCACTTTGAGTCCTAGATTTTAGGTCAATCGCAAATGGATACGTGATTAGACGAAGTTCGAGCTCGCATCCAGGACGGATTGGAGGAGCTCAATGGAAAACAGAGGAGATTCGCGAGGAGCGATAGATTGAAGAAGGAAGGAGATGAAGAATAGGATAGATTTCCTTCTCTTGTACTCCTTGTATTTTTCGTTTCTTCTGTTGCTATTTATTTTGTTACTTAGATTCATGTTAAAGAGTCTCAAAGTACCCTAACAGTAGTCCTAGGAACACCCGCACAACCTTAGGATACTTAGGTTTTCTGTAGGATACTTAGAAAATCAATATAGGGTTCAAACAGAGTTTCCAGACGTCTAATTCCCAAATCAGACGTCTGATAAAGTATTTTAAGACGTATGACTGTTGTTTTAGACATCTGATAACTATTAGGCTGGACTTAGTATTCTGTCTGATGAAATCAGACGTCCAGACCTTAGTCCAGACGTCTTAGAAGACGTCTGATGTTTTTGCCAGACGTCCAATTAGTGGACCGTTGGCTCTCTTAGCAAACACACAAGGATATGACCGTTAGAGCCTTATCAGATGTCCATAGGACTTTCCAGACGTCTGATAATTGACTGTTTTGCCTCAGCTGACCCAAAATCTCTTCTCAGAGATTTTCTAACCATTGCAACGTTTGGAAATTCATTCCCACAGAAAAAGTAGGTTTCCAGACGTCTAGACATAGTGCCAGACGTCCTATATGTCGTCTGATGGACTTGCACAAGAACCCTGTTTAGATCTGATTCAAGTCAGGAAGGAACCCGCCTGAAATCAGACGTCTTAAAGTGAACTTCCAGACATTTGATGATAGAATTAGACGTCTGATAAGCCTGTCAGAACAATGATTGTTCCTGATTTCGGACTGATTCACTTGGGCTTTGCACCCAACGGCTATGGAAGCTTTTCTAAGCCTTCCAAAGCCTTCCTAAGGGCTCTATAAATAGAGGGGAGCCTTTGACACACCAACACACACCAAGAGAAACACACGACACACCTAAGCAACTTAGTTCCACTCTTTTGTGTCCAAGAGAAGCCCTTGCTCTCCAAGCTCTAGTTCCATTCATCTTGAGAGCATCAAGCTTTGCGCACCCGCTCTCCCGCCGTAGTTCACGAGAGCGAAGTTGCGTCGTCGCGTGGCTCACGCATTGCGTCATCAACTCGACGCACTCCTTGCAAAGGGGAGTTTCCTAATTCCTATAGAAGCTAGGTTTAAAATTACTTTGTTGGCTCTATAGGATTACTTGTTTATTTTATCTTTGTTATTTGGTTGGGTATTCGCTTTGCGAATTCCCGTCTCCTTCGCGAGACAAAATCCTTCTCGTTGAGAGAAGGGGTTGAGGTACGCTACCCTCGTCTAAGTAGCGTGGTTGTAATTGAGGCTGAATCACCCTCGCTTTAAAGTGATTCAGTTTAGTGGATTTTGATCAACTTGGTTGATCGGAAAATCCTAACTCGAGAGGGTTAGGTGGTGGTTTTCACCCGGTTTGGGTTTCCACCTAAAAATTCTTGTGTACTTTGTGCGATTGTCTTTTTGTGAGATTGTTTATTATTTATTTTCGCAATTATTACGTCACCCCTTCCTGGTAGGGAATCTACACTCATTGTGTGATTGCTTATTTTTGAGATTGTCTATTTTAATTCCGTAATTTCTTTTTATTACGTCACACATATCTCACCCCCTCCAACCAGGGAATTACAAGTCGCTCTCCTTGGTACCATGTACACAAGGGCCAACTCACTTCTCGTCTACATACCAGATTCCTTTCATATACAGGAGTTTTACTCCTAATTCCCCATAGGGTTCATGCTCATATTCATCTCATTATCAATATCCGGATCACACTATCCAATTCTCAATTTTCCATCACATACAGGCAGCTCGTGTTTTCATGTTTAAAATAGTATCTCATAATTACTCTAATACCATTGCTAGCAATTCATTTTAAACATGCACTCAAGTAAACAGTATAGCTTAAAACAGGCTCATACATTTCTACCCTAAGGTTCATTCCACATCGTGGAGTTCGATCCAATTATTCCAAACAAGCACATTCTTATTTAAGTATTAACAACTAAATTAAACCACTCTACCAGGTATCACAGGAGGAATGAGGGCATACACCGCAGACCTCGTCGTCTCCATGGGCCCCAAATACGCCACCGGCTGGTAACCTGTACCAGCAACTAATTTGCATTAGACGAGTCAAAACAGTAGATACTTTACACTAACACGTAGAGAAACTCAAACGAAAAACAATGATACTTCGTTTGCGGAAATCCGATTCCGTTTCGACCCCGAATGGGCCAAAAACACTCATACTGTCCAAGATCAGACGTCTAGGACTAGTCCCAGACATCTTAAATGACATCAGATCTTACCTCTCACTTCCTACGGCTGCCTCAGATGTCCAGACTCCTCTGCAATCATCTGAGGAGAATTCCAGACGTCTGACCTTCCTTCTAGTTGTCTGGAAGTGCCGTCGGATGTCTGGCGATGTGGTCAGACATCCAAAACTGCTTGGAAAGGCACACTGCACGCCTTTCCAACACCCTGCACCTGCATACGAAATCGCAAACCTGTTTTCAGCCAGACATTCTTGCGCTATAGTTTGCATGGCGGAAAGTAGCACGGGGAACACGTACCTCCACGCGACAATATGCTTTCAGATGTCCGGAGCTCCGAACGTCCTAATGCCTCTCCAGACGTCTGGTCGACTCTCCAGATGTCTGATACTGGAAGACTTCCAAGATCAGGACCTCCTCCGTGATGCTGCTTTCCTCGTAGTGCCGCTCGCAGCACGCCGCAACAGCATCAGCAGCTGCAAAGGGTCGGGAGGCCACCTCCCCGAGCCCTCCTCTCACGCGTGCCCGCCGCTGCTCACGCAAGCTCCTCCGAGCTTTCGCACGAGCTCCTTTGAGCTCCGCCGAAGCTCTCCAGCCTTGGTCCTCCCTTCACGTTCTTCCTCTCTCTCCCTCTCATTCTCCCTCGCTCACCCCCCCCTCTCTCTCTCCCTCACCCTCACCACGGCTGCACAAGGACGACGGCTAGAGGTGGCGGTGGCTCGAGTGGTGGGGGGTGGTGTGTAGATAGGGGGTCTAAATAGAGAAGCATTAGGGTTTCGAGTGAGAGGGTCGAGAGGAGAGAGAATGGTTCGCACACTGCGCGCGCGTGGAGAAAAGGTAAATTTTGATTTTTCCCACTTTTGGACGTTCGGACCTATGTCCAGATGTCTGATTGATACTCCAGACATCTTATCCGACTAAAAGGGTGGCGGGTCATTTCAACATAACAAACTTAAAGGAAGTTTCATCCCCGAAACTTGGGCTACGTACAGTGCGGAAAAAGTAATGTAAAAACACAACAAACTTGGACCAAAGTAGGTCCGAAGAGACGTACCCTCAAAAAGCTCTGGGTACCGTCTCGCATTGCCGCCTCAGGTTCTCAAGTCGCCTCTTCGTACCGCTGGCTTCTCCATAAAACCTTCACCAGTGGTACCTGCTTTCGTCTTAGACTCCGGATGGCTCTGTCTAGTATCTGTACTGGCCTCTTGGGATAGGTCAGGTCGTCTCCTACATTGATGCTCTCGTGGCTCAAAACGTGACTGTGATCGACGACGTACTTCATGAGGTTAGACACGTGGAACACGTCGTGCACTCCAGAAAGCTGGGGGGAAAGGGCAAGCCGGTAAGCAATGGGTCCTACCCGCTCCAGGACCTTAAAGGGTCTCACAAACTTCGGTGCAAACTTCCCTTTCACCCCAAGATGCTGCAAGCCCTTCATGGGTGAAACACAGAGAAAGACGTGATCTCCAACCTCGAACTGCATCCCTCTGCACTTCTTATCTGCATAGTTCTTCTCTCTGCTCCTGGCAGTGCTGAGTCGTCTGTGAATCTGCTCTATCACCTCCTAACTCTACCGGATCAGCCTGGGACCAACCTCCCACTTGGTCCCCACCTCGACCCAACTCAAGGGTGCAGTACACTTCCTCCTGTACAGAGCCTCGTAAGGTACCATGCCAATGCTCGAATGGTAGCTGTTATTGTATGCAAACTCTGCCAGGGGTAAATGCTCCTCCCAAGAGCCTCTCCAGTCTAGTACACAAACGCGCAGGAAGTCCTCAAGTGTGTATATCGTGCGCTCTGACTACCCATCGATTTAGGGGTGGTAGGTTGTACTGAACCTCAGATGCGTCCCCAAGGCTCATTGGAACTCTGCCCAGAACTGAGAAGTGAAATGAGTATCTCTATCAAATACAATCTCGCGAGGGACTCCGTGTAAACGCACCACATCCCTGATGTACCGCTCTGTTAGCTATGCTAGCCCAAAAGTGACTCGGATCGGCAGGAACCGTGCCGTCTTCGTCAACCGATCTACTATCACCCAAACTTCGTTGTGTCCCCGCTGGGTAACTGGTAGACCCACCACCAAATCCATGGTGATGCTCTCCTACTTCCACTTTGGCAGAGGAAGTAGCTGCAATGGCCCTGCAGGCCTCTAGTGCTCGGCCTTCACCTGTTGGCATACCAAACACTGCTGAACAAACTCACCAACATCCCGCTTCATCCCTTTCCACCAAAAGTCGCGTCGTAAATCATGGTACATCTTTATGTTCCTGGGATGTATGGTGAACCTGGACCCGTGCGCCTCGGTCAGGAGCTCTCCCAATAACTCCTCGTCTCTAAGAACTCATAGGCGTCCCCTCATGCGCATTATCTCTTCTGAGAAGGAAAAGTTTCCTGGGTCCCCCGTCAGCACCCTGTCTCGTAGTGTCTGTAGGTATGGGTTGGCCATCTGCCCTGCGATGATGTGGTCTTTCAGCTCCGGTTGTGCCTGTCACGTCACTGTCACTACCCCATAGTATCCCTGTGACTCCCAGGGTCGCCAACTGCCCACCTCCTCCATGAGTCTCCAACTCTGCTCCTGTAAACTAATCAAGTAGGTGGGCGTCTTTCAGCTCAAGGAATCGGCCACCACATTGGCCTTCTCTGGATGGTAGGAGATGCTATAGTCGTAGTCCTTCAGGAACTCTAACCAATGTCTCTGTCTCATGTTGAGTTCCTTCTGGTCAAACAAGTACCTGAAGCTCTTATAATCTGTGAAGATCTTGAAAGTCTCACCATAAAGGTAGTGCCTCCATGTCTTCAGCGCGAAGACAATAGCTACCAACTCTAAGTCATGGGTAGGGTAGCTATGCTCATGGGGTTTCAGTTGCCGCGAAGCATAAGAGACAACGTGACCCCGCTGCATGAGCACACCCCCTAACTCTTGCAACGAAGCGTCGGTGTAAACCATGAAACTGCCACTGCTGTCTGGAATAGTAAGTACATGAGATGTACTCAGTCTCTCCTTCAACTCCTGGAAACATGCCTCGCACTCGTCGGTCTAGGCGAAGGGCATGTCTTTCTGGATCAGCTGGGTCATAGGACGCGTAATCTGAGAGAATCCTCTGATAAACCATCGGTAATAACCTGCCAGTCCCAAAAAGCTGTGTATCTCTGTCACTGTGCGTGGCCTCTCCCACCTGAGTATGGCCTCAACCTTCGCTGGATCCACCACCAACCCGTCTCCTGAAATCACGTGGCCCAAGAAAATCACCTGTCTCAACCAAAACTCGCACTTGTTGTACTTGGCATACAGCCTACGTCACCTCAAGGTATCCAAGACCATGCATAAATGCTGTCCATGCTGTGCCTGATCCCGTGAGTAAATGAGTACGTCGTCGATGAACACCACCACAAACTGATCTAAGTATGGCCTGAAAACACGGTTCATCATGTCCACGAAGGCAGTGGGGGCATTGGTCAGTTCAAATGGCATGACCAAGAACTCATACTGCCCGTACTGGGTATGGAAAGTTGTCTTGGAGACGTCAGTCTCCCTGATCCTCAACTGGTGGTAACCTGACCTCAAATCTATCTTGAAGAATACTGTGGTGTCTCGCAATTGGTCAAAAAGGTCGTTGATATGAGGCAGCGGGTACTTGTTCTTGATGGTGACCCGATTTAGCTGTCGGTAATCGACACAAAGTCGTAGGGTACCATCCTTCTTCTTCACAAACAGCATGGGGGCTCCCCACGGGGATGCACTGGGCCTCACAAAGCCCTTCTCCAACAGGTCCTGTAGCTGTGACTTGAGCTCTCGTAGCTCAAGCAGTGCCATCCGGTACGGTGCAGTAGAAATGGGGCTGGTCCCCGGTACCAGTGAAATCTCGAACTCGATCTCACGCTCTAAAGGTAAACCTGATAACTCCTCCAGGAAGACATCGGGGTACATGCAAACCATTGGCATACTCCGAAGGTCAACCATGGGGCTAGGCTCTGCCACCACACAGGCCAAGAAGCCCTCACACCCCTAGCTCAAAAGCCTCACTGCCCGAAGCGCAGAAATGCATTTGAAACCTTTGTTCACCAGCTGATCGTGAAACTCAAAGGGAGGTAACTCCGTATGGAGAAGACGATCTTTCTTTCGAAATAGTCCACCAGGGCGTGATAAGAAGACAACCAATCCATCCCTAGGATCATGCCAAAGTCCTCCATCTGGATCACAATCAGGTCAGCTGGAAGGTTGTGTCCCCCTATGCTGACCTCGCAGTCCATGTAGATCTCGACTACAAACAACTGGCTACTTAGGCCTCTGATCACAAACGGATCATCTAACAGTACACTACAATGTCTCAAACTGACGGCAAAACTCGTAGAGATGAAAGAGTAGGTGGCGCTGGAATCAAAAAGTACGTACACTAATCTTCCAGAAATGGTAACCATACTTGCCATCACAGAACCTGAAGCCCTGGCATCTCTGTGTGTTAGGGCGTTGATATGCCCCTCAGCTCTCGGTGCAGACCAAGCGGCTACACTCTAGGTCGGGCGAGCAGCAGCTGGCTGGTACCCTCCTCGTGACTGCTGTCCTCCCCCACGTGCCTGGTGACCATGACTGCCAGCTAATCCTCCAACACTCAGTGCGGGGAGCATCTACTGTGCTTCGGCCCTAGATGGGCAGTCCCTCCTGATGTGGCCCGACTAGCCACACTGGTAGCAGAGGGGTACACGACCTCCTCCCTCAGTAGGTCCCTGCTAGTGGCTGGGCGGGGGTCCGGTGCTGGCAACTAACCCCTATCTGGGGCCCCCAAAGGCCACCGGTGGCCCCGTAGAATGAGACGGCTCTCTTGCGGGTGTCGTGTGCCTCCTCTCCCAACGACCCTGTGAGTACTCTGGTTGGTAGGGCCTCTTCCATCTGCCATCAGTGTCTTGCGCAGCTGGGTTGGTCTCCTCGTAAGTCATGGCCGCCTCGACCATGCATGAGAAGGTGGACAGCTTCAGGAGTTTGACATACCCCCAAATCGTAGGTCAGAGCCCCACCGTAAACCTCCATAGGCACTCCTCAGTAGAGACAGCCGTCGGGGCGAAGTGTGACAACTCCAAGAAATGCGTGCGGTATGCTAACCGTCATCGCCCCCTGGCGGAGAGTGTGGAACTCCCACCTCCTCTGGTCCTGCCAGGTCTGCGGAAAGTACTGCTCGCAGAAGAGAGCCATAAACTAGTCCCACATCGCCTCTCCCGTCCTGGCCTCTGATTGCCCTCCACCACCTGTGTGCTGCACTCTCTAGCTGGTATGTGGCAAAGGCTATGCGGCACTCCACAGGAGGGTGAAGGGTGTCGAACACCTTCTCCATCTGCTCCAACCAATCCTCTACCTCAGACAGGCTCTCATCCCCCTTGAAGGAGGAGGCTTCAGCTTCCGGAACTGACCGTAAAAGCTCGTGGTGTAGCTGCAGCGGAGGAATAGGCATACCTCCAAGCAAGGAGGGATCATGCTCAGAAGTGTCAGAGGGTGGTGGGGGTGGTGGAGGATAACCCCCTCCCCCTCCTGCTCATCCAGCATTGCGACGGTCTCTCTATCCCACCGAGGACACCCCCTCCACGTCCTCAGGGAGAGGTGCCCGAGGAGGCTGCTGGAGCTCCTCCCGTACGATGTCTCTGATCAGCTAGGAGAGATCCTAGGCCTAAATGCCCGGGAGGTGGGGTGGGTCAACTGGTGCATTAAGTTTGGCACATCCGCCCCTTGATTGTGCAGCAATCATACGTCTTAATTGACCTAAATTAGGCTAGGACTTAGCATAAGTTAGGGTAATTCATGTATGCATAAGCATTATCTGCATCTTCACTGCTTTACTTTAGCTATGCATAAAATAATGTTATAATATGCTGATTAAGTGCATTATGTCGATTGCAGGTAATAAGCTGATCAGGAGCTAGATCTGGAGCTGGATCTAAAGTAGGATCTGAAGCTGGATCAGGAATAACGGGTGTTGCAGCAGAGCTGGAGCAGAAGACTTAGATTAGATGTAGGAATAATGATGTAAGGGAGTTAAGGTTTGCTATTCTATTAAGTAGGAATAAAGTAGTAAAATGTGAAGAGCTTAGGTCCATCCTAGCCATAGAATAGCCTAGAGACTTCCCCAAGCCTTAGCCACCCTTAGATTAGGTCACAACACCCTAGGAAGGCCCAAAACACTAGTTTCAACCCTTATCTGGATGTCCAGATGAATTATAGGACATCCAGAACCCTTAGCCAACTCCCGCACACCTTAAACCCACTTCTGCAGTATTATTAGATATCCAGACACTTGGTCAGATGTCTAATTTTTGCAGAATACCCAAGACAAAACCTTGAATCCTTCCTGACTCTGATTAGACGTCCAGACAACAAGTCTGGACTTCTGATTTTTGAGTATAAGACGTCTGACACTATTATTAGACGTCTGATACTGCTCTCCAGTTCTTGTTTTGAGATTCAAGCCTTGATCTTGGATCTCTAGGTCCCTAAACCTAATTTCAACCCCATAGAAACCTAAATTAAGGTGCCCTAATCCTAGTACATCACCTCTAGACCTCCCTAAGGACCTAATTAGGTCCTCACTAAACCTAATTGACTTGGATCTTAGTCAATTCCATCAGCCTATTCAATTGGACTCACCGAGTCCAATTGAGTCCTGATCTTAGCACACACTGTCCAATTGGACTTAGTGAGAGTCCAATTGACCTAGACCTAAATTAATTGAGTTATTTTACTCTCAATTAAGTTTCCACACATCCAATTAAACTTATATTAAGTTTAATTGCACTTTACCTTAGTGAATTAGGGTTTATAACCCTAATTTGAGACATAGCTTGACCTAAACCCACTAAAACCTCACCTAATCAACCTAGCCACCTAAGTTTCGACCCACACACACCCACACACACCATCCACATGAAAATACCTAGCCTAGAGTTCTCTAGAGCTCTCTACCATGTGTGGTTGCCTTGGTAGCTAAAATTAGCAACCAAGAGCCATTCAATTTTTAGATCCACATTTGGTGGATCTAAAAACCACCATCCATCCTCTCTCTCTCTCGCTCTCCCACGAGTTCCCACCATAGGCCTCTCTAGAGAATTCCATAATTCTCTAGAGAGCTTCCCTTAGGTTTATAAAAAGAGCTAAGGGGTGGCCATTTGCACCCATCCACTTTTTGGCCATACTTGCTTGGCTCCATTCACCTCCACTTAGGCTAGCCACCATCATCTCCACTCCATCTCCACGAGTTGACCACCACCATGAAGGACACCATACCGGGATGCTGGATCACTCCTCTCTCTCTCCAAGGGTCGGCCTAAGCTCCATTGGCCGCCCCTCATTCTCCTCTCGACCACTCCAAGGCCATCGGAGACCACCTTCGAATGCCCTTCTGTTCTGCTAGATCAAGATTAGTAGTTTATGCTCTTCATAGTTTTACTACTTTTAATTACTGCTTAGTAGCGTAGTCCTTATTCTCCCCTAATGACGCATGCAAAATCCCCCCGTAGATTCTTGTATGCGATCGTTTTCTAATAGCTACCTTTACATTTTTAAGCATTCATGTATAAGCTTTCCTCTACAAGTTCATGTTGCAAACACTCTCCAAATGAATGAATGAAAAATATTATATATATATATATATATATATGTCTATGTGTTGAGAATCAACATGAGCTCATTGCAATATCTCTTATGTGATTAATGTTGCCTGTTTTCAATTCCTGATATACTTGCAACTAAGCATGTCGTACTTAAATACATAATAACCATAAACCGACGTGTGATTTTAAACAGAGTAGAGTGGTAAAAGATCGAATTCAAAAGTAAAACAAACGCCTCCTAGAGATGAACGACCGGGACTCAAGTTTCGTTATCTTTTATTGAATATCTTTGTTTGATTGTATTGCGTACTATACTACGACGTTTTCCTAACAAACACGCGCTCTATGATCTACAACACCCCTTCGACCTCATCCATGGCCTGCCTCGAAGACTCCTCGACGAGGCATCTCCTACAAGGAGATGCAAGAGAAAGAACAAGAGTTGTCACGATACCAGATTACATCGAGAAAAAGACTTGGAAATGAATATTAAAGCGATACGTTGTGATGGCTATCCTAGTTATATGCATGTAAGTGGTTATTCTCAGACCAATTGGTTCATTTCTCGAGATGACCTTGCTCTGATACCATCTTGTTACAACCCAATTTCCAAATCCCTACAGGACCCGAGACCAGCTTGCCTCGACTAATCCCAAGACCTAGTCATCCAACGAAAAATAACTAAAAGTAGGAAATACACCACAATCACACGTGCAATATAACTAAGCAGAAAGAAAAATGAGATGTAAAGGAACAACAGAGCTAAAAGTCTCAACAAGTAATACATGCCATCATAACAACACAGCGGAAAATAAGATAGAAAGTAATAGGAATAGTAAAATAGATATCCAGTACTCACTACAATAGTAGATGACTAAAGAGCTGGAAAGAAACGACTACGGCTGGGCCCAGCACCCTCTGCAGCCGGAAACTCAGGCTGCTCAACTTCTAATTTTGAATAGGGTTACGAAAAGACAGAGTCAGCGAATGCTGAGTAGAGTGGTGTTTACATTATTTATGTACAAGTAAAGTAAAATAAGCAACCAGGTTTTATTCTCATTTCTATTTATTTCATCTATGTATTTCTGGTTCATTTATTTCACAAAGGATCCAAGTATTTTTTGATCTTGCTTGTTCCTCGTGGGAATGATTTTGATTGCAGTCTTTTCCATGGAGTAGAAGGTACATGTGGTGCTCTCCTAACCGGGAGAGTCCCCTGCGGTAGTCCTACACTTAGTGAACTACCCCGAGGTCACTTTCGCGACGTAGCGGTGACTATGGCACGCATGATAAGCGCACGGGTAGCTACCCCACACTGGCACGCGGTCAGTCATTTCCACTAGCGGGTATGCCTAAAGTATAGCACGGAATAGTATAGGGCCTTGCCCTCTCAGAAAAGGGGTCTCGCCCCTCAGAACCAAACAGGAGTCTCGCCCCTCCACAGTTTGCATATCCTCGTCCGACTACCCTAATTTTCCTAGAGGGCCTAAAAGTTGGTGTAGGTTGGCTAGTCCTAACCTCGGGCCCCGTGAGGTGGCTAGCTCTCTCCCTACACTAGTAGCACACCTCAGTACTACGTACACGAGGGCCAAATAGGAGTCGGTGTAGAGTGACCAGTCCTACCCCGAGTCTCAACCCAAGGGGTGGCTGGCTCCCCCTCTACACTAAAAGGGACAGTCGCTCTCCTTGGTACCGTGTACACAAAGGCCAGCTCACTTTCTGTCTACATACCATATTCTTTTCATACACAGGAGTTCTACTCATTCCCCGTAGAGTTCATTCTCATATTCATCTCATTATCAATATTCAGATCACACTATCCAATTCTCAATTTTCCATCACATACAGGCAGCTCGTGTTTTCATGTCTAAAACAGTATCTCATAATTACACTAATACCATTGCTAGTAATTTATTTTAAACATGCACTCAAGTAAACAGTATAGCTCAAAACAGACTCATACATTTCTACCTTAGGGGTTATTCCACATCCTAGAGTTTAATCCGATTATTCCAAACAAGTACATTCTTATTTAAGTATTAACAACTGAATTAAACCACTCTACCGGATATCACAGGAGAAATGGGGGCCTGCACTGCAGATCTCGTCGTCTCTACGGGCCCCGAACATGCCACTGGCTGGTAACCTGTACCAGCGACTAATTCGCATCAGACAGGTCAAAACAGTGGATACTCTACACTAACATGTAGAGAAACTCAAGCGGAAAATAAAGATACTTCATTTGCGGAAATCTGATTCCGTTTGGGCCCTGAATGGGTCAAAAACACCCATACTGTCCAAGATCAGACGTCTGGGACTAGTCCCAGACGTCTTAAAAGATGTCAGATCTTACCTTTCACTTCCTGCGGCTGCCTCAGACGTCCAGACTCCTCTGCAACCATTTGAGGAGAGTTCTAGATGTCTGACCTTCCTTCCAGTCTTCTGGAAGTGCCGTCGGATGTTTGGCGATGTGGTCAGATGTCCAAAAGTGCTTGGAAAGGCTCACCATGCGCCTTTCCAATGCCCTGCAGCTGCGTACGAAATCGCAGACCTATTTTCAGCCAAACATTCCTGCGCTACGGTCTGCATGGCGGAAAGTAGCATAAGGAACACGTACCTCCACGCGATAATATGCTTTCAGACGTCCGGCTTCAGCTTCAGACGTCCTGATGCCTCTCTAGAAGTCTAGTTGACCCTCCAGAAGTCTGATACTGGAAGACTTCCAGTATCAGGACCTCCTTCACGATGCTGCTTTCCTCGCAGTGCTGCTCGCATCACGCCGCAGCAGCCTCAGCAGCTGCAAAGGGTCGGGAGGCTACCTACCCGAGCCCTCCTCACGCGCCTTCCCGCCGCCGCTCATGTGAGCTCCTCTAGGCTTTTGCTAAAGCTCCTTTGAGTTTTCGCACGAGCTCCTCCGACCTTGGTCCTCCCTTCACGTTCTTCCTCTCTCTCCCTCTCATTCTCCCTCGCTCACCCTCTCTCTCTCTCGCTCTCCCTCCTAACCCTCGTTGCGGCTGCATAGGGATGACGGCTAGAGGTGGCGGTGGATTGAGTGGTGGGGGATGGAGTGTAGATGGGGGGTTTAAATAGAGAAGTATTAGGGTTTCGGGTGAGAGGGTCGAGAGGAGAGAGAATGGTCCGCACGCCATGTGCGTGCGAAGAAAAGGTAGGTTTCGATTTTTCCCACTTTCGGACGTCCGAACCTATGTCCAGACGTCTGAACAGACGTTTTACTGACACTCTAGACATCTTATCCGACTAAAAGGGCAGCAGGTCATTTCACGGGGATGGTGAATGTTGGGTTTGCTCGTAAGTTCTTAATTCCTAAAATCACATTATAAAATAAGACACGGGTTGGAAAATATTAATGTTGACGTAAAAGTTGATGCGTAGTAGTGTAAATGTGATCTTAACCTGTATTTCTTTTTTTTATGCAAAAAAAAAGTGCTGACACACGGTGAGGTTCACCACTGTTAAAACTAACAACAAATCACTTTCGTATAGGTGTAAATCACTCAAATCACCTTCGAAATCATTTTACACGGGTACAATCTTATTTTGCACCTGTACAAAATCACTTTGCACCTTTAAAATAATTTTGCATGGGTGCAAAATAAGATTACATCGATGTAAAATTAAATTCTAAGTGTTTCTATACATATGACAAGTGATTTTACACAAGTGAAAAATTACTTCTCATACGTGAAATTACTTTCCATAAACTTAAACCTTAAATCCTAAATCATAGGTTAAATCACTCTGCAGGGGTGCAAAATTACTTTGGACAGGTGAAACTACCATTGGAATAATTTTGTACCGATGCAAAGACACTTAAAATAATTTATCACCGATGCAAAGTAGTTTATTATCGGTACAAAGTTATTTATCACCAGTGCAAAGTTATTACTTATTGGTGTAGTAGTTTTTTTGAATATAGTGGAAACCAATACGTAACAAATCTCATGTTCTTTTATTTCTTTATATTAAATATAAATTATCAGGTAGACTCATATTCTCAATGATTTATGAAGTACGAAAACAACAACCACATATTTTCCCTGCATCTCCTTTTATGTCAATATGTGCATTTTTCTATTTTTTGATCATAAAATATTACTCATAAGAAAGGTATAAACATGAAAGTGAGTAATTTTTTCACTCTTGAACTTAAGCTGCTTTTTCTAATGTGTTTGTATGTATGTATTTTATTATACACTCCCAGCCAACATAATCTTTCATCTACATTCATATTCTTCATATTCAACTATGTTTATAAAGGTTATTATTTAAAATCATTCAAAACAATGAAATTGTATTACAGATAAAATGAAAATTGTTCAACTACTCTACCTAGATATCTTATAATTCTCAAAACAATTATCTACTTGAAGGACAGGTAGGCATTCTATATTTATAAGTGATCACATTGTCAATTTATGTATATTTTATGTTTAATTTTGGCTAATTTTGATTTATTTAATTTATAAATACGTTAGTTTCTTTGTTTATTTTCAATTTATAACGTTATAAGAATTTTTTCTAATTTCCAAGAATAAAGAGGAAGGACCTTGTGATATCTCACTTACGATGGAGAACACCTTGATTATACTATTATTACATTCTATCTCTATTTATCGGCCTTCAAATTGGAGGCATTGAAGGGAGAAACAACTACGGCTTAATTTTTGTATCAAAAACTTATTTTTTTGGAGCCTAAAATTATATCTTTTCATAAATACCACAAAATTAAGGGGCATCCTAGCAAAAAGAGCCACCACCCATTATTTTAATGAAATCTTCAAATCGGAAATAAAATAAGCATATAATATTTAGCTGAGAGGGTTGCGGTTGCGTGAGAAATAGGGCCCAATCGGGCGATGATGGATCAGCAAAGAAAATAAAAAAAATCATAACTCTGGCCCAACAAGCTATTTGGGCCTTTCAGACGTGAACTGGTGGGATTTTTTTGAGACAACATCCCATTCTTAGTGGGATTAGAGTTGTTTTAGCACCAAATAAATTCCAATTTTTATAATTTCGAAATTCCACTGATTTAATTAGAATTGGAGTTCCCAAGCACATATAAACACACCCACCCCCCATCCCCCACGACTCCGAGCAAGGCAAATCCTTCCAAGTCTGAATTGTGCAATCAACTCTCGCTAAGAGGCGTTTTGTTCCCGCTGTGGCGACGTCCTTCACCATTAGGGCTTTTTAAAGGTCATCATTGGTGTTTTAGAACTTCACCATCTTCAGCTTGGTTCATCTCTCGTGAGGTGTTCGTTCCCACTACAAGGCATCATCCTCCAATAGGGCTTTTATGAAGGCTCATCCTCCATCACCAGCACTACAGATAAGCCTCTTATTGGTTGATCCATCCATTATTCCTCCCCTTCCCTCACATTATTTTGCTTTCTATTTCTCTCTCACTGGGTTTTGTGCTATGTAATTAGTTATTGATGCTTCGTTGGTGTGATGGTATGCTTCTTATTATTATGGATCATAGTGAGCTGGAACTCATACAAGGGAGGTTGTCGTAGAAGAAGGAAAGGTCTTTACAACTGCTAAGGTCCTCATGAATCTTTTAGCTTGGAACTACAGGGGTTTGGGATCATCATTGGTAGTTCGTCATTTAAAATCCTTAGCGAAGGCTACTATAGCAGATATTATTTTTGTATCAGAGATGCATATGAAAAGTACAAATTTTGTGAAGTTAAGGAGTTTCAAGAATTACTCCCTTTTTGTAGTTGATGTAAATGGAAAGTCTGGGGGTTTAAGGCAATTATATATAGAAAGCTTAGATGTGAATATACTATATTCTGAGCGACATTGCATTTTGGTGAAGGTTAATGATAAAAGCTATTTTTGGCATCTGGCATGTATTTATGGAACACCCAAGCACAACTATAGGAAAATATTTTGGAGTAGGTTAGTGAGGCTGTTGGAGTGTTTTGCTGATGAAATGGTTTGTATAGGTGATTACAACACTATCTTATCAGTAGCGGATAAAATTGGAGGCTCTACTGTGCCTATGAGGGAATATTTTCATATGAAAAACTTCATATTTAGATTGGGCTTAGTGGACTTGGGTTTTGCAGGTCAACCATTTACATGTGTAGATTCGTCCCTAGCAGGAGGGGTGATGTAATAATTGCGGAAATGAAAATAAAACAATCTCACAAAATACAATCACACAAAGTACACAATAATTTTTAGGTGGAAACCCAAACCGGGTGAAAACCACCACCTAACCCTCTCGAGTTAGGATTTTCCGATTAACCAAGTTGATCAAAATCCACTAAATGAATCACTTTAAATGAGGGTGATTCAACCTCAATTACAACCACGCTACAAGTGCGAGGGTAGCGTTCCTCAACCCCTTCTCTCCACGAGAAGGATTTTGTCCAACGAAGGAGACGGGAATTCGCAAAGCGAATACCCAACCAAATAACAAAGATAAAATAACAAATAATCCTATAGAGCCAACAAAGTAATTTTAAACCTAAGCTTCTATAGGAATTAAGAAACTCCCCTTTGCAAAGAGTGCGTCGAGTCGATGACGCAGGTGCGTGAGCCACGCGATGGTGCAACATTGCTCTCGTGAACTATGGCGGGAGAGCGGGTGCGCAAAACAGCTTAATGCTCTCTAGATGTAGAACTAGAGCTTATAGAGCAAGAGAGACACAAAATGGTTTGAAAGTGTATTGCAAGGTGTGTCTTGTGTTTCTAGGTGTGTGTTGGTGTGCAAGAGGTTCCACTCTATTTATAGAGGCCTTAGGAAGGCTTTGGACGGCTTAGGAAAGACTCCATAGCCGTTGGGTGCAAAGTCCAAGTGAATCAACCCGAAATCAGGAACAATCATTGCACTGACAGGGTTATCAGATGTCTAATTCTGTCATCAGATGTCTGGAAGACCACTTTAAGACGTCTGATTTCGAGGTCAAACGTCTGATTTCGTGCGGGTTCCTTCCTGACTTGAATCAGATCTAAACAGGGTTCTAGCGCAAGTCCATCAGACGACATACAGGACATCTGGCACTATATCTGGATGTCTGGAAATCAACTTTTTTGTGGGAATGGATTTGTAACGGCCCGAAAATCTCTGAGAAGAGATTTTCGGGTCAGTCGAGGCAAAACGGTCAATTATCAGACGTCTGGAAGGGCTTAAGGACGTCTGATAAGGCTCTAACGGTCATATCCTTGAGCGTATGCTAGGAGAGCCAATGGTCCACTAATTGGACGTCTGGCAAAGTCATCAGACGTCTGGTCTAAGGTATGGACGTCTGATTTCATCAGACAGAACTAACTATGTCCAGCCTAAATGTTATCAGACATCTGAATCAACAGTCAGACGTCTTAAAACACATTATCAGACGTTTGATTTTGGAATTAGACGTCTGGAAATGCTGTTTGAACCCTATATTGGTTTTCTAAGTTCTCTACAGAAAACCTAAGTATCCTAGGGTTGTGCCGGTGTTCCTAGGACTACTGTTAGAGTACTATGAGGCTCTTTAATATAATTTTCTAAGGAAATAAAGAGCAAGAAAATAACGACAAATGTACATGAAAGGAATAAAATGGAATTCTATCCTATTCTTCTTGTCCTTCCATCTTCAATCTATCGCTCCTTGTAAATCCCCTCTGTTCTCCATCAAGTTCCTCCAATCTGTCCTGGATGCGAGCTCGAATTCCGTCTAATCACGTCTACATTTGCAATTGACCTGAAATCTAAGACTCCAAGTGCAAATGTTAAATAACACGTGTTTTGTTATCATCAAAATAAATGATCGTGGTGCTCTAGCACCAATAACATGGTCGAACAAATGTCACCCCAATTTCCTAATTAAAGAATGTTTGGACAGAGTGCTTGATGGGAATACCATCATGAGTCATAACTAGCTCAATTTGGTCTGATAAAGTTAATAAAAGATCCTACATATCAGTCAGAAGGTCTTTTGGGCAGGTTAAGTTATTCTCAGAAGAAAAGATGAAAATAGGGTTATTTCTGCAATTGTACCATCTTATCACGAATACAAAATAATCACGGGATATGCAAGGGATTTATTAAAGGTCATTTAGTCATTAATGTCTAATAAGTAGGTCCCAGTAGACAGAAATGGATTTTCACGCATTTCAAGAATTAATGGACTTCTGAAACTCTAAAAATAGATTCACTTAATTAACTAAGGTTCTGATCAAGATAAAATTCATTAAAATCTTCTAAAAATCATAGAAAAATATTTTCTAGGGTTTGGCATCCTTGATTTGACCATCTGAACCAATTTTGACCTGAAATAAAGTCTTAGACAGATTCTTGCCCTAATTTAGGTTTTTACATAAATTACCTAGTCAAACTAGATCAAAACCAATATGTAACTTCACCGTTGGATTCCCTAGGCCCAAATGAGGTTAGTATCAAAATTTAGGCCCAATCAGAGATCATCTTGACCTAGTTTGCATTTTAGTCCTATCTATTTCACAAGTTCTCCTAGCTTTTGAAATTCATTACAAATAGGGCCTTATCTTTGTTGTCTTCTTCTCCAAAAGGTCCCCACCGCCTCCATGAACGCATAAGTCCTATTCCTACAACTCTAACGACCTTCAATCAGAGTTTTCTCTCTGATTTCACACTCAATCTCTTCCAAATTTGGAAGGAAGATTCCTAAGAGATTTCTCTATGATTTGAACCTATTTGTGGGCTCCAACTCTTTCCCAATATCTCATGCGAATGCATGAGATGTGGGTATCCTACTCCAACGAACTTACCAAGCTTGAAAGCTTGGTTTCCAAGCTTCAAACCTCCCTCTAAGGCCTATTTAAAGACCCTTGAGGATAAACCGTCCTCTCTATGCTCGTTTTCGACCTAAATCCCTATACTTCTTCCCTCCTCTTTGGTCGAAAAGCTCCACGATGTGTGGCGACCTTGTCCGACCACACTTGTCGTTTGCTCGCAACACTAATGGCGGATTTGCCTTCCTCTCCTTCCGCGTTGTGCCATACCAGCGGGCTCTCCCTCCCCCTTCGTCATTGCAGTTCTTTCCCACCAGAGCTCCCTTCGTCTCCAGTGCCAGCCACACCAGACCCGACGTCATTCGTCCCCATCGTCGACCACCACTTAGTCTCCTTGACTCTTTATCTTCCGCACATCATCATTGTGCCACTGCTCTGCTATTTTTACCACTCTTACACCATCCGCGACTTTGTCTTCCACCTCACCGACGTACCTTCGGCAATACCTTTCAGCCGCTACAAACCATCTCTTCACCTGCCACCGGTCCCTACTCCTCCACCGTGGCAGCCATCTCCGACCCCTCAAGAAATTGAGGGGATTACTCGCCTGAGCCCTCCACTGAACAAACCCAATTCTGCCTTCAATTTTCATCTCTGCCAGCCATCTCCGACCACACTCACAGCACGCCACCGCCACCACCACCTTCGTCGCCTCATCGCGCTTCTCCTGAGCTTTCTCTGACTTGGCCCTTAGGTCATTTTCATGTTTTAGGTTCACGACTGCCATCGCCATTGATAGAGCTCCTTCGAAGAGCTCGAAGCGGGTGTTCTTGCTCCAGTAGCCCCAGGTGCCACCTCCAGGCAACACGGAATTCGTCCAGGAGTGTGCCCAGGTCTCCAATTGAAGGAGTTGCCCTCTCTGTCGACTGCAATCAAGCCTTCACCTCTTGCTGCTACCTCACGCGAAGAACGGGGACAGATAGTCCCACATCGTGGGAATTGGAGCGGAAAGAGCCACATAAGTTATTTTTATGCCAAGGCTTTATTGCCTCGACACACTGAGGGGAGGTCCCCACACCTCGCTCACCTAACTCGACCCGTTTCACTGCTCGTTTGTGACCCCACGCATGCAACCCTGCACTTGGATCTGGTTACTATTCCTACCCAATTACCCGTTTAATCCCAAGTCTTTGAGAGAAAGAAAGGAAGGAAAGAAAGGGAAAGAGAAAGAGAGAGGGGTTTGCCTCGCTCTCTAACTCTCTGACACCTAGAAGAATTAAGAAGAGGCCTTTGCCTCTGGTGTGCGTGGCTACTGTGCCTCTCCCTGAGGATTGAAGAGAGAGGCCTTTGCCTCTCCTGGTTAAGGCATCTGAGCGCTTATTCTGAAATTCTAAGGAGTTGATACTGTGGTTGACATTAAGTGCTTGTAAAACTTAAAGAGTAATTTGGTGATTTAAATCACCATTTTTACTTTAATCTTTTTGCACTTTTAGACTTGAATCTTCTGATATATCATTATTCCTTTATTATAATTGCTTATATTTGTGATTCTATTATAATCTATGAGGTTAATTGCTATAATTGCTCCCTGTGTTTGATCTCGGATACTCTTTTGAATTCGAACTATAAATTTAAGTGTTCTATGTTATTTATTGGCTATACTACAATGCATTACTTGTAAAACACCGATTCAGAGCGTTCAACAGTGCTAGTCTCTGCAAATTGGTTAGTTCAATTCCCTCATGCTAGAGTTCACCTTCCACCGTCGGGGGGTGATCACAGCCCCATTTTGTTAAGACTGGCAAAAAGGAAGGACAAACCAAAGGGTGTTTGGAGGATGGGGGCAGAGTGGTGCTTAGCAAATGATTATCAACAACTAGTTGATGAGATGTGGCTCATCATAGCTAAAATGCCCAAGTTAAGCTAAAAACTAGGTTAAACACTATACAATTGACACAAGAAATGGGTTAAGTGTGGGAAATAGCAGAAATGACCTAAAACATCAAATTTATGCTAAAAATGTAAGATTATGTCATAAAATAAGATATTCTATTCATTAATGAAAATTGATGATTCATTTGTAAATTGAACACACAATTGAGTTCAAAAGTATAAATCAAGAGTGAAATCAACTTCTAAAATGTTCAATTGAGCCTTAATAAAACTTGGTAGCATTTGAACATCATTAGGACCTCGTATTCATGATATCACATATAGGTCCTTCATCCTTCACATATTCATGCATAAAAACCTACCAAGGACTTAATTGTGAAACATCAGGGACCTTCTTCCAATTTCCAGGGATCGTGCTGCAGCACTTTCCATCACTTATGGGTTTACTCCTAATTCTTCTATCGTTTCACCCATAAGGTCTTTGCAAAAGCCCCATTAGACCTGCGGTGCCCTAGTCCACTATAGTGGCTCAAAAACATCTCCAATCCTAGCCGTCGATCCTTTGATCTCTTGATCCAATGGTTGATCCTAATCGAAGCTACGTATGACTTTGCATGTAGGTTCATCCCTTTCTCCAGATTTGATCCAACGGTTGTTTGGATTGAAACTTCCTGCGCATCATCTCTCTATCTCTACTGCCCGTAACCTAATCGCATGCTCACACCATAGCGGTGACCTGATCAGCTCAAGCAGCTACTTAAGGACCTCCTTGGCATCGCATGCAAAGAATCGACTCCCTGCCCCATTGAGTCGATCCCTTCTTCTACTCTCCAGTTCTTCTTCCTCCTTCATCAGAGCCGCTAGTGACAGGGGTGGTTTTCCCTCCTCAAATTCGTCGCTGTAGTGACCAGTTGCAGCCCAGGGACCTCATTCTTCGCTGGAGACCCTTGCATCCCCCTTCGTTGCCACAGCAACCCGCTGTGGATCCAAGCATCTCATTCGTCCACTTAGCTAGGATTTCTAATGCTTTTGTAGAATAGATTTATTGCTTTTTAGGAGTAGAAGTCATTAGTTCATTCATAAATGGATTCAATAGTTAGTTAGGAGTAGATTAGTGTAATGATTTCTCACCTTCTCTGGTCAATTCTGATCAGAGAAGATGAATTCATTCTCACTCGCTTGCTCATTCTTCTTCCCCAGCATTTCATGATCACTTTCTGATTTGTCCTCACGATTTACTTCGCAATTCACCCATCCATCAAGCAACCATTAGATCTGAAGCTTGATAGCTTTTAGATCTAATGGTGTGCAAAATCCATTTGAGGGTGATCTCATTCAAAGCATCTGATCACAATCACCCTCACTATGTTTTGATTTGGGCTAATTTGGTCATTTAGAACTGATTTGGATTTTGAGATTGAATGAAGATTTATGATGCAATCATGTTTTTATCAGCTCTAATTGATCAAATTGAGCTTATATTTTGTTAATTGGATTTAAGGTGAATGATCAAAACTTTTTAATTTGAACTCTATTGCCTGATTTAGTTATGCCAAAGTTTTAGTTCAGATCCTTTTTGTTCTTTATTGAGGGAGTGAAGATCTATGAAAAATTCAAGCATGAATATGAGATCTTCATAGTGATCTACTTAATTCTAAAGGATCACCTAGGGCACATGTACACCAATTACTGGTGTGCAGATGTTTTAGATGATTAAATCATTCTAGTAGATCCATAGCAACAGCCCAGTTTGGGCAACATTAATTTCCTGATTCAAAATGTGTCAGATTTGATATTTGAAAATTCAACTAGAATTTTTGAGAAATTTGAAGGAAATTTCTGAATTGATTGAACATTGGAAGTTGCTGAGATGGAATTTACAGAGATTTATTTTCAGTAGATATTGATTTGAATGAGATTTTGAATGAGATTTCACAGTGGATTTCACATCAGATTTTTATGGTATTCATAAGTTTGTTTGAATGAATAGTCAATGGCTCCTTAGATCTGAATTTTCAGATCTATGGAGAGCTATGAGAACCACTTAATCAGGCTTTAGAGCCTAGTTCAGCTGCTAAGTGTTTGCAGCTGCTGAAGCAACTGAGTTTTAGATGCTGAAGCAGCTGTTGGATGCTTCATGTAGTAACAGTAGTTGCTAACAGACAAAACAACACTTTCCAGACCTATTTTGTGGGCTTTTGAGCTGGGATTTGAAGTGGATTTAAAAGATCTAATGTAGATGACATATTTACAGTGTTAGAACTTCATATTTCAAGCATTCATGTACCTAAAATGGATTGAAATTTAAAATGTATTGCTTGTAATTATCTTTGGGAATTCTTTGTCAGCTAATATATTGTTGTCAGCTAATGTATTGAGTTTAACTGCCACATGTAAATTTGAATGAAATTGATTGAAAAATCATATTTAAATGTTTCAACATCTTTCTTAGTATGTGCTGAACACGTTTAATCTTTTTGTATGATATCCTAACTCTTAGAACACTTTTTGAGTTCTTAGGTTCTTTGAATGAAACTCATTTAGGCCTCTTGTGTGTGAACTTTATAAATAAATAAAAATCATAAAAAAATTTCAAAAAAATAAAATAAAGGTGTCTTGAGTAAGATTAGGTATATTTCTAGGTATATACCAAGTTTTAAGGTAATTTGAACCCCTGACTTGGTAAAATATATCAATCGACGGTCTAGTGTACTTTGGAACTTAATAAAAGATCAAAACTCAAAAATAACCAAAAACAACTCTATCTCTCTCATCTCACACACTCTCTCTCATCCCTTACCTCCCCTAAACCTATAAAAACTATAAAAATCAGAAAAACCCTAAAAATAACCAAAAATACCTCATATACTATGTATATATTTGTATATATAACTTAAACTTAAGCTATATGTATATAATGTATAATATATGTACAATACATAAATATAACTTATATCTATATTCTATATATTAAATTAAATATTTATGATGATTTGTCGTATATATAACATTATTGTATTATTAACTATTAATTTATATTAACTTAAATGTATAATAAACTAAGTAATTATATAAACCTATCTATATGTACATATTTATAACTCATACTGTACATATGTATTTATCTATATAATATAAATTATATAATACCTGTAATTTAATTTAATTATATACTTACAGTAAATAATTAAGTTATTAAGTTAACTAAGTAAATTATTAACTTAAAATAAAATAAATTATTAATTTAAGTTAATACTGAAGTAAATTATATTGTATATTTGTATTATATTATATTAATTATTTTCAATCTGTTTATATCATATTTATACTATATTATAGTATTTATAGATTATTTATATGTAAAACTAACTTAAACCAATACTTAAATCTATATAAATTAAAATAAAGTTTCTAAAATATAATAAAAATGTATAATAAATAATTTATTATATATATTAACACAGTACAAAGTCAATTGTATAATTAATTAACTAATTTATACTTTAATTAACAGATTAACCTATAATTTAACATGTACAAACAACCACTTTTAACTAAATTTATTACATATGTAAATAACTTATTTATATAAACTAGTTACATAATTATGTAGCCCTATATAAGGACTTTAAAATGATATAATTTAATTTTAATTTACATTAATTTATGACCCTCAAATCGAGGGCCAAAGACACGAGCTTCGCACGATGTCACACGCACAACTACACCCAATTGGTGCTAAAGATAGTCCCACATCGTGCGCTGGGAAGCATGCGATGCGGGTTAAATTGAATTCGTACATAAGCCCCTTCGGTCATCAGGCGCTAGGCGCCCTCCTCAAACATATCCTCTTCCCTCTCTTTGATCTGAGCATATGGCATATGAGAATGATTTGGTACAGTGCCTATGAAATCAGACAATAAAATACGTAATTAAACACTAGGGTGCCTTAGTAGAGGTCAGGTCCCACCCAACTGGGGTGCTGTGTATCCCTCGAACAGGTTGTCCGATCATTAAAAACCTAATTTTTGTGTTGAGGAGTGGTTGAACTGATTTGGTCTGAAAATGAATCGACCCTAAAATGACTAAGTGTTGAAAAGAGGAAGAGAAGAAGAGAGCCGTAAGTGTGGAAGTCTATGTGTGTGTTGTGTGTGTGTGTATATATGTATGTGTATGCATAGTATATATAGTATATGTATAAAATATATATATATGTATATAAATAATGTAAATATATAAGTATATGTATGTAAATAAATAACGTATACTATAATAGATATGTATATAGTATATATGTGTTATTTGAGCTCTTATATTTGTATATAAGTAACTAGAGCTTTAGTGATAGTTAGGTCCGTCACTGTATATAGCTATATATGTCAGTATAGATAACTATTTTACCTTATTTACTAAGGTTTTAGCGACACTTATATATGTTACTATATATATATAATATATGTTACTATTGATGTTAGTATATTAAGTTAACCTAATATAGTAGATAAGAGTAGTTAATTTTGTACCTATACTTAGGCATTACTTATAGTAGTTATATATAACTAACATAGAGTAATTATATATAATTTTTTATGCTTGTTTATGTACATATGTTTTCAGGTGTTATGATGTGTATTAACTATTCTTTTGCAAATAATTAATCCATTCATTTATTATTTGATTCATTCATTCATTTTGTAAATAAAATCAACATATTTGAAATAAAAAAATATTTTTGGATTTAGAGAGTGATGTATATCAATAATTGCCTCTCAGTGAATGGTCTGGAAACAAACTAGTAAAAATAGTAAATAAATAAAATTGATGCGACATCGGTTTGCATACGTGACATCTATACTATAGTTAAACGATATTTAAACGTCGTTTTTATTGCAAATCGAAAGTCAGATCATATTTTTTGCACTAATAGTGCTTTCTTATGATTATTGACATCTTGTCCCATCAGTGGTTCAAAAAGGTTGGGAAGGGGAAAACATACTTATCTGGGATAGGTGTGATAAAATGGCTAATGAGTTCAAAAAGTGGCAAGCTAAGCGTTATGTCAATTGGAAGAAAAGAAATATGGCTATTGAGGAAGAAATGGAAGAACTTCAAAGTAAAGGAATATCTAAAAGTAAGCCTAAGAGACATTGCAAAGAAAGTATGAAGAGATCTTATTGCAAGAAGAAGTCTATTGGTGTCAGAGATCAAGGCATAGATGGGTTAATAGTGGTGATAGGAATTCTGCTTTCTACCACACCTATGGGCAAATGAGAAAAAAAAACAATGCTATAGAATGGAAAACTACCAACCAGAGAATAAATGAGTGATATAAGGAAAATTAGAAATTGTTTCTATGATTTCTATAGCAAGCATATGCTTCTTATAATGCTAACTATAGTCCTAAAGAGATGTTTATGCCACAGGATTGGTTGATAGTTGCTGAATCTAGTTGGTGTATGTTCGCTCATAAAATTGCGTTTCGAGGATAGATATGTCGTAGCATAGCACGAAAATGTGTCGAAACAAATAAATATAACGAGATGTGAGTCCCGGTCAAACTCAGGGAGGCAGAAAACGACTTGATTGTAATACTGATTTAGAACTAACTATAACTAAATACTAATCACAATAGATATAGAGCAAATTTGGCAATTGTTTGATTATGAGTTGCAAATAGAACTAAAACTAGAACATGCACCGCTACAACTAGAATTGAAAATAATTATCTAAGCTATTAGAATAAGGGCACCAAGGGTGGAATTTATGCATCCACGCATGGAATTCCTTCAGTGGATCGGGCGATGGCCTTGGGTGGGTATGATGCCTCCAGGTAACGCCATTGTGGCCGTCCATCTTTGCTTTATAGATGGTGCTGTAAGACTCCGATCGAGCTGATTTTTGTGCCATTGGACTGTGATCGTTGATCCAGAATCATCCGTGCGGTCGGATTTTGCATCTGAGGTTCGATTTTTCGCCACCTTGCCTCTTTGTCTTTGCTCCTCCGCGAACTTCATAAGATGCTACAAGAGTTCGATCAAGACGATTTCAGAAGCGTTGGACTCCCGTCATCATCCTGAATAGATCCATACAGTCGAATTATCATTCTCGGCCCTAGATTATCTGCAATTATTATTACCTATTAATTAAGACATAATATAGCATTATTATTCACAAAGCTAGCAAATCAACTATGATACAAGATATGGTGCTTATACATGCATTATTCCTAAGTTAAGCTAGGATCTAACTTAATTCAGGTAGATTGGAACCTATGATTGTTGCGCAATCAGTGTATGGAAGTCCCACCCAAGGAAGAAAACAAGAATGTTTTATTTGCGATGCCTCAAAGTAAGAGCCCAGGTTCGAATGGGTTCCCAGCTATATTTTATCAAAAAAGTTGGAATTTGGTTAGAAAAGAAGTGGTTTTATTTGTGTAGGATTTCTTTCAAAATCAACTTATGCCTACCCCTATGAGCAAGACCTTCCTAACATTGGCTCTGAAGCTCCATACTCCACAAGAGCCAAAGACTATTGTTACGACCCGATTCCCGAATCCCTACGAGACACGAGAATCGGACCGACTCGACTGATCCCAAGACCCAGTCGTCCATCGAGAAAGTAACCAAAAGAGTAGTAAAATAAACCACATTCATCATGCATGCAACTAACAGTAATAAAAGTATAGTAGTAAAGAAAAGAACTACTACAGTACACACCACCACAATTGTAGAGAATTTAAACAGGTACATAAATATGATGCTTAAAATAAAAGAGTACAAGTGTAACAGGATATACTCACTACAACAGAAAAATGGTATAGTAGGTACAACATAAGTAGAACTACTGGGCTCTACTAGGCCCAGCACCCTCCGCAGCCGCAGGCTCTGGCTGCTCAACACCTGATCCTGAAAAGGTGACAAAGGTGACACATCAGCGAAACGCTGAGTAGAGTGGCAACCAGCTAACTAGAAAAATAGTAAAAGTGGACAAGTAGCTGTTGTTTTTAGTTTCTTTCTTTATTCCTCTATTTACTTATTCTCGAATTATTTCTCAGATCTTTCTCTTAATCTCGAATGTTCCTCGTGGGAACGATCTTGATTGTAGTCTTTTCCGAAAAGTAGAAGTAGCACGTGGTGCTCTCCTGGCCAGGAGAGTCCCCCGTGGTGGTCCTACCCTTAGTCAACCACCCTAAGGTCGCTGACAGGCGTAACGGTGACTACGACACACGTGATAAATGCACGGGTAGCTACCCTGCACTGGCATGCGGTCAGTCGTTTCCGTTAATGGGTGTGCCCAAAGCACAGCACGAAACCAGTATAGGGCAGAGCCCTTCTTAGTAACAGGGGTCTAGCCCTTCCACAATAACCAAACAAGGGTCTTGCCCCTCCACAGTTCGCGCACCCTCGCCTGACTACCCTGGTTTGCCCAGTGGGCCTAACAAGTCGGTGTATGAAGGCTAACAGAACCCCCGGGCCCGTGGGGTGGCTAGCGCGCTCCCTACACTAGTAGCTCTCCCTAGTACTGTGTACGCGAGGGCCAAAAGTCGGTACAAAGTGGTCAGACCTAACCCCGGGTCCTTAGGGTGGCTAGCTCCGCTCTGCACTAAACAGGGGGACAGTCGCTCTCCTTGGTGCTCTGTACTTAAGGGCCAGCTCACTTCCCCAACCACTTTCCCAGTTCCATTATGTTTCTCTTCTAGGAGCTCTACTCCTAATTCCCCGTAGGGTTCAGCCAAGCCATTTTAGGTTTCATCCCTTTCAGTTTTATTCTCATATAGCCCGTGTTTCTAATACTTGATATACATTCCTATACAAGCAGCTGTTATCAAATTACAGGCAATTATCATTATTCTTTCTACATTTCCAAGACTGCAATTCATGTATTCATGACGTTCGTTCCAGTGTTTCTGTTCCTAGGCTTAATGCCACACCCTAGGATCTATCATTCAATCTAGTTTTCCAGTCCTAGGATTCATGCTACACCCTATGATCTATCATTCAATGATCTATCATTCAATTTAGTTTTCCAGTCTTATTATTCATGCCATACCCTAGGATCTATTATTTATCTCAAAGGTGCATTAATGTTGGTAAAACTCTAAGGGAAGCCACTCTACCCGCAAAATCGGGAGTAATGGGGGCGTGATTGGCAGGTCCGCGTGCCTCCACAACCTCCAAAGTCGCAACGGGACGAGGTCCTAATACAAGAATCAATCACAAGGAACCACTTAGAATGGGATAAAACTATTTTAAACAAGTAGAGGAACTAATTCTGAGAAGAACAGAATTTCAAACGCGGAAATCAGACTTCGAACGGACCCTAAACGGGTCAAAAATGACAATATTGCCCCAAATCAGATGTCTGGAATACCTTCCAGATGTCTTAAACAATGGTTCAGATCATACCTTACTTTTGCGCTGCTATTCAGACGTCTAGGATCCCGCTGAACCGTCTGTACCTAGTTCCAGACATTCGTCTATTACTCCAGATGTTTGGAGATGCTCTCCGCCGTCTGGTGACTTGCCCAGACGTCTAATCTGTGTAGGAGGGCGTGCCCTTGCGCCTTTCCGAACGAAACCTGCATGCGTACGCAACCGTCCTTAACACGGCAATGAGGCAGAACCCTCAGCGGAACGGCCTTCATGGCTGCATCCGCAGAAAGGAAGAAGTTGAGGAAAATAGTACCTTTCAGACGTCTGGATCTCACTCCAGACGTCCCCTACACCGTCTGGACGTAAGCCCAGACGTATGATTCTGGGAAAATTTCCCAGAATTAGGACCTCCTCACCCTCCGCCTACTGCGTACGGCCGTGCTGCGTTGCGCTCGCCTGCTGCCTAAGCTGCAGCAGCATCGGGATAACCTCCCCAGCACCACGCTCCCACTGCGTGCCCGCTGGCCAGCCCTGGCTACTCCGGTGAGCTCTCTCTCTCTTCCTCACACGCTCTACCGCTTCTCCCTCTCGCTGCACCTCCTCCTCCCCGCGCGCACCCGGCAGCAGCTGCTGCCCTCTCTCTCTCTCTCACTCGCGCTCAAGTTGGAAGGAGGGGGCAGTGGGGGAAAATGGGTGAGGGAGAGGGAAGGGTATTTGAAGGCGTGGCGGGGTGGGGAAAGGGGTCTGCAGGACGGTGAGGGAGGAGAGAGAAGAAAAGAGGACGGCGGGTTCAGTCTGCGCGTGCATGCGTGCAGACTCGAAATCATACGCCGCAAAAATTAAATTCCAGACATCTGACCAGACATCTGGATCAACTCCCAGACGTCTTAAAAATGCTTGATGCCGTGGATCTTAATAACTAACAGCCTATTAGTCTTGTGAATACACTATATAAATTGGTAGCAAAGCTTGCTGCGAGAAGACTAAAGCCCATTTTGAAGAGGGTAGTGTCAAGGAACCAGGTGGGTTTTCTTTCGGAAAGGCAGATTGAAGGCAACATAGTCATTGCTAACGAAGTAATGCATGCCATGAGTAAAAGTAGAAGGTAGCAGGATCGATGGTAATTAAATTTAATATGGAAAAAACGTTTGACAGGATGGAGTGGAACTTTGTTTATTCTTATTTGACTCAGTTGCATGTTTTATTAAACCTTGTTAATTTGATTATGTCTTATTTTACTGTTGCTTCCTTTCAAGTCTTAATTAATGGTACCCCAACAGTGTTATAATGCCTTACCAGGGGAATCCGTCAAGGCTATCCCCTATCGCCATACATCTATATTATGTGTTCAGAATATCTTTCTAGATTATTACACTCTTCTTTGCTGGATAATAGAATCTCTGGCTATAGATTGAATAGAAATGCAAGGCCTATCACTCATTTAATGTTTGCCGATGATGCGATACTATTTGCAAAAACAAATGTGGAGGAAGCAAATAAATTGCAGGAGATACCAAGAGAATATGAAAGGTGCTCAGGTCAAAAAGTTAGTTATTATAAATCAACGATTTATTTTAGCAATGGGATGAGAACGGATAAGCAGCAGCAGATTCCTAATATTTTGTCAGTGGGTCCCATGAAGACCGATGAATTATATCTTGGTTGTCCTCTGTTGGATGGAGAATGTCAAAAAAAGCTGAAGGAATTGCTGATTAACGAGATATCAAAAAAGTTGGTTGGATGGAAATTCAAGTCGAATATCTTAGGCTGGGAGGAGTGTCTTGCTACAAGCTTCTCTAGCATCCATTCCGACATACTTAGTGTCTAATAATATGTTCTCGAAAAAACTATGCAGTCAGTTGGACAAAATATATAGGGACTTCTGGTGGGGTTATTTGGAAGGCGAAAAGCATCTTTATTGGAGAGCATGGAAAGATATATGTATTCCCAAACACATAGGAGGATTGGGATTCAGAGCAACAAAGCTATTGAATATAGCTTATCTTATGAAGATGGGTTGGTCCTTGTGTGCAGATGGAGATGGACTATGGTAGTAATCAAGAATAAATACTTTCAACAAGGATTATTCTGGGATTATATATACAATCCTAGACATTTACATTTCATGAAGGCTTTATATGAAGTCAAAGATCTGTTGTGGGAAAATTCTTTCTGGCTAGTTGGGAATGGGGAAGGCATTAACGTGTGGGGGGATCCATGGGTTTGTTTCTCAGGTCAAAGAATTTTGCTAAAAGAATATGAGGCGTTGCAAATTTTTAAAGTATCTGATCTGTTGGAGGAAGATGGGAAAATGTGGAAGAAAGAACTTATTTTCAGCTATTTCCAGCCAAATGATGTGGCAATTGTTGCCACTCCTATTCATCAGGGGCAGGATGTCCTTATTTGGAAGCTGCATCCGAAGGGGAAGTTTTCTATTAGATCTATCTATTTATCTGCCTTAGATATGTATGGTAGAGGAAGAGCATTGGAGGACAGGCAGGTATGTTTATGTAGGAAATTGTGGTCAGTTAAAGGACTTGCATCAACAATAAAAATATTCTAGTGGAAAGCGGTGGTCGGAGCTTTGCCAACTAAGGCAAATGCTGCTAAGAGATTAAAGAAGTCAGATTCCATATGTTCTTTCTATTATGGAGATGAGAAGAATTGGGATCATATGGCGATACATTGTGAATTTATGCATGCAGTGTGGTTTGAATGGGATTTAAGGATGGAAAATGTGGATAAGGATTAGGGGGAAAGTGTTGCTTGAAGTGGTACAACAATTCCAACAAGCGGGAGGTATGGAAAATTTGATCTATTACATCCTTCATGCCAGATGCAGAGTAGTGATGGAAGGGGTTATGCCAGACCCTTATAAGGTGATCAGCATGGCTAAAGGTACGTATGTGCAGATTTTATGGTAGATTCAGTGAGAAGGGAACTTTAGGAATGGAGCAAAGTAGTGGTTCTTGCCAAAGCCAACAACATTCAAGAGCATATATGCTAATCTCCTTTGGGTAGGACCATTTGTAGATCATCAAAGTTGATGAAAGAAAAATCTATGGTGGTTGCTACTTTGAGTGATGGAGATGGCAGGTTCCTAAAATGCTATTCTCAGCAGCTTAATATAGCATGGTCTGCCGAAGTGGAAGCTGGGGCAATTCTCAAAGGCCTCGGGTAGGAGATTTTTCGCTCCAATCAGATAATATCAGAAAATACATCATCGTAGTAAATTGTAGGATAGAAAAATCTTAAATAATAATATTTATCTGTGAAAATTAATCATAAAATTAAGATATCATATCCACGAGAAGAAATAATTATAATAAATTTACAAATAATTTTTGTTTATGCTCATCTATGTTAATAACAAAAAAAAAAGCAGTGAAAGAGAGAATAAAAATATGTATGAGAGATAACAAGAAGGAAAGGGAGCACCATACAATATCACCGAATATATTAACCCATTAAATCAGACCAACATCAATCCCGATGGCATGCAGTGCAAAAAGAAAGGAAGCCAAAACAGGGGTTGATCTCCTCCCTGCCGTGCATGCGCGTGAGGCCGCGCCGGTCGACGAGAAGCTCGGTGGAGGTTGGCCGGAGCGAGGGCTACGCGTGGGCAGTCGCGACGTGGTTGATGGTGGTCGGAGGTGGTCACCTGGAGAAGAGGTCGTCGACTGTGAAGAAGGCCGGTCGACGGTGAGTCTGTGAGCGTTGAGAGGGATATCGAGGTGCACGCTGTTCTCTGTCTTTACAGACGAACGGGGTGCGATGCGTGGACGGAGAGGGAGTGGGGAGCGCGATGGCGAGGACTGGTCTGCTGTTGTGGTCTACGGTGTGCGTCTGAGATGAGGAAACAGGGAGGAGAAGGTCCTCTGGAGGAACGCGTGCTGTTGAAGATGAAGAATACGACGGCGTGGGAAGTTGAGGTTGAGGATGGGTTCCTTGCTGCGGTTGCACGAAGGAGAAGAGGGACGAAGAGGGCGGCGAACACGGTGGCTGGAACAAGGGCGCGTGCTCTCTATTGGCGATGGACGCGGTGGAGGAATTCGTCGAGGTCGTGGTTGTGAGGATGATGAAGCGCGGTCGTGAACGTGGCTCGCAGTGGTGATGAACTCGCGGTCACGGCGTCGGAGCTGTCACCTCCGACCGTGGTGGTGGCACGTGGTGTTGTGATGTCGCGGTCGAGGTGCCGCGGAGGCACGCAGTAGCGGGAAGGTTGCGGTCAAGGAAGTGGTGGTCGTGGGCACACGGTCTTGCGGGTTGAGGAGGTTGAAGATGGAGGCTCGCGGTGGTGGTGCGGGTGCTGTACGTGAAGAGGGGGCTCTCGCTCCGTGGGAGGAAGAAGATGAATCCCTCCAATGCCTTTGCGTCCCTGCTATAAAGAGAGACGAGAAAAGAGAGAATATCAGGGAGTGAGATTGAGGGGTAAAAATAAGGAAAGTAATCATTTGATTATTGTAAAAAAATAAAAAAAAACAAAAGTCATTATTTTTTTTAACTAACTTGTTAAAAATTATAAGAGTGAAAATAAAGTAAATTTTAAGAGGTAATCTACGTTGATTTTCTTGTTTTTCTTTTATTGAAAAAATCAAATGTTAGAATGACAATTCAATTGAGATGGGATATGGTATTATTTAAAATTATACTTTTAAAAATAATCTTACATCAACCATTCGTAATATAATCAAATAATGTAAATGAAATGTAAGGAATATTAATTTTAGAATTTAATTAATTTGATCAATATAGTGTATATTTTTAATAAAATTTTTATTCCAATAATAACATACTTAGACTTAATTCTAATCTACTAATGTGGATCTATCAACCTCCACTTGACCTTAGATGTTGATTTGCAGAAGGTGATGATACTCTCTAACTTCTACATTCTAGTAAGCCAAATCCTTGCCCATAAGCAACCATATCCGAAAATTTTTAATATGGTACAACAATGTGCTAAGATTCTTGCTGAAAATGTTCACTTGTCTCTCTTTAAAGTAGATAGGTCTGCTGTACGTTCAGCATATATGCTAGCAAAACATTGTCAAGAAAATTGGGAATATCCCAATTTTCCTTGCAATTTGTCTACCTGGTAATATAAAGGTGTTTACCATGCAAAAAAAAAAAAAAACTCTCACTTCCTCCCCCTTTGGGCAGGGAATTTCTCAACATTTCTTTGCTTGCCCTCCGTTCTTTCCCATCTCTGTCATCTCCTCCTTTGGTCTTCTTCATCTCTGCCATCATATTGTCTCATTCGTAATTAGCTCTCTTTCTCTCTTAGCTTTCCTTGGTTGTAAGTTTATTTTGATTTCTAGTTGTAATTTCTTGATTAGTTTGTTACTCTTGGCATTAGTTCCTTAACAGAAGTCTTTCATTTTGTTATTCTTTTTATTTGTTGGTCTCTTGTATCTTTATTTTGATATTGGTGGCTAGTTTTTTCTATTTATCTTTACGTTTGTATTTAATTACGTTTTCATTACCATTTTTATTCCATCTCATTAATACATCCAAAAAAATCCTAAAATTTTATTATGGGTTTCTACGCCTCGGTTTTAATTTCTAACAAAATTTCATTCACAACTTCATTTACATTCAAGTCCTTGTATTATTACATATTAGTCCTTATACTTTATCTAGAAATTTACTATTAAATATAAACGGGGTGAAGAGTGTGAGATAAAATATGATAAACAATTACTAAATAAAATTTAATCACATAAAGACATTCACCACATAAGACAAATGATCTTTAGGTTGAAATCTAATTTAGACAAAAATTACCACCTTGTCCAATCAATTTAAGATTTTTAAATTTATGTAGTAGATAAATTTACTATTGTACCATTTTAAATCACGAGTAGCACATTTTTAATTACAAATCACACCACTTTATTCAAAGGTAATGTATGATCGATGGAAATCTCTAAGGATAAAATAATGTTAATGTAGCGCAAAATTTGTAATTATTTTAAAATTTATAAACAGAATGCATAGGATACTTGAGATCAGAACAGTAAGTCTAGGTCATCTCAGGAGGCGATCAGAATTTTATCACTTTTAAATTGCTTAATTATTATATTTTTGATATTTTATATTTTGTGATTTTTTTGGCTTTTTATGTAGAAAACAAGTTGTGAGATGCCAATAGAACTAAGCGCTAAATCTAATATTAATGCGAAATGTGTAATACTTCTATTAAAGCATGCAAAGGTGTATAAAGACATAACAAACAAGATATGAGAAATAATAATGAACTTTGTATTAACCTCGGAATCTTGATTACAACTAATGAGAGATGACTACAATGAATTAAATCAACTAGAACAACTATAAGAAAAGACAAAGAGGGAGGTCATGTGTCCCAGAAAATGTAGAGAGTTGCTGGAGTGCTGGAGCGGGTACAGAAGCCTTGGAGTGGTGGTGGATAAGTCCACCCAGGCTTCTTGCCCAAGGAGATGTAGAGAAGCTGGAGAAAATGCTACTAAAGGGAGAAGACCTAAGGGGAGTGGTCAACCATGCTTGGTGGATGGAAGGTGGAGGTTGGTGTATGAAATGGTGGAGGAGAAGATGGAGAGGAAGAGATGGCTTAGGTGTGCTTTTATTAAAGAAGTGTGATTTGATTGGTTGAGGAGGTGTACCTTGGATCACTAAGGATGAATTGTGGTGATTGGGTTTGGAAGAAGTGAAGGAATAGGATATGATGACCCAACTCCCATAAATCGATGGAATCTGAGTCGTTGGGTGCTAAACCAAGCAATAACATAATAAACATGATTGCAGTCACCAAACACATAGTCATAGAACATCAAGCCAAACATCCATTCATAATGGATTAAATGAAAATAAAGTGTTGACAATTAAAATGAATTCCACAATAGAAAATAGGAAAGATAAACTAAGTACTCAAGTACGAATACAACTACGAAAAAAATTGGAAGCATAAAAGAGTAACAAAAGGAAACGAAACTACGTAAGCCACAATGTTTAGTACAAACCGTGTCCTAGAGTAGCACTCAGTTCTAAGTGTATGCATACCACTTACGAGGAGAGTGAGGAGAACCATGAGCCTCCCCTAGTGAAGGATGAGTTGGCGGACCCTCTGCACAAGTATAGGCAGATCTTTATTAAGCTCAAGAAGCTGAAGCTAATGCAGGAAAATTTGTAACTAATAGGTTTGAAAATTGCATCATTGTAGTTTGCAAAAAGAATTCGTGATCAAATAAATTTATCGAAGGTGAGTCCGGGTCATACACGGGGAGGCAAAACTTGCAAAAAAATCTCACTAGAATATTTGTAAGGGCCTAGATTTTTAATACATTTAATAGGTTAATTAAAATTTTAATTTAGTTGCTTAAGGGTGTTGGTAAAGGAGTAACCCTTTAATTATTAACAAAATTTTAAGAAATCAAAAGTTAGGGGGCTAATTATAATGGAATGGGGTTTTGGAGGCCTTACTTGGAAAACAAGTAAGCAAGTGGAAGGGCTCCTGATGGTAACACCATTATCTTCTATATCTAGCTCAAATTGACTAATTTCCAAAGCTAAATTCACTTAATTGATATAATAAAGGGTATAATTTAAGAATATCAAGAGTTTAAGGGCGTGCAACATAATTACATTAATTTTGAGAAGTTAAGAAGGAAGAAGAAATTTAGGATTCATAAGTTATTTACCAAGGTTATTAAAATCCCTGAAAATCTTTAGAAAGGCAGGAACACTTGGTAACTAAGGTTTTAAGAAGAAAATTAGCTAATTGATGAGTGGCTACTCATCATAGCTAAAAGGCCGAAATTAAGCTAGACACTAAGCAAAACAATATCAAATTAACACATAAAAAGGGTTAAGTGTGGGAATTAAACAAAAGACCTAAAACTTTTAATGTGTGTTAAAATCTCCTAATTAGGTCACAAAAATAAGATATTCTGAAAACTAAAGAACAAATGATGATCCATGCATAAATTGAACACATAAACAAGTTTGAAAAGCCAAATCAGAAGTAAAATCAATGTCGTAAATGTTCAATTAAGCACATGTAAAAATTTGAAAGCAATTGGACATCATTTAGGCTTAGAAATAAATAGATTACAATTAGGTCCTTCATGCATTACATTTCTACCCTTCAAAACTCCTTTTTGGACCTATTTGCAAGCCGCAGGGACCCTTTTGTAAGACTGCAGGGCCCTTCCAGCTGCTATTCTTCTCGCTTATGGGCCTGCATGCAAATGTTCTACCCCTTCTTCTAAGGGTCCGTCTGCAAATTTCCCCTTTATTTCAACGAGAAGCTGAGTTCTTCACGCGCACTGTAGCGCGCGAAGAACACAGCCATTCTCGACCGTCCATCGCACTTTTGATCTCGATCTGCGGCTGGATTCAAATGGAACCTTCGCGCGATTCGGTGCGTGCGTTCACCTCTCTTCCCAGATCTCATCTGACGGTCAGATCTCTCTCTTGACTCGCCGCGCGCTCTACCCATCTCATCCTCACCGCCGGCCTGATTCTGATTAACCTCACCCTTGCGGTGATCTCAGTCACTGAGCTGCTATTTAAGCACCTCAGTGGTGTCGCGCGCAGGGGATCGCTCCCTCCTACATCTCTTAGCGATCAATTCTTCCACTCCAGTCTCTCCTCCTCATCTAGACCCTGATTTCACAGCCACCGGCTGTGGAATCATCGCCTGCTCTCGACCCTCCTCGTCGCTAAGGACCTCGTAGCACCTGAGGACGACCCTGGAGTCTCACTAGCAGACTCTTCCCTCCGCTGGAGTCACCCTCCTCCTTTCTTCCTCCTTAGCCGCCGGCTAAGGACCCATAGGTCCCATTCTTCCTTTTAGTTTAGTTTCTAATTCTGCACAAGTAGTGTTAGATTTAGTTTACAGTAGTTTAGAATAGATTTAGTTTTAATTGTTAGTGTTTAATGTTAGCTGTAGTTAGATTAGTCTTTGGAGTAGAATTAGTATTAGATCCCCTCCCTCACCTCCTCTGATCAGTCCAGATCAGAGGGGAAGAATCATCTGCTCATTAATCAATTTATCTCCCTCTTCATGTTTTGTTTTTCCACCATCCAATTCTGATTTATGTTCCTTTTAACGACGAATTTTTCACCAATCACCCACACATCCGGACCCAATTCCAGATCTGATGGTGTACTGCCTCAGATCTGAAATTGGCGTCACAAGCACCATTTGGGGCTTCTCACTCACCCCATTTGTGTTCACAAAAGCCCCTTTTATTTTAGATTGATTGCCTCAGTTTGTCAGATTCACTTTAACATGGGTTTTGAAGAGATTTTGCTTTCTGAAATGTCTTGACAGATCTGACAAATTGAAGGGATTTTGGTTTTCCTTGAGGGCAAGGATTCTGAGAAGTTCTCTGGTGACAGAGAACAAATCAGAAGAGCCTTTCATGAATTTGCTTCTGCCTTGATTTGAATGCATTCGCTAGCTTTTATAAATTCCTTTAATGCATTCTTCTTCTGATTTGTCATTTCAGAACTGCCATACACCACCTGTTTGATAATTATTTTTGTATGGTGATTCTCTAACCTAAGGAGTTTTCCATACTCCTTAAGGTTGCAAGAAACTGGGATTGTATGTTTTTGGTTTTAATTGATTGAGTTAAGTCTTCCTTCATGCTGTCTATGGCATTAGGAAGACTAACTCAATGCCATTTGTGTTTTGATCTGAAATGATGCTTTTGATAAGGGCTTTTCCTTGTGGGTATTTGAACTGAATTCTTATGTGATTTTCGTGAGATTTATACCCTTATCAGATTTGGATTTCAACTCTTTAATTTTTAGTTTGTTCTGAATTTTCTCTTATTCCCAGTTATACAGTAAAATGCTGCAAATTGCAGCTACATTCCCCTCTTCTCTAAATTCTCCTCTCATCTGTGAATACTTTCCCCCTCTTCAAATGGACTAACTGCAGCAGCAGTTAGCCCATTTGACAGTGGCTTAAGCCACTGACACTGCTAAAACACCCTGAACAGCACATTCTCTTCCCTCTCCATCTTCTCTGACAGTAGCTTAGCTGCTGTTTAAAATGAAATAAAAACTTAATTAACCCTCATTCCCTAAATTCCTACTAAAACCTAATTATACATACTTAATTTCACACTGTAAATATACATATCCATACTATTATAACTATAATATACAGCCTGATTATGTACGTAGACATACATAGATATACTGTAAATACTGTATAAACTTGTACATAAATCTATATACATATGTAATCTATGTAAATATATGTATAAATACTGAACTATTATGTATGTATTTACTGGTTTATGTATATGTATATATACAGATTCATATTTACATATTTAGTAGCTATATTATAGAATAAATTAGCTAAATTAATAATTTAGAGCTATAATTAAGTAAATAAATCTATAGACTTAGGTTAACATATATAGTAAGTAATTTAAGTTAGTTAAAGTACAATTATACCTAGTATAGCTTACTGTAACTTAGTTTTATTTAAAACACCCAGAACAGCTAGTTTAACTTAAATAAAATAGAAATAAATTCGTAAATATACAATAAAAATATGTATAAAATACTTAAGTATGTAAATTAAATCTGTATAAGGTCAATTAGACCATTTACTAACTATTTTATAAGTAATTAACTATTTAATCACCTAAATCAACCTGTACAATCAGCCTAGTTTAGCGAATTTATTTGTATAGTAAACATATTTAAAATTCAAAATTAATTAATCAATTATGTAGTATTATGTAAATACTTTATTAACCATATTTTATTTTATTTTATTTCATAATTTATGGCCCCCAAATCAAGGGCCAAAAGCACGAACAGACGCAGCTGCGCCTGATTTCCAGCGCACGATGTGGCGCTGGAATAGCACCACATCGTGTGCTGCAAGTCAAGCGCAGCCACATAAATATAATTTGTGTCTCTTATAGGCCAGTCGTCACGGGCGCCGGGCGCCCGAAGCACTGCCTTTGCCCGATTACCCATTGAGCTCTGGTCTGAGTACTCTGTCTGATTTGCGATAAATATGTGACGTGTGTGTGTGGCCGGGGGCCCGAGCGTGTGCGAGCATATGGCGTTGGGCTGAGGCCTGGCTCTGAGATTAAAGACATAATTAAGCCACCTAATCTGAGATTAGGGCGCGCTTAGTAGAGGTCTGGTCCCACCCTTAGGGTGCTGTGTATCCCTCGAAAAGCGTGCCCGCAAACTAAACACGTTTTAAACTAATGATATTAGCCTAATCCCCTCCCCACCGCAGCCTCTGAAATATGCTAAGACAGAAGAGTTAACAAAGAGAAGAACAAAGAGTTAACACGAGAGAAAAAAAGAAAAGAGTACAAGAACAACAGAGAAAAGAACAAGAGTAATAAAAAGAGAAAGAAGAAGATGAATACTTAGAAGAAAACAGAAATATGAACACAAGAAGAACAGGAGTTAAGAATACAAAGAACAGAGACTTAATGAAGAAAGAAAGAGAAACAAAGAAAAAGAATAAGTAGTATACATACGTATAAGTAAATCTATATAATTACTAACAGAATAAAGTGACACTATAAACGTCGCTAAAGATCTCAGTTTTGCCTCTTTAGGTTGTATATAGTGTTTTCTGAGATTTAGCGACGCTTATATCTGTCACTGAAACTGCTGTATATGTTACTATACATAACAGACTAATAAGTTAAATTTCTACACCATTGCATTCTAATGTATTATATACTATAATGATAGTACTAATAGGATAACTTGTAAATACATAGTTTAGAGTATAATAATAGATTGTTTGATGCTTGTTCATAGTTAGTATTTTTGCAAGCATTTCTTAGTAATTAGGTAAATAAAACACACATTCATTCATTCTTTAATAAAATGTAAAGTTTCTTTTTTGAATAAGAAGACAATTTTGAGATAATCAAAGAGTGACCGAATTAAATTCAATAAATTGCCTCCCAGTGAACGACCTGGAACAAAACCAGTAAAAATTAGATAAATAAGCAAATGATAATAATGGTTGTAATGACTGGAACTCACCCATACTCACCACTATACGACATCCTTAATGTTATATTATACACCCTATACTACAACGACATAATCAACAATTATTACCAACAAACATTTACAACAACCATTTCAACCACTAACACTAATCAAAACCCTAAAACCCTAATTCCAATTTTCTATAATTCTAAGGGTTTAGGGCAAGATACTTGAGCAATTTGAATTATAAATGACCTTGAAAGACACCTAGGATAATAATACTTGACATATTAGGTTTATGCACAAATTTTATTGACCTAATGAACATAGAACGTAATTTTGACTTAACCATTGGATTCTTCGTGTCAAAATTAGGTTAACCCTAAATTTTGAGGCTAATCAGATTCTATCTTGATCAAGTTTGCAATTTGCTCCCTCAATTTTTAACTTTTACAAATAGCCCCCTAAGTTTCTATCTTTCTTTCAAACATGACCCCACACCATCTTCTTTGTTTGATCTCTACCTACGTGCATGACAAAGCACCTGTCGTTGACCACGCTTTTGACTGCGAAAATCTCGCGGCGCTGGTCGGGGAATCATGCCAAAACAAGAAGGTATGATCTAGGGTTGATTCCGTGTGTGGAGACTTCAAAGTGCCACCTACTGTAGTCTTGACGAGCTTCCTCGACCTCCGCCAGTTGGTCATGGCCATCAATGGTGAGTTGCGATTCTCGTCGCAATTGGTGTTAGAACTCACTTATAAAGCATCGACATGCATCACTGATTGCGTAGCAATCATAGGACTTAAATGACCTGAATAGAGTTAGAACTTAGCATAATTGTAGCATAATTCATGCATTAGTATCATACATTACATCATTCCAGCTTTACTTAGATAATCATGAAATAATGCTATAATAATGTACTAATTAGTATATTATTTGGTTTGTAGGTAATAAAAGCTCAGGAGATGGCCTACAGTTGGATTTGAAGTAGGGAAAAGGCTAGAGCTACAGCAGAAGTCTTGGAATAAAGCTATTCAAGATGAAGACATAATGTATGGAAAAGGTATACTACATTACTTGTAGGAATTTAATGTCTGAATTAAATTATGAAGAACATAGGACATCCTTACACCTATCCCTATCCTTAGGACAGCCTCAGATACCTTCTCAAACCTTAGCCACCCTTATATTAGGTCACCTTAGCCTATAATACCTCAAAATCCACATTCCAGCCCACCTTTGGATGTCCAGGTAGGATGTTGGACGTCTAGGCTCCTTAGGTTCCACCCGCAGAACTTAGAACCCAATCTGCTGGAAAATTGGACGTCCAGACAAGATGTCAAACGTCTAATTTCTGCAAAATCCAAGATAGAACCTTAACTCCACACTGATTCAGCATTAGACATCTAGACTAGAGACTTAGACTTCTGATTTTGAAGTATAAGTCATCTGATCATGAAATCAGATGTCTGGGACCTCTCTCTAGATGATGTTTTTGAAATCAAGCCTAGATCTTGATTTTTGAAGCCCTTAAACCCAATCCTACACCCTAGGAAACCTAAATTAAGCTATCCTAAGCCTAGTACACTACCCTAAGACTCTCCTAAGAATCTAATTAAGTTCTCACTAAGCCCAATTGACTTGGATCTAAGTCAATTACACTTCACCTAGTCAATTGGACTCATAGAGTCTAATTAAGCTTAAATCTTAACCAACACAAGTCTTATTGGACTCTGTGAGAGTGCAATTGACTCAAGCCCAACCTAATTGAGAACTCTCTCTCTCAATTACACACACGTTGACCCAATTAAATTTGGTTAAGTTTAATTGGATCAATCACTTTAGCCATAGGTTGTATGAACCTATCTGGAAACCTAATTAGACCTACCAATTAGACTGACCTAGATCTAACTAGAAGTGGACCAAGTGGTCCACTTGACCACTTAGGGGTTGCACACACACACCCATACACATTCACGCGCTCACACACACACACCTACACACACTTGGAGCCACCTTAGGAAGACTCTAGAAAACCCAACCTAGTCTTTCTTAGATCCACTAATTATGGATCTAAGAAGATCCACTCCTCTCAGAAAATAGCTGCCACCTAAGCCATTCTAGAGGCTTCTTGGACAGCCACTTGGAGGGCTCCTCAACCTATATAAGACCACCTTGGATGGCCAAGGCTCTTCATCTTGGACCCCTTAAGTGCATGCCACCATTCCCACCTCCACTTGCACCACTCACAAGCACCATCACCATCTCTCCACGTCCAAGAGCAAGCTCCACCACCTTCTCAAGAGGCTAGCCAACCCCCTTGGCCATTCCTCTCTTCCTTCCTACCACCTCAAGCCACACAGCCATTGGAGAGCACCTCTAATGCCTTAAGTTCTAGTAGCATAGATTTATTCTTCTTAGTTTAATTCTAGCATTAATTTTCTGCTTAGTAGTGTGGTATTCCTACCTTCCAGAGTGCACGCATAAACGCTTCACGGGTTCCATGCGTGCATCTCTATTCTATTAACATAGCTCTTTTCATTTTCAATTTCCTTGTACAAGCATTTCTCTAAACTCGATTGTAATGACACTATTTTGAGAAAATAAAAATATGAGTTGCCTACTTCATATTTCCATTTTTATGCAACTAAAATGTCTGTTTTGGAGGATATTGAGGACTTAACGATTAATGAATTTTCTATGGGTCTCCATCGAAGAATTGAGATTGTGCGCACTAATACACATACTTTCACGTTTATACTATTCTTGACTCATGTGCATGTTTTATGAGTTAACAACGCAAACGGCGAATCCTATATTCGTACCTTAAATATCGGATTGCAATTCTAAGCAAGTAGAGAAATCAAAATCAATTTCGCTTTTATCTGCCTCCCTGAGATCTCCGGGACTCACCGTTTCGTTATTAAGTTTTGTTTGAGTCGTGATTCGCGCTATACTATGACGTGTTTCTAATCAAATCCGTGTTTTGCGAACTCAACAAATGACGTCATTGCCGGGGAGGCAACACGATTTTGGTTTTTGATTATTGAGCTTAACCCTAACAAATTTGCTTCCCTTGCTTTCGGTGTGCAGAAACAGGGAAAGCAGATTCTACACACACATCAAGCGTAGTTGAAGAAAAATTAGGTGCACATCAGAATCTTAGTATTAGGTTTCCTTTGAATCCTAGGTAGATTTGATTTTTGAAAAAAAAATCTGAATATTTTCCTTCAAAAACATTTTTTTTTTGAATTTTAGACTTAGGTTTCTTTTGAATCTTAGAGTTAGAGTAGCTTTTGAAAAAAAAAAAAGAAAAAATATCTAAAATATTTTCCTCCAAAAAGAAAAATTTTAAAAAAAGGAAAAAAATTAGAAAATTTGAAAAAAAACATTTTTTTTGGTAAAGAGGCTCATTTTGAATGCAAAACCTTTTCAAAAGCCTTTCCACCACTTGAATTTTGGTCGGATTTTTTTTGCGATTTCAAAATTCAATTGCCAAGTTCAAAATTCTGAAATTCAGGTTGATGCTAGATTTTCAAATTAGCTTTCAAATGGCACCATTCATTTAAAAAGTTTAATTTGTACAATTTTTGAAAATTCACGAAATACAAGGGGGTCAAAGTGACTCAGATCCGAATTTTTTCTGAATTTCAAAAAGTGATTTCGAATAGAACACAAATCAGATTTGACTAAAAATACTGGGGTTTGAACGATTATCAAATTAGATTTCATTTCCATATTTTCCCCAAATTTTTGGAGTAAAATTGGTATTATTTCAGAAAGAAAAATCAACAAGGGGTCAAAATTTTAGATTTGACCCCCCGACAGTTAAAAATTCATATCTATTTATTTGAAATAGTAAAAATTCCAAAAAAATATTCTATGAAAATTTCATTGGAAAAGGAATGTGCCATTTTAAATTGAAATGTGATCTGCTGCATGAACTTAGTTGATTACATGAACCCTAGGCTCAACTTTTCGGGTTATAACCTAAAGACCACACTTGATTAGCCTAGACTTAATCAGGTCTAGTGGCTTGCCGGTGAGCTAGGTCACCTTGTGGACCACTCACCAAAACCCAATTAAAGAAAAAAAGTTAAGTAAAAATTTTTGTAAAAACTTATTAATTAACCTGAATTTGTTATCGAACTATTGGGTTATCACAAGCGCTTTAGCCAAATCCATTATCGAATCTGCGGGGTAGTGTCAAACGATCGTGTCTAAGGGGTACAAAGGAACCGGAGGCAAAAGCCAAAGAAAGAACCTTCCCCTTAGTCCCCTCGTACAGATTTGCTGGGTTACTTGAGGGGTTGAGATTATTTGCAGTCAATTTTGTAACAACATTTTCTTCAATAATTAAAATATTAACAAAAAATATGGCCACCTGATCTTAAGGACCACTTGAATAATAAGACCTTAGTTTTATTTGGCTTGGCTACACCAACCCGAGTTGGCTGGTGTATGTAAGGGAGGAAGTCACTTAGACCTCAATTGGTTGGACCTTGGGAGCCAATCCAAAGGAGGTGAAAGCGACTTGTCACATCGCCCGAACTATCTTCTTCTCTACCTTCTCCCGCTCAATTAGTCGAGATGGTTAACCTTGGACCTGGACCTGGTCAGGATTTGGAAAACCTGGACCTGATGGCTCATCTGGAAGCTTAGGTCATTGAATCAGAACAACCTTAGGAACCAAACCCAAGGTGGCAAAGATGACTTTTCGTATTACCTCATCCTTCTTCTTGGGTTGTTGAAATGGTTAACCCAAATCTTGACCCTGGTCATTATAACCAATACCAATTAGCTCCACAAAGGACCCCATCTTATGTCTAAGGGTATGAATTTCATACTTCTGCATCTCACCCATGGAACATTGGTAGACCTGATTGATGGGAACACTATCATGAGCCATAACTAGCTCAATTTGGCATGATAAAGTTGATAAAAGCTCTTACATAACCATCAAAGGGTCATAGATGCAAAATGTTCTGTTTTGAGAAGATAAGAAATCAGGGTTATTTCTGCAATTTTAACAGCATTCCATAATTACAAAATAACCATGGGGTATTTCAGGAGTTTATTAAAGGTCATATGGTCATTAATGTCTAATAATTGGGTCCATGTAGATAGTAACGGGTTTTTACGCATTACGAGAATTAAATGACATCTGAAATCCTAAAAGCAGACCTGCTTAATTCACTAAGGTTTTGATCAGGATAAAATTCACCTAAACCTTCTATAAATCATAAAAAAATATTCTATAAGGTTTGGTATCTTTAATTTGACCATTGGAACCCATTTTGACCTAAAATAGTCTCAGACAGATAGTTGCCTTAATTTGGGTTTCTGTGCAATTTACCCCATCAAACATGGTCAAAACCCAAATCTGAATTTACCATCAGATTCCTTGGGACCAAATTAGATTGCTACCAAAATTTGGGCCCAATTAGAGATCACCTATACAAAGTTTGCATTTTGGTTCTATCTAACTCTTTTTATCACACAATGACCCTTAACTTTTTGAATTATTTACAAATAGGTCCCTAACCTTTTCATCATATTCACATTTAGGTCCCTATTTCCATTGGTGTGAACACGTGAAGCTCCGAAGAGATTCGAGCGAGATTTTCTCGCTCGATTCTCAACCAAACAATCCTAAATTTGAATCGAAGATTGCTTGTGAAATTCTCTTTCAATTAAACCCGATCTCGATTCCTATTTCCTTCCCAATCTTCCATGCAAATGCATGGAAGATGTGGGTATCCCACAGGCACGCAATCTCCAAGCTTCCAAGCTTGGAATGCTCTTTTAAGGCCTATAAATGACCCCCTGAGGACAAACCGTCCTCCTTAGTAAGTTCTGGCCAGAGAAACCCCTCTTTCTTCCCTCTTTGGCCACCTTCATACCTTGCTCTGGTGACTCCTCTCAGTCCCCCTCTTCTGTCCATCCAACCATCAAATTAGATGGCCCTCTACCATCCTCCGTCAAGTTCGCTCCATGCCAACCACAGCAGGGGTTTCCTTCCTCATCATCGTCGCTGCGCCACCTCACCGGACTTCACCATCTTCTTCGGCTCCGGTCAGACACAACCGGAGCCCTCCACCTATCTCCTTCCCCTCCAAGTCTCTCTATTCCTTCCTCTCTCCCTCTACTTTCTTTTCACTCACGCACAACTCACTCATGACCATTGCACCGCCCGCACTTCGTGGTCTCCATGGCCGATCGAACTCTGACGAGTTCGCGTGACCTCCACACACCTTCGTTTACCATGAAATCACCTCCACAAGCTTCTCTCATTCATGCTCGATAAAATACCTCAAGAAATTGAGGGGTTCACCTTCCCAATAGCCCCAACGAACCCCTCAGCCTGCACGCATCTTCCCTGAGGTCACCAGACCTTCTCAGATACCCTCGTACTATGCTGAGGCCCTTGTCACACTCACCGTAGTCCAATGATCCCCCTGAGCATTTTTAACAAGGCTGTGAGGCCATAGTGCTGCTTTTTAGGTCTACTAGAGCTCTGCCGCTGTCGCCACCTTCTCCGGCCCTCGTTCATGACATTTAAAGCGTGTTCTTGAGAGCTCTCCACTCCAGGCTTCGCGGCTGACTGCCAGGCATCCCTCCAAGTCTGCAACTGACAAAGCAAGACTCATCTTCAACTTCAATCAGGGGTGTCACTAGCTGCTGCTACGCATTGAGAAGAGGCGGGCATCTTAGTCCCACATCATGGAACACAGAAGCCGCGACCGCGCATAAAGGCAATTTGTGCTTCTGCCTTATCGCTTCCGAGAGCACCGGGGTGAGGTCTTGCTCGCATGCTCCACGCACGTACCCTCTCCTGCGCTTACGCCACGCGGGTCTGGGCTCTGGTCCGATTACTCAGGTCCGGTCTGGTTTGCCTATTCTGAGAGAGAAAAGAAGAGAGAGAGAGAGGGGGGGTTTTGCCTCACTCACTCATCTCTCTACACCTAGTCTTTGAGACGACCTTCGTTCCTTTGCTGGTGTTGTACTGTCCGCCTCTTCCTTGAGGCTTGAAGGAGAAGAGAGGCCTTTGCCTCTATTGCTGGTTCTAAGCTACTATTGCATTATTGAGATACTAACTGATGTGGAAATTGGTTGATATACGCTATTCAAACATTTCAAATAATTGTGATTAAATTGTCAAGGGTTAATTGGTAATTCAAATCACCATTTTAACCTATCATTTTTGCATATTGATACTTGAATTATTGATATATCATTCTTGAATAAGTTTTGGTTACAATTGCTTATATCTTTTACTTAGAATTGTGATCTTGAGATTGATTTGCTGATTGCTCCTTGCGTTCGACCTCAGATTTTCATTCGAGCATAAATTTTATTTGTTTTCACGCTTTATCAGCTATACTGCAACATATCATTTTTAAAACCCCGATTTAGAGCGATAAACATTTTGGTGCCATTGTTGGGGACAACGCGCAATTTGATCTCTTGATTACGATTCCTGACTTGATACTAACTTGATTTATCTCTTTTGATTGTGATTTATGCAGGAATTTAGCCGAGGAGCGAGATCAACCACACAGCGACCACTCCAGGGGCAGGTAAATCACAAATCCATCTTCGTTAAGCCCCTGATTCTGAAAAGCTAAAAAAGGAAAAAAATCAATTAGGACCAACTTGCATTCTATTTTTAGATTAATCATCACAAGTTGCCTAATTTGATAGATTTTTAGAAACATCCCAAACATAATTCTTGCACCTATTTAGGGATTTAAGACACCTAGGGCTACCACCTTCTTGATTGAGCCCTAGGTGCCAGATTTGGAATTAATTGATTGGACCAATTAAAGCTAATTAGTTTTCATTCTAGGGTTCTAGAGACACACTTTCTTAGAAAAGATTCAATCTTCCAAACTATGTGTGTTGTAAGCCTTGGTTGAATTTACCTAAACAAGAAAAACCTAAGAATCAAGCTCTAAATCTCACTTGAATCCTAAAAGCGGGAGCTAATAATCAAGGACAAATCAGGTGAAGTTGACCCACATTGCAGGGTCAACCAATCTTTAAATTAGGTCACCACTCACGAAAACATCTTAAAGTTCAAGTGAAATCCTAAGCACTCACACTCTAAACTTAAAATTGGTAGACTTAAGGGGTCAAGTTATCTATTCTGGTCTACCTGGACCCTTAATGACAAGGAAGGTTAGGTGGGGGAAGCCTTGTAACCCCTGGGGGCACTCTACCATATAGGGGTCTTCGCAGGACTCTCCCTTCCTGGCTGCCTAGGTAATTCTCAGGTGGAAAACTTTCTGATCTAGGGGTATCATCAACCTCGAACCTCTATAGTCATCCAAAGATATTTGGGTGTCTTGATTGGGTTCATCACACCTTCTATCCCCCGTCTTCTCCATCGGTGCATGTTTGGGAGGAGGTCCTTAAGACCACCCTTAAGGCCTCCATTAGCTATTCACTCTCGTCGAGGACAAGCCTCAACCGCCCTATTTGTGCAACAACCCGACCATATTGACATATCCTCTAATTTTGAGCCTACTTCCCCCTTAGCAGCCATGGATCACCACGAAGAAGAAGAAGAGCCTAACCTCCAGAACCAGCTTCAGCACTTTAATGATCTTTTCCAAGCCTATATGAATCCACTGTAGCATCCTATGATGCGAGATCATTATAATCCCACTGTGGTGGCGATCGAACCTCGAGTCCAAATCCTAGCTGGAGGTTGTGATAATGAACTCAAGCCCAACATGTTTCATGTTATTCCTAAATTTTGTGGGCTTAATTTCGAAGATCCCTTCCAACATATCAAGCAACTTGTAACGACCCGGTTCCCGAGTCCCTACGAGACACGAGAATCGGACCGACTCGACTAATCCCAAGACCCAGTCGTCCAACGAGGAAGTAACCAAAAGACAGTAAAATAAACCACATTCAGCATGAATATAACTAACAGTAAGAAAGTACAGCAGTAAGGAAAGAAACTACTACAGTAGGTACCACCACAACAGTAAAGCAACATTTATCATATAACAAAAACTGCAGGTAAAGAAGGTACAGCGGAAACAAAACTACTCACTAGAACAGAAACAAAAAAGAAGGTACAAAGCTGTGGTAACTCTACTGGACCCTACTCGGCCCAGCATCCTCTGCAGCCGCCGACCCTGGCTGCTCAACACCTGGTCCTGAAAAAGGTAACGAGTGTAACACGTCAGCAAAACGCTGAGTAGAGTGGCAAACTAACTAAAGGCAACAGTAGAGTGTACAGTAGCCGTTATGTTCTATTACTTCCTTTGTTTACATCTTTCAATTTTTCTCACTATTTCATTTACTTCTCAGATCCTTTACTTGATCTCGAATGTCCTCGTGGGACGATCTTGATTGCAGTCTTTTCCAACAGTAGAAGTAGCACGTGGTGCTCTCCTGGCCGGGAGAGTCCCCCGTGGTGATCCTACCCTCAGTCAACCACCCCAAGGTCACTGACAGACGTAACGGTGACTACGGCACGCGCGATAAACGCACAGGTAGCTAGCCCGTACTGGCACGCGGTCAGTCGTTTCCGTTAACGGGTGCGCCCAAAGCACAGCACGGAACCAGGGCAGAGCCCTCTCAGTAACAGGGGTCCAACCCCTCCACAGTAACCAAACCGGGGCCTTGCCCCTCCACAGTCCGCGCACCCTCGCCTGACTACCCTGGTTTGCCCTAGTGGGCCTAACAAGTCGGTGAAGGAGGCTAGCAGAACCCCGGGGCCCGTGGGGTAGCTAGTACTCTCCTAACACTACTAGCTCTCCTCGGTACTACGTACACGAGGGCCAACAAGTCGGTACAGAGCGGCCAATCCTAACCCCGGGTCCCTGGGGCGGCTGGCCCCACTCTGCACTAAAACAGGTACAGGTACTTCCCTTGGTACTGCGTACCCAAGAGACAGTACAAACTACATCTCAGTTCCATTCCTTTTCTTTCCAGGAGTTCCACTCCTAATTCCCCGTAGGGTTCCAGCTCTTTATCTCAGAACATCATATGTTTCACTTTCCAGATTCTCGTTCTCACATTCCATGATCTCAACATGATTCTTTATGCATAACAGGCAGCTGTTAATTTAATTTACAGGCAGCTTTATATATTCCTTTCCATTTTTCCAAGACTGCAGTAATGTACATTCCACTAGTTTTTCCATCCTAGGATTCATGCCATATCCTAGGATCTATCATACAATCTAGTTTTCCGGCCCTAGGATTCATGCAACACCTAGGAGCTATCATTCCATATATTTCTCATTCCTAGGATTCATGCAATGCCCTAGGTTCTAGTTATGGTTCCATACTTTAACAGATTTTATTAATACTTGAAACCACTCTACCAGGTACAACGGGAGTAATGGGGGCGTGGTCGGGAATCCCGCGCGCCTCCGCGACTCTCAAGACGGCAACCGAACGAGGTCCTATCACAAGGATCAAACACAAGGAGTGTCTCAAAACAGTGTATAGCTACTGTAGGCGGGTAGAGAAATAAATTCTGAAACGAACGCAACTCGAATCGCGGAAAACGGAGCCCAAACGGGCCCTAAACGGGTCGAGAAAGACAATACTGTGCAAAATCAGACGTCTGGAACTCCTTCCAGACGTCTTAAACGGTGGATCAGAGAATTACCTGTTCGGCTTGGTTCCCCGAACGTCCAGAAGTCTGTGGGGACGTCTCTCCTAGATCCCAGACGTCCGATGGTCTCTCCGGACGTCTGGAGGTCACTCCCGCCGTCTGGTACAACTTCCAGACGTCTGATTCGCAAAGGATGACGAATCGAACACCTGCGCACAGCCAACCCTCCTCCCTCAGTACGGTCAGTCGACAAAAGGAAGGAGAAAGCGGAACTCACCTTTCAGACGTCTGTATGATCTCACAGACGTCGACCTTGCCGTCTGGATATCAGTCCAGACGTCTGATTCTGGAGATTTTTCCAGAATCAGAACCTTGCTCGGCCTCCGCTCGCGACGCCGCCCGCGTCGCACCTCGCGTGTCCGCTGCTCCGCCCGCAGCAGGTCCCTCTCCGCGACGCTCTGCGCCCCCTGCGCCCTCCGCCGGCCGGCCAAGCCGCTCCCGGCGAGCTCGCCCTCACGGCAGAGCCCCGCCCTCGCACGCCGCAGCTCCTCCGCGCCTACTGCGGCCGCCGCTGCCGCTGCGCCCTCGCGTCCGCTCGCTCTCGCGCACAGGCAGGAGAGAAGGAGGAAGATGGTGGAGACGGGAGGGGAGGCGCGCCCCCTCCCCCTTTTAACGCCGCGCGGAGAGGAGGGAGAGACGGTCGCAGTCGCCTGCAGCCGCAGAGAAGATGCAGGATCGCAGGTCTGCGCGCACAGGCGCGCAGACGAATATCCCGTGCGAGCATAACTGTTCGCCAGACGTCTGTAAACTATCCCGGACGTCTGGTCAGACGTCTGGATGTGATCCCAGACGTCTTTACAGACGTCTGGGCCACCTCCCAGACGTCTTAAAAGACGTCTGGGGCACGCGCTCGTTACAATATAACAAACTCAAAGGAAGTTTCGTCCCCAAAACTTGCGCCAACTAGGGTGCGGAAAAAGGATGTCCAAATAACCATAACAAACTCAAAGAGGATCGAAGCCGGTCCGAAAAGACGTACCCGCGAAAAGCTCTGGGTACCGCTCCCGCATTGCCGCCTCAGGCTCCCAGGTAGCCTCCTCGTACCGCTGGCTCCTCCACAAAACCTTTACCAGGGGTACTTGCTTTCGTCTCAACCTGCGGACGGCTCGGTCTAGGATCTGCACTGGCCGCTCGGGGTAGGTCAGGTCGTCGCTCACCTCGACGCTCTCGTGACTCAGTACGTGGCTGGGATCGGCTACGTACTTCCTGAGGTTGGACACTTGGAACACGTCGTGCACACCAGAAAGCTGCGGGGGAAGGGCAAGTCTGTAAGCAACGGGTCCAACCCGCTCCAGGACCTCGAAGGGCCCCACGAACCTCGGCGCGAGCTTCCCTCTAACCCCAAACCGCTGTAAGCCCTTCATGGGCGAAACACGAAGAAAGACGTGGTCCCCGACCTCGAACTGCACCTCTCTGCGTCTGCGATCTGCGTAGCTCTTCTGTCTGCTCCTGACAGTGCGGAGTCGTCTGTGGATCTGCTCAACTACCTCCTGACTCTGCCAGATCAACCTGGGGCCAACCTCCCACTTGGTCCCCACCTCAACCCAACTCAAGGGTGCCGTGCATTTCCGTCCGTACAGAGCCTCGTAGGGAGCCATGCCGATGCTCGAGTGATAACTGTTGTTGTATGCAAACTCTGCCAGGGGCAGGTGCTCCTCCCAAGAGCCCCTCCAGTCTAGTACACAGGCACGCAAAAGATCCTCAAGTGTCTGTATCGTGCGTTCCGACTGTCCGTCCGTCTGGGGGTGGTAAGCCGTGCTAAACCTCAACCGCGTCCCCAAAGCCTGCTGAAACTCAGCCCAAAACTGGGACGTAAAGCGGGTATCCCGGTCGGATACGATCTCCTGCGGAACTCCGTGTAGTCGCACCACATCACGGATATACCTCTCTGCCAACTGTGCTGGTCCCAAAGTGACTCGGATCGGCAAGAATCGTGCCGTCTTTGTCAATCTATCCACTATTACCCAGACCGCGTCGTGTCCTCGCTGGGTAACAGGTAAGCCCACCACTAAGTCCATGGTGATGCTCTCCCACTTCCACTCTGGCACTGGAAGCGGCTGAAGCGGCCCCGCAGGCCTCTGATGCTCGGCTTTCACCTGCTGGCACACTAAGCACTGCTGCACGAACTCACCCACATCCCGCTTCATCCCTCTCCACCAGAACTCGCGTCTCAAGTCATGGTACATTTTCGTGTTTCCGGGATGTATGGTGAATTTGGAACCGTGTGCCTCAGTCAGGAGCTCTCTCAACAGCTCCTCGTCTCTGGGGACGCACAGCCGTCCCCTCAAGCGTAACACCTGGTCTGTGAAAGAGAAGTCCCCTGGGTCCCCTGACAGTACTCTGTCGCGCAAAGACTGCAAGTACGGATCGGCCATCTGTCCCGTGATGATGCGGTCTATCAACTCTGGTCTGGTCTGCCGTGTCACCGTCACTGCCCCACAGTACCCTCGTAACTCTAGAGGTCGCCAACTGCCCACCTCCTCCAAAAGGCTCCAGCTCTGTAACTGTAGACTGGCCAAGCGTGCGGGCGCCTTACGGCTCAAGGCGTCAGCCACCACATTGGCCTTTCCCGGGTGGTAGGAGATGCTGCAGTCGTAGTCCTTCAGGAGCTCCAACCAACGTCTCTGTCTCATGTTGAGCTCCTTCTGGTCAAAAAGATATCTGAGGCTCTTGTGATCTGTAAAAATCTCGAAGGTCTCACCGTACAAGTAGTGCCTCCATGTCTTCAGCGCGAAGACAACAGCTGCCAACTCTAGGTCGTGGGTAGGGTAGGTATGCTCATGGGGCTTCAGTTGCCGCGAAGCGTAAGCGACCACGTGACCCCTCTGCATGAGCACACCTCCTAACCCCTGCAAGGAAGCGTCCGTGTACACAACGAACCCGCCACTACTGTCAGGAATGGTGAGCACGGGAGCCGAGGTCAACCTCTCCTTCAGCTCCAGAAAACACGCCTCACAGGCGTCTGTCCAAGTGAAAGGCACATCCTTCCGAGTCAACTGTGTCATAGGACGTGCAATCTGCGAAAACCCTCTGATGAACCGTCTGTAGTAACCTGCCAGTCCCAGGAAACTGCGAATCTCAGTGACTGAACGCGGTCTCTCCCACCTGAGCACTGCCTCGACCTTGGCGGGATCCACCGCCAGGCCGTCTCCAGAGATCACATGACCCAAAAAGGTCACCTCCCTCAACCAGAACTCGCACTTGCTGTATTTGGCGTACAACCTGCGTCGTCTCAGAGTGTCCAGAACCATCCGCAAGTGCTGTCCGTGCTGCGTCCGATCTCTAGAATAGATGAGTACATCATCTATGAAAACCACCACAAACTGGTCCAAGTACGGTCTGAACACCCGGTTCATCAGGTCCATGAAAGCAGCGGGGGCATTGGTCAGCCCAAACGGCATGACCAAAAACTCGTAGTGTCCGTACTGGGTGCGGAAAGCTGTCTTGGAGACGTCGGTCTCCCTGATCCTCAACTGGTGGTATCCAGACCTCAAGTCGATCTTGGAAAACACCGTGGCACCCCGCAACTGGTCAAACAAATCGTCAATCCTCGGCAGCGGATATCTGTTCTTGATGGTGACCCTATTCAGCTGTCGGTAGTCCACACAAAGGCGTAGGGTCCCATCCTTCTTCTTCACAAACAGTACCGGGGCTCCCCAGGGAGACGCACTGGGCCTCACGAAACCCTTCTCCAAAAGGTCCTGCAACTGAGACTTGAGCTCTCGCAGCTCAAGCGGTGCCATCCTGTATGGCGCGGTGGAGATGGGGCTGGTCCCTGGTACTAGTGAGATCTCAAACTCGATCTCACGCTCGGGCGGTAGTCCTGGTAACTCGTCTGGAAACACGTCGGGGTACTCTCTGACCACCGGGATGCTCTGGAAGTCTGCCACGGGGCTGTGCTCTGCCACCACACAAGCTAAGAAGCCCTCACACCCCTGGCTCAAAAGTCTCGCCGCCCGAAGTGCCGAAATGCACCTGAAACCTCCGTCCACTGGCTGCCCGTGAAACTCGAAGGACGGCAACTCCGGAATGGAGAAGACAATCTTCCTCTCAAAGCAGTCTACCAATGCGTGGTAAGCGGACAGCCAATCCATCCCCAGGATCACCCCAAAGTCCTCCATCTGTATCATAATCAGGTCAGCTGGCAGGCTGTGTCCCCCGATGCTGACCCCGCAACCCGTGTACACCTCCTCAGCTACAAACAGCTGACCACTCGGACCTCTGATTACGAACGGGTTCTCTAACAATGTATAATCCTGGTCCAAACTAACTGCGAAACTGTCTGCGACAAACGAGTGCGTAGCGCCGGAATCGAAAAGCGTGTAAACGAGTCTGCCAGAAACTGAAACCATACCTGCTACCACGGATCCCGAAGCTCTGGCGTCCCTGTGTGTTAGGGCGTTGATACGCCCCTCAGCTCTAGGTGCGGACGAAGCAGCCACACTCTGCGTCGGACGGGTAGGTGCTGGCCGGTACCCTCCTCACGACTGCGGTCCTCCTCCTCGCGCCTGGAAACCTCGGCCTCCTGCGCGCCCTCCAGTGCTCTGCGCGGGAAGTATCTGCTGACCTCCTGCCCTAGATGGGCAGTCCCTCCTGACGTGGCCCGGCTGGCCACACTGGTAGCAGAGGGGAACCCGACTCCCGCCCTCAGTGAGTCCCTGCTGTCGGCTAGGCGGGGGTCCGGTGCTGGCGACTGGCCCCTGTCGAGGGCCCCCAAAGGCCACTGATGGCCCTGCACAACGTGACGGCTCTCCTGCGGACGCCACGTGTCTCCGTTCTCGCCGGCCCTGTGAGAAGTCTGGCTGAAAGGGCCTCTTCCGCCCGCCGTCGGTCTCTCGCGCGGACGGGTTGGTCTCCTCGTAAGTCATGGCTGCCTCTACCACCCTCGAAAACGTCGGCAGCTTCAGGGGTTTGACATACCCCCGGATCGCAGGCCGGAGCCCCTCGGTGAACCTCCAAAGGTGCTCCTCCTCAGTGGCTACCGCTGTCGCTGCAAAGCGGGACAGCTCCAAGAAACGCGTGCGGTACGCGCTCACGGTCATCGTCCCTTGGCGGAGAGTGTGGAACTCCCGCCTCCTCTGGTCCTGCCACGTCTGGGGAAAGTACTGCTCGCAGAAGAGGGTGACGAACTGGTCCCACGTCGGCTCGTCCCTCTCCTGTCCCCGGACCGCCCTCCACCACCGGTGTGCCGCACTCTCCAGCTGGTACGTGGCAAAGGCCACGCGGCACTCCACCGGGGGGCGAAGGGTGTCGAAGATCTTCTCCAGCTGCTCAAGCCAGTCCTCTGCCTCGGTCGGGTCCTCATCCCCCTTGAAGGAGGGGGGCTTCAGCTTCCGGAACTGTCCGAAAAGCTCGAAGTGGTGCTGTAGGGGAGGTGCTGGTGCACCTCCAGGCGAAGGTGTCTCGTGTACAGAAGTGTCGGAGGAAGGTGGGGGCGGCAGGGGCCCATCCCCTCCCTCGTGTCCGGCGCCGCGTCCGTCGCGTGGTCCCACAGAGGACTCCCCCTCTGCAACCCCAGGAGGAGGTGCTCGGGGCGGTGGGTGGAGCTCCTCTCGTACAATATCCCGTATCAGTCTGGCGAGGTCCTGGGCCTGGATGCCAGGGAGTGGTGGCTGGTCCACCGAGATGTCAACGACAGCACGTCCACCTCGCCGTCCTCGCCCACGGCCGCGCCCGCGGCCAGTCTCGCCAGTCCCACGACGAGGCATCTCCTGCAAGGAGACGCGAAACAAAACGGAAACGTCAAAACAGACGGTACCTAACAACACTTCTAAGAGCTCATGTCAAGAGATATGTTGTGGTGGCTACTCTAGCTATAAACATGTGAATTGGTTATTTTCCAGTCAGTTGATTCACTTCTCGGGACGACCTTGCTCTGATACCATCTTGTAACGACCCGGTTCCCGAGTCCCTACGAGACACGAGAACCGGACCGACTCGACTAATCCCAAGACCCAGTCGTCCAACGAGGAAGTAACCAAAAGACAGTAAAATAAACCACATTCAGCATGAATATAACTAACAGTAAGAAAGTACAGCAGTAAGGAAAGAAACTACTACAGTAGGTACCACCACAACAGTAAAGCAACATTTATCATATAACAAAAACTGCAGGTAAAGAAGGTACAGCGGAAACAAAACTACTCACTAGAACAGAAACAAAAAAGAAGGTACAAAGCTGTGGTAACTCTACTGGACCCTACTCGGCCCAGCATCCTCTGCAGCCGCCGACCCTGGCTGCTCAACACCTGGTCCTGAAAAAGGTAACGAGTGTAACACGTCAGCAAAACGCTGAGTAGAGTGGCAAACTAACTAAAGGCAACAGTAGAGTGTACAGTAGCCGTTATGTTCTATTACTTCCTTTGTTTACATCTTTCAATTTTTCTCACTATTTCATTTACTTCTCAGATCCTTTACTTGATCTCGAATGTCCTCGTGGGACGATCTTGATTGCAGTCTTTTCCAACAGTAGAAGTAGCACGTGGTGCTCTCCTGGCCGGGAGAGTCCCCCGTGGTGATCCTACCCTCAGTCAACCACCCCAAGGTCACTGACAGACGTAACGGTGACTACGGCACGCGCGATAAACGCACAGGTAGCTAGCCCGTACTGGCACGCGGTCAGTCGTTTCCGTTAACGGGTGCGCCCAAAGCACAGCACGGAACCAGGGCAGAGCCCTCTCAGTAACAGGGGTCCAACCCCTCCACAGTAACCAAACCGGGGCCTTGCCCCTCCACAGTCCGCGCACCCTCGCCTGACTACCCTGGTTTGCCCTAGTGGGCCTAACAAGTCGGTGAAGGAGGCTAGCAGAACCCTGGGGCCCGTGGGGTAGCTAGTACTCTCCTAACACTACTAGCACTCCTCGGTACTACGTACACGAGGGCCAACAAGTCGGTACAGAGCGGCCAATCCTAACCCCGGGTCCCTGGGGCGGCTGGCCCCACTCTGCACTAAAACAGGTACAGGTACTTCCCTTGGTACTGCGTACCCAAGAGACAGTACAAACTACATCTCAGTTCCATTCCTTTTCTTTCCAGGAGTTCCACTCCTAATTCCCCGTAGGGTTCCAGCTCTTTATCTCAGAACATCATATGTTTCACTTTCCAGATTCTCGTTCTCACATTCCATGATCTCAACATGATTCTTTATGCATAACAGGCAGCTATTAATTTAATTTACAGGCAGCTTTATATATTCCTTTCCATTTTTCCAAGACTGCAGTAATGTACATTCCACTAGTTTTTCCATCCTAGGATTCATGCCATATCCTAGGATCTATCATACAATCTAGTTTTCCGGCCCTAGGATTCATGCAACACCTAGGAGCTATCATTCCATATATTTCTCATTCCTAGGATTCATGCAATGCCCTAGGTTCTAGTTATGGTTCCATACTTTAACAGATTTTATTAATACTTAAAACCACTCTACCAGGTACAACGGGAGTAATGGGGGCGTGGTCGGGAATCCCGCGCGCCTCCGCGACTCTCAAGACGGCAACCGAACGAGGTCCTATCACAAGGATCAAACACAAGGAGTGTCTCAAAACAGTGTATAGCTACTGTAGGCGGGTAGAGAAATAAATTCTGAAACGAACGCAACTCGAATCGCGGAAAACGGAGCCCAAACGGGCCCTAAACGGGTCGAGAAAGACAATACTGTGCAAAATCAGACGTCTGGAACTCCTTCCAGACGTCTTAAACGGTGGATCAGAGAATTACCTGTTCGGCTTGGTTCCCCGGACGTCCAGAAGTCTGTGGGGACGTCTCTCCTAGATCCCAGACGTCCGATGGTCTCTCCGGACGTCTGGAGGTCACTCCCGCCGTCTGGTACAACTTCCAGACGTCTGATTCGCAAAGGATGACGAATCGAACACCTGCGCACAGCCAACCCTCCTCCCTCAGTACGGTCAGTCGACAAAAGGAAGGAGAAAGCGGAACTCACCTTTCAGACGTCTGTATGATCTCACAGACGTCGACCTTGCCGTCTGGATATCAGTCCAGACGTCTGATTCTGGAGATTTTTCCAGAATCAGAACCTTTCTCGGCCTCCGCTCGCGACGCCGCCCGCGTCGCACCTTGCGTGTCCGCTGCTCCGCCCGCAGCAGGTCCCTCTCCGCGACGCTTTGCGCCCCCTGCGCCCTCCGCCGGCCGGCCAAGCCGCTCCCGGCGAGCTCGCCCTCACGGCAGAGCCCCGCCCTCGCACGCCGCAGCTCCTCCGCGCCTACTGCGGCCGCCGCTGCCGCTGCGCCCTCGCGTCCGCTCGCTCTCGCGCACAGGCAGGAGAGAAGGAGGAAGATGGTGGAGACGGGAGGGGAGGCGCGCCCCCTCCCCCTTTTAACGCCGCGCGGAGAGGAGGGAGAGACGGTCGCAGTCGCCTGTAGCCGCAGAGAAGATGCAGGATCGCAGGTCTGCGCGCACAGGCGCGCAGACGAATATCCCGTGCGAGCATAACTGTTCGCCAGACGTCTGTAAACTATCCCGGACGTCTGGTCAGACGTCTGGATGTGATCCCAGACGTCTTTACAGACGTCTGGGCCACCTCCCAGACGTCTTAAAAGACGTCTGGGGCACGCGCTCGTTACACAACTCAAGCATCTGGCCCAGGCCTTTGGGTCAGAAGTTCAAAATTGGGATATCTTGCTCATGAAAATGTTCCCCTTCTCTCTCATGGACAAGGCTGCTCACTGGCACCAAACCCTAACTCATCCAATTAACACATGGGCTGAACTGCAATCCGAGTTTCTAAAAAAGTTCTTGTTGGTCTGACAAATGCTCTACGGCACCATATCACACATTTTACGCAGCAGGTAGGAGAACCGCTTCATGAGGCATGGGATTGCTTTTTGGATCTCATGCGAAAGTGCCCCCACCACATAGTTCCTAAATGGGAATAAGTTCAGTCCTTTTACTAGGGACCCCGTGAGGATATTCAATTATTCGTCAATGTGACTTGTGGAGGAAACATCATGGGTCCACATGAATACATCGTGTGGGAGATTCTCGAGAACTTGTGTGAGAACTCCATCAATAATGAATCCATGAGCATGTTTGACTGGATGAATGCTCGTGCATTGACAAATCTGCGGGGAGCACACGAGACGCAGGGCCTGTCCTCTTCCGTCGACTTGGAGTTAATGGCCAGTCCCCTGGACAAGGTCTCAATCATTGAGAAAAAGGTGGATGAGTTGACTCAACATCTGCAGCGAACCACCTCTGCGCAAAACCCATTTGCACAGCCACCCACTGGGAGGGAGTCTATGCATAACATCTACCATCGATCTTCTCAGGGGATGGATCTATATCCACTCCTGTCTGATCTAGGGTTCGGAGGAAACTCCGGATTTGCCTACTCTAGTTGGGGGAACATTGAACCCTCATCTTCTGATTTCTCTGAGGTTCCTTAGACATGCAAGGACCTCAACGCCATCTAGAACGATTTTTTCTCAAACACCTACAACCCTGGATGGCATAAGCATCCTAATTTCATGTGGTCAGGGAACAATCAAAACCAAAGATCTCAATATCAGCCTCGACCACAAGCTTCTCGTCCATATCAGCTGCCTCAACTTAGGCCCAACTCGACTTACCAATCTGGGCCAACTTGAGAAGATCAAATGACCTTGATCCTTTAGATTCTGGTTGACATTCAGAAAATGAATGCGACTATGCAAAAATAGCACAAAGATGAGAGCACAAAGGTTTGCAATCAACTCGCCTAGATGGCAAATCCCTGCCAACCTGGTGCACTCCCTTTGCAACCTTTGCCTAATCCAAATAATGTGCTGAACCAGAGGCACGTTATGAACCCAATTCAGGGCTAGGTCACTACGTCTATCAGGCCCCTCTGCTCCATCACCCGACGGGATAGAGGCTTCGACATCATACGTGGGTTATTAGCAGCAACCACCTCTTTTGCCTACCCCAACCTAGAACTAGGCAGGACTGAACTTTGTTACTACCCGTAGTGGCAAAACAACTTAGGACCCACCTTATCTGAGCCACTCTCAGCTTGGTAGTTCTCAACAAAACCCTAGGTTGGTTATCCAGGATACCCCTATCCCAGATCAAGAACCTGAACTAATTCTAGAGGAACCAGCAGAGGTTCCATTTTCGGAGGCCTTACCCAAAGGAAAGAGGAAACCCAAACCCATGGATCTTGAGGAGGACCTGCTCAAGCTCTTTGAGTAGGTCCAAATAAACATCCCATTGATGGATGCAATTTGCCATGTACCGGCTTACGCACAATTCTTGAAAGACGTGTGTACACTCAAGCATAAGCTGCGAACCAAAAGGCGGGAACCCAATTGTACTATCAGAGCAAGCCAGCTCCATTATCTTGAGTAGACTCCCGCCTAAGACAAAAGACCCTAGTACCCCTCTAATTTCATGCAAGATTGGTGATTCAGAGTTCGACAGAGCCCTTGTAGACTTAGGAGCTTCCATCAATTTGATCCCTATGTCCCTACTAGATCATTTCGAGGAGACAGAGCTAAAACCAACTGAGGTGACTCTACAATTAGCTGACCGATAGATCAAGTCACCTAGAGGAGTTCTCAAGGATGTTCAGGTTCGGATCCACGATTTCTACCTTCCTATGGACTTCATTGTGTTAGTGACGAGCATGGCAATCGCGTATTTTGAAATCGTTGGAAATCGTAGTATAGTTGCAAAAACTACTCGTCAAAGATATTTGTGATAACAAAACTCTCGTAGATCTTTATTCTTTTTAGAACTTGAGTCCCGGTCGTTCATCTCTGGGAGGCGTGAAAACGAATCGAGATTTGGATCGGCTTTTATAACCTAAATCTAACCTAAGCTACTATTTTTGTCTTTTTGTGTTTTTGATTTTTTTTATTTCGAAAAGCGAATTGAGACCTAGATCTAGATAAATTAGCAAAAACCTAAGTAACTATGTGCATCTAAATGAGGCCATGGTGGCCGTGCATGGTGTGAACAAACCAAAGTGTCAGATAAGCAAGCAAACATGAGGACAATCAATCACAAAAACATTATCTATGCATAGAAATTTATCACACATCATCTACACTAGAAAGCATATAAATAGAAGAAAATCCCTCACACCGGAAAGTTGCCACTAGGGCCATCGGCCTTGTGTGACGGTGTAGGCTAGACCTTGGGTATGCAAACCCGTCTACACGCCTACCAAAAGAGATGGCCGGCCACAAGAGGCTATGGGTGAGCCTTCATGGCCATCCAAGAAGAAGAAGAATATGGGGGCTAGTGCACCCAAGTGGAGAGAGGAGGGTGTTGCTCCCTTTCTCTACCAATGGCCGTCCTTGAAGCTTTGGAGAGAAGCTTCTCTAGCTAGCCGTCCATGGAGCCTTGGAGGAGGATGAGGAGGATGACCTTCAGGTTTTGGAGGGTGGAAGCAAGTTTAGAGTGGAGAGTATGGATGGGAGAGTGTATGGAGATTTTTTAATTTCGTAGCTCTCTCTTTGCCCACTTTTGGTAGTACCAAAAATAGCAAATGCCACAATTTTTGGATCTAGGTTTGACACAAGTTTTTAGGGTTTCCAAGAGAGTGTGCATGGGTTTGGTGGGAGTAAAATGGGAAGGTGTGCATGTGTGTGTGGGTGTGTGTTTTTCGTAGGGCTAGGTTGTGGGTTTTGGTGGGATTAGGTGCTAAATAGGTTGGGTCAATCTAGATTAAGTGGGTGTGGACCTAATTAGGCTTAGGAAAGTCTAATTGGGTAGGAGTGAACCTAATTAGGTCGAGGTCAAGTCTAATTAGATGTGTGCATGTGATTAGGTTAGGGTAACCCTAATAGGTATAAGTTAATTAGATCCTGGGTGGATCTAATTGGGCTCGGGTGCACCCAATCAACTGTAGATGCACCCAATTAGGTATGAGATGGTTCAATTGGGTTAGGGATAGGACGAGTAGGGCTATGGATAGTGGACTAGGCTTAGGAGGTCTCTACTTAGGTTTCCTAGGGTGTCCGGTGGGGTTCCTAGGTCAAAATAGGCAAGTTAGGACTTCCAACACCAAAAGCAGGAATCAGACAGCAGTATCAGACGTCCAGGATAGTGGTCAGACATCTTATACTACAAAATTGGACATCTGGACACTAAATTAGACGTCCAATTCTGTGTCAGTATGAGTTTTGGCTTCCTGAATTGTTATTCTGCAGAAATCAGACGTCCAGCCAGATGTCTGGATGTCTTAAAAGGTGCTGGAGAGTGGGTTTTGTGTTTTCTAAGATTGGTTTTGGTTCCTAAGTGTTTGGGAGAGGGATAGGAACATGGATAGCGCTATCCATGTTTGGGTTTTGAGGCTAAGGTGCTCTAATGGAGGTTGTTTTGGGTTTGGGAAGGCTGTCCTAGGGTTTCTAAGGGTAGGGATATGGCTATCCTCCTTACTCCTCTTATCTGGATCAGTCTTCTTCTTCCTTTATTGCTTTATTTTGCTATCTCCATCCTGGATCACTTTATTATCTGTAAATAGCAATAAAAACCATTAACTAGCAGGATATCTCATCTTATTCTAAATAGACTGATGCAATGCATGATATGCAAGATATGAGTGCAATATCCACAATTTAAGATAGGTTCAGACATTATTTAGGTTGATTGGGACCTATGATTGCTGTGCAATCAGTTGGATATGGAGACTCCTGAGAATCTAAAGAATACACCGATTATACTAGGTAGACTGTTCTTAGCTACAGCTAGGGAGAACATTAATTGCGAAGAGGGCCAGATTAAATTTAAATTTGGGAACAAGATGCTAAAAATTGATATATTTAAGGCCTAGAAAGGAATTAATTGTGGGGCAATGGAACAAGTATGCGACATCAATTCTATGGTTGAGGACACGTTTCTCGAGGATGACCCGATTATCCCTGATCCTCAACCCCAAGTAGATCATACCTCGCAGATAGAGAAGCTTAGCACTAATCTAGACCCACCCACAGCTCCCACCTTTTCTTCTGAGGCCCATCCCAACCCGCCTGCTGCTGCTGATAATCCCATTATGGAACTGAAGCCTCTTCCCGACCATCTAAAATATGTCTTTTTGGGTTCCAATCAGACATTTCCTTTGATTATCAATTCCTACCTCACCTTTGATCAGGAAACACGTCTGATTTCTATCCTTCAACAGCATCAGAGAGCCATTGGTTGGACTCTCGATGATCTGACTGGCATTAGCCCTTCATATTGCACACACCGCATTTATACTGAAGAGGGTGCATGACCATCGCGTGAAATGCAGAGACGTCTGAATCCTAATCTGCTGGAGGTCGTGAAGAAGATCATCAAGTGGTTAGATACAGGGATCATCTACCGATCTCCGACAGTCAGTGGGTGAGTCCAATCCAGGTTGTGCCTAAGAAGGCAGGACTCACTGTGATCACGACTGAAATTGGAGAGACCATACCGACCATATAGCAAACTCGTGGTGGGACTGCATTGATTACAGAAGACTAAATGTCTCCACGAAGAAGGATCATTTCCCACTACCGTTCATTGATCAGATTCTCGAGAAACTAGAGGGAAATCATTTCTTCTGCTTTTTGGACGAATACTCTGATTATAATCAAGTGGCAATCCATCCTGAGAACCAAGAGAAGAACACCTTCACCTGCCCCTACGTGACATATGTGTTTCGTAGGATGCCTTTCGGTCACTACAACGTACTTGCTACCTTTCAGCAGTGCATGCTTGCCATATTCTTAGATATGGTAGGTGAATACCTTGAAATTTTCATGGATAACTTCTTGGTATTTGGGAAATCTTTTAATGATTGCCTCCTGCACTTGGTCCAAATCCTCAGGCGTTGCATCGACATGAATTTGGTTCTTTCCTGGGAAAAGAGCCATTTCATGGTTCCTGAGGGAATTGTCCTGGGTCACCTTGTTTCTGAGAACGACATCTAGGTTGATCGAGCCAAGGTTAATATGATTTCTAAACTACCCATGCCTAGTTGAGTCAAGGACATCCGCTCTTTTTTGGGGCACATTGGTTTTTACCGTCGTTTCATTCCCGATTTCTTGAAAATCGCGTGCCCCCTGACTAATCTTCTCTCAAATGATGTCTTTTTCGAGATCACTGATGATTGCACTCACGCATTTGAGAGCCTACATGATCGAGTTTCTCAAGCACCAATCCTACAATCCCCTAACTGGTCTTTACCCTTTGAGATCATGTGCGATGTGTCTGACTATGAAGTAGGGGTGGTGCTTGGGCAGAAAGTTAACGGGAAACCTGTGGTCATCTACTATGCCAGCAAGACGCTGGACGAGGCTCAGCGTAACTACACGGTTACTGAGAAAGAGCTGTTGGCAGAGGTATTTGGCCTAGAGAAATTCAGATCTTATCTTTTAGGTTCTTGTGTCATCATTTACTTAGATCACAGCGCTGTGAGGCACTTACTCGCAAAGAAGGATGTGAAGCCTCGATTAATCAGTTGGATCTTGCTATTACAAGAATTTGATCTCGAGATTCGCGACTGTTTGAGCAGAAGATCTATGCAAATGGGATTGGATTTTGAAAAACCCGTCATCGTAGTATGATTTGCGAAGAAATCCGTCAACAGATAAATTTATATCAAAATTCATAAAGAGATTCCAGGTCGAACACAGGGAAGCTACGTCGATCTAAAATCCACGATTATATTTTTTTGGTATTTTTGTTTTGAAAGTGAGATTATCACAATGAAATTGATATTAACACTAAGGGAGAGAGAGAGAGAATAATCACTTTGTAACTGAATATTATTTTTACAACTAGAAAGCAAGAAATGATTACAGCTAGAAAGCAGGAAATTCTATTCTAGAAAGCGATAAAGAAGGGAGAGAGATGTTATCCACCTCGATGGTTGCTTGGAGGATGAGCTGGGCGGAGCGATGCCTGGAAGACAAAGGATGAAGACGGAAGATAAAGAACGAAGCAGGAAGAACCGGGGGCGAGGCAGGGTGTCGTCGTCGTTGCCGGATCCACTTCCAGAATGGGGGAGAGAAAACTTTGATTTTGACTCTAGAGGAGCATCCTAGGTTTGGGACCAGCTTCTTTAGAGCTTTGGAGAGGGAGAGAAGTGAAGGAAGGGATGAAAAACTGGAGGTCATAGGGCTATATATAGGTGTAGAGGTTTGGGTCAATTAGGTCTTTTTCTATATAAAACATTAATTTAGGGCCTTTAGTGATAGATTTATCTGTCACTAAAGACCTGAACATGGGCGATGTGCAAGCATGCCCGTCGTCTCCTCCTCTCCCATGTGCCTAATGCACACGCACGTCTCAATAGTCTCAGTCGGTCGATCGTGAGATCGGACATCTTAAACTGCTCCTCGCCCGCTTCAGCTTCGTGCGTTAAGCGAGTGTGATCGCACATGCATATCCGTGTCCGATTGCGCGTCTGTCTGATTGGAAGATCCCGGCTATTCGCAACTGATCGTGCGGTCGAGATCGTGCTCATCAGCGCGAGGAGAGGTGGACGTGGGCAGCTCGAACTCGACTCCTTGCATGAGCAACGCCTTAACCACTACGCTACGCAGCAATTTGAGGTGCGGCACTGATTTTAGGTGCGAGCTTTCTGAGTTGTTGGATCTTGATCCAACGGCTAAGATCGTTCATGCGGTTGAGGAGAGTGAGGGCAGCGGTAGGTCCTTGGGCCGGTTGGGTAGTTGGGATGGCGCCACGTGGCACCATCTTGGCTGTCCATCTTCGATGTCGTGTAGATAGTGCCACGGATGTCGGATTGGACTGATTTTTGCACCGTTGGGCTACGATCGTCAATCCAAACACATCCGTGTGGTCAGATTTGTCATTTGAAGTGTGAATTTACAACATCTTGGCCCTTGATCTCTGACCTTCCTCGGATTATATCTGATGCTACGGAAGTCCAATTGGGGCGATCTTGGAGTCGTTGAACTCCAATCATTGCCCTGATCAGATCCATGCAGTTGGATCTTCAATCTGAGGCCCTGATTAAATATCACCCTGTCACTGGCCACCAAAAAGAAGAAATTCATATACAATTTGTACAATTTGTCCTAAATGCATGATGATGCATGTTATGTGATGTGCATATATCTAAATAGCCAAAAAAGTCTATTAATGCATATTCTTAGTACCATATTAGCATCATGCATTGTAAATATTGCATCATGCACATAATCATGCATTTAGGTCAAATTGTACAAATTATATAGTAATTGTCTCTTTTTATGACCAGGGACAGGGTCACTTTTAATCAAGGCCTCGGACTGAGGATCCAACCATATGGATCTGATCAGGGCGACGACTGGAGTTCAACGACTCCAAGATCGCCCCGATCGGACATCCGTAGCACCAGATATAGTCTAAGGAAGCTCAGAGATCAAGGGCTAAGATGGTGTCAATCCGCACTTCAGACGACAAATCAGACCGCATGGATGGGTTCGGAGCAACGATTGTAGCCTAACGACATGAAAATCGGTCCAATCTGACATCCGTGGCACCATCTACAACACAAAGAAGATGGATGGTCAGGATGGTGCCACATGGCACCATCCCAACCATCCGCACCCAGCCGCCCCCCCTCGCTCAACTCTTGAAGGCTCTCATGATGTGAGATCTTGGCCATTGGATGAAGATCCAATGACTAAGATTGGTCGAGTGCAAAAGCAGCGCTGCGCCTCCAACCGCTACGTAGCGCAGTGGTTAAGGCGCTACGCGTGCAAAGAACGCGAGTTCGAGCCACTGTGAAGCGCTTGACCTCACGTCGATGCGCATGATCTCGACTGTGCAATCAGGTGTGAATGACCTAGATCGTCCAATCGGGCACGCGTGCAATTGGATGCCCCGTTTCACGCTTGATCTCACGTGCGGGTGTGCGAAGCTAAAGTGGTCGAGGAGAGATCTGAGACTGGTTGGATGTGAGCATGCATTAGGCACACAGGAGAGGAGGAGGCATGCGCGATGCGTGCACACGTCGCCCATGACAGGTCTTTAGTGACAAATAAATTCGTCACTAAAGACCTGATATTAATTTTTTGAATATGGAATGACCAAATTGCCCTTAATCCTCACAACTATAAAAGAAGACCTCTACCCTATGAAATTCGCATCCCTTCCTTCACCTCTCTCCCTCTCCAAAGCTCTAGAGAAGTTTGTCCTACACCGGGATGCTCCTTTAGAGCCAAATCCAAAGTTTTCTTACCCCCGTTCCGGAAGTAGATCTCGCGACGACGATGACATTCTGCCTCATTCCCGCTTCTTCCTGCTTCACCCACCTTCTTCCCACTTCGTCCTCTGTCTTTCAGGTGTTGCTCTATCCGGGTCGTCCTCCAAGCAATTGTTGAGGAGGATAAAATCTCTCTCCCTTCTTTTTATCACTTTCTAGAATAGAATTTTCTGCATTTCGCGCACTTTATTATTTTCTAACTTACTTTATTTCTTGTCTATTGTTTTGCAGGAACCTCAATAGGGAATCTTCAAGTGGTAGATCGGAGTAAAGTGCAGTTGAAGACAACTGTAAGTGCTCCCCATTCTTCCCCCTCCATAGATTTCATTTCACAACATTAATTCAAACCCCAATTAACCTAAGTGTTTGCACAAATCCTAGGGTAGTGTGGTTGCTTGGATTTCCACCCACTTTCATCTCACCCTCGTAAAAGAAAAATAACAAAAATATATTTCTTGTGGGATAAATCAACATACACACTACATACACCTACATTCAAGGCATATAACATAATTGATTTTTATCTACTCAACCGTGATTCTGATCTGTGGAACCGGTACATGCAAATCAACATATAAAAAAATAGAAATTAGTCTAGGCCAATCATTTTGTGTGCTTAACTCAGTGGTGCAATTTTGGCTAATTGTTTGAGTTGTTTGGGTCGCACCATTTAACCTAAAATCAACTCCCCAAGTAGCTTCCCTTTAGGGTTTTCAATTTAGGTCAATACTAGGCACCCCACTTTACTTTTTGATTTCAAAAGGAAAAAGATCTTTGCCCGTGCTTGAAAATCTAGTTTACTTTGAAACTTGATTGAATTAACCTAATTCCCAACCCTAAAAGCTACTTAAGCAAGATTTGAACCTTAAAATCCACACATCAAAAATAATCTTGCTTGAAAACCCTGGTTGTGCACGCACTCACACATATTCAATCAATCATTAAGGGCACAACCCATCTTAAGGGCCCACCACATTCCATAAGCACTACAATCCTAGGCCTAAATAAAATCAAATAGACGTTGGTCTTAAGGACTGGTTTGCTCTTCGGGGCCTAGTCTGAGATTGTTTATGATTAACCTGCTTGTACCAATCATTCTAATGTCTAGCTAGGGGAGTAGCATCAAACGACCCTGGTTGGGGGGTACACTAGGAACCGGAGGCACAAGCCAAAGGAAGAACCTTCTCCCTAGTCTATCCTTCTAATTGGTTGGGTTGATTGGATGCTGATAGCGCAATACGCGTGATTTGTAAAAGCAGTTTTTTAACGTCGTTGTAACACGCGAATCCGCTTTCGCTTTTAAAATTTATATCCTAGATAGGGGAGTATCTAAGGTCGTCCAAGGAGGCAAAAATTGCAATAATGATTCTCTTGCTTGGAATACAATCTCAACTTTCTTTTTAATATTTTTCAATATGTAATTTTTTTTTGTATTTTGAAAAGGCGAGGGCAAACGGCAGATTGTAGCGAAAAGAACTAACACCTACAAATGATTAAAAATCTAAAAGATAGAAATATCTTCTTCCTAAGCTTACTCTAGGCAAGTGTAGGCCTAGGGTAATTAGGAAGAAGATGTGAAATAAGTGCTAGAACCAAAACAAACAACTGCAATAAAAAGCTTAAAAGAAGGCAATTTTTGATTGAGTAGAATGAGTGTTCTTTTCAAGGACAAGTAGAGGAAAGCTTCTACTAGAATTGAACAATTTAAAAGCAAGAAAAGAAACACAAATCCTCTTGTAACAGTGGTGAAGAAGGTTGTCTTCTTGCTCCAAGCCTAGCTGCTCCTTGGCTTGAAAAGAGGGCCTCCTTCTTCTCCTTCCTTGAGAGCTCCTCCAAGGTGGAAGCTACCACCTTTAATGCTCTCTCCAAAGAGGTGGGCGTGCACCACCCTTAAAACTCCTCCAAGGTGGCGTGACCACCTTCAAGATCTCCTCCAAGATCTTCCTTGCCTGGCTTCTCCTTTGGCTGGCGTGACCCAAGAGAGAAGGGAAGAGGGGAAGGCACCAAGGGGACAGAATATCCCCTTAATCTTCTTCTTCTTCTTCTCTCTTGGACGTGGGATTCTTGGTGGAATATGAGAGTGAAATGGCTAGCCAAGGATGGCTTGAATGGTGGTGGGTAGTGGTCTTTTTATAGGGTAGGATGGGGGGTTAAGGTACCCCTTGAAATGGAGGGCTAGGATGGAAGGATGAGGGTGGTTGGTGATCCTATGGCTAGGGTTAGTTGGCGCCACCCCAAGGGGTGTTAAAGGGGGTGGTTATGGTGGTGTTGGTGTCTTTTGGTGGTGGAGAGACACCCCCATGTTGGCGCCAACATGGGGTCTTCTAGAAGGAGGGTTAGGTGGATGGTGGAGATGGATTTAAGGAGGATTGTGTGGTGGAGATGAGGGGGGGATTTTGGAGGGAAAAGTGGCGCCATTAAGGGGTGGTTATGGGTAGTTTTTGGCGCCAATTTTAGGTGTCTTTTGGAGGTGGTGGGTAGGTTAGGTTGGTGCCAAGTAGGTTAGCTTTTGTGGAGCTTAGGTGGAGCTAGTTGGGTAGAGTTGGTAGGTGGGTTTTTGGGGTAGTACAAGCCAAGGAAGTTGGAGCATAGCTAAGCTAAGCTAAGCTAAGCTAGCTTAGCTAATGGAGGAGTAGAGGAGAAGGTGTTGGAGCTAGGGTTTGGAGGAGGGAGCTGAGGAGAAGAAGTCTGGAGCTGGAGCTGGAGCTGGAGCTGGCTGCTGCTGAAGAGGCTGGCATGGGGCTACTCTAGCTGGCTTAGCATGCTAGTTCTTTGCTAGTTGCTAAGCCAAGCTAAAGTGAGTTAGCTTCTACCAAAATGAGCTAAGGTGAGCTAGGTCTGGTGCTATCGGGGAGAATCAAGCTGGTTGAGGCAGCTAAGGTAGCTTAGCTCAACTGAGATGAGCTAAGCTGAATCCCCGGGAGCTGGACTTGAGCTTCCTGAGCTGAGATGAATTCTTCTTCAGCTGGCTGGAGTTGAGTGGAGCTGGATGTAGCTGGATCTGAGCTGGGGTGAACTCCTGTCAACTCAGCTGAGCTAGCTAGAGCTCCCTGTGAACTAGTGGGAGCTGAGGTGAGCTAGACTTAGCTAAGTTGAGCTGGATCTGAGCTGACTTAAGCTAGGGTGAGCTAAGGTGAACTCTCTTGAGCTGCCATCCAGCTGAGATTAGCTGAATGGAGCTGGGATGAGCTAACCCTAGTTCAAGTAAGCTAGGTTCCAGCTATGGTGAGCTGGATCAAGCTGGGTTCCAACTAGTCTGGGCTTCTCCTTCACCAATTGCCTTCTTGAGTGCTAGGGTTTTAGGGATCTGTGAATCTGTACATCCCTAACACTCACAAAAACACATTAAAACAACAATAAAAAATGCAATGCATGCCTATCCTAATTTATGCCTAAATGCAGCCCAAAAACCCGTTTGCAGAGTAAAATCCTAAGAGCTAGGTTAGTTTTAAAGCATAAAAATGATGATAAACTGGTGTTTATCAGATGCAAGTAGAGTAAATCGTTTATAATCATAAGACAGATTCTGAGAGTCTGTAGATCCTTAGGCTACCCTACTTAAGGACAGGCTTGTTTTGTTATGCTGTAGGGTTCTTATCCCCAGTCCTTCTGACCTCTTCATAGTTTATGCTAGGAAGGAGGTCATTGAATCCCCAATTGGAATGACCATTAGAGAATTCTAGGAGGCGTATATTGGATTTTTGCCAAATTGATCCCATGGCCGATCAACAACCTCCTCTACCTCAGAATCCACTGGAGATGTTTCAAAGGCAGCTGGAACAAATGCAGAGATGCAAGAATGGTTCCAGAGAATGCAGGGCACTCAGCCCTTGAAGGATTTTTATGATCCTTCAAATTATGAGGAACGTCCCAACGTCCAGATTCCTGCCAGAGACGTAGAAATCAAGACCCTGGTGTTAAGCCTGATCAAACATTTCCATGGGCTTGACATTGAAGACCCGTTTCAGCATTTGGAGGACTTGACCACTTTGGTCTAGACCACCAAGGCACAAAACGTGAATGAAGAGCAGATGATCATGAGGCTCTTTCCCCACTCTCTTAGGGATAAAGCCGCTCATTGGTACAAGACCATAGGAAGGCCGATCGCAACATGGAATGATTTAAAATTGGCTTTCTTAAAGAAATTCTTCCTTGTTGGACATACCAATGCTCTAAGACAGGCGATTACTACCTTCACCCAGCGGCCAGGGGAGCAGTTTCATGTTACTTGGGAGCAATTTCAGGACTTATTGCGGAAGTGTCCACACCACGAGGTGCCGAAATGGTAGCTCGTGAAGATCTTCTACCACGGGTTGACTGAGCAACTTAGAAATCACGTGGATGCTTCTTGCGGAGGCAATTTCCTCAGTAGACACGGATAGCGCGCATAATTTGTTTGAGGAAATGTGTGAAAATTCAATCAATCATGCCTCCATGGATACTTTTAACCGGCCCCAACAACCCAGATCGAATGTTAATGAAGTCCATGACGCTCATTCATTCGATATGGAACTGATTTGCAATAAACTTGTTGAGGTGAACTTGGTTACTAAAAGGATGGAGGAGTGGATGGCTGGAAACTCAATGAACAATTCTCGATTCACGTAATCCTAGAATTCGGGATTCCATTTGTCGTGAGCTCCTTCTGGATGGGAGTTCGTGAATCAACTAGATGCGACTCAACCTGTGAGCCAGCATTATTCGAAACCCCATGGGTTCCAAACTGGGGCCGTTGATCCCAGTTTCTCTGATCCCTCCCTTTCTTTCTCTCCATCCTCACCCTATGAGGATGTCTATGCTATATAGGAGAGCGTTAGGTCCAACTCTTACTCCAATGCTTATAATCTAGGTTGGAGGAACCACCCTAACTTCTCTTGGAAAAACCTGAGGCAACAGACCCAATTCCGACCCAGCAACTATGCTCCGCAAAGACCAATGGGTTAGGGTCATATTTACACTCAGCTACCCCCGAATCAGGTCAATTAGCCAACTTGGAATGCCCGTCAACCTGTAGGGCAGGTTGATTTGAACCGACATATGGTAGAAATGCAAGGTTCTATGCTCCAGCTTATGCAACAAATGAAAACTTCGCTGGACAACTTGCAAATTGGGTTCATTGCCAATTCTTGTCTAATCGGATCTCTGCCATCTCAACCTGTACCCAACCCACGTAATATCCAGAATCCTGGCAATCAAGCCCAAGGGTACGAGAATCAGAGGGACCTGCACGCACATGCTTAGGTGGTTGAGCAGGGTCCTTACTCTTCTGCTTCTTCAAATCAAATGTTTCTGGCTAATGAAACCTCTCTAATCTTTCCTAAACCTCCCCAAGACCCAAACCTGTATGCATCTGCTAATTCAGTTACCTTGAGGAGTGGAAGACAAAGTTAGGATCCACAACTACAATGTTCTGATCTATTAAATCCTGGAGAGCCTAAGGAGAGAAAGGAGAACTTTAAAGAAGAAATCAAGGCTCAGGAACCTGATTCCGAAGATCTGACTCATGTTCCTTTTCTTGAGGCCTTGATTAAGTCTAAGAAGAAGAAGCCTGTTGATAGTTACAAGGAGCTCTTGAATATATTCAAGAATGTCGAGATCAATATCCCACTTGTCACTATCAAAGACATAGTGGCTTACGCTAAATTTTTAAAGAATTTATGCACACAGAAGCGTAAGTTAAGGGAATCTATTCCGAGGAAGGTGGTACTCTCTAAGCAGGCTAGTTTTGTTATCCTGCATCATCTTCGTCAGAGAAAGAGAGATCCATGTGCTCCTTTGATTTCTTGTGTCATTGGAGATTACACTTTTGATAGGGCACTTTTGGATCTAGGTGCATCTATTAACCTAATTCTGACTTCTCTTTACGAGAAGTTCAGATTAGGTGAACTTCGACTGACTTTAGTAACGCTGCAGTTAGCGGACCGTTTGGTCACAAATCCGAGAGGCATTATTGAGGATGTTATTGTCAAGGTTAAGGACTTCTATTTTCCTGTAGATTTCCTTGCCCTTGACATGGATGTACCTAAAAATTTAAGGAACACGCCCATCATTCTGGGGCATTCGTTCTTGGCTACCACTAAGGCCAATATCAAATGTGAGAACAGTAGCATGGAAATCGTCTTTGGGGACCCGAAATTGAAATTGGATATTTTTAAGGTGATTAACAAATTTGAGGATTGTGGATTTATAGGGAAACTTGAGGAAGCCAACTTGAATATTGAAACATGTATGGCAGTTTTTGCAATTGAAAGTTCCTCCTGTTGTGATGGATCTGACTTGCAACCCTTTGTGGCAAACCCGCAACATTCTGAAGAGGTTATTGATTTTGTTCACTTTCAACCTCTTTCTCTTGATGAATCTTCATCAGCTTCATCCTTACCTTCCATTCTAAACCCACCCCAGCTCGAACTGAAACCATTGCCTGAGAGTTTGAAATATTAGTTTTTGGGACCTCAAAAGATGCTCGCTGTGATTATCAGTCCAGATTAACTAAGGAGCAGGAGATTAAACTAATCAAGGTCCTAAAGGAACACAAGGAGGCAATTGGTTGGACCATTCATGACCTTAGGGGGATCGAACCATCTTACTACAATCATAGAATATTCTTCGAAGATGGATCCCGCCCTTCTCGCCAGATGCAGAGGAGATTAAACCCTAATATGCGAGAGGTGGTCAGGAAGGAAATTATCAAGTGGCTCAACGCAGGAATCATTTATCCGATCTCTGATAGTCCCTGGGTAAGTCTCGTACAAAATGGTCCCAAGAAAGCTGGGATTACCATTGTGACTAACGAGAAAGGAGAATCTATCACAACTTGTTTAGCTTCCTCTTGGAGGGTTTGTATCGATTACAGGAAGCTGAACATAGCCACGAAAAAGGATCATTTTCCCTTTCCCTTTATCGATCAAATCCTGGAAAGACTAGACGGGCAGAAGTACTTCTGTTTCCCAGACAGTTACTCGGGATACAATCAAGTCCCTATCCATCCCGAGGATCAGGAGAAAACAACTTTCATCTATCCCTACGGAACCTTTGCTTTCCGTAGGATGCCATTCGGCTTATGTAATGCATCCGCAACTTTTCAAAGGTGTATGCTAGCCATATTCTCTGACATGGTGGGAGAGTTTATGGAAGTCTTCATGGATGATTTCTCTATTTTTGGAGAATCGTTTGATTCTTGCCTAGTTAATCTTGAAATGATCCTTAAAAGATGCATCAAAAGAGGACTGGTTCTTAGCTGGGAAAAGAGTGATTTCATGACACAAGAAGGCATCATCTTGGGTCATGTAATCTCTGAACAGGGAATCGAAGTTGACAAAGCTAAGGTTGATGCTATCTTGAAACTTCCTCCTTCCACATCTGTCAAACAAATTCGATCATTTCTCGGTCATGTGGGATTCTATAGGAGGTTCATCAAGGACTTCTCTAAGGTTGCTCGTCCTCTGAGCAACCTTCTCGCCAAAGATATGCTATTTGATTTCAGCGAATCATGCCATAAGGCATTTGATTTTCTTAAAACGGCAGTCACTTGTGCTCCGGTGTTGCAACCACCTGTTTGGACAGCCCCATTTGAGATCATGACCAACACTTCTGATTATGTGGTCGGGGCTATTTTGGGTCAAAAGATTGATAGGAAACCCTCTGTCATTTACTACGCTAGTAAAACTCTGGATGAGGCCTAGAGGAATTACACTGTTACTGAGAAGGAATTACTAGCTGTAGTATTTGCTTTGGAGAAATTCAGGGATTATCTCTTAGGGTCTAATGTCATAGTATATACTGACCACTCAACCTTGAGATATCTCTTGGCCAAAAAGGATGCCAAACCCCAGCTTATTCAATGGATTCTTCTGCTTCAAGAATTCGATCTTGAAATCAAAGATAAATCCGGGGCACAGAATGTGGTGGCAGATTATCTTTCGAGACTTCTGAGTGATTCTTCTCGTCTGAATATTCCGATTGCTGATACTTTTCTAGACGAGAGTTTCCTTGCAGTATTAGGTGTCCAAACCTCGTGGTTTGCTGACATTGTAAATTATTTGGCCATTAGTCAAATCCCCCAGGATTGGACCAAGCAACAATGAGATAGACTCAAATCTGAGGCCAAATATTACTTCTGGGAGGACCCTGAACTGTATCACATCGGCTCTGATTAGATTATTCGTTGATGTGTTCCAGAGAATGGATTCAAAAGTATGCTCGAGTTCTGCCATGCATCTGCGTGTGGTGGACATTTCTCAGGGAAAAAGATGGCTGCAAAGATTTTGCAATCTGGATTTTATTGGCTGTCTTTATTCAAGGATGCCCAGGAATTCTCGAGGTTGTGTTCCCGATGCCAAGCACTTGGGAGCATAACCAAGAGAGACATGATGCCTCTAAACCCGATTCTTCCCATTGAAATCTTTGACGTTTGGGGCATCGATTTCATGGACCCTTCCTTCATTTGGACACCATTACATTCTCCTTGCTGTTGATTATGTGTCCAAGTGGATCGAGGCTATTCCCACCCGAACCAATGACTGCAAGGTGGTCATCGATTTTGTCAAGAACATTTTTAGTCAGTTCAGGATTCCGAGGGCCGTCATCAACGATGTGGTACTCACATCACTACTGCCCAGTTCCATAATGTACTAGCAAAATATGGGGTAAATCACAGAATCTCCACAACTTAGCACCCCTAGATGAATGGACAGGCCAAGATCTCCAATCGAGAGATCAAGAATATTCTTCAGAAAATGGTTAGGCCTGATCATAAAGATTGGACTCAAAGCTTGAGGATGCTCTTTGGGCTTACCGTACGACGTACAAAACGCCTATCGGCATGTCACCATTTCACCTGGTGTATGGAAAGGCATGCCATTTACTCATAGAAATTGAACATAGGGCATTTTGGGCAATCAAGCAATGTAATATGGATTTGAGTTTAGTTGGAAAGACCAGAAAACTCTAACTATCTGAGTTGGAGGAGCTTAGAAATGACGCATACGAGAATGCCAAGATCTATAAGGCTTGGACCAAAGCTCTTCATGACCAATTGATATCCCGCGAGAGCTTTAAGCCAAACCAGAAGGTCTGGCTCTTTGATTCTCAACTTAAGCTCTTTCCCGACAAACTTAGGTCAAAATGGAACGGCTCGTTCATCATCGATCAGATATTTCCAAACGGGGCCGTTTAGATATTTGACCCAAAGACGAGTAATTCATTTAAAGTCAACAGTCAACGTCTGAAGCCTTTTATTGACCGTATTGTTCCAGAACTCGTCTCAGACAGGGTTTCTCTAATCACATTGTGATTTCTTTGGCTAGACTTCACTTAGCTGATGGCATTAAACTTAGTAGTTGTACAGTCTGACTTAGAGCTGACCTGAGCATCATATTCAGGTGATATCTTCTACATTCTACCCTTCCTTTCATATCTTTTATTCTCAATGCGGACATTGCATCAGCTAGGCATGGGAGGTGGATTCATTTCTGAATCATTTTGTCAGCTCTGTGGAATTCTTGTAAATTCTACTTATTTTTCTCAAAAAAAAAAGAAGAAAAAGTATTAGAAGAGAATATTTAGGCATTAGGACTTTTTAATCTTAGGAAATAATACAGTAGGATTTGAATCTAAGACCCTTCAGGTCTTTGGGCTTAATCAGCCCGGGTATCCACTAAAATGTGGATTTGTTTATTAAGTACTCGTCATCTTGAATTCTTTTTCCATTTGATTAAATAAGTTGGAGTGATAAGTACACGACTTATCAACCCGCCCTCTGATTTGAGGGAACTTTCAGTCTAAGCATCTACACGCTATTCGCACTGACTTGTTGTTCGACGGTTTTAACAGAAATTGGATAGCTAATGAACCTTCTAGGGTGGTATGGCTGGCAAGTTATCGTGGGTAACAACCCATAGGTAGGTTGTCTAGAGCCTAGCCGCTAGACCATTCTTTTTCTGCTGCCTTTAGGTAAATCTTAGACCAGGGAAGCCACCTACTTAAAAAAAAAAGAAAGTCCAAAAAGAAAAGATAAAAAAAAGAAGAAAAGAAAAGAAAAAGAAATAAGCCACACTTCACCGCATGAGTATGGCTGACAAGTTATCGTGGGTAACAGCCCATAGGTAGGTTGTCCAGAACCCAGCTCAAGAAATGCATGTTTAATTCCTAAAACACTTAGGAAGAAGCGGAGAAGTAGAACAAGCCGGGGAGATATACACTGGATTCACCCTTGTGTTGACCCCATAAAAATAAAATTAGGGAGAAAGCTACTGGTCGTATAGATATACCTTTAGACATAATTATTTTTAAGGTCACCTTGGGGCGTAGAAACCCGAAGTCCGTTCTGATTGCCGATAAATGAGTTTATCACATTCACAAAAAGATGCTTAGAGCTTAGGGTTCTCATCGAGTTTTGGGTGGGTTGAGTGGCCGTAGAAGGTCGCTCTGAAACCCTAAACTAAAAATCCAAAAAAATTAGAAAAGAAGAAAAAGGGAAAAAGATATCCTTCTTTGAATAAGGCGAGGGCTTGAGGCGGTCTGCATTTTGGCAGATACCCGGGCACTATTGTGTCTTTGAAGTTTAGGTCCTCAGTAAAAATTTCTTAATGTTGAAAATAACTTTTGCCCGAGTAATCTAATCCTAATTCTTTTATAAATAACATGTAGATTTTGCTAGGGACTAGCAAAAGATAGGCATAGGGGTGTGATGTGCATACATCTAAATAGCCAAAAATGTCTATTAATGCATGTTCTTAGTACCATATTAGCATCATGCATTGTAAATATTGCATCATATGCATAATCATGCATTTAGGTCAAATTGTACAACTTGTATAGTAATCGTCTCTTTTTATGACCAGGGACAGGGTGACTTTTAATTAGGGCCTCAGACTGAGGATCCAACCATATGAATCTGATCAGAGTGACGATTAGAGTTCAACGACTCCAAGATCACCCCGATCAGACATCCGTAGCACCAGATATAGTCTGAGGAAGCTCAGAGATCAAGGGCTAAGATGGTGTCAATCCGCACTTTAGACGACAAATCCGACTGCATGGATGGGTTCGGAACAACGATCGCAGTCTAACGGCATGAAAATTGATCCAATCCGACATCTGTGGCACCATCTACAACACAAAGAAGATGGACAGTTAGGATGGTGCCACGTGGCACCATCCCAACCATACCACACCTGGCCACCCCCCTCCGCTCAACTCCTGAAGGCTCGCGTAACGTGAGATCTCGGTTGTTGGATGAAGATCCAATTTCCAAGATTGGCCAAGCGCAAAAGTAGCGCCGCGCCTCAAACCGCTGCGCAACGTAGTGGTTAAGGTGCTACGTGTGCAAAGAACGCGAGTTCGAGCCGTTGTGAAGTGCTTCTCCTCGCATGGACGCATGTGATCTCGACCACACGATCAGTTGCAAACGGCCCAGATCATCCAATCGAGTACACGCACAATTGGATGCCTAGTTTCACGCCTGATCTCACGTGCGGGTGCACGAAGCTGAAGAGGTCGAGGAGCTGTCTGAGCAGTCCAATCTCGCGAACGGATGGCTGAGGCTGCTTGGATGTGAGTGTACGTTAGGCACATGGGAGAGGAGGAGGTGTGCGCGGTGCATGCACACATCACCCATGAAAGGTCTTTACTAACGAATAAATCCGTCACTAAAGACCTGATATTAATGTTTTCGAATATGGAATGACCAAATTGCCCCCAATCCTTGCAACTGTAAAAGAAGACCCCTACCCTACGAAATTCGCATCCTTTCCTTCACCTCTCTCCCTCTCCAAAGCTCTAGAGAAGCTTGTCCCACACCCAGGCTGCTCCTTTAGAGCCTGATGTAAACACGTTTACACTACTTAAGATGTCTATTTATGCATGTTCTTAAGTATAGGATTGCATTGCATGCTATAAATATTTCATAACATGCATCACCTTGCATTTAGAGTAGTTTGAATAAAATGGTGGCTAATTATCTCCTTTTATGTGCTTGGATAGGGCAAACTTTTTATCGGAGCCTCGGATTGAAGATCCAATCGTACAGATGTGATCATGGCGACGATTGGAGTTCAACGACTCCAAGATCGCCATAATCAGGCATCTGTAGCATCAGATAGTGATCGGGGAACCCTAGAAGATCAAGGGCCAAGATGGTGTAAATCCGCACTTCAAACGACAAATCCGACCTCACAGATGGATTCGGATTGACGATCGCAGCCTAACGACATAAAAATCGAGTCAATCCGACATCCATGGCACCATCTACATCATCCAGAAGATGGACGACCAAGATGGCACCACATGGCGCCATCTCAGCTGCCCAATCACCCGCATGCACCCGCTGAAGCCCCCGCATCTACCCTTCTCCGCCGTTGGATCATGATCCAACGGTTGCGATGTGCCCGCGTTGAAGTTAGGCGCTTGACACAAACGCGCCCCCAGCCCGTTGGTCGAGTGTTCTAACGCGAAGTGAGAGCGCACGTTTGAGACTCGCCACGTGGAATTTGGAGCGGGGGCGTGCCTTCAATCAACCGTCGGATCGCGATCGAACGATCACGCGCGCCCGATAGCGCCCACGCGCTATTGCACGTGCGGCGGTAACGTGGAATCGTGTGAGATCGGGCGCACGCTGAGGCAGATGTAGCGCGATCTGAGCTGTCCGATCGTGATTGGACGGCTGAGGATGGCTGAACGTGCGCGAGTGTTGCGCGCGCCGCCCACTATGCCCATGTTCAGACCTTTAGCGACGGTTTTATCCATCACTAAAGGTCCTGAATTAATGTTTTTAAAGATGTAATGACCAAATTACCCCTACTCCTTGCAACTATAAAAGGAGACCCCCTTCAGATGAAATTCTCATCCCTTCTCTTCTCTCCCTCTCCAAAGCTCAAGAGAAGCTTGTCCCACATCCGGGATGCTTCTTGTGAGATAAAGTCAATTTTTTGTCTCCCTTCGGAAGTGGATCCTGCGACGACGACGATGTGCTGCTTCGTTCCCGTTCTTCTACTTCGTCCTCCTTCGTCCTGCTTCATCCTGCTTCGTCCAGGCATCGTCTCATCCAACTCATCCTCTAAGCGACCGTCGAGGAGGATATTTCTCTCTCCATTCTTTTCACTACTTTCTAGAATAGATTTATTGCTTTCTAGAGTAGATTTTTTGCTTTCTAGTGTAATCATTTTCCCACTTTCTAGTCGTAATATTTAGTGTAATGAACAATCTCTTTTGATAATGAATTCCATGTTCATTCTATATCTCTTTTGATTTTTGTTTGTATTATTCTCTCTCTCTTATTCTCTCTCGCTCTTTTATTTATTGTAAGTAGTTCTAATCAATTGAATTATTTCGTGACAAATAAAAACAAACACGTAGTTTTTAAATCAAACGTCCGCCTCCCTGTGTTCGACCCGGAATTTCCATTTCGGTATAAATTTTATTTGTTGAACACGAGTTCTTCGCTTTCAAACTACAACGACAGGTTTTTCAAAACCAAACACGTTAGCGTAGTAACTCGCACGTTCAACATTTTGGCGCCGTTGCCGGGGAGGCGACATTCTTTGATTTTTCTTCGCTTTTTCTAGCTTACAAATCATTTACCTCACTTCTCTCCTTTCTTATTGTGATTGCTGCTACTCTTTTGAGACAGGCAAAAGTGGTAAATTGGAGTAAAGTGCTGTGGAAGGTTTTGTAAGCTATCCCCCACATCCCACCCATTAGATTTCATTCCACAACATAATAACACAAACATCAATCAACCTAGGTGTTCTTATAAACTCTAAGGTTAGATTATTTGTTATTTGACACCCATACTCACCCCAACCCCCACATTAAAAAAAAGAAAAATTAAAAAAAATCTCACAGAGGTACACAACCTCATCTGATTTTCAAACTCAACTGGTAAACCGATCTTTGGAGCCGATACACACATCCAAACACATAATTGAGTAGAAATCAGATTAGGTAATCACTTGTGTGCCTAATAAAGTGATGCAACAGGCCAATTGTTTGAGTTGATTGGGTCGCATCACTTCAATTAAAATCAACTCATTAAGTAGCTGCCACTTAGGTTCAACTATTAGAGATTTACCAGGCACTCCACATTCTTTTAAGTTCTAAAGGAAAATATCTTCACCTGTGCTTTCAAAAACCTGGTGTACCAACAAAACTTGTTTGAAAACACCTAAAGTTGAATCCTAAAAGCTACTAAGCAAGATTTGAATCCTAAAATTCACCGCATCAAAAATAATCTTGCTTGAAAACCACTGGTTGTGCACGCACACACAAATCAATCAATTATTAAGGGCACAACCCATTTAAAGGGCCCATCACATTCCAAAGCACATTCAAACCTAGCCTTAAATAAAACAGAGTAGACGTTGGCCTTAAGGATTTGACTCGCTCTTCAGAGCCCAGAACGAGACTATTTTTGATTAGTTTGTTTCTACTGTTCAATTTGATGTCTAGTTGGGGGAGCAGAATCAAACGATCGTGGCTAGGGGGTACATTAGGAACTGGAGGCGCGAGCTGAAGGAAGAACCTTCTCCCCAGTCCCTCCTTCTAATTGGTTGGATTGAACAGACAGAAGTAGATCAAATCGTTCCTTTATCTCAAGGTGGGTTTTGGGAGTCTGTAGGTCTATAGGCTAGCCCACTTAAGGATAGGTTTGATTGTTTGTATTGTAGGGTGCCTTTCTTCCTCTCGCTTCTCATGAATCCTTTCACATATTACAAGCATTCTCGCTCTTTACCTCCTATTTTGAATTATCCTCAACATGACGATTATCCCGACTCGTACTGTAATCAACCATTAGTTAGTTGGGATAACTCGGATTAGGGATACAGTTCCGGACTTCCGTGTTTAGGGTCTAACCCTGAACACTATGATTGCGATTTCTATCCTTCTCAAAGCCACATTGATTATGGATCGTCAACCTTTCATGAACAACCTAATACGATCTACAATCAAGAAGGATACACTGATCCTTACCCATCCTCTGATTACACTGCTTATAGGTCATCACCACCTTTTGCACAATCTGAAATGACCTATTATCAGGAAGGGTGTAACGAATCTCAATTCGTTAATTCCCCTGCTTTGACCCCAAGCCCACCCAACCCTGGACCAACTCATTTGGTTCAGGGTAACCAGGTTCAAGATAAGGTTCTGGCTAACTTGAGGAATATCATTCAATCTTTAGAAGTTCAACCAATACCTTGCATTGAGAGATTGGAGCCCCTGATTGAAATGATTGATGATTTGAACAAGTCTTTGTTGGATTGGCTCCAGGATGTTAAGGATAAGAACCCGGGTGAGTTTCTACTTGGGAAATTAGCGAAATTGAGGATGAGATTCAAGGTCGCTTTGATTCAATCATGGGATGATTCCCAAGATGAACTCCCTTCAGGAAAGCCAATGACAGAACCTGCTCAGGCACTTGTTGGGGGGGACATGTGTTACGAGGCTGACCAGATTGAATTAAAGCAATCAATTAAGGAAGATCTGATTTCTTCACCTAAGATCCCTAAGCCGGGGTACGAGGAAACATATGTCTCCATGGATCAAAAAGTGATAGATGATTTTGAGACATACATTAATACGGATCTTGATTTCTTTGATTCTGATGGTGAAGATTCAAGTTGCGAATTCTCACGCGAATTTACAGAACACGATTTTTGTGAGACGATTGGGCCTGAGAAATATGAAAGATCATTTGATAGCCCAAGAACTGAGGAAACTGATCCTATTAGGGCACACATTACGGATCCAGAATCGCATTTTCTGGAGGATTCAATTAAATGCCCTGATTGTCAGTTACACCCCATTGAGCTTATCGTTGATTCTATTTCTGAGATAATTAGACCCAAGTTAATTCTGATTCAGCCACATCATTTAGACTTGGAGATTTCAGACGGGGTGATTAATATGCAAGAGGTCCCGGAAATTGACATGCTGAATGAGGAGGATAGGAGCTGGGAAGTTCTGATTTGGGAAGCTAGTTCCGGAGGAAGTAGAAGACTGAGTCGAAGGATTCCTATTCATCTGAAACCATCAAACTAGGACCCTTACGACATTTGTTTTGAGGATGTCAAACCCAAGCACACATTCAATGATTATCCTTTTGAGCTTCAATTCTCTGTAACCTGACTTTTTGGTCTTGGGTTGCATCCTCATAAATCGTAGGCCCGACCTCGCTTGTATATTGATTTTAGGTTTTGGGTAATTTTTATCCAGAACCTAAGATATTTTCGATTATGGCGGTATGGGTCTGCACCACAATCTGGTCCACATCTGTGGATATCTGCTGACAGGTCGGAGGTTTCTTCTGTTTATTCTGATTTTGACCTGCACTTGTGTATTCTTCATTTCTCTTCTTTGTATAATGTGCCTAGCTGAAGGCACTAAATTCAGCACATATATAGTTCTTTTTAGTTTTCATCTCGGAGCAGACCTGACATTCACGCAATTTAGGTGCTTTCTATGCTATTCCACTCTGTTTTATGTCTTTTTAATATAATGAGGACATTGCATTAGATAGGCATGGGGGGGTGGATATTCATCTCTGAATATATTCGTCAGCTCCATAGATTTATTTTTTTCATTAAAAAAAAAATTTGGAATTAGGAAAGAGAACTTGGGTTTAAGAAAATTTTCAATCTTAGGAAATACTACATTATGATTTGAACACAAAGACCCTTCAGGTCTTTGGACTTAATCAGCCCGTGTATCCACTAAAATGTGGATTTGTTTTTCGAGTCCTCGCCAACCTAAATTCTATTTTAATTGGAGTAAATAAGTTTAGGTGATAAGTACACGACTTATCAACCCGCCCTCTGATTTGAGGGAATTTTGAGTCTTAAGCATCTACACACTTTCTTTGCACTGACTCGTTGTTCGGCGATTCTAACGGAAATTGGGTAGTTAATGAACCTTCTAGGGTGATATGGCTGGCAAGTTATCGTGGGTAACAGTCCATAGGTAGGTTGTCTAGAGCCTAGTCACTGGACCTTTCTCTTTTTGCTACCTTTAGGTAAATCTTAGACCAGGGAAGCCACCTACTTAAAAAAAAAAAAGAAAAAAAAATCAAAAAGAAAAGGAGAAAAGGAAAAAAAGAAATAAATCACACTTCACCGCACGAGTATGGCAGGCAAGTTGTCGGTGGTAACAGCTCATCGACCGGTTGTCCAGAACCGGAAGAAGTGAAGAAGTAGAATAAACCGGGGAGATATACACTGGATTCACCCTTGTGTTGACCCCATAAAAAAAATAAAAGTAGGGAGAAAGCTACCGGTTGTAAAGATACACCTTTAGGCATAATTCTTTTTTAGGTCACCTAGAGGCGTAGAAATCCGAAGTCCGTTTTAACTGCCGATTAACGAGTCTATCACATTCACAATAAGATGCTTAAAACTTAGGTTCTCATCGAATCTTGGGTGAGTTGAATGGCTGTAGAAAGCCACTCTTAAACCCTAAAACTTGAAAATCTAAAAAAAAATTAGAAAAGAGGAAAAAGAGAAAGAGAAATTTTTTTGAATAAGGTGAGGGCTTGAGGCGGTCTGCATTTTGGCAGATACTCGGGAACTGTTGTGTCTTTGAAAGTTCAGTTCCTAAGTAGACAGTTTCTTAATGATTGAAAATAACTCATGCCCAAATAATCCAACCTAATTCTCTTATAAATAGCATATAGTTTTCGCTAGGGACTAGCAAAAGATAGGCATAGGGGTATGATGTAAACACGTTTACACTACTTAAGATGTCTATTTATGCATGTTCTTAAGCATAGGATTGCATTGCATGCTATAAATATTGCATAACATGCATCATCTTGCATTTAGAGTAGTTTGAATAAAATGGAGGTTAATTGTCTTCTTTTATGTAATTGGACGGGGTAAACTTTTTATCGGGGCCTCAAATCGAAGATACAACCGTATAGATGTGATCAGGGCGAGGATTGGAGTTCAACGACTCCAAGATCGCCCTAATCAGGCATTTGTATCATCAGATAGTGACCGGGGAACCCTAGAAGATCAAGGGCCAAGATGGTGTAAATATGCACTTTAAACGACAAATCTGATCGCACGGATGGATTTGGATCGTCGATCACAGCCTAACGACAAAAAAATTGAGTTAATCCGGCATCCAATGCACCATCTACATCATCCAGAAGATGGACAGCCAAGATGGCTCCATGTGGCACCATCTCGGTTGCCCAATCGCCCGCACGCACTCGCTGAAGCCCCCGCATCCACCCTTCTTCGCCGTTGGATCAAGATCCAAAGGCTGCGATGCGCCCGTGCTGAAGTCAGGCACTCAACACAAACGTGCCTCCAACGCGTTGGTCGAGCACTCTAAAGCGAAGCGAGAGCACGCGTTCGAGCCTCGCCACGCGGAATTTGGAGCGGGGGCACACCTTCAATCGACCGTCGGATCACGATCGAATGATTGTGCACGCCAGATAGCGCCCACGCGCTATTGCATGCGCGGCGGTAACGCGGAATCACACGCGATCAGGCACGCGCTGAGGAGGCGGGCGTAGCGCGATCTGAGCCGTCCGATCTTGCGATCGGACGGCTGAGGATGGCTGAACGTGCACGAGCGTTGCATGCGTGGGCAAGCAAGGGGTGCGCGGGCATCGCTCACTACGCCTATGTTCAGACCTTTAGTGATGGTTTTATCCGTCACTAAAGGTCCTGAATTAATGTTTTCAAAGATGTAATGACCAAATTGCCCCCACTCCTTGCAACTATAAAAGGAGACCCCCTCCACACGAAATTCTCATCCCTTCCTTCTCTTCTCTCCCTCTCCGAAGCTCAACAGAAGCTTGTCCCACACCCGGGAGGCTTCTCACGAGATAAAGCCAATTTTTTGTCCCCCTTCAGAAGTGGATCCCGTGATGACGACGACGTGCTGCTGTTTGCACCTCAAAACACGCCTATAATAACGCCTTCTTGTGCTATTTTCTAGCATTAACTATGTATATTATAATCCTATAGTCGCATTTGTAAAAAACGCTTGCATGCATGCATTTAATCATGAGAGGAGGAGAAATGAATAAATGACTTCGTAATTCACATTTTATCTCAAGTGCCTCCCTGCAAATTCCACCTTTTTATTTTTCCTCTTAATTTCTTCTTTTTTTTCTCATTCCCGCGGCTGCCTTCTTCCCGCGCCCACATGCACTCCATGATACAGCCATGCCCCACGCCACGCTCTCCTCCTCTATAAAGCCGCAGCTTCCTCCTCGCGACGGGGGGAAGAGGCGAGCTGCTGCAAAACGCCACCCTGCAGTCCACCACCTTCCTCTCCACCGTTCTCCCCTCCCATACGCCGGCCCTCCGTCGAGGAGGCACCCGGCGAGCAGGAGAACCCACTGTGGTGCACACCACCACAGTGGGAGCACCACCGCCCAGCTCTTCAACGAGCCGGTGGGCGTGGTGTTTTCTTTTCTCTTCGTTTTCGTCTCCACGCCATTGCTGCCGCTTCAAGGTTCGAAGCTTGAAGCAGCAGCTAAACCGCGGCAACAGCAGCAGCAGCAGCACCGCCCGCCTCCTCCGCGACCTTCCCCGCAGGCGCGCAACCCTCCGCGTGCGCCTGCAGGCCCGTTCCCCGCCTCCGTCTCCGTTCTGTCCACCCCGCAATTCCACCCGCGACCGGCCGCCGCGCACTGCAGCGGCCGGCTACGGCCTCGCGCCGACCCCCGCGACCCTCCGCGACCACTGCAGAACCTCCTCCACGCTCGCTCCTCCGCGCCTTCGCCTGCCCGTCGTCTTCGCGCGCGCCTGCAGGCCCGTTCCCCGCCTCTGCCTCTGCTCTGTCGCCTTTGCCATTCCACCCGCGACCGGCCGCTGCGCGCACTGCAGCGGCCGGCCAGGCCCTCTCGCCGCCCCCTGCCAACCTCTCCAACCCTCCGCGACCGACTGCAGACTCCCCGCCGCCCTCTCCGAGCACGCCATCTCCCGCTCTCCTTCCTCGCACCCGGCCTGCAGACGCCTCACCTTCTCCGCGCGAAGACGCGCCTGCATCCGCGACCATCAGACGTCGGCAGCCATCTGCAGACGTCTTAACTCACGCCATCACCAGCTCTCCCGCCCGCTCTTTCTCTCTCTGGCGCTCTCTATCTCTCTCTCTCTCTCTCTCTCTCTTTTTCACTCACTCACAGACACACTACACCAACACACACACATCTTCACCGACACACACACACACCCACACACACACTTACACTATACGTATAGTTATATATAGTAACATATATATACATACATATATATATATATACATACATATATATATATATACATACATATATCTATTATATATATATACTTATATACATAGTATATCTATATAGTTATGTATACATACATATATATATATAATATATCTCTATATATATATATATACACGTATATATATATCTATATACTTATACATATACTTATGTATATATACATATATATATATACATATCTATATAGTTATATATATACACACACATATATATATATATATCTAGATACATATATACTTATATACATATATATATATATGTACATATATATAGTAATATATATATATATATACATATATATAGTAATATATATATATACTTATATACATATATATACACATATATATCTATATATATATATATCTATACATATATAACTATACATTTATATATATATATAGATATATTTACTTATATACATACATATGTACATATACTTTCATGTTATTTATTATACGCTGTATCGCGGGGATATCTGCACCAGTTGCTGATATTCCCTGATACACGCGTACAAAAAAAGCGTGGTCATACATCATCCATCCTCCATCCACACTCCACGCGGCACCTAGTCATGTTGGTTGCGTCTCTCTAGACGTCAACTGACTAGACATAGTGCTACACTCCATCGTCACCTCCACCCCCACCCCTTTATATATATACTACATATAAATATATATCTATAGCTACTATATTTACTTTCTATCTGTTAGCTTCCTTCTTAGTAAAAAGATAAAAAAAAGGTATAAAAGTGAAAAGATAATCTTTGATTTGCAAGCACCCCGTCTTGCAAGTAGCAAGGCGTGTTTTGAAACTCTGTTTTGGCTAAAAGCCAAGGACACAATTTTGAGGGTGTGCCTCAAGAACAAGGATTACCAGAAAAAAACCTAAATAAGAAAAATACCAAAAACAGAATAAACGAACGGAAGAGACGCGTTTTAAGGAAAACGTAGAAACTCGACTTGAACCCCACTTCCCTGAGTTCGACCCTGGGCCTAAAAGTGACAAGATAAAATCAATTAGGCCAGGTTAAAAATTTTGTAAAGAGATGGTTAGGTCTGAATTAGGTTAACCACTATACACATTTCAACGATAAAAATATCATATTAACAACCTATTTGGGCCGACCCATCATACTTTTTTGGCGCCGCTGCCGGGGAGGTGCGCTTTCGAGTAAGTTTCTATCCAATTCCTTTAAATTTGTCTCTTCTCTCTTCACGGGTATTGTTGTTTTTGGTGTGCAGGTGAACCTGGTGGAAGGAGAAGAAGGCTGACGAAGTCGAGGACGTGAGCAGATTTAAGGCGGGAACGAGAGCGTGAAGACGCCGACATCGCATTGGAGCTTCGCACACGTTGCCGAACAAGTAGGTTTTCTTTTCTCATCAAATTAGGGTTAACTTGCCACCACAATAAAAAAAAAATTTAAAATTAAAAGCTAGAAAAACTTCTTGGGATTTCTTGAGGGCAAGTGGATTAAAATTCACTTCACTTGATTGATTGTCTTCACTCCCACTGCTCCGGGATTTCCCGCCTTACTTCGCATAGTGAAAATCTGAGAATCTTGATTCTTAGATTTTTCGCCGTGGGAAGTATTCTTTGAGGCAAAGAAAAAGATTGCTTGTATCCCGCTTTTGCCTCACTTATCTTTAATTCAGGATCACATTTTTGGTGGGGAGATTTGGAATTGAGTTGATTCCAACCCCACCACGACTTTTCAAACTTGCATGTGATTCGATCCTGAATACTTCAACCCCAACAATTTCAACCCCAACAATTTTAGTTTCTTTATCTGTTGGTTGAAGCCTTGTGTGTGGATATCTTTTTAGTGATTGGGAGCACTTGAATTGAAGTGTTTTGGCTCCCTGTCACATTGATATAAAACTGATTCGTGCATCCACACTTAGAAATCTCCATTTAGGGTAGCCCATTGCATTTTAGCATGCATTAACTAACTGATAATTGAAGAAGGGTTTCTTGGGTTTTAGAAGGAAAACCTATATTTTTGCAAAAACCCGGAGATTGGTTGAATTGGTAATTCAACAAAACCCTAAAATTCATACTACTTAAGGCTGAACTCTAAAAACCATTCGCCAATAAAAACTTCAATTCGGGGAGATTTTCCCGTTGCATGCTTGTTCTTACACACTCTTAAAATCAATCACTTGGGCATTACCCGTAAACAACGCCCTTCACATTCCAAAAGCACTTGACCCTAAGCCTCTAATTAAAACTGGTAGTAACTTGACCCTTACTAAGGATTGGAGGTCTAACTACCTGTGTGTAGCGACTACGTGCTGGTGAGAGTTCCCGCGTGCTATCGGGTGTCTAAGACTGGGGCAAACGGCCTTTCAATCTGGCCCGGTGGTTCCGCGGTGCTCGCATTCGGTTCCGTAGTTCGTGATAGTAGGTAACTTAGATCTTTAGGTCTAAGGGCACACTGTAGAGGTTAGGAACTTGACTGTATTGATTTGTAATCAAGTGTACCTTTGCGGCGTCATTTCTCTCATCCCTTTTCCTTCTCATCTCCCCAGCTCTTCCTCCGGTAGTGCATGTTTGGGAGGAGGTCACAAAACCCTGAACTGTTTGAATTGACTGCTAAATCTAGAAAAAGAGCCGAATCATCCTCCTCCTCCACAAACATGGCACACACCCCTGCCTCACCACTTCGTCACAATTCTAATTCTTTCAACACCAGGCTTATCCCGAGAAACCCTGCAAGACCTTCCTTATCGAGTGTCGCGCCAAGCGACTCGGTAAGTCATGTGGAACTGGCTTCTGCGAGCCAGTATTTCAACACGGAGGACCAAGCCTTCGTGTACTCGGACACATATGCAGACACATCTTCTGGCATAGAAGATGCCTGCACCCTGGGGAACAACCCGTTTTCTGCCACGTATAACCCAGGGTGGTACAATCATCCCAATTTTGCATGGTCCAACAACCCGCAGCGTCGAAACCCCGCTGGTGGACCAATGCGATCGTCCGCACCCGTCATCCCAAGGGCCCAGTCTAATCCTATGGCAAATCTGCCATCAGGCCCTTGTGTGCAGAAAACCTAACACGCATCAAAACCTCTTGATAAATTGATGCGAATGATGACGGAAATGTCAAAGCGCCATAAAGAAAACATGACCTCTCTTCAGCATTTGGCGCAGCAGAATGCTGAGATCAATCAACTAGGCATGGCGACTCGATCTCAGGGCACTTTTCCCGCCCAACCTGTTCCAAACCTGCAAAACTTTGTACCCTGTGGTCCGCAACCACAGGTACAACCTTCTCAGGAACAGGTTCATCAAATTCTGCAAGCTCCGAGTATTCCTTCGGGATTTCAGGTTAATCCCGCTGCAGCACCGCACTCTTATGCTGATAGTGATCACATCAAGGATGACACGTCTGACGAGGACGTGACTGTCAGTACGTGTATCGAACTAATTGGAGCCGATTCTGACTGCTGCGAATTACCTGACGACTGCCTGACCAACACAAACTGTGACGTTCCCCAATCCCTCCCTATTCCTGTACCTTCTCCTGACCAGACTTCTGATGAGGTTTTCTCCGCTTCCCATACCTCGTGGTCTGAGTCATTGCCGGGCTGCTCACCGCCGGTCCACACTATGGAAGACCGGATTGCCCTTTCTTTCCCGCTAAATCAGGCGGATTTGCAAATCCACACTGGGACCTTGAGCCCACATCTTACTCACCGGGGCTATTCCCTTTTGGATCCATCTATCCAAAAAGCCCCCCTTCTTGGCCAATCTAAGGGCCAACTTCCTCTTCCTGATCTATTTTCTGATCCGCCTGGGACACTCTCGTCCCAGAAAATGCCAAATCTCTCACCATCCACCATTACTTTTCACGCCTCTATCGCGATTACTTCGCTTTTCTCTTCACCACCCACCATCCACCAACCCTTCCACCCTGATTTATACCCCGAACCTCAGCTCCTGTTACCCGATCTGTCGTCCGTTCTCTGCCTTTCCCTGCATGCATATGAGGACATAGCATTGTTTGGCATGGGGGGGTGGATAGGCATCCATAGGATCCGGGTATTTTATGGTATCAGACAATTACCACCTATTTATAAATATGCAAGAAAAAGAAAAAGAAAAAGAAAAAAACAAAAGAAAAAAAATATATATATTAATAATAAATGGTGTTTAGTAATGATTTGAAAGCTGAAACAAAAAAATACAATAAGTTTTTATGGAAATTCAACCTCTGTTTTGAAGACTTTCCAGGCCACAAAAGCTTGATTCGCTCAGGCTCGGCTTAATTCACTTAAAGCATTGACGAAATAGATCAAAATCTCTCCTAACTTAGAACGTTTCTTGTACCTGAGACACCAGTACAGGATTCGTTGGTTTGCTTTTTCTTGAGAGCTTAAGTAAACTTGGTTCACACTACACATATCAGGAAAGACCAGGTGAACATAAGATCCAACCCTAGTGTTCATTAGGAAAGGTGGAGTCCTTACCTGTGCGTGCAGGTAGACTTTTTATCCCAAGCTTTAGTCTTGTGTTTAGGAGTGGCTCTTTCCACCAAAAAGAAACTCTCCCACCAAAAAGAAAAGAAAAGAAAAAAAAGTGTGCTCTTTCAAAATGTGTTGTAAGAGATATACAGACATATGTTTCAAAAAAAAAAAAAAAAAAAAAAAAAGATGTTGCAAAAGAGTCAGTATATCTCATAAATGTCTGTATAATTTGTTTTTCGAAAATGGGAGTTGAGTTTTCCGTAATCATCTTAAGGGTCAATCCGAAAACACGAGCTGAAATTGGGACCAACCTGTACTTAAAAATTCGTGAAACCCTGGGAGTGAGTCTTAAGGTTCATCTGGTCAGTCTTGATCCTTCACTATGCACAAACCATAACCTCTTGAGCTCTCGAGTACGGCAAAACCTCCTGGGTCCTGGAAATCGTACTTAAGGTTTAAATATCAAGAGTCCTGGTTAGTTGAGAGATGATCTTTGTCATGTAAGACTTAAAGTACTGGTAATCTTCTCTACAATTGGTTCTCAGAATATTCGATAATAAACACACCGATATCACCTCAGAAGAAAATCTTCAGCTTAAGATCACTTATAAATACGGTTTTGCTAGGGACTAGCAAAAGATAGGCATGGGGGTATATGTCTGCACCTCAAAACACGCCTATAATAACGCCTTCTTGTGCTATTTTATAGCATTAACTATGTATATTATAATCCTATAGTCTCATTTGTAAAAAATGCTTGCATGCATGCATTTAATCATGAGAGGAGGAGAAATGAATAAATGACTTCGTAATTCACATTTTATCTCAAGTGCCTCCCTGCAAATTCCACCTTTTTATTTTTCCTCTTAATTTCTTCTTTTTTTTCTCATTCCCGCGGCTGCCTTCTTCCCGCGCCCACATGCACTCCATGCTACAGCCATGCCCCACGCCACGCTCTCCTCCTCTATAAAGCCGCAGCTTCCTCCTCGCGACGGGGGGAAGAGGCGAGCTGCTGCAAAACGCCACCCTGCAGTCCACCACCTTCCTCTCCACCGTTCTCCCCTCCCATACGCCGGCCCTCCGTCGAGGAGGCACCCGGCGAGCAGGAGAACCCACTGTGGTGCACACCACCACAGTGGGAGCACCACCGCCCAGCTCTTCAACGAGCCGGTGGGCGTGGTGTTTTCTTTTCTCTTCGTTTTCGTCTCCACGCCATTGCTGCCGCTTCAAGGTCCGAAGCTTGAAGCAGCAGCAGCAGCAGCTAAACCGCGGCAACAGCAGCAGCAGCTAAACCGCGGCAACAGCAGCAGCAGCAGCACCCCCCGCCTCCTCCGCGACCTTCCCCGCAGGCGCGCAACCCTCCGCGCGCGCCTGCAGGCCCGTTCCCCGCCTCCGTCTCCGTTCTGTCCACCCCGCAATTCCACCCGCGACCGGCCGCCGCGCGCACTGCAGCGGCCGGCTACGGCCTCGCGCCGACCCCCGCGACCCTCCGCGACCACTGCAGAACCTCCTCCACGCTCGTTCCTCCGCGCCTTCGCCTGCCCGTCGTCTTCGCGCGCGCCTGCAGGCCCGTTCCCCGCCTCCGCCTCTGCTCTGTCGCCTCTGCCATTCCACCCGCGACCGGCCGCTGCGCGCACTGCAGCGGCCGGCCAGGCCCTCTCGCCGCCCCCTGCCAACCTCTGCAACCCTCCACGACCGACTGCAGACTCCCCGCCGCCCTCTCCGAGCACGCCATCTCCCGCTCTCCTTCCTCGCACCCGGCCTGCAGACGCCTCACCTTCTCCGCGCGAAGACGCGCCTGCATCCGCGACCATCAGACGTCGGCAGCCATCTGCAGACGTCTTAACTCACGCCATCACCAGCTCTCCCGCCCGCTCTTTCTCTCTCTGGCGCTCTCTATCTCTCTCTCTCTCTCTCTCTCTTTTTCACTCACTCACAGACACACTACACCAACACACACACATCTTCACCGACACACACACACACCCACACACACACTTACACTATACGTATAGTTATATATAGTAACATATATATACATACATATATATATATATATATACATACATATATCTATTATATATATATACTTATATACATAGTATATCTATATAGTTATGTATACATACATATATATATAATATATCTCTATATATATATATATACACGTATATATATATCTATATACTTATACATATACTTATGTATATATACATATATACTTATATACATATATATATATACATATCTATATAGTTATATATATACACACATATATATATATATATATATCTAGATACATATATACTTATGTACATATATATATATATATGTACATATATATAGTAATATATATATATATACATATATATAGTAATATATATATATACTTATATACATATATATACACATATATATCTATATATATATATATCTATACATATATAACTATACATTTATATATATATATATCTAGATATATTTACTTATATACATACATATGTACATATACTTTCATGTTATTTATTATACGCTGTATCGCGGGGATATTTGCACCAGTTGCTGATATTCCCTGATACACGCGTACAAAAAAAGCGTGGTCCCATATATCATCCATCCTCCATCCACACTCCACGCGGCACCTAGTCGTGTTGGTTGCGTCTCTCTAGACGTCAACTGACTAGACATAGTGCTACACTCCATCGTCACCTCCACCCCCACCCCTTTATATATATACTACATATAAATATATATCTATAGCTACTATATTTACTTTCTATTTGTTAGCTTCCTTCTTAGTAAAAAGATAAAAAAGGTATAAAAGTGAAAAGATAATCTTTGATTTGCAGGTACCCCGTCTTGCAAGTAGCAAGGCGTGTTTTGAAACTCTGTTTTGGCTAAAAGCCAAGGACACAATTTTGAGGGTGTGCCTCAAGAACAAGGATTACCAGAAAAAAACCTAAATAAGAAAAATACCAAAAACAGAATAAACGAACGGAAGAGACGCGTTTTAAGGAAAACGTAGAAACTCGACTTGAACCCCACTTCCCTGAGTTCGACCCTGGGCCTAAAAGTGACAAGATAAAATCAATTAGGCCAGGTTAAAAATTTTGTAAAGAGATGGTTAGGTCTGAATTAGGTTAACCACTATACACATTTCAACGATAAAAATATCATATTAACAACCTATTTGGGCCGACCCATCAGCTGCCCCGTTCCCGTTCTTCTGCTTTGTCCTCCTTCGTCCTGCTTTGTCCTCTTTGTCCAGGCGTCGTCCCGTCCGGCTCGTCCTCCAAGCGACCGTCGAGGAGGATATTTCTCTCCCCATTCTTTTCACTGCTTACTAGAGTAGATTTACTGCTTTCTAGTGTAATCATTTTCCCGCTTTCTAGTCATCATATTTAGTGTAATGAACAATCCCTTTTGATAATAAATTCCATGTGCATTCTATATCTCTTTTGATTTTTGTTTGTATTATTCTCTCTCTCTCTCTCTTTTATTTATTGTAAGTAGTTTTAATCAATTGAATTATTTCGTGACAAATAAAAACAAACGCGTAGTTTTTAAATCAAACGTCCGCCTCCCTATGTTCGACCTGGAATTTCCATTTCAGTATAAGTTTTATTTTTTGAACACGAGTTCTTTGCTTTCAAACTACAACAACAGGTTTTTCAAAACCAAACACGTTAGCGTAGCAACTCGCACGTCCAACATTTTGATCCTCCCCATTTTGGAAGTGGATCCCACGAGGACGACGACGTTCTACCTCGTTGATAAGTCCACTTTCGTGGACCATTATTTAGCCTATGTACTATTTAATTATTTGCTCTTAGTTGTTAATTGACTAGGAGATATATGGTAATTTACCTTAGTCTACATATAATTTTATGCGTTAATTTTACATTTAACCATATATGATATGATAATATATTCATTCGATGAGTGCAGGCTAGGTACATGAGTTTAGACGTCCATTTCTACATCTATAAGATGTCTGGAGAAAATGACGGACGTCTGGGACCACCAGCAGGAACTTACTGATATCTACATTTTTAAGACGTCTGAAGGTCTGATTAGACGTCTGATGAAGAAGTTGCCTGACAGATTCTACCGCTCCAACCACTCGCATCCTTCGCGGATGGTTGGAGAAGCATCCGGCGGAAGCAACAAATTGCAGATAAGAAGAGCGGTTTGAGGATTCTTGCCATCAATTCCCTTCCCCCTGGCGGGGACTATCTCTCCATCTCCACCATCGTGACAGAAGCGTACATTGTGCAACATGCGCGTACTGTGGCCATCAAAAGAGAGCTTCAACATTGTGACCACCTCTTCATCCTCCTAGGCGGCAGTGAGCGTGGTGACAGTCGCTCGTTGCTGCCTTCACTGTGCCATCTTGCCACAGTCGTGCACGCATGCTCCCCCTCACCGTGTAGCCACACCACGTAGCCAGATCGCTCGGGCTATGCCCTCATGCACCTGCAGACCGCGCGTGCTGCATCGCTCCACGTGCACCAGCGAAGCCGTGCTCCAGCCGCGTGCGTTTGGCTTCTTCCTCTTCTTCTTTCCACCATTGCTTGCAACCTCCTGAGAGAACCCAAAGTCGCCGTGCCCCCTCCATACAGCCACCACCGTCGACCACCATCTTCATCGCCAACGCCATCGGGGACCTCCACGTAGCACGCCAACCCCTTCCACGCAGGCCACAATAGCCCACGCACGTGCGCACATTGCCCGTCGCCGGAGTTTTCTTCATCCTCCGTCTGGCCGCCGCTGGCCACCTCCGAGCACTGCATCACCACCATCGTGAAGGCCGCACCTCAGAGACCCACCACCGGTGATCACACTGTCCGCCGTCTCCTCCTCTTCACGCGAGCACGAGGGGAAGTAATCCTCTGTTTTGCTACAGTGAAGGTTGCAATCAGTAATTATGAATAATGCCAGTGTAGAGTATACTATTCGTTTATCTATCTCCTTATTATAATAAGACAAAATTACAGGAATGTCCCTCAAGTTTAATTGAGTGACGAATAGTGAATTTATCTCTTAACTAAACAAGTGTGGGATATTGATTATAGGGAATGGGCTCGATTTTGATTTATATTGACGATATTTGTCAGTACTACTATTACGATTCACGTATGCCGTAGTGGTGATTTTACATAAAACCTCCCTATATTTTTAAGTAATTACATAAATGCTAAACTTATGTTGAAAATAAAGTGCAATAACTAGTATGCCTACCCACTGAGATTCCTGAATAAACGAAGCAAAACACACTAATTTAAATAGACTAATTCCTCCCTGTGGAGACGACCTAACTCTTTATGGTTAGTTTTGAATTATTAAATATTTTTGAAAAGCGATTTTCTACCACGCGATTAGATACGACATATCATTTTATGTTAAAGTTTTTATCGAAAACGAAGATCACTCTTTCACTCGTTCCCGCTTCTTCTTGCTTCATCCTCCTTCCCGCCTCGTCCTTTGTTTACCAGGCATTGCTCCATCCGGCTCGTCCTCCAAGCAATCGTCGAGGAGGATAACATCTCTCTCCCTTCTTTTTATCGCTTTTTAGAATAGAATTTTCTGCTTTCTAGTTGTGATCATTTCTCGCTTTCTAGCTGGAAGAACAATATTCATATATCAAGTGATTGTTCTCTCTCTCTCTCTTAGTGTTAATATTAATTCCATTGTAATTATCTCGCTTTCAAACAAAAATACCAAAAAAAAAATATAATCGTGGATTTTAGATCGACGTAGCCTCCCTGTGTTCTATCTGAAGTTTCTTTATGAATTTCGGTTAAATTTTATCTGTTGATGGTTTGCTTCGCAAATCGAACTATAATGATAGGTTTTTCAAATCCAACTCCGGTCGCGTAGTTTTTTGCTATCAACATTATACAATATTTACAGTGCATGATGCTAATATGATACTAAGAACATGCATTAATAGACATTTTTGGCTATTCAGATGTATGCACATCACACCCCCATGCCTATCTTTTGCCATTTCCTAGAAAAAACTATATGCTATTTATAAAAGAATTAGGTCAGATTTCTTGGGCAAAAGTTATTCTTCAACACTAGGAGATTTTTACTAAGAACTTGAACTACAAAGACATAACAGCACCTGAGTGTCTACCAAAATGCAAACCGCCTCAAGCCCTTGCCTTATTCAAAGAAGGATCTTTTTCTTCTTTTCTAATTTTTTTGGATTTTTGAGTTTAGGGTTTCGGAATAGCTTTCTATGGCCACTCAACCCACCCAAGACTCAAAGAAAACCCTAAGTTCTAAGCATCTTTGTGTGAAATGTGATAGACTCACTGATCGGCGATTAGAATGGACTTCGAGTTTCTACGCTCATAGATGACCTTGAAAAGAAATTCAACCTAAAGGTATATCTATTCGACCGGTAGCTTTTTCCCTACTTTTTATTTTTATGGGGTCAACACAAGGGCAAATCCAGTGTATATCTCCTCGGCTTATTCTACTTCTACGCTTCTTCCTAAGTGTTTTGGAATTTTACGTGCATTTCTTGAGTTGGGTTCTGGATAACCTACCAATGAGCTGTTACCCACAATAACTTGCTAGCCATACTCGTGCGGTGAAGTGTGGCTTATTTATTTTTCTTTTCTTTTCTCCATTTCTATATTTTTCTTTTCTTTTTGGATTTTTTTTTTATGTAGGTAGCTTTCCTGATCTAAGAATTACCTAAATGCAGTAGGAAAGGAATGGTTGTGTGGCTGGGCTCTGGACAACCTACTTATGGGCTGTTACCTACGATAACTTCCCAGCCATACCACCTTAGAAGGTTCATTAGCTATGCAATTTCCATAAAAATCGTTGAAAAGCGAGTCAGTGCAAATAGTGTGTAGATGCTTAGACTTAAAATCCCCTTAAATCAGAGGACGGGTTGATAAGTCGTGTACTTATCACCCCAACTTATTTAACCAAATTGAAGTAAATTCAGAATTTCAAGGACTCAATAAACAAATCCACATTTTAGTGGACACCTAGGTTGATTATGCCCAAAGACCTGAAGGGTCTAAGTGTTCAGATCCTACTGTATTATTCCCTAAGGTTGAAAAAGCCTTATACCCAATTATTCTTTCCTAATTCAATTTTGTTTTTCATTTTTTTAATAAAGAGGAAGGAAAGAGTAGAATTTACAAGAATTCTATAGAGTTGACAAAATGAGTCAGAAATGAATCCACCCCCCCATGCCTAGCTGATGCAATGTCATTGAAAATAAAAAATATGAAAGGAAAGGTAGAATGTAGAAGATATCACTTGAATATGATGCTCGGGTCAGCTCTGAGTTAGACTGTACATGTGCTGAGTTTAATGCCATCAGCTAGGTAAGGTCCAGCCAAAGAAATCACGATATGATTAGAGCAACCGTGTCTGAGACAGGTTTTGGAACATTATGGTCAACAAAAGGCTTCAGACATTGACTGTTGACTTTAAAAGAATTACCCGTCTTTGGGTCAGAGATCTGAATAGCCCCGTTTGGAAATATCTGATCGATGATGAACGGACCGTTCCATTTTGACCTAAGTTCGCCGGGAAAGAGCTTAAGTCGAGAATAAAAGAGTCAGACCTTCTGGTTTAGCTCAAGGCTCTTTCGGGATATCAATTGGTCATGAAGAGCTTTGGTTCAAGCCTTATAGATCTTGCCATTATCGTATGCGTCGTTTCTAAGCTCCTCTAACTCAGATAGTTGAAGTTTCTTGGTCTTTCCGGCTAAACTCAAATTCAAATTACATTGCTTGATTGCCCAGAATGCCCGATGTTTAATCTCTACGGGTAAATGGCATGCCTTTCCATACACCAGATGAAACGGTGACATGCTGATAGGCATTTTGTATGCCGTACGGTAGGCCCAAAGAGCATCCTCAAGCTTGTGAGTCCAATCTTTATTCTTGATTGCCTGATTGGAGATCTCGACCTATCCATTCATTTTGGGGTGGTAAGGCATGGAGATTCTGTGATTTACCCTGTATTTTGCTAGTAAACTACAGAATTGGGCATTAGTGAAATGAGTACCACCATCGCTGATGATGGCCCTCGGAATCCTGAACTGACTGAAGATGTTCTTCTTGATGAAATCGATGACCACCTTGTGGTCGTTGGTTTAGGTGGGAATGGCCTCAATCCACTTGGACACGTAATCAACAGTGACGAGAATGTACTGGTGTCCAAATGAAGGGAGGAAGGGTCCCATGAAATCGATGCCCCAAAACTCAAAGATTTCGACGGGAAGAATCGAGTTTAGAGGCATCATATCTCTCTTAGTTATGCTCCCAAGTGCCTGGCATCGGGAACATGACCTCGAGAATTCCTGGGCATCCTTGAATAAAGACGGCCAATAGAATCCAGATTGCAAATTTTTTGCAGCCGTCTTTTTCCCAGAGAAATGTCCACACACGTAGATGCATAGTAGAACTCGAGTATACTTTGGAATTCATTCTCTGGAACACATCGATGAATAATCTGATCAGAGCTGATGTGGTACAGTTCAGGGTCCTCCCATAAGTAATATTTGGCCTCAGATTTGAGTCTATCTCATTGTTGCTTGGTCCAATCCTGGGGGATTTGACTAACGGCCAAATAATTTACAATGTTTGCAAACCATGGGGTTTGGACACCTGATACTGTAAGAATAGCTTTGTCCGAAAAAGTATTAGCAATCGGAATAGCCGAAGGAGAAGAATCAGTTAGAAGTCTCGAAAGATGATTTGCCACCACATTTTGTGTCCCGGATTTATCTTTGATTTTAAGATTGAATTCTTGAAGTAGAAGAATCCATCGGATAAGCCAGGGTTTGGCATTCTTTTTGGCCAAGAGATGTCTCAAGGCTGAGTGGTCGGTGTAAATTATGACGTGAGACCCTAAGAGATAAGCCCTGAATTTCTCCAAAGCAAATACTACAGCTAGCAATTCTTTCTCAGTAATAGTGTAATTCCTCTGGGCCTCGTCCAGAGTTTTGCTAGCATAGTAGATGAAAAAGGGCTTCCTGTCAATCTTTTGACCCAAAACAGCCCCAACTGCATACTCAAAAGCATCGATCATGATCTCAAATGGGGCTGTCCAGACCAGTGGTTGCAACATCGGAGCACAAGTGACTGCCGTTTTAAGAAAATCAAATGCCTTACAGCATGATTCGTTATAAACAAACGGCGTATCTTTGGCGAGAATGTTGCTCAGAGGTTGAGCAACCTTAGAGAAGTCCTTGATGAACCTCCTATAGAATCCAACATGACCAAGAAATGATCAAATTTGTTTGAAAGATGTGGGAGGAGGAAGTTTGGAGATAGCATCAACCTTGGCTTTTTCAACTTCAATTCCTTGTTTAGAGACAACATGACCCAAGACGATGCCTTCTTGTGTCAAGAAATGACTCTTTTCCCAGCTAAGGACCAATCTTGTTTTGATGCATCTTTTAGGGATCATTTCAAGATTAGCCAGGCAAGAATCAAATAATTCTCCAAAAATAGAGAAATCGTCCATGAAGACTTCCATAAACTCTCCCACCATGTTAGAGAATATGGCTAGCATACACCTTTGAAAAGTCATAGGTGCATTGCATAAGCCGAATGGCATTCTATGGAAAGCAAAGGTTCTGTAGGGACAGGTGAAAGTCATTTTTTCTGATCCTCGGGATGGATAGGGACTTGATTGTATCTAGAGTAACCATCTAGGAAATAGAAGTACTTTTTCTCGGCTAGTCTTTCAAGGATTTGATTGATGAAGGGCAAAGGGAAATGATCTTTTTTCGTGGCAGTGTTTAGCTTCCTGTAATCGATATAGACCCTCCAAGAGGAAGCTAAACAAGTTGTGACAGATTCTCCTTTCTCATTAGTCACAACGGTAATCCCGACTTTCTTGGGAACAATTTGTACAGGACTTACCCAAGGACTATTTGAGATTGGATAGATGATTCCTGCATCAAACCACTTAATTATTTCCTTCTTGACCACTTATCGATTATTAGGGTTTAATCTTCTTTGCATTTGGCGAGAAGGGTGGGATCCATCTTCCATGAATATTCTATGATTGCAGTAAGATGGCTCTATCCCCCTAAGGTCATGAATGGTCCAACCAATTGCCTCCTTGTGTTCTTTTAGGACCTTGATCAGTTTAATCTCCTGCTTCTTAGTTAATCTAGCACTGATAATCACAGGGAGCATCTTTTGAGGTCCCAAAAACTGCTATTTCAAACTCTCAGGAAATGGTTTTTATTCGAGCTGGGGCGAGTTTAGGATGGAAGGTAAGGATGATGCTGATGAAGATTCGTCAAGAGGAAGAGGTTGAAAGTAAATAAAATCAATAACCTCTTTAGAATGTGGTGGGTTTGCCATAGAGGGTTGCGGGTGGGATCCATCAAGACAAGAGGAACTTTCAATTGTAGAAACTGCCATACATGTTTCAATATTCAAGTTATCTTCCTCAAGTTCTCTATAAATCCACAATCCTCATATTTGTTAATCACCTTAAAAATATCCAATGTCAATTTATGATCCCCAAAGGCGATTTCCATGCTACCACCCTCACAGTTGATATTGGCCTTAGCGGTTTCCAGGAATAGACACCCCAGAATGATGGGTGTGTTCCTTAAATTCTCAGGTACATCCATGTCAAGGACAAGAAAATCTACAGGAAAATAGAAATCCTTAACCTTGACAATAACATCCTCAATAACACCTCTCAGATTGGTGACCGAACGGTCCACTAACTATAGCATTACTGAGGTCAGCCGAAGTTTACCTAATCTGAACTTTTCGTAAAGAGAAGTTGGAATTAGGTGGATGCACCTAGATCCAGAAGTGCCTTATCAAAGGTGTGATCTCTGATGACACAAGAAATCAATGGGGCACCTGGATCTCTCTTTTTCGAAGGAAGGTGATGTGGGATAACAGAACTAGCTTATTCGAAGAGTATCATCTTCCTTGGAATAGATTCCCTCTACTTATACTTCTGTGTGCATAAATCCTTTAAAAATTTAGCGTAAGTCGGTATATGTTTGATAATGTCGAGGTGCGAGATATTGATTTCGACATTCTTGAATATATTTAAGAGCTCCTCGTTACTATCAATAGGCTTCTTCTTCCTAGGTTTAATCAAGGCCTCAGGAAAAGGAACATGTGTTAGATCTTTGGAATCAGGTTCTTGAGCCTTGATTTCTTCTTCAGAGTTCTTTCTCTCCTCAGGCTCTCCAGGATTTGGTAGATCAGATCAGGGTAGTTGTGGGTCCTAGGTTTGCCTTCCACTCCTCAAGGTAACATAGTTAGTAGATGTAGAAGGGTTTGGGTCTTGGAGAGGGATAGGAAAGATTGGAGGGGCTTCATTAGCTAGAAACCTCGAATTTGATGAAGCAGAAGAGGAAGGACCCTACTCAACCACTTGAGCATGTACGTGTGGGTCCCTTTGATTCCCGTACCCTTGGGCTTATTTGCTCGGATTCTGTATATTACATGGGTTGGGTACATATTGAGATGGCAGAGATACAGGTTGATGGGAATTATCGATGAACCCAGTTTGCAAGTTGTCTAGCAAGGTTTTCATTTACTACATGAGTTGGAGCATAGATCCTTGCATCTCTACCATTTGACAGTTCAAATCAGCCTACCCTACAGGTTGACGGGCATTCCAAGTTGGCTGATTGACCTGATTTGGGGGCAGCTGAGTATAAACATGACCTTGACCCATTGGTCTTTGCGGAGCATAGTTCCTGGGTCAGAATTGGGTCTATTGCCCTGGGTTTTTCTAGGAGAAGTTAGGGTGGTTCCTCCAACCTGGATTATAAGCATTGGAGTAAGGGTTGGACCTAACATTCTCCTGTATAGCATAGACATCTTCATAGGGCGAGGATGGAGAAAAAGAAAGGGAGGGATTAGGTAAATTAGGATTAAAGGCCCCAATTTGGAACCCGTGGGTTTCTGAACAATGCTGGCTCACAGGTTGAGCCGCATCCAATTGATTCACGAACTCCCGTCCAGAAGGAGCTCGTGAAGAATGGAATCCCAAATTCTGGGATTGAGTGGATCGAGAATTTATTTGCAGAGTTTTCCGCCATCCACTCCTCCATCCTTTTGGTAACCATGTCCACCTTATCTAGTTTATTACAAATTAGTTCCATATCGAATGAGTGAGAGTCATGGACCTCATTAACATTCGATCTGGGTTGTTGGGACCAGTTAAAAGTATCCATGGAGGCATGATTGATTGAATTTTCACTCATTTCTTCAAACAAATCGTGTGTGCTATCTATGTCTTTGTTGAGGAAATTGCCTCCGCAAGAAGCGTCCACGTGATTTCTGAGTTGCTCAATCAACTCATGATAAAAGATCTGCATGAGTTGCCATTTCGGCACCTCGTGGTGTGGACACTTCCGCAATAAGTCCTGGAATCGATCCTAGGCAACATGAAACTGCTCCCCCAGCTGCTGGGTGAAAGTAGTAATCTCCCGCCTCAGTGCATTGGTATGCCCGACTGGAAAGAATTTCTTTAGGAAATCTGATTTCAGATTGTTCCATGTTGCGATCGGCCTTCCTATGGTCCTGTACCAATGAGCGATTTTATCTCTAAGAGAGTGGGGAAAGAGCCTCATGATCATCTGCTCTTCATTCATGTCTCGCGCTTTGGTGGTCTGGACCGAGTGGTCAAGTCCTCCAAATGCTGAAATGGGTCTTCAGAGCCAAGCCCATGAAAGTGTTTGATTAGGCTTAACACCTGGGGCTTGATTTCTACGTCTCTGGTAGGAATCTGGACACCGGGACATTCCCTGTAATTTGAAGGATCATAAAAATCCTTCAAGGGTTGAGCGCCTTGCATTCTCTAGAACCATTCTTGCATTCTTTGCATTTGTTCCAGCTGCTTTTGAAACATCTCCTGTTGATTTTGAGGCAGAGGAGGTTGTTGATCGGTCATGGGATCAATTTGGCCAAAATTCAATCTATGCCTCCTAGAATGATCTAATGGTCCTTCCAATCGGGGATTCAATGACCTCCTTCCAAGCATAAACTAGGAAGAGGTCGGAAGAACTGGGGATAAGAACCTTGTAGTACAACAAAACAAGCCTATTCTTAAGTTGGGTAGCCTAAGGATCTACAGACTCTCAGAATCTGTCTTAAGATTATAAACGATTTACTCTACTTGTATCCAGTCAATCCAACCAGTTAGAAGGAGGGACTGGGGAGAAGTTTCTTCCTTCGGCTTGCGCCTCCGGTTCCTAGTGTACCCCCCAGCTGCGATTGTTTGATTCTACTCCCCTGGCTAGCATCAGATTAACTAGTACAAGTAGGTTAATCATAAATAATCACAATCTGGGACCCAAAGAGTGAATCAATCCTTAAGGCCAATGTCTACTCTGTTTTATTTAGGGCTAGGTTTGAATGTGCTTTGGAATGTGATGGGCCCTTTAAATGGGTTGTGCCCTTAATGATTGATTGAAGATGTGTGAGTGCATGCACAACCAGGGTTTTTAAGCAAGATTATTTGGATGAGTGGATTTTAAGGTTCAAATCTTGCTCAAATAGCTTCTAGGGTTTAGAATTAGGTTAATTCAATCAAGTTTCAGAGGCAAACCAGATGTTCAACCATGGGTGATGATCTTTTCCTTTTGAAATCAAAAAGAAAAGTGGAGTGCCTGGTATTGACGTCAATTGTAAACCCTAAGGGGAAGCTACTTGATGAGTTGATTTTAAAATGAAGTGGTGTGGCTCAAACAACTCAAACAATTGGCCGAAATGCACCACTGAGTTAGGCACACAAGATGATTAACCTAGGCTGATTTCTACTCTCTTATGTGTTGATTTACATGTACTGGTTCCATAGGTCGGAATCCCGGTTGAGTAGATAAAAATCAAGTTAGGTTATGTGCCTTGAATGTGGGTGTATGTTGATTTATCCCATAAGAAGTATCATTTTGTTTTCTTTTTATGAAGGTGAGATGAATGGGGGCGGAAATCAAAGCATCCGAACTAATCCTAGGGTTTATGCGAACACCTAGGTTAATTGGAATTTGAATTAATGTTGTGGAATGAAATCTATGGAGGGGGGAAGAATGGGGAGCACTTATAGTTGTCTTCAACTGCACTTTACTCCTTTCTACTGCTTGAAGATTCCCTATTGCGATACCTGCAAAACAATAGAAGAGAAATAAAAGCAAGTTAGAAAACAATAAAGTACGTGAAATGCGGAAAGAAAATCGAGAATCGTTGCCTCCTCGGCAATGGCACCAAAATATTTGAGCGAAAGATCTATGCAAATGAGATTGGATTTTGAAAAACCCGTCATTGTAGTATGATTTAAGAAGAAATCCGTCAACAGATAAATTTATATTGAAATTCGTAAAGAGATTCCGGGTCGAACACATGGAGGCTACGTGGATCTAAAATCCGCGATTATATTTTTTTGGTATTTTTGTTTTGAAAGCGAGATAATCACAATGAAATTGATGCTAATACTGAGAGAGAGAGAGAGAACAATCACTTTGTAACTGAAAATTATTTTTACAACTAGAAAGTAGGAAATGATTACAGATAGAAAGCGGGAAATTCTATTCTAGTAAGCGATAAAGAAGGGAGAGAGATGTTATCCACCTCGACGGTTGCTTGGAGGATGAGCCCGACGGGGCAACGCCTGGAAGATAGTGGATGAAGACGGAAGATGAAGAATGGAGCAGGAAAAACCAGGGGCGAGGTAGGGCGTCGTCATTGTCACGGGATCTACTTCTGGAACGGGGGAGAGAAAACTTTGATTTTGACTCTAGAAGAGCATCCTGGGTTTGGGACCAGCTTCTTTAGAGCTTTGTAGAGGGAGAGAAGTGAGGGAAGGGATGAAGAAGTGGAGGTTGTATGGCTATATATAGGTGTAAAGGTTTGACGTAATTAGGTTTTTTTATATATAAAACATTAATTCAGGGCCTTTAGTGGGAAACGTGCAAGCACGCTCGTCGTCTCCTCCTCTCCCGCGCACCTAACGCATGCGCACGTCTAAGTAGCTTCAACCATTCAATTGCGAGATCGGACGGCTTAAACCGCTCCTCGCCCGCTTCAGCTTCGCATGTTAAGCACATGTGATTGCACGTGCATATCCGCATCCGATTGCACGTCTGTCTGATTGGAAGATCCCGGCCGTTCGCACCTGATCGCGCGGTCGAGATCGCGCTCATTTGTGCGAGGAGAGGCACATGCAGGCGGCTCGAACTCGCACTCACATGAGCATCGCCTTAACCACTACTCTATGCGGTGGTTCGAGGTGTGGTGCTGATTTTATGTGCGAGCTCTCTCAGTCGTTGGATCTTGATCAAACGACTGAGATCGTTTGCGTGGTTGAGGAGAGTGAGGGCAGCGGTGGGTCCTTGGGTTGGTTGGGCGGTTGGGATGGTGCCACGTGGTGCCATCTTGGCTGTCTATCTTCTATGTCTTGTAGATGGTTCCATGGATGTCGGATTGGATCGATTTTCACACCATTGGGCTGCGATCATCGATGTGAACCCATTCGTGCAGTCGGATTTGTCATATGAAGTATGGATTTACACCATCTTGGCCCTTGATCTCTAACCTTCCTCGGATTATATCTGATGCTACGGAAGTCCGATCGGGGTGATCTTGGAGTCTTTGAACTCCAATCGTCACCCTGATCAGATCCGTATAGTTGGATCTTCGATCCGTGGCCCCGATTAAATGTCACCTTGTCCCTGGCCACCAAAAAGAAGAAATTACTATACAATTTGTATAATTTGACCTAAATGCATGATGATGCATGTTATGCAATATTTACAATGCATGATGCTAATATGATACTAAGAACTTGCATTAATAGACATTTTTGGCTATTCAGATGTATGCACATTAGCGACAAGGCGAGAAAATAGAACATGGTAGCTGACCATTTGTCCTGTCTTCCTTCTTCAGTCATCAACCCGTTTGGTTCGATCATCGAGCATTTTCTAGATGAGCATCTACTAGCCATTCACGGTCTCCCCTGCTTTGCTGATATAATGAACTACTTGGTTACGGGGAAAGTCCTGCCAGATTGGGCAACTTCTAGGCGGGACAAGCTGATTTCCGAGGCCAAGTACTATATTTGGGAGGAATCGTATCTCTTCCACATTGGCAATGATCAAGTAATCCGGAGATGCATTCCTGACGACAAGGTCAATGACGTGATCTTATTCTATCACGACCAGGCCTGTGGTGGCCATTTCTTTGGGCGAAAAACCGCAGTGAAAATTCTCAAGTGTGGGTTCTTCTAGCCCACGATGTTCAAAGATGCATGAATGTATTGTAGGGCATGTGCTTGTTGTTAGACCCTCGGCAACATGGGCTTGCGGGATATGATGCCCTTGAACTCGATAATTGTGTACGAAATCTTTGACATATGTTGAATCGATTTCATGGGACCCTTTCCCAGATCTAACGGCTTCGAATATATCTTGCTCGCTGTTGATTACATCTCTAAATGGATTAAAGCTGTCCCCACAAGAACCAGTGATCATAAAGTTGTTCTCCGATTCATCCAGGAGAACATCTTTTCCAGATTTTAGGGTTCCTAAGGCTATCATCAGCGATGGCAGGTCTCATTTCAACAATGTGCACTTCCAGTCCCTGATGAAGTACGGGGTGTCGCATCGGATCTCGACTCGTTACCAACTAATGGACTGGCATATCTGTCAAATCGAGAGATCAAGAAGATCCTTCAGGTTATTGTTCGACCTAACAGGAAGGACTGGTCTACTCGCTTTCTGGAAGCTCTATGGGCCCATAGGACCCCCCACAAGACCCAATTAGGCATGTCTTCCTTCGGATTAGTGTACGGAACGATGTGTCACCTTCCTGTAGAGATGGAGCATAAGGCCTATTGGGCAGTACGGAAGTGCAATCTAGATTTGTTGAAGGCTGGAATACCATCGGTTGCAAATGAGCAAGATCAAGGAACTACGTAATGATGCGTATGAGAACTCGCGTATCTACAAAGAGCGAGTCAAAGCCTTCCATGACAGGCACATTGTGCGAAAATCTTTCTAGCCTAGTCAAAAAGTCCTACTCTTTGATGCCAAGCTCAAACTCTTCCCAGGAAAACTCAAATCTAAGTGGATTGGACCTTTCTTGGTAAGAGAAATCTTTGGAAATGGAGCCATTGAAATTACTGAGCTCAGCCATGATTCTGAACCTTTTTTCGTGAACGGTTATAGATTCAATTTGTTTGTTGAACTCACCAACGTGAACTTGGCTGAGTTATCTTTTGATCTCCATTCTCCCAGAGCTTATTGTGCTCAGCTGATGGTGTTAAACATAGCGCTTAATGAGAGGAAACTCGTCACCTTTTGAAAAATCCTGAAATCCTTTTGACATATCTCTTCACTGAAATCATATTGCACTTTAGGGATCGTCCATTAGAATAGTCGACTCCACCTCTGGTACACATACAAGAGATTGAAATCATTTGCAACAGTCAACCCGATCCATCCACCCACCCTTTGAACCTGTTCTAATGTACGATCTAAGCTAAACTCGAACCCACCTAATTTACAATGAGGACATTGCAAATCGTAGGCATGGGGGGTATTAAAGTGCAAAATGCTGTGAAAATCAAATCTTACAAAAGGATTTCACACAAAAAAAAATGGAGGTTGAAGAAGGTCCATTTGAGAGAAAAATGAGAAAAAGGAGGGAGGAAAATTTAAAAGAAAAGAAAGGATAAAAAAGATAAAGAAAGAGTCCCTTCAAAATAATATGGAACTTACCTAGCTTCAAGGTTGGATTGAATGATGAATTAAGACTTGGAAGGCTAAAACTTAAGGGATTAGTGGCGAATACCAACCTTAGGCCTCTTGGATCTGTTCTGAGATTTAAACACTCACATATTTGTTAAGATCCGGATTAATCCTCTAGAGGTTGAGGAAAATGCATAGCTTGTGTATTAGGTCTAAGGCTTAGGGATTATTCGACCCTGTTAACTGACCTCTGGTTTGTGAGACTTGGTAACTTAGGCACCCTAAATCATACACAGTCTGGTTCAGTGTGCTTAAATATGAAATCATGCCAGAAAGCATCTATGCTATTCTGAAAATGGTCTTACGATCTTGATTAGGAGCAGCTCAAAAACACAAGTTGATTTGGATGAGTTCCCAACACGGAGAGGTGGGAAATTCCCCTCGAAGATGCGCAATAACATATCGTCTCCTCGGTGCTTCTCTCATAGGATATCTAAATATCCTGCCGGGGGCACGTAAGCACCTTGTGCTGGTTCAGATGTCATGGGTGACATTATCATGAAATGTCGATTGCCAGGGTCTGGATTTAGCTACAGAATGCCATTGGCGGCACTATCCCGAAGTGTCGAAAGCCAGGGTTCTGGGAGTTGCCATGGGCGGTGCTATCTTGAAGCATTGATTGCTAAGGACCTTATGAGGATTGATATGGGGACAAGGAATCTGATACAGAACGTGTTTAGGGTCAATTCGATGATGGATCTAATGAAAAAGATAATAAAAAGAAAAAGAGAGAGAAAGCTCTCCACAAATAAAATTCTTCTATCTCTCTCTTACAAAAGTGCACTGGCAAACTGAACTTGGGCTAACCATGTTACAAGTACGGGTGCTTTAACCACTGGGACCAATAAACCTTAAGATAGTTCTTACGGGCCTTAGAAACCTTCGCAGTAGACTGAGGCGAATGCTAGTCAGGTCTGGATCTGGGCTGATACTTGAGTACCTCTAGGCCGATTGTTGGTATTAAGATCTGATTCCTAGAGATGCTGCTTAGTAGGGCATCTTGATGGTTACATCCGACCTTGATAATTGGTTTGGTCCATAAAGTTTTGCTAAGGGACTAGCAAAAACTAGGCATGGGGGTATGATGGAAACACCATCATGAGCCATAACTAGCTCAATTTGGTCTGATAAAGTTGATAGAAGTTCCTACATAACCATCAGAGGGTTATAGATGCAAAATGCTTTATTTTGAGAAGATAAGAAACCAGGGTTATTTCTGCAATTTTAATAGCATTCCACAATTACAAAATAACCATGGGGTATTTCAGGAGTTTTTTAAAGGTCATATGATCATTAATGTCTAATAAGTGGGCCAATGCAAATAGTAATGGATTTTCACGCGTTATGAGAATTAAATGACATCTAAAATCCTAAAAATAGACCTACTTAATTCACTAAGGTTCTGGTTAAAATAAAATTCACGTAAACCTTCTACAAATCATAAAAAAATATTCTATAAGGTTTGGTATCTTTAATTTGACCATTGGAACTCATTTTGACCTAAAATAGAGTCTCAGAGAGAAGTTGCCCTAATTTGGGTTTCTATGCAATTTACCTAGTCAAACTTGATCAAAACCCAAATTTGGCTTAACCATCAGATTCCTTGGGACCAAATTGGGTTGATACCAAAATTTAGGCCCAATCAAAGATGACCTTGACAAAGTTTGCATTTTGGTCCTGTCTAACTCTTTTTATCACACAATGACCCTTAACTTTTTTAATTCCTTACAAATAGGTCCCTAACTTTTTCATCATCTTCACATTTAGGTCCCTACCACCATTGGTGTGAATAGGTGAAACTCCGGCGAGATTCGAGTGAGATTTTCTTGCTCAATTCTCAACCAAAAAATCCCAAATTTGAACCGGAGATTGCTTATGAAGTTCTCTTTCAATTAAACTCGGTCTCGATTCCTATTTCCTTCCCAATCTTCAATGAAAACTGATGGAAGATGTGGGTATCCCACAGGCACGCAATCTCCAAGCTTCCAAGCTTGGTTTCCAAGCTTGGAATGCTCTTTTGAGGCTTATAGAAGACCCCCTGAGGACAAATCATCCTCCTTAGCAAGTTCTGACCAGAGAAACCCCTCTTTCCTCCCTCTCTGGCCACCTTCATACCTTGCTCCGGTGACACCTCTTCATCCCCCTTTTTTGGCCGTCCAACCATCAAATTGGACAGCCCTCTACCTTCCTCCATCAAGTCTGCTTCTCGCCAGCCACAGTAAGGGTTTCCTTCCTCGTCATTGTCGCCACACCACCTCACCGGACTTCACCATCTTCTCTAACTCTGGTCGGACACAACCGGAGCCCTCCGCCTATCTCCTTCTCCTCTAAGTCTCTCTATTCCTTCCTCTCTTCCTCTACTTTCTTTTCACTCACGCACAACTCACTCACAACCATTGCACTGCCCTCCCGCATTTCATCGTCTCCACAGCCGACCAAACTCCATCTAGTTTGCACGACCACCACACACCTCAGTTTACCGCGAAATCACCTCCATAATCTTCTCTCATTAACGCTCGATAAAACACCTCAAGAAATTGAGGGGTTCACCTTCCCAATCACCCCATCGAACCCCTCAGCTTGCACGCATCTTCCCCGATGTCGCTAGAGCTTCTTAGACTCCCTTGCTCTACGTTGAGGCCCTCGTCACACTCGTCGTAGTCTGACGATCCCTGATGTAAACACATTTACACTACTTAAAATGTCTATTTATGCATGTTCTTAAGCATAGGATTGCATTTCATGATATAAATATTGCATAACATGCATCATCTTGCATTTAGAGTAGTTTGAATAAAATGGAGGTTAATTGTCTCCTTTTATGTGCTTGGACAGGGTAAACATTTTATTGGGGCCTCAGATCAAAGAACCAATCGTATGGATGTGATCAGGGCGACGATTGGAGTTCAACGACTCCAAGATCGCCCTAATCAGACATCCGTAGCATCAGATAGTGACCGGGGAACCCTAGAAGATCAAGGGCCAGGATGGTGAAAATTTGCACTTTAGATGACAAATCCGATCACACGGGTGAATTTGGATCGACGATCGCAGCCCAACAACGCAAAAATTGAGTCAATCCGACATCCGTGGTACGATCTACAACTTCCAGAAGATGGACGGCCAAGATGGCACCACGTGGCACCATCTCGGCCGCCTAAACGGCCGCACACATTCTACGAAGGTCCCGTACCGCTCGTTCTCTGCCGTTGGATCAAGATCCAACGGTTGTGGATGCGGCTGGCTGATTCGTCCGCACGACCATTTTGTCCACGTAGCGCAGCAGAGACAAAGCGGCGGGCGAAGGAGAGGTCGCGGGATCGAGTCCCGCGAGCCTCAAATCAGGCTCAAGCGAGCGGCGCGTGGAGCGTCAGATTGTGATCCAACGGCTGCACTCGCCCAATAGCGCCGACGCGCGATTGGACGCGCAACGTGGACGCGCGATCACACGCGGGCGGGTGCGCAGCGTAGCTGGCGAAGATGCGTTTTAAGCCGTCCGATCTCACGATCAGACGGCTGAGACTTAGCGTGCGTGCGATGGCGTTGAGTGGGCGGGCAGCTGAAGTTGCGTGCGTGGGCGCGGAAGCTACGCCCACGTCAGGGCTTTAGTGACGGATTTATCCGTCACTAAAGACCCTCATTTATTGTTTTGAAGTTGTAATATCCATTTTTCCCCCACTCCTTGCAACTATAAAAGGAGACCCCCTCCATACGAAATTTTCATCCCTTCCTTCTCCTCTCTACCCCTCCAAAGCTCAAGAGAAGCTTGTCCCACACCCGGGATGCTTCTCGCGAGATAAAGTCCAATTTTCATTCCCCTTTGGAAGTGGATCCCGCAACGACGACGGCGTGCTGCTTCATTCCCGTTCTTCTGCTTCGTCCTCCTTCGTCCTACTTCGTTCCCCTTCGTCCAGGTGTTGTCTCGTCCGACTCGTCCTCCAAGCAACCGTCGAGGAGGATTTCTCTCTCCCTATTCTTTTTACTTCTTTCTAGTGTAGTTTTGTTCGTCCCCCAAGCAATCGTCGAGGAGATTTCTCCCTCCATTCTTTTAATGCTTTCTAGAGTAATTATTTTATGCTTTCTAGTTGTAATGAACAATCTCCTTAATGAAAAATTCCTTATTTATTCTACATCTCATTTTAATCAACCATCAAATCAGAACCCTTACGACATTTGTTTCGAGGATGTTCAACTCAAGCACACATTCAACGATTATCCTTTTGAGCTTCAATTCTCTATAACCCAACTTTTTCGTCTTGGGTTGCATCCACATAAATCGCAGGTCCGACCCCGCTTGCATTCTGATTTCAGGTTTTGGGTAATTTTTATCTAGAACCTAAGATATTCTTGATTATGGGGTGTGGGTCTGCACCACAATCTAGTCCACATCTGTGGACCTCCGTTGACAGGTCGGAGGATTCTTTTGTTTATTTTAATTCTGACCTGCACTTGTGAATTCTTCATTTCTTTTCCTTGTATTGTGTGCCTAGCTGAAGGCACTAAACTCAGCACATATACAGTTCTTTTTCATTTTCATCTCAGAGCGGACCTGACATTCACGCAATTCAGGTGCTTTCTACGTTTTTCCACTCTGTTTTATGTCTTTTTAATACAATAAGGACATTGCATTAGATAGGCATGGGGGTTGGATATTTATCTCTGAATTCATTTGTCAGCTCCATAGATTTGTTTTATTTTCTTTTATTTAAAAAAAAAAATTGAAAATTATGAAAGAGAATTTGGGTTTAAGAAAATTTTCAATCTTAAGAAATACTATATTAAGATTTGAACACAGACCCTTTAGGTCTTTGGACTTAATCAACCCGTGTATCCACTAAAATGTGGATTTGTCTTTGAGTCCTCGCCATCTTAATTCTATTATAATTGGAATAAATAAGTTTGGGTGATAAGTACACGACTTATCAACCCGCCCTCTGATTTGAGGGAATTTTGAGTCTTAAGCATCTACACACTTTCTTTGCACTGACTTGTTGTTTGGCGATTTTAACGAAAATTGGGTAGCTAATGAACCTTCTAGGGTGATATGGCTGGCATGTTATCATGGGTAACAGCCCATAGGTAGGTTGTCCAGAGCCCAGTCACTGGACCTTTCTCTTTTTGCTGCCTTTAGGTAAATCTTAGACCAGGTAAGCTACCTACTTAAAAAAAAAAAAAAATCAAAAAGAAAAGGAGAAAAGAACAAAAAGAAATAAGCCACACTTCCCCGCACGAGTATGGCTGGCAAGTTGTCGGTGGTAACAGCTCATCGACCGGTTATCCAGAACCCAGCTTAGTAAATGCACTAAAAATTCCCAAAATACTTAGGAAGAAGCGGAGAAGTAGAATAAACCGGGGAGATATACACTGGATTCACCCTTGTGTTGACCCCGTAAAAAAATAAAAGTAGGGAGAAAGCTACCGGTTGTAAAGATACACCTTTAGGCAGAATTCTTTTTGAGGTCACCTAGAGGAGTAGAAATCCGAAGTCCGTTTTAATTACCGGTCAACGAGTCTATCACAATCACAATAAGATGCTTAAAACTTAGGGTTCTCATCAAATCTTGGGTGAGTTGAATGGCCGTAGAAAGCTACTCTTAAACCCTAAAATTTGAAAATCCAAAAAAATTAGAAAAGAGAAAAAGAGAAAAAGAAAATTTTCTTTTAAAAAGGTGAGGGCTTGAGGCGGTCTGCATTTTGGCTGATACCTGGGCACTGTTGTGTCTTTGAAAGTTCAGTTCCTAAGTAGACAATTTCTTAATGATTGAAAATAAGTTAGGTCCAAATAATCCAACCTAATTCTTTTATAAATAGCATATAGTTTTTGGTAGGGACTAGCAAAAGAGAGGCATGAGGGTATGATGTAAACACATTTACACTACTTAAAATGTCTATTTATGCATGTTCTTAAGTATAGGATTGCATTTCATGATATAAATATTGCATAACATGCATCATCTTGCATTTAGAGTAGTTTGAATAAAATGGAGGTTAATTGTCTCCTTTTATGTGCTTGGACAGGGTAAACATTTTATCGGGGCCTCGGATCAAAGATTCAACCGTATGGATGTGATCAGGGCGACGATTGGAGTTCAACGACTCCAAGATCGCCCTAATCAGACATCCGTAGCATCAGATAGTGACCGGGGAACCCTAGAAGATCAAGGGCCAGGATGGTGAAAATTTGCACTTCAGATGACAAATCCGATCGTACGGGTGAATTTGGATTGACGATCGCAGCCCAACAACGCAAAAATCGAGTCAATCCAACATCCATGGTTCCATCTACAACTTCCAGAAGATGGACGGCCAAGATGGCGCCACGTGGCACCATCTCGGCCGCCCAAATGGCCGCACACATTCTACGAAGGTCCCGCACCGCTCGTTCTCCGCCGTTGGATCAAGATCCAACGGCTGTGGATGCGGCTGGCTGATTTGTCCGCGCGACCATTTCGTCCGCGTAGCGCAGCAGAGACAAAGCGGCGGGCAAAGGAGAGGTCACGAGATCGAGTCCTGCGAGCCTCAAATCAGGCGCAAGTGAGCGGCGCGTGGAGCATCAGATTGCAATCCAACGGCTGCGCGTGCCCAATAGCGCCGACGCGCAATTGGACGCGCAGCGTGGACGCGCGATCACACACGGGCGGGCACGCAGCGGGCGAAGATGCGTTTTAAGCCGTCCGATCTCGCGATCGGACTGCTGAGACTCAGCGAGCGTGCGATGGCATTGAGCGCGCGGGCAGCTGAAGCGGCGCGCGTGGGCACGAAAGCTACGCCCATGTCGGGGCTTTAGTGATGGATTTATCCGTCACTAATGACCCCTCATTTATTGTTTTGAAGTTGTAATATCCATTTTGCCCCCACTCCTTGCAACTATAAAAGGAGACCCCCTCCATACGAAATTTTCATCCCTTCTCCTCTCTACCCCTCCAAAGCTCAAGAGAAGCTTGTCCCACACCTGGGATGCTTCTCGTGAGATAAAGTCCAATTTTCGTTCCCCTTCAGAAGCGGATCCCGCGACGACGACAGTGTGCTGCTTCATTCCCGTTCTTCTGCTTCGTCCTCCTTCATCATGCTTCGTTCCCCTTCGTCCAGGCATCGTCCCATCTGACTCGTCCTCCAAGCAACCGTCGAGGAGGATTTCTCTCTCCCTATTCTTTTTACTGCTTTCTAGTATAGATTTACTGCTTTCTAGTGTAGTTTTGTTCGTCCTCCAAGTAATCGTCGAGGAGGACATTTCTCCCTCCATTCTTTTGATGCTTTCCAGTGTAAATTTATCACTTTCTAGAGTAATTGTTTTATGCTTTCTAGTTGTAATGAACAATCTCCTCAATGAAAAATTCCTTGTTTATTCTACATCTCATTTTAATTTCTCTGTGTAATATTCTCTTTCTCTCTTACTCTCTCTCTCTCTTCTATTTATTGTAAATAATTAGATAGTTTTAAATTGAATTATTCTCTGACAAATAAAAAGAAACATGTAGTTTTAAATCAAATGTCCGCCTCCCTGTGTTCGACTCAGAATTTTCATTTTGGTATAAATTTTATTTGTTGAACACGAATTCTTCGCTTTCGAACTACAACGACAGGTTTTCCAAAACCGAACACGTTAGCGTAGCGTTCGTAACGTTCAACAATCCCCATGAGTGTTTTTAGCAAGGCCGTGAGGCTGTATTCTTTCTTTTCAGGCCTGACTGGAGCTTCGCCGTCACCTCCAACTTCTCCGACCCCCGTTCATGACATTCAGAGCATGTTCTTGAGAGCTCTCTACTTTAGGCTTCACGGCTGACTCCCAAGCATCCCTCCAGGTTCGTAATTGACGAAGCAAGCCTCATTTCGACTTCAATCAGGGGCGTCACCACCTGCTGTTGCACATTGAGAAGAGGCGAGCATCTTAGTCCCACATTGTTGAATGTAGAAGCTGTGACCGCTCATAAAGGCAATTTGTGCCTCTGCCTTTTCACCTCCGAGAGCACTGGGGTGAGGTTCTGCTAGCACGCTCCACGCACGTGCCCTTGCTTGCACTCAGGTCACATGGGTCTAGGCTCTAATTTGATTTCCTGGGTCCGATTTGGTTTGCCTGTTCTGAGAGAGAAAAGAAGAGAGAGAGAGAGAGGGGGTTTTGCCTCACTCTCTGATCTCTCTACACTTAGTCTCTGAGAGGACCTTCGTTCCTCTGTTGGTGCTGTACTATGCGCCTCTTCCTTGAGGCTTGAAGGAGAAGAGAGGCCTTTGCCTCTGTTGCTGGTTCTAGGCTACTGTTGCATTATTGAGATACTAACTAACATGGAAATTTGTTGATATTCACTGCTCAAACATTTCAAATAGTTGTGATTAAATTGTCAATGGTTAATTGGTGATTCAAATCACCATTTAACTCATCATTTTTGCATATTGATACTTGAATTATTGATATATCATTCTTGAATAAGTTTTGGATACAATTGCTTATATCTTTTACTTAGAATTGTGATCTTGAGATTGATTTGCTGATTGCTCCTTGCGTTCGACCTCGGACTTTCATTCGAGCATAAATTTTATTTATTTTCGCGCTTTATCGGCTATACTGCAACGTATCATTTTTAAAACCCTAATTTAGAGCGATAAACACTAATTCACCCCGTGCAACCCTTGATTAAATGCCACTTCATATGTGGTCACATTTCTGGTTACAACAAATGATAGCTGGGATTAAGGAAAAGGCTGCAATTTACCTACACAAAATCCATACTACCTCTGATTCAGAGCTTAGACGAACCTGGATTCCAACCCAAGAACCTTTAATTATAGCCCTTCAGGAATTAGAATCCCTAACAACACTAACTAGATAGAATCGTACACTTCAAGAAATACTGCTTTTGCAGTATCAAGTGGATAATAGCCTTGAGGACATTGAGGAACCCAAAGTGGCTGCTCTTGAAAGTGCTACAAGGGATTCTTTGGAGCAGATACTCGGAATGAATTCAAGGGGAGAAACACTTGGTGTGGATATGGGACGTGACCCGGGAATATCCTGAATGGACTCATCTAATAACCCCATTCATGAAAGTGGTGAGGAAAGGATTAGTATCCCCAAGACTGACTCTCAATCTGAATATCTTGAATCTTGGGAGATACCTCATGGGTTGGACAACCCAGCTGAGATGAAGTAGATCCACTCGAGGATATGGATCTTGATGGAAGCCCTAAGGTACAAGCATTCCAGTTAAAAGAATCAATCATTCCTGATCATCATACGTGCTTGGATGAATTGAGTGCAACATTTGGATCTGACACTACTAATAAGTTTGAGTCACTTCCCATGGGAAGTGAATCCATTTTCAATCCAACATCATCTGATTTGCGTCTTTTTCCTTCTGCCTACCAGGGTGATGATAACTCTGAGACTGCACTCTCTATTCCTAATTCTGATATCCAAATATCAGGAATGGCTTTTGATGATTTGCCTAGGGAAATGGAAATGCTATCTAAAGTAAGAAATGATGAGGAACCTACTACATATGAGGGTGAAACACTGAGCAGAATGAATTGGGGACTTACAATCCTAGTCAAACTAATGGATGGCTCGACTTGGAGATTGAGACAACTTCTGATGAATATGAAGATAGTACCGATGAGGATGAGATGATTTCTGACTAGGATTTCAGTGACCTATATGCAGAACTTCCAATCTCACATGTACCCTCATATAACCCAGGGCCTAGGGAGGGCATGATTTTTGATGTCGATCACCATTAAGAGGACCCCTATGATCCAACCTTTGATGCTGACGTGCATTTTGATATCATATCAATCCACTTCGTTAACACTTTCTCATTGAATTCTGGAACATGATTTATCAATAGAGTTGGCATCATGTGTTGATGCAAGGGCACCACGATCGTTAATTTTGATGATAACAAAACACTTGCTATTTAATATTTGCATTGAGTTTAAGTTTTTAGGATAATTGCAAATGGATACAAGTGTGAAGGAGCTCAAGCTCTCATCCATGACGGATTAGAGGAGCTGGATGGAGGAGCATCACGTGGAGCGAGATCTTGAAGAAGATGAAGAATAGAATAAAAGCTCTTTTTGTTTTTTCTATGTATTTGTCTTTTTGTTCTTTGCTTTTTATTTCCTTAGATCATTTGTTAAAGAGCCACAAAGTAACAACAATAGTCCTAGGATCACATACTCAACTTTAGGATACTTGACAAACTCTTAAGAACTTAGAAAACCAAAGTAGGCATTAGACAGCCTGATCAGACATCCAATCTGGACATCAGACGTCTAATCTTAGACTTTAAGACGTCTGACTGTTTGATCTGACGTTCAGAACACTAAGGTTGGAAACCCACTCTTTATTTGCCAGTTTCAAACGTCCAGCCCTTAGTTCAGATGTCTTAGAAGATGTCTGTTGACATTGCCAGATGTCCAACTAGAGGATCGTTGGCTTATCTTAGATGATTAACCCTTAATATAATTTACATCTAATTTCAGACATCCATAGAGCATCCCAGATGTCTGATAAATAGACGTTAGGCTAAGATCTGACCTTAATTACTTCTTGTTAGACCTAATAGTGATTTGAGCCTCGGGAAATCCATTCCTATAGTGATTTGTGTTTCCAGACATCCAGACCTATTGCCAGAAGTCCGATCTGTCGTCTGTGCAACTTAACACTAGAACCCTATTTCGATCTTGACAAAACAGGAAGGAAACCCATCTAGAAGTAGACATCTGATTAGATTCCTAGACATCTTAAAACACCTCTTTAGATGTCTACCTTAATCTAACCCAATCTATATCTTCCACCCGTCTAGATCAGATGACCGATGCCTAGATTAAATGATGACCTAGACATCAGATAATAGATCTTGACGTCTGTAGAATCATTAATGACCCTGATTTCGGCTTGATTTGCCTTGGGATTATTGATGAGAACCTCATCATGAGCCATAACTAGCTCATTTTGACCTAATACAAAGGATAAAAGCTCCTACATAACTCAAGGAAAGGCTTAACTCAGAAAATTCTGAGTTTAAGAAGAAAATAAGTCATAAGGGGTAAAAATGCAATTTTACTAGCACAATCTGCAAGCAGGGTAATTCAGGGTCCAAACACAGGTCAAACAAACCTAATAAGAAGGGAAGTGGGATGATTTGATCTGATAAGGGCTACAGCAACTCCAAGGAATTAAATGACAATCTGTAACCCTAAAACAAATCCACTTCAATTCACGAGGATTGAGGCAAAGAAAAAATCGACTAAACCCTCTACAATTCGTAGAAAAATAATCTCTAGGGTTTAGAACCTTCAATTTGGCCTTAGGAACCCATTTTGACCTACATTGAGAACCATGCCCAATTAATGACTTAATTTGGGTTTTTACGTAAATTGACCGGTCAAACAAGGTCTGATCTAGAAATAAAATTCACCATTAGAATCCTTAGGCCCCATTTAGTCATGCATAAAAACTTGAGCCTAAGAAGAGACCTTCTTGACCGACTTTGCATTTTGGTCCTCATCCATTACTTTTTGACCCTCAACTTTTGAAACCCTCGCATTTTGGCCCCTAACTCTTCTTCGTTCTTTGCATTTGGGTCCTCCCTGCAAAACCCTGAGCAGCGCCATGCTCCGACGACTTTGTGCGGAGCATGGCGCCACGCAGGGTAAGGGGGACCCTCTGCCAAGTCAACCGGGGGTCCCTACGACCTCTGCCGTCGCAGGGACACCTCCATGGTCTTTGCAACCACCCATACCTCCCGTGTGAACTCACGGAAGGTATGGGTCTCCATTTCCGGAGTCCTCCGGCGAGGGAGGCACGTTGTCTCCCTCCGCCCTCCTCTCTGATTTCGACTCTATAAAAGCCCTCGACGCTCTGCCGCACTCTCCAGCTCGGATCTGACGGAGAAACCCCCCCTGTTTCCTCTCTTCCCACTTCGACAGAAGCCCCCCTGCTCCGGCGGTTCTTCCTCCTCCTCCTCATCGCTCTGCCGCACTACCAGCAGCAGAGCTGCCTTCACCTGCTCTTCCCGCGTCGCGCCGTACCCAGCGCGCAGTCTCCCGCTCTCTCCTCGCCGCCGCCCTCTCTCTCTGGGCACCTTCTTCTTCAGCGACAGTCGATACGACTGTCACCCTGCTCCGGCCCCCCTCGTCCCTCCAAGTAGGTACAGTTCTTCCCTTTCCTCCTCTCTTTCTTTTCCCTACTTTAATTTGCTCAACTGCCCTTCGACCGCACTTAATCACCCTCACCTTCTCCATCTCTGGCCACCCTCCGGCGAGACGTTCCCATCGCTCCGCAGCCCCATACGCCTCGCCGACCCTCACAGAACCTCCGCCTCCTCACCCTGATCAACCTCCGCTCACCCATTACCACTCCACATCCCCACCATACTCCACCGAACAAACCCGTTCTCGCGGCCACAGTCCGACCTAGCCCCGCCACCAGACGCCATCCCACGAGCTGCCACACCCCGCACCACCTTCGCCTTGCCATGGCGAAGGTCCCCCGCGTGTTTGATTAGGCCGATGGGCCGTATTCCTGTCTAACAGGTTCTCTGCTCCAGCCGCCATTAGCGACGACTGAAGCAGCTTCGAGGTGAGCTCCAGGCCCTGCAGCCCCAGATTCCTAGGTGCTGCAGGTTGGGGCGAAGTCCGCGAAGGCTTCTGCCTCTTCAGTTGGCCCAGACATCGACTGCAGCTGATCAGAGGGCGAGGTGGAGTCGTCCTGCGGGCGCGCGCGAAGGCAGCAGAAGTTTGTCCCACATCGTGGGATTTCAAAGCCGTGCACCCGCATAAAGGCAAAAAGTGCCTTAGCCTCTTTGCCTCCTGACCACGGGGTGAGGTCCCTCTCACCCACTTGACTTGGCCTCATCTGCGACCACCCCACACGGACCTTGCCCGACCCATTTACCCGACCTGCACTCCTCGCCCACCACCGCACACTGGTGGGCCTGGACCCGGGCGTGACCCGTACCCGACTACCCGACAGCTCTGGGAGAGCTATCCTACGAGTGAATTCTGAGAGAGAGAGACGTGGGGGAGGGTAGAGTAGGTTTTTGCCCTTGACCAAACTGTGAGTGTGTAGGCACAAGAGAAAAGAAGAAAGAAGGAAGGAGGACGCACTGTAGCAGCGGGTTACTTATGTCGTCTGATTGAAAAATCAGACGACGCTCCGAGGACGAAGAAGAAGGAGAAGAAAAGAAGAACAGGATCGCAAAGAGAAAAGAAAAAGAAGAAGAAGCTCTGAAGAACCCAAGAGAAGAACAGAAGGAAGAAGACAAAAGAAGAGAAGCAGAACACGAGAGGAAAAGAAGAAGAAGCTCTGAAGAAAAAGAAAGAAGAAAGCAAGAAAAAGAAGAACAGAGGAAGAACAAGAAGAAGGAAGAAAACTGAAGAACCAAAGAGAAGAGAAATGAAGAAGAAGCTCTGAAGAACCCAAGAGAAGAACAGAAGGAAGAAGATAAAAGAAGAGAAGCAGAACATGAGAAGAAAAGAAGAAGAAGCTCTGAAGAAAAAGAAAGAAGAAAGAAAGAAAAAGAAGAACAGAGGAAGAATAAGAAGAAGGAAGAAAACTGAAGAACCAAAGAGAAGAGAAAAGAAGAAGAAGCCAACAAGACAAATTTCTCTCTCTCTCTCTCTCTTTATTTTTGTAATAGAAACTTTGTATCTCTAGAATACAGTTTGCTCCCTGAGTTCGACCTCGGGAGATCTTTTATTTCCGAGTAAAAATTATAATAGTGGCAATAACTATCTGTACTACAACGCCATTTCTATAACAAAACAACAAAACCTAGTCATACCGCCATTAATTATTCCTAACGGCTATAGAAGCCTTCCAAGGCCTTCTAAACCCTTCTTACGGCCTCTATAATAGAGGGGTGCTCTTCCTTTGTCAAATACACCTTGATACACTAGTTCCACATTATATTATGTCAAATTGATATTGAGAAGTGATCTTTCTCTCCAAGCCTTAGCTTACGTCTTGAGAGCATCTTTCCTGCTGTGCACTCGCTCTCACACCTAGGAATATGAGATCGCCGCTGTGCCTAGCGTGGTTCATGCACTCCACGTCAATAGCCGGCACACTTCCATCAAAGGGAAGTTTCCTTAGCCTATAGTAGCTAGATTTACTTATTTACTTTGCGGCTCTATAGGACATTTTGTTATTGTCTTTGTTTGAGTATTCGCTTTGCGAATTTCCATCTCCCTTGTGAGACAAAATACTCCTTGTGAAGAGGAGGGGTTTGAGGTACATTACCCTCGGGTTCAAAGTAGTGTCAGTTGTAAGAGGTTGAACTACCCTCATGTTAGTAGTTCTGTTAGTGGATTTAATCGACTAGGTCGATCGAGAAATCCTAAGTTGAGAGGCTTAGGTGGTGGTTTTTATTCGGGCTTGGGTTTCCACCTACAAATACTTTGTGTACTTGTGATTGCTTCTTTTTGTGTGAATGATTTCTTTTATTTCCACATTATTTATTTATCATGCAAATCTCACCCTCTCCGGTAGAACCTACATCATGATCCTCATTCTGATTATCCTTGACTTTTTGCCCCTATTCAACATTCTGTTATAGATAGACTCTTTAGAGTAGGGATGCATCATCAGTTGGTTCGCATTTGTGGACCACTGATTCTAGGAGCACACGAACATATCTTCCTTTTGATCTTGACCTACTCTTCTTCAACCACTGATCTATCTAATTGGGTTTTTGCCCAGCTAGAGGCGTTAAACTTAGCATTTATAAACATCATCTGCTTCCCTTTTTTTACAAAGAATATTTTTTGTTGGCATATTTTTCTTCATATGATATATTATGATGTTTGCTTATGCTTAACGGAAACTCAGGAGCGAATTTAGGTGATTTCTACCCACTTACTCCCTATCTTAATTTATTTCCATTACATTCATGCATGAGGACATGCAAGAACTTAGAAAGGGGGGGGTGAGTATGCATTAAACTAAAAACTTTTATGCCAACACAAAGAAAATCTCTGAGTAGCATATTGATTATACTTTAGAGTCCATAATTTAAGAACATCCGACTCCACGTCCAGTACTCGCATTGGAGCTAGAAATCGTCCGCAACAGCTACTTCCGACTTGTTCACTCACTTTCTATTTTGAATTAGGACTAAGCTGAATGTAACCCGATAAGGGAACTATATTAAAGTACAATCATTAAAGGTTAATTGTATATAGTTGATGACTCTACAATTATTGGCGTTAATTATATCAATTGGAGTCAACTTCAAGGACATATGTGCATAAATATTATGATACAACGGGTTTGGGAGCATTGCATGCATTCTGCATTATTTTATGTTGATATTGCTTGAAATTGACATTTAATGGCCAGGTTATAAAAGAGCACATTGAAACAGGCCTCAGATGAGTAATCAGACCATATAGATGGATACGAATCGATGAACGGAGTCCAACGGATCCAAAATCGCCTTAATCCGACCTCCGTAGCACCCACAACAAACTCGAGAAATGCTAGCCGTTGATATGATGATCAACGACTCACGACATGCCACGTGGTGCCCATTTGACCCTCCATCGCGTACTAGCAACACCCGCCTCCTTCTCTTCATTGAACAACACATGATCTCAGTCGTACGTTTCTCATCCAATGGCTGAAGAGGCACGGACGTCAACTTCTCGCAACAATTCGCGAGCACAACACATCAGTTGAGACAAGCATTCGCATCGTGAAGACGTAGGGTCGAAACCTCATGAGGCCTCAAATTTACTGCATGCAAGAAGCAAACAAAATTTGGCCGTCGGATCTCCATTGGGCGGACACTGAAGCAGCTACATGGCGCTGATGTAGACACATCCATTTAGGCTTAAATGCCTATTTATGCATGTCTCTAAGCTTAGATATGCATTCTATACTATAAATATTGCATAGCATGCATCATTCTGCATTTAGAGTAGTTTGTGCATATTTTAGGTTAATTGCAGCCTTTTATGGCCAGGAGAGGAGATTTAATTTAGAGCGTCAGATTGACGATCTGACCGTATGGATCTGATTAGGACGATGATCAGAGTCCAACACCTCTGAAATTGCCTTGATCGGAGTCCTGTAGTACCATATGTAGTCCAAGGAAGATCAATGGCAGAGGGATTAGGTGATGCAATTTGGAGCTTCAAACGACAAATCCGACCGTATAGCTGGATTCCGGTCGACGATCATAGCTCAACAATGCAAAAATTGACTCAATCCGACTTCTGTAGCAGCCCCTACAAAGGAAAGGAGATGGACAACCTAGATTGTGCCACATGGCACAACCCAGGCTGCCCATGCGCATGCATGAGCACAGTAGTAAGGATGCACGCGCGCATGCGAAGGCACAGCGGTGAGGCACAGCAAGCATGTAGCACACTCTAGCATAGTGCAGTGTGGGTGCAAGGCTGTCTTTAGTAACATTTGCGGCAGATCTTCAGTGACGTTTATGATTGTCACTAAATGACCTATATATGAAATTGTCCTTTCCTCCACTATAAAAGGACCCCTACCGCTTCCATTCTTCTTCATCTCTTCCTTCTCCTCCCCACCTCTAAGGCTCTAGAGAGAGCTTGTCCCAAGCTTGGGATGCTCCTCTAGAATAGAAATAAAAAATTTTCCCCCTTCTCATCTCTATTTGTGGAGCATCTCATGGTCGTCCTCTTACCTCATTCAGGAAGAATATCCTCGCTGCGACGACGTCCTGCCTCATCCTCCTTCCTCTGCTATTGTTCTCCCTCGTCCCGTTCCTTACCACCTTCTTCTGGGCGTTGTTAGAGAGAGCCATCCTCCAAGCGACTGTCGAGGGGGATTCTTCTCACCTATCTCTATCTTTTTGCTTTCATAGTGTAGTTTTCCTGTTTTCATAGTTGTAATAAACATTTGATTAGAAATCTATGATTGTTTCCTTCCCTCTCTCTCTCTCTCTGCATTATTTTTGCAAGTAGATAAAGTTTTCATCACTTGATCTCTTGATAAAAACGCAAAAAAAATTATAAAAGATAAAACGACAAAAACAAATAAAAGTGAAACACGGATTTTTCAAACCAAATGTTTGCCTCCCATGTTCGACCTGGGACTCCTTCCGAGTTTTGGTTATAAATATTATTTGATCAACCGATTTTCTCGCGAATCAAACTACGATGACGATTTTGGAACTCAAAACCTTTTCGTGTATGAATCTCCACTGCATCAGGTGCCATCTGATGTGTGCGATTTGTGGATGCACCATCTGACGTGCAATAAGGGGCATGATCGTACGTGCAAGGGTGCATGATTTGTTAAGACGTTTGAGCGCTTCATTCACCGTCTGATTGAGTGTGGTGCGATCTAGAGCATGCGTTTACGTGCGATCTGGAGCCTTCATCACTCATCAGATGGCTGTGGGAGGCTCCCAATTGCGACAGCTGCATCACGACTAGGCCATATGGCGTGATGCGTGCACTTGTGCCCTGCGCTATGTGTAGCTGGGCGCGGGTGTGTCCTACGCATGGCTTCAGTGCAAGGTCTGGCCAAAAGGTGTTTCTTCACCTATAAAAAAGCCCTTAAGACCCCCATTTGCGCACATCTTTTACCAAGAAAATCTCCTACTTCATATAGCTTACAAGTAAGGTTTCAAAGTTGCCGAGCCACTGCCGGACCATCCTCCACCACCGTGGCTTCCTTGACACTCCATTTAGTTGCTAATTTTCTTAGTGTAATGTTTATGCTGTTTTTAAGCTTTCCTCTAGCTTTATAGTTGTAAAACGATTCTATCTTTTGCAATAGATTATCATCTTGCTTGGTTTTATAGTTAGCAATCATCTTATCTTTATCATGAATCTCTAATCCTATCTCTCTCTCTTTCTCTTTCTTACTCACTCTCTCTATTCTTTTCCCGAGCAAGGGTAACGAAATATCATGTGGCATTAAAATGATCGATTAAACGATTCAGATTTTCGCCTCCCTAAGATCGACACTCGTAATCATATTTCTCCATTCTTTCATTAAAATTGACGTCGTATTTGCATGCTACAATGAATAAATTAACCTAACACATTTCTCGACGTTAGTTTTTGGCACCATTGCCAGGGAGGCAACGGATCTTTTATTCACTCTCATTTCCTTGGGCATTACTCGTACTTGCATTTTCTAACTCGCCTTGCTCTCTTCCTTCTTTTTGGTTGCAAGAATCTCATGCATTGGCGATGGGAGGAGCGTAGAGGAAGATAGCAGATTAGATCAAAGGAAGTGCAAGAGAAGGCCACCAACAACCTGAAGATTTGATATCTTGTCTTCCCATAATCCAAAGGTAACCCCTCATCCGTGGACCAAGGAAAATGCTAAAAAAAAAAAATTGTGAGTGGTGGTGCTTAAAGAAAAAACCTCTCTTGTGTTTGTCGAAGAAAATACCACCACTAGGTTCGCAACCCATCAATTTCACAACACTATTTTCTATACTTGGGTTGAGTACACGATTACAGGACCCTTAATGCCTCTAAAAATTCAGAAAAAAATATCAGAGGTGCTCCTTCCATTGGGTGAACTCCACCAAAAATTTGATAGTCAAACACTTTGTGGTTTGATTGTGAGAAATTCTCTACTGGAAGTGTGCAAGGTTGTCCTAATTTCTAGAGACCTAAAAGTTCTTTCTATTGATGCAAACTCTATACATCTTGGATTTGTGTGTGATTTATATTTATCAAAAGCTCTTGAAGTTCTCTACACTTCTTCTGAAGACTATTTCTCTGTTTGAAAAAGATTAGTGCTTGTTCTGACTCAATTCCTAAACTCGCACACTGATCTAGAGGTTCTGAACAGATTGACCCCCTCTTGGAAAAACATGAATTTGGGTTATCTATCATCCTTGAAAAATTTTGAAATTGATTTGCTGGAAAGTTCATTTGATTTTGGTCAGGATAGGGTCATTGCTTACTTTATTTGGACCCTTCTTGATAAAGTCTGAATTAAAATACTCATTTAGTAGAAGTTGATTTATTGTGTGTCTTCTTCTTTTCACCTTATTTTGTGGCGGATTTGGGCACGGATCCCGCACTCGATTAGGCGAATATATGGAAAAAATGTTCATGAATTTATTGCTTTTGTTCCTCCCTGTGGATATGACCTAATCCAACGCGGTTAGTTTTCACTTATATATTTTTGATTTGGGATTTTTCCACCACGCATTTTACTGCGACAACATATTCTCTCGACATATTTTTCTGCCAAGTGAAATCTCCCGATCAGCTGCGCGACTGTGCATGGTGAGGGTGGTGTGTTGGGTATGCGTAGCTGCTGCAGATGGAGAGGACGGCCACATGTGCGGATGGGTGGAGTGTTGAGCGTGGAAGTGGAGGGTGCGGTGGCATGCACGAGAAGGGTGGTGCATGAGGAGGTGTTGCGGTGTGGTCAGGCGAGGGGCTACATGTAGTCGGCGATGGAGTGATGGTGGTGGTGATGGGTTGTTTTTCACATGAAACAGGGGAAGAAGATGAAGATGAAGAAGGAGATGGAGATGGTGGTGGTGTGTAGAGTTGGTGGTGTTGCTAGAGATGAAGTGGAGGGTAGGAAGATGAGGACGCATGGTGATAAGCAAGCTGTAAGGAGCTTGTGCACGGTAATGGTTGAGCCCACCAGTTTGGCTTGACAGCCTGTCACCCTGCCAACCCATGGTGTGGCAGAGCTCGATCATGGAGATGCAGGGTGGTTGATGAAGCACGGTAGTAGAGCGGGGCGGAGTCTCCCTGTGCATGGTCGTAGGAGGCTTCTTCTTATACTGCAGGGAAGGTGGAGGAAGGAGATGGAGCGTCGACCATCAATGCTAGATCTGGCATTCACAGCCATGAAAGCAGCAATGAAGGTGAGGTCCTGCAACCGTTGAAAGAAGAAAAGGTGAATAATGAAATAAAAATTAATAAGGGTTTTTTGTGCACAACTCCTCACTTAGCACTCTTAATCCTTTTTGAATGCATGTAATGTGTGTATGCATGCAAATTAAATTATAATTGTCCTACGTAATGCAAGCTATCCTAATTAAGTTCTAAATCCTATTTACACATGAATAAAATATGAATGCAAGCATAATTAAACTAATCTATTTACATACTAATGTATGCTATGTATATGTTACTATTAATCTAATGTTTAGGCATTTACATATTAATTAGCCCACAAATATGGGCTCATCAAATGCTCCCATGCCTAGTTTTTACTAGTCCCTAGCAAATTCAAGAAATACGCTAGCACTCCAAGTAGACTAGCCAACCCAATTGGTCTTCCCTTAGAAACATGTTAAATTATAGACTTTAGACTTAAGGTACCCAAGTAGAAGCCTAGTTACAGACTAGGTCGGCCAAGAGTCAAGTTGCAGACATGGGTTCCCTTGGTCCCTAATTCTACTCAAAGATCTACTGGTCCCAGAGATTAAAGCATTTGTGCACATGCATTGGTCTTAGTTATTTGAGGTTGGTATGATTGGAAACCAGAAAGAAAGCGATTTTTTGTTTGTACTATTTTTTTGTTTGACTCCTCTAAGTCTAACCTTGGATCAGCTATCAACACGGTATGTGTTTGGTTCATTGTCCATATCACTAAATGTCGAAGGGTGCTTGGCTTTCGATGCTTTGAGATAGCACTGCCCATGGTGACCCCAAGAACTCCTGGCAATTGACACTTCAAAATAGTATCGCCCATGGATTGCTTAAGCAAATTTAGGCATGTGGCGATCGGCACTTCAAGATAGGGTCGCCTATGGTACCTGAACTGCACAATGCGCTTACATGGCCCCAGTAGGATGGATATCCTAAGAGACAAGTGCCAAGGAGGTGACATGTTATCATTGTGTCATCAAGGTGAGTATGTACTCTACCTCTCATGGGGTAGGAACTCATCCAATCAAGTTGTGTTTTCAAGCTTCACCTAAGTTAGAACCGAGAAAAGTAAATTTTCTTCAAGAAAGGAATTAAGGTGATCACTATTTACACAAGATCAAGTGTGCGTGAAATGTGGACGCTTGGGTTACGAGGACCCGTAAACCAAAAGATAGAAGAAGACACCATGTACTACCTAGCCTTTAACTCAATCCCTAGCTTTCCTTCATCAACCTCTTGAGGAATGGTTCACATCTTAACTCCTACTTGAGTTTTCAAGTCCAAACGGATCCTAAGGGACTAAAGCTAGTAGTTCAACTTAGCTTCTAAAGTCAAACACCTAGAGTCAACTTAGTCTAACTTAAATTCCTAATCTTATGCCTAAGAATGCAAGGCCTAGCCAGTTAAGCTCAATTCTACCGAAGGCCTAAATAAAATTTATTTTTTTAAATAAATGCAAATGTATGCAAATGTATGCAATTACGTATGCGTGCTATGTATATCCCCTAAGTACACCCCCATGCTTAAAATCTGCGATGTCATTGCATAGAAGGGTATTACCTGGGACAGAGTTGGCATGTCGTTATTTTGTTGGCAGCTGATGAGACTGTTTTCAATTAAAATAACCACTCGAGAAAAGAGAGGGTCGTATCCACAAGGTGGCAGTGGCCTATTAAAATTTGCTAAAGTCTTTCAAAATGTCCACAATTGAAATCACGGAAAGTCGATGCCAAAACCCCTCTCAAATGAGGCATATAGGGCTCACATATGATGATATAGCAATTAAGGCAAGGAGGGTTCTCTTCACAATATGGCCATCATATAATATTTATATCCTAAATCTTAAAGTCCCATAATGGCATCTAAATGTAAAAACAAATAGAAAGGGAACAGGTGATTCCTTCGTGCTTTCGGTGCATGCACGGTTGGCCACAGCTGGAGGCAAGGTTGACTACGGAGCATGAGTGGGATGAGGGCTTCGCGAAGGAGTCGTTTGCATGTCGAATGGTGGTCGCCGGTGGTCGGAGGGCAAGTGATGGCCGGTGGCAAGAGGTTGTGCCGGTGGAGTTGTATGCGATAGCCGACGGTCGTGAATGTTGAGGCAGGTACAGCAGCGCGTGGGCTTAGTGATGGCGATGCTTGCGATGTGTTTAGCGGCCTGAGGTGGCCAGTAGGTGGTCGTGGTGGTGGGTTCTTCTAATAAAGTTGTAGGGTGTTGGTTGAAGAAGGTGTACGAAGAAGTGGAGGTGGGCTCATGTGGAGGCAAGGCGTGAGCTCGTAAGGAATGACAAGGAGTTGGCCGCTTGTGGCCGCATGTGGGCATGCGTGTGAGAGAGCAATAGCGGAGGAGGTGCGTCGGCTTGTGGCTTTAGCTGCTTGAAGTGATTGTGAATAAATGGTGTGTGAGGACGGGAACTCGAGGTGGTGGAGGTGTGCAGATCGCACGTGGTGCGCTGCTGCATGTGGGGGAGATTGGCATGAAGCTGGGTGTGCACTGGTATGTACGGAGATGGCGAGGAGGGGGTGCAGGTGGTTCTAGTGGTGATGGGATCTCTTGAGGTGAAAGAGAAACTGAGGAAGAAGAAGAACGAAGAAGAAGGAGATGGAGATGGTGGTGGTGTTGTGTGGTTCATCTTGAGGAGGAGCGGCAAGTTGTTGGTGATGGTGGCTGATCTGTTGGGTTCGTGGGGAAGGAGATGAAGGTGGAGGAGATGATGTTGTTGGCGGTGGATGCAGTGACATTGATTGTGGAGTAGTGAACATAAGAAGTTGTCGATGAAGGTGCATGGTATGATGATGCGAGGCTTAGTGGATGGCGGTGCAGGCTGTCACCCCGTACGTCCATAGCAGCGAAGCTCTCGTTGCGATTGAGGCCCATGGTGTGGAATGGACAAGCTTGAAGCTCTGCATGGTAGGGGAGTGATGTGCATACATCTAAATAGTCAAAAATGTCTATTAATGAATGCTCTTAGTATCATATAAGTATCATGCATTGTAAATATTACATAACATGCATCATCTTGCATTTAGGTTAGGTTGTATAAATTTTAGGTTAATTTCTCCTTTTTGTGGTCAAGTGATAAGGCGACATTTAATCAGGGCCTTGGATTGAAGATCCAACCATATGGAGCTGATTAGGGTGATGATCGGAGTTCAATGACTCCAAGATCGCCTTGATCAGATTGCTGTAGCATCAAATGCAGTCTGAGAAAGATCAGAGGTCAAGGGGCCAAGATGGTGTAAATCTGTACATCAGATGATAAATCCAACCACACAGATGGTTTAGATCGATGATCGCAGCCCAACGACATGAAAATCGAACCAATCCGGCATCCGTGGCACCATCTACAAGACACAGAAGATGGATAGCCATGATGGTGCCACGTAGCACCATCACAATTGCCCAAACTGGCCGTAGCATCTCTTCTCAACCTCTGAAGGTGCGGGTGAGGCAAGATCTTAGCCGTTGGATCTTGATCCAATGGCTGAGAGGGCACAACGGTTGAATCATCTCTGTGCCAATCCACGGAGATAGCATGGTGGTAAACTCCTCCACGCGCAACCCTGAGATGTGCGTTTGAGCCCTTGCGTGCCTCAAATCAAGTCACGGGTGCGGGAGTGGCTCAATTCGACCGTCGGATGGTGATTGTGCGGGCGGGAGAAGTGCGACGTGGCAGCATGGATGGGCGCGAATTGTGCACGTGCTCAATGATGCGCATTTGAATGCTCGATCGCGATGGGGCACGATGAAGGTGTAAGCGCGATGGCTTCTAAGTCATTTGATCTCATGATCGGATGGTTGAGAGCATACGATCGTGCATATGCATTGAGGTACGGGGAGAGGAGGAGGCTCGGCACATGCACGCGACTTATGCCCATGTTCAGGGGCTTTAGTGATGCTTAAATCCGTCACTAAAGACCCTAAATTAATGTTTTTAAATATGAAATGACTAAATTACCCTCAATCCCTACAACTATAAAAGGAGACCCCTACCACTTGAATTTCTCATCCCTTCCTTTCTTCTCTCACCCCCTTTAAAGCTTTAAGAGCTTGTCCCAAACTCGCGATGCTCCATTAGAGTTAAAAATATAATTTTTCCACCTTCTCACCTCCTTCGTGGAGCATCTCGTGGTTGTCCTCTCACTGCCGTTCAGGAAGCGGATCCCGTTGCGACGTCGCCCTACCTCATCCTCCATCGTCCGTCTTCATTCTCCTTCGTTGCAGATCTCACCACCTTCGTCTAGGCATTCCGTCAACACTGCTTGTCCTCCAAGCAGCCGTCGAGGAGGATAACTTCTCTCCACCTTCTTTTCACTGCTTTTTAGAGTAGATTTACCTCTTTCTAGTTGTAAGATTTCCTGCTTTCTAGTGTAGTGGTTAGTTGTAATAGACATCATTCTGTGATTATGAAATCCATGTTTATTCTATTTCTATTTTGTCTTTATTTGTATTATTCTCTTTCTCTTCTATTAATTATTCTTTAAGTAGATAGCTAGTTTAGATTTAATTCGACTAACTAATTTGCTTCGTGACAAATAAAACAAACATAATTTTTAATCAAACGTTTGCCTCCTTGCATTTGACTCGGAATTCCTTTCGAGTTTCGGTTAAATTTATCTATTGACGATTTTTCTCGTAAATCGTACTTCAACGATTAGTTTTCCAAACTCAAATCCATGTACGACGATTTTTCCGATCAACATTTTGGCGTAGTTATAGGGGAGGCGATGCTCTTTGATTTTTCACGTTTTCTCGCCTAACTTATCTTTTACCTCACTTTTATCCTTTCTTATTGTGATTGCAGGCATTGTCTCGAGACGGGTAAAAGAGATAGATTGGAATAAAGTGCTGTTGAAGGGTCTATAAGTTTAACCCCAGCTCCCCACCCACTAGATTTCATTCCATCACCTAATAACACAAACCCTAATTAACCTAGGATCTTGCATAAACTCTAAGGATAGTTTTGATTGTTTGTTTGTCACCTCCACCTGCCTTACCCTCAATATATAAAGAAAAATTTTAAAAAATCTCACAGAGGTACACAACCTCTTCTGTTTCTTCATACTCAATTGGTAACCCGATCTTTGGGACCGGTACACTCACCAACACATAATTGAGTCAAAATCAGATTAGGTAATCACTTGTGTGCCTAATTAAGTGGTGCATTAGGCCAATTGTTTGAGTTATTTGGGCCGCATCACTTCAACTAAAAACAACTCATTAAGTAGCTGCCACATAAGTTCAACTTTTAGGGATTTATCAGGCACTCCACATTCTTTTAAGATTTAAAGGAAAACATCTTCACCTGTGCTTTCAAAACCTAGTGTGCCAAATGAACTTGATTGAATACACCTAAGTTGAATCCTAAAAGCTACTAAACAAGATTTAAACCCTAAAATTCACCAGATCCAAAAAAATAATCTTGCTTGAAAATCATTGGTTGTGCACACACATACATATCAATCAATCATTAAGTGCACAACCCAGATAAAGGGCCCAACACATTCCAAAGCACATTCAAACCTAACCCTAATTAAAATAGAGTAGACGTTGGCCTTAAGGATTGGACTCACTCTTCGGAGCCTAGATTGAGATTATTTTCGATGTCTGTTTCTAATGTTCAATCTGACGTCTAGCTAGGGAAGTAGAATCAAGCGATCGTGGCTGGGACGTACACTAGGAATTGGAGGCACAAGCCAAAGGAAGAACCTTCTCCCCAGCCTCTCCCTCTAACTGATTAGATTGATTGGAAAGAAGTAGATCAAATTGTTTCTTTATCTCATGATGGGTTCTGGGAGTCTGTAGGTCTTTAGGCTAGCCCATGTAAGGATAGGTTTGTTTGTTTGTATTACAGGGAGCCTTTCTTCCTCCTGTCTATCATGGATCCTTCCAAATTTTATTTGCACTTCCACTCCTACCCTCCTACCACTACTTATTCCCAAAATGATTATTATTCCAACCAGACTTATTCTCATCCATCTTCTAGTTGGGATAATCCTGATTGGGGATACAGTTCCAAACCTCCATGTTTAGGGTCTAAACCTGGACACCATAATCTTGATTCTTGTCCTTCTCCGAGCTACATCGATTATAGATCATCGCTCTCATTTGGAAAACCTAATATGATCTACAATCAAGAAGGATATGCTAATCCTTACCCTTCCCTAGATTACACTGCTTATAGGTCATCACCTCCTTATGGACAACTAGAAGTGACCTATTATCAGGGAGGGTATCACGAACCTCAATTCCTTGACTTCTTCAGATTGAACCCAAACCCACTCAACCCTGAACCAAATCATTTGATTCAGGTTAACTTGGTCCAAGATAAGGTGTTGGCTAACGTAAGGAATACCATACAATCTTTAGAAGCTTAGCCAACACCTTGCGCTAAAGAATTGGAGCCCCTGAATAAAATGATTGACAATCTTAACAAGTATTTGTTGGATTGGCTCTAGGATGTTAAGGATAAAGGCCCGGGTGAGTTTTTACTTGGGAAGTTATCAAAATTGAGGATGAGATTTGTGATTGCTCTAGTCCAATCTTGGGAGGATTCCTAGGATAAACCCTTAACAGGAGAGCCGATGTCAGAATCTGTTCAATCCCCTATATGGGGGACAGGTTTTATGAGACAAAGGTTGACCAGGTTGTTCTAGAGTAATGAAATAAGGATGAGTTGATTACTTCTCTTGAGATCTCTGAGCCGGGGTACGAAGAAACATATGTCTCCATGGAACAGAAAGTGATTGATGATTTTGATGCATACATTAATGCGGATTTAGAATTCTTTGATTCTGAAGGTGAAGAACCATTATGCGAAGTCTCACCCGAGTTTACAACACATGATTTCAGTGAGACGACTGGGCCTGAGGAATCCAATAAATCATTTGATGGCCCTAAAATTGAGGAACTTGATCCTGTTGGGGTTCGCATGGTGGATTTAGATCCTGATTTCATGAAGGATTCAATTCAAAGCCCCATTCCTCAATTACACCCCTTTGAGTATATTGATGATCTTGTTTTTGAGATCACTAGACCGAAGTCAATTCTGATTCAGCAACAAATGTTGGACTTGGACATTTTAAATGGGGTGATTAATGTGCAGGAGGTCCCAGAATTCAAAATTCTGATTGAGGAGGATAGGAATTGCGAAATGATGATTTGGGAAGCCAATTCCGGAGGAAGTAAAAGGCCGAGTCTAAGGGTGCCTATTTGTCTGAAACCACCAACCTTCTACCAGGACTCTTATGACATCTTTGATTTAGAGGATGTCCAACCCAAGTGCACAGTCATTGATTATCCTTTTGAGCTTGATTTCTCTGTAACTTGACTTTCTGGACTTGGGTTGCATCCTCACAAATCGCAGGCCCGACCCTACTTGCATACTGATCTCAGGTTTTGGATAATTTTTATCCAGAACCTTAGATATACTTGACTATGGGGCATGGGTCAGTATTACAATCTGGTCCACATCTGTGGACTTTCCCTAGTAGGTCTAATGCTAAATTTTCTTATTCTAATTTTGACCAGCACCTGTGAATTCTTTATTTCTTCTTCTTTGTATAGTGTGCCTAGCTGAAGGAACTAAATTCAGCACGTATACAGTTTCTTTTCATCTCGGAGCCGACTTGTTATTCATGTAATTCAGGTGCTTTCTACTCTACTCCACTGTATTTCATGTCTCTCTAATACAATGAGGACATTGCATTAGATACGCATGGGGGTGTGGATATCATTATCTAAATCATCTTGTTAGCTCTGTTGATTTTTGTTATTTTCTCTTTATTTTTGAAAAAGAAAGTTGAATTAGGAAAGAGAACTTGGGCTTTAGAAAATTTTCAATCTTAGATAATAAAACTATATGACTTGAACACTTAGACCCTTCAGGTCTTTGGGCTTAACTTGCCCAGGTGTCCACTAAAATGTGGACCTGTTTATTGAGTCCTCGCCATTCTAAATTCAAATTTTAATTGATTAAATAAGTTGGAGTGATAAGTACATGACTTATCAACCCGCCCTCTGATTTGAGGGGATTTTAAGTCTAAGCATCTACACACTATTTGCATTGACTTGCTTTTCGGCGGTTTTAACGAAAATTGGAAAGCTAATGAACCTTCTAGGGTGGTATGGCTGGCAAGTTATCATAGGTAACAGCCCATTGATAGGTTATCTATAACCCAGTCACATGACCATTCTTTTCCTACTACCTTTTGGTAAATCTTAGATCAGGGAAGCCACCTACTTAGAGAAAAAGAAAAAAATAAAGAAATATCCAAAAAGAAAAAAAAAGAAAAGGAGAAAAGAAAAGAAAAAAAAGAAATAAGCCACACTTCACCGTACGAGCATGGCTGACAAGTTATCGTGGGTAACAGCCCATTGGTAGGTTGTCCAGATCCCAACTCAAGAAATGCACGTATAATTCCAAAGCACTTAGGAAGAAGAGGAGATGTAGAATAAGCCGGGAAGATATACACTAGGTTTGCCCTTGTATTTACCCCATAAAAATAAAAGTATGGAGAAAGCTACCGGTCGAATAGATACAGCTTTAAGCAGAATTTCTTTTCAAGGTCACCTAGGGGTGTAGAAACTCGAAGTCCATTCTAATTGCCGATCAGTGAGTCTATCACACTTCACACACAAAGACGCTTAGAACTTAGGGTTCTCTTTCAGTCTTGGGTGGGTTGAGTGGCCATAGAAAGCTGCTCCGAAACCCTAAACTCAAAAATCCAAAAAAATTAGAAAAGAAGAAAAGAAGAAAAAGATCCTTCTTTGAATAAGGCGAGGGCTTGAGGCGGTCTATATTTTGGCAGACACCCGGGTGCTGTTGTGTTTTTGTAGTTCAGGTCTTAGTTGAAATCTCTAAGTGTTGAAAAGTAACTTTTGCCCAAGAAATATGATCTAATTCTTTTATAAATAGATATAGTTTTTGCTAGGGACTAGCAAAAGATAGGCATGGGGGTGTGATATGCATACACCTGAATAGCTAAAAATGTCTATTAATGCATGTTCTTAGTATTATATAAGCATCATGGATTGTAAATATTGCATAACATGCATCATCTTGCATTTAGGTTAGGTTGTATAAATTTTAGGTTAATTTCTCCTTTTTATGGTCAGGTGATAGGGCAACATTTAATTGGGGCCTCGGATTGAAGATCCAACTATACAGATCTGATCAGGGTGACGATTAGAGTTTAACGACTCTAAGATCGCCTCGATCGGACTTTCGTAGCATCAGATGCAGTCTGAGAAAGATCAGAGGTCAATGGGCCAAGATGGTGTAAATCTGTACATCTGATAACAAATCCGACCACACGGATGTTTTAGGATTGATGATCGCGGCCCAATGGCATGAAAATCGATCCAATCTGACATCCGTGGCACCATCTACAAGACACAGAAGATGGACGGCCATGATGGCACCACGTGGCACCATCATAGTCGCCCAAACCAACTGCAGCATCTCTTCTCAACCTCTAAAGGTGCAGGCGAGGCAAGATCTCTACCGTTGGATCTTGATCCAATGGCTGAGATGGTGCAATGGTTGAATCATCTTTGTGCCAATCCACGGAGATAACGTAGTGGTAAACGCCTCCACGTGCAACCCCACAACGTGCGTTCGAGCCCCCACGCGCCTCAAATCAAGGTGTGGGTGTGGGAGCAGCTTAATTTGGCCATTAGATGGCAATTGTGCGGGTGGGAGATGCGTGACGTGGCAGCACGGATGGGCGTGGATTGCGCATGCGCGCGATGACGCGTGTTTGAATGCCTGATAGCACGCAAGCGTGCGATTGGGTGCGATGAAGGCGTGGGCACGATGGCTTCTAGGCCGTCTGATCTTGTGATTGGACAATTGAGAGGGCACAATCGTGCATTGGCATTAAGGTGTGGGGAGAGGAGGAGGCACGGCGCATGCACGCAACCTAAGCCCACGTTGAGGGTCTTCAGGGATGCTTAAATCCGTCACTAAAGACTTGGAATTAATTTTTTTTAAGCATGAAATGACCAAATTGCCCTCAATCCCTACAACTATGAAAGGAGATGCCCTACCACTCGAATTTCTCATCCCTTCCTTTCTTCTCTCACCCCCTCCAAAGCTATAAGAGCTTGTCCCAAACTCAGGATGCTCCATTAGAGTTAAAAATACAATTTTTCCACCTTCTCACCTCCTTTATGGAGCATCTCGTAGTTGTCCTCTCATGCTGTTTGGGAAGCGGATCCCATTGCGACATCGCCCTGGCTCGTTCTCCTTCGTCCCACATCTCACCACCTTCATCCTGGTGCTCCGTCAACATGGCTCCTCCTCCAAGCAGCCGTCGATGAGGATAACTTCTCTCCACCTTCTTTTCACTGCTTTCTAGAGTAGATTTACCGCTTTCTAGTTGTAAGATTTCCTACTTTCTACTGTAGTGGTTAGTTGTAATAGACATCATTCTGTGATTATGAAATCCATGTTTATTCTATTTCTATTTTGTCTTTATTTGTATTATTTTCTCTCTCTTCTATTAATTATTCTTTAAGTAGATAGCTAGTTTAGATTTAATTCGACCAGCTAATCTGCTTTGTGACAAATAAAGCAAATGTGATTTTTAATCAAACGTCCGCCTCCCTATGTTCGACCTGGAATTCCTTTCGAGTTTCGGTTAAATTTATTTGTTGATGATTTTTCTCGCAAACTGCACTTCAACGATGAATTTTCCAAACTCAAATCCATTTGCGATGATTTTCTCGATTAACAGGGTGTCAGGTGGTGGCCTCATGAGCATGGCAGCCTCCCACTCTCCTTTGTAGCTGCCGTTGCTTGGATTTGAAATGGACCATGAGCATTGAAGGCTCCAGATCCACTTTTCATGGAGGATGAATGCTCGCAGCTGGTGGTGTGGTGTCGATTGTAAGAATTTCCCTGATAGAAAGAAAGGAATAAATAAATTAAAGAAAAGATTGGCTTATTTATATCCAAAGCCCAAAGGAATGTTTAAATCTTATTTGTTTTTAAAGAATGCATGTATTGTATGCATGCAAACTAAATAATAACTAGCCTACTTAAATTCTAATGCATGTTAAATAATTTATATATGAATGTAATGCATACAAGTAAATATATATAAACTACATTATTTACATCTTAATGCATGCTACGTATATGTTATTATTAATATAAAGTCTAGGCATTTAAGTAGCTAATTAGCCCATAAATATCGGCTCATTAGCAGCCAAGTAGCCAAAGAACCTGGAAGTCAGGTTCAAGGATCATGGAAATCAGCCCTAAAAATGAGCGTAAGAATACAGGCCTAGAAAATAGGTAACCTAGGATGTTGGCGAGCTGATGATGGATACCAATGGCAAATGCTCAGCCAATGGGGATGGGAATGAAATCGTCCCAAGTCACTGAAGGAGGTTCTAAATGATAACAGGGAATAATGACCTCTAGAGGGTAGGGGTAGGATGACAAGGTTCCTCTAAGAGAAATGGGGAAGGAATAGTGCAAAGATGTACCCTCAGGGTGATGGACTGACCGTTGAAAGCATTAATCCATACCTAGTACCCTAATACAGGAAATGTTGGTCTGATAAGCCCCCCGGTCAAAATAGTAGTGAGCATGTTTTTAAGCCAAGGATTGTCTAGGGTGTCCAAGTTTCATGGCTAGTGAATGGCCATAAGGCCAAGATTGGGTCTGATCGGCTTAGTGTCCATGTTTGATGATCGTTGAATTGGTGTTTAAGAATATCGCGTTGTAATATAGTCGAAATAGCATTCAAAATAAATACAATTTTATTACTCGAATCTAAAGTCCAAGGTCGAACACAGGGAGTAAATTGGTGTTTTAGAAATCAAGATCACAATTAAAGGAATATGCAATAATATCAATATCACTGGGCAAAAATAAAGAAGTAATTGGCAATGTAGGTCATAGAATACTCAAGAACTCAATGTATATCAATATGAATAAAAAATTGGATGTCTATGCTATTTCTTCTCTCTCTAATTCTCTTCTCTTCTTCTTCTGATTTTGCCTTTGCGAGCTATCTTTCTTTCTCTATCTTCTCCTCCCTTGTTCTTCTTCCTTTGGCTTCTCTCTTCTTGAGCTTTCCTGCCTTAGCCCTTCCCTTAGCTTTCTCTACTTGCTTCTTCTTTGGCTTTTCTCTTCTTTCTCTTTCTGCCGGCTGCCTTCTCTCTTCCTTTGCCTTGCTCCTTTTTGCCTTTAGCTTCTTCTTCCTTCAGCTTCTTCCTTCTCTTTTCTTTCTCTGCCTTAGCTTCTCTGCATCCTTGTCTTCTCCTTCCTGACTTCTGCCATCTTAGCTTCTCCTACCTTTCTCTTTTCTCTTCAGCTTCTTCCTTCTGTTGCAGCCCTTAGCCTTCTTGTTCTTCCTTAGCTTCTCTTCTCCTCTTCAGTCTGCAGAGCAAAACCTACCCCCTACTCGCACGCACTCTCCTTTCTTTTCTCTCTTAGGTTCCTCTCTCCTAGAGCCACACGCTTCTCGGGTAATCGGGTCAGGTACATACCTGGGATCAGGCCCACTGGCATGCGGTGGTGGGCGAAGAGTGAAGTTGGGTCGAGTCAAGACCAGGTCCGTGGGGCATGGTCGTGGACGAGGCCGGTTTGGTTTGGGTGAGAGGGACCTCACCTCGTGATTCGGAGGCGATCAGCTACTGGCAAGAAATCATTTTATGCGGGTGCTGCTGTTGAACGCTCGGAGTTGCTACGCTTACATGTTTGGTTTTGAAAACCTGTCGTTGTAGTATGAAAGCGAAGAACTCGTGTTCAACAAATAAAATTTATATCGGAATGGAAGTCCCGGGTTGAACTCAAGGAGGCGGACATTTGATTTAAAAATATGCATTTGTTTTATTTGTCACGAAGTAGAATAATTGATTAGAAACTATCCATCTATTTACAATAAATAGAAGAGAGAGAGAATTAGAGAGAGAATATTAAAAACATAAACCAAGAGAGATGTAGAATGAGCATGGAATTCATCATCAAAAAGATTGTTCATTACACTAAACATTACGATTAGAAAGCAGGAAAATGATTACACTAGAAAGCAATAAATCTACTCTAGAAAGCAGTAAAAAGAATGGGGAGAGCGATATCCTCCTCGACGATCGCTTGGAGGAAGAGCCATACGGGACGACGCCTAGAAGATGGGGAACGGAGCAGGATGAAGGAGGACAAAGTGAGAAGAACGGGAATGGGGCAGCATATCATCGTCGTTGTAGGATCCACTTCCGAAAGGGGGATGAAAATTTGACTTTATCTCGTGAGAAGCATCCCAGGTGTGGGACAAGCTTCTTTTGAGCTTTGGAGAGGGAGAGAAGAGAAGGAAGGGATGAGAATTTAGTGTGGAGGCGATCTCCTTTTATAGTTGCATGGAGTGAGGGCAATTTGGTCATTTTAATTTGAAAAACATTAAATCAGGGGTCTTTAGTGATAGATAAAACCATTGCTAAAGCCCCATCGTGGGCGTAGTGGGGCGCCACCCGCGTGCCTGCTCGCCTGCTTGTGCATAACACATGCTCCACGATCTGCGAATCTTAGCCGTTTGATCTCACCTCGTGACTCCGCTTGGCTCCTCTACGTGCAATGCCCTCGTGCTATCCCGCGTCACGCGTGGGCATGCGATAGAGCATGGAACAGATTGAGCGATCGAGCGGTTGCGGAGCCCGCTCAGCCGTGCCTCAGTTGCCGCTCGTGCAGGCTCGAACATGCACCTCGCCTTCTCTCAAGCGCGTTCACCTGCTGCGCTACAGTGGCTCTTGTGTCGCGGAGATGAATTCAGGCACACGCATCCACAGCCATTGGATGCGCATCCAACGACGGAGAAGCGACGATGAAGAGAGGGTGCGGCGAGTGCAGCGGCCGATTGGGTGGCTGAGATGGCACCACGTGGTGCCATCTTGGTCGTCCATCTTCTGGATGATGTAGATGGTGCCACGGTTGTTGGATTGAGTCAATTTTTTTCGTCGTTAGGCTGCGATCATCAATCCGAATCCATCCGTGTGGTCGGATTTGTTGTTTGAAGTGCGGATTCACACCATCTTGGCCCTTGATCTTCTATGGTTCCCCAGTCTCTATCTGATGCTACAGATGTCTGATTAGGGCGATCTTGGAGTCGTTGAACTCCAATCGTCACCCTGATCACATCTGTATGGTTGGATCTTCGATCTGAGGCTCCAATAAAAAATTTGCTTGTCCATGAACATAAAAGGAGACAATTAACCTCCATTTTATTCAAACTAATCTTAATGCAAGATGATGCATGTTATGCAATATTTATAGTATGTAATGCAATCCAATGCTTAAGAACATGCATAAATAGATGTCTTAAGTAGTGTAAACTTGTTTACATTAGCTGCACCTTAGAACTTTCCAAGGTGCGACTATCTGTCCACCTTTCTTCGCGCGTGCCTGCAGCAGAGGTGTTCCTTCAATTGCTGCAGCTGCGACTGCCCTTGCCTTCAATTGATAGCCTGGAGTTGTGTGCGAGGGTGCTCCGCACAGCCTGGGACAATGACCTGGAGCTGGCACGGCTTGGAGCTCGCTTGAAGCTTGCTTCAAGCTCTGCACTAATGGCGGAGGATGCCTGTACCTAAAATCACCATGACAGCCTCGAGGCCATGTTAGAATGTTCAGGAAGCTTCGCCAAGGTATGGCGAGTATGCTGCAGTGGTTGGCGTGGCACAGGAATGCCTGTGTGAGAGTGCCTAGGGCACACTATGTGTGTATGTGTGGGTGTGTTCGTGGGTGTGTTTGGGTGGTCGATAGAGTGAGTGGAGTGAGGGGTTGTGATCAGGGAGTCGAGGTAGAGGTTGTAGGGTGGTTGGCGAGGTGGATGGAGATGTGGAGTGTTGGGAGCACCTCGCCGGAGGTATTGCCAGAGGTGAAGGAGGTGATGGTGGTGGAGTGCAACAGTAGTCGTTTTAGGGAAATAACGAGGGGGAAAGGAAGTAGAGGGTGAAGAGAACTTATCGGGGGTAATAGTGGAGGAAGGGAAGGTGAGGATGGCATCAGGCGCGTACTGTCGATGTCAGAGACGAAGGTGCTCAGAGAGGGATGGTCGGCGAGGAGGAAGGGGAGACAAGGGTGTCGGTGGGTGCTGCGCGACGCGGGCGAACGCAAGGAAGAAGAATATACCACTGGTATTGTGGTCAGGTGACGAGGAAGATCAGGGAAGGTCGTCGGAGCTTGATGAGTGAATCGGCTGGAGGAGAAGAGAAGAAGTTGAGGGGGTTTTCGGTCGATTTCAAGCTTGGAGGAGTCGGTTGGATCTGGGGCTTCTTAATAGACCTCTGAAGGGGGATTTGTGCTTAGAAGTGAAGCTTCCAAGCAAGGTAAGCTCATCGGCGATGGAAACTCCAAAAGAGACCCAAATCTCTCATGTGTTCGCATGAGAGACTAGGCAACAAGTAGGGCATCAAACCGGGTTCACATTGGAGGGATTTTCTTAGAGAATCTCCCTTCCAATTTTGAAGGGTATTCTCTGAGAAATCAGGGAGAAATCACCTTCTAAAGCTCGCCGGAGTCAGCTTCTTCTGCTATAATGGTGGAGAAACCTAATTGTGAGAATGATGAAGATAGGGGGCTTTTGCAAAGGTTTTTGAAAGATATGGGTATAAATGTGATCAGGCTAGACCTATTTGCAAAGTAGGTCAAGATGAGTTCCCTCTAGGTCCAAATTTTGGTACAAACCTAATTTGGACTTAAGAAATCCAATGGTGAAGTTGGATTTTGGGTTTAACCACGTTTGACTAGGCAATTTATGCAAAAACTCAATTTAGGGCAAATATTTGTCTGAGACCCCATTCTAGGTTAAGATGGGTTCTAATGGCCAAATTGAAGGTTCTAAACCCTAGAGAATATTTTCTATGATTTTTAGAGGGTTTCGGTGAATTTTATCCTGATCAGAACCTTGGTTAAACAAGTGGGTCTGTTTTAGGGTTTCAAGAAGTCATTTAATTCATAGGGTACACACAAACCTTTTTCTGTCGAATCCAACACACTTTTTATCTTGTTAAGACCTTTTGACCTATGTTTAGCCCTTGAGAAAACCCATTGTTGTACTGCAATGGTAAAATTGTAGTTTTACCCCTTGTTTCTTGCTTTTCTCTCAAAAAGGTTATTCAATGGATTATGACCTCCAATTGGTTATGTAGGAGCTTTTATTCTCTTCTTTGGGTCACAATGAGCTAGTTAGGGCTCATGATGGTGTTCCCATCAATCCATTCCTAACAGCTTTCCTAGTTCCTTAATCGCATCCCTAGCATCCCTTGTAATATCACAAGTATCTACCTACTCTTCATTAGTGATCAGTTCAAGGTTTGGAGTCAAGATTTTGTCTTCAGACAGGCGAATCAGAGGGTAACTCCAAATCAAATGAATGTAGGTTGGAAGGAACAAATTTAGGGATTACCCTATCAATCTCATCCTCATGTTCTTGTTCTTTACTCAAATCCTCCTCGGAGTATGTACGTGAATCTACATAAATCTCGGAAGTTGTTTTCACATTTTCCATTATTTGATCATCATGAGGAGGGATATCATCAATGGGTGTGTTGAGGAAACCTGATTTGATCAACTTTGTGACATCCTTCGGTCCTAATTCCTCAAAGACAACATATTTATCCTTAGTGTCACTCGAAATCCTAAGTGCAGGTTCCTCACATAATTCATTATCCTCCTCAACAAATAATTCATCATCTACCCGAGGTGTAAATTGTTCCACCATGTTATTAGATTCCCTAGGGCACTCTATCTGGGGTAATGGGTTTATACTTACATCGTTAGACTCCACAGATAGGTGAAATTCAAGGTTAGATTCTCTAAGGGTGGGTTTAAGTTCCATTAGTTGATCATCATCAGAAGGGAGGGTTGGATTAACAACTTGACTTCGACCTACTTCATCAAATGTCACGAAAATACTATCGTCTGGGTCGAGGTCTTCCAATGGTACCATCATTCCCTTCTTTTGACTCCAAAATAACTCAAGTGGGTACTTAACCTCAATGTCATTCTCGGGTTGCCACCTTTCTACATCCAATGCATAGCTACTTTCATTCATATCCTCCTCCCACTTAAAGTATGGACCTCTCAAGGAAGTGTCATCTAGCGGGGAGGGCTCAAAATCAATCATAGAAAAAGTAGCTATTCTCCCTTACAGAATCCCCAAAATTCCCCTCCAACTTAGGGCATGGCTCTCCCAAGGGAGATGCATCTAGCATAGAGGGGTCGAAGTCACCCTTAATGGGGTAAGTTAGGTGGCTAATGTCTTCTTTGTCTTGTTGGCTTGCTCTATAACACTCTCCTAAGGGTTCCATTATTTATATTTGCATTTTCTGTATTTCTATCTTCAACGTGGAGAGGTCATCATTACTATCAGGAGAGAAGTTAGGCTCAGGGTTATAATAGCTAGGAGTTTCTATCCAACCATTACAATCAATCAGGGAGTCTAGGTTGGGTATTTCTATGGTGTGTGGGATATTAGGCAAGGTAAATCCTTCTCCAAGGTTCTACTCATTGATTTGGGGCTTAAGTAAACCAATATTCCAGTGGTAGGGGTACAAAGGATCCCACTGGTTGTCATTTTGTCCATCTAGGAATGGACCATCTCGACGTATGGGATCAAAGATCGTAGAATGGGGGTAAGGGTGTGGGCAAGAGGGGAAAGAGAGATGGTCAAATTGGTCCATTCTAACTCACACCCAAGTCAAATTCTTCCCCAAACAAACATAATTGAAAAGGACTTTTTAGGTCTTTACAGATTTAGGCACTTGAGTTTAGTTTTAGTTTGTAGGTGACAAAACAAGTTATCTAAATAGTTACGTGCCTACTTGTCAACCTATGATATGCCTAAGAAGACCTAGTTGGAACTTAGGTGCTCTTCCCTAAAGTTCAAATGGTAAAGTACTTCAAGGATGGAAGATCGAGGCATGCAAGTAGGCCTAAGCCTTCCTTTGAAGCTATGCTTTCGTGGTGCTATAAAAAATTCGTGATAGGGTATTCCCCTCCTTGGGGTTACAAAATCTTTGATCTTGAGTTTCAAGCACTTTGGAATCCAACGGTAGGAGGGTTCTTTCCTAGTAGCTCAAAATCCTGGCAGTGTCTAAATGCGTGCCTTGGTGCACAATCATGCACGTGTGCATTCATTGTAAAAAAAATTTGAGTTTGAATTTTTGAAACGCACGACAAGTTTTTAGCTCAAGTCCTTGGTTTTTAGTGTTCCTCCTTTAGTTAGCCCTTTTCAGAAGCTTTAATGTGACCACTTTGTTAGATCATTTTAAGACAAATTTTGTGGTCTAGGAATTAAGTTCAAATGCAAATGTGTGAACAAGTTAGAATGCAAGGAAAAGAAAACGTACCTTGCCTCCAACAATCAGCAATGAAATGCATGCAAATGCAAGAAAAATAAATCTAGATGCTGCTTATACACACCTAAATGGTCATCCTAGGGTATGCAGCTTCTAACGCGCAGTTCATGATTTTTTTTTATGTTTTTATCGACCCTACTTACTCAAAAAATAAAGGATAAACAACCCACAAAATAAAAGAAAAACCTAAATCTAAATAAATGGGAACAAACTCCCAAAAAATTACCCATGCATGGGCCTAAAAGAAGGCTGGGGAACAAACCCCTAAAAATACATGTGACCCCAGAATAAGGGTCTTCCAATGAATGTGCTGAAATAAAGAGAAGAAAGAAAAATGAAATCTATCTGTAGTTGAATGGATGAGATGAGGATGTGGTCCTCCGAATATCTCCTCTGGCGGTGGAGACGAGGTCCACCAAGGCCTTACTGAGGCAGGTGTGATGCTCCTTCTCCTAGTGTTGCGACTCCACTGGTGACGAAAAGGGTCACCTGATCTTTAAGGCTAGTGTTTGTTACGCGAGTGTCATCTTTTAAGAATAGCATCGTAGTATAGTCGACGAAAATTGCTTTACAACATTTAAATTTATAAGAGTGCTCGAAAACAAAATTGAGTTCGAGGTCGTTCGTAGGGAGTAAATATGGAATTCACACACTAATTGCAATTAGAAGCCATGAGCACAACAGAAAAGATATGCAATGCATAAAATTCTCAAGAATATATTGAATGATGTTGGGATAAAAAGAATAAGAGAGAACTGAAAGTGGTGATTTAAATCACCAATTAATCCTGCGTTTAAGCATATATCCTATAACTCAATTTAACTCAAATATCACTACAGTGGTATTAAATCACTTATGCCTCAATTCCACGTCAGATGTGAAACTCAAATAATTCCATAGTATCATATCAGATGTTGCAAGAAAGGCACAGACACCTTATCTACTTAGAGTGTAGCCAAGCCACAGAGTGTCAACACATAGTAAGCCTTCTTTCTTAGATGCAAAGTGTTAGGCTTTTAAGCTTGCACTTTGAAGATGAGCAGTGCAAAACCACCCCCCACCCTCAGATTTATTCATCTTCCCTTCTTGGAATCAAGTAATCGGGTATATAAGCAGGTAATCGGATCTGAGTGGGGTCTAGGCTCACTGGAGGTTGTGATGAGAGAGGAGTGGAGGCTGGTGTGGGATGAGGGACCTCACCCTTCGTGAAGAGGCAAGGAGCCTACAGTAGAGATTCACTTTATACGACTAATTCAGCTCATTCCCACACGATGTGGGACCATTAGAAGTCATCATCTTCGCATGTAGCTGTGGATGAAACTTGAGAAATCAAGGAAGTTGCTGCTGCTATTTTGTCTAATTGGAGCCGCAAGTGTGCCCTCCAGATGGATCTGCAGCTGTTGAGAGTGAATTCGAGGTCGGAGGTGATCGGTGCATGGGGGAAGATGGCGAAGAAGGTGATAGCGGACGTGAGATATTCGGTGAGTACCTGTAATCATGAATATGAATGCTTGGCCCCAATTAGGTGGTTCATAAGCATCGTCGAGATGCGAGGAGGGTGATGGTGGTGTTTGTGAGGTGTGAGGAGGTGTGTGGTGGTCGGAGGATGACTGTTAGGGCAGCGGACGGTAGGTTTGTCCGGTGGGGTGAAGAAGCGAGTGACTGATGAAATTGGATGAGGGCTTTTGGTAGGAGGTGCATGGTAGAGCTTTTGGGAGCTGTAGTGTGTGGATTGGGTGTTTGTAGTGGTCGCACAACGTTGCTGGAGCTTTGTCGACGATTGGGAAGATGGAGGGAGAGATGGGTGATTAGCGGTAGATTTGAAGTGGGGAAGGAGTGGTTCTAACCTAAAGAAGGAGAGAGTGAGAGAGATTGGCATAGTCTAAGGGATGAAAGGGAGTAAGATGGCACCATCTTTGATTGGCCGGCGTCAGAGAAGGGGAATACTTTGGTGAGGGGGCATCGGCGATGAAGAGGTTGGATGCGATGGGGCTTTGGCTGACCATCGTTGGAAGAAGGTGAGGAAGAGAGCTGCGCTTCCAATTTGACCATTGGGGGAATGGACGAAGGAAGTTGGGGGAGCCACTGGAGTCGCGGTTGGAGCTGGCTGGAGGAAGAAGAGAAGAGGCTTTTTGGACCTTAACCAGACTAAGGAGGACGGTGGAAGATGCATGAGCTTATATAGAGCTCAGGCATGCCTTAATCAAGAGGAATTATCATGATTTGGCTTGGGTTTCATTGTGGATTTCTGGAGCTTCTTCTGAGCTCCACTCTTTAAATCTCGACTCAAGATCGTGTTCAAACATCCTCTCCTGGTTTGAACACCAATCCCACCGATTTTGGTGGGATTTAGTGAGGATCTGATGGAGATCTTGTCGAATCATCATCGGTGGAGTTGGATTTAGGAATATAGGTTGAAATCAGGTGGTAGGGAGCTTTCTGTGAAGAAAATGACAAAAGATAGGGGGCTTTCTGCAATTAATTCGAAAGTTAGGGGTTTAGATGTGAAGAATAGATGTTTTAGGGACTGAAGTGTAAACTAGGTAAAGATGGACTCTGATTGGGCCCAAATTTTGATAATAGCCTAATTTAGACCCAAGGAACCTAATGGTGAAGTTGAATTTTCATTTTTACCATGTTTGTCTGGGAAATTTGCACAGAAGCCCAAATTAGAGTAAAATTTCGTCTGATACTCTATTCAAGGTCAAAATGGGTTCAGATGATCAAACCAAGGGTATCAAACCTATCATAATATTTTTTGATGAATTTTAGGAGGTTTATATGAATTTTATACTGACCATAACCTCTTCAATTTAAGCAGGTATGAAATTAAGATTTTGGTGTGCTTTTTTGGTTCTCGAAATATGTGAAACCCTATTCTATCTATGTGAACCCACTCTTTGGAATTTAATGCTCATTTGTCCTTCAATTAACCCTTGGGTGATCCTATCGTTACTTTACATTTGTGATGTGATGTTAAAACTGCAGAATTAACCCTTTTTAATGTTTTATTCTCAAAATGGATTTGCATGGAATTACTATTCTCAGAAAATCATTTAGGAGCATTTTTCACTTGATTTCAAATAATTCAAGTTATTTATTGATAATGATGGTGTTACCATCAGCTAGTGCGGCAAGATGTCTCTAAATACGCATGCCTTGCACTAAAATAGGATCAGAGTCAAATATGCCCCAAATAAAATGTGAGCAAATAAATAAAGGCAAGTATCTAACAAGCCTGTTGCCTCCCTGCAACAACACCATTTGATGAGATGATTTTCACTTTCAAAAGAATTTTCATAGATGAAATGACGTGTTGTAGCTTGAAAGTGGTGGAAAATTGATCGTTAAAACAATTAAAATAAAGCACTCTAGAAGAGTGGGTCGTGTACACAGGAAGGAACATGCCTATTACAAACTTGTGAAATGAGAAAAATGAAGTTCATGAATCACTAGTTGAAGAAATTGAGGCAAATCCACTTTTTAATTAAGATAACAAGATATGATCATGCTGAAATCGTATTTTCATTTCAAGGCAAGGGTGTTCTTATAAAATCAACATAATAAACTATTCTTTAAATGAGAAAATGTGAAGTTTACAATGGCATGGCTTGTAAATTTTAATTGGGCATGAAACAAGGGATTTCATCCCCTTATGCTCACTCACGGAGGAAGGTGTTGTCGTCAGTGAGATGCTCAAAGAAGGATTTACGGAGATAAGGTTTCGCGGTAGTGGTTGGGGTGCATCGTGGTGTGGTTGGAGCCGACCAGTCAGAGAGGATGGTGGTGGGTGGGCGGCATGCTATGGCTATGAACGTATAGAGGCGAGGGATGCAGGTGGCCTGCTGCTGGGTGTAGCGAGGTGAGGAGGTGTAACTGTTGGGTGGAGGGGGGCATGGCTGTGCATGGTGAGGGTAGTGCGTTGGGCGCGCACAGTCGCTACAGGTAGAGAGGGCAGCCACACGCATGGGTAGGTGGCGTGCTGCTCGCGGAGGCAGGGGGTGCGGTGGTGTGTGTGAGGGTGGTGCGTGAGTTGGTGAGGTAGCGTGGTCGAATTTGGGGCTATGTTGTTTGCGATGGAGTGATGGTTGTGGTGATGGGTTGTTTTTCACATGAAATAGGGGAAGAAGATGAAGATGAAGAAGGGGATGGAGATGGTGGTGGTGCGTAGAGATGGTGGTAGTGCGTAGAGTTGGTGGTGTTGTTGGAGATGAAGTGGAGGGGATGAAGATGTGGATGCATGGTCATAAGCGAGCTGCAAGGAGCTTGTGCATGGTAATGGTTGAGGCCACTGATCTTGGAGATGCACCGTGGTGGATGAAGCATGGTAGTGGAGCAGGGTGGTGTCTCCTTGAGCATGGTTGTAGGAGGCTTCTTCTTATACTGCAAGGAAGGTGGAGGAAGGAGATGGAGCATTGGCCATCAATGCTAGATCTGGCATTCACAGCCATGAAAGCAGCAATGAAGGTGCAGTCCTATAATCGTTGAAAGAAGAAAAGGTGAATAACCAAATAAAAATTAAGAAAGGTTATTTATGCACAACTCCTCAGACAGCACTTTGAATCCTATTTCAATGCATGTAATGTGTGTATGAATGCAAATTAAATTATAACTATCCTACGTAATGCATGCTACCCTAATTAAGTTCTAAATCCTATTTACACATGAATAAAATATGAATGCAAGTGTTTAACCACCTCGATCGTATTTTAAAATCTCGCATCGTAGTATAGTTGATTAGGGTGAATTAAACATTTAAAATTTATAATACTCAAATTAGAAAAGAAATCCGAGGTCGTCTCTGGAAGTAAGCTTAATGCGCGATTATCACTATTCTAAGTCTCTAGGATTAACATTCAAATTGAATGTAAGTATTAAATTATTCAGTATCGAGGACAATTTAGCTCAATTGACCTTTAATTAAGCATAGGTTCACCCTCCAGCAATTCTGCATTCATAATTATTTGTGAAAACTGTAGAATTAACCCCATTTTATAATAATTCCTTTCTCTTCAGCCTTGATTGAGTAATACCCTTTTAATATGTTAATTAAATGAATTTAACTTTAGAACTTAACTAAATTAGGTTAGTTATAGAGGATGATGACAATTGCATCAGCAAGCATAATTAAACTAATCTATTTACGTACTAATGTGTGCTATGTATATGTTACTATTAATTTAATTTCTAGGCATTTACATATTAAATTAACCCATGAAAATGGACTCATCAAATGAGATTTGCTTGATACCATCCAATAGAGGCAAGTTAATGTGAACTTGCTTGAATGTCTCCATTATTTCTTCCATCCTATCATTGGCTCTAGATGAGCCAGCAAAAGGTGCCTCAGGGGTGGATAAGCACTCTGGAAAGGCCACTCTTGGGCTTTGGGTGGAGGGGTTGTCATGACAGGATAGGGGCAGAACGGGACAACATCCTCTGGATGGGTGATTTCAAGCAGGGCTTAGTGGCTCTTCCTTGGTGGATGTGTAAGTGATCGTCGGGTTGGTAGGAGGGGTGATCGTAGGAGTGAGTTTAGGTTCAGATAGTTGTTTGCCACTCCTCAGAACAGTCACAACCTTAGTGTGCTCCCTTATGAAGGGCCCTTTACCCCTAGGATTCTCCTCAGATGAGCTGAGCAACTTCCCAGGGTCACATTGTCTAACTGCCTCAACAAGATGGCCAATTTGAGATTGAATTTCTTGGATTGCCATATTCTGAGATTGAATGATCATACTCTAGCTTTCTTTCATGGCCTTCATCATAGCTTTAAGGCCATCCATCTTAGAATTGTTGGGCTGAGGAGGAGGCGGGAATTGTTGTGCCTGAAAGGGTTGGGTGGGTTGGGCTCTTGAATTCCCGTAGTTGGAAGCATCACTTTGCTTCCATGAGAAATTGGATGGTTTCTCCACCCAGGATTGTAGGTGTTTCCAAAAGGGTTGTTCCTGGGAGGTGGACGAGACCCTTGGGCACCATTCAGGTTTGCCTGAACTAATTCAGGGAATTGATTAGACAAATGGCACTCAACAATGGCATGAAGAGTGCTTTGGCAAATGAAACATTCAGAAAGAGCTTGGATTTGGGAAGATGATTGCGAGAATGTGTCGGGGCTTGACATGAGTGTTTCAAAGTTCTGGTCCAACAAACGGATTTGGAAAGCTAAATTCTGAGTAGCCCCAGCTTCACTAGCTTCCGCTTTCCTTTGGAGGATGGAAGGTTTTCTCTCTTGATAGGTTGGAGTCAAGTGGATAGAATTATCACTCAGTGACTCAAATAATGTCCAGTCCTCATCCTCCATTTTGGTAAGAAAGGTTCCAGCACAAGTAGCATCCACTATTTGCCTATGCCTATCAGATAGTCCAGTATAAAACCTCTCTACCGATTGCCATTTGGGAACTTGATGATGGGGACATAATCGAATCAGATCATTGAAGCGCTCCCAAGTCTCATGGAATTGTTCCCCATTTAATTGAGTAAAGCCCATGATCTCCCTCCTGAAGTGGTTGGATTTGCTAATCGGGAAGTATTTCTTCAAGAATTCTCCCTTAAGGGTGTTCCAATCATTCACCCTTGCATCCAAGGTGTGATACCGATGTTTTGCCTTATCCTTAAGGGAGAAGGGAAAGAGGGTCCTCATTAGAGCTTCATCAGTAAAGTTATGAAGTTTCACGGTAGAGCAAATCTCGGTGAATTCCTCTAAATGCTGGTAGGGGTCCTCCCTAGTAGTACCATAAAAGGAGGGCAACACGGATATGGTTCTACTCTTGATCTCATATGGATTATCCCTTGCTGATCGTCTCAGTGCTTGAGTGTTGTCATGGCGAGATCATATTTTAAAAGATGTTATGTTGTAGTATAGATGAAATCGCCGCGAAAACAAATAAGAATTTATTACTCAAAAACCTAGGTATCCGAGGTCGAACACAGGGAGCAAGTTGGTATTTTGAAACTACGATCACAATTTCAAATTACTCAAAAGATAGTGTTCAACAATAATCTTAGTGCAATGAAAGATAAAAAGATGCAAAAAGAATGTTCTCTCTTCTCTGATGTCTTCTTTCCTTATGAATTAGATGTTTAATTTTGTGCATTAGACGTCTTAAACTTGCATTGCTACAGTGCTTCTCTGATTTGCCCTTTCTCTTTCTGATTTTTGTCTTCTTTCTCTTTCTCTTTGCTCTGCAGCTTTGCTTCTCTTTTCCTTGTTCTTTGGCTTCTTCTTCTTTTTCTTCTGTGGCTAAGTCCTTCTTCAACTTTGGCCTCCTTCTTCATCCGTGCCTTCCTCTTCCTTCTTCTCTGTCTTTCTTCTTTCAGCCACTTCTTCTTCTACACTTGGCTTTTTCCTTCAGATCTTCCTTCCTTCTTCAACTTCTACTTCTGCAGCTACAATGCTTCATCTTCCTTCCTTAGCAGCTACCTCCTCCTCCTCCTCCTTCTTTTCCCCGCACAGGACAGCAAAACCTACCCCTACCCTCCCCCGCATCACTCTCTCTCTATTTCTCTCTTCGCTCTCTCAGAGCCAGGCAGGTAAACGGGTTGGATTATGCGCGCCTGGGTCCAGGCGCACCGACGTGGGTGGTGAGCAAGGAGTGTAGAGTAAACGGGTCAGCCAGGTCCGCGTAGGAGTGGCCGCGGACGAGGCAAGCGTGGGTGAGGGGACCTCACCCTGTGACTTGAGGTGCTAAGGAGGAAACACAAAAATAATAAAAACCACTCACCTACGCTAGTGTTTTTGAGGTGGCACTAAAGTCCAACCCACTTCTTCGTGTGCCTGCAGAGAGAACTCTCGTGCAATTGGGGCAGCTGCAGTCGATGAAGCCCTTGATTGTTGGGTGCGTTTGGTTCGTAGAAGGGTTCCGCGCACTTGAGTCGCGTTTGCCTGGAGTGGGACGACCTGGAGCTCGCAAGCAAGCTCCTTCACGCCTTCACCAATGGCGGAAGAGGGTCAAACCTGATCTTCACGAATACGGCCTCTTGGCCCTATCAAATCACTTGGGGAGCTTCGCTGTGTCACATCGAAGGTGAGGCGGGGGGTGGCATGGTGCAGAACGACCTAGGCGTGAGTGCCAAGGGTGAACTGTGGTCGTGAAGGTGCGTGTGTTCGGTAGACACTTAGGGAGGTGTTGGCGGTTGATGAAGGGGTGGATGGTGATCAGTGAGTGATGGCGGAGGTTCTGAGGTAGGTGGTGAGGCGTGCAGAGGAGTGGAGCGACGGTTTCGCCTCGCTGGTGGTCTGCCGGAGGTGGAGAAGGTGATGGTGGTCTGTGGTGGTCGATGCGCGATAGTAGGAATTGATAAGGGGAAAATGAAGATGGGAGAAAGAGGAAGAGTTTTTACCTAGCTAAGTGGACGAGGGGGCAGGAGGCGGACGGCTCGTTCCTATCGTCACCGGAGACGAAAAACATAAGGTGAGGATGACGGCCATGAGGAAGGGTTTGGAGGGGTGCGCGGGTATGGTACGGCGCGGAGGAGAATGGCGGAGAAGACTCTGCCATTGGTATGGAGGCAGAGTGACGAGAGGAGGGAGGGGAGGTTGTCGGAGCCTGTGGGTAGATGGTCGGAGATGAAGGTGGGATGAATTTTAGGGGGTATATGCGGCCAAAATAGGCTTGGAAGAAGCGGTTGAAGCTGGAGCTTCTTTTATAAGCACAGGCAGAGGGCCTTATGCTTGGAAGGTGAGCTTCCAAGTGTAAGACTCTCACCGGAGGTCGCCACGGGTACGAAGCCCATGCCTCTCAAGCGTTCACACGAGAGGTATGGTGCGAATCAGGGGATGGGAAGCTGCTCAGACGGTAGGGGATTTCTCAGAGGTCTCCCCTTTCAAATCTGAGAGCAGCTCCCTGGGGAAGTGAGGAGAAATCCTCCTTGAAACTTCGCCGGGGGTATGGATCCTCTACTATAATGGTAGAGGGACCGGAATGCAAAAAGTGATGAGGAAGTTGAGGGGGTTTGTGCAAGGGTTTTCAAAAGTTAGGGGCCAGATGTAATTGGGTGGACAATTTTGCAAAGTAGGTCAAGATGACCTTTCCTTAGGTTCAAATTTTGGTACAAATCTAATTTGGACCTAAGGAATGCAATGGTGAAGTTGGATTTTATGTTTGACCACGTTTGATTAGATATTTTGCACAAAAACTCAAATTAGGTTAAATATTGAGCTAGGACCCCAATCTAGGTCAAAATAGGTTTTAAAGGCCAAATTGAAGGTTCTAAACCCTAGGGGATATTTTTCCATGAATTTTAGAGGGTTTAGTTGATTTTTACCCTGACTAGAACCTTGTGAAGTTAAGTGGGTTTGTTTTAGGGTTACAAAATGTCATTTAATTCTTAAATCTTACAATAACCCTTTTCTGATTGAACCATCCCACTTTTCCTCTTATTAAGTCCAATTGACTTATGTTTAGACCTTGAGAAATCCCGTTGATGAACTGCAATGGTAAAATTGTAGTTTTACCCTTTGTTTCATGTTTTCTTCCCAGATTAGTGATCCCTTGAATTAGGCCTTTCTCTTGCTTATGTAGGAGCTTTTGTTCTCTTTTCTACGTCGAAAAGAGCTAGTTAGAGCTCATGATGAGGTTCTCATCATACCCCCATGCCTACGTTTTGCTAGTCCCTTAGCAAAATTTCAAGATTTTAACTTTTATTCTAGACCATGAGTTTCTTTCACCGGTTATGATAAGTGCTTTTTCTTCTTTTTCTTTTGTGATTAGGTCAGAATGCCGACAGTAGGCCTAGAGGTACTCCAGTACCAACTAAGATCCGGACTTGACCAGCTTTAGCCTCGATCCTCCACGAAGGCTTTTAAGGCCTGCAAGAACTATCCTAAGGTCCATTGGACTCCGTGGTTAAAACACACGTGCTTGAGACATATTTAGCCTTGGTTCAGTTTGCAGTGCATTTTTTTAAGAGAGAGACAGATGATTTATTTGTTTGCAGAGTTTTCTCTCTCTTTTCTTTTTATTTCTATCTTCGGATTGGCTTCTCAACATGGTCGGTATCGGATTCATCGTCCCCATCATCAATCCTCAAAGGTCCCTAGCACTCGATGCTTCGTGATAGCACCGCCCATGGCAACCCCCAGAACCCTGGTTTTCAAGATTTCGAGATAATCCTACCTAGGCATTCCGTGGTTGAATCCAGACTTTGGCAATTGACATTTTGTGATAATGTCACCCATGGTATCTGAACCAACCGAGTGCTTACATGCCCCCGGTAGGATATGTAGATATCCTAAGAGACAAGCACCAAGGAGACGATATGTTGTTACGCTTCTTCGAGGGGAATTTCCCACCTCTCCGCGCTGGGAACTTATTCAAAGCAACTTGTGTTGATTGGCGCTCCTAATCTAGGCAACTTTTTCAGAACATTAAAATGCTTTTTACGTGATTTTGATCATTATGCGCACTGGATTAGACTGTGTGTGGATTTGGGTGCTTAGGTTATCGAGTCCCACAAACCGAAGGTCAGTTAATGAGGTCGAATACTCCCTAAGCCATAGACCTAATACTTAAGCTTCGCATTTTCCCCAACCTCTTGAGGATTATCCAGATCTTAGTGGGTACTAAGAACCTAGCCAAAAAGGCCTAAGGTCAGCGTTCCTACTAATCTCGTTTTGTGCGTCCTTAGCACCTTTTCTCATTTTTCTCTTGATGTGGTCTAGAACTTCGGTTAATCCCTTAATCTCTTACTAATGACTATCCCTTTCTTTTTCATTTTGTGCTCCTTTTTTTTTGTCATTTTGCTCTTTTTCCTCATGTTTTGTGTAGCCCACAAATTTTCTCTCCCCCTTCTTGATTTTTTTTTGATATGTGATTTTTTTGTTGAAACCTTTTCTTGATATGAGTTTTCATACATTTTGCACTTTCACACCCCCCTATGCCTATGATTTGCAATGTCCCCATTGTAAATTAGGTGGGTTCGAATTCAGCTTAGTTCATTCATTAGGACAGGTGTTGGGGGAGCGAACTAGTTGAGGTGACTGTTGCAAATGATTCCTAGACTCGGGTATGGGTACCTGAGGTGGAGTCGGCTGTTCTAATGGATGAACCCTAAAGTGCAATATGAATTCAGCAGAGAAATGTTAGGAAAGGTTTCGGGTTTTTCAAAGAATGTCGAGTTGCCTCCCATTAAGCGCTGAGTTTTATGCTATTGGCTGGGCGCAATGAGCTCAGGGAGAATGGAGGATAAAGGATGACTCAGCCAAATCTGTATTGGTCATGTCAATGAACGATTTGAGTCTCTAACCGTTCACGATGAAGGGTTCGGAATCGTGGCTGAGTAGACTGATCTCAATGGCTCCATTTCCAAAGATTCGTTGGACTAGGTAGGGTTCGATCCACTTATATCGTAGCTTTCTTGGGAATAGTTTGAGTCGGGCATCAAAGAGTAGAACCTTTTGACCAGGTTGAAAGATCTTTCCAAAAATGTGTTTGTCGTGAAAGGCTTTAACCCGCTCTTTGTAAATTCGCGAGTTCTCATACGTGTCGTGGTGTAATTCATCAATCTCGCTCATCTGAAGCTTTCTATGGGTTCCAGCCTTAGAAAGGTCTATGTTGCAGTTTCGTACTGCCCAATAAGCTTTATGCTCCAATTCGACGGCAAGGTGACACGCCTTCCTATACACCAGTCTGAAAGGACTATAATTTTTGCGGCGATTTCATCTATACTACAACGTAACATCTTTTAAAACACAATCTCGCCATGACAACAATTTTTTGTTGGTGCTAGAGCACCACGATCATTTGTTTTGATGATAACAAAACACGTGTTATTTAACATTTGCAATTTGAGTCCTAGATTTCAGGTCAATTGCAAATGTGGACGTGTTTAGACGGAGTTCAAGCTCGCATCCAGGACGGATTGGAGGAGCTTGACGGAAAACACAGGAGGTTCGCGTGGAGCGAAAGATTGGAGATGGAAGACAAGAAGAATAGGATAGATTCTTTTTTATCCTTTCATGTATCTCTTGTATTTATTTTCTTGCTCTTTTTGATTCCTTAGAACATTATGTTAAAGAGCCTCAAAGTACCCTAAAAGTAGTCCTAGGAACACCTGCACAACCCTAGGATACTTAGGTTTTCTGTAGAATACTTAGAAAACCAATATAGGGGTCAAACAGCATTTCCAGACGTCTAATCCCAAAATAAGACGTCTGATAAAGTATTTTAAGACGTCTGACTATTTTTTCAGACGTCTGATAACTGTTAGGCTGGACATAGTTAGTTCTGTCTGATGAAATCAGACGTCCAGACCTTAGACCAGACGTCTTAGGAGACGTCTGATGACTTTGCCAGACGTCCAGTTAGTGGACCGTTGGCTGGCTTAGAAAACACTCAAGAATATGACCGTTAGAGCCTTATCAGACGTCCATAGGACTTTACAGACGTCTGATAAATGACCGTTTTGCCTCGGCTGACCCAAAATCTCTTCTCAGAGATTTTGTAGCCGTTGCAACGTTTGGAAATCAATTCCCACAGTAAAAGTAGGTTTCCAGACGTCCAGACATAGTGCCAGACGTCCTGTATGTCGTCTGATGGACTTGCACAAAAATCCTGTTTAGATCTGATTCAAGTCAGGGAGAAACCCGCATAGAATCAGACGTCTGACCTTGAAATCAGACGTCTTAAAGTGGCCTTCCAGACGTCTGATGCCAGAGTTAGACGTCTGATAACCCTGTCAAATGCAATCATTGTCCTGATTTCGGCCTGATTCTCTTGGGATTTGCACCCAACGGCTATGGAAGCTTTTCCAAGCCTTCCAAAACCTTCCTAAGGCCTCTATAAATAGAGGGGAGCCTTTGCAACACAAAAAAACACACTTGGATACACTTAGACACACAAGATATACACCTAGAGAGACCAAGATACACTAAGATCAAGTATTTCCACTCTCTTGTGTCCAAGAAGCACTTGCTCTCTAAGCTCAAGCTCCATCATCTTGAGAGCATCATTCCCGTTGCGCACCCGCTCTCCCGGCGTTGATAACGAGAGCGATGTAGCGCCGTCGCGTGGCACACGCACCGCGTCATCGTCGACGCACTCCTTGCAAAGGGGAGTTTCCTATTTCCTATAGAAGCTAGGTTTAATTTTGTTGGCTCTATAGGACTGTTGTTTTATTTTATCTTTGTATTTTGGTTGGGTATTCGCTTTGCGAATTCCCGTCTCCTTCGTGGGACAAAATCCTTCTCGTGGAGAGAAGGGGTTGAGGAACGCTACCCTCGTACTTGTAGCGTGGTTGTACTGAGGTTGAATCACCCTCGTTTAAAGTGATTCGTTTAGTGGATTTTGATCAACTTGGTTGATCGGAAAATCCTAACTCGAGAGGGTTAGGTGGTGGTTTTTACCCGGTTTGGGTTTCCACCCAAAAATTACTTGTGTACTTGTGCGATTGATTTTTTGTGATATTGCTTTATATATTCAATTCCGCAATTTTTTTTACGTCACCCCTCCGGGTAGGAAAACCTTCAATTGGTATCAGAGCAGGTTTTCCGCCGACAGGAGTAACATCCGCGGAAAGATCACATGGAGGGAAGTTGTTCCACAAGCAGGATTTCCGAGGGGCAGTCCACAACCCGTCCGCCCTACTTTGACGGGAACAACTAGAGCTACTGGAAGCTGAGGATGAGGATGTGGCTTCAAGCCACGGACTTCGCTCTATGGGGACGTTGCGAAGCCTCATACGAGATCCCGGAGCGACCGGATGCAGGCTACTCGCAGCTGCAGATTCAAGATCTCTCACTCAACGCAAAGGCAATGAATGCCTTGTATTGCGCGTTGAGTCCGAAAGAATTCGAACGAATCCAAGAGTGCACCACCGCTCACGAGATATGGAGGAGGTTGGAAGGCACTCATGAGGAGACGAGTTCAGAAGAAGATCTCGGAGAGAAGGAAACCATGTGCCTTGGTTTCATGGCAATCGGAGAAAGCGACATCGACAGTGAAAGCGGAAGCGACTCCGACGAAGAGGTAAATTTTGATTTACAAGAAGCTTTTAATGAATTATTCGAGATTAGTAAATCACTAAAAATAGAAAACAAAAGCATGAAGAAGAACCTTAGTTTTCTTAAAAATGAAAATGATAGGTTAGAAAAACAACTTAAGGACATAGAAGCTAGTCCTAAGGATGATAACCTATTATTAGATAATCATAACCTCATCAATGAAAATACTAAATTGATTGAGGAAAATAATAGTCTAAAGTTAGAAATTTCAGATTTAAAGACTAAAATGAACATTATAGAAAAAGAAATTGCATGTCTTAGGGAAAACTCTGACAAACTAATCAATAAAGTAGATGATTTTTATAGCCCTAAGATTGAGAAAGGATCTCCATCAAGGAGACCCACTAACAAATCCGGATCCAAGCCCACTTGGATACCGAAAAAGGAATTAGAATCGTGTTTTGTAGGGTTCAGGGATGACTACAACATAAAGGACTGGACCTACAAGCTCAAGGCTGGTCAACTTAAGTTGGGAGAACCAATGAGTAGACCATGGAGGAGAAGAAGAAGACCGACGAGACGGCGAACAAATGACGGACCCGCCGCACGTCGACCACCAGATTGGAGACCGGCGCCGATGCCCGGGCCTCCAAGCTACGGATGGGAGCCCCATCCGATGTGGCATCCACCACCACCATTCGGGCCATTTTATTGGCCATGGTAGGTGAGGTAAAAATTCTTAACCCTATCTTATTATCATAAGCATTTAGATAGGGGGAGTTAAAAAAAATGATGAGCTAATTGTCAATTTTTAAGGGGGAGATGTAAGGTAGCTAAATTTCCTTTAGAAAGGGGGAGAAAAATAATAGCTATCGCATTGTTACAAAAAGGGGGAGGATATTACCTTTGTTAAAAGAAACTCATAGAAGAGCATGTTTTAAGGGGGAGTTATAAGAAATGTAAAATCAATTAAACCTTTTTAATAATGTCAAAAAGGGGGAGAATTTTATGCATTATTATTTACGGTTTTGTCATCATCAAAAAGGGGGAGATTGTTGGTGCTAGAGCACCACGATCATTTGTTTTGATGATAACAAAACACGTGTTATTTAACATTTGCAATTTGAGTCCTAGATTTCAGGTCAATTGCAAATGTGGACGTGTTTAGACGGAGTTCAAGCTCGCATCCAGGACGGATTGGAGGAGCTTGACGGAAAACACAGGAGGTTCGCGTGGAGCGAAAGATTGGAGATGGAAGACAAGAAGAATAGGATAGATTCTTTTTTATCCTTTCATGTATCTCTTGTATTTATTTTCTTGCTCTTTTTGATTCCTTAGAACATTATGTTAAAGAGCCTCAAAGTACCCTAAAAGTAGTCCTAGGAACACCTGCACAACCCTAGGATACTTAGGTTTTCTGTAGAATACTTAGAAAACCAATATAGGGGTCAAACAGCATTTCCTGACGTCTAATCCCAAAATAAGACGTCTGATAAAGTATTTTAAGACGTCTGACTGTTTTTTCAGACGTCTGATAACTGTTAGGCTGGACATAGTTAGTTCTGTCTGATGAAATCAGACGTCCAGACCTTAGACCAGACGTCTTAGGAGACGTCTGATGACTTTGCCAGACGTCCAGTTAGTGGACCGTTGGCTGGCTTAGAAAACACTCAAGAATATGACCGTTAGAGCCTTATCAGACGTCCATAGGACTTTACAGACGTCTGATAAATGACCGTTTTGCCTCGGCTGACCCAAAATCTCTTCTCAGAGATTTTGTAGCCGTTGCAACGTTTGGAAATCAATTCCCACAGTAAAAGTAGGTTTCCAGACGTCCAGACATAGTGCCAGACGTCCTGTATGTCGTCTGATGGACTTGCACAAAAACCCTGTTTAGATCTGATTCAAGTCAGGGAGAAACCCGCATAGAATCAGACGTCTGACCTTGAAATCAGACGTCTTAAAGTGGCCTTCCAGACGTCTGATGCCAGAGTTAGACGTCTGATAACCCTGTCAAATGCAATCATTGTCCTGATTTCGGCCTGATTCTCTTGGGCTTTGCACCCAACGGCTATGGAAGCTTTTCCAAGCCTTCCAAAACCTTCCTAAGGCCTCTATAAATAGAGGGGAGCCTTTGCAACACAAAAAAACACACTTGGATACACTTAGACACACAAGATATACACCTAGAGAGACCAAGATACACTAAGATCAAGTATTTCCACTCTCTTGTGTCCAAGAAGCACTTGCTCTCTAAGCTCAAGCTCCATCATCTTGAGAGCATCATTCCCGTTGCGCACCCGCTCTCCCGGCGTTGATAACGAGAGCGACGTAGCGCCGTCGCGTGGCACACGCACCGCGTCATCGTCGACGCACTCCTTGCAAAGGGGAGTTTCCTATTTCCTATAGAAGCTAGGTTTAATTTTGTTGGCTCTATAGGACTGTTGTTTTATTTTATCTTTGTATTTTGGTTGGGTATTCGCTTTGCGAATTCCCGTCTCCTTCGTGGGACAAAATCCTTCTCGTGGAGAGAAGGGGTTGAGGAACGCTACCCTCGTACTTGTAGCGTGGTTGTACTGAGGTTGAATCACCCTCGTTTAAAGTGATTCGTTTAGTGGATTTTGATCAACTTGGTTGATCGGAAAATCCTAACTCGAGAGGGTTAGGTGGTGGTTTTTACCCGGTTTGGGTTTCCACCTAAAAATTACTTGTGTACTTGTGCGATTGATTTTTTGTGATATTGCTTTATATATTCAATTCCGCAATTTTTTTTTACGTCACCCCTCCGGGTAGGAAAACCTTCATTTTTGGCATCGTTGCCAGGGATGAAAACCCTAAGGTGAGGATGACAGTGATGAGGAAGGGGTTGGAGGGGCGCGCACGAGTACGACACGGTGCGGAGGAGCACGACAGAGAAGACTCTGCCATTGGTATGGAGGTAGAGTGACGAGAGGAGGGAGGAGAGGTCGTCGGAGCCTGCAGGTAGATGGTTGGAGATGAAGGTGGGATGAATTTCAGGGGGCATCTGTAGCCAAAATAGGCTTGGAAGAAGCGGCTGGAGCTGGAGCTTCTTTTATAGGCATAGGCTGAGGGCCTTATGCTTGGAAGGTGAGCTTCCAAGTGTAAGACTCTCATCGGAGGTTGCCATGGGTACGAAACTCATGCCTCTCAACCGTTCACACGAGAGGTATGGTGCGAATTAGGGGATGGGAAGCTGCTCAGACGGTAGGGAATTTCTTAGAGGACTCCCCTTTCAAATTTGAGAGCAGCTCCCTGGGGAAGTGAGGAGAAATCCTCCTCGAAACTTCGTCGGAGGTATGGGTCCTCTGCTGTAATGGTAGAGGGACCAGAAAGCAAAAAGTGGTGAGGAAGTTGAGGGGGTTTGTGCAAGGATTTTCAAAAGTTAGGGGCCAGAATGTAATTGAGTGGACTATTTTGCAAAGTAGGTCAAGATGACCTTTCCTTAGGTTTAAATTTTGGTACAAACCTAATTTGGACCTAAGGAATCCAATGGTGAAGTTGGATTTTATGTTTGACCATGTTTGATTAGATATTTTGCACAAAAACTCAAATTAGGTTAAATATTGAGATAGGACCCCAATCTAGGTCAAAATAGGTTTCAAAGGCCAAATTGAAGGTTCTAAACCCTAGGGGATATTTTTCCATGAATTTTAGAGGGTTTAGTTGATTTTTACCCTGACCAGAACCTTGTGAAGTTAAGTGGGTTTGTTTTAGGGTTATAGAATGTCATTTAATTCTTAAATCTCATAATAACCCTTTTCTGATTGAACCATCCCACTTTTCCTCTTATTAAGTCCAATTGACCTATGTTTAGACCTTGAGAAATCCTGTTGATGAACTGCAATGGTAAAATTACACTTTTACCCTTTGTTTCATGTTTTCTTCCCAGATTAGTGATCCCTTGAACTAGGCCTTTCTCTTGGTTATGTAGGAGCTTTTGTTCTCTTTTCTATGTCGAAAAGAGCTAGTTAGAGCTCATGATGAGGTTCTCATCATACCCCCATGCTTAGGTTTTTCTAGTCCCTTAGCAAAATTTCAAGATTTTACTTTGATCAGAACCTTGTGAAGTTAAGTGCGTTTGTTTTAGGGTTACAGAATGTCATTTAATTCTTAAATCTCACAATAATCCTTTTCTGACTGAACCATCCCACTTTCCTTTTATTAAGTCTAATTGACCTATGTTTAGACCCTGAGAAATCCCATTGATGAACTGTAATGGTAAAATTACAGTTTTACCCTTTATTTTATGTTTTCTTCCCAGATTAGTGATCCCTTGAATTAGGCCTTTCTCTTGGTTATGTAGGAGCATTTGTTCTCTTTTATAGTTCGAAAAGAGTTAGTTAGGGCTCATGATGAGGTTCACATCATTGAGTGGGTTGTTCAATTGGAATGAAGTAGTCTCTTAGGGTCCTTTATTGATTTGGTCCTTGATTAGCCATCTCTTCTCTCTTTTCTCTCTAGTGGGCTCTCCTAAGGATTCTCTCAAGCTCAGGATCAAACACTAGACTACCCTCAAGAGTGCGTTTACCAAGCATACAATATCTACTAATCACACTTCAAGTTCTTACCAATTGAGTAAGTGCAACCCCCAACTCAACAGATTGGTCGAGAAGGGTCAAGGCGATGTCCCTCCATTCCTACATAAGTGGTAAAAGAGGAAAGTGGCTACTTGAGATCCTGACCAATTCCGTTTTGTGGGGGTTGAGGTTAAATTGGTTGATATAGGTTTCCAAACAAGTTATTCAATGCAGTGCCTCTTAACCACCCTTTTGCTCCTTTAAGGGGTGCCTCCCTCTTTGAATTGTCAAAACATTTGGTCAAAGGATAGTATCACAACCACAAAGTGAAATAGGAGGGTCAACACTGATAAGGAGATTGGTGCGTATAGCCTTAAGGGACCAAGACCTAGTGCGGTGCCTAGTGTGCGTGCTCAGTGCCAGAAGTGTGCATTACACTACAAATCAGTTTATTTTTTAGAAGAATCGCACACAAGTCCCTTTTGATCAGATCAAATGCGAATTTGATTTTAAGGTTGAATCCGATTAGCAGTCCCAATTTCAATTAGGCGACCACAGAATTAGGTCAATTCAATCAATTTGGTGGTCTTGAGATTTAATCCCAATGCAATGCATGACAGAAGCTAGATGCAAAGATAGAAAGGTATACTTGATTGCAGCAATCTTCATGTAGGTAATGGACGTAACACAAAATGAGATCTAACATGCTGCTCAATCACCCCTAAATGCACGCACCTAAGGGTATGCAACTCCTAAACAGGTAGCTCGATATTTTTTATCTTTTCTTTTTAGAGCAAGCAAGAAGAAATTGAACTGCTCACACCACAGAGAAATAGCCCCAGTTGCTAAAGAATGTGGGGATAGACCCCCGTAAATCAGCCTCGATGCTACAAGGGCGAGAAGATTGAAATGAAATAAAATTCGCGATGAAGGAGAATCCCTTGTGAAAGTGGGATTGATGTATTGGATTCATACGTGGAAAGGATTGGATTTTGGAAAACCCGTCATTATAGTTCGATTCACGAGAAAATCTATTTGGTTTTGAAAAATTTATAACCAAAACTCAAAATGTGAGTCTCGGATCGAGCACAGGGAGGAGAATGTTTGGTTTTGAAAACTAAGCTTTTCGCTTCATTTCTTTTTTGTCATTTTTTATCTTTTATAATTTTTTTGTATTTTTAATAGGGCAAGAGATCAGGTTGATGAAATTTTATCTAGCTAATCTACTTGCAAAATATAAAAGAAAGAGAGAGAGAGAAACAGTCATATATTTTGAAATAAATGTTTGTTACAACTAGGAAAGTAGGAAAACTACACTAGGAAGTGGTAAAGATAGATAGAGATGAGAAGAATCCCCCTCGATGGTCGCTTAGAGGACGACTCACTTTGATGTCGCCTAGAGGAAGGTGGTGAGGAGCAGGACGAATGAGGATGGAGCCAGAGGACGGAGGGTGGGGTAGGATGGCGTCGTGGCGAGGATCTTCTTCATGAAAGGAGGTGAGAGGACAGCCGCAGGATGCTCCATGAAGGGGGATGAGAGGCGGGAACAATGTTTGTTTTCTACTCTAGAGGAGCATCTCAGGCTTAGGACAAGCTCTCTTTAGAGCCTTGGAGGTGGTGAGGAGAAGGAAGAGGTGGTTTGGAAGGGAAGGGGTCATGGTGTTTATATAGTGGTGGAATGGAGGTGTTTTGCGTGCATGGGTCTTTAGCGACATTTAAAATGTTGCTAAAGACCCACCGGGGGTGTCGCTATACATTCAAGTGCCTTGGCTAGCATGAGCAGGCACGGATGCAGCTGGCATAGTGCGAGGTGATCGTCAATCGTTGGATCGGGCTTAGATGGATGAGATCATGAGGAGATTATGTGCGATCACGGATTCAAACGTGCACGAATTGCTGGCTACTGTTGGATGAACCATCGCATGGTTGGGGGCACCGGCAGATCGCACTCTCGCGGTCGTTCAAATCAAGTGCCCGCTGATCGAGGAAGCATCTCCACCATTCAATGTTGATCATGTGGCTGAGGAGAGCATGCGGATCGTGCCTCTTGCATGATTTGAATCGTGCTTATCACACGATTATGAAGATCGGACGATGGATAATGCGCTCGGTTGACTTAAATGTGCATTCCAGATGGCGCATGTCTGCCTGGGTGTGCATCTACGTGTCTTCGAGCAGCATTTCCTTGCGCATGTGTAACGCTGACCGCTCGATCAAGATTGAGTGGTCCAATTCCTCGGGTGCTAAAGAGGTCGCAGTGAATCGTCGCTCAATCTCACGTCCCCACTTTGGGAAACGGGTGCGCTGCCACTGTGACAAGGGTGCCTGATTGTCATGTGGAGGGATAGGTGCAGCTGTGGCTCGACCGTTGGATGAGGATCCAACAGATGTGATCAGATCTTCCTTGAGGTGCTTTTGGAGGAGGCCGAGTGATGTTTGGGCGATTCTCAGTCGTTGGATTGAGATCCAATGGTATAATTCTCTCCTTGAGGCGAGGCTGGGGGCTGCGACTCATGTAGGTTGGCTTGGATGGCACCACGTGGCGCCATCTAGGCCGTCCATCTCCTTCTTATTGTAGAGGATGCTACGGAGCTCTGATCGAGGTGATTTTTGCACTGACGGATTGCGATCGTTGCTCCATATCGATCCGTACGGTCGGATTCTTCATTCGAAGCCCATAAAGATGTCGCACTACCTCCTGGCCATATAAAATGTTGGAATTAATATACAGAATATACAAACTATCCTAAATGCAATGCAATGAATGCTATGGAATATTTATACTATGATATGCAATGTTAGGCTTAGGAACTATCATAAATAAGCATTTTATCATGAATTCATGTGTGTTTATCATACCCCTGTGCTTACTTTTTGCTAGTCCTTAGCAAAATTAACCTAAATGCTATGTATAAAAGTAGAATTAGGATTTGATCACTTAGGCATGATTGTTGGTTGCTTTAGAAACTTTCAACCCAAGACCTAGTTACAAAAACTCGACGGTGACCAGGTGTCTACCAGATTGCAGACCGTCCAAGTCCTCGCCTTATTTGAAAATAGAAGATACATTTTTTTTGCTTTTTCTTCTTTTCTAATTTTTTTTTGGACTTTTTGAGTTTGAGAGTTTCGAGATAACTTTTACCCAACCCACCCAAGACTCGAAAAGGACTCTAAGTGCTAAGCATCTTGTGAAAGAATGAAAGACTCACTAGGTGGCCATTAAAACGAACTTCAGGTTTTTTCGTCCCTAGGTGACCATAAGAGTTTCTACTTAAAGGTTTATCTTTCTGCACTGTAGCTTTCTCCCTACGTGTAAAATTTTTTTATAGGGTCAACACAAGGGCGAATTCAGTGTATATCTCTCTAGTTTATTCTACTTCCCCACTTCTTTCCTAAGTGTTTTGGGAATTATTTGTGTATTTTTGTGAGCTGGGCTCTGGACAATCGATTGATGAGCTATTACCACCAACCACTTGCAAGCCATACTCGTGCAGTGAAGTGTGGCTTTATTTTATTTTTATTTTTTTTGTTTTCTCCTTTTTCTATTTTTCTTTTTCTTTTTCTTCTTTTTTTTGGGTACTCTTTTTTTTTTCCTAAGTAGGTGGCTTCCCTAATTTAAGATTTACCTAAAGGTAGTATGAAGAGAATGGTCGTGTGGCTAGGCTCTGGACAACCGGTCGATGAGCTGTTACCACCAACAATTTGCCAGCCATACCACCCTAGACAATTCATTAGCTACCCAATTTCCGTAAAAATCATCGGAAAGTGAGTCCGTGCGAATAGTGTATAGATGCTTAGACTTAAAATCCCCTCAAATAAGAGGGCGGGCTGATATGTTGTGTACTTATCATCCCAATTTATTTACCAAATTAAAATGAAATTGACTTGGCAAGGACTCGAGACTAAGTCCACATTCCAGTGGACACCCTAGCTAATTAAGCCCGAAGAGATGAAGAGTCTAAGTACTCAGGTTCCAAAGTATCAATTCCTAAAGTTTGCAACTCCTAATGCCTAAGTTCTTTTCTCCTAATTCTATTTTTTTAAAAATAAAATAACAAGAAATTACTGTTATGGCTGACAAAATGATTATTTCATAAAATATCCGCTCCCCCATGCTTAGCTAATGCAATGTCCTCATTGTTAAAATGAAAGCATGTAGGAGAGTAGAATTGGAAGAATAGCACTTGATTTTAATGAGATTCTGGTTAGCTCGAAACAACCTCTACATGCGCTTAGTTTAGTGCCTTCAGCTAGGTGATGTCCTCAATAAAAATAATAACATTGAGGCTACAATAACATAGTTTCCAGGCCCCTAGATATGGGTCCCAAAGAGTGAAAATGGGCTTGCCAAAGAGATGATCAATGAAAGTGGCAAGCTGGTGGTGCAGGGAGAGCCCAAATGGTCTCCAATAGGAGTTTTGTTGATGCAGTATAGAGGAAGTGTGGGCGGATATAGAAATTGTGCAATGGTTGGGTGAACAAGGATGATGAGGGTTTTGTGATGTGTTGGGGGTTTGTGGGTACCCTAGAATACCTAAAGTTTCAAGAGTTTCTCCCTAAAATTCACTTTCATCCTCACAATTAGGGTGCTTAATCCAACCATCTTGATCCTCATGATTCCCACCCAAAAGTTGAACCTCAAACTCTAAAAATTCTGGATGAGGACATTGTTGGGTTTTAAGTTGATCATGTGAATCATCCAATAAATTTTCAATTTCATGAGTATCTTCCTCATCTCGGGTTGCCATAGTTTGTTGTATGTCTTCATTGTCCTTAAATATTCCTGCAACCGTGTGGTTTTCTTCTTGAGTTTGGGTTGAGTTAGGCATTAAAAGGTTGTCCAAGGTATGTATGGCCATTACTTCCTCTATTCTACCAAGCTCTTGATGACTCTATAATTACAAGTGTTAATAACATCAATTAGAGTCAATTTCGAGGGTACTTGTGCAATATGTCAGATTATAATGGGCTTGGGAGAATTGCATGCATATTACATGATCTTTACATTTTAATCACTTAGAATTAATGTTTAAGGACCATGTGCACAAGTCCATTTTGAAATAGGTCTCATATGAGCGATCGGACCGTACGGATGGATCCAGATCGACGAACGGAGTCCAACGGACTCGAAATCACTTCGATTTGACCTCCGTAGCTCCCACAACAACCTCGAGAAAGCTCAATGGCCAAGGGGCAATGCGACAACCTTACGGGCCTCAGATGAAAAATCCAACTATACAGATGGATCTGAAGCAACAATCGCAATCCAACAATGTAGGAATCATCTTGATCTAATCACCGTGGCACCCTTTACAATAGAAAGAAGATGGACAGCCCAGATGGCACCACATGGAGCCATCAAGGCCGCCCCTCACGCTCCCAGCAGCCATGGCCTCTTTCCTCATGCTCCATCTCAGCCATTCATCCTTCATTCAATGGCTAGAGAGGCGTGTGCAAGGAATGCTCTCCACAACATCTCTTGGCCATGGCACATTGATCGTGACGACGCCTTTCAAAGAGAGGGTGCAGGTTCGAAACCCATTGCCCCCTCAATTGGGTGCTTGAGGCACGACGCAGTAGGAGCAGCGGCAACGCAAGTAAGCCCAAGTAACTGGGGCAGCAGCGCACGTGAGCGTACAGAGACTAGCGCAGCACTAGTGCTTGCATGCGTGATGTAGACACATTAATTTTGGTTAAAATGCCTATTCATGCATGTTCCTAGGCTTAGATTTGCATTCCACATTATAAATATTGCATAGCATGCATCATCCTGCATTTAGAGTAGTGTATATTTTAGGTTAATTGCATCCTTTTTATGGCCAGGAGGGAAGGAGATTTATTTTAGGTCCTCGAATGGAGGATCCGACTGTACAGATCTGATTAAGACGACGATCGGAGTCTAATGCCTACAAAAATGTCTAGATCGGAATCCTGTAGCATCATATGAGGCCCGAGGAATATCAATGACCAGGGGGCAATGCAACATCCATACGGGTTTCTGATGAAAAATCCGATCTTACAGATGGATCTGAAGCGACGATCGTAGTTTGGCAATGTGGGAATCATCTCGATCTGAGCACCGTGGCACCCTTTGCAATAGACAGAAGATGGATGGCCCGGATGGTGCCACGTGGCGCCATCCAGGCTGCCTAACACCGACCAGTAGCAACTGGAAGGTGTCCCCTCATCATCTTCATCATCAATTCTTAGCCATTGGATCTTGATCCAACGGCTGAGAGCTCTTCTCCACCACACGCCTTACGACATCCGCGCGACCATCTGGACGACTTGGCGTAATGGTGGAAGCGTGGGCTTTCAACGGAGGGGCATGGCTGCACTTACAAGCGCTCACAATGCAGCGCCAACACGTGACGTGCGCCCGACAAGGAGTGCGCAATGTGCGCGCCAATGGGGCGTAAGTGGTGGGGGCGTGATCTTCAGCGACAGTTGGGCGAGCCTTTAGTGATGCTTTTAGCTGTCACTAATGGCTTGCACTGTGCGTGCCTTAGTAAAGGAATTGAGGATTGGCGTGGGATCTTCAGCGACGTTTGTGGCAGATCTTCAGCGATGATTACAACCGTCACTTATTACCCATGGATGATTTTTGTCTCTCCTCTTCCACTATAAAAGGACCTACCCTCCCTCCATTCCAAGGCATCTCTTTCTTTCTTCCTCTCACCACCTCTAAGGCTCTAGAGAGAGCTTGTCCCAAGCTTGGGATGCGCCTCTAGAGTAGAAAACCAAATAGTTTTCTCTCCCCTCATCCCCATTCGTGGAGCATCCCGTGGCCGTCTTCTCACCTCCCTTCGGGAAGAAGATCCTCACCGCGACACCATCCTGCCCCATCCTCCGTCCTCTGCCTCCGTCCCTATTCATCTTGCTCCTTACCACCTTCCTCCAGGCAATATCAGAGCGAGTCGTCCTCCAAGCAACCGTCAAGGGGGATTCTCTCACCTCTTTCTATCTTTTTCGCTTTTGTAGTGTAGTTTTTCCACTTTCGTAGTTGTAGCAAATGTTTGATTCAGAAATATATGTGATTCTCTCTCTCTCTCTCTCTCTTATATTTTGCAAGTAGATTAGTTAGATAGCAATTGTCGATCTGATCTCTTACTTTCTAAAAAATTTCAAAACAATTATAAAAGATAAAAATGACAAAAAAAGAAATAAAGTGAAACACGGACTTCATAAAACCAAATGATCCCCTCCCCGTGTTCAACCCAGGACTCACATTTCGAGTTTCGATTATAAATTTTATCTAATCGATGGATTTTCTCCTGGATTGAACTACGACGACGGGTTTTCCAACGTCTGAACCTTTCCATGTGTGAATCCGCCCTCATCATTTTAGCATCGTTGCCGGGAAGGCAATGCTCTTTGGTTTTTTCTCGCGTTTTCTCACATTACTTACATATTTTTCTAACCTATCTTTCTTCTTTGATTTATTGTCTTGCAGGAACCCGATCAAGGAGCCTAAGGCAATTGATTGGAGTAAAGTGCAGGTAGAGACATTTGTAAGTTATCCCACCCACTAAATTTCCATTCATAACCCAATAACTCAAATTCAAATCAACTTAGGTGCTTGCATAAACCCTAGGATGTATTTGATTGTTTGATTGTCACTTCGCCTCACCTCACCCACCCACATATATTAACAAATAATAATAAAAAAATACTCTTCTATTGTGGGATTTTCTGAAAGAGACACACATTAACATCCGCAACTCTCGACTTAAAGCGCACCACTTCACATCAATTCTACCAGTTAATCGGATTCTGAACTGTGGATCGAGTACACCCTAACTCAACACACCAATAAGTGAGTAGAAATCTGAATTGGTCAAACATTTTTGTGTGCCTTAAATAAGTGGTGCGACAGGCCAATTGATTGAATTGTTTGAGCCGCACCACTTAAGATAAAAGTGATTCATCAGTAGCTTGCCACTTAGGGTTGATTTTTTGGGCTAAACCAGGCACTCCGCATTTTTTTTTCTAATTTCTAAAGGAATACATCATCAGCAGTGCTTGTAAAACATGGAGTGTTCTACTGAACCTTGATTTAACCAACCTAAGGATTAAATGCTAAAGGCTACTAAACAAGGTTAAACCCTAAAAGACACATCATCAAATAACCTTGTTTGCAAACCTTGGTTGTGCACGCACACACATTTGAATTGATCATTAAGGGCACAACCCATCTAAAGGGCCCATCACATTCCAAGAGCACAATCATCCTAAGCTTAATTAAAACTGAGTAGACGTTGGCCTTAAGGATTGATTCTCTCTTTGGGGCTCAGACTGAGATTTTTTTTGATTAATCTGCTTCTGCTAGTCCATCTGATGTTTAGTTAGGGGAGTAGCGTCAGACGACCGCAGCTGGGGGGTACACTAGGAAATGAAGGTGCAAGCCAAAGGAAGAACATTCTTTCCAGCCCCTCCTTCTAACTAGTTGGATTGACCAGATAAAAGTAGACAAAATCATTTATAATCTCAAGATGGGTCCTGGGAGTTTGTAGGTCTTTAGGCTAACCCACCTAAGAGCAGGGTTGATTGCTTGTATTGCAGGGCTCCTTTCTCTCTTCTGATTTCCATCCTATTCTACCATGTATCCTTGCACATCTTACACGCATTTCCCATCCTACCCTCCTACCAACACTTATCCCCAAGATGATTACTATCTCGACTTGAATTATGACTACCCATCCACTAGCCGAGATAACTTTGATTGGGGATATGAATCCGGACCTCAGTGTCCAAGGTCTAACTCCAGACAACAAGACTATGATTACTATCCTTCCCAGATCTACAATGATTATAGATCTCCGCCCTTTGATGATCAACCTAACCAGATTTACAACCATGAAGGATATGCTGATTATAACACTTACCCTCCCCGGTATTCTACTAAATATAGGTCTCCATCATTCTTTGAATAACCCAAGATGACCTACTATTAGGGAGGAACTTGAGAACCTCAATATATTGACTCCCATAGAATGAACCCTAACCCACCCAACCCTGAACCGAACCATTCGGTTCAGGAGAACCAGGTCCAAGATAGGGTGTTGGCTAACTTGAAAAACACCATCCAATCTTTTGAAGCTCAACCAATACCATGTACTGATGCATTGGATCCTATGATTAAAATGATTGATGAGCTAAATACTTCTTTATTGGATTTGCTGCAACATGTTAGGGATAGGGGTCTGGGTGAGTTTCTACTTGGGAAATTATCGATGTTGAGGATGAAATTTGTGGTTGTCCTAGTCAAATCTTGGGATGATTCTCAAGATGAACCCCCTTTAGGAGAGCCATTGTCTGAACTCGCTCAGGCGCTTGTCGGGGGGGATACATGTTCTGAGACCGGAGATGATCAGGATGGTCTGGAGCAACCAATTAAGGATGAATCGATTAATTCACTTGAGATCCCCGAGCTAGGGAGCGTAGAAAAATATGTCTCTATGGATCAGGAAATGACATGCGATTTTGACCCATATATAAATGAGGATCATGAATTCTTTGACTCTGAGGGTGAAGAATCTTTTGGTGAAGTCTCACTTGAACATAAGAAAGAGGATTGTAGTGAGACAATCGGGCTCAAGGAGCATGACGAACTATTTGATAGCCCGATCATTGAAGATTATGAGCATGTTAGGGCTAACTTGGACGATTCGAATCTTGATGATTCAATCAGTAGCCCCATTTCTCAAGCACACCCTAAGAAGCTGAATTATGATATTCTTGAGGTCACTAGACCTAAGTTAATCTTGATTGAGCCACAATTATTGGACTTGAGTATTTAAATGGGATGTACAATGATCTGGAGGTCCCAGAAACCTTGATTTTGGAGGATAGGAAGTGGAAAATAAAAGTCTGGGAAGCTACTTCTGAAGGAACTATGAGTTTGGATTTAAGGGTTCCTGTTGACTTGAAACCACCTACTTTCTACTAGGACCCTTATGATATCCTTCACGTGCAACCCAAGCTCAAAATAACTGATTATCTTTCTAAGCTGAACTTTAAGAGGACATCCGAATCTATTGAACCATCTTTACCCATTGTCCGACACTTTGGTCTTGGGTTGCACACCACAAAATTGAAGGCCCGGCCCCACAAACACAATAATCATAGGTTCTGGGTGATTTTCATCTAGAACCTTAGAACCACTCGACCCTAGGGCGTGGGTTTTCACCATAACTTGGTCATGAAATTCAGGTCATATTTTGTTTACTCTGCCCTTTTCATGTCTTTATTTTTACAATGAGGACATTTCATCATTTAGGCATCGGGGTGTGGATATTTAATCTTGAAAGTATTTCGTTAGCTCTGTAGAATTTCTTTTATTTATTTATTTTTTTTAAAATTGAAAATTCAAAAAGACAAAAAAAATAGAATTAGGAGAAGAGAATTTAAGCTTTTGGAAGTTATTAACTTTAGGAAATGATACGATAAGACCTGAATACTTAAACTCTTTAAGTCTTTGGGCTTAATTAGCTCGGGTGTCCACTCGAATGTTGACTTAGTCTTGAGTCCGCGCCAAGTAATTCTATTTTAAATTGGTCAATAAATTGGGGTGATAAGTATACGACTTATCAACCCACCCTCTGATATACGGGGACTTTAAGCCTTAGCATCTACACATTGTTTGCACTGACTCACTTTTCAGTGGTTTCTTCAGAAATTGGGTAGCTAATGAACTGTCTAGGGTGGTATGGCTGGCAAGTTGTTGTTGGTAACAACTCATTGGTCGGTTGTCTAGAGACCAGCCACATGGCCATTCTCTTCCTGATGCCTTTAGGTAAATCTTAGATTAGGGAAGCCACCTACTTAGAAAAAATAAAAGTGAAAAAAAAGAAATACTTAGAATAAAAAGAAAAAAATAGAAAAAGGAGAAAAAAAATCACACTTCACCACACAAGTATGGCTGGCAAGTTACCATGGGTAACAGTTCATTGGCCGGTTGTCCAGAGCCTAGCTATGTGCGTGCTAGCAAAGGATTTGAGGGATGGTGTGGGATCGTCAGCGACGTTTATGGTGGATCTTCAGTGATGATTACAACCGTCACTAATTACCCATGGACGATTTTTGTCTCTCCTCCACTATAAAAAGACCTACCCCCTCCATTCCAAGGCATCTCTTCCTTTCTTCCTCTCACCACCTCTAAGGCTTTGGAGAGAGCTTGTCCCAAGCCTGGGATGCTCCTCTAGAGTAGGACAACAAATAGTTTTCCCACCCCTCATCCCCATTCGTGGAGCATCCCGTGGTCGTCTTGTCACCTCCTTTCGGGAAGAAGATCCTCGTCGCGATGTCATCCTGCCCCATCCTCCGTCCTCCGGCTCCATCCCCGTTCCTTCCACTCCTTACCACCTACTTCCAGGCGACGTCAGAGTGAGTCATCCTCAAGCGACCATCGAGGGGGATTCTCTCATCTCTTTCTATCTTTTTCGCTTTTGTAGTGTAGATTTTCCACTTTCGTAGTTGTAGCAAACGTTTGATTTTGAAATATATGTGATTCTCTCTCTCTCACTTATATTTTACAAGTAGATTAGTTAGACAAGCAATTGTCGATCTGATCTCTTGCTTTCTAAAAATTTCCAAAAAAATTATAAAAGATAAAAACGACAAAAAAAGAAATAAAGTGAAACGTGGATTCCATAAAACCAAACGCTCGCCTCCCCATGTTCGACCTGGGACTCACATTTCGAGTTTCGATTATAAATTTTATCTGATCGACGGATTTTCTCGCGAGTTGAACTACAACGACGGGTTTTCCAAAATCCGAACCTTTCCGCATGCGAATCTGCAGTCATCAGCGCGGCATGGTGCGTGTGACACAGGTGTGTGAGGCACGTGCTAGCGGAGTGAGTGGGTGGGGCTACGGCGACGCTTGTAGCTGGTCTTCAGCGACGTCTTTGAATGTCGCTGTTGACCTGAGGACAAATTTGAGCCGTCTCCTCAACTATAAAATGAGACTTATCCCTCCCATTTGCATCCATGTTCTACCTAAGAAACTCCACCACTCCTTAGAGCTGCAAGCAAGGTTGTGAAAATGCCAAGCCGCCGACGGAAGCCCCTTCGTTGCCGTAGCTGCCTCGCATCTCCACTTAGCTAGTTTTTGGTTTATTATTTGTGTTTCTTATGCTTTCATCTGCCATTGTAGTTGTAGAATTGAATCATTTACGCAATATATTCTCTATTCTATTATCATATTTGTCTCTTTCGTAGTTAGATATTCTCGCATCATCAAAATGGTTTTCTAACCCTATCTCTCTTCTCTCTTTCTCTCTCTCTCTCTTTCCCTTTCATTCTCATTCTATCTGGTTTGCAAGCAAAACAAATGACGAATTTTTGTGACACAAAGTGAGTATTTGATCTGATTTCATGCCTCCTTATGTTCGACACTTTTACTCACGTCCATTTATTCTTATTTAAAATTGATGTCGTAAAATGCACTACAATGAACGATTTAACATAAACGCATCGAGCGAATGTCAGTTTTTGACGCTGTTGCCAGGGAGGCAACGACTCTCTCATTTGCTTTCATTTTCTTGGTCGTTATTTATACTCGTATTATCTAACTTGCTCTTCTCTCTCTTCTTGTGGTTGCAGGAACCTCGTGCATCGACAATGGGAGGAGAATGAGTCGGGTTGGATCAAGGGATGAGTAAGAAGAAGACTGCTATCGACCTGAAGGTTTGATCTTGTCTTCCCATTATCCAAAGGTAACTTCTCATATTTAGACTAATAAAAATGGTGGTGTGTTAGAAAAAAACCCCTCTCATTTGTTTGTCGAAGAAAAACACCGCCATTAAGTCCCCAACCCTTTAATTTCACAATATGATTTTCTAGATTTGGGTTGAGGACATGATTTTAGGACCCTAAACACATCTAAAAATTTTGAAAAAAATCTCAGAGGTGACCCTATTAGTAGGTGAACTCCCCTTTAAATTTTAGAGCCAAACTCCTTGTGGTTTGGCCGTGAGAAATTGACTACTGAAAGTGCGCAAGGTTGTCTTGAGTTCTGGAGATCTGTAGGTTGTTCTTACTACTGTGAACTCCAAACAGCTCGAATTTATGAGATATTTATATTTCTAGAAAGATATTAAAATTATCTACACTTCATATGAAGAACACTTTTGCATCTGAAATTGATTAGTGTGTGTTCTGATCAAGATATTAAACTTGCGCACTAATCTAGAGGATTTGGACAGATTGACCCCCTCTTGGAAAAATGTAAATTTGGGTGGTCTTGTCCTTAAAAAATTTTGAAATTAATTTTGTTGAAAAGCTCATTCAATTTTGATTAGGATAGAGTCATTGCTTATTTTTATTGGACCCTTCTTGACAAAATCTTAAAAAAGATTCATTGAATAGAAGCTGCACACCCTAGGAGTTTCCACACAAGGGAATTTTTTATTTTATAGCCACACAATGGGCCTTAAAGACAATCAATCTTCACCAACCTTGTGACTATACATTTGTGCCTTGTTTGAATGCATAAACAAGTGGAATTTTAAAATCTATTAAAGCAAGGTTCGAATTTAAAAAAAAAAACCCACACATCTAAATCATGCTTGCTAAAAGAACACTTGTTTTGGCATTGGGTCCTTGCACCCAATTGTGCATGGACATGACTCAGATAAGACCAATCTAAATCCTAGAAGTGTGATTTGGTTTGTAAGTGCTTGGCCTTAATTTCCATTGTGGAATTTGGTGTCTAGGCTGTAGGGAAGTGTCAAACGACTGTGGTTGTAGGGTACAAGGGAACCGACGGTGCAAGCCAAAGGAAGAACCTTCCCTTCAATCCCCCCGTAATCAACCTGGCTGGATTAACTTTAGGAAAAGAGGTTTAAGTGCTTGCAGATTTGACCATTCTCCTAAGGACTTCTAGGTCACCTAGGTCTACATTGTAAGGCCTAGATTTGTTTGCTTGATTGTGCACATAATTATCTCATTTGTTCTTTCCCGATCCATCCATGGATGTCAATGCCTATCCATCATTTCCAAACTATCCCCAACATGATTTGTATGCTAACCCAAGTGGGTTGTATCCACAGTTTACTTGGGACAACCATTCACCTAGTTGGGGATACAATCCAGGATTTGATTATCTAGGAGACCCATCTTATCTCAACTATCACAATTTCACTCAACCCGCACCAACTTCCTGTTGGGATACATACAACCTAACCACCCAAGGTTACGATCCAAACTTTGGGGATCCTTATTGATGAGTGGCTACTCATCACGGCTAAAAAGCTGAAGTTGATCTAGACACTAAGTAAAACAATATCAAATTAACAGATAAAAAGGGTTAAGTGTGGGAATTAAAGAAAAAGACCTAAAACCTTTACTCTATGTTAAAACTTCATAATTAGGTTACAAAATGAGATATTCTGAAAGCAAAGCACAAATGATGATCCATGCGTCAATTGAACACATAAATAAGTTTGAAAGGCCAAATCAAAAGTATAATTAATGTCTTAAATGTTCAATTAAGCACATATAAAAATTTGAAGGCAATTGGACATCATTTAGGTTATGAAATAGGTAGTTTACACTTAGGTCCTTCATGCATTACACTCTTGCCCTTAAAAACTCCCCTTTGGACCTACTTGTAAGTCACAGGGACCCTTTTGAAAGGCTGCAGGGCCCTTCCGGTTGTAGTTCTTTTCACTTATGGGCCTGCACGCAATTCTTCTACCCCTTCGTTCAAGGGTTTGTCTGCAATTTTCCCTTATTTCAGAGAGAGGCCTGCTACTCTTCACACGCACTGTAGCGCGCGAAGAACACGACCAACTCAGCCGTCCGTCGCTCTTCATGATCTTGATCTGTGGTTAGATTTGAATGGAAGCTTCGTGCAAATCGACGTGTGCAATCACCCCTCTCCCCAGATCTCATCTGATGGTCAGATTTTGTGCTTAACTCGCCGCGTGCTCCACTCCTCTAATCCTCGCCGCCGGTTGCATCTTGATTATCCTCACCTGCGCGGTGACCTCAGCCACTGTGCGTGCTACTTAAGCACCTCAGTGGTGTCGTGCGCAAGGGATCGCTCCCTCCTACACCTCTTAGCAATCATTCGTCCACTCCAGTTCCTCATCCCCATCCAGTCTCTAATTCCACAGCCACCGGCTAAGGACTTCGTAGCACCTGAGGACGACCCTGGAGCCTCATTAGCAGACTCTTCCCTCCGCTGGAGTCATCTTCCTCCTTTCTTCCTCCTTAGCCACCGGCTAAGGACCCATAGGTCCCATTCTTCCTGTTAGAATAGGTTTATAATTCTTCATATTAGTTTTAGTTGTAGTTAAGTAGTTTAGAGTAGAATTAATATAATTGTTAATGTTTAATTTCGCTGTAGGATAAAGTAGCTGTAGTAGTAGAATTAGGCTTAAATTTCCCCCCACCTCCTCTGATCATTCCAGATCAAAGGGGAAGATTTCATATATCCATGTTTTCAAATTATCTCCCTCTCCATATTTTCATGTCAAGTTCTGATTTTCCATGACATGTTTTTCATCTTCCACCCATACACTCTGACCCAATTTCAGATCTGATTGGTTTTCAACCTCAGATCTGAAATTGGCGTCAACAAGCACTTAAGGGGCTTCCCACTCACCTCACTCTTGGTCACAAAAGCCCCTGATTTTGGGTTGAAATTTTCAGTTTGTCAGATTTCTCCTCAATTTGGATTTTAAGGATTTTTCTTTTTGGTTTTACTGCCTGATCTGACGAATTGAATGAAGTTGATTTGAATTCCCTGTTGGCAAGGAATCTGAGAGGATTTCTGGTGACAGAAGTCATCTCAGAAGTGCTATACATAAATCTGATTTGATAATTTCTTGAATGCATTGAATGCAAGTCAGATCTAAGAATAATTACTGTAGTATTTTGAAGTCTGATCTCGCATTCATAAGTGTTTTTTGAAAGGCTGTTTGGTGATTTCCTAACCTAAGGAGTTCTCAATACTCCTTAAGGTTTCATGAAACTAGGATTTGAACTAAGGGCTTTAATTGATTGAATTGATTCTTCCTTCATGCTGTCTATAGCATTAGGAAGAGTTAAGTCAGTGATATTCGTGGATTTCATCTGAAATGAAGTTTTTGATGAGGGCTTTTGGCATTTGAATTGGGGTATTCAGTGATTTAGTGAGAAATTAAACCCTTGTTAGATTTGGGATTGACAGAGATTTTCTTTTCAGTTTGGATTTTTTTTGACTCTGATCCCAGTAAACAAAGCAAAGTGTTGCATCTTGCAACTACATGTTTTTCTCTCCAAACTCACATTTCATCTCAAATGGACTAACTGCAGCAGTAGTTAGATCATTTGGACAGTGACTTGAGCTGCTGCAGAGTCTGGAAGGCCTTGTGCTGCTACTATCTAGTTATTATAAGTTGTAACAGATAGATTCTAGTGTTAAAACCCTGTAGACTCTAATTTGATCATAGTTGATAGTAGATTGTGTTTCATCTTATGTGTAAACAAATTTTCTTGTTTCAATACTTGAGCTCTAATTTCAGTGCATACATGTCTATTCTTTCTCAATTCTGTCAGCTAGTCTAGTAAAAAAATAACCATCCAAACAAGAGTTAAAAGAGAAAACTTAACTGAGGACTCTCTCCTCAGTTAACTCTTCCCTTCTTCTCTCCTACTTCTGTCAAACCTGTAACAGGAGTAGAAAAATTTAAAAAGAAACACCCAAATGGACCAGAAATAAAAATATTTATATATCTATATATAAACATATATATATTACTTTGTATATTAAGTATACTTATATAGACATAAGCTATATATTAGGCTACATATGTAAATAGATAGTGTAAATATACATATATATATATTGTATACTTAACTATGTAAATATAATGAGTACTGTAATTTAGGTTTTAGATCTAGTTTAGACAATAAATATAATAATTATATAATTATACATAAATTGAACTAATTTATATGTATTATCAAACTAAATAGATCAGTAAGTAGTATAATTAAGAGAGTTAAACCATAAAACTGTATATATATATATGTATATGTAGATTATAAGTAAATAAAATCTTTTATCTTAATTTAATCCTTTATAGATAATAAATAATGAATTTACTAAGTTTATAGCTAAGTTGTTAAATTAAATTAGTTAAATTAGTAATTTAGAATTATAATTAAGTTAAATTGAATCTGTATACTAAGACTAAAATACTTTAAGTAATTTAAGCTAATTTAAGTATATTTATACCTGATTATATTAATTTTAACTAAATTTATAAGTAGAACAATTAAAACTACTATTTAAATGTAAATAACACATACATTAATTCCGAAAAATATAATAAAAATGTGTATAAAATACTTATGTATGTATTTTAACTCTGTATGTGGTCAATTAGACCATCGAGTAACTAATTTATAAGTAATTAACCAAGGAAACACCAAAATTAGTGTATAAAAATAGTCCACTTTAGTGAATTTATTTATATAGTAAATCTAATTAAAATTTCAAATTAATTGAGCAATTATATAGTATTATGTAAATAATTTATTTTCCATAATTTATTTTTATTTTTAAAAATTATGGCCCTCGAATTGAGGGCCAAATTCTCTTCCAGCCCACAACTGCACGTGGTTCTCAACGCAGATGTGGCGCTCGAATAGCGCCACATCGTGCGCTGCAAACCACACGCAGCGATTTATATGGAATTTGTGTTTATGACAGTGCAGTCGTCACGGGCGCTGGGCGCCTGAAACAACCACACTATCATACGTACACTGAGCATACATTGAGCCTATACTGAGCATTCTGTGTGGGGCCGGGGGCCCGGAGAGTGGCGTGTGTGTGTGGGGCTGAGAAGGCCCTGTGCTGAGTTATGAAAGACGTAATTAAGCGGCATAATGAGAATTAGGGCGCGCTTAGTAGAGGTTTGGTCCCACCCACTGGGTGCTGTGTATCCCTCGAAAGGTGCACCCACAAATTAAACACATTTTTAATTACTTAAAGAGAGTTAATGACGATTGTTAACCGCCTCTCAGCCACGGTGTTAAACTCACTAAGGTTGAATGAAAACACAGAAGAAGAAGAACATCTAATGAAGATTTGTGTGAAGGAGAAGAGAGAGAGATGTTGTACATACGTAAATAAAAATACATATAAAAATATATATATGTATACGTAGTATAGCCAATTACTTTTCTAAATAAACCCATATATTTACTAACAGAATAATACGTCACCAAAATCGTCGCTACAGAACCCAGTTTCCCTCCTTAGGTTTGTATATAGTGTTTTCTGGGATCTAGCACCGCTTACGTCTGTCACTATAACTGTTGTATGTGTTACTGTAGGTATCAGACTAGTAAGTTAAGTTAATATACTATGTAATCTTAGTCTATTGTGTACTTTCATGTAAGTATTAATGTTATAACTTGTAAAGACATAGTTTAAAGTTTAGTGATAAATTGTTTGGTGCTTGTTTGTAGTAGTTTTTGCAAGCATTACAATTAATTCTTAGTAAGTAGGCAAACCATGTCCACATTCATTCATTCTTTAATAAGATGTAAAGCTTCTTTTTGGAATTAGAGGATAATTTTGAGATCGAAGAGCGATGTAATTCAATATTTGCCTCCCAGTGAATGACCTGGAATAAAACCAGTAAAAATTAGATAAGTAAATGATAATGGTTGTAATGATTGATATTCCATACAACTCACCACAATGACACTCATGGTGTTTCAAATCACAACATACTACAACACATCATTATCTCAACAACCAACACCATTACACATTATCCACATCATTACACATCAGTCATTGCAAACCATTGCATTATTTTTGGCGCCGTTGCCGGGGAGGCAACGCTCTTTACGCCAAAATTACCCTTTAATTCTTTTGTATATAGAAATTCTTCATTTCATTCAAATTCATTGCTTTTAATTGCTTTCTTCCGTTGATTTATTTGCTAATGTGTTTACATTCTTTTATTCTTTTACTAATCATTTGTTATTTTTCCATAGCCCTTGAGGAGGAGGAGAAGCAGTATCATCATCCAGGTAGAGGTCGTCTTCCTGGTGGAGTCGCTACGTTCCTGACCGGACATCCAGGCAGAGTTTGCCCTCGGAGTAGTTGTAGGATTAGTAATAATAGTAGTATAGTCTAGATAGATTTAGGTATATTAACTAGGATGAATTGTTAGTCATAAGTTGTGAGAGCCTGTTCTCAAACATTCATTGTAATAATTGTGGACTGTCTGGACTTTTATTTTCTACTTCTCCCTCATCGAAACGGTTTTTTTTCCATTGTGATTTTCCGAGTCGATTTCTTTCCTTGTTTTTGCTTATTGCATAAAAAAATCAAAAATCAAAAATCAAAAGATCTCATACTTATCTAGTAGCAGCATAACCTTAGGCATCCATCTTAGGTTGCATATTTTTCTGCTAGATTTTAATTCAAGTCAAATCTGCATATAGAAGATTGCTGGAGTCAGGTACGCATTCCTTACCTTACTCTAACTCCTGTCATCATTGCATTTGACTTAAAATTAAGAAGACCATCTCTTGTACTGAATTGAGTAAAAAGTGAGACAAGTAGCATAGAAATCATATCATAATCACTTGAATTAAGTCAAAAAGAAGATATTAACTTTGGGTGAAACCTTGATTGAGATTTTCATCGCCTTGTGTTGATTGTTATCATGCACACAGCACGATCACGTAAGGCCACAACACACGGGTTTCTACCTCATCTCTTTTTGCAACCACAGGATCTGGATTCGCACGCTAAGTCTTATCCAGATTCCCTATGGATTTTAGAGGTCTGCACATCGCTAGGTTTATCTTAAGACACGTACAATTGTTTGAAACAATTGCTTGTGTACAACATAATTTTGCGTAGCAGCCTCTAGGAAAAAAATTTTTCGATTTATCTCGCTTGATTGGTCTTCTGAATGAATTGAGATTTAATTGGGATTTTTTCACTTTTTGTGAACTTGGTTAAAATTTTTTCCATTGAGTTGGAACGAGTTGTAGTAAACGTGTTTTCAAAAAACAAACTCAATGGAAGGTAGGAGATCCCAAAACCCAGAACTTGTACTCCCCTTAGATACTAGTACCCAAGCTACTGCATCTTTCTCTTTGCCCTCCACTTCTAATCCTTTACCTCCTGAGTCTCAAAATCCTATTCACAATCCCATTCACCAAGAGGATGATCTTGAGTAGTCACAATTCGAGGATTTTGAAGAACTTCCTCCAGACTTAGTTGCACATCCTCCACCACAGCAACCACCTATCCCTAGGTTCCAACCTCCACCTTATCCTAATTTTCCTAATCCGCTCCCAGAGAGAGGACCTATGCCTCATCTTCAGCACCTTTTCGATACACAACTACAAATGAATACCCTAACCCAACAGGTGCAACAGTTTGCTCAAGTTGTTAATCTTTTAGCTAACCCCCAACCACAACCACTTCAACCTAGAAATCCTCAGGCACCACCCCAACTCCATAGACCTCAACTACGAGATTATTATAATCCCGCAGTTGCCCAACCAATGCCTGTGGTATGTTATCCCAATGGGGGTCGTGCTGCTGAACTGAAGCCAAACATTATAGCACTCATTCCTCACTTCCATGGACCTGCTTCTGAGGACCCTTTTCATCATTTAGAGGAGATGAAGAATCTTGCCCAAACTTTGGGTCCACAAGGACATGATTAGCACACGCTTTTAATGAAAATGTTCTCCTTTTCATTGAAAGATAAGGCAGCCTTTTGGTTTCGAACACTTGCACGGACTACACCTATAGATTCCTGGGCTTCTTTAGAACATGAGTTCTTAAAGAAGTACTTTCCTATAGGCCGCACTAACACCTTAAGGCATGCCATCACTACATTCACTTAGAATTCAGGAGAACCAATGCACGAGGCTTGGGGGAGATTCCACGAGCTTCTGAGAAAATGTCCCCACCATGGTGTCCCACACTAGCAACTGGTCCAAATCTTCTACCATGGGCTCCATGATGACACACGGAATTTTGTAGATGCCGCTTGTGGAGGCAATTTCCTATGTCGGGACGAGGACTCAGCCTTTGAGCTCTTTGAAGGCATGGCTGAAAACTCTATTAATAATGCTTCAATGAGCGTGTTTAATAGAAAGTCCTCACATTCCCACTCACACACTGGGGTACACGAAGCCCAATCAAGTAGCAAAGACTTAGAGATAGTGGCTAGTCAACTGGATAAAGTGGGCTTAATCGAGAAGAAAGTAGATGAAGTATGGAAATTTCTCTCAAAACCCTCATCTTCTTCTCAGTCACCAGCACAAAACACTTCTTCTCAGTTTTCCACAGGGAGGGAAACTGTGAATAACCTTTCTGTGACACAAACTGCATTACCAGATTTTCCATTTCCATATCCTACACCGATTGAAGGAACCGTTGTTCCTCCCTACATTGACTTCCCTGCACCTTCTGGAGTTTCAGAGGAGCTCCATGCCATTCATAATGACCGCACAAACCTACAACCCTGGATGGCGTAATCATCCAAATTTCTCGTGGTTGGGTGTTGGGAGGATGTAGATCGCATTTTTGATAAAAGCGTCGTAGTATAGTTGCGTAATACGATCCAACAAAGATATTGTTTTGTAAAAATAACGAGACTTTGAGTCCTGGTCGTTCGTCTCTGGGAGGTGTTGTTTTTGCTTTTGAAATCGATCTTAAAGCCGCTCTACTTTATTTAAACGACATGCTGGTGCGTAATATATAGGCAATTAAAGAACAGGCACTTAAATCACGCAAATATGATAATCATTCAGCTCGTGGTGATTTCAAACACAGAAGATATATATATATATAATGTAATTTCATTCATCATTGGAGAGTTGTTGCACAAGGAAATCTAGAGGAAAGCTTTTACATGAATGCTTAAAAATTAAACCTAACTACCAGAAAACGATTGCATACAAGAATCAATGGGGGGGATTTTGCATGCATCATTGGGGGAGAAGTAAGACTACACTACTAAGCAATAAATGAAAGCAATAAAGATTATGAAGAGCATGATTTAAAGCTAGAAGAATAGAGGGCATTCAGGGGTGGTCCCCGATGGCCTTGGAGTGGTCGAGAGAAGGAGGGGTGGCCAATGGAACTTAGGCTGGCCCTTGGAGAGAGGTAGGGTTGATCCAGCATCCCGGCATGGTGTCCTCCATGGTGGTGGTAGTGAGCTCGTGGAGGTGGAGTGACTATGGAGGTGGCGTGAATGGCACCAATGGAGTGCAATTGCCAAAGAAGTGAATGGGTGCAAATGGCCACCCAAGGGGTCTTTTTATAGACCTAAGGGAAGCTCTCTAGAGAATTATGGAATTCTCTAGAGAGGCCTATGGTGGGAGCTCGTGGGAGAGTGAGAGAGAGAGGGTGGATGGTGGTTTTTAGATCCACGAAATGTGGATCTAAAAATTGAATGGCTCTTGGTTGCTATTTTTGGCAACCAAGGCAACCACACATGGTAGAGAGTTCTAGAGAACTCTAGGCTAGATATTTTCGTGTGGATGGTGTGTGTGGGTGTGTGTGGGTCGAAACTTAGGTGGCTAGCTTGATTAGGTTTGGTTCTAGTGGGTTTAGGTCAAGGTAGGTCTCAAATTAGGGTTATAAACCCTAATTCACTAAGGTAAAGTGCAATTAAACTTAATAAAAGTTTAATTGGGTGTGTGGAAACTTAATTGAGAGTAAAAAAACTCAATTAAGTCAGGTCTAGGTCAATTGGACTCTCACTGAGTCCAATTGGACAGTGTGTGCTGAGATCAGGGCTCAATTGGACTCAATGAGTCCAATTGAATAGGCTGATGGAATTGACTAAGATCCAAGTCAATTAGGTTTAGTGAGGACCTAATTAGGTCCTTATGGAGGTCTAGAGGTGATGTACTAGGGTTAGGGCACCTTAATTTAGGTTCCTATGGGGTTGGAATTGGGTTTAGGGACCTAGAGATCCAAGATCATGACTTAAATCTCAAAACAGGAATTGGAGAGCAGTAACAGACGCCTAATAATAGAATCAGATGACTTATACTCAAAAATCAGAAGTCCAAACTTTTTGTCTGGACGTCCAATCAAAGTCAGGAAGGATTTCGGGTTCTATTTTGGGTATTCTGTAGAAATTGGACGTCTAACAAAGTGTCTGGACGTCTAATAACGCTGCAGAAGTGGGTTTGAAGTGTGCGGGAGTTGGCTAAGGGTCCTGGACATCTTAAAGCTTATCTGGACGTCCAGAGAAGGGTTGGAACTAGGGTTTTAGGGCTTCCTAGGGTGTTGTGACCTAATTTAAGGGTGGCTAAGGCTTGGGGAAGTCTCTAGGCTATCCTAGGGCTAGGATGGGCCTAAGCTCTTCACATTTTACTGCTTTATTCCTACTTAATAGAATAGAAAATCTTTAACCCCCTTACATTATTATTCCTACATCTAAACTAGGCCTTCTACTCCAGCTCTGCTACAACTCCCGTTATTCCTGATCCAGCTTCAGATCCAGCTCCTGATCAGCTTATTCCCTGCAATCGACATAATGCACTTAATCAGCACATTATAACATTATTTTATGCATAGCTAAAGGAAAGCAGTAAAGATGCAGATAATGCATATGCATGCATGAATAACCCTAACTTATGCTAAGTCCTAGCTTAATCTAGGCCAATTAAGACCTATGATTGCTGCGCAATCATCGGGAAATTCACAGAGACCTCCTTTTCAACAACCTTCTGCACCACCACTGCACAATCCAATCTGAGCACCACCTCCACCATACAAGTTTTCGCCTGGCTGAAGGCGTTAAACTTAGCAAAAACCTATCCTTGTATATAGCTGTTTTTCACCTTTCTTACTTTAGCTTTCATTTGCATTAGGTGTCTAACCTTGCATTTTGAGCATACTTTCATTGACACATTTGTCATGCATTTCACTTCCTAGCGCGACTGTTCACTCTGATCCTAGATCAGACTTAAAATCATCCGCACAGAGATTTTATCTCCTCATTCCGACTTCCTTCCATCACCCAGTCTAGGATAGTGAAAAGCAGAGCATGCATTTGCATCTACCCTATTCATTCAATGAGGACATTGCAACATTTAAGCATGGGGGGGTATAAATGGTGAATCATTTAAACTAAAATGCAATTGTAGACACACCTATAGTACCTATAGTATTATCAAAAAATATATATACTTAAAAAAATTGAAAAATTTTGAAAAATTTTTGAAAAAAATTACAAAGCTAAAAATACAAAAAAAAATAAATCACAAAAAAAATTCCAAAAATACAATAAGGGACATGCACCCTATTGTCAAGGGAGGACAATAATTTTAAGGAGAAAGGGAGAAAAAGATAAAAGATAAGTGTTTAACGATGATCTTCTAGCTGAAAACAAAAATTAGAATAAGTGTCTATGGACATTCAACCGTTACTGGTTTGACTTGCCGGGACATAATAGCTTGATACAAGCTTGGGCTTAATACACTTCGAGCCTTGACAAGATAGACCACAGTCTCTCCTAACTTTAGGACATATTCTTGTACCTGAGTCACCATTACAGGATTCTCTGGTTTGCTTTGACTTAGGAGTCTAAGTAACCTTGGCTTACACTACACAATGTCAGGAAAGACCACTTGAACCTAAACTTCAACCCTTGTGTTTATTTGGGAAGGTGGAGTAGTTACCTGTGCGTGCAGGTAGACTCTTTGTCCTAATCTTTAGTCTTGTGTCTAGGAGAAACTCTTTCCACAAAAAAAAATCACCCACCAAATACAGTGCGCTCTACCAAATAAGTTCCGGAGACATACTGATCAAAAAAAAAAAAAAAGGAAAAAGAAAAGTCAAGTATGTTCTCCAAAATCTGGAAATACTCCTGTTCCACCAAAATTGTTTTCAGGGTTCAAAACAAATACCCTGTTTGTCCACCAAAAAGTTCTCTGAGCCACAAACACAATAAGGGTTGGGTTTGAATATCCATCAATTCTTGTGAGTCATCCGAAAACATGAGCTAAAGTTAGGACCAACCTGGACTTAAAAAGAAGTGAAACCCTGGGAGTGAGCTTTAGAATTCACTTGGTTAGTCCTAACTTATCACCAAGCACAGCCATAACCTCATAGCATTTTGAGTCTCTGTAAAACCCCCTGAGTCCTGGAATTCGATTTAAGGTTTAAATATCAAGAGTCCTTGTTGGTTGAGAGATGGTCTATGTCATTTAAGCCTCGAGTTCTGGTAGGTTATCCTCAGTAATAAGATTCTCACAATGTCCAAAACACAGTTGGTTTATTGAAAAAATCTTTCAGCCTGAAGATCATCATCAAACACTTAAAACTTTTTGAAAGAAGAAAAAGATATCTCTTCACACTTACCTTGCTGATACTCAAATTGCCTTACACTTCGATAGATTGTTTGCTAAAGGACTAGCAAAATGTAACATGGGGGTATGATGAGTGGATACTCATCATGGCTAAAAAGCTGAAGTTGAGCTAGACACTAAGTAAAAAATATCAAATTAACAGATAAAAAGGGCTAAGTGTGGGAATTAAAGAAAAAGACCTAAAACCTTCACTCTGTGTTAAAACTTCATAATTAGGTCACAAAATGAGATATTCTGAAAGCAAAGCACAAATGATGATCCATGCGCCAATTGAACACATAAATAAGTTTGAAAGGCCAAACCAGAAGTATAATTAATGTCTTAAATGTTCAATTAAGCACATATAAAAATTTGAAGGCAATTGGACATCATTTAGGTTATGAAATAGGTAGTTTACACTTAGGTCCTTCATGCATTACACTCTTGCCCTTAAAAACTCCCCTTTGGACCTACTTGTAAGTCGTAGGGACCTTTTTGAAAGGCTGCAGGGCCCTTTCGGTTGTAGTTCTTTTCACTTATGGGCCTGCACGCAATTCTCCTACCCCTTCGTTCAAGGGTCTGTCTGCAAGTTTCCCTTATTTCAGAGAGAGGCCTGCTGCTCTTCGCATGCACTGTAGCGTGCGAAGAACACGGCCAATCTCAGTCGTTCGTCGCTCTTCATGATCCTGATCTGCGGTTAGATTTGAATGGAAGCTTCGCGCAATTCGGCACGTGTAATCACCCCTCTCCCCAGATCTCATCTGAAGGTCAGATTTTGTGCTTAACTCTCTGCGCGCTCCGCTCCTCTCATCCTCGCTGCCGGTTGCATCTTGATTATCCTCACCTGCGTAGTGACCTCAGCCACTGAGCATGTTACTTAAGCACGTCAGTGGTGTCGCGCGCAAGGGATCGCTCCCTCCTACACCTCTTAGCGATGATTCGTCCACTCTAGTTCCTCCTCCCCATCCAGTCTCTGATTCCACAGCCACCGGCTGTGAAATCATCACCTTCTCTCTACCTCCTCGTCGCTAAGGACTTCGTAGCACCTGAGGACGACCCTGGAGCCTCACTAGCAGACTCTTCCCTCCGCTGGAGTCTTCTTCCTCCTTAGCCACCGGCTAAGGACCCATAGGTCCCATTCTTCCTGTTAGAATAGGTTTATAATTCTGCATATTAGTTTTAGTTGTAGTTAAGTAGTTTAGAGTAGAATTAATGTAATTGTTAATGTTTAATTTCGCTGTAGGATAAAGTAGCTGTAGTAGTAGAATTAGGCTTAAATTTCCCCCCACCTCCTCTGATCATTCCAGATCAGAGGGGAAGATTTCATATATCCATGTTTTCAAATTATCTCCCTCTTCATATTTTCATGTCAAGTTCTGATTTTCCATGACATGTTTTTCATCTTCCACCCATACACTTTGACCCAATTTCAGATCTGATTGGTTTTCAACCTCAGATCTGAAATTGGCGTCAACAAGCACTTAAGGGGCTTCCCACTCACCTCACTCTTGGTCACAAAAGCCCCTGATTTTGGGTTGAAATTTTCAGTTTGTCAGATTTCTCCTCAATTTGGATTTTAAGGATTTTTCTTTTTGGTTTTACTGCCTGATCTGACGAATTGAATGAAGTTGATTTGAATTCCCTGTTGGCAAGGAATCTGAGAGGATTTCTGGTGACAGAAGTCATCTCAGAAGTGCTATACATAAATCTGATTTGATAATTTCTTGAATGCATTGAATGCAAGTCAGATCTAAGAATAATTACTGTAGTATTTTGAAGTCTGATCTCGCATTCATAAGTGTTTTTTGAAAGGCTGTTTGGTGATTTCCTAACCTAAGGAGTTCTCAATACTCCTTAAGGTTTCATGAAACTAGGATTTGAACTAAGGGCTTTAATTGATTGAATTGATTCTTCCTTCATGCTGTCTATAGCATTAGGAAGAGTTAAGTCAGTGATATTCGTGGATTTCATCTGAAATGAAGTTTTTGATGAGGGCTTTTGGCATTTGAATTGGGGTATTCAGTGATTTAGTGAGAAATTAAACCCTTGTTAGATTTGGGATTGACAGAGATTTTCTTTTCAGTTTGGATTTTTTTTGACTCTGATCCCAGTAAACAAAGCAAAGTGTTGCATCTTGCAACTACATGTTTTTCTCTCCAAACTCACATTTCATCTCAAATGGACTAACTGCAGCAGTAGTTAGACCATTTGGACAGTGACTTGAGCTGCTGCAGAGTCTGGAAGGTCTTGTGGTGCTACTGTCTAGTTATTATAAGTTGTAACAGATAGATTCTAGTGTTAAAACCCTGTAGACTCTAATTTGATCATTGTTGATAGTAGATTGTGTTTCATCTTATATGTAAACAAATTTTCTTATTTCGATACTTGAGCTCTAATTTCGGTGCATACATGTCTATTCTTTCTCAATTCTGTTAGCTAGTCTAGTAAAAAAATAACCATCCAAACAAGAGTTAAAAGAGAAAACTTAACTGAGGACTCTCTCCTCAGTTAACTCTTCCCTTCTTCTCTCCTACTTCTGTCAAACCTGTAACAGGAGTAGAAAAATTTAAAAAGAAACACCCAAATGGACCAGAAATAAAAATATTTATATATCTATATATAAACATATATATATTACTTTGTATATTAAGTATACTTATATAGACATAAGCTATATATTAGGCTACATATGTAAATAGATAGTGTAAATATATATATATATATATTGTATACTTAACTATGTAAATATAATGAGTACTGTAATTTAGGTTTTAGATCTAGTTTAGACAATAAATATAATAATTATATAATTATACATAAATTGAACTAATTTATATGTATTATCAAACTAAATAGATCAGTAAGTAGTATAATTAAGAGAGTTAAACCATAAAACTGTATATATATATATATGTATATGTAGATTATAAGTAAATAAAATCTTTTATCTTAATTTAATCCTTTATAGATAATAAATAATGAATTTACTAAGTTTATAGCTAAGTTGTTAAATTAAATTAGTTAAATTAGTAATTTAGAATTATAATTAAGTTAAATTGAATCTGTATACTAAGACTAAAATCTTTAAGTAATTTAAGCTAATTTAAGTATATTTATACCTGATTATATTAAGTTTAACTTAATTTATAAGCAGAACAATTAAAACTGCTATTTAATTGTAAATAACATATACATTAATTCGGAAAAATATAATAAAAATGTGCATAAAATACTTATGTATGTATTCTAAATCTGTATGTGGGCAATTAGACCATCTAGTAACTAATTTATAAGTAATTAACCAAGAAGACACCAAAATCAGTGTATAAAAATAGCCCAATTTAGTGAATTTATTTATATAGTAAATCTAATTAAAATTTCAAATTAATTGAACAATTATATAGTATTATGTAAATACTTTATTTTCCATAATTTTTTTTTAATTTTAAAATAAATTATGGCCCTCGAATTGAGGGCCAAAATCTCTTCCAGCCCACACCTGCACGTGGTTCTCAGCGCAAGTGTGGCGCTCGAATAGCGCCACATCGTGCGCTGCAAGCCGCATGCAACGATTTATATGGAATTTGTGTTTATGACAGTGCAATCGTCACGGGCGCTGGGTGCCCGAAACAACCACACTATCATACGTACACTGAGCATACATTAAGCCTATACTGAGCATCCTTGTGGGGCCGGGGACCCGGAGAGAGGCGTGTGTGCGTGGGGCTGAGAAGGCCCTGTGCTGAGTTATGAAAGACGTAATTAAGCGACCTAATGAGAATTAGGGCGCGCTTAGTAGAGGTTTGGTCCCACCCTCTGGGTGCTGTGTATCCCTCGAAAGGTGCACCCGCAAATTAAACACATTTTTAATTACTTAAAGAGAGTTAATGACGATTGTTAACCGCCTCTCAGCCACGGTGTTAAACTCACTAAGGTAGAATGAAAACACAGAAGAAGAACATCTAATGAAGATTTGTGTGAAGGAGAAGAGAGAGCGATGTTGTACATACGTAAATAAAAATACAAATACAATAAAAATATAAAAATATATATACGTATACGTAGTATAGCCAATTATTTTTATAAATAAACCCATATATTTACTAATAGAATAATACGTCACCATAATCGTCGCTACAGACCCCAGTTTCCCTCCTTAGGTTTGTATATAGTCTTTTCTGGGATCTAGCGATGCTTACGTCTGTCACTATAACTGTTGTATGTGTTACTGTAGGTATCAGACTAGTAAGTTAAGTTAATATACTATGTAATCTTAGTCTATTGTGTACTTTCGTGTAAGTATTAATGTTATAACTTGTAAAGACAGTTTAAAGTTTAGTGATAAGTTGTTTGGTGCTTGTTTGTAGTAGTTTTTGCAAGCATTACAATTAATTCTTAGTAAGTAGGCAAACCATGTCCACATTCATTCATTCTTTAATAAGATGTAAAGCTTCTTTTTGGAATTAGAGGATAATTTTGAGATCGAAGAGCGATGTAATTCAATAATTTCCTCCCAGTGAACGACCTGGAATAAAACCAGTAAAAATTAGATAAGTAAATGATAATGGTTGTAATGATTGATATTCCATACAACTCACCACAATGACACTCATGGTGTTTCAAATCACAACATACTACAACACATCATTATCTCAACAACCAACACCATTACACATTATCCACATCATTACACATCAGTCGTTGCAAACTATTGCATTACTTATCTTGATTCTCCTTATGATGACTCTTCTTTTAGGTCCCACCCTCCAACTGATCAATTTGATAAGATCTACACTTTAGAACACCAAGACCCCTACCCTTCCTAGAACCCTAACCAAGATATGTCATTTGAATTCAAGGATCTCTCCTACTTGACCTATGGATTGGAAGGGATTTTAGAAAAATGGAAATCAAATGATGATCATAATCCTGGAAAAATTAAGAATGATCAAAATTGGCTTTGGACCCCTAATGAAGAATCTGATTGGGAGGAGGACTTAGAACCTCAGTTATTCTGGAGTAGGACTAAACATAAAATGGTGCCTCTTGAGGAATTAGACCCCGAAAATGATAGAATAGAGGACCCACCCAAGAACCTAAACCCCAGTACGGACTCTAATACACATCCTCAACCATATCTTGCCAACCCTGATTTGAATTTTAAAGAGGAAATCGAAGGGAAACCTAATGACACTCAATCTATTCTTGATAGCCTTCAATTGGAGTTACATAGACAGAATCAAGAATTGATTGAGGGGAAACAAGCCTTAATTGATATGTTCCAATAACTGGATGAAGAGGGCCAAAGAACATTGTTGCAAGCAACTCCATTTATGGAATTCATGAAGCAAGGCCCTATGGTGATCGATTGGACTACACCTATTGTCCCAAAATTGGTTCAGTCCACCATTGATACTCTCTTGGTGTTGGATAATGATGAGAACCTCATCATGAGCCATAACTAGCTCATTTTGACCCAATACAAAGGATAAAAGCTCCTACATATCTCAAGGAAAGGCTTAACTCAGAGAATTCTGAGTTTGAGAAGAAAACCAGTCATAAGGGGTAAAAGTGCAATTTTACCAGTATAATCTGCATACAGGGTAATTCAGGGCCCAAACACAGGTCAAAACAGCTTAATAAGAATAAAAGTGGGATGAGATGATCTAGCAAGGGCTACAGCACTTCCAAGGAACCAAATGATAATCTGTAACCCTAAAACAACCCACTTCAATTCACAAGGTTCGAGGCAAAGTAAAAATAGAATAAACCCTCTAAAATTCATAGAAAAATAATCTCTAAGGTTTAGAACCTTCAATTTGGCCTTTAGAACCCATTTTGACCTACATTGAGAACCATGCCCAATTAATAACTTAATTTGGGTCTTTACGCAAATTGACCGGTCAAAAAAGGTTTAATATGAAAATGAAATTTACCATCAGATTCCTTAGGTTCTAATTAGTCATGTATAAAAACTTGAGCCTAAGAAGAAACCTCCTTGACCGACTTTACACTTTGGTCCTCATATATTTACTCTTTGGCCCTCAACTTTTGAACCCTCGCATTTTGGCCCCTAACTCTCCTTCGTTCTTTGCAAACAGGTCCCTCCTGCAAAACCCTGCCAGCACCATGCTCCGGCAACCTTGCGCGGAGCATGGCGCCGCGCAGGGTAAGGTGGAGGACCTGGCATGTGTACCGGGGGTGCCCTGCGTCGTCAGCCATCGCAGGAGCACCCCCATGGTCATTGCAGCCCCCCATACCGGCCGTGCGAACGCACGGACGGTATGGGTTCGTATTCCGACCATTCTCCGGCGAGGGAGACACGTCGTCTCCCTCCGCCTTCCTCCCTGCTTCATCCCTATAAATACCCCCCGCCGCTCCACCGACGAGGGTAGCCTGGATCTGACGGAGAAAACCCCCAGCTTTCTTCTCTTCTTTCTCCGGCAGACGCTCACCAGCTCCGGCGACTTCCTCCCCCTCCACCTCTTCGCTCTGCCGCACTACCAGCAGTAGAGACTTCCTCCCCTGCTCTTCCCGCGCCACGCCGCACCCAGCTGGCGCCTCTCCAGCCCTCTGCTCGCCGCCGCCCCTCTCTCTGAGCATCATCTTCTCCGGCGACAGTCGATACGACTGTCGCCCTGTTCCTCCCCCTTCGTCCCTGCAGTTAAGTTAGACCTACTCCCCTTCTCCTCCTCTTTCTTTCCCCGCTTTCGATTTAGTCAATTAAGCCCTCTACCGACCCTGTTCACCCTCATCCTCTCCGCCTCCGACCACCCTCCGGCGAGCCGCTCCCATCACCTCAGCGACCCACACGGCTCGACGACCACCGCAGAACCTCCGCCTCCTCACCCTGATCCTCTTCCGCCCCTCCACTTCCCACCAAACACCCTCTGCAGACCCACCGAACACACCCACTCCCTCGCTCACAGTTTGACCTAGGACGACCTGATAGCTCCATCTCGCCCCCTGCAGACCCCCTGACCACCTTCGCCGTGCCACGGCGAAGGTCCCCCGCCTGTCTGATTTGGCCGAGAGGCCGTTCTATTGATTTCAGGTTCCAGGCCTTGACCGCCATTGGCGAGGAAGCTCGAAGCTTGCTCGAGGTTGCTCCAAGCCTAGATATCCCAGGTTGAAGAGCCACGGCCAGCGCGAAAGAGTCTTGCGCACACACCCTGGCCCTTGATCGGGTCGATCTTTCGCTTTTAAGTCGTTTGTAGTTTAATGTGGTGGAAAAATCGACTAATCAATTTTTAATAAGAAATAACCACTCGCAGAGGAGCGGGTCGTTTCCACAGGGAGGCAATAACGTATTAAAATTCGCGCCACTTAAAAATGTTTGTTCGGAGTCAATTTGGACAAGAACCAAGCCAAGATTGCCTTTAGATTAAGGTTTAAGCAAGAAATAATGCTGAAATGGCAATTATGATAAACTACAGGATATTTTCCGCAATGCAGAGTGAATAGAATATGAATAAAATCTGGCAATGGCAGAAAATGTAAATTTTAATCAATGCTTTACTGTAGCAAAACAGGGGAATTCTTCCCCGTTGTCTTGCGCGACGAGGAGCCGATGGCTGGGCGCGGGAAGCTCGGCGGAGGTCCCTTGGATCAAGGGCTTCGAATCGGTGGTGACGGCGAGTCGCGCGGCGGCCGGAGGTGGCCGGACGAGCTCCGGCGGAGGTGCTGCAGGTGGCTGTGCGTGGGCGCGCGGAGAGTCTGCGGAAGGCGCTGGCGCGCGGTGGTCTGCAGGCGGGCGTCTGCAGGCGGGCGCTGGCGTGGCTGCGGTGGTAGCTGCAGAGGTCGGTTGCTGGCGGTTCTGCAGGTGGCTGTGCGTGGGCGCGCGGAAGGTCTGCGGAGGGCGCTGGCGCGCGGTGGTCTGCAGGCGGGCGTCTGCAGGCGGGCGCTGGCGTGTGCGGTGGAAGCTGCAGAGGGGGCGCTTGGGCGCTTGCGCGGTGGTCTGCAGGTGGGCGTCTGCAGGCGGTTGGCGTGTGCGCGGGCTGATCTGCAGGCGGGCGCTGGCGTGTGCGGTGGAAGCTGCAGAGGGGGCGCTTGGGCGCTTGCGCGGTGGTCTGCAGGCGGGCGTCTGCAGGCGGTTGGCGTGTGCGCGGGCTGATCTGCAGGCGGGCGCTGGCGTGTGCGGTGGTCTGCAGGCGGGCGTCTGCAGGCGGTTGGCGTGTGCGCGGGCTGATCTGCAGGCGGGCGCTGGCGTGTGCGGTGGAAGCTGCAGAGGGGGCGCTTGCGCGGTGGAAGCTGCAGACGGCTGTTGGAGGATGCTGCAGGCTGGTCTGCAGGCGTTGGAGGAGAGCGCGGGCTGATCTGCAGGCGTGCGCAGGTCAGCAGCCGGTGAGCGGTGGAGGGCGCAGAGGTCGGTTGCTGGCGGTTCTGCAGACACAGTGGTGAACGGCGTGGACTGCAGGCGGTTGTGCGTGTTTGAGCTGAAGGTTGACGGACGTGGGTGCGCTGAAGGTTCTGCAGGTGCGGGAAGGGATCTGCAGGCGACTTCAGGCGTGTGCGGTGAAGTGAGCGGGTAACTTCAGACGTCTGGGAAATTTCCCAGACGTCTTAAGTTACTGAGAGGGTGGCTGATCAGTAGGTTGGTGACGGTGGTCGGCGACGACGGCGAGGGAGTTGCACGCTAAGGTGCTCACGGTAATGCGGGCGAGCTCCGGATGGCGGTGTGGCCTGTCACACCACACGCCCACGGTGGTGGAGACTCGCCGCCACGGTAGAGGCCGGCAGTGTGGAGTGGAAGAGAGAGGATCTCTCTGCACAGTGGTGAGTCGGTGGCGGAGGCCTGCTGCAGCCGGCAGCTTCCGTGCTCCTTTTATAGTGTCTTGAACAATTTTGAAATCAGTCGCCGACCAGATCCACCACATCCGCTCCCCCTTGAATGGCTTCATCACTGCAGCAGCCGGGCGTTGGAGCGGCAGCCAGCCGTTCTGAAAGAAGACGAATAAAGCAAATATTATTAAAATATTAGGGTTATTTATGTATAGACCCTCAACTTCTATGTTAATAAAAACAATATACCTAATTGGTTATCTAATTAAATGAATGCTATTCTAAGCTAATTCTAAATGCACTTAAGATATGAATGCAATGTATGGATTATGTAATTAGATTAAAACTATGAATTAATCTATTTACATCCTAATTTATACTAAATAAATGTTAGAATTAACCTAATGTGTAGGCACTTAAGTACTTAAATAACCCACAACTATGGGCTAATCAAATACCCCCATACCTAGTTTTTGCTAGTCCCTAGCAAAATTAAGCGAAACCTAGCACTCTAAGTAGACTAGTCAACTCACTTAGTCTTCCTTCAGAAGCATATTAAGTTCAGGTTCTAAACCCAAGGTTCCTAAGTAGTTGCTAAGTTACAGACTAGGTCGGCTAAAGACGAGTTGCCAGCACAAGTTTCCCTGATTTCTGACTCTACCTTAAAGTTTATTGATCCCTGAGATTAAAGCATCCGTGCTTGTGCATTGGTCTGAGTTATTTGAGTTAAAGGAATTTTTTTTTTTTTTTTTTTTTTTTTTAATATATATACTTTTTTTTTGTTTGATTCTTCTAAGTCTAACCTCAGATCAGCTATCAACACAGTCTGTGTCGGATTCATTGTCCCCATTACCATACCTCGAAGGGTGCCTGGCTTTCGATGCTTCGAGATAGCACCGCCCATAACGACCCCAAGAACTCCTGGCAATCGACACTTCGAGATAGTATCGCCCATGGATTTCTTAAGCGAATTCAGGCCTATGGCAATCGGCACTTCGAGATAGGGCCGCCCATGGTACCTGAACCGCGCAATGCGCTTACATGCCCCCAGTAGGATGGATATCCTAAGAGACAAGCGCCGAGGAGGTAATATGTTACCATCGCATCCTCAAGGTGAGTATATACTCGACCTCTCCTGCGGCGGGAACTCTTCCAATCAAAATATGTTTTCAAGCCTTTCTTAAGTCAAAACTAAGAGAACCAAATCTCTTTTCAGAAATTAAGTTAATTACCAGACCAAGTGTGAACAATTTGGATGCTTGGGTTACAAGGACCTGTAAACCAAAAGGTAGAATAAGACTCCAGGTACTACCCCACCTTTTAACTCAAACCCTAGCTTCCCTTCCTCAACCTCTTGAAGAATGGTCCGCAACTTAACTCCTACTTAAGTTTTTAAGTCCACAAAGGACCCTAAAGGTCTAAATCTAGTAGCTTATTTAGCTTCTAAAGTTTGACCCTAGAATTAATTTAGTCTACGCTAGAGTTCTGATTTGCTTAAGAATGCAGGACTTAGCCAGTTAAGCTCAAAACTTCTTTTTTTTTTTTTTTTTTTTTTTTTATGTACAAATGTATGCAATTATGCTATGTATATCCCCAAGTATACCCCCCCATGCCTAAAATCTGCAATGTCCTCATTGCATAGAAGGATATTACCTGGGTCAAAGTTGGGCTGAATAGCCGAAGAACCTACAAATCAGGTTCAAGAATTGCAGAAATAGGCCCTAAAAATGAGGAAAGCAAAGTTGGCCTAGAAAATAGGTAACCTAGGATGTTGGCGAGCTGATGATGAATCCCGATAGCAAATGCTCGCCCAACTAAAATGGGAATGAAATCTTCCCAGGTCACCAGAAGAGGTTCCAAAGGATAAACAGTTAAAATAACCTCCAAAGGGGTAGGGGTAGGATGACAAGGATCCTCCAAAAAGAATGGGGAAGGAATGGTATAGAGATAAACCCCCAGGGTAATGGACTGGCTAAAGAAATCATCAATCCATACCCGATACTCCATTACAGAAAATATTGGTCTGTTAAGCCCCCTGGTCAGAACAAAACTGAGCAATTCTCTAAGGCAAGGATCGTCTAGGGTGTCCAAGTTACGAGGTTGTGGGATGGCCATAAGATCTAGATTGGGTTTAATCAGCTTGGTGTCCATCCCAAACACTCTTTCTAAATCCTCAATTTCATCCCTAGCATTCCTTGCACCATCACGTGGATCTTCCTGCTCTTCATCAGGAGTCACAATTTCGCTTTCAGATATAAGAGAATCAGAGGGTGACTTCGAAGTGAATGAAGGCAGGTTGGAAGCAACAGATCTAGGGATTATCCTATTAATGTCATCCCCGGGTTTTTGTTCTTTACTCACATCTTCCCCGGAGTCTATATGTGAATCCACATAAATCTTAGAAATTGCTTCCAAATTTTCCATCATTTTATCATGAGGAGAAATATCATCAATGGGTGTGCCAAGGAAACCTAATTTGGTCAAATTTGTGACATCCTCAGGGGTTAACTCTTCAAATAATACATAATCACCCTTAGTGTCACTCCAAATCTTGAATGTAGGTTCCTCATATAATTCGTCTTCCTCCTCATCACACAATTCATCATGTACCCGAGGTCTAGAATCATTTAATATCTCAGCAGATCCCCTAGGGTGCTCTATCTGAGGTAAATTATTTACATTAGTTACATCAGACTCCTCAGATAGGTCAATTTCTTTAGGGTTAGGTTCCCTAAGGGTGGGTTTGAGTTCCATATCATGATCAGAAGGGAGGGTAGGATTAACAACTTGACTTTGACCCACTTCATCAAATGTCACGAAAATACTATCATCTGGGTCGAGGTCTTCCAATGGCACCATCATTCCCTTCTTTTGACTCCAATATAATTCAGGTGGATACTCAACCTTATCATCATCTTCCTCGGGTTGCCACCTTTCTTCATCCAATGCATAGCTACTTTCATGTGTATTTTCCTCCCACCTAAAGTGTAGATCTCTCAAGGAAGTGTCATCTAATGGGGAGGTTTCAAAATCGATCCTCGAAAAGTAGCTATTCTCCCCAGAATTTCCCTTCAACTTAAAGGGTAGCTTTCCCACGGGAGATGCATCTATTGTAGAGGGGTGTACGTCATCATCAATGGGGCAGATTGGGTGGCTAATTTCATCTCTTTCTTGTTGGCCTGCTCTCAAAGATTCTCCTAACAATTCACTCATTTCATTTTGCATTTTCTGTATTTCCATCTTCAAAGAGGAGAGGTCATTTTTATCATAAGAGAAGTCAGGCTCAGGCTTATAGTACCCAGGAGTGTTTGTCCAACCATTATAAGTTTTCAGGTAGGGTGGGTTGGGTATTTCTTTGGTATGTGGGATATTGGGCAAAGCAAATCCCGCTCCTGAGTTCTGCTCACTAATTTGGGGCTTAACTAGGCCAATACTCCTATAATAGGAGTAAAACAGATCCCAATGATTGTCATTATGTCCATCAAGGAATGGACCATCTCGGCGTCTGGGATCGAAGGATGCAGAGTGGGGGTGAGGGTGTGGGCAAGATGTGAAAAGATGAAAATCAATGTGGTCCATCCTAACTCACACTTCAATCAAAATTCCCCAAGCAAGACACAATTCAAAAAGGACCTTTTAGGTCTTTCCCAATTTAGGCTTTTGATTTTAAGTCAGATTGCAGGTGACAATACAATTTGTTCAATCAATTTACGCACCTATTGTCGACCTACGGCTCGCCTAAAAAGACCTAGTTGGAGCTTAGGTGTTCTTCCCTAAATCTCAAATGGTCAAGTAAATCCAAAGACGGAAGATCGAGGGATGCAAGTAGGCCTAAGCCTTCCTTTGAAGCTGTGCTTTCGCGGTGCTCCTCAACTACCCCCAAAAATCCGTGACAGGGTATCTCCCTCTTTGGATTTACAAAACCTTTGATCTCAAGTTCCGAACACTTCAGAATCCAACGAAAGGAGGGCTCTTGTCCTAGTATTTCCAAACCTAAGGAGTGTCTAGAAGCGTGTCGTGGTGCAAGTGAAATAAGTGTGCATACACCGTAAAAGATTTTAAACTTTGAATCGCACGCCAAGTTTGAAAATGAAATCCTTGGTTTTTAAAATGTCCTTCCTTTAATTAGTCCTTTTTCTAAAAAAAAATGTGACCACTTGTTAGATTTATTCAGTACAGATTAGGTGGTCTTCGCATTAAATCCCAAATGCAATGCGTGATCAAAAATAGGATGCAAAGTAAGAGAATGCGTACCTTGCCTCCAGCGATCTTCGATGCAAAAATGTACGCAATGCAGAAAAGCAAATCTAGAGGCTGCTCATACAGACCTAAATGGTTCGTCCTAGGGCAGGCAGCTTCTAGCAGGCAGCTCATTTTTTTTTTTCTTTTTCTGTTTTAGAACTACTTATGCACAAGCAAATAAAAGAAATAATAAAAAAAATAAACCTAAATCTAAAGAAAAGGGAACAGGCTCCCAAAAATTACCCAACACGGGTCCAAAATAAAATCAGGGAACAAACCCTCAAAATATGCCCCAGAACAAGGGTTTCAAACTAACTGTAATGAAAAAATTAAGTCTTCAGTCTTAATTCTATTCTAATTAAATTAGCGATTAAATACAGTGGTGTCCGTCGTGTCCTCGTCCTTCTCCTCCTTTCAAAATTGCTTGTCCACTTCTCGTCTGGCAACGTCAAGGGTCGCCTCTCACAGTGGCTGATTCTTGCACAAAATTTCTCGCACAGAAAAGAAAATAATGAATGGTCAAATCTCTGTGCAATTGACAAATAATCAAAATAAAATTAGGCGAAATTATTGTGTCTGTTGCCTCCCCGGCAACGGCGCCATTTGATCGAGTCGATCTTTCGCTTTTAAGTCGTTTGTAGTTTAATGTGGTGGAAAAATCGACTAATCAATTTTTAATAAGAAATAACCACTCGCAGAGGAGCGGGTCGTTTCCACAGGGAGGCAATAACGTATTAAAATTCGCGCCACTTAAAAATGTTTGTTCGGAGTCAATTTGGACAAGAACCAAGCCAAGATTGCCTTTAGATTAAGGTTTAAGCAAGAAATAATGCTGAAATGGCAATTATGATAAACTACAGGATATTTTCCGCAATGCAGAGTGAATAGAATATGAATAAAATCTGGCAATGGCAGAAAATGTAAATTTTAATCAATGCTTTACTGTAGCAAAACAGGGGAATTCTTCCCCGTTGTCTTGCGCGACGAGGAGCCGATGGCTGGGCGCGGGAAGCTCGGCGGAGGTCCCTTGGATCAAGGGCTTCGAATCGGTGGTGACGGCGAGTCGCGCGGCGGCCGGAGGTGGCCGGACGAGCTCCGGCGGAGGTGCTGCAGGTGGCTGTGCGTGGGCGCGCGGAGAGTCTGCGGAAGGCGCTGGCGCGCGGTGGTCTGCAGGCGGGCGTCTGCAGGCGGGCGCTGGCGTGGCTGCGGTGGTAGCTGCAGAGGTCGGTTGCTGGCGGTTCTGCAGGTGGCTGTGCATGGGCGCGCGGAAGGTCTGCGGAGGGCGCTGGCGCGCGGTGGTCTGCAGGCGGGCGTCTGCAGGCGGGCGCTGGCGTGTGCGGTGGAAGCTGCAGAGGGGGCGCTTGGGCGCTTGCGCGGTGGTCTGCAGGCGGGCGTCTGCAGGCGGTTGGCGTGTGCGCGGGCTGATCTGCAGGCGGGCGCTGGCGTGTGCGGTGGAAGCTGCAGAGGGGGCGCTTGGGCGCTTGCGCGGTGGTCTGCAGGCGGGCGTCTGCAGGCGGTTGGCGTGTGCGCGGGCTGATCTGCAGGCGGGCGCTGGCGTGTGCGGTGGTCTGCAGGCGGGCGTCTGCAGGCGGTTGGCGTGTGCGCGGGCTGATCTGCAGGCGGGCGCTGGCGTGTGCGGTGGAAGCTGCAGAGGGGGCGCTTGCGTGGTGGAAGCTGCAGACGGCTGTTGGAGGATGCTGCAGGCTGGTCTGCAGGCGTTGGAGGAGAGCGCGGGCTGATCTGCAGGCGTGCGCAGGTCAGCAGCCGGTGAGCGGTGGAGGGCGCAGAGGTCGGTTGCTGGCGGTTCTGCAGACACAGTGGTGAACGGCGTGGACTGCAGGCGGTTGTGCGTGTTTGAGCTGAAGGTTGACGGACGTGGGTGCGCTGAAGGTTCTGCAGGTGCGGGAAGGGATCTGCAGGCGACTTCAGGCGTGTGCGGTGAAGTGAGCGGGTAACTTCAGACGTCTGGGAAATTTCCCAGACGTCTTAAGTTACTGAGAGGGTGGCTGATCAGTAGGTTGGTGACGGTGGTCGGCGACGACGGCGAGGGAGTTGCACGCTAAGGTGCTCACGGTAATGCGGGCGAGCTCCGGATGGCGGTGTGGCCTGTCACACCACACGCCCACGGTGGTGGAGACTCGCCGCCACGGTAGAGGCCGGCAGTGTGGAGTGGAAGAGAGAGGATCTCTCTGCACAGTGGTGAGTCGGTGGCGGAGGCCTGCTGCAGCCGGCAGCTTCCGTGCTCCTTTTATAGTGTCTTGAACAATTTTGAAATCAGTCGCCGACCAGATCCACCACATCCGCTCCCCCTTGAATGGCTTCATCACTGCAGCAGCCGGGCGTTGGAGCGGCAGCCAGCCGTTCTGAAAGAAGACGAATAAAGCAAATATTATTAAAATATTAAGGTTATTTATGTATAGACCCTCAACTTCTATGTTAATAAAAACAATATACCTAATTGGTTATCTAATTAAATGAATGCTATTCTAAGCTAATTCTAAATGCACTTAAGATATGAATGCAATGTATGGATTATGTAATTAGATTAAAACTATGAATTAATCTATTTACATCCTAATTTATACTAAATAAATGTTAGAATTAACCTAATGTGTAGGCACTTAAGTACTTAAATAACCCACAACTATGGGCTAATCAGCCCTCAATTGGAGTTGCGTGCCTCAACAGCTGTTGCAATTGGAAGCACCATCCCTGCTGCAGGCGTGAGAGAAAAGGGGTGCGCGGATAGTCCCACCTCGGGAGTTTCTGAAGCCACACACCCACATAAATTGCAAAAGTGCCACCATCTGTTTGCCTCAGTTACCACGGGGTGAGGTCCCTCTCACCCAACCCGACCCGACTCGGCCTCGTCCGTGACCACGCTCCGCGGACCTGGCCCGACCCGATTAGACTGACCTGCACTCCTCGCCCACCACGCACGCCGGTGGGCCTGGACCCGGGCCTGACCCGAACCCGATTACCCGGTAGCGCTCTGGGAGAGCTTCCGAAGAGTGATTTCAGAGAGAGAGAGAAACGCGGGGGAGAAGGGGGGTAGAGTAGGTTTTTTGCCCTCTGATGAACTCTTGAGCGTGCAGGCACAGGTGAAGGACTGCGGAAGAAGAACTGAAGCGGCACTGTAGCGAAGGCATCGTTAAGTCGTCTCAGCACCGGGGCAGACGACGGACAGTCAGCAGCCAGAGCAACACAGAAGGCAGGCTGAAGAAGAAGGAAGGGAGACTTAGTAGCTGAAGGCAGAAGCACCACGATTGTAGAAGAAGGAATGAAGAGAAGCAAGAAGCAAGAAAAGAAGAAGAAGACGATCTGAAGAAAAAGAAAGAAAGGAAACAAGGAAGAACAGAAGAAGAAGAGCACGAGGGGAAGATCTGAAGAAAGCAGAAGAAGAAGAAGAAGAAGAAGAAGAAGAAGAAGAAGAAGAACAGGAAGAACCAAAGACAAAGAGGAAGAAAGAAGAAAAGAAGAAGAAGCCAAATTTTCATCTCTCTCTCTCTCTCTCTTTATTTTTGTAATAGAACTTGTATATCTCTAGAATACAACTTGCTCCCTGAGTTCGACCTCGGGAACTCTTTCATTTTTCCGAGTAAAAATTTTTTATATGAAACGTTGGTAACAACCGGCTTTACTACAACGATATAACTGAAACCGACGTTCTTCATTTTGGCGCCGTTGCCGGGGAGCAACGGCTATTCTAGAGGTAAACATTCCTGTATCTTTTAATTTCTGATAATCTCCTCTCTTTTGTGCAGCTACAGGAACTCAAGAAGACAAGCAACCACACGACAACCACTCCGAAGACAGGTAAATCTTTTCTCTCACTATTAACCCCTACACTCTAAAGAGAAAGAAAAGAAAAGAACAAAGCAATATAGGGCTAACCTGTCTTCCATACTTAGTAACCATAAAAAGTTGCATGTTTTCAACTCATCACTCCTGCACACTAAGGGTATTTAAGGGCTAACACATTCTTGCTTGAGCCCTAATTGCCCAACAAAGAGTTAAATGGACCAAGTAGAGCCAACATAAGGTCAAACAATAGGATTTCAGTAGAGACACACCCCTTAATCAAGAATTGAGGAAATCCTAAAGAGGTGTGCCCAAGCCATTGATTGAAAATAATTAACAAGAAAAATCCTAAACAATTGGCTCTCTCTAAACACTTGAACCCTAAAAGACAGGACCTAAAAGCTCTTAAAGAAAACAATAGGTAAAGTTGACCCCTTTGGGTTAACCAACCTTAAATTAGGTCACTCTTTGCACTTAAAAAGACTAAAGTTCAAGTGAAACCTTAAGCACCCTGATCTTAAAATTGGTAGACTTAAGAGGTCAAGATCCCCATTCTGGTCTACCTGGAACCGCAGTGACAAGAGAGGTCGGGTGGGGGAAACCCTGTAACCCGTGGGGACGCTCTACCGTGTAGGGGTCTTCGCGGGACTCTCCCTCTCTGGCTGCCCAGGTAATTCTCAGGTGGACGATCTTTCTGATCAAGGGGTCCATCTGCCCCGCACCTCTATAGTCACCCAACACATTTTTGGGTGTCTTGATTGGGTCCAGCACCTTCTAAACTTACCTCTCCCAACTGTGCATGTACGGAAGGAGGTCTCTAAGACCACCCTTAAGACCTCCATTAGAAATTCACTCTCGTCAAGGCCAAGCCTCGACGCCCGTGTTTGTGCAGCAACACCCTCACATTATTCTCTCTTCTGATTCAGAACCAAGTTCTTCTTCTTCCCCCATCATGGCTCAGCCAGTTGAGGAAGAAAATAATCTGGAACACCAGCTCCAGCGACTCAATGACCTCTTCCAAAACTTCGTGCACCCACCGCAGCGTCCTATGATGCGGGACCACTACAATCCTGCTGCGGTGGCCATTGAGCCTCGAGTTAGAATCCCGATTGGAGGACCTGATTCCGAACTAAAGCCCAACATGATTCACGCTATACCTAAATTCCATGGGCTTAATTCTGAAGATCCTTTCCAGCACATCAAACAGCTAAAGCATCTGGCCCACACTTTTGGATCGGATGCGCAAAATCGGGATATTCTTCTCATGAAGATGTTCTCCTTTTCTCTTATGGACAAGGCCGCCCATTGGTATCAAACTCAGACCCGGCCGATCAACACTTGGGAAGAACTTCAATCCGAGTTTTTGAAAAAGTTCTTTCCCGTTGGTCGGACCAACGCCTTGCGCCATCAGATTACACACTTCACTCAACAATCAGGAGAACCTCTCCATGAGGCATGGGATCGTTTTCAGGATCTCATGAGGAAGTGCCCCCATCACGGAGTTCCTAAATGGGAACAAGTCCAATCTTTTTACCAGGGACTCCGTGAGGACATCCGCCTTTTCGTCAATGCAACCTGCGGAGGAAACATCATGGGTCAACATGAAGACACCGTATGGGAGATTCTCGAAAACATGTGCGAGAACTCCATCAACAATGACTCCATGGGATTATTCGACAGGACGAATACCCGCGCAGCGACGAATCTTAAGGGAGCACATGAGACGCAGGGCCTGTCCGCATCAGTCGACCTGGAATTAATGGCCAGTCGATTGGACAAGGTCTCAATTATTGAAAAGAAGGTGGATGAGCTGACTCAGCACTTGCAGCGAGCCACCTCTGCGCGTAACTCCTTTGCACAACCTCCTTCCACACAGGAGACTGTGCAAAACATCCTACACCGATCCTCCCCTAGGATGGATCCATATCCATCCCCATCTGATTCTTGGACTGGAAGATCATCCGATCCTTTCTTCACCAGCCGGGGGAACTCCATTCCTCCTTTCCCTGATTCTCAGGAGGTTCCTCAGACCTGCGAGGACCTCAACGCCATCCAGAACGACCCATTCTCCAACACTTACAACCCTGGATGGCGAAACCATCCCAATTTTCAGTGGGCGGGAAATTCCCAAACCCAAAGACCACCTTTTCAGTCCCGCCCACAGCCCTCTCATCACTACCAGCCGCCTCAGCCTCGGCCCAACCCTACTTATCCATCAGGGCCAAATCAAGATCAAATGTCCTTAATCCTTCAGACTCTGGCTGACATTCAAAAATCGAATGCGGCCATTCAAAAACAGCACAAGGACGAGCTTACTGAAGTTAAAACTCAGCTGGCCCAGTTGGCAAATTCTCGCCAGCCAGGCACACTCCCTTCCCAACCCCTTCCTAACCCAAATAACGTGCCAACCCAGAAGCGCGTTATGAATCCAAATTTAGGCCACGCTCAATGGATTTATCAGGCCCCTACTGCCCCATCTCCAGACGAGACGGAAGCCTCAACTTCGCGTGCGGGATTTCAGCAGCAGCCACCCCTCCTACCAAACCCAAACCAAAATCAGGCCGGATTAAATTCTGTAACAACACGTAGTGGTAAGACAACTCAGGACCAGCATTATCCAAACCACGCCCAGCCTGATAACCATGACCCTAGGATAGTTAGCCAAGGTACCGCTGCTCCAGACCCACAACCTGGACCTATCCTAGAGGAACCAACCAAGATCCCGTTTCCCGAGGCCCTGACCAAGGGAAAGAAGACCACCAAACCCGTGGCCCCTGAGGAGGACCTGGTCAAGCTCTTTGAGCAGGTCCACATAAACATCCCCTTGATGGATGCAATCCACCACGTACCAGCTTACGCACGATTTCTAAAGAATATATGTACACCCCAGCGTAAGCCGCGAACCAAGGGAGGGAGCCCAATTGTTCTGTCAGAGCAAGCCAGCTCTGTAATCCTTAGTAGACTCCCACCCAAGGCAAAAGATCCTGGAACTCCCCTGATCTCCTGTAAGATAGGTGGTACCCAATTTGACAGAGCATTGTTAGACTTAGGTGCATCTATAAATCTGATACCCACATCCTTACTTGACCATCTGGAAGAATCTGAGCTGAAACCAACCGAGGTGACATTACAATTAGCAGATCGATCTATAAAGTCACCAAAAGGGATTCTCGAGGATGTTATCGTGAGAGTGCGGGATTTCTATTTTCCAGTGGACTTTATAGTCTTAGACATGGATGCACCTGAGAACCCTAGGGATACACCAATCATTCTAGGGAGACCTTTCTTGGCTACTGCTAGAGCCAACATCAGCTGTGAGGAGGGCCAAATAGAGCTTAAGTTTGGAGATCAAACACTGAAAATTGATATATTTAAGGCCCAGCAAGGAATTAATTGCGGCGTCATCGAGCAAATTTGTGACATCAAGACTTTGGTTGATGAATCACACCTCCAGAATGACTTGAGTATGCCTCATCAACCACAGAAGGATCTTGACCCGCAAACAGAGGAGTCCAATCCGGATGTGAACAACCCAGTAACTCCCACCCTTGAACCTCACATCTATACTGAACCACCCGCTGCTGCTGAAAACCCCATCCTCGAACTAAAACCCCTTCCTGCTCATTTGAAATACATCTTTTTGGGTTCTAATCAGACCCTTCCTGTGATCATCAATTCCAACCTCAATCCTGAACAGGAATCCCGTCTGATTGTTGTCCTCCAGCAACATCGCAGAGCCATCGGATGGACCCTCGATGATTTGACTGGAATAAGTCCCTCTTATTGTACTCATCATATCTATTCAGAAGAGGGCACACGACCTTCTCGTGAAATGCAGAGACGCTTAAACCCCAATCTGCAGGAGGTCGTGAAAAAGGAGATCATCAAGTGGTTAGATGCCGGGATCATCTACCCGATCTCCGATAGTCGTTGGGTGAGCCCAATTCAGGTCGTGCCTAAGAAGGCAGGACTCACCACTATAACGACTGAGACCGGAGAAATCATTCCTACCCGATTAGCCAACTCGTGGAGAGTCTGTATAGATTACCGTCGACTCAATTCCTCCACGAAGAAGGATCATTTCCCACTACCCTTCATTGATCAAATTCTCGAAAAACTAGCGGGAAATAGGTTCTTCTGCTTTCTTGACGGGTACTCCGGTTATAACCAGGTGGCAATCCATCCTGAGGACCAAGAAAAGACCACATTCACCTGCCCCTTCGGAACATACGCTTTCCGAAGGATGCCTTTCGGTCTTTGCAATGCACCCGCTACTTTTCAGCGATGCATGCTTGCCATATTCTCAGATATGGTAGGTGATTATCTGGAAGTCTTCATGGATGACTTTTCAGTTTTCGGAGCATCATTCGACGATTGCCTCCAATACTTGGTCCAGATACTCAGGCGGTGCATCGACGTGAATTTGGTTCTTTCCTGGGAAAAGAGCCATTTCATGGTGCCTGAGGGAATTGTCCTGGGACACTCAATTTCGGAGAAAGGTATCCAAGTGGATCGAGCTAAGGTTAATCTGATTTCTCACCTTCCTATGCCTAGCTCGATCAGGGACATCCGATCCTTTTTAGGGCATGTCGGTTTTTATCGACGATTTATCCCTGATTTTTCAAAAATCGCACGCCCCCTGACCACTCTTCTCTCCAAGGATGTTCCCTTCGAAATCTCCAAGGAATGCACTCAAGCATTTGAAATCCTGCGTGACCGAGTCACCCAAGCCCCGATCCTACAGTCCCCTGATTGGTCTCAACCCTTTGAGATCATGTGTGATGCATCCGACTTCGCTGTAGGAGCGGTTTTGGGGCAGAAAAATGACAAGAAACCTGTGGTCATTTACTACGCCAGCAAAACACTCGATGAGGCTCAGCGTAACTATACAGTTACTGAGAAAGAGCTGCTAGCTGTAGTATTTGCCCTAGAGAAGTTCAGATCGTACCTTCTGGGTTCCCATGTCATCATATACTCGGATCACACGGCTGTGAGGCATCTCCTTGCAAAGAAGGACGCGAAACCTCGATTGATCCGATGGATCTTGCTGTTGCAAGAATTTGACCTCGAGATTCGCGATAAAGCGGGAAAACAAAACGTGGTAGCTGATCACTTGTCCCGTCTTCCTTCTGAAATGATAGACCCTTCCGGACCCATCACTGAGCATTTTCCCGATGAGCACCTGCTGACTATTGGTACTAGCCTTCCATGGTTTGCTAATATTGTAAATTACTTGGCATCTCATCAAACCCCGTCCGATTGGCCGAAGGCCAAGAAAGACAAATTACGCTCCGATGCCAAGTATTACATTTGGGAGGACCCGTACCTCTTCCGCATAGGTGCCGATCAGATCATCCGGAGATGTGTCCCGGAAGGGGAAGTCAACAATATCCTCTCTTTCTGCCATGACCAGGCATGCGGTGGCCATTTTGCCGGGCATAAAACCGCATCAAAAGTCCTCCAGTGCGGCTTTTACTGGCCCACACTGTTCAAAGACGCATACAGTCACTGCAAGGCATGCAGTCGTTGCCAGACTTTGGGCAACATGAGCCATCGCGACATGATGCCTATGCAACCGATTCTAGTATGCGAAATCTTTGATGTTTGGGGGATTGATTTTATGGGCCCCTTTCCTGTTTCGGATGGTTTCGAATACATTCTGTTGGCTGTGGACTACGTGTCCAAATGGATCGAAGCCATACCGACCCGAACCTGTGATCACAAAATCGTTCTCAAATTCATTCATCAACACATTTTCTCAAGGTTCGGGATTCCTCGTGCAATAATCTCTGATGGGGGGACCCATTTCACAAATGCTCAGTTTAGGTCAGTGATGACCAAATACGGGGTGTCTCACCGAATCTCTACTCCTTACCACCCCCAAACTAATGGTCTAGCTGAGCTGTCTAATCGGGAGATCAAGAAAATCCTGCAAGTCACTGTTCGACCTGACAGGAAGGACTGGTCGTCCCGACTTCCGGAAGCATTGTGGGCCTATAGGACCGCCCACAAGACCCAATTGGGCATGTCTCCCTTTTGACTGGTGTACGGAAAGGCATGCCACCTTCCTGTCGAACTGGAGCATAAAGCCTATTGGGCAGTACGGAACTGTAATCTAGATCTTTCCAAGGCTGGGACCCACAGAAAACTCCAAATCAGCGAGATCGATGAATTGCGCATAGACGCGTACGAGAACTCGCAAATCTACAAGGAGCGGGTTAAAGCCTTCCACGACAAACACATCTCGAGAAAGATCTTTCATCCTGGTCAAAAGGTCCTACTCTTTGATGCCCGACTCAAACTCTTCCCAGGAAAACTGAGATCTAAGTGGGTCGGACCATATTTGGTCCGACAGGTTTTTGGAAATGGAGCAATCGAAATCAGTCCACTCAGCCACGATTCTGAACCTTTCATCGTGAATGGTCAAAGACTCAAGCCGTTCATTGATGTAACTTCTACTGATTTGGCTGAGGCATCTTATATCCTCCGTTCTCCTTGAGCTTATTGCGCCCAGCCGATGGCGTAAAACTCAGCGCTTAACGGGAGGCAGCCCGTCATTCTCTTTGAAAACCTGAAACTTGTTCTGACACCTTTCAGCACTCGAAGTTCACCCTGAACTAAGACCCCCTAGGTTACAATGAGGACATTGCAAATCTTAGGCATGGGGGGGTATGAAAGTGCAAAAACTCGTAAGAAAAGGTTTCAAACAAAAAATTCACATATGCCAAAAATACCATAAAAATTAATTAAAAAAAAAAAAAAAAAAATTTCGAAAAAGAATAAGAGGAAAAGAGGAGAAGGAAAATTTTGTGAAGGAGAGAAGAAACAAAATGAAAAAGGAGCACAAAATTATAAGAAAAGTTGATAGTCATTAGTAAGGAACTAAGGAATTAACCTAAGTTCTAGACCTCATTCAAGAAAATAACTGAAAAGTGCACAATGAGATTAGTAAGAATGCAAACCTTAGGCATTCTTGAATAGACTCTTAGTACCCATTAAGATCTGGACACTCCTCAAGAGGTTGAGGAAAATGAAAAGCTGAAGTATTAGGTCTAAGGCTTAGGGAGTATTCGGCCTCGTTAACTAATTTTTGGTTTACGGGACTCAGTAACCTAAGCACCCTAATCTCACACACAGCCTGGTTCAGTAAGCGTAAAAATCAGAATCACGCAGAAGCGTCGCAAAAATCTGAAAAGAACACCTAGAATAGGAATGGCCGATCAACACAAGTTGATTTGGACGAGTTCCCAGCGCGGAGAGGCGGGAAATCCCCTCGAAGATGCGAAACAAAATATCATCTCCTCGGTGCTTGTCTCTTAGGATATTTACATATCCTACGGGGGGCATGTAAGCACTCTGCTGGTTCAGATTCCATGGATGGCATTATCTCGAAGTGTCAATTGCCAGGGTCTGGATTCGGCCACGGAATACCATGGATGGGATTATCTCGAAATCTCAATAGCCAGGGTTCCGGGGGTTGCCATGGGCGGTGCTATCTCGAAGCATCGATCGCCAGGAACCCTTGAGGATTGATGATGGGAGCAAGGAATCTGATACAGACCGTGTTGAAAAGCTAATCCTAGGCTAGAACTAAAAAGAAAAAGAGAGAGAAAACTCTCCAAACAGAAAAAAACTTTCTATCTCTCTCTTACAAAACGCACTGCGAACCGGGCCAGGGCTAAAATCATTTCAAGCACGGGTGCTTTAACCACGAAGTCCAATAAACCTTAGGTTAGTTCTTGCGGGCCTTAAAAACCTTTGCTAAAAGACTGAGGCTAAGGCTAGACAGATTTGGATCTTGATTGGTACTAGAGTATCTTTTAGGCCTATGGTCAGCATTCTAACCTAATCTATGCTCAAATAAAAAGGCACTTATCTAAAACCATTGAAAACTTCATGGTCTAGAACAAGGGTTGAAACCTTAAGTTTTTTGCTAAGGGACTAGCAAAAGCTAGGCATGGGGGTATGATGAGAACCTCATCATGAGCCATAACTAGCTCATTTTGACCCAATACAAAGGATAAAAGCTCCTACATATCTCAAGGAAAGGCTTAACTCAGAGAATTCTGAGTTTGAGAAGAAAACCAGTCATAAGGGGTAAAAGTGCAATTTTACCAGTATAATCTGCATACAGGGTAATTCAGGGCCCAAACACAGGTCAAAACAGCTTAATAAGAATAAAAGTGGGATGAGATGATCTAGCAAGGGCTACAGCACTTCCAAGGAACCAAATGATAATCTGTAACCCTAAAACAACCCACTTCAATTCACAAGGTTCGAGGCAAAGTAAAAATAGAATAAACCCTCTAAAATTCATAGAAAAATAATCTCTAGGGTTTAGAACCTTCAATTTGGCCTTTAGAACCCATTTTGACCTACATTGAGAACCATGCCCAATTAATAACTTAATTTGGGTCTTTACGCAAATTGACCGGTCAAAAAAGGTTTAATATGAAAATGAAATTTACCATCAGATTCCTTAGGTTCTAATTAGTCATGTATAAAAACTTGAGCCTAAGAAGAAACCTCCTTGACCGACTTTACACTTTGGTCCTCATATATTTACTCTTTGGCCCTCAACTTTTGAACCCTCGCATTTTGGCCCCTAACTCTCCTTCGTTCTTTGCAAACAGGTCCCTCCTGCAAAACCCTGCCAGCACCATGCTCCGGCAACCTTGCGCGGAGCATGGCGCCGCGCAGGGTAAGGTGGAGGACCTGGCATGTGTACCGGGGGTGCCCTGCGTCGTCAGCCATCGCAGGAGCACCCCCATGGTCATTGCAGCCCCCCATACCGGCCGTGCGAACGCACGGACGGTATGGGTTCGTATTCCGACCATTCTCCGGCGAGGGAGACACGTCGTCTCCCTCCGCCTTCCTCCCTGCTTCATCCCTATAAATACCCCCCGCCGCTCCACCGACGAGGGTAGCCTGGATCTGACGGAGAAAACCCCCAGCTTTCTTCTCTTCTTTCTCCGGCAGACGCTCACCAGCTCCGGCGACTTCCTCCCCCTCCACCTCTTCGCTCTGCCGCACTACCAGCAGTAGAGACTTCCTCCCCTGCTCTTCCCGCGCCACGCCGCACCCAGCTGGCGCCTCTCCAGCCCTCTGCTCGCCGCCGCCCCTCTCTCTGAGCATCATCTTCTCCGGCGACAGTCGATACGACTGTCGCCCTGTTCCTCCCCCTTCGTCCCTGCAGTTAAGTTAGACCTACTCCCCTTCTCCTCCTCTTTCTTTCCCCGCTTTCGATTTAGTCAATTAAGCCCTCTACCGACCCTGTTCACCCTCATCCTCTCCGCCTCCGACCACCCTCCGGCGAGCCGCTCCCATCACCTCAGCGACCCACACGGCTCGACGACCACCGCAGAACCTCCGCCTCCTCACCCTGATCCTCTTCCGCCCCTCCACTTCCCACCAAACACCCTCTGCAGACCCACCGAACACACCCACTCCCTCGCTCACAGTTTGACCTAGGACGACCTGATAGCTCCATCTCGCCCCCTGCAGACCCCCTGACCACCTTCGCCGTGCCACGGCGAAGGTCCCCCGCCTGTCTGATTTGGCCGAGAGGCCGTTCTATTGATTTCAGGTTCCAGGCCTTGACCGCCATTGGCGAGGAAGCTCGAAGCTTGCTCGAGGTTGCTCCAAGCCTAGATATCCCAGGTTGAAGAGCCACGGCCAGCGCGAAAGAGTCTTGCGCACACACCCTGGCCCTCAATTGGAGTTGCGCGCCTCAACAGCTGTTGCAATTGGAAGCACCATCCCTGCTGCAGGCGTGAGAGAAAAGGGGTGCGCGGATAGTCCCACCTCGGGAGTTTCTGAAGCCACACACCCACATAAATTGCAAAAGTGCCACCATCTGTTTGCCTCAGTTACCACGGGGTGAGGTCCCTCTCACCCAACCCGACCCGACTCGGCCTCGTCCGTGACCACGCTCCGCGGACCTGGCCCGACCCGATTAGACTGACCTGCACTCCTCGCCCACCACGCACGCCGGTGGGCCTGGACCCGGGCCTGACCCGAACCCGATTACCCGGTAGCGCTCTGGGAGAGCTTCCGAAGAGTGATTTCAGAGAGAGAGAGAAACGCGGGGGAGAAGGGGGGTAGAGTAGGTTTTTTGCCCTCTGATGAACTCTTGAGCGTGCAGGCACAGGTGAAGGACTGCGGAAGAAGAACTGAAGCGGCACTGTAGCGAAGGCATCGTTAAGTCGTCTCAGCACCGGGGCAGACGACGGACAGTCAGCAGCCAGAGCAACACAGAAGGCAGGCTGAAGAAGAAGGAAGGGAGACTTAGTAGCTGAAGGCAGAAGCACCACGATTGTAGAAGGAATGAAGAGAAGCAAGAAGCAAGAAAAGAAGAAGAAGACGATCTGAAGAAAAAGAAAGAAAGGAAACAAGGAAGAACAGAAGAAGAAGAGCACGAGGGGAAGATCTGAAGAAAGCAGAAGAAGAAGAAGAAGAAGAAGAAGAAGAAGAAGAACAGGAAGAACCAAAGACAAAGAGGAAGAAAGAAGAAAAGAAGAAGAAGCCAAATTTTCATCTCTCTCTCTCTCTCTCTTTATTTTTGTAATAGAACTTGTATATCTCTAGAATACAACTTGCTCCCTGAGTTCGACCTCGGGAACTCTTTCATTTTTCCGAGTAAAAAATTTTTATATGAAACGTTGGTAACAACCGGCTTTACTACAACGATATAACTGAAACCGACGTTCTTCAGATAACTCACTAGAAAATGTCATTGACACCTTAGAACATGATTTGGGGAGAGTTGAGGACAAGCATCAAGAGGAAACTAAGAATTCGGGGGATGATGTCTTTGAATCCAAATCTAATCTTCCCAAGGAAAGTGATTTAGTGGAAGAGACATCGAAAATTGAAGACGGGGAGTGGGATTACAATTAAAAAATAACCAATTTCGAATCATTTGAAACCCCCATCACAAGTTTAGAGGAGGGCCAAGGGAAAGAATTTGAGATAGAGGATGAGATTAGCCCTACCTCTAATGCAACCTTGAAAATTGCATTTGATATGAAAGAGGTCAAAGAAAATATTCTTGGGATCACGAAATTGGAGGGAATATGCAATGAAACCCTAGTTGAAGAAGGGATGGATTCTTATTTGGAGAGAGACCTCGTGCTTGATCTTAAGGCTCATTGTGAAACTCTTGATTTGGTTACATGCCCTACCAGAATTGAAATTCTGCAACCCGAATTCACTGGAATCAATTTAACTTTGAGGGATTACAACTTTAAAGGGACACAAGCTGATTACAAAGCCTACATCTTTCATGTTCGACATTTTAGATTTGGGTTGCACTCATTTAAATCAACTTCTCTGCATGCTCATAGATTAAGAGAGGAACAGACACGGGCATGCATGTTACACCATTTGCAGAGTTCCCGTCCCTTAGGGATGGGACTCCACCATAATCTAGTCAGCATCTGCGGACTTCTGATTTTTGGTCTAACTGATTTTGTCTTCCACTTCTTGCCCTAGACCATTCAACTACTTGATCCTTTGTTGTTTGTGTACTATGCCTAGCTGAAGACACTAAACTCAGATCTTCCTAGGAGGCAACCCAGAGATTTCAAGCTAACTGGATACATGGTGATGACTCAAGTGATTTCTTTCCCTACTCCCTTGCATACACTTATTTTTCCAATGAGGACATTGTCCAACTTGGGCATGGGGGTATGATGACTCTACAATTACAAGTGTTAATAACATCAATTAGAGTTAATTTCAAGGGTACTTGTGTAATAATGTTAGATTATAATGGGCTTGGGAGCATTGCATGCATATTGCATGATCTTTACATTTTAATCGCTTAGAATTAATGTTTAATGACCATGTGCACAATTCCATTTTGAAACATGTCTCATATGAGTGATTAGACCGTACAGATGGATCAAGATTGACGAACGGAGTCCAACGGACTCGAAATCACTTCGATCCGACTCCCGTAGCTCCCACAACAAGCTCAAGAAAGATCAATGGCCAGGGGGCAATGTGACATCCTTACGGGCTTCGGATGAAAAATTCGACCGTACGGGTGGATCCGAAGTGACGATCGCAGACCAGCAATGCAGGAATCATTGCAATTCAAGCATCTTGGCATCTCCTACAACAGAAAGAAGATGGATGGCCTAGATGATGCCACGTGGTGCTATATAGGCTGCCTAACGTCAGCCATGAACGCCCAGCACTGGCTCCTCTTCATCCTCATCATCAAATCTCGACCGTTGGATCAAGATCCAACGATCAAGAAGCCACCTCCATTGTATGCCTTTGGATCTTCCTTACGACCATATCAAGGGCATGGCGTGGTGGTTCTGAGGGGATATCTCAAGGAGAGGGCACGGGTTGAAATCCCCACGACCCCCCCTTAAGCTTAATTGAAGCAGCAGCAGCGCAACAACAAATGTGTGTGCGAGTGCATGCGTGGTGAGCGGCAATGCACAGCGCAGCGCCAGCGCGTGCACACGGCACGGCGTGCGCGGTGCGGAGTGGGGGTCATGGGCCAGCGTGTGTGTTGATGGGGAGGGTAGGGGCTATGGCGATGCATGAGGAGGGTCTTCAGTGACACTTGCAGCTGTCACTGTTGACCCAAAGAAGGATTTTTGGCCTTCTCTCTCCATTATAAAAGGAACAGCCCCCTTCCACTTTTGAAAAGCTTCCGCCCACGAGATACCACAACCTTTAGAGTTCTCGGCAAGGTCCCAAAGTCGCCAAGCCATCGACGGAAGTCCTTCCACCGCCGTGGCTATCTCGATGCGTTCTTCTTCCTTGTCTTAGTGTTATTTTATTTTGTAGTGTAGTTTGTCTTGATTTTAACAAGCATTCATCTACATTATGTTTGATTGCACAATTGATAAGAAATTGTTGGCACATTGATCTCATGATATGGTTCTCTAACCCTTTTCTCTCTCTCACTCTTTCTCTCTCTATGTCTATCTCTCTTTCTCTATCATTTTCTCAAATCGATTTTCAAGCACACAAACGACATATTTACGTGACACGAAAGTGAGCATTTGATCTAATTATTGCCTCCTTGTGTTCGACACTCGAACTCATCTCCAATTCTTTATTTAAAATTGACGTCGTAAGCACACTACAATGAATGGTTTTACGCAAATGCATCCAGCGAACGTCAGTTTTTAAGAAATGTCATGGACTCTGTTAAGAAAAATATCTTTTCCCAATTTGGGATACCAAAAGCCATGATCAGCGATGGTAGGAGTCACTTCATTAATGCCCAATTTCGTGCCCTACTTAAGAAATATGGGGTCACTCATCGCATTGCCACCCCGTATCACCTACAAACGAATGAGCAAACTGAGGTCTCAAATAGGCAGATTAAAAATATTCTACAAAAGACTGTGAGACCTGACCGGAAGGATTGGTCCACATGATTGGATGATGCCCTTTGAGCATACTGGATCGCCTTGAAGACACCGATAGACATGTCGCCTTATTGATTGGTCTTTGGAAAAGTTTGCCACCTTCCAGAAGAGTTGGAGCGCCGGGCAAACTGGGCTGTTAAGAAGTGCAATATGGATTCCTAGATGGTCGGAACTCAAAGGAAGCTTCAACTCTCTGAGCTCGAGGAAATCCGTTGGGACACTTATGAGAACAATAGACTTTATAAGGAGAAGATGAAAGCTGTCCATGACAAACACATTAATAGAAAAATCTTCGAGCCAAATCAGCAAGTCTGGCTATTTGATGCAAGACTTAAACTCTTCCCTAGGAAACTGAGATCTAAGTGGACGGGACCATATCAAGTTGTCAGACCTTATCCCAACAGGGTGGTTGAATTGCCAATCCCAAGACTGGGCAAACCTTCACTGTTAATGGTCAACAATTAAAACACTTTCTTGCCCAGATTCCCTCGAAGGAAGTTGTGACCCTCATTGAGGGTTAAATTGGAATTGCGCCCAGTTGGAGGCACAAAACTCAGTGCTTCCTGGGAGGCAACCCAGAGCTTTCAAGCTGACTGGATTCATGATTACAACTTAGGTGATTTCTTTCCCTACTCCCTTGCATACATTTATTTTTCCAATGAGGACATTGTCCAACTTAGGAATGGGGGGTGGTAATTCATAGGATCTGAGTACAAAATTGTCAGCTTGAACTGATTTTATTTCTTTTTACATAAAAAAATTAATTAAAATTAGGAAGAGAAAGCTTAGGTATTAGAAGCTTGTCGACTTTAGGAAATGATATGTTAGGGACCTAATCGCTAAGACCCTTCAGGTCTTCGGACTTAATCAGTCCGGGTGTTCACTAAAATGTGGACTTGGTCTCAAGTCCTCGCCACCTTAACATATATTAATCTAGTCAATAAAGTAGGGTGATAATTATACAACTTATTAACTCGCCCTCTGATTTGGGGGGATTTTTAGTCTAAGCATCTACACACGTTTTGCACTAACTCACTCATCGACGGTTCTAATGAAAATTGGGTAGCTAATGAACCTTCTAGGGTGGCATGGTTGGCAAGTTGTCATGGGTAACAGCCCATTGGCAGGTTGTTCAGAGCCCAGCTACAGGACCATTCTCTTTCATTACTGCCTTTAGGTAAATCTTAGATCAGGAAAGCCACCTACTTAAAAAAAAAGAGAAAAAAAGAAATAAGCCACACTTCACTGCACAAGTGTGGTTGGCAAGTTGTCGTGGGTAACGACGCATTAGCAAGTTGTCCAGATCCCATCTCATAAAATGCACAAGAATTCCAAAGCACTTAAGGAAGAAGCGGGAAAGTAGCATAATTTGGGGAGATATACACTAGGTTCGCCCTTGTGTTGACCCCACAAAAAATAAAAAGTAGGGAGAAAGATACCGGTCAGATAGATACACCTTTAGGCAACATTTTTTTCTTTTGGGTCACATAGGGGCATATAAACCCTAAGTTCATTTTAATTGCCGTTGAGTGAATCTATCGCACTCACAATAAGATGCTTAGTACTAAGAATCCTTTTCGAGTCTTGGGTGGATTGAGTAGTTGTAAAAAGTTATCTTGAAATCCTCAACACCAAAAATCCAAAAAAATTAGAAAAAAATGAAAAAGAAAAAAAAATGTATTTGCTTCCATATAGAATAAGGCGAGGACTTGGGCGGTCAGCATTTTGGCAGGCAACTCGGGCACAGTTGAGTCTTAGTGAGTTAGGTTCTTAGTAGAAATTTCCTCCTGTTGACAAGCAACTTCTACCAAGTGTTCAATTCCTAATTTTAGTTGTAAATAACATTTAGATTAAACCTTGCTAGGGACTAGCAAGGGGTGGGCATGGGGGTATGATGACTCTGCAATTATAAGTGTTAATAACATTAATTAGAGTTAATTTCGAGGGTACTTGTGCAATAATGTCAGACTATAATTGGCTTGGGAGCATTGCATGCATATTGCATGATCTTTACATTTTAATCTCTTAGAATCAATGTTTAATGACCATGTACACAGGTCCATTTTGAAACAGGTCTCAGATGAGCGATCTGACCGTATGGATAGATCTAGATCGACGAATGGAGTCCAACGGACTCGAAATCACTTTGATCCTACCTCCGTAGCTCCCACAACAAGCTCGAGAAAAATCAACAGCCAGGGGGCATAGCGACATCCTTAGGGGCCTCGGATGAAAAATTCGACCGTACGGATGGATCCGAAGTGACGATCGTAGTCCGGTAATGCGGGAATCATCTCGATCTAAGGACCGTGGCACCCTCTACAATAGAAAGAAGATGGACAGCCCAGATGGCACCACGTGGCGCCATCCCAGCCCCCCTCACACTCCCAGTAGCCATGGCATCTTCCCTCACGCTCCATCTCAGCTGTTCATCCTTCATCCAATGGCTGGAGAGGCATGTGCAAAGAATGCTCTCCACAAAATCTCTTGGCCTTGGCTCATCGGTCGTGAAGATGCCTCTTAAAGAGAGGGTGTGGGTTCGAAACCCGCTGCCCCCTCAATTGGGCGCTTGAGATGTGGCGTAGCAGGAGCAGTGGTAGCGCAAGCAAGCACGCACGCAGGGCATCAACATGCGTGAGCGTTGAGACCAGCGCAAGCGCACAACACGGTGCACACGACACGGGCGAGTGAGGTGCGTGCTAGCAGAGTGTGTAGGCGGGGGCTACGGCGACGCTTGTGGTGGGTCTTCAGCGACGTCTTTGAATGTCACTGTTGACTCGAGGTCGAATTTGAGCCCTCTCCTCAACAATAAAAAGGGACCTATCCCTCCCATTTGCATCCATGTTCTACCTAAGCAACTCCACCACTCCTTAGAGCTCCAAGCAAGGCTGTGAAGATGCCGAGCCACTGACAGAAGCCCCTCGTATCTCCACTTAGCTAGTTTTTGGTTTGTTATTTGTGTTGCTTAAGCTTTCATCTGACATTGTAGTTGTAGAACTGAATCATTTACGTAATATATTCTCTATTCTATTATCACATTTGTCTCTTCTGTAATTAGATATTCTCGCATCATCATAATGATTTTCTAACCCTGTCTCTTTTCTCTCTCTCTCCCTTTCTTTCTCGTTCTATCTGGTTTGCAAGTGAAACAAACAATGAGTTTTTTTGACACAAAGAGAGTATTTGATCTGATTTCATGCCTCCCTGTGTTCGACACTCGAACTCACGTCTGCTTATTCTTATTTAAAATTGATGTCGTAAAACATGCAACAACGAATGATTTAACACAAATGCGTCCAATGAACGTCAGCTCCTCCATCAAACCACACTTAACTTTATCCTTCTTTGAGACCTTGAAAATATTAAATTGATTTATTTTATTCCCAAAGACCATTTCTATATTTCCCGATTCACAATCAATCCTTGCCTTGGTTGTAGCCATGAAAGGTCTTCCCAAAATAATCGGGGTGTGGTTGAGCTATTTTGGTGCTTCCATGTCTAGGACCATGAAATCAGCAAGGTAATGCAAATCATTAACCTTGACTGAAACATCCTCCAAAAGACCCCTTGGTTTTGTAATGGATCTATTAGCTAACTGCAAGGTTATATCAGTGTGTTTCACGTAGCCTAGACCTAGTTCCATATGCAGTGAGGTGGGGATCGCATTAATGGAAACACCTAAGTCGAGGAGGGCCCAATCAAAAGTAATGTTTCCTATTGTGAAGGAAATCAGCAGGGCTTCCGAATCCTATTTCTTAGGGGGCAGCTTGTTTAAGATCAGTGTGCTTGTGTTATCAGTCAAGACTACTCTCCTACTATTTTTAGATTCCGCTCTACTATTTTCTTTATATGAATTTAGTAAACCTTTGGCGTAGGCGAGGATTGTTTCGATAGCCACAGGGAGTAAATGATTGTCAATTTGAAAGCATGAAGTAAGGACATCCTTTCCTCCAATTTCTGCTCTGACTTTTTATGTTTGCCTATATAACAACAACATACTTCCAAATCAGACTTTGATGTTTTGTTGATCACAATCTTAGTTGGGAGCCTAGAATTCTTACTACGGGGCCTAATGGTGTTGCCATGGGGTTTGGTGGGTCCCTTGTGTCTACTACCACGCCTCAAGGTGATGGTACTTGCATTGGCAAAATACTGTTGGTTACTACCTTGGGGAGGGTTGGTGTTGAAGACTTGAATAGGCTTATTTAATATGGTGATATTATCGTCGAAATTAGTATAGTGAGTTAACCTAAATCGAGTCTACACTAGTTTCACAAAAATTTTAACGTGGCCTACTTGATTTTATCTTGTTCACTTTTAGGCCCAGGGTCGATCTCAGGGAGGTGGGAATTAGGAGATTAAGAAGTTTCTACGCCTTTCCTAGAACATATCTCTTCCTTGCGTTTATTATGTTTTTGGTTTTTTTTTCTACTTTTAAGATTTTTTGTGATAATGTTGTTCTTGAGGCACACCCTCAAAAATGAAGTCCTTGGCCTTGAGCCAAATGGTTCTTGGCTTGAAGCTAATTTAGGGTTCCAAAATTGATCTTGTCACTCGCAAGATCAGGTACTTGCAAGACAAGAATTATCTTTTCTCTTTTATACTTTTTTTGGTCTTTTTAATAGTAAGAATAGAAGACAAATGAAAGCAAAATAAAATGCAAGGAAAGAAATGAAAGAGATACTTAGCTTAGTGTGTATATATATATATATATATATATATATATATATATATATATATAGAGTAGATATGTAAGTGGATATAGAATAGATATAGATATATAGATACTATATATATAGGGGTGGAGATGGAAATGGGGATGGGATGTAGCACGGTGTCAAGTTGGTCCACGTCTAGCAAGACGCAACCAACAAGACTAAGTGCCGTGTGGAATGTGAAGCGGATGTGTGTGAGTGTAGGTGGAAGCGCTTGCTTTGCACGAGTATCAGGAAATATTCTCATCTGGTGCGAATATTCCGCGATACTATGCGTGGTGAAGGGGTGAGTGCATGGGCATGTGGGTAGGAGATGTGAGGTGAATGTGTGTATGGGAGAATGTGATATGTGTATATATAAGTATATATAACCATATAAGTGTATACAACTATATATATATGTATATATATATATCTATCTATATATATATTTATGTATATATAGATATATATGGGGGAGGGAATATGTGAATATATGTATGTATATATGCGTATAGGTGTGTGTGAATGTGTGCGTAGGTGAGTGAATGTGTGTGTCAGTGTGTGTGTTTGCGTTAGAGGGAAAGGATGTGTGAGTGCCTGCCTATGTGTGTGAGAGAGTGGCAGGAGCCGTGTGCACGTGCGCTGCAGGGAGGGGAGAGCCTGCACGCACTTAGGGGCGCGAGGAGAAGCTGCAGCGCATAAGGGCTGTGCACTGAGGGGTGAGGGGTTAAGGCATTTGGAGAACTCGCACGTCGTCTGGCGAGTAGTGGTGCGGGTGATCGGCTGGAGGCAGTTGCGTGGGAGGGGAGAGAACATTGTGGCATTGGATAAGTGAGAAACTCTTCGGTGGCTATAGTGTCACACTGACTATGGTGAACAGTGCGCTACAGTGACGCAGGGAGAGTGGTAACCGGTTGAGGTGGTGTGGCGTGTGGAGGGCACTGTGGAGCTGGAAAGCATGCACACGCATGCTTAAGTTGAGCCTAAGGCTCGCGGTGGCGCGTGGAGGTGGCTGAAATGCACACAATGGTGTGCGAGCTAGAGCTTCAGAGCTTGAAGCTCCATCAATGGTGCTACGAAGTAAAACAGAGAGAACAAACTGGAAACAAAACAAATGAAACAAAATGAACCAAAACTATCGAAAATAAATAAAAAGAATACACCACACCCACTTGGTCATGATGGAGCTGGGTGGTGGTGCTCTCTCACTATGGTGGATGCAGCCACAGGAGAGAACTCGTCTGTTCCCAACATCCCTCTCAACTTGTGAGAGGGTGCTGAGAGTGAGGAGAGGGAGAGAGAAGAGCTGGAGTGGCTGGTAGGCAGATGGTGGTGAGGTGTTGCGAGTGTGTGACTGAGGGTGGAAGTAGAGGTGAGCGATTGTGTGTGTTGATATGAGGGGATGGGCTGACCTCTCGCAAAGGTTGAGGTGAGGGCTCTTTTATAGATAATGGGGGGTAGGGTCGCAGGTGTGGGCGTAGGTTGTTAGGATATTTTGAAAAAAAGGAATATTGCATGTGGGCACTTAGGTTGTTGGAAAATGAATGTAGGCTTTTATTGGATGGAATAAGTGGTGGAATTTAAATGGGAATGGGGTGGCCATGGAAGGGATGAATTGGATGAATGGATGCTCAATCTCTCTCTCTATCTTCCTCTCCATAAAATGCACAAATGCAAATACTTCACAAGATTGCATGCATGGCTATCTAATCAAATGCTTAATGCTAGAAAATAGATAAGTTGGACTAATAAGAGGTGTGTATTTCTACACAATTACACCCCCATGCCTATCTTTTGCTAGTCCCTAGCAAACCATTTATTTGTATCATGTTTAGAAATGATCTTAAGTTAAAGATTTTTCTGAAGCCATTAATGTGTTTATCTGTTGGACACTGTGAGAACTAATTATAGAGAAGAGTACCAGTACCCAAGTCTTAAATGATATAGACCATCTCTCGACTAACTTGTACTCTTGATATTTAAAGCTTAAGTGAGATTTCTAGGACTCGGAGGGTTTTACCGTACTCGAGAGCTAAGAGGTTATGGTTTGTGCATAGTGATGGATCAAGACTGACCATATGAACATTAAGGCTCAAGCCCAGGGTTTCACAAATTTTTAAGTCCAGGTTGGTCACAGCTTTAGCTCATGTCTTTGGATTAACCCTCAAAAAATGATGGAAAAACTCCACCCCACTTTAATTATTTTTGTGTCTCAAAGAATAAATGGTAGAAATAAGATATTTGGAATGTACCCTGAAAGACTTTTGGAAGATATACTGACTCATTCGCAAGATTTTTTCTTTGAAACAAGTGTCAGTATATCTCCTACAACTTTATTTGGAAGAGCACACTTATTTGGTGGGTGAGTATTTTTTGGTGGAAAGAGTTTCTCCAAAACACACGACTAAAGACTGGGATAAAAAGTCTACCTGCCCGCATAGGTAAGGACTCCACCTTTCCTAATGAACACTAGGGTTGGATCTTATGTTCTCCTAGTCTTTCTCGATATGTGTAGTGTGAACCAAGACTACTTAGGCTCTCAAGTAGAAGTAAACCAACGAATCCTGTACTGGTGACTCAGGTATAAGAATACATCCTAAGTTAGGAGAGATTCTGATCTATCTTATCAATGCTCGAGTGAATTAAACCAAAGCCTAAGCGGATCAAGCTTCTGTGGCCTGGAAAGTCTTCAAAGTAGAGGTTGAATATCCATGAACACTTATTGTATTTTTGTTTCAGCTTTCAGATCATAGCTAAACACTTTTTTTTTGAAACAAATAGGCTATCTACATATTTATAGATGGATATGTATAATGGATGCAGAGGCTGCATGATACCCATATAATACCCAGATCCTATGGATGCCTATCCACCGACCATGCCTAATGATGCTATGTCCTCATATGCATGTAGAGTTAAGCAAGGTCCAAGGGTCTTGGTAGGGGAGCTGAGGTACGAGGTATACAGCAGGGTGGCAGGGTGGGTGGATGGTGGGTGGTGAAGTGAAAAGTGAAGAAATGCGAAGTGAAGTGAAGTGAAATGGAATGTGAAGGCGAAAGTGGAGGACGAATGTTGTTGGGGTGCTTCCCAACGAGTGCTGAATTTAATGTCCCTAGTTGGACTCAAGAGTGAGGACGAAGTCAGTTACCCTCCAGTAGGGCAATAGTTTCACCAATGGGGGCAGGTTCATGAGTAAGGTAGGGCTTTAACCGCTGCCCATTGACCATAAATTTATGCCCAGATCTGGGATCTTCAATTTCGATGGCCCCATTGGGAAATGGTCTCGAGACCAAGTAGGGACTAGGCCATTTGTACTTCAGTTTCCCTAGAAAGAATTTGAGTCGGGCATTGTAAAGCCAAACTTGCTGTGATGGCTCAAATTCCTTCCGTCGAATGCGACTGTCATGAAAGGACTTAGAGCATTGTTTGAAAGTTAAGGTAGAATCATAGGCCTTACGACGGAGCTCTTCCAACTCTTGGAGTTGGAGTTTCCTTTCTCTACCACACAGGTTTGGGTTGAGGTTACATTGGCGAACTGCCCAATAAGTAGGTGCTCCAGCTCCATGGGCAAATGACAAGGCTTCTTGTAAACAATTCTATAAGGAGACATACTAAGGGGACCCTTGAAGGAGGACCGATACACGCAAAGTGCGTCAATCAGCTTGTCGGACTGATGGGAACACTATCATGAGCCCTAACTAGGTCATTTTAACCCAAAAAAGAGAACAAAAGCTCCTACATAACCAACTGAAGGTCCTAATTCCATGAATAACCATTTTGAGAGAAAAGTAAGAAATAAGGGGGTAAAACTGTAATTTACCATTGTAGTACAACACAGGTTTTCTCACGGGCTAAACATAGGTCAAATGGTCTTAACATGATAAAAAGCGGGTTGGTTCAAACAGAAAAGGGTTCGCGTGAATTCTGGGAATTAAATGACTTCCTGTAATCCTAAAATAGACCCACTTGATTTGACAAGGTTCTGGTCAGGATAAAATTCACTGAAACCCTATAAAAATCATGGAAAAATATTCTCTAGGGTTTAGAACCTTCAATTTGGCCCTTAGAAGCTATTTTGACCTAAATTGGGGTCTCAGTCAAATGTTTGCCCAAAATTGGATTTTTGCGTAAATTGCACAGTCAAACATGGTAAAACCTAAAATCCAACTTCTCCATTAGATTCTTTAGGTCCAAATTAGGTTTGTATCAAAATTTGGACCTAATGGGAACTCATCTTTACCAACTTTGCAAATAGGTCTAGCCCAATTACATTTCTACCCCTATCTTTTGAAAACCTTTGCGGAAACCCCCTAACTTCCTCATCGTTCTTTGAAATTATGTCCCTCCACCATTATAGCGTAAGGAATCCTACTCCAACGAGGTTTCGAAGGAAAGATCTCTCTGATTTCTCAGAGAATCCCCTTCAAAATTGAAAGGGAGATTCTCTGAGAAATCTCCTCCAGTTTGAACACAATCAGAGGCTCGATTTGGCACCCAATCTCTCATGCGATTGCATGAGAGATTCGGGTCTCATTCGACCTTCCATCTTCGGCGAGGTTGTTGTGCTTGGAAGCTTGGCTTCCAAGCACAAAACCTTCCGCCAGGGCCTATAAAAGCACGCCCAGATCATTTCGCACCTTCTCAGCTTGGAATTGGGCTGGTCCACCCCACTTTCTTCTCTCCTCGCTGGCCACAACTTCTTCGCAAGCTCCGGTGGCTCCGTCCCCTCTCTCTCGTCGCCCAACCACAATACCAGTGGTTGGGTTGCCTTCCTCTCGTTCATCTGCATCAGCCATACCAGCTTGACATCGCCTCTGCCCTTGTCAATGCCATCGCCTCACCTTCGGAGAGCTTCGTCTCTGGTGACGGCAATACGAGCTGGCCGCCATCCCTGCCTCCTTCGTCCTTAGGTTAGGTTAGTTTAACTTCTCTCTCCTCTTCTTGTTCCCCTTCTTTATTTCTTCAAAACACGCCTCGACGTATTCTATCACCCTCACCTTCCTTATCTCTGGCCAGACCTCCGGCGAGGCATCCTTGTCTCTCCACGCCTCCATCTGCCTCACCAACTACCCCATAAGCATCGCCATACTCCACTGACCATAAACCCTTGCTCCACTCACCACGACAAGGCCTTAGAACTCCCCTCGAACACACCCACTTTCGTGCACACAGGGTGCCCTAGGCATGCACGCTCCAGCCACCCCACATCACGCTGACCCTCGTACTACCTTCGCCGTGTCTAGGCGAAGCTGCCTGAACCTTCTGACGAGGCCGCAAGGCCGTTTTCATGGTTGACAGGATTAGAGGCCTGCTGCCATTAACGCAAGCAAGGAGCTTGCTTGGGAGCTTCACACTCCAGGCTATAGCCCCAGGTCGCATGGAATCTCTTCGCACACAGTCTCAGCCAAGCAATTGGCACTGACGCCCCACGTAGCTATTGCAATTAGGGAAACTTCTACTGCGGGCGCTCGCGAAGGAAGGTGGGACAACGTAGTCCCACCTCGGAAAGTCTTGAGTAGGCGCAATGAAATAAGAGGAAAAAGTCATAGAGCCTCTTCGCCTCTTGACCACGGGGTGAGGTTCCACTCGCCCTCACTTCCTCGTCCGTGACCCACTGCCTGTGGACCTGGCCCTGACCCGTATACCCGACCTGTACTCCTCACCAACCACGCATGCCGGTAGGCCTGGTCCCGGGTGCGCGTAACCGACCCGATTAGCTGAGAAGCGGCTCTGGGAGAGCAAGCCTAAGAGAGAAAGAGGAAGAGAGATAGCGGGGGTGGGTAGGGGTTGGTTTTGCTCTCGTAGGCAGGAGAAGAAGAAGAGGGCAAAAGCTAAAGAAGCTAAGGAAGGAGAAGGCAAGTCTGAAGAGGAAGAGCTGAAGAAGCTGAAGGGTTGAAAGAGAAAGAGAAGGAGAAGGAGCTGAAGGCAGAAGAAAGAGAAGTCGCCAGAAGAGAAGAAGGAGAAGAAGAAGAAGCCAAGCACCAGAGGAAGAAGAGAAGAAGGAGAAGAAAAAGAAGCAAAGGCACAGGGACTAGGAAAAGAATAGAAGAAGAAGAAGGCTAGAGACAGAAATCAGAGACAGAGAAAAGAGAAAGAAGAGAGAAGTAAAGCACTGTAGTAGCCCTAAGTTTAAGACGTCTGATTCACAAAATCAGACGTCCATTTTTTGTTCTCCTTACATACATTGTCTTTTTGCATTACAACTCTGATTTACATTGCATATTCAATTTCTCAAAATTTGTGCTCTTGATTTTTAAACCCCAATTTGCTCCTTGTGTTTGACCTCGGATTTAAAACTTCGAGTAATAAAATTTATTTGTTTTCAAGCAATTTCAACTATACTACGATGCATTGATTTTAAAACATTGATCTTGCCTCGCTAAACATTTTGGCGCCGTTGCCGGGGAGCAACGGGCGACTTGGAAATCTTGATCACAATTTTTGATTTGGTACTAACTTGATATATCTCTTTTGTTGTGATTGTTTTAGGGGAGAAGATTCAAAAGAAGACGGCCGCAGAGCAAGCACACCTAGGGCAGGTAATCTCTGATTAGTCCTTTCTCTTAATCCCCTCTTTCTGAAAAGGAAAAACAAGATAAAATCAATTAGGGCTACTTGCTTTCCATCTTTAGCTAAGTCACCAAAGTTGCCTGATTTTGATTTCAACAAATATTGATTTGTGCATCCATTTAAGGTAACTAGGGCTACCACCTTCTTGATTGAGCCCTAGATACCATATTTTTTGGCAACTAAATTGGACCAAAATTAGAGCTAACTTAAGGATTCCAATTTAGGATTTTAGAGACACATCTTTCTAAGCAAGAATCAACTATCCAAAAAGAGGTGTGCCTAAGCCTTGGTTGAAAAGAATTATTCAAGAGAAACCTTAAAATTCAGGCTCTTAATTTCACTTGAATCCTAAAAGAAAGGACCTAAAACTTCTTAAAGGACAAATTGGTGAAGTTGACCCCCTTGTTGGGTCAACCAACCTTGAAATTAGGTCACTTTTGCACTCAATACATCTAAAGTTCAAGTGAAATCCTAAGCACCTTTGCTCTTAAATAAAAGTGGTAGACTTAAGAGGTCAAAGTCCCTATTTAGGTCTACCTGGAACCTCAGTGACAAGACAGGTCGGGTGGGGGAAACCATGCAACCCGTGGGGGCGCTCTACCGTGTAGGGGTCTTTGCTGGACCTCCCTCTCTGGCTGCCCAGGTAATTCTCAGGTGGATGACTTTTTGATCCAGGGGTATCATCCGCCTTGAACCTCTATAGTCATCCAAACATCTTTGGGTGCCTTGATTAGGTCCGCATCACATCCAGTCCTTCATCCCTTCTCTTTAGAGCACACACATAGATTTTCAGTGGAATTCTCTTTCAGATCAAATCACTTCAATCCAAATATGAATTCTGATTCTACATCTTGATTCCACCATCTAATTCAAATATGCAGCCTGGTTACTTAGGAAGATCATTCAAGAAACCTGAATCACGAAGAACCATGAGAGATAGAATGATTGAGGATGCCCTTGAATTTTATAAGATTGAATACAAAACCTCAAAACCAGTAGAAGACATTCAGGTTAGTGTACCAACAACAACAACCTTCATCGTAAATTGTACCCAAGTGTTATTAACAGAAGCTACAAAAGGATCAACCTGAGACATTCTCATAACAGGATACATTGAGATGGAAAAATTACATAAATTTAAATACCTCCAATGCATGACAAATCCTGTACTTTGGGAAAAACACCAAGATGATCTTGAAAAATGGGAAGAGATGATGAGATTGTTGAAACAAGTTATCGATCAAAAATACCTGTATATGCCACAAACAGTTCATGAAACATCTTGGAATAGTATTTAGGATCAACATGATTTCCCAAATCCCAGGTTTGAGGCACAAGGTTGTTGTGGATTCCCAACCCAGACGGAATATAACATGTCTGATCTTGAAGTAGGTTGGGAAGTCCCAATTGCAGGAGAACTCGATTTTGAGCCAGCCTTAGAAAACCAACACCTTGGTTCACCAAGCATAGAATTCCGAAACTCCTGTAATGATGAAACAGAACCTCTTGATGGTGTAAATCCTGCCTCTTATTTTGATAAGGTGACCCTCGAAGGCAATCCTGACCTAGACTCTAGTGATTCAACCCACATCCTCAGCCTAGAATCTAGATCTAAATCTTATTGGGAAGAATACAAGGCCCTATATGATGAAGATCAAAGTTTAAATGAAGAGTATGATTATGAGCCTTTGTTTGATGAATATCCCTCTCCAACATCCTCAGAAATATAGATTGATTTCTTGGAAATCATGCCAATCTATGATACAGAAATCGAGGAGTTGGAAGAGTGGAGTTTTGATTGGGTCTTTCCTATAAGCCTAGAACTCGAGCCTAGACCATATAAGGACACCTTTTTAACCTCAGAATCTACATATAGGTTAGACCCAAGTTAGGCTGCTGAGTCTACATCGTATGATTTATTCTGTGATGGAACCTCTGATCTCGAATCTCATTCAGAACTTGATTTTCGCAATTTCTCCGACGATTTCAAATCTTGCCATGATTTTAGAGAACCTTTGTTTCTTGACTATGACGAGCCAATCTTCGACATCATCTCACATAATTCATTCTCCGACTCTGACTCTAAGGTCTCGGATCTCGAGATCACTGATTTAAATTCAGGTTCCAGTGAGATGGAATCATTTCTTTTCGATCCTCAGGAATCAAAACCAGAAAATGCCGAGAGTGACTGCAACCCAGAGTTTGAATCTTTTCTTGACTCAGATTTCCCTCATCCTATAAACACTCTTCAGGCATTCACTTTTGAATTTGATAGCTACTATGAGGACTCTCTAAATGAAACCACTTGTAACTCCTTTCTAGAAGAGCCCTCATACACAATTCTTATTGAAGTCCCCTCCTCTGCATATACAGAACCTATCTAAACCCGTTTTCAACCCCGACCTACAATTGGACTCAATTTCTATTCTAATTCCCCTCTTACTGAGCCGATTGCAGATGATTCGCCTCCACATCTCCATCAGGTTTCGAACATTGATCAGACTGCAAACCATGCTCCATCATTCTCTGATCATTCCTGTAGGGTTTCCACATTATCCACTGATTATTTTACGGATCCCTACTCTGACCAGGTTGATTCGACTCAGCCAAACCCTGAATTCACACTTCCACATCCTTCCGAGCTCCATAGTATATGGTGGGTTCCACATCTCCTGATCTACATTTATTAACCTACCAGATTGATTGGGTTTGGGTTGCATCATTAGCCTATTGATCTGAACAAGCACCTGGTTGGACCAACTAGGCTCTTGATCAAGGTTCTTGTTCTACAAAACTCCGTTGATTTGACCACTCCCTCTCCATACCATTTCCCGCTCGGCTGAGGGCATTGAATTTAGCACTTAACAGGAGGCAACTCGTCATTCCAAAAACCTGAGATCCTTCTGATTATCCGTCTGTACTTCACGTCTATTGCACCCTGAGTTTGATTTTAGAATAATCGATCCCACCTTTGGTACAGGTGCCAGAGCTTGAAATCATCTGCAACAGTCATTCTTGAGTTGTTCCCCCACCCGATAAATCCTGTTCTAAGTCCCTGAACCCAACACTATTTGACACCTTCCATTTACAATGAGGACATTACAAAACTTAAGCATGGGGGGTGGTAAAGTGCAAACATACAAAAATCAAAAAGTTTAAGGGTTTTCACAAAAAAATCTCATATTCCAAAAACATCAAAAAAAAATTGAAAAAATTCTTGAAAAAGAACAAAATAAATTTTGAGGGGAGAGAAAATTTTGAGGCCATACAAAACTTGAGGAGAAAAGTGAAAAATGTCAAAAAAGGAGCACAAAATGAAAGGAAAAAAGAAGAGATAGTCATTAGTAAGAAATTAAGGGATTAACTAAAGTTCTAGACCACATCAAGAAAAAGAAAAGAAAATGAAAGAAAAAAGTGCTAATGAGACACAAAAGAGATTAGTAGGAATGCTAATCTTAGGCCTCTTGGGCTAGACTCTTAGGTTTAAAAATTCAAGTATCCGCTAAGATCTGGATAGTTCTCAATAGGTTGGGGAAATTGCGAAGCTTAAGTATTACGTCTAAGGCTCAGGGAGTATTCGGCCTTGTTAATTGCCCTCTGGTTTGCGGGACTTGGTAACCTAAGCACCCTAATCCACACACGGTCTGATTCAATGAGCATAGCTATCAAAATCACGTAAAAGCATTTAAGTGCTTTGAAAAAGTCACCTAGATTAGGAGAGGCTGATCCGCACAAGTTGATTTGGACGAGTTCCCGGTAGGGAGAGGGGGGAAATTCCCCTCGAAGATGCGCAATAACATATCATCTCCTCGGTGCTTGTCTCATGGGATATTTACATATCCTGCTGGGGGCACGTAAGCACCCTGTGCTGGTTTAGATGCCATGGGCGGCATTATCACAAAATATCGATTGCCAGGGTCTGGATTTAGCTATAGAATGCCATGGGCAGGATTATTTTGAAATCTCGAAAGCCAAGGTTCTGGGGGTTGCCATGGGTGGTGCTATTACGAAGCATCGATTGCCAGGGACCCTTCGAGGAATGATGATGGGGACGAAGAATCTGATACAGACCATGTTGAGAAGCCAATCCGAAGCTAGAACTAAAAAGAAAAGAGAGAGAAAACTATCCAAACAAAGAAAATCCTCTATCTCTCTCTTACAAAAAATGCACTGCAACCTGAACTGAGGCTAAAATATGTTACAAGCACGGGTGCTTTAACCGCGGAGTCAAACGAACCTTAGGATAGTTCCTGTCGGCCTTAAAAACCTTCGCGGAGGATCGAGGCTAGAGCTGGTCAGGTCCGGATCTTGGTTGGTACTTGAGTACCTCTAGGCCAATTGTTGGCATTCTAACCTAATCAAAAAGAAAAAAAAGCACTCATCATAATTTGTGAAAATCAAAGGACTCATGGTCTAGAACAAAAGTTAAAACCTTAAAATTTTACTGAGGGACTAGCAAAAGCTAGGCATGGGGGTATGATGGGAACACTGTCATAAGTCATAACTAGGTCATTTTGACCCAAAGAAGAGAACAAAAGCTCCTACATAACCAACTGGAGGTCGTAATAACCATTCTGAGAGAAAAGCAAGAAACAGGGGGTAAAATTGCAATTTTACAATTATAGTACAACAACAGGTTTTCTCATAGGCTAAACATAGGTCAAATGGTCTTAACAAGATAAAAAGTGGGTTGGTTCAAACAGAAAAGGGTTCATGTGAATTCAGGGAATTAAATGACTTCTTGTAACCCTAAGACAAAGCCACATGATTTGACAAGGTTATGGTCAGGATAAAATTCACATAAATCCTCTAAAAATCATGGAAAAATATTCTCTAGGGTTTAGAACCTTCAATTTGTCCCTTAGAACCTATTTTGATTTAAATTGGGGTCTCGGTCAAATGTTTGCCCTAAATTGGGTTTCTACGTAAATTTCCCAACCAAACGTGGTCAAACTTAAAATCCAACTTCACCATTGGATTCCTTAGGTCCAAATTAGGTTTGGATCATAATTTGGACCTAAGAGGAACTCATCTTGACCTACTTTGCAAGTAGGTCCAACTTAATTACATTTCTACCCCTATCTTTTGAAAACCTCTACAGAAAGCCTCCTAACTCCCTCTTCATTCTTTGCAATTAGGTCCCTCGACCATTACAGCGGAGGGAATACTACTCCAACGAGGTTTCAAAGGAAAGATCTCTCTGATTTCTTAGAGAATCCCCTTCAAAATTGAAAGGGAGATTCTCTGAGAAATCTCCTCCAGTTTGAACACAATCAGAGGCTCGATTTGGCACCCAATCTCTCATGCGAATGCATGAGAGATTTTGGTCTCATTTGACCTTCCATCTCCGACAAGGTTGCTGTGCTTGGAAGCTTGGCTTCCAAGCACAAAACCTTCCGCAAGGGCCTATAAAAGCACGCCCAGATCATTTCGCACCTTTTGACCCTTGCACTACCTTCGCTGTGTTTAGGCGAAGCTGCCTGAACCTTCTGATGAGGCCGCATGGCCGTTTTCATGGTTGATAGGTTTAGAGGCCCACCTCCATTAATGCAAGCAAGGAGCTTGCTTGGGAGCTTCACCCAGGTCTCCTCGCTTTAGGCTACAGCCATAGGTCGTACGGAATCTCTTTGCACATAGCCTCAGCCAAGCAATTGGCACTGATGCCCCACATAGCTGCTGCAATTAGGGAAACTTCTGCTGCAGGAGCTCGTGAAGGAAGGTGGGACAACATAGTCCCACCTCGGAAAGTCTCTAGCAGGAGTACCGAAATAAGAGGAAAAAGTCATAGAGCCTCTTCACCTCCTGACCACGCGGTGAGGTCCCACTCGCCTTCATTGCCTTGTCTGTTACCCACTGCTCGTGCACTTGGCCCTGACCCATATACCCAACTTGCACTCCTCACCCACCACGCACGCCGGTGGGCCTGGTCCCGGGCGTTCGTACCTGACCTGATTACCCGAGAAGCGGCTCTGGGAGAATGAGCCTAAGAGAGAAAGAGGAAGAGAGATCGCGAGGGCAGGTAGGGGTAGGTTTTGCTCTCACAAGAAGGAGAAGAAGAAGGGGGCGGAAGCCAGAGAAGCTAAGGAAGGAGAAGGCAAGGCTGAAGCGGAAGAGCTGAAGAAGCTAAAGGGGTGAAAGAGAAAGAGGAGGAGCTGAAGGCATAAGAAAGAGAAGTTGCACGAAGAGAAGAAGGAGAAGAAGAAGAAGCCAAGCACCAGAGGAGGAAGAGAAGGAGGAGAAGAAAAAGAAGCAAAGGCACAGGCACTAGGAAAAGAAAAGAATAAGAAGAAGAAGGCTAGAGATAGAGATCAGAGATAGAGAAGAGAGAAATAAAGCATTGTAGCAGCCCTAAGTTTAAGATGTCTGATTCACAAAATTAGACGTCCATTTTTTGTTCTCTTTACATACATTGTCTTTTTGCATTACAACTCTGATTTACATTGCATATTCACTTTCTCAAAAGTTGTGCTCTTGATTTTTAAACCCCAATTTGCTCCCTGCGTTCGACCTCGGATTTAAAACTTCGAGTAATAAAATTTATTTGTTTTCAAGTGATTTCAACTATACTACGATGCATTGATTTTAAAACATTAATCTCACCTCGCTAAACATGGACAAATCCTTACGGTCAGGCCAAACCATTTTCTAGAGAATTTGCTTGATTTGCTGGTTCGATACCTCAACCTGGCCATTCGTCTGAGGATGATATGGAGATACGATGCGGTGGTGGACTCCGTATTTCCTCAGAAGTGCCCGAAAAGATGCATGGGTAAAATGACTTCCTCCATCAGAGATAATGGCTGGAGGGATCCTAAAGCACACAAAAATGTGGTCTTTGACAAATCGAGTAGATATGACATGGTTTGCATGGTGCGTGGGAATAGCCTCGATCCATTTCAAAACATAATCAATAGCAATGAGGATGTACTCAAGGCCATTTTAAGGGGAGGAAAGGGACCCATGAAATCAATTCCTCAAATATCAAAGATTTCAACAACTAGGATGGGTTGCAAGGGCATCATGTCACGACATGACATTGACCCCAGTGACTGGCACCTAGTGCACCGTTTAGCATAATTGTGTGCATCCTGGTGAAGGGAGGGCCAAAAGAAACCGCATTGCAACACCTTGGCTGCAGTTTTCCTCCTAGAGAAATGGCCTCCGCAGGCCTGATCGTGATAGAAGGATAGCAAACTGGGGACCTCGCTGTCAGGAATACAGCGATGGATGATCTGATCAGCACCTACTCGAAAAAGTAGTGGGTTACCCTAGAAGTAATACCTTGCTTCTGCGATGAGACGCTCGTGTTGGTTTTTAGGCCAGCCACATGGAAGGGAGCCAGAAGCAAGGTAATTAGCAATGTCGGCATACCAAGGTCCACTTGCCACATTAATCACCAGTAGGTGCTCATCAGGAAAAACATCATTAAGTGGAAGGGTAAGTCCAATGTGGTCATGGTCCACTCTCGAGAGATGATCAATAACTTTATGAGCTTCGGCCTTATCGCGTATCTCAAGGTCAAATTCTTAGAGCAGAAGGATCCAACGAATCAATCTAGGCTTGGCATCCTTCTTGTGCATGAGATGACGAATGGCCACGTTGTCAGTGAATACAGTAACATGTGAACCCAGAAGGTAAGAGCAGAATTTCGCTAGCCCGAAGACGACCGCCAGTAGCTCTTTCTCAGTAGTCATATAATTACGCTAGGCCTCGTCCAGCGTCTTACTGGAGTAGTACACCACGAAGGGGTGTCTATCATGCCTTTGTCCCAAGATGGCTCCAACTGCAAGGTTAGAAGCGTCACACATGAGTTCAAAGTCGAGGGACCAATCAGGTTGCTGGAGAACAGGGGCCTTGGTGACAACCTCATGCAGCTGCATGAATGCTCGTATACAGTTGGGGCCCATATCAAAGGGCACGTCAGTTGAATGGAGATGAGTTAAAGGTCTAGAGATCTTGGAGAAGTCTTTGATGAATCTCCTATAGAAATTGACATGTCCTAAAAAGGAGCAGATTGGTCAGATAGAGCTAGGCACAGGTAAATCTACAATTACCTCTAGCTTAGCTTTGTCCACCTCAATACCCCGTTTGGAGATGATGTGACCTAGAACAATCCCCTCGTGTTCCATAAAATGACTTTTCTTCCATGAAAGCACGAGGTTCAAATCAATACATCTTCTGTGGATACGAGTAAGGTTGGCTAGACAATGATCAAATGAGGGTCCGAAGACTGAAAAGTCATCCATGAAGGCCTCAAGAAAATCACCCACCATATCGTGAAATATCGCTAGCATACATCTCTGGAAAGTTGTTGGCACGTTGCAGAGTCCAAATGGCATCCTTCTAAATATGAAGGTGCCAAAGGGGCAGGTGAAGGTGGTTTTCTCTTGATCCTGGGGTCAATAGCCACCTAGTTATATCCAGAGAATCCATGCAGGAATCAGAAAAATTTATTCCCCACTAACCACTCCAGGATTTGGTCATTAAAAGGTAGCGGAAAATGATCTTTCTTTATTGCAACATTTAGTTTCCTATAATCTAGAAACACTCTCCAAGATGTTGGAGTATGTGTAGGGAGGGATTCACCCTTGTCATTGACACGGACGGTGAGTCTGCCTCTTTGGGCACGACATGAATTGGGCTCACCCAGGGGTTGTCGCTGATCGGATAGATTATACCCGCATCTAGCCACTTAATAATTTCCTTTTTAACAACTTCCCGCATGTTAGGGTTGAGACGTTGTTGCATCTCGCAAGAAGGTTGAGTCTCCTCCTTCGTGTATATACGGTGAGTGCAGTAGGAGGGACTAATGCTAGTTAAATCAGATAAGGACCATCCAATGGCTGCCTTGTGTTCCATGAGGACCTTCATTAGCTTTCACTCTTGCTCCCTGGCCAGTTTTGAACTAATAATTACGGGGAGTGTTTCATTTGGTTCTAGAAAAGCATATTTAAGCGTGTTAGGCAACGCTTTCAGCTCGGGAGTGGATGGTGAAATATCTAGCATTTCTTGGGACAAGAGTGTCCCAAAAGGATCCGATGAAAGAAGGGCAGGAGAAAGAAGTTGGTCCTCAGATTGGCCAAGAAGAGGGGCATCTTAGATTGATGGATCCAAGAAAGGAGAGCCCTAGTGATCAGCATTTGGGCTTAAGGTCCTAGTGTGGAGAAGCATTTTTGCTTGATTTGGCAGGAAAGAAAGGGCAATTTGGTCTTAAAGAGGGTGGACCGATGGTGAGTAGCCCGGATATGATTCAGACCACGAGGTGTGGGAAGCAGAGAAAACCTCGTCAGAAGTCTGGTTAGGAGAAGATATGGGTAAGGGGAAGGGTGGAGAAACGTCACAGTATAAGTCTGTCAGGTGATGGTCTATGTCTAGAGGCAATCCACAACTGTCAGAATAGGTCCCTATTAATTCGATACACGTGCTGACGGCCATGTCCTCGTCAGACGTGTCATCCTCGATGTAATTGTAATCAAAGTTCTTGGTAGCCTTGAAAATGTTGAGCTTGAGCTTCTCAGAGCCTACAACAATCTCAATGTAGCCCGACTCACAGTCGATATGGGCATTGGTTGTGGCCAAGAAAGGTCGACCAAGGATGATCAGACAATCAGAAAGTGAGCTAGGAACTTCCATATCCAAAACAAGAAGGTTAATAGGAAAATAGAGACAGTTGACCTTAACCACCACATCTTCCACCGCACCCTTCGAGATTTTGATAGAATGATCTTCCAATTGTAATGTAACAGGGGTGGGCTTTAGATTTCCTAAGGTAAATTTCTCAAGCATGATGGTTGGTATAAGATTGATGGAAGATCCTAGATCAAGAGGGCACGGTTAAAATTGTAGCCTTGGATGCTACATGAAATAAGTGGTGTGCCCGGATCTTTTTGCTTCAGTGGTAGATTTGAAAGTATAGCGCAACTCACATGAGGCGAGAGGACCACTAGATTCTTTGTTTTCTTTGACTGTCGCCTGGGTGTAATGTAGTCTTTGAAGAATTGAGCGACAGTGGGTATATGGTCGATAGACTCCAATAAGGGTACTTTGATCTCAACATCCCTGAATAAATTACATAGGTTATCAAAGGCCTGCGTGTTCTTTTTCTTTCCTTTTGGCTCCCTTAGTAGAGCCTCAGGGAATGGGACCGATTTTGGCACCAGTTTGGGCGTATCATCCTTGCGAGAATGCGGTGCGCATCCCAAATGAGAGGGAGATGAAGAGATGGGACAAGATCAAGTTGAGGCAGATCGACGGTTTGCTTACCACTCCTTATAGTAATTGCATTGGACGTCGTAGGTCTAGTGGGATCATAAGACAGAGGAGGGTTCACAATAGAGACATAAGAGTGATGTGCTGCTATGGGATTAGCCTGAAATCCCGGTGGAGTGCTTGGAGCTTGCAGAATCTGATGAACTTGCCCCTGAGAAGGTCGTACCTGTGGTTGCGGACCACGAGGTAGAAAATTTTGCAGGTTAGGAATAGGGTGGGTTGGAAGAATGCCTTGAGATCGAGTCGTCAAGCTAGTTGACTATCTCAGCATTCTGCTGCGCCAATTGGTGCTGAAGGGAGGTCATGTTTTCTTTATGGTGCTTGGATATTTCCATCATCATTCGCATCAATTTATCAAGAGGACTTGATGCGTGTTCCGTTTGAGGTACACAAGGGCCCGATGGTGAATTTGCCATAGAGTTATATTGGGCCCTTGGGATGTCGGGTGTTGATGATTGCATTGGTCCACCTGTGGGGTTTTTGTGCTGCGGGTTACTAGACCATACGAAGTTAGGATGATTTCGCCACCCTGGGTTATAGGTGGCAGAGAATGAATTGTTCCCCAGGGCACAAGCATCTTCTAAGGCAGATGATTAGCCCATATTTGTGGGCTATTTAAGTAATTAAGTGCTTAGACATTAGGTTAATTCTAACATTTATTTAGCATAAATTAGGATGTAAATAGATTAATTCATATTGCTAATTTAATTACATAATTCATGCATCTTATTCATATTTAAATGCATTTAGAATTAACTTAGAATTGCATTAGTTAACTAATTAGGTACATTACATGCATTAATTTAGGTTAACATAAAAGTTGAGGGTTTGTATATAAATAACCATAATATTTTATCATTATTTTTTATTCTTCTTCTACGTGCAACAGCTACATTTCTTCCTCCAGCTGCCGCAGTGAAGAACCCAATCAAGGAGGAGCGGATGTGTTGTATCTGGTCGGGTAGCTGATTTCAAAAGAGAGGAGGCAGCCGAGCTCAGGAGGCCACCACCCCAACTATCCTCATTGTGCAGAGAGTCCATCTCTTCCATTCCACACCACCGGCCTCAACCGCGGTGACGATCCTCCACCACCGTGGGTGTGTGGTGTGATAGGCCACACTGCCATCCGGAGATCGTTCGCATTACCGTGAGCACCTCGCCGTGCATCTTGCTCGCCATTGTCACCAACAACCACCGTCGCAGCTACTGCAATCACCCCTCAGCCAGTTAAGACGTCCGGGAAGTTTCCCGGACGTCTGAAGCTTTGACCTCCCTACTCCAGTAGCAACTACACTCACTCACTTCACCGCCAACCGCTTGCCTTCGCCCGCTCACCTGAAGCGCCAGCCCTCACCCGCTCACTCCACACCTGCATCACAGCTCCAGCACCTCCTGCAGCATTCCCCCGCACGCCCTCCAGCCGTGCACAAGGCAGGCACGGCCAGCAGCATCCAGCCGCACCTACAGCCTTCCCGCGCTTGAAGCCTCCCCACCGCTACATGCAGTGCCGCACCAGTGCATGCGAACACTCACCTGCAGCACCAATCTCATGCCCGCCAGTAGCCCTGCAGCGCCTCTTCACGCATGCAGCAGGTGCGCATTCTTCTCCGCACCTTTCAGCCTGTAGTGCATTAGCACCGCACGCCTGCAGCCTTCCCGTGACTGCAGCAGCATCCGCCTCCATCAGAGCGTGCTCGCCAGCAACCCTCCGCGCGCTCAACTCCAGTGCACCCACAACACCAGTGCGTGCGCGCTCATCACCTGCAACAGTGCTCAGCCTTCGTGTGCGCACGCGCATCACCTCCAGCAGCTGCAGCCACCGTTGGCAACCACCTTCACCGGAGCTCCATCCGGCCGGCTCCGGCCATCGCGCGACATGCTGCCACCACCACTGCGAAGCCCTCGGTCCAAAGAACTTCCTCCGAGCTTCTCGCTTCCGGTCGTCCACTCCTCTTCACGCACGGCCAAGGGGAATAAATCCCCTATTTTGCTACAGTATTCATGCCACTAATAATTACATTTTTTTCCATTGTCATCTTTTAATGATATTTTATTGAATCTGCATTGCAACAAATATTTCGGCATGATTTCTTGATTCAACCTTAATCTGAAGGCAATTTTGGCTTGATTCTTGTCTAAACTAACTACAAACAAATGTTGTTAACTGGTGCGAATTTAAATACGTCATTGCCTCCCTGTGGATACGACCCGCTCTTTTGCGAGTGGTAATTTCTTTTTAAATATTGATTAGTCGATTTTTCCACCACATAAAACTACAAACGACTTTAAAGCAAACAATCGACTCGTCAAATGGCGCCGTTGTCGGGGAGGCGACAGATGTAATAATTTCACCTGATTTTATTTTGATTATTTCCCAATTGCACAGTGATTTGACCATTTATTATTTTTCTGTGAGAAATTTGTGCAAGAATCAGCCATCGTGAGAGGCGACCCTTGATGTCGCCAGAGGAGAATTGGTTGAGCTATTTTGAAAAGGAGGAGAAGGACAAGGATGCGACGGTCATCATTATACATTTAGTCGCTAATCTGATTAGAGTAGAATTAAGACTTTAGATTTAATTTTTCATTGCATTTAGTTTGAAACCCTTGTTCTGGGGTATATTTTGAGGGGTTTGTTCCCCTATTTTGTTTTAGGCCCGTGTTGGGTAATTTTTGGGATCCTGTTCCCTTTTCTTTAGATTTAGGTTTTTAGTTTATTGATTACTTTTATTTGCTTGTGCATAAGTAGTTAAAAATAAATAAATAAAAAAAACGAGCTGCCTGCTAGATGCTCCCTGCCCCTAGGATGAACCATTTAGGTCAGTATGAGCAGCCTCTAGATTTACTTCTCTGCATTGCGTGCATTCTTGCATTGTTAATTGTTGGAAGCAAGGTATGCATTCTCTTGCTTTGTATCCTATTCTTGATCACGCATTGCATTTGGACTTAATGTGAAGACTACCTAATCTGTATTGAATAAATTAAATAAGTGGTTACATATTTTCTAGAAAAAGGACTAATTAAAGGAGGGACATTTTAAAAATCAAGGATTTGATTTTCAAACTTTGGCGTGCAATTCAAAATTCAAAATCTTTTGCAGTGTATGCACACTTATATCGCTTGCACCATGACATGCTTTTAGACACTCCTTAGGTTTGGAAATACTAGGACAAGAGCCCATCTTATCATTGGATTCTGAAGTGTTCGGAACTTGAGATCAAAGGTTTTGTAAATCCAAAGAAGGGGATACCTTGTCACGGATTTTTGGGGGTAGTTGAGAAGCACCGTGAAAGCACAGCTTCAAAGGAAGGCTTAGGCCTACTTGCATCCCTCGATCTTCCATCTTTGGAGTTGCTCTACCATTTGAGATTTAGGGAAGAACACCTAAGCTCCAACTAGGTCTTCTTAGGCGAGCCGTAGGTCGACAATAGGCGCATAAATTGATTGAACAAATTGTATTGTCACCTGCAATCTGACTTAAAATCAAAATCCTAAATTGGGAAAGACCTAAAAGGTCCTTTTTGAATTGTGTTTTGCTTGGGGAATTCTGATTGAGGTGTGTATGGTCGGCCCAGATAGGTTGTTAATATCATGATTTTATCATTGAAATGTGTATAGTGGTTAACCAAATTCGGACCTAACCATCTCTTTACAAAAATTTTTAACTTGGCCTACTTGATTTTATCTTGTCACTTTTAGGCCCAGGGTCAAACTCAGGGAAGTGGGGTACAAGTTAAGTTTCTATGCTTTTCCTACAACGGGTCTTCCGTTCGTTTATTGTGTTTTTGGTGTTTTTCTTATTTAGATTTTTTTTTGTAATCTTAGTCCTTGAGGCACACCCTCAAAATTGGGTTCTTGGCTTCGAGCCAAAATAGAATAAAAAATGGGTCTTGCTATTCGTAAGACGAGGTACCTGCAAGACAAAGATTATCTTTTCTCCTTTATATATATATTTTTATCTTTTTACTAACAGAAAAGCGAAACAGAAATAGAGTAAATACAGTATATATATATGTAAATATTATGTATATAAAGGGGTGGGGGTGGAGGTGACGATGGAGTGTAGCACGATGTCGAGTCGGTCGTCGTCCAGAGAGATGCAACCAACACGACTAGGTGCCACGTGGAATGTGGGATAGATGGTGGAAGATGTATGTAACCACGCTTTTTGTACGCGTGTATCGGGGAATATCGGCAATTGGTGCAGATATTCCCACAATATAGCGTATGGTAAATAAGGTGAAAAAATATATATATATATGTATATTTGTTAATATGTCTATATATATATATCTATATGTATATATGGTTATAAATATATAGGCATATATATATATATGTAGATATATATGTATATATAAGTGTATATGTGTGTATATATATATATATATGTATGTATATATAGTTATAGATATATATATGTATAGATGCATATAATACTATATGGATATATATATATATAGGTATATAGGTATATGTATCTAGATATGTATATATATATAAGTATATATATAAGTATATATATATATCTATATATGTATGTATATAAGTATACTAATACTATTATATATATAGATGTAAGTATATATATATATATATATGTATATGCATAGTAGTATATGTTTATATGTATAGATGTATATGTATGTATATATATAGGTATATAGATATATATATATATAAGTATGTATATATACTAATACATAAGTATATAGGTACTACTATATGTATAAATATAAATATATATATATATATAGATATAGATATATGTATGTATATATATATATATGTATATATATGTCACTATGTATAACTATATGTATATATATAAGTTTATAATAGTGTTTGTGTGTGTGGGTGTGTGTAAGTGTTGGTGAAGGTGTGTGTGTGCGTCGGTGTTAAAGTGCTGTGAGTGAGTGAGAGAGAGAGGGCAGGAGAGAGCGGGCAGGAGAGGAGAGAATGGAGGCAGCCGCATTGCGGGAGGCGAGGGAGCGTGTTTTAAGTCATCTACAGTCGAAGGCCGTCGTCTGATGGTCGCGGGCGTGTATTCACGCAGGAGGAGACCTGCGTCTGCCGATTGCACGCACCAAGAACTCACGACAGAGCGCACGGGGAGGGAGGGCAAGGGCGTCTGCAGGCGCGTGTGGAGCTTGCAGGTGCCGTAGGATGGTGGGGAGAGGGCTTGGCCGGCCGCTGCAGAGGTGTGCAGCGGCCGGTTGCGGGCGTGGAGGGCATGCGTCAGAGTGGACGAAGGGAAGCGGGGAAGGTCTGCAGGCGCGCGCGGAGTGGCTGGGGTGCTTGCAGACGCTCGCGGAAGCTGCGGGGGCTGCACTGCTGCTGCTGCTGCCACTGCTTAGCTGCTGCTGCTGCTTCAAGCTTCAGACCTTGAAGCGGCAGCAATGGTGGGAAGGAGTGGGAACGAAAAAAATGAAAAAGGGAGCCACCACGCCCACCATCTCTTTGAAGAGCTGGGCGGTGGTGGTCTCACTGTGGTGGTGTGTGCCACAGTGAGAGCTCCTGCTCGCCGGGTATCTCCTCGGAGGAGAGCTGGCGTATGGAGGGGAGAGGGAGGAGAGGAAGGTGGTGGCCTGCCGGTGGTGTTTATTTCTTGCTGTAGCCAGCGGGGGCAGGCCTCGTTTGAAGAAGAAGACGTGGCTATTTATAGGAAGAGAAGGCATGGCTGCATGCATGGTTGCTGCAGGGAAAGGGATGGAATGGCAGCCACAGGGAATGGCCAGCTGTGGTAGGGAATGGTGTGAGGAGAAGTTGCAGCAGCCACGGGAAGCATTTACAAAAATCAAGTGGAAAAAAATAAAAAGATGTGGATTTTTGCAAAGAGGCACTTGAGGAAAAATGCGAATTATGAAGCCATTTATTTCATTCTCCTCTCCTCTCCATTAAATGCATGAATGCATGTATTTTTACAAATGCAACTACAGAATCCTAATATGCATAGTTAATGCTAGGAAATAGCACAAGAAGGCATTATTGCAGGCGTATTTTGCAGTGCAATCAAGGTATGAGTTAGAATGGACCACATTGATTTTCATCCTTTCACATCTTGCCCACACCCTCACCCCCACTCTGCATCCTTCGATCCCAAACATCGAGATGGTCCATCCCTTGATGGACATAATGACAATCATTGGGATCCGTTTTACTCCTATTATAGGAGTATTGTCCTGGTTAAGCCCCAAATTAGTGAGCAGAACCTAGGAGCAGGATTTGCTTTTCCCAATATCCCACACACCATAGAAATACCCAACCCACCCTCCTTGAAAAATTATTATGGTTGGACAGACACTCCTGGGTACTATAAGCTTGAGACTGATTTCTCTCATGATAGAAATGACCTCTCCTCTTTCAAGATGGAAATGCAAAAAATGCAAAACGAAATGATTGAATTGTTAGGAGAATCTTCGAGAGCAGGCCAACAAGAAAGAGAGGAAATTAGCCACCCAATCTACCCCATTGAGGATGACGTACACCCCTCTACAATAGATGCATCTCCTGTGGGAGAGCTACACTTTAAGTTGGAGGGAAATTCTGGGGAGAATAACTACTTTTCGAGGATTGATTTTGAAACCTCCCTATTAGATGACACTTCCTTGAGAGATCCACACCTTAGGTGGGAGGAAGATACACATGAAAGTAGCTATGCACTGGGTGAAGAAAGGTGTCAACCCGAGGAAGATGATGATAAGGTTGAGTATCCACCTGAATTATATTGGAGTCAGAAGAAGGGAATGCTGGTACCATTGGAAGACCTCGACCTAGATGATAGTATTTTTGTGACATTTGATGAAGTGGGTCGAAGTCAAGTTGTTAATCCTACCCTCCCTTCTGATCACGAGATGGAACTCAAGCCCACCCTTAGGGAACCTAACCCTAAAGAAATTGACCTATCTGAGGAGTCTGATGTTACCAATGTAAACCATTTACCTCAGATAAAGCACCCTAGGGGATCTGCTGAGATATTAAATGATTCTAGACCTCGAGTATATGATGAATTGTGTGACGAGGAGAATGACGAATTATATGAGGAACCTACATTCAAGATTTAGAGTGACACTAAGGGTGATTATGTCGTATTTGAAGAGTTAGCCCCTGAGGATGTCACAAATTTGACCAAATTAGGTTTCCTTAGCACAACCATTGATGATATTTCTCCTCATGATGAAATGATGGAAAATTTGGAAGCAATTTCTAAGATTTATGTTGATTCATGATGAGAACCTCATCATGAGCCATAACTAGCTCATTTTGACCTAATACAAATGATAAAAGCTCCTACATAACTCAAGGAAAGGCTTAACTCAGAGAATTCTGAGTTTAAGGAGAAAACAAGTCATAAGGGGTAAAAATGCAATTTTACCAGTATAATATGCATACAGGTCCAAACATAGGTCAAACAAACCAAATAAGAAGAAAAGTGGGATGATCTGATAAGGGCTACAACAATTCCAAGGAACTAAATGATAATCTGTAACCATAAAACAAACCCACTTCAATTCACGAGGTTCGAGGCAAAGTAAAAATGTAATAAACCCTCTAAAATTCATAGAAAAATAATCTCTAGGGTTTAGAACCTTCGATTTGGCCTTAGGAACCCATTTTGACCTACATTGAGAACCATGCCCGATTAATAACTTAATTTGGGTTTTTGCGTAAATTGACCTGTCAAACAAGGTTTAATCTAGAAATAAAATTCACCATCAGATTCCTTAGGTCCTAATTAGTCATGTATAAAAACTTGAGCCTAAGAAGAAACCTTCTTGACCAACTTTACACTTTGGTCCTCATATATTTACTTTTTGGCCCTCAACTTTTGAACCCTCGCATTTTTTCCCCTAACGCTTTTCGTTCTTTGCGTTCAGGTCCCTCCTGCAAAACCTGACCGGCACCATGCTCCGGCGACCTTGCGCGGAGCATGGCGCCGCGCAGGGTAAGGGAGAGGGCCTGGCAAGTCAACTGGGGGTGCCCTGCGTCGTCAGCCGTCGCAGGAGCACCCCCCTGGTCGCTGCAACCCACCATACCGGCCGTGCGAACGCACGGACGGTATGGGTCTCCATCCCCGGCGTTCTTCGATGAGGGAGACACGTCGTCTCACTCCGCCCTCCTCTCTGGTTCAGCCCCTATAAATACCCCCGTCGCTCCGCCGTTCTTCCGAGCTCGGTCCTGATGGAGAAACACCCTCTTTTCACTCTCTTCCCACTCCGACAGGAAGCCCTCCAGCTCCGGCGGTCTCTCCTCTTCCTCCTCGTCGTTCTGCCTCACTACCAGCAGCAGGACTACCTTCCCCCGCTCTTCCCGCGCCGCGCCGCACCCAGCGCGCGCCTCTCCAGCCCTCTCCTCGCCGTCGCTCCTTCCTCCGGGCAGCTTCTTCTCCGGCGACAGTCGATACGACTGTCGCCTGCTCCGGCCCCTCCTCGTCCTGCTAAGTAGGTGTAACTTCTCACCTTTCTCCCCTCTTCCTTTTCCTCACTTTAAACCCATACTGTCGCCCTCGATTCCGACCAATCACCCTCACCTTCTCCACCTCCGGCCACACTCCGGCGACCCGCTCCCATCACTCCAGCATCCCACACGGCTCGCCGACCTGCATATAACCTCCACCTCATCACACCGACCAACTTCCGCCCCTTCGCTACCACTCTTCGCCTCCACCATACTCCACCGAACAAACCCATTTCCCGCTCCACAATCTGACCTAGCGCAGCCCTACGCTCCGCCCCACGGCTTGCCAGACCCCCCACCACCTTCGCCGTGCCACGGCGAAGGTTCTCCGCTTGTCTAATTAGGCCGAGAGGCCATTCTTCTGTGAACAGGTGTCTCGCCCTCCATCGCCATTGCTGAGCAGCCAGAGCTCCTTCAACCTGCAGCTGCAGGCGCGATTCGCCCAGGTCCGACTCCTAGGTTTCGCGGAGAGTCTCCGCGAAGCGTCCCAGGCTTGCAGCTGGGGCAAAGGCCTCGCGTGCAACCGCGAACTCCTGCAGCGTCTTTAGCTGCGGGCCCCCAATTAGGGTGGGACATTTAGTCCCACCTCGGAGCTTTTCAGAGGTGCGCACCCGCATAAAGGCAAAAAGTGCCTTAGGCTCGTTGCCTCCTGAGCATGGGTTGAGGTCCCTCTCACTTACCCGCTCGACCCGGCCTCGTCCGCGACCACGCCCCGCCGACCTGGCCCGACCCGACTAAGCCCGACCTGCACTCCTCGCCCACCACGCACGGCGGTGGGCCTGGACCCGGGCACGACCCGTACCTGAATACCCAGCAGCTCTGGGAGAGCTTTCCTAAGAGCGGCTTCCGTGAGATAGAAACGCGGGGGAGAGGGTAGAATTAGGTTTTGCCCCTCTGATCAAGCTGTGCAAGTGTGCAGGCAGAGAAGAAGAAGAAAGACGCCCGCTGAACAGAGAAGGAGAAGAAGACTGAAGGAAGAGGAGCAGCCAGGGCTGCCCGAAGCAAAGGACTGCGGAAGAAGAGGAAGAAGAACTGAAGCAACACTGTAGCATCCGCGGGTTAAGTCGTCTGATTGGAAAATCAGACGACGTCCTGAAGACAGGTGAAGACAAAGAAGAAGAAGAAAAAGAAGAGAGACGGAGCAGCCAAGCAGAAGAAGAAGAGCACGGGAGGGAGATCTGAAGCAAGAAAAGAAGAACAGGAAGAACAAAAGCTAAAGAGAAGACAAAGAGAAAGAAAGAAGAAAAGAAGAAGAAGCCAAACTTTCATCTCTCTCTCTCTCTTTATTTTTGTAATAGAACATGTATATCTCTAGAATACAACTTGCTCCCTGAGTTCGACCTCGGGAACTCTTTTATTTTCCGAGTAAAAAATATAAAATTGTAATAATGGCAATGACTACCTGTACTACAACGTTATAACAAAACTAGTAGTCACGAAATAGCCGTTATCGACATTGGCGCCGTTGCCGGGGAGCAACGGCTATTCTAGAGGTAAACATTCCTGTTTCTTTTTAGTTTCTGATAATCTCCTCTCTTTTTTTATGCAGCTACAGAAAAAAAAGACGCAGCCGCACCACAGCCACTCCAAGGACTGGTAACTTCCTATTAGATCCTAAAATTTTAAAAGAAACACAAAGAAAAGAAATAGGTATAACCTGTCTTTTATACATAGTAATAGCTGCATATTCTTAGAAACTATTATTCCTGCACACAGTTTTAAAGGTAATTAAGGGCTAACACATTCTTGCTTGAGCCCTAATTACCCAACAAAGAGCTAACTGGACCAAGTAGAGCCAACCTAGGATCCAACACTAGGGATTTAGAGACACACTCCTTAAGCAAGAATTGAGAAAACCAAATGAAGTGTGCCCAAGCCCTTGTCTGAAAATGCCTATTCAAAGAAAACCTAAAACAATTGGCTCTCTAAACACTTGAACCCTAAAAGACAAGACCTAAAAGCTCTCAAAGGAAACAAGAGGTGAAGTTGACCCCTTGGGTCAACCAACCTTAAATTAGGTCACTCTTTGCACTTAAAAGACTAAAGTTCAAGTGGAATCTTAAGCACCTTGATCTTAAAGTAAAAGAGGTAGACTTAAGAGGTCAAGATCCCCATTCTGGTCTACCTGGAACCGCAATGACAAGAGAGTTCGGGTGGGGGAAACCCTGTAACCCGTGGTGACGCTCTACCGTGTAGGGGTCTTTGCGGGACTCTCCCTCTGGCTGCCCAGGTAATTCTCAGGTGGACGATCTTTCTGATCAAGGGGTCCATCTGCCCCGCACCTCTATAGTCACCCAACACATTTTTGGGTGTCTTGATTGGGTCCAGCACCTTCAAAACTCATCTCTGCCAACAGTGCATGTACGGTAGGAGGTCCTTAAAACCACCCTTAAGACCTCCTTTAGAAATTCACTCTCGTCAAGGCCAAGCCTCGACGCCCGTGTTTGTGCAGCAACACCCTCACATTATTCTCTCTTCTGATTCAGAACCAAGTTCTTCTTACCCCATCGTGGCTCAGCCAGTTGAGGAAGAAAACAATCTAGAGCACCAGCTCCAGTGACTCAATGACCTCTTCCAAAACTTCGTGCACCCACCACAGCATCCTATGATGCGGGACCACTACAATCCTGCTGCGGTGGCCATTAAGCCTCGAGTCAGAATCCCGACTGGAGGACCTGATTCCGAACTGAACCCCAACATGATTCATGCTATACCTAAATTCCATGGGCTTAATTCCGAAGATCCCTTCCAGCACATCAAACAGCTAAAGCATCTGGCCCAAACTTTTGGGTCGGATGCGCAAAATCGGGATATTCTTCTCATGAAGATGTTCTCCTTTTCTCTTATGGACAAGGCCGCCCATTGGTATCAAACTCAGACCCGGCCGATCAACACTTGGGAAGAACTTCAATCCGAGTTTTTGAAAAAGTTTTTTCCCGTTGGTCGGACCAACGCCTTGCGCCATCAGATTACGCACTTCACTCAACAATCAGGAGAACCTCTCCATGAGGCATGGGATCGTTTTCAGGATCTCATGAGAAAGTGCCCCCATCACGGAGTTCCTAAATGGGAACAGGTCCAATCTTTTTACCAGGGACTTCGTGAGGACATCCGCCTTTTCTTCAATGCAACTTGTGGAGGAAACATCATGGGTCAACATGAAGACACCGTATGGGAGATTCTCAAAAACATGTGCGAGAACTCCATCAACAATGACTCCATGGGATTATTCGACAGGACGAATACCCGCGCAGCGACGAATCTTAGGGGATCACATGAGACGCAGGGCCTGTCCGCATCAGTCGACCTGGAATTAATGGCCAGTCGATTGGACAAGGTCTCAATAATTGAGAAGAAGGTGGATGAGCTGACTCAGCACTTGCAGCGAGCCACCTCTGCGCGTAACTCCTTTGCACAACCTCCTTCCACACAGGAGACTGTGCAAAACATTCTCCACCGATCTTCCCGTAGGATGGATCCATATCCATCCCCATCTGATTCTCGGATCGGAGGATCATCCGATCCTTTCTACACCAGCCCGGGGAATTCCATTCCCCCTTTCCCTGATTCTCTAGAGGTACCTCAGACCTGCGAGGACCTCAACGCCATCGAGAACGACCCATTCTCCAACACCTACAACCCTGGATGGCGAAACCATCCCAATTTTCAGTGGGCGGGAAATTCCCAAACCCAAAGACCACCTTTTCAGTCCCGCCCACAGCCCTCTTGTCATTACCAGCCGCCTCAGCCTCGGCCCAACCCTACTTATCCATCAGGGCCAAATCAGGATCAAATGTCCCTAATCCTTCAGACTCTGGCTGACATTCAAAGAACGAATGCGGCTATTCAAAAACAACACAAGGACGAACTTACAGAGGTTAGAACTCAACTGGCCCAGTTGGCAAATTCTCGCCAGCTAGGCACACTCCCTTCCCAACCTCTTCCTAACCCGAATAACGTGCCGACCCAGAAGCGCATTATGAATCCAAATTTAGGCCACGCACAATGGATTTATCAGGCCCCTACTGCTCCATCTCCAGACGAGATGGAAGCTTCAACTTCTTATGCGGGATTTCAGTAGCAGCCACCCCTCTTACCAAACCCAAACCAAAATCAGGTCGGATTAAATTCTGTAACAACACGTAGTGGTAAAACAACTCAAGACCCGCATTATCCGAACCACTCCAAGCCTGATAACCACGACCCTAGTACAGTTATCCAAGATACCACTGTCCCAGATCAAGAACCCGGACCTATCCTAGAAGAACCAACCAAGGTCCCATTCCCTGAAGCCTTAATCAATGAAAAGAGAAGACCTAAGCCCGTGGCACCTGAGGAGGACCTGGTCAAGCTCTTTGAGCAGGTCCACATAAACATCCCCTTGATGGATGCAATCCACCACGTACCGGCTTATGCACGATTTTTAAAGAATGTGTGTACACCCCAGCGTAAGCCGCGAACCAAGAGTGGGAGTCCAATTGTTCTGTCAGAGCAAGCCAGCTCTGTAATCCTAAGCAAACTCCCACCCAAGGCTAAAGATCCTGGTACTCCCCTGATTTCCTGCAGGATAGGTGATACACAATTTGATAGAGCATTACTAGACTTGGGTGCTTCCATAAATCTGATACCCACATCCTTACTTAACCATCTAGAAGAATTTGAGCTGAAACCAACTGAGGTGACATTACAATTAGCAGATCGATCTATAAAGTCACCAAAAGGGATTCTCAAGGATGTTTTTGTGAGAGTGCGGGATTTCTACTTTCCTGTAGACTTCATAGTCTTAGATATGGACGCACTTGAGAACCCTAGGGATACACCAATCATTTTAGGGAGACCTTTCCTGGCTACTGCTAGAGCCAACATTAGCTGTGAGGAGGGTCAAATAGAGCTCAAATTTGGGAATCAAACACTGAAAATTGATATATTTAAGGCCCAATAAGGAATCAATTGCGGTGTCATCTAACAAATTTGTGACATTAGGACTTTGGTTGATGAAACACACTTCCAGAATGATCGGATTATACCTCATCAACCGCAGAAAAATCATGATCCGCAAACTGAGGAGTCGAATCCAGATATGAACAACCCAGTAACTCCCACCCTTGAACCTCACATCTATACTGAACCACCCGCTGCTGCTGATAACCCCATCCTCGAACTGAAGCCCCTTCCTGCTCACTTGAAATACATCTTTTTGGGTTCTAATCAGACCCTTCCTGTGATTATCAATTCCAACCTCAGTCCTGAACAGGAATCCCGTCTGATTGTTGTCCTCCAGCAACATCGCAGAGCCATCGGGTGGACTCTCGATGATTTGACTGGAATAAGTCCCTCTTATTGTACTCATCATATCTATTCAGAAGAGGGCACACGACCTTCTCGTGAAATGCAGAGATGCTTAAACCCCAATCTGTAGGAGGTCGTGAAAAAGGAGATCATCAAGTGGTTAGATGTCGGAATCATCTACCCGATCTCCGATAGTCGTTGAGTGAGCCCAATTCAGGTCGTGCCCAAGAAGGCAGGACTCACCACTATAACGACTGAAACTGGAGAAATCATTCCTACCCGATTAGCCAACTCGTGGAGAGTCTGTATAGATTACCGCCGACTCAATTCCTCCATGAAGAAGGATCATTTCCCACTGCCTTTCATTGATCAGATTCTCGAGAAACTAACGGGAAATAGGTTCTTTTGCTTTCTTGACGGGTACTCCGGTTACAACCAGGTGGCAATCCATCCTGAGGACCAAGAAAAGACCACGTTCACCTGCCCCTTCGGAACATACGCTTTCCGAAGGATGCCTTTCGGTCTTTGCAACGCACCCGCTACTTTTCAGCGATGCATGCTTGCCATATTCTCAGATATAGTAGGTGATTATCTGGAAGTCTTCATGGATGACATTTCAATTTTCGGAGCATCATTCGACGATTGCCGCCAACACTTGGTCCAGATACTCAGGCGGTGCATCGATGTGAATTTGGTTCTTTCCTGGGAAAAGAGCCATTTCATGGTGCCTGAGGGAATTGTCCTGGGGCACTCAATTTCGGAAAAAGGCATCCAAGTGGACCGAGCTAAGGTTGATCTGATTTCTCACCTTCCTATGCCTCGCTCGATCAAGGACATCCGATCTTTTTTGGGGCATGTCAGTTTTTATCGACGATTTATCCCTGATTTTTCAAAAATCGTGCGCCCCCTGACCACTCTTCTCTCCAAGGATGCTCCTTTCGAAATTTCCAAGGAATGCACTCAAGCATTTGAGATCCTACGTGACCGAGTCACCCAAGCCCCGATCCTACAATCCCCTGATTGGTCTCAACCCTTTGAGATCATGTGCGATGCATCCGACTTCGCTGTAGGAGCGGTTTTGGGGCAGAAAATTGACGGAAAACCTGTGGTCATTTACTACACCAGCAAAACACTGGATGAGGCTCAACGTAACTATACGGTTACTGAGAAAGAGCTGCTAGCTGTAGTATTTGCCCTAGAAAAATTCAGATCATACCTCTGGGTTCCCGTGTCATCATATACTAGGATCACACAGCTGTGAGGCATCTCCTTACAAAGAAGGACGTGAAACCTCGATTAATCCGATGGATCTTGCTGTTACAAGAATTTGACCTTGAGATTCGCGACAAAGCGTGAAAGCAAAATGTGGTAGCTGACCATTTGTCCCGTCTTCCTTCTGAAATAATTGACCCTTTCGGACCCATCACTGAGCATTTTCTCGATGAGCACCTGCTGACTATCGGTACTAGCCTTCCATGGTTTGCTAATGTAGTAAATTACTTGGCATCTCATCAGATCCCGTCCGATTGGCCAAAGGCCAAGAAGGACAAATTACGCTCTGATGCTAAGTATTTCATTTGGGAAGACCCGTACCTCTTCCGCATAGGTGCTGATCAGATCATCCGGAGATGTGTCCCGAAAGAGGAATTCAACAATATCCTCTCCTTCTGCCATGACCAGGCATGCGGTGGCCATTTCGCCGGGCATAAAACTGCATCAAAAGTCCTCCAGTGCGGCTTTTACTGGCCCACATTGTTCAAAGACGCGTACAGTCACTGCAAGGCATGCAGTCGTTGCCAGACTTTGGGCAACATGAGCCATCGCGACATGATGCCTATGCAACCGATTCTCGTATGCGAAATCTTTGATGTTTGGGGGATTGATTTTATGGGCCCCTTTCCTATTTCGAATGGTTTCGAATACATTCTGCTGGCTGTGGACTATGTGTCCAAATGGATTGAAGCCATACCAACCCGAACCTGTGATCAAAAAATCATTTTCGAATTCATTCATCAAAACATTTTCTCAAGGTTCGGGATTCCTCATTCAATAATCTCTGATGGGGGGACCCATTTCACAAATGCTCAGTTTAGGTCACTGATGACCAAATACGGGGTGTCTCACCGAATCTCTACTCCTTACCACCCCCAAACTAATGGTCTAGTTGAGCTGTCTAATCGGGAGGTCAAGAAAATCCTGCAAGTCATTGTTCGGCCTGACAGGAAGGACTGGTCGTCCCGACTTCCGGAAGCATTGTGGGCCTATAGGACCGCCCACAAAACCCAATTAGGCATGTCTCCCTTCAGATTGGTGTACGGGAAGGCATGTCACCTTCCCGTAGAACTGGAGCATAAAGCCTATTGGGCAGTACGGAACTGTAATCTAGATTTCTCGAAGGCTGGAACCCACAGAAAACTTCAAATCAGCGAAATCGATGAATTACGCCTAGACACGTATGAGAGCTCGCGAATCTACAAGGAGCGGGTTAAAGCCTTCCACGACAAGCATATCTCGAGAAAAATCTTTCATCCTGGTCAGAAGGTCCTACTCTTTGATGCCCGACTCAAACTTTTCCCGGGAAAGCTACGATCCAAGTGGGTCGGACCATATTTGGTCCGACAAGTTTTTAGAAATGGAGCTATCGAAATCAGTCCGCTCAGCCACAATTCCGAACCTTTCATCGTGAACGGTCAGAGACTCAAGCCGTTCATTGATGTGACTTCTACTGATTTGGCTGAAGCATCTTATATCTCCATTCCCCTTGAGCTTATTACGCCCAGCCGATGGCGTAAAACTCAGCGCTTAACGGGAGACAACCTGTCATTTTCCTAAAAATCCAAAACCTTTTTCTGACACCTTTTTGCACTTAAGGTTCACCCGTGTAGACAGCCGACCCCACCTCAGATGCTTGCATCTGGGATTAGAAATCGTCCGCAACAGTCACCCCGACCCATTCACTCATCAAAACATCTGTCTTAAGGAATGAACGAAGTAAATAAAAAACCCCCTAGGTTACAATGAGGACATTGCAAATCTTAGGCATGGGGGGGTATGAAAGTGCAAAACTTGTAAGAAAAGGTTTCAAACAAAAAAATTCACATTTGCCAAAAAAACACCATAAAAATTAGAAATTTTTCGAAAAAGAATAAGAGTAAAAGAGGAAAAGGAAATTTTGTGAAGGAGAAGGAGAAAAGAAACAAAATGAAAAAGGAGCACAAAATTATGAAAAAAAAAAAATGATAGTCATTAGTAAGGAACTAAGGAATTAACCTAAGTTCTAGACCTCATTCAAGAAAATAACTGAAAAGTGCATAATGAGATTAGCAAGAATGCAAACCTTAGGTATTCTTGAATAGACTCTTAGTACCCATTAAGATCTGGACACTCCTCAAGAGGTTGAGGAAAATGAAAAGCTGAAGTATTAGGTCTAAGGCTTAGGGAGTATTTGGCCTCGTTAACTAATTTTTGGTTTATGGGACTTAGTAACCTAAGCACCCTAACCTCACACACAGCCTAGTTCAGTAAGCGTAAAAATCAAAATCACGCAGAAGCGTCGCAAAATTCTGAAAAGTACACCTAGAGTAGGAGCGGCCGATCAACACAAGTTGATTTGGACGAGTTCCCAGCGTGGAGAGGCGGGAAATCCCCTCGAAGATGTGTAACAAAATATCATCTCCTCGGTGCTTGTCTCTTAGGATATTTACATATCCTACTGGGGGCATGTAAGCACTCTGCTGGTTCAGATTCTATGGATGGCATTATCTCGAAGTGTCAATTGCCAGGGTCTGAATTCAGCCACGGAACACCATGGATGGGATTATCTCAAAATCTCAATAGCCAGGGTTCCGGGGGTTGCCATGGGCGGGGCTATCTCGAAGCATCGATTGCCAGGAACCCTTGAGGATTGATGATGGGAGCAAGGAATCTGATACAGACCGTGTTGAAAAGCCAATCCTATGCTAGAATTAAAAAGAAAAAGAGAGAGAACTCTCCAAACAGATAAATTTTCTATCTCTCTCTCTTACAAAACGCACTGCGAACTGAGCCAGGGCTAAAGTCATTTCAAGCACGGGTGCTTTAACCACAAAGTCCAATAAACCTTAGGTTAGTTCTCGTGGGCCTTAAACACCTTTGCTAAGGACCGAGGCTAAGGCTAGACAGATTTGGATCTTGATTGGTACTGGAGTACCTTTTAGGCCTATGGTCAGCATTCTAACCTAATCTAAGCTCAAATGAAAAAGCACTTATCTGAAGCTATTAAGAACTTCATGGTCTAGAACAAAGGTTGAAACCTTAAGTTTTTGCTAAGGGACTAGCAAAAGCAAGGCATGGGGGTATGATGAGAACCTCATCATGAGCCATAACTAGCTCATTTTGACCTAATACAAATGATAAAAGCTCCTACATAACTCAAGGAAAGGCTTAACTCAGAGAATTCTGAGTTTAAGGAGAAAACAAGTCATAAGGGGTAAAAATGTAATTTTACCAGTATAATCTGCATACAGGTCCAAACATAGGTCAAACAAACCAAATAAGAAGAAAAGTGGGATGATCTGATAAGGGCTACAATAATTCCAAGGAACTAAATGATAATCTGTAACCCTAAAACAAACCCACTTCAATTCATGAGGTTCGAGGCAAAGTAAAAACATAATAAACCCTCTAAAATTCATAGAAAAATAATCTCTAGGGTTTAGAACCTTCGATTTGGCCTTAGGAACCCATTTTGACCTACATTGAGAACCATGCCCGATTAATAACTTAATTTGGGTTTTTGCGTAAATTGACTGGTCAAACAAGGTTTAATCTAGAAATAAAATTCACCATCAGATTCCTTAGGTCCTAATTAGTCATGTATAAAAACTTGAGCCTAAGAAGAAACCTTTTTGACCAACTTTACACTTTGGTCCTCATATATTTACTTTTTGGCCCTCAACTTTTGAACCCTCGCATTTTGGCCCCTAACAATTTTTGTTCTTTGCGTTCAGGTCCCTCCTGCAAAACCTGATCGGCACCATGCTCCGGCGACCTTGCGCGGGGCATGGCGCCACGCAGGGTAAGGGAGAGGGCCTGGCAAGTCAACCGGGGGTGCCTTGCGTCGTCAGCCATCGCAGGAGCACCCCCCTGGTCGCTGCAACCCACCATACCGGCCGTGCGAACGCACGGACGGTATGGGTCTCCATCTCCGGCGTCCTCCGACGAGGGAGACACGTCATCTCCCTCCGCCCTCCTCTCTGGTTCAGCCCCTATAAATACCCCCGTTGCTCCGCCGTTCTTCCGAGCTCGGTCTTGACAGAGAAACACCCTCTTTTCACTCTCTTCCCACTCCGACAGGAGGCCCTCCAGCTCCGGCGGTCTCTCCTCTTCCTCCTCGTCGTTCTGCCGCACTACCAGCAGCAGGACTGCCTTCCCCCGCTCTTCCCGCGCCGCGTCGCACCCAGCGCGCGCCTCTCCAGCCCTCTCCTCACCGTCGCTCCTTCCTCCGGGCAGCTTCTTCTCTGGCGACAGTCGATACGACTGTCGCCTGCTCCGGCCCCTCCTCGTCCTGCTAAGTAGGTGTAACTTCTCACCTTTCTCCCCTCTTCCTTTTCCTCACTTTAAACCCTTACTGTCGCCCTCGATTCCGACCAATAACCCTCACCTTCTCCACCTCTGGCCACACTCCGGTGACCCGCTCCCATCACTCCAGCATCCCACACGGCTCGCCGACCTGCATATAACCTCCGCCTCATCACGCCGACCAACTTCCGCCCCTCCGCTACCACTCTTCGCCTCCACCATACTCCACCGAACAAACCCATTTCCAGCTCCACAATCTGACCTAGCGCAGCCCCTACGCTCCGCACCACGGCTTGCTAGACCCCCCACCACCTTCGCCGTGCCACGGCGAAGGTTCTCCACTTGTCTAATTAGGCCGAGAGGCCGTTCTTCTGTGAACAGGTGTCTCACCCTCCATCGCCATTGCTGAGCAGCCGGAGCTCCTTCAACCTGCAGCTGCAGGCGCGATTCGCCCAGGTCCGACTCCCAGGTTTCGCGGAGAGTCTCCGCGAAGCGTCCCAGGCTTGCAGCTGGGGCAAAGGCCTCGCGTGCAACCGCGAACTCCTGCAGCATCTTTAGCTGCGGGCGCCCAATTGGGGTGGGACATTTAGTCCCACCTCGGAATTTTTCAGAGGTGAGTGCCCGCATAAAGGCAAAAAGTGCCTTAGGCTCGTTGCCTCCTGAGCACGGGGTGAGGTCCCTCTCACTTACCAGCTCGACCCGGCCTCGTCCGCGACCACGCCCCGCGGACTTGGCCCGACCTGACTAAGCCCGACCTGCACTCCTCGCCCACCACGCACGGCGGTGGGCCTGGACCCGGGCACGACCCGTACCCGAATACCCGGCAGCTCTGGGAGAGCTTTCCTAAGAGCGGCTTCCGTGAGAGAGAAGCGCGGGGGAGAGGGTAGAATTAGGTTTTGCCCCTCTGATCAAGCTGTGCAAGTGTGTAGGCAGAGAAGAAGAAGAAAGACGCCCGCTGAACAGAGAAGGAGAAGAAGACTGAAGGAAGAAGAGCAGCCAGGGCTGCCTGAAGCAAAGGACTGCGGAAGAAGAGGAAGAAGAACTGAAGCAACACTGTAGCATCCGCGGGTTAAGTCGTCTGATTGGAAAATCAGACGATGTCCTGAAGACAGGTGAAGACAAAGAAGAAGAAGAAAAAGAAGAGAGACGGAGCAGCCAAGCAGAAGAAGAAGAGAAGCAAGAAGAAAAGAAGAAGAAGAGCACGGGAGGGAGATCTGAAGCAAGAAAAGAAGAACAGGAAGAACAAAAGCTAAAGAGAAGACAAAGAGAAAGAAGGAAGAAAAGAAGAAGAAGCCAAACTTTCATCTCTCTCTCTCTCTCTTTATTTTTGTAATAGAACATGTATATCTCTAGAATACAACTTGCTCCCTGAGTTCGACCTCGGGAACTCTTTTATTTTCCGAGTAAAAAATATAAAATTGTAATAATGGCAATGACTACCTGTACTACAACGTTATAACAAAACTAGTAGTTACGAAATAGCCGTTATCAATAATTCACATATAGACTCTGGGGAAGATTTGAGTAAAGAACAAAAACCCAGGGATGACATTGATAGGATAATCCCTAAAACTATTGCTTCCAACTTGCCTTCATTCATTTCGAAGTCACCCTCTGATTCGCTTATATCTGAAAGCGAAATTGTGACTCCTGATGAAGAGCAGGAGATACATGTGATGGTGCAAGGAATGCTAGGGATGCAATTGAGGATTTAGAAAGAGTGTTAGGATTGGACACTGAGCTGATTAAACCCAACTTAGATCTTATGGCCATCCTGCAACCTCGTAACTTGGATACCCTAGACGATCCTTGCCTTAGAGAATTGCTCACTTTTGTTCTGACCAGGGGGCTTAACAGGCCAATATTTCCTGTAGTGGAGTATCGGGTATGGATTGATGATTTCTTTAGTTAGTCCATTACCCTGGGGGTTTATCTCTACACCATTCCTTCCCCATTCCTTTTAGAGGATCCTTGTCATACTCCCCCTACCCCTTTGGAGGTTGTTATACCTGTTTATCCTTTAGAAACTCCTCTGGTAACCTGGGAAGATTTCATTCCCATCTTAGTTGGGCAAGCATTTGCTATCAGGATTCATCATCAGCTCGCCAACATCCTAGGTTACCTATTTTCTAGGCCAACATTGCTTTGCTCATTTTTAGGGCCTATTTCTGCAATTCTTGAACCTGATATGCAGGTTCTTTGGCTATTCAGCCTAGCTCTGACCCAGGTAATATACTTCTATGCAATGAGGACATTGCAAATTTTAGGCATGGGGGGCTGTACTTGGGAATATACATAGCATAGTGCATTCATTGCATACATTTGCATAAAAAAAAAAGTTTTGAGCTTAACTGGCTAGATCTTGCAATCTTAAGCAAATCAGAACTCTAGGGTAGACTAAGTTAATTCTAGGGTCAAACTTTAGAAGCTAAATGAGCTACTAGCTTTAGACCTTTAGGGTCCTTTGTGGACTTAAAAACTTAAGTAGGAGTTAAGTTGCGGACCATTCCTCAAGAGGTTGAGGAAGGAAAGCTAGGGTTTGAGTTAAAAGGTGGGGTAGTACCTGGAGACTTGTTCTACCTTTTGGTTGACGGGTCCTTGTAACCCAAGCATCCAAATTTCACACACTTGGTCTGGTAATTAACTTAATTTCTTTCTTTCTTAAAAGAGATTTGGTTCTCTTAGTTTTGACTTAGGAGGCTTGGAAACACAATTTGATTGGAAAAGTTCTCGTCGCAGGAGAGGTGGAGTATATACTCACCTTGAGGATGCGATGATAACATATTACCTCCTCGATGCTTGTCTCTTAGGATATCCATCCTACTGGGGGCGGCCCTATCTCGAAGTGCCGATTGCCATAGGCCTGAATTCGCTTAAGAAATCCATGGGCGATACTATCTCGAAGTGTCGATTGCCAGGAGTTCTTGGGGCTGTTATGGTCGGTGCTATCTCGAAGCATCGAAAGCCAGGCACCCTTCGAGGTACGGTAATGTGGAATCAAACAAAAAAATTATATATGATTAAAAAAAAAGATCTTTTTTCCTTTAACCCAAATAACTAAGACCAATGCACATGCACGGATGCTTTAATCTCAGGGAACAATAAACCTTAGGGTAGATTCAGAAATCAGGGAAACTTGTGCCTGCAACTCGTCTTTAGCCGACCTAGTCTGTAACTTAGCAACTACTTGGGAACCATAGGTCTAGAGTTTGAACTTAATATGTTTTTGAAGGAAGACCAATTGGGTTGACTAGTCTACTTGGAGTGCTAGGTTTCGCTTAATTTTGCTAAGGACTAGCAAAAACTAGGCATGGAGGTATTTGATTAGCCCATATTTGTGGGCTATTTAAGTAATTAAGTGCCTAGACATTAGTTAATTCTAACATTTATTTAGCATAAATTAGGATGTAAATATATTAATTCTTATTGCTAATTTAATTACATAATTCATGCATCTTATTCATATTTAAATGCATTTAGAATTAACTTAGAATTGCATTAGTTAACTAATTAGGTACATTATATGCATTAATTTAGGTTAACATAAAAGTTGAGGGTTTCTACATAAATAATCATAATATTTTATCATTATTTTTTATTCTTCTTCTACGTGCAACGGCTGCATTTCTTCCTCCAGCTGCCGCAGTGAAGAACCCAATTAAGGAGGAGTGGATGTGTTGGATCTAGTCAGGCAGCTGATTTGAAAAGAGAGGAGGGGGCAGCCGAGCTCAGGAGGCCACCACCCCAACTATCCACACTGTGCAGAGAGTCCATCTCTTCCATTCCACACCGCCGGTCTCAACCGCGGCGACGATCCTCCACCACCGTGGGCGTGTGGTGTGACAGGCCACACCGCCATCTAGAGATCGTCCGCATTACCGTGAGCACCTCGCCGTGCACCTCCCTCGCTGTCATCACCAACAACCACTGTCGCAGCTACTGCAATCACCCCTCAGCCAGTTACGACGTCCGGGAAGTTTCCCGGACATCTGAAGCTTCGACCTCCCTACTCCAGCAGCAACTACACTTGCCCACTTCACCGCCAACCGCTTGCCTTCGCCCGCTCACCTGAAGTGCCAGCGCTCACTCGCTCACTCCACGCCCGCATCTCACCTCCAGCACCTCCTGCAGCATTCCCCTGCACGCCCTCCAGCCGCGCACAAGGCGGGCATGGCCAGCAGCATCCAGCCGTGCCTACAGCCTTCCCGCGCCTACAGCCTCCCTGCCACTACCTGCAGTGCTGCACCAGTGCGTGCGCGCACTCACCTGCAGCACCAAGCTCATGCCGCCAGCAACCCTGCAACGCCTCTTCATGCATGCAGCAGGCGCACGTTCTTCTCCGCGCCTTCCAGCCTGCAGTGCACCAACACCACGCGCCTGCAGCTTCCCGTGCCCGTAGCAGCATCCGCCTCCATCAGAGCGCGCCTGCCAGCAACCCTCCGCGCGCTCAACTCCAGCATGCCCATAACACTAGTGCGTGGTTGCATCACCTGCAGCAGCGCTCAGCCTTTGTGCGCGTACGCGCATCACCTCCAGTAGCTGCAGCCACCGTCGGCAGCCACCTTCGCCGGAGCTTCGTCCGGCCGGCTCCGACCACCGCGCGACACGCATCCACCATCGCTGCGAAGCCCTCGATCCAAAGAACTTCCTCCGAACTTCCCGCCTCCGGCCATCCACTCCTCTTCACGCACGGCCAAGGGGAATAAATCCCTTGTTTTGCTACAGTATTCATGCCATTAATAATTACATTTTCTGCCATTGTCATCTTTTAATGATATTCTATTGAATCTGCATTGCAACAAATATCCTCTAGTTACTAAGAATTGCTATTTCAGCATGATTTCTTGATTCAACCTTAATCTGAAGGCAATTTTGGCTTGATTCTTGTCTAAACTAACTGCGAACAAACGTTTTTAACCGATGCGAATTTAAATACGTCATTGCCTCCCTGTGGATATGACCCGCTCTTCTGCGAGTGGTTATTTCTTTTTAAATATTGATTAGTCGATTTTTCCACCACATAAAACTACAAACGACTTTAAAGCGAACAATTGCCTCATTAACAGACGACGAGTCTACATGTGTATATGCATCCGAGCACATGGAGGCTTGGTCCTCCATGTCAAAATACTGGCTGGCAAAAGCCAGGTCCACGTTGCTCATCAAATCGCTCAACGCGATACTCGGTAAGGACAGTCTCACAGGATTCTTATGAATAAGCCTGGCATTGGAAGGGTTAAGGTTGTGCCGGAGTGATGGTGTGGAGGTGTTTGCCATAGAGCGGGAGGGGTTGGCCAGAAGCTCGTCCAGCTTCTATTGCACGACGGAGACTTCATCCAATTTTTGTGCAATTAAGTTAAGATCTGTGAAAGAATGGGAGGGTCTCATGTCAACTTCGTGAACTTTGCGGGGCATGCTGGTACGATTAAAGGCGACAATGGAGGCATTGTTCATTGAGTTTTCACTCATTCTCTCAAATAATTCAAATGCTCCATTCTCATCTTTATTCATAAAATTCCCTTCGCAGGAAGCGTCGACGATCTGTCGCAAAGTCTCATTTGGCCCATAATAGAAGATTTGGGCTATATGCCACTTTGGAAGACCATGGTGTGGGCACTTCCTTAGGAGGTCATTGTACCTCTCCCAAGCCTCATGAAATTGCTCGCTGTTTTGTTGCACGAATGAAGTTATGGCCCGGTGAAGTGCATTGGTGCACTCGATTGGGAAGAATTTCTTGAGAAATGCTGTGCGCATCTCTTCCCAAGAATGGATCAGTCTCCCAAGGGTGTGCAACCATTACGATGCTTTGTCCCGCAACGAAAATGGGAACATTTTCATGAGGACTATTGATAACCCGATGTTTCTTGGTTTAACAGTTTCTGCTAATTGGGTTAAGTCTTCCAAATGAAGGAAGGGATCTTCACTTGCATGACCATGGAGGTGGAAATTAATTAGGCCAATGACATTAGGTTTCAATCAAAATTGTCCTCACCCATAGGGACCTAAATTTGCCTAATGGTCTCTGTAGCAGCGGGATTTTGATATGAACTAAGAGACCTGGGCTGCTCCCTTTCAAGGGGAGGGCGATTCATTTCCTCTAATGTTTTCCTCATGGCCTTGATTTGTTCATTATAGAGTGACATTTGGGATTCGAGGCGGGTTATGGGGTCTACGGCTCCACCAGCCCATGGTGGGTTTGGAGGGGGGCGGTTTCCTCCCTTGGGATTTGGGGGTGGGCATGCAGCCATGTTTATGGCGGAGGATGACTGTTCACTAGTTTCTACCATTCTAGAATTATCAGACAATTCAAACAATTTAGGGTTTTGTGACCTCCTCCCAAACATGCACTACCGTAGGAAGAATTGGGGAGATGAGAAGGGAGAGGGGATGAGAGAAACAACGCTGTAAGGATGCACTTGATGAAAAATCAAAGCAATGAATTTCCTAACCTCTAAAATGTGCCCCTAGACCTAAAGATCTAAGTTACCTATTATCATAACCTACGGAACCGAATGAGAGCACCACAGAACCATCGGGCCAGATTGAAAGGGCATTTGCCCTTGTTTGAGACACCCGATAGCACGTGGGAACCCACATCAGCACGTAGGCACTACACGTAGGTAGTTATACCTCCAATCCTAAAGAGGGGTCAAGTTGCTACCATTTTAATTTAGAGGCTTAGGATTAAGTGCTCAAGGAATGTGAAGGGCGTTGTATATGGGTAATGCCTAGGTGCACTGATTTTAAGAGTGTGTCAAGCAAGCATGCAATGGGAATCTCTCCCTGAATTGAAGTTTTAGATGGAGAATGGCTTTTAGAGTTTAGCTCTTAGGTAGTATGGATTTTATGATTTCACTGAATTACCAATTCAACCAATCTTCGATTTTTTAGAAAATACAAGTTATTTTTGCTCCCAACAAACCCTTCTTCAATGTGGATTAGCTAATGCATGCTAAAAATGTAATGGGCTTCCCTAGATGGAAATTTCTATGTGTGGATGCACAAGTCAATTTTAGCTTAATGTGAGAGGGAGCCAAAACACTTCAATTCAAGTGCTCCCAATCACCAAAATGAGGTTCCACACAAGGGCTCAACCACCAAATGATGTAAAGAAAATGAAAATGTTGGGGTTGAAAAATTCGGGATCAAATCTAAGGCAAATGTAAAGTTGTGGTGGGGTTGAAATCAACTCAATTCCAAGCCTCCCCAACAAAATTGTGATCCCAAAATGCTAATAAATGAGGCAAGGAAGGATGGCAATCAATCATTTTTTATCTTGCCTCTAAGAAGACTTCATACAACGAAATTCTCAAGAATAAAGATTCTTGGATTTTCGCTATGCGAAGTTTGTGGGAAATCAAGGGGCGGTAGAGGTCATAGCAAACAATCAGCAAGTGGATTTTAGTCCACTCGCCCCAAGAAATTCCCAAGAAACGTTTTTATGTTTTTTGGAATTTTAGATTTTTTTATTTTGAATTGAGGGTGACAAAAGGATCTAGTTTACTAAAGAGAAGAATGCTAACATTTTGTGCAATGGTTGTGAAGACCCAAGAGGCGATGGCGGCAACTTCACGCTCCCGCCTTGGCCTTGCTCCCATCTCCCACCTTCTCTTTGTGCCTCCTCCCAGCAACTAGCTCACCTGCACAACACAAACAAACACACCCGTGAAGACAAGGGTGGCAAAAGAAACAAAGGAAACAGATAGAAACACTTACTCCAAATGGCGCCTCCCCAGCAACGGTGCTAGAAAAACATGTTGCGAACTCGAATAGGCTTATTTAATATGGTGATATTATCATCGAAATTAGTGTAGTGAGTTAACCTAAATCGAGTCTACATCAGTTTCACAAAAATTTTAACTTGGCCTACTTGATTTTATCTTGGTCACTTTTGGGCCCAAGGTTGATCTCAGGAAGGCGGGAATTAGGAGATTAAGAAGTTTCTATGCCTTTCCTAAAGTGTATCTCTTCCTTGCATTTATTATGTTTTTTGGTTTTTTATTTCTACTTTAAGATTTTTTGTGATAATGTTGTCCTTGAGGCACACCCCTAAAAATGAAGTCCTTGGCCTTTAGCCAAATGGTCCTTGGCTTGAAGCCAATTTAGGGCTCCAAAATTGATCATGTCACTCACAAGATCGGATACCTGCAAGACAAGAATTATCTTTTCTCTTTTATACTTTTTTTGATCTTTTTAATAGCTAGAATAAAAGATAAATGAAAGAAAAATAAAATGCAAGGAAAGAGATACTTAGCTTAGTATATGTGTATATATATATATATATATATAGTAGATATGTAAGTGGATATAGAATAGATATAGATATATAGATACTATATATATAGGGTTGGAGATGGAAATGAGGATGGGATGGTATCAAGTTGGTCCACGTCTAGCAAGATGCAACCAACAAGACTAAGTGCCATGTGGAGTGTGAAGCAGATGTGTGTGAGTGTGGGTGGAAGTGCTTGCTTTGTGTGGGTATCGGGAAATATTCGCAACTGGTACGAATATTCCCACGATACGATGCGCGATGAAAGGGAGAGTGCACGGGTATGTGGGTAGGAGATGTGAGGTGAATGTGTGTATGGGAGAATGTGATATCTGAATATATAAGTATATATAACCATATAAGTGTATACAACTATATATATATGTATATATATATATATCTATCTATATATATATTTATGTATATATAGATATATATGGGGGAGGGAATATGTGAATATATGTATGTGTATATGCGTATAGGTGTGTGTGAATGTGTGCGTAGGTGAGTGTCAGTGTGTGTCTATGTGAGTGGGAAAGGGTGTGTGAGTGCCTGCCTATGTGTGAGAGAGTGAGAGGGTGATAAGAGCCACGCGCATGTGTGCGTTGGAGGGAGGGGAGAGCCTGCACGCACTCAAGGGCACGAAGAGAAGCTGCAGCGCACAAAGGCTACGTGCTGAGGGGTGAGGGGTTAAGGCGTTTGGAGAACTCACGCGACGTCTGGTGAGTGGAGGTGTAGGTGACCGGTTAGAGCTAGTTTTGCTGGAGGAGAGAGAACATTGTGCCACCAGATAAGTGAGAAACTATCCAGTGGCTACAGTGTCACACTGACTGTGGTGAACAGTATGCTACAGTGCTGCACGGAGAGTGGTAACCGGTTGAGGTGGTGTGGCATGCGAAGGGTGCTGTGGAGCTGGAGTGCTCGCACACGCACGCGGAAGGGAGCCTAAGGCACGCGGAGGTGGCTAAAATGCACACAGTGGTGCACGTGCTAGAGCTTCAGAGCTTGAAGCTCTATCAATGGAGCTATGGAGTAAAACAGAGAGAACAAACTGGAAACAAAACAAATAAAACAAAACAAATCAAAACTAACGAAAACAAATAAAAACAATACACCACACCCACCTGCTCGCGAGGGAGCTGGGCGATGCTGCTCTCTTATTGTGGTGGATGCAGCCACAGGAGAGAACTCTGTTCCCAACGTCCCTCTCAACTTGTGACAGGGTGCTGAGTGTGAGGAGAGGGAGAGAGGAGAGCTGGAGTGGTCGGCAGGCAGATGGTGGTGAGGTGCTGTGTGTGTGCGACTGAGGGTGGAAGTGGAGGTGATCGACTGTGTGTGCTGACGTGAGGGGATGGGCCGACCTCTCACAAAGTTTGAGGGGAGGTTTCTTTTATAGATAATGGGGGTAGAGTGGTGGGTGTGGGTGTAGGTTGTTAGGATATTTTGAAAAAAAGGAATATTGCATGTAGGCACTTAGGTTGTTGGAAAATGAATGTAGGCTTTTATTGGATGGAATAAGTGCTGGAATTTAAATGAGAATGAGGTGACCATGGAAGGGATGAAATGGATGAATGGATGCTCAATCTCTCTCTCTATCTTCCTCTCCATAAAATGCACAAATGCAAATACTTCACAAGATGCATGCATGGCTATCTAATCTAAATGCTTAATGTTAAAAAATAGATAAGTTGGCCTAATTAGAGGAGTGAATTGTTGCACAATCAGTTGGGCAAAATAGTAGGCTCCCGGTTGATTGTGGTGGGAACTTGGTTCACTCTAGGAGGGGCTTGGGTAGCCTGATAGATAGCATGAGCTTGAGCATGCGGCTCCCCACCATTACCAAACCCTTGAGGCCTAGCGCCTCGGTTCTGTACATTCCTTAGGCTTGGTACAGGTTGTGATGGTAGAGATTCGAGTTGTCGGTTGTTTACACTAAGTCCGGATTGCAAGGTGTCTAGCAAAGTTTTCATTTGTTGCATGAGTTGGAGCATTGACACTTGCATTTCTAGCATCTTCAAGTTTAAATTAGCTTGCCCTGTGGGTTGTTGAGCATTCCACATGGACTGATTAACTTGATTTAGGGGCAACTGAGTATATACACGACCCTGACCCATTGGTTTTTGAGGTACATAATTGTTGGGTCGATATTGGGTCTGCTGCCCCTGATCTTTCCTGTAAAGACCCATTTTGTCCTAAGCCTTTTAAGACGTCTAGACTTTCGGTCAGACGTCTGGAAATTAAAATTTTGGTACGAGCCTTTGCATCTACACGCGGATTGCAAGCAAACAGTACCAATCTTCTCTTTCCCCCCATCCGAACCCTAATGCACCTCTATAAAACCCCTCTCCCCCTCCCTCTCTTCCCTACTTCACCCCAGCCACCTTCTCTTCCTCTCCACCACAGTAAGAGGAGCGAGTGTGAGAGAGAGCGTGAGAGCAGCGACGAGGAGGAGAGGTTGCATGAGGAGAGGAGGAAGAACTTGAGCTCGTGAGCTTGTGGGAGCTCACAGGAGGGTGCACGGCCGGAGCGACGCTTGCGGGGGGGAGGAGTGCATCGGGGGAGTCATCCTTGACACTGTGCAGCCGGAGTTGCAGGCGAGGAGGCGAGGCCACGACTGTGCGCGGTGAGGGAGAGTAGAAAGGGGTTCTGGTTCTGGGATTTTCCCAGAATCAGACATTTGGCGTGTCGTCCAGATGACTGGGTGGACGTCTGGCGACTACACCGGACGTTTGAAAGCAGATCTTTGCGAAGGTACGTTCCTTTTTGCGGATACGACCATGCAGGCCACACCATAGCTACGATTTGCGTGGCTAAGAATAGGAGATTTGGCTGTCGCATGTAGGGATTGCTTCAAGAAGGTGCGAGGCACGCCCTCCCACATGTTTTGGATGCCTGGATAGCTTACCAGATGACTGGAAGCACTCCCAGATGTCCGGAGGAGAGGTCGAATGTTTGGAGCTGGGTCTAGAAGGTCCAGAAGAAGTTCTGGACGTCTGAGATCCACACAGAACCTGAGGTGAGTTTTTGGTTACTTTTAAGACGTCTGGACCTTGTGCCAGACGTCTGATTTGGGTCTGTAGCCCTATTTTTGATTGTTTAGGATCCATTTGTGGTCCCTTTTACATAAATAAGATATTGATGTTTTCCTTGGGAGTTCCTCTACTTAGAGGGCTTACTATACTGTTCTGAATGTTCCGTTGTGATTGTTCATTGGTATAGGACTTCGTTCTGTTGCAGGTTCGGGGCTTGCAGAGGCACATGAGTCTGCCGTTCGAGCCCCCAATACTCTCGGGTTGTCTGGAAGAGTGGTCTTCTCCTAATCTAATTATAAGTGCTGAATGCATATGTGGATTGAATAACTAGAACCTAAGATATGGCATGAATCCTAGGACAAGAATTACTTGAAATGTCTGTATTCGTGTTCGGGATTTGCAGTCTTGAATGAATGAATAGAAATGTTAACAATTGCCTGTTAATGAACGAGAGCTGCCTGTGAAATATATATTACCTATGCTAGTTAAACAGTTACATGTGACATTACTTGTTGTATATGTTAAATGATAGAAATACGAGCTGCATGTGTATAACTTGAGAATGGAAATGTGAATGATGAAACATGGTATGGAATGGCATGAGAAATACGAGCATGAACCCTACGGGGAATTAGGAGTAGAGCTCCTGGAAATAAATGGAATGGATCTGGAAATGTGAGTGGGAAGTGTACTGGCCCTTGAGTACGTGGTACCAAGGAGAGCTACTGTCCCCTGTTTAGTGTAGAGCGGAGCTAGTCGCCCTTGGGTTGGGACCTGATGGTCGGCCTGGATAGGTTGTTAATATGATATTTTTATCGTTGAAATGTGTATAGTGGTTAACCTAATTCAGACCTAACCATCTCTTTACAAAATTTTTAACCTGGCCTAATTGATTTTATCTTGTCACTTTTAAGCCCAGGGTCGAACTCAGGGAAGTGGGGTTCAAGTCGAGTTTCTACGTTTTCCTTAAAACGCGTCTCTTCCGTTCGTTTATTCTGTTTTTTTTTTGGTATTTTTCTTATTTAGGTTTTTTTCTGGTAATCCTTGTTCTTGAGGCACACCCTCAAAATTGTGTTCTTGGCTTTTAGCCAAAACAGAGTTTCAAAACACGTCTTGCTACTTGCAAGACGGGGTCCCTGCAAATCAAAGATTATCTTTTCACTTTTATACCTTTTTTTTTTTATCTTTTTACTAAGGAAGCTATCAGATAGAAAGTAAATATAGTAGCTATAGATATATATTTATATGTAGTATATATATAAAGGGGTGGGGGTGGAGGTGACGATGGAGTGTAGCACTATGTCGAGTCAGCCGACGTCTAAAGAGACGCAACCAACACGACTAGGTGCCGCGTGGAGTGTGGATGGAGGATGGATGATGTATGGGACCACGCTTTTTTTGTACGCGTGTATCAGGGAATATCAGCAACTGGTGCAGATATCCCCGCGATACAGCGTATAATAAATAACGTGAAAATATATGTACATATGTATGTATATAAATGTATAAGTATATATGTATAGATATATATAGATATATATATATATATATATATATATATATATATATGTATGTATATATGTATATAGCTATGTATATATGTATATAAGTATATATATATAATACTATATGTATGTATACATAACTATATAGATATACTATGTATATATAAGTATATATATATAATACTATATAGATATATATATATATATGTATATAAATATATATGTATCTAGATATGTAGATATATGTATATAGTTATATAGATATATATATGTATATATGTATGTATATATGTATCAATATATAAGTATGCGTATATATATGTTTATAGTATAGGTGTGTGTGTGTGTGTGTGTGAAAGTGTGAGTGTAGATGTCTGTGTGCGTCGGTGTAGTGTGTGAGAAAGTGTTGTGAGAGAGAGTGAGAGAGAGAGAGAGAGAGAATGGGAGAGAGAGAGAGAGCAGGAGAGAGCGAAGGCAGGAGAGAGCGGGCCGCACTGCAGGGGACGAGTTAAGACGTCCGGAGGTGAAGACCGTCGTCTGATGGTCGCGGGCGCACGGGCGCGTCTTCGCCCAGAGGAGGAGAGGAGTCTGCGTCGCCGGCTGCGAGCGCGGAGGCTCGCGACAGCGCGCTCAGAGAGGGAGGCGGGGAGTCTGCAGGCGGGCGCGGAGGAGGTCTGCAGGCGCGCGCGGACGCTTGCAGAGGTTGGCAGGGAGCGGGAAGACGCTTGGCCGGCCGCTGCAGAGGCGCGCAGCGGCCGGTTGCGGGCGCGAGCGGCGGGCGACAGAGCGAGGAAGCGGACGCGGAGAAGGTCTGCAGGCGAGCACGGAGGGGCTGGGGCGCCTGCGGTTGCTCGCGGAGGCTGCTGCTGCTGCTGCTGCTGCTGCTTCAAGCTTCAGACCTTGAAGAGGCAGCCATGGCGGGAAGTGTGGGAATGGAAAAAATGAAAAACGAGAAGAGCCACCACGCCCACCGGCTCTTTGAAGAGCTGGGCGGTGGTGGTCTCACTGTGGTGGTGTTCACCACAGTGAGCTCCTGCCCGCCGGGTGTCTCCTCGAAGGAGGTCCGGCGTATGGAGGGGAGGACGGTGGTGGTGATGAGCTGAAGGTGGGTTTTTTTCTTGCTGCAGCCAGCCGCCCCCGTTTGAAGAGAAGAAGACGTGGCTTTATAGAAGATGAAAGCATGGTCATGCAGCATGCGGGGAGTGGGATGGAATGGCAGCCGCAGGGAATGGCATGGCAGGGAGAGGGCTTGGCAGGCCGCTGCAGAGGTTGCGGAGAAGTTGCAGCCGTAGGAAAAATAAAAATCAAGTGGAGATAAAAAAAATAGAAGAGATGGATTTTTGTAAAGAGGCACTTGAGGAAAATGTAAATTATGAAGCCCTTTTATTTCATTCTCCTCTCCTCTCAATTAAATGCATGAATGCATGTATTTTTACAAATGCAACAATGGAATCCTAATATGCATAGGTAGTGCTAGGAAATAGCATAAGAAGGCGTTCTTATAGGCGTGTTTTGAGGTGCAAACATATACCCCCATGCCTATCTTTTGCTAGTCCCTAGCAAAACCGTATTTAGAAATGTTCTTAAGCTGAAGATTTTCTTCTGAGATGATATCGGTGTGTTTATTATCGGATATTGTGAGAACCAATTGTAAAGAAGACTACCAGTACTTTAAGTCTTACATGACAAAGATTATCTCTCAACTAACCAGGACTCTTGATATTTAAACCTTAAGTACGATTTCCAGGACCCAGGAGGTTTTTCCATACTCGAGAGCTCAAGAGGTTATGGTTTGTGCATAGTGAAGGATCAAGACTGATCAGATGAACCTTAAGACTCACTCCCAGGGTTTCACGAATTTTTAAGTACAGGTTGGTCCCAATTTCAGCTCGTGTTTTCGGATTGACCCTTAAGATGATTACGGAAAACTCAACTCCCATTTTCGAAAAACAAATTATACCGACATTTATGAGATATACTGATTCTTTTGCAACATTTTTTTTTTTTTTTTTTTTTTTTTTTTTTTTTTTTGAAACATGTGTCAGTATATCTCTTACAACACATTTTGAAAGAGCACACTTTTTTTTTTTTTTTTTTTTTCTGGTGGGAGAGTTTCTTTTTGTTGGAAAGAGCCACTCCTAAACACAAGACTAAAGCTTAGGATAAAAAGTCTACCTGCACGCACAGGTAAGGACTCCACCTTTCCTAATGAACACTAGGGTTGGATCTTATGTTCACCTGATCTTTCCTGATATGTGTAGTGTGAACCAAGTTTACTTAAGCTCTCAAGAAAAAACAAACCAACGAATCCTGTACTGGTGTCTCAGGTACAAGAAACGTTCTTAGTTAGGAGAGATTTTGATCTATTTCGTCAATGCTTTAAGTGAATTAAGCCGAGCCTGAGCGAATCAAGCTTCTGTGGCCTGGAAATTCTTCAAAACAGAGGTTGAATATCCATAAACACTTATTGTATTTTTTTTTGTTTCAGCTTTTAGATCATTACTAAACACCATTTATTACTAATATATATATATATATATTTATATATATTTTTTTTTCTTTTCTTTTTTCTTTTTCTTGCATATTTATAAATAGGTGGTAATTGTCTGATACCATAAAATACCCGGATCCTATGGATGCCTATCCACCCCCCCATGCCAAACAATGCTATGTCCTCATATGCATGCAGGGAAAGGCAGAGAACGGACGACAGATCGGGTAACAGGAGCTGAGGTTCAGGGTATAAATCAGGGTGGAAGGGTGGGTGGATGGTGGGTGGTGAAGAGAAAAGTGAAGTAATCGCGATAGAGGCGTGAAAAGTAATGGTGGATGGTGAGAGATTTGGCGTTTTCTGGGACGAGAATGTCCCAGGCGGATCAGAAAACAGATCAGGAAGAGGAAGTTGGCCCTTAGATTGGCCAAGAAGGGGGGCTTTTTGGATAGATGGATCCAAAAGGGAATAGCCCCGGTGAGTAAGCTGTGGGCTCAAGGTCCCAGTGTGGATTTGCAAATCCGCCTGATTTAGCGGGAAAGAAAGGGCAATCCGGTCTTCCATAGTGTGGACCGGCGGTGAGCAGCCCGGCAATGACTCAGACCACGAGGTATGGGAAGCGGAGAAAACCTCGTCAGAAGTCTGGTCAGGAGAAGGTACAGGAATAGGGAGGGATTGGGGAACGTCACAGTTTGTGTTGGTCAGGCAGTCATCAGGTAATTTGCAGCAGTCTGAATCGGCTCCAATTAGTTCGATACACGTACTGACAGTCACGTCCTCGTCAGACGTGTCATCCTTGATGTGATCACTATCATCATAAGAGTGCGGTGCTGCAGCGGGATTAACCTGAAATCCCGAAGGAATACTCGGAGCTTGCAGAATTTGATGAACCTGTTCCTGAGAAGGTTGTACCTGTGGTTGCGGACCACAGGGTACAAAGTTTTGCGGGTTTGGAACAGGTTGGGCGGGAAAAGTGCCCTGAGATCGAGTCGCCATGCTTAGTTGATTGATCTCAGCATTCTGCTGCGCCAAATGCTGAAGAGAGGTCATGTTTTCTTTATGGCGCTTTGACATTTCCGTCATCATTCGCATCAATTTATCAAGAGGTTTTGATGCGTGTTTGGTTTTCTGTACACAAGGGCCTGATGGCAGAGTTGCCATAGGATTAGACTGGGCCCTTGGGATGACGGGTGCGGACAATCGCATTGGTCCACCAGCGGGGTTTCGACGCTGCGGGTTGTTGGACCATGCAAAATTGGGATGATTGTGCCACCCTGGGTTATACGTGGCAGAAAACGGGTTATTCCCTAGGGTGCAGGCATCTTCTATGCCAGAAGACGTGTCCGCATATGTGTCCGAGTACACGGAGGCTTGGTCCTCCGTGTTGAAATACTGGCTCACAGAAGCCAGTTCCACATGACTTACCGAGTCGCTTGGCGCGACACTCGATAAGGAAGGTCTTGCAGGGTTTCCAGGGATAAGCCTGGTGTTGAAAGAATTGAAATTGTGACGAAGTGGTGAGGCGGGGGTGTGTGCCATGTTTGTGGAGGAGGAGGATGATTCGGCTCTTTTTCTAGATTTATCAGTCAATACAAGCAATTCAGGGTTTTGTGACCTCCTCCCAAACATGCACTACCGCAGGACGAATTGGGGAGATGAGAAGGGAAAAGGGATGAGAGAAATGACGCCGCAAAGGTACACTTGATTACAAATCAATACAGTCAAGTTCCTAACCTCTACAGTGTGCCCTTAGACCTAAAGATCTAAGTTACCTACTATCACGAACTACGGAACCGAATGCGAGCACCGCGGAACCACCGGGCCAGATTGAAAGGCCGTTTGCCCCAGTCTTAGACACCCGATAGCACGTGGGAACTCTCACCAGCACGTAGCCGCTACACGTAGGTAGTTAGGCCTCCAATCCTTAGTAAGGGTCAAGTTACTACCAGTTTTAATTAGAGGCTTAGGGTCAAGTGCTTTTGGAATGTGAAGGGCGTTGTTTACGGGTAATGCCCAAGTGATTGATTTTAAGAGTGTGTAAGAACAAGCATGCAACAGGGAAATCTCCCCGAATTGAAGTTTTTATTGGCGAATGATTTTTAGAGTTCAGCCTTAAGTAGTATGAATTTTAAGGTTTTGCTGAATTACCAATTCAACCAATCTCCGGGTTTTTGCAAAAATACAGGTTTTCCTTCTAAATCCCAAGAAACCCTTCTTCAATTATCAATTAGTTAATGCATGCTAAAATGCAATGGGCTACCCTAAATGGAGATTTCTATGTGTGGATGCGCGAATCAATTTTATACCAATGTGAAAGGGAGCCAAAGCACTTCAATTCAAGTGCTCCCAATCACTAGAAAGATATCCACACACAAGGCTTCAACCAACAGATAAAGAAAATAAAATTTTTGGGGTTGAAGTATTCAGGATCGAATCACAGGCAAATTTGAAAAGTCGTGGTGGGGTTGGAATCAACTCAATTCCAAGTCTCCCCACCAAAAAAGTGATCCTGAATTAAAGATAATTGAGGCAAAAGAGGGATACAAGCAATCTTTTTCTTTGCCTCAAAGAATACTTCCCATGGCGAAAAATCTAAGAATCAAGATTCTAGAATTTTCGCTATGCGAAGTAAGGCGGGAAATCCCGGGGCAGTGGGAGTGAAGACAACCAATCAATCAAGTGAATTTTAATCCACTTGCCCTCAAGAAATCCCAAGAAGTTTTTCTAATTTTTAGTTTTAAATTTTTTTTTTAATTTTTGTGGTGGCAAGTTAACACTAATTTGATGAGAAAAGAAAACCTACTTGTTCGGCAACGTGTGCGAAGCTCCAATGCGATGTCGGCGTCTTCACGCTCTCGTTCCCGCCTTGGATCTGCTCACGTCCTCGACTTCGTTAGCCTTCTTCTCCTTCCACCAGGTTCACCTGCACACCAAAAACAATAATACCCGTGAAGAGAGAAGAGACAAATTTAAAGGAAATGGATAGAAACTTACTCGAAAGCGCACCTCCCCGGCAGCGGCGCCAGAAAAGCTATGATGGTCGGCCTGGATAGGTTGTTAATATGATATTTTTATCGTTGAAATGTGTATAGTGGTTAACCTAATTCAGACCTAACCATCTCTTTACAAAATTTTTAACCTGGCCTAATTGATTTTATCTTGTCACTTTTAAGCCCAGGGTCGAACTCAGGGAAGTGGGGTTCAAGTCGAGTTTCTACGTTTTCCTTAAAACGCGTCTCTTCCGTTCGTTTATTCTATTTTTTTTTTGGTATTTTTCTTATTTAGGTTTTTTTCTGGTAATCCTTGTTCTTGAGGCACACCCTCAAAATTGTGTTCTTGGCTTTTAGCCAAAACAGAGTTTCAAAACACGTCTTGCTACTTGCAAGACGGGGTCCCTGCAAATCAAAGATTATCTTTTCACTTTTATACCTTTTTTTTTTTATCTTTTTACTAAGGAAGCTATCAGATAGAAAGTAAATATAGTAGCTATAGATATATATTTATATGTAGTATATATATAAAGGGGTGGGGGTGGAGGTGACGATGGAGTGTAGCACTATGTCGAGTCAGCCGACGTCTAAAGAGACGCAACCAACACGACTAGGTGCCGCGTGGAGTGTGGATGGAGGATGGATGATGTATGGGACCACGCTTTTTTTGTACGCGTGTATCAGGGAATATCAGCAACTGGTGCAGATATCCCCGCGATACAGCGTATAATAAATAACGTGAAAATATATGTACATATGTATGTATATAAATGTATAAGTATATATGTATAGATATATATAGATATATATATATATATATATATATATATATATATATATGTATGTATATATGTATATAGCTATGTATATATGTATATAAGTATATATATATAATACTATATGTATGTATACATAACTATATAGATATACTATGTATATATAAGTATATATATATAATACTATATAGATATATATATATATATGTATATAAATATATATGTATCTAGATATGTAGATATATGTATATAGTTATATAGATATATATATGTATATATGTATGTATATATGTATCAATATATAAGTATGCGTATATATATGTTTATAGTATAGGTGTGTGTGTGTGTGTGTGTGAAAGTGTGAGTGTAGATGTCTGTGTGCGTCGGTGTAGTGTGTGAGAAAGTGTTGTGAGAGAGAGTGAGAGAGAGAGAGAGAGAGAATGGGAGAGAGAGAGAGAGCAGGAGAGAGCGAAGGCAGGAGAGAGCGGGCCGCACTGCAGGGGACGAGTTAAGACGTCCGGAGGTGAAGACCGTCGTCTGATGGTCGCGGGCGCACGGGCGCATCTTCGCCCAGAGGAGGAGAGGAGTCTGCGTCGCCGGCTGCGAGCGCGGAGGCTCGCGACAGCGCGCTCAGAGAGGGAGGCGGGGAGTCTGCAGGCGGGCGCGGAGGAGGTCTGCAGGCGCGCGCGGACGCTTGCAGAGGTTGGCAGGGAGCGGGAAGACGCTTGGCCGGCCGCTGCAGAGGCGCGCAGCGGCCGGTTGCGGGCGCGAGCGGCGGGCGACAGAGCGAGGAAGCGGACGCGGAGAAGGTCTGCAGGCGAGCACGGAGGGGCTGGGGCGCCTGCGGTTGCTCGCGGAGGCTGCTGCTGCTGCTGCTGCTGCTGCTTCAAGCTTCAGACCTTGAAGAGGCAGCCATGGCGGGAAGTGCGGGAATGGAAAAAACGAAAAACGAGAAGAGCCACCACGCCCACCGGCTCTTTGAAGAGCTGGGCGGTGGTGGTCTCACTGTGGTGGTGTTCACCACAGTGAGCTCCTGCCCGCCGGGTGTCTCCTCGAAGGAGGTCCGGCGTATGGAGGGGAGGACGGTGGTGGTGATGAGCTGAAGGTGGGTTTTTTTCTTGCTGCAGCCAGCCGCCCCCGTTTGAAGAGAAGAAGACGTGGCTTTATAGAAGATGAAAGCATGGTCATGCAGCATGCGGGGAGTGGGATGGAATGGCAGCCGCAGGGAATGGCATGGCAGGGAGAGGGCTTGGCAGGCCGCTGCAGAGGTTGCGGAGAAGTTGCAGCCGTAGGAAAAATAAAAATCAAGTGGAGATAAAAAAAATAGAAGAGATGGATTTTTGTAAAGAGGCACTTGAGGAAAATGTAAATTATGAAGCCCTTTTATTTCATTCTCCTCTCCTCTCAATTAAATGCATGAATGCATGTATTTTTACAAATGCAACAATGGAATCCTAATATGCATAGGTAGTGCTAGGAAATAGCATAAGAAGGCGTTCTTATAGGCGTGTTTTGAGGTGCAAACAGGACCCGAAATTAGGATTGGCCACTCTACACCGACTTCTTGGCCCTCGTGTACACTGTATCGGGGAGAGCTACTAGTGTAAGGAGAGAGCTAGCCACCCTACAGGGCCCAGGTTTCAACTAGCCACCTTACAGTGACTTGTTAGGCCCACTGGGCAAACCAGGGTAGTCAAACGAGGGTGCGCGGACTGTGGAGGGGCGAGACCCCTGTTTGATTCTGAGGGGCTAGGCCCCTGTTACTGAGAGGGCTAGGCCCTATACTGTTCAGTGCTGTACTTTGGGCATACTCGTTAGCAGAAACGATTAACTGCATGTCAGTGTAGGGTAGCTACCCGTGCGCTTATTGTGCGTGCTATAGTCACCGCTACGTCTGTCCGTGACCTTAGGGTGGTTGACTGGGTGTAGGATCACCACGGGGGACTCTCCCGACCAGGAGAGCACCACGTGCGCCTTCTACTCTTCGAAAAAGACTGCAATCAAGATCGTTCCCACGAGGAACATTCGAGATCAAGAAAGAGATATGAAAATATAAACCAATGGGTGAAAAGGAATAATTTTAAAATAAAGTAATTGGAATAGATAGTTTACCTGTTAGCTTTTACTACTTTAGTTAGTTGGTTGCCACTCTACTCAGCGTTCGCTGACTTTGTGTACTCAACCCTTTTTAGGTCCAGGTGTTGAGCAGCTCGAGTCACTGGCTGCAGAGGGTGCTGGGCCCAGTAGAGCCCAGTAGCAGTAGTCTTCTTGTTGTTTTACCTTCTTTTGTTAGTGAGTTCAAACTCTTGTTACTGTTTACGTTCTGTACTTTGTTTTCGCTTTACTGTTGTGGTGGTGATATGTACTGTTAGCAGCTTTTCTTTCCTTACTGCTTGTACTCTTTTACTGTTAGTTACATAGCATAATGAATGTGGTTTACTTTCTTGCTTTTTGGTTATTTCTTGTTGGACGACTGGGTCTTGGGATTAGTCGAGTTAGGCCAGTCTCGTGTCCTGTAGGGATCTGGGAATCGGATTGTAACATTTCCAAGAGAAGTTAGGGTGATTTTTCCAACTAGGATTGTAGGAATTCATGTAAGGGTTTGACCTAACATTCTCTTGTACTGCATGAACATCTTCATAAGATGAGGATGAAGAAGGATCAGAAAAACTGGGATCAAAGGCCCTAGTTTGGAACCCATAAGGTTCTGAGAAGAGCTGGCATGAAGGTTAAGCGGACTCCAGCTGGTTCACAAACTCCCATCCCGTAAAAGCTTGCGAAGAACGGAATCCCAAGCCCTGGGATTGAGTGGATCTTGAAAAATTAGAGTTTTTTGACATCCACTCTTCCATTTGTTTAGCAACCAGATCCACCTTATCTAATTTATTGCAGATCAATTCCATAACAAATGTATGAGAATCTTGGACCTCATTGGCATTTGATTTAGTTTGTTGGGATCAGTTAAAGGTTTCCATGGAGGCATGGTTTAAAGAGTTTTCACTCATTTCCTCAAATAAATCATACACACTATCTGCATCTTTGTTGAGGAAATTGCTTTCGCAAGAAGCATCCACATGATTACGGAGTTGATCATTCAACCCGTGATAAAAAATCTACACAAGTTGCCATTTAGGCACCTCGTTGTGTGGACACTTTCGCAACAGAACCTGAAATCGCTCCCAGGCCCCATGAAATGGTTCCCTCGATTGCTGGGCAAAAGTGGTAATTGCCTGTCGCAATGCATTAGTTCGCCCAATTGAGAAAATTTTCTTCAGGAAGGCCGATTTCAAAACTATCCAGGTAGCAATTGGTCTTCCAATGGTACGATACCAATGTGTGATCTTATCCCTGAGTGAATGGGGGAAAAGCCTCATGAGCATCTATTCTTCATCCACATTCCGCGATTTAGTGGTCTGAACCAGAGTGATCAGGTCCTCTAAACGTTGGAATGGGTCCTCTGAGCCAAGCCCATGAAAGTGTTTAATTAGAATCAAAACTTGAGGCTTGATCTCAACATCACCGGTGGGGATCACAATGCCAGGACAATCCTCATAATTTGAAGGATCATAAAAATCCTTCAAGGGTCGAGCGCCCTGACCATTCACTCGTTGGAACCATTGCTGCATCTGCTGCAATTCTTCCAACTACCTCTGAATCAGCTCTTGCTGGTTCGGGGGCGGGGGAGGTGGTTGTTGATCAGCCATGGGATCTGCTTGGCTATAACTCAACCTCCGCCTCCGGGAATGGTCTAAAGGTCCTTCCAAATGAGGGTTCAATGACCTCCTTCCAAGAATACACTAGAAGAAAGTCAGAAGGATGGGAAAAATGAGCCCTGTAGCACAAAAATGCCAGCCCATCCTTAGGTTGTCTAGCCTAAAGATCTACAAACCCTCAGAACCTGTCTTAAGATTATAATCGATTTACTCTACTTTTATCCGGTCAATCCAACCAGTTAGAAGGAGGGGCTGGGTTGAAGGTTCTTTCTTTGGCTTGTGCCTCCGGTTCCTTTGATACCCCCAACCGCAGTTGTTTGATGCTACTCCCCTAGTTAGATATCATATTACCAGTATAAGTAGGTTAATCGAGAACAATCTTAATCTAGGCCTTGAAGAGTGAATCAATCTTTAAGGCCAATGTCTAATTAATTTTAGTTAGGCTTGGGATATTAGTGCTTTTGGAATGTGATGGCCCCTTTAGATAGGTTATGCCCTTAACGATCAATTCAAATGTGTGTGCGTGCACAGCCAAGGTTTGCAAACAAGGTTATTTGATGATGTGTCTTTTAGGATTTAACCTTGTTTAGTAGCTTTTAGGGTTTAATCCTTAGGTTTGTTCAATCAGGTTTAGTAGAACACTCCAAGTTTTGAAAGCACTGGTGACGATATATTCCTCCAGAAATCAGAAAAAAATGTGGAGTGCCTGGTTCAACCGTAAAAATCAACCCTAAGTGGAAAGCTACTTGATGAAGCACTTTTATCTTAAGTGGTGCGGCCCAAACAGCTCAATCAATTGGCCAGTTGCACCACTTAGTTAAGGCAAACAAATGTTTTTACATATTCAACTTTTTACTCATTTATTTGTGTGTTGAGTTAAGGTGTACCAGATCCATAGGTCAGATTCCGGTTAAGTGGTAGAATCAAAGTGATGTGTGCCTGAAGTTTAGAAATTGTGGTTGTTAAGTGTGTCTCTTTTAAGTTAATCCCACAAGTAAAGAAGAATTTTTTTTTGTATTTTTAATTTATGCAGAAGGGTGAGGTGAGGTGAAGTGACAATCAAACAATCAAATCTATCCTAGGGTTTATAAAAGCACCTAGGTTGAATTGAGTTTGAGTTATTAGCATGGAGAAATGGAAACTGGGGTGGGGGTGGTGGGGTAAACTTACAAAACCTTCTAACTGCAGTTTACTTCGATCTATCTACTTTGGCTCGCCTTGGAAGGGTACCTGTAATCACAGAAAGAAAGGAGCAAAGTGAGCTAAAAAGTTAAGGCAGAAAAATGCGAGAAAAACCAAAGAGCGTTGCCTCCCTAGCAACGGCACCAAAATGATGTATCGAATTCGCACGCGGAAAGGATTGGATTTTGGAAAACCCAACGTCGTAGTTTGATTTGTGAGAAAATTTGTCGATCAGAGAAAATTTACAACTGAAACTCAAAAAGTGAGTCCCGGGTGGAACACGGGGAGGCGAACATTTGGTTTTGAAAAATACACGTTTCTGTTTATTTCTTTCTTGTCATTTTTTATCTTATATAATTTTTTTTGTATTTTTAATAGGGCAAGAGATTAGGTCGATGAAATTTTATCTAGATAATCTACTTGCAAAATATAAAAGGGAGAGAGAGAGAGAGAGAAACAGCCATATACTTTGAAACAAATGTTTGTCACAACTAGGGAAGTAGGAAAACTACACTAGAAAGAAGTAAAGATAGATAAAGGTGAGAAGAATCCCCTTCGACGGTCGCTTGGAGGATGACTCGCTCTGATGTCACTTGGAGGAAGGTGGTGAGGAGAGGGACGAACGAGGACGAAGCCAGAGGATGGAGGGTGGGGCAGGACAGCATCGCGGTGAGGATCTTCTTCCTGAAGGGAGGTGGGAGGATGGCCGCGGGATGCTCCACAAAGAGGTATGAGAGGTGGGAACAAATGTTTATTTTCTACTCTATAGGAGCATCCCAGGCTTGGGACATGCTCTCTCTAGAGCCTTGGAGGTGGTGAGGAGAAGAAAGGAAGAGATGGTTTGGAAGGGAAGGGGTCATGGTGTTTATATAGTAGTGGAATGGAGGTGTTTTGCATGCACGGGTCTTCAACGACATTTAAAACGTTGCTAAAGACCCGTCGGGGGTGTCGCTATACATTCAAGCGCCTTGGCTGCATGAGGAGGCATGGTTGTAGCTAGCGTAGTGCGAGGAGATCGTCAGCTGTTAGATCGGGCACGGATGGATGAGATCGCGAGGAGATCACACATGCATTGCTAGTAGCTGTTGGATGAACCATTGCACTGCTGGGGGTGCCCATAGATCACGACCTTGCGGTTGTTCAAATCGCGTGTCCTCTGGTCAGGGAAGCATCTCCATTGTTCAATCTTGATCGTGTGCCTTTTACAAGATTTGACTCGCTCTCATTGCACGATCACAAAGATCGAACGACAGATAATGCACCTGGTCGACTTAAATGAGCGCTCCAGATGGCACGTGTCTGCCTGGGGGTGCATCTATGCGTCTTTGAGCGACGTTTCCTTGCTTGTGTGCAACGTTGACCGCTCGATCAAGATCGAGCGGTCCAATTTCTTCGGGTGCTGAAGAGGGCACAGCAAATCATCGCTCGATCTCACGTCCCCTCTTTGTGAAACGAGTGCGCTGCTACTGTGACAAGGGTGCCCGATTGTCATGTGGAGGGATAGGTGCAGCTGCGACTTGATCGTTGGATGAGGATCCAATGGTCATGATCAGATCTTCCTTGAGGTGTTTTTGGAGAAGGCTGGGTGATGTTTGTGCGATTCTCAACCATTGGATTGAGATCCAACAGATGAAATTCTATCCTTGAGGCAAGGTTGGGGTCTGCAGCTTATGTACGGTGGCTTAGATGGTGCCACATGGCGCCATCTGGGTCATCCATCTCCTTCTTCTTGTAGAGGATGCTATGGAGCTCTGATCGGGGTGATTTGTGCACTGACGGATTGCGATCGTTGCTACAGATCTATCCGTACGATTGGATTCTTCATCCGAAGCCCATAAAGATGTCACATTGCCTCCTCGCCATATAAAATGTTGGAGTTAATATACAGAATATACAAATTATCCTAAATGCAATGCAATGCAATGAATGCTATGCAATATTTATACTATGATATGCAATGGTAGGCCTAGGAACTATCATAAATAAGCATTTTATCATGAATTCATGTGTTTATTAGGGATCCAGGTCTCCTTCTCATTGAGTCCATTCTATGTGTGTGGTAGTCTCTCAAGGTCAATGTCATTGCTCAACTGCATCTGTCATCTCATCAGATTCCTTGCACAGAAAAAATAGCAACTGGTTTGATCAATGTGCACCTCAAAATAGATAAGAAAAATGATCACTCCCCGACAACGATGCCATTTGAACGAGAGATTTTCACTTTAATAAAATGATTTCATAAACATATGTCGTCATAGTACATAATATGGTGGGAAATCCTTGAAAAAAAATTGCTAAAAATATACTAAAGTTGAAGCACAAAATCAGATCATATTACAGGGTGGCACAAATGCAAATAAAACATTCACATAGATTAATCATGGCAATAGGTGCAAATCTGTATCCAAGTCCAATGTAAAATGAAGTGAATAAGAAGAGCCAAACAAATACGAGAAAGAATAAGTGCAATATCACAATTTCACCTCAAAAATTCAAGAGGCAATGGAACTTCAATGTAATTTTTAATTGCTTGCAAAATAGAGGAAACTGTTCCCTTTGCTCACGTGTGGAGTCGTGGCTGGTCGTGTGGAGCTTGGAGAAGGTCGAGGACATGGAGAGCTTCATGATTGCGGTGGTCCCTCGGTGAGAGGCGGCCAGAGCTCCGCTCGTTGGATGGTGGCTTGAAGGTTGTCGATGGTGGGTTCCTCCACGGGTGCGTGAGGGCTACCATCGGTGATTCTAATGGCCTGGTGGGGTTTATGGAATCTAGGTGAGCGCAGGGGAGTCGTTGGCATGAAGGATCTTGCTCGGAGGTGACGACTGCATGGAGAGGAGACCGGTGGTCGTTGGGTTCTATTTAGGGAAGACAATGAATAGTGTGCAAAGAGGCACCTGCAAATGTTGTGCGTGGCCGTGTAAGGGCACACATGGCTAATGGCATTGGTGGCTACGTGCGAGAGCACATGCGAGGGTCTGGTGGCGTTGACGACTACGCCTGCGAGGGTCTTTGGGCTATGGCATGCGGAGGAGAGGGCGGCATTGGAGGGTTACGTGCGGTGAGGGGAGGTAGTAGAGGTCTGAAGGAGCGATTGTCATGGCATACTGCTATCGAGAGGGTGGTGGTGGTGCACGATCAGTGGTGGTGCGTGGAGTAGGAGGTGGAGGTACTTCTTGCTACAAGCTCAATTTAGGAGGAGCGTCGAGGCGAGGTGCTCGCAGTCGTTGGTGGTGAGGAGGTACGTAGTGGTGGGGGGGTTGCGAACGTCGCGGTGGTTGCCACATGTTGTCACCGCATGGCTGTCGTGGTAGTTTGCAGGAAGGAGGAGGCTCGCGGTCATGGTTTGCGGTGGGTGGCTGTGGTGGTGGTACACGGTGGTGGATGGAGATGATGGAGAGGTTCTATTGGGTGGAGCTGTGGGGGGAAAGATGAAGATGGGGAGCCCCTATGTGTCCTGTTAAATAAAGAAAGAGGGAAGAGAGAATAAGGGATGGAGAAATTAACAAGAATAGAAAATCCTACAATCAGATGCATCAATGTGATTTTATTTTGCATGCAATCAAAACTTTCCTAATTTCATTTCATGTGAATATGGTATGCAAACATTTCCAAAGAATAATAACTATCTGATCAATAAATGCATGTAGGCAATGTATTTCCACAAAATTGCATGAATGTCAAAATATGAGCTTAATTAATTTTTCCATGTAATGGATGCCCAAAATTTAATTTCTATTTCAATGATAATGCACTTAGGCTTAAATTTAGTCCACCAAAGTGGACCTATCGCCAGGACTTGGAAACTTTCTCCTCACCACTTTTCTACCCTGAGGTCAACATATTAGGTGTATATCTCCCTGACTAGACGTCTAGTTCTCTTATTCCTAATTTGCATTTTTTTTCTTTTTTTCTATAGGATAAACACCCATTTGTAGCGAGGTGTTTTTATTTTGGAAATGGAAAGGGTAGCATCAATATGTAGTGAGATGCCTTTATTTGGTGGAATTGCACCCATTTGTAGGAAGTGCTCTATTTGGTGGGATACATATTTTTTTCATATTTTCACCTCCTCATTTTTTCCAATGATGAATATCTATTTTTTTCTCCAAATCATTTTTCTAGGTGAGCGGTTGCATTCCCCTACAAACATGAATAGTCATAAGAGCTAGAAACATGGCAAGGTCCTTTGGATCTGCAAGCCCTAAGACTAAATCTTATTGACCATTAAGGACTCAATGAAAATCGTCCATAAGATGAGTTAGTGTATAGTGCAAGTGAAAATACTTGAAACTCAATGACTATTCAAACCAGAGGGTGGAAGGATAAGTCATTCACTAATCACCCCTTTGACTAGTACTTCTAGCTTTTTCAGACCCCTTTCAAAGTCTTAGGAAAATCAATCCATATTTAGGTAAATACTCGAGAAAATTAAGTCTAAAAGGACCTAAGGAGTCTAGGAGGTAAGACTTTGTTTTGCATTTCCTAAAGTTAGTAAATTCTCAAAATTGAAAATTCTTGACTCTACCTAGATTGAATCTTAAGAACAACACTAAAACACCTTTTTTTAAAATGAATACTATATACCGGAATACTGATAGGATTACCTAACATGTCAAAATAAGACATGCAATGTCTACCCCGCCATGCATATTCATTATAATGTCCTCATCGGAATGTATGCAGCATAAAAAGTAATCAGAATGCAATAAGCAAGAAAAGGGGATATCAATTGATTGAGATTGCTATTCCATGCCAGCTTAAAAAAATAAAGATCCTAGTACTTGTACAGAGTACTAGGTTGCCTCTCAACTAGCGCCAAGTTTTACATCATTAGCCGGACACAGTTCAGATCAAATAAGATCTAGGACGTTGACATGATCATCAGGGATAGGATTAGGATATTGATTAATAAAAGGTTTCAGTCTCTAACCATTAACTTTTGTCTCTTTTCCAGTCTTAGGGTCTAAAATTAGTACAACTCCATGAGGATAAGTTTTCTTCACAATGAATGGACTTGTCCATTTTAATCTCAATTTTCCCAGAAAGAGCCTTAAGCACGAATCAAAAAGCCACACCTTATGATCAGGGTCAAAGCTTTTTTGGAAAATATATTTACCATGTAAAACTTATGTTTTGTCCTTATAGATCCTTGTGCCATCATAGGCATCATTCTGGATTTCCTTCAATTTAGTCAAATGGAGTTTTCTTTATCTCCCAAATTGATCCAAAGTCAGGTTAAAAGCCTTAATGGCCCAGTAAGCTTCATGTTCTAATTCCACAAGGAGGTGACATGATTTTGCATAGATCAAATGGAATGGAGACATTCCAATCAGCATTTTGTACATAATCTGGTAGGCCTAGAGAGTGTCATCTAATTTCGTGGACCAATCCTTCTGATTTGGTCGAAATATTTTTTGAAGGATTTTCTTAATTTCCCGATTAAAGATTTTAGCTTGTCCGTTGGTCTGCGGGTGGTATGGAGTAGAGACCTTGTGTGTTACTCCATACTTAGTCAAGAGGGCCTTGAATTGACTATGAGTAAAATGAGACTCGCCATCACTTATTAATGCCTTTGGAATCCTGAACCGGCTAAAGATATTTCTTTTCACAAAATCATGACCACCTTATGGCCATTGGTTTAGGTTGGTATGGCTTCAATCCATTTGGATACGTAATCGATTGCAGCAAGTATATACATGAACCTAAATGAATTGATGAAAGGTCCCATAAAATCAATGCCCCAAATGTCAAAAATTTCGATGTCAAGTATTGGGCTTAGGGACATCATGTCTTTACGGGTCATGCTGGCTAAAGTTTGGCATCTAGTGCATGATTAGCAAAAATTGAAAGAGTTACGAAATAAAGATGACTAGAATAATACACTTTGAAGTACTTTAGTTGCCATCTTCTTCCTAGGGAAGTGATCCCCACAAGCGATACTATGGTAGAATTTGAGTACGCTTGTGATCCCATTGTCCGGAACACGACGGATAACCTAATCCGCACAAACTTGGAATAGTTTCGACTCTTCCCAAAATAATACTTGGCATTGGAAATTGATTTATCATGCCTCTATTGAGGCTAATTGGAGGGTATGTGACCAATTGCCAAGTAATTAACAATGTATGCAAACCAAGGTAGTTTACAAATGGTCAAGATGGTCTCATCAGGGAAGGAATCAGTGAATTCAGAAGTTATATTTTCTACAAGGATTCGAGATAGGTGTTCTGCTACTACATTTAGAGCACCTGATTTGTGATAAACGCCAGTTTACCATCATTCTTATGCATTAAAACAAACCTAGCTCTTAGGATTTTACTCCGCAAACGGGTTTTTGGGCTGCATTTAGGCATTAATTAGGTTAGGCATGCATTGCATTTTTTATTGTCTTTTTGATGTGTTTTTGTGAGTGTTAGGGATGAATAAATATATAGATCCCTAAAACCCTAGCACTCAAGAAGGCAAATGGTGAAGGAGGAGGTCAGACTAACTGGAACTTAGCTTGATCCAGTTCACCACAGTTGGAACCTAGCTCACTTAGACTAGGGTTAGCCCATCCTAGCTCCATTCAACTAATCTCAGTTGAATGGCAGCTCAAGAGAGCTCATCTTAGCTCACCCTAGCTTAGGTCAGCTCAGATCCAGCTCAACTTAGTTGGGTCTAGCTCATCTCAGCTCCCACTAGTCCACAGGTGATGTAAACACATTTACACTACTTAAAATGTCTATTTATGCATGTTCTTAAGCATAGGATTGCATTTCATGATATAAATATTGCATTACATGCATCATCTTGCATTTAGAGTAGTTTGAATAAAATGGAGGTTAATTGTCTCCTTTTATGTGCTTGGACAGGGCAAATATTTTATCGGGGCCTCGGATCAAAGATCCAACCGTATGGATATGATCAGGGCGACGATTGGAGTTCAACGATTCCAAGATCGCCCTAATCAGGCATCCGTAGCATCAGATAGAGACCGGGGAACCCTAGAAGATCAAGGGTCAGGATGGTGTAAATCCACACTTCAGATGATAAATCCGACCACACGGATGAATTCGGATCGACGATCGCAGCCCAAGGACACAAAAATCGAGTCAATCCGACATCCGTGGCACCATCTACAACTTCCAGAAGATGGACGGCCAAGATGGCACCACGTGGCGCCATCTCAGCCGCCCAATCGGCCGCATGCATCTTGTGAAGACCGCGCACCGTCTCCTCTCCGCCGTTGGATCTCGATCCAACGGCTGCGGTCGCTCGCGCTTAAAAGCGTCCGCACGACCATTTCACCCGCGTAGCGCAGCGGCGATGCAGCTGCGGGCGAAGCGGAGGTCGCGGGTTCGAGCCGCGGTGAGGCGGTGGAAGGCGCGGGCGAGCGGGCGCGGACGAGCGTCAGATGAAGATCCAACGGCTGCGGGCGCTCAATCAGGACGACGCGCGATTGGACGCCGGCCGTAACGCGCGATCACACGCGGGCGGTGCGCTACGCAGCGGGAGCGGACGCGATCTAAGCCGTCCGATCTCGCGATCGGACGGCTGAAAATCAAGCGACGTGCGTAGGCGTTACGCGCGGGCAGCCGAGCGGGCGCGCGTGGGCGCGGCGGCTACGCCCACGTTGAGGGCTTTAGTGACGGTTTTATCCGTCACTAAAGACCCCTTATTTATTATTTTGAAGATGTAATGTCCATTTTGCCCCTACTCCTTGCAACTATAAAAGGAGACCCCCTCCATACGAAATTTTCATCCCTTCCTTCTCCTCTCTACCTCTCCAAAGCTCAAGAGAAGCTTGTCCCACACCCGGGATGCTTCTCGCGAGATAAAGTCCAAATTTTCATCCCCCTTCGGAAGTGGATCCCGCGACGACGACGGCGTGCTGCTTCGTTCCCGTTCTTCTGCTTCGTCCTCCTTCGTCCCGCTTCGTTCTCCTTCGTCCAGGCGTCGTCCCGTCCGGCTTGTCCTCCAAGCGACCGTCGAGGAGGATTCTCTCTCCCTATTCTTTTTACTGCTTTCTAGTATAGATTTACTGCTTTCTAGAGTAGTCTATTCGTCCTCCGAGCGATCGTCGAGGAGGACATTTCTCCCTCCATTCTTTTAATGCTTTCTAGAGTAATTGTTTTATGTTTTCTAGTTGTAACGAAAGAACTCTTTTATGATAAATTCCTTGTCTATTCTACATCTCATTTTGATTTCCATGTATAGTATTCTTTCTCTCTCTCTTACTCCCTCTCTCTCTTTTATTTGTTGTAGATACTTAGATAGTTTAAATTGAATTTCTTCGTGACAAAATAAAAAGAAACGCGAAGTTTTTAAATCAAACGTCTGCCTCCCTGTGTTCGACCCGGAATTTTAATTTCGGTATAAATTTTATTTGTTGAACTCGAATCCTTCGCTTTCGAACTACAACGACGGGTTTTCCAAAATCGAACACGTTAGCGTAGGTTCGTAAAACGTCCAACATTTTGGCGCCGTTGCCGGGGAGGCAACGCTCTTTGATTTCTCTTCGCATTTTGTAACTTACAAATCATTTACCTCACTTTTTTTTTTCCTTTCTTATTGTAATTGCAGGTACTCTTTTGAGACAGGCAAAAGCGGTAGATCGGAGTAAAGTGCTGTGGAAGGTTTTGTAAGTTATCCCCCACCTCCCACCCATTAGATTTTATTTCATCACATAATAATTCAAACATCAATCAACCTAGGTGTTCTTATAAACTCTAAGGTTAGATTGTTTGTTGTTTGACATCCATACTCACTCCAACCCCCACATTAAAAAAAGAAAAAAATAAAAAAAAATCTCACAGAGGTACACAACCTCATCTGATTTTCTAACTCAACCGGTAAACCAATCTTAGGAGCCGGTACACACATCCAAACACATAATCGAGTAGAAATCAGATTGGGTAATCATTTGTGTGCCTAATTAGGTGGTGCATCAGGCCAGTTGTTTGAGTTGTTTGGGCCGCACCACTTCAAATAAAATCAACTCATCAAGTAGCTGCCAATTAGGTTCAACTCTTAGGGATCTACCAGGCACTCCACATTCTTTTTAAACTTTAAAGGAAAATATCTTCACCTGTGCTTGCAAAACCTGGTGTGCCAATGAAACTTGATTGAAAACACCTAAAGTTGAATCCTAAAAGCTACTAAGCAAGATTTGAACCTTAAAATTCACCACATCAAAAATAATCTTGCTTGAAAACCACTGGTTGTGCACGCACACACAAAGCAATCAAACATTAAGGGCACAACCCATTTAAAGGGCCCATCACATTCCAAAGCACATTCAAACCTAGCCCTAAATAAAACAGAGTAGACGTTGGCCTTAAGGATTGGACTCGCTCTTCAGAACTCAGAACGAGATTATTTTCGATTAGTCTGTTTCTACTGTTCAATCTGATGTCTAGCTAGGGGAGCAGAGTCAAACGATCATGGCTGGGGGGTACACTAGGAACCAGAGGCGCAAGCCGAAGGAAGAACCTTCTCCCCAGTCCCTCCTTCTAACTGGTTGGATTGAACAGACAGAAGTAGATCAAATCATTCCTTTATCTCAAGACGGGTTTTGGGAGTCTGTAGGTCTGTAGGCTAACCCATTTAAGGACATGTTTGATTGTTTGTATTGCAGGGCACCTTTCTTCCTCCCGTGTCTCATGAATCCTTCCACATATTTCACGCATTCCCGCTCTTTCCCTCCTGTTGTAAATTATCCTCAACATGACAATTATCCCAACTCGTATTGTAATCGACCATCAGTTAGTTGGGATAATTCGGATCGGGGATACAATTCCGGACCCCCGTGTTTAGGGTCTAACCCTGAACACTTTGATTCTCAATTCTATCCTTCTCAGAGTTGCATCGATTATAGATCGTCCTCCTTTCATGAACAACCTAATGCGATCTACAATCAAGAAGGATACACTGATCCTTACCCATCCTCTGATTTCACTGCCTTTAGGTCATCTCCATCTTTTGAACAATCTGTAATGACCTATTATCAGGATGGGTATAACGAATCTCAATTCGTTAATTCCTTTACATTGATGTCAAACCCGCCCAACCCTGAACCAACTCATTTGGTTCAGGTTAATCAGGTTCAAGATAAGGTTCTGGCTAACTTGAGGAATATCATTCAATCTTTAGAAGTTCAGCCAATACCTTGCATTGAGAGATTGGAGCCCCTGATTGAAATGATTGATGATTTAAATAAGTCTTTGTTGGATTGGCTCCAGGATGTTAAGGATAAGAACCCGGGTGAGTTTCTACTTGGGAAATTAGCGAAATTGAGGATGAGATTCGTGGTTGCTTTGATTCAATCTTGGAATAATTCCCAGGATGAACTCTCTTCAGGAAAGCCAATGACAGAACCCGCTCAGGCACCTGTTGGGGGGGACACGTGTTACGAAGCTGACCAGATTGAATTAAAATAACCAATTAAGGATGATTTGATTTCTTCACCTGAAATCCCTGAGCCGGGTTACGAGGAAACGTATGTCTCCTTGGAACGCAAAGTGACAATTGATTTTGGGACATACATTGATACGGATCCTGATGGTGAAGATTCAAGTTGCGAAGTCTCACACGAGTTTTCTGATCACGATTTTTGTGAGACGATTGGGCCTGAGGAATCTGATAGATCATTTGATAGCCCAATAACTGAGGAAACTGATCTTATTAGGGCACACGATACGGATCCAGAATCGCATTTTCTGGAGGAATTAATTCAATGCCCTGATTATCAGTTACACCCTGTTGAGCTTATTGATGATTCTAATTCTGAGATAATTAGACCCAAGTCAATTTTGATTCTGCCACATCATTTAGACTTGGAGATTCCAGACGGGGTGATGAATATACAAGAGGTCTTGGAATTTCATACACTTAATGAGGAGGATAGGAGCGGGGAAGTTCTAATTTGGGAAGTTAATTTTGGAGGAAATGGAAGATTGAGTCGTAGGGTTCCTTTTAAGCTGAAACCATCAAATCAGAACCCTTACGACATTTGTTTCGAGGATGTTCAACTCAGGCACACATTCAACGATTATCCTTTTGAGCTTCAGTTTTCTGTAACCCGACTTTTTGGTCTTTTGTTGCATCCTCAGAAATCGCAGGCCCGATCCCGCTTACATTCTGATTTTAGGTTTTGGGTAATTTTTATCCAGAACCTAAGATATTCTCGATTATGGGGTGTGGGTCTGCACCACAATCTGGTCCACATCTGTGGACCTCTGTTGACAGGTCAGAGGATTCTTCTGTTTATTCTAATTTTGACCTGCACTTCTGAATTCTTCATTTCTTTTCTTTGTATAGTGTGCCTAGCTGAAGGCACTAAACTCAGCACATATACAGTTCTTTTTCATTTTCATCTCGGAGCGGACCCGATATCCACGCAATTCAGGTGCTTTCTACGCTTTTCCACTCTGTTTTATGTCTTTTTAATACAATGAGGACATTGCATTAGATAGGCATGGGGGGGTGGATATTTATCTTTGAATTCATTCGTCAGCTCCGTAGATTTGTTTTATTTTATAAAAAAAAAAAAAATCAAAATTAGGAAAGAGAATTTGGGTTTAAGAAAATTTTCGATCTTAAGAAATACTATATTATGGTTTGAACACAAAGACCCTTCAGGTCTTTGGACTTAATCAGCCTATGTATCCACTAAAATGTGGATTTGTTTTTCGAGTTCTCACCAACCTGAATTTTATTATAATTGGAATAAATAAGTTTGGGTGACAAGTACACGACTTGTCAACCCGCCCTCTGATTTAAGGGAATTTTGAGTTTTAAGCATCTACACACTTTCTTTGCACTGACTCGTTGTTTGGCGATTTTAATGGAAATTGGGTAGCTAATGAACCTTCTAGGGTGATATGGCTGGCAAGTTATCGTAGGTAACAGCCCATAGGTAGGTTGTCCAGAGCCCAGTCACTGGACCTTTCTCTTTTTGCTGCCTTTAGGTAAATCTTAGACCAGGGAAGCCACCTACTTAAAAAAAAAAAAAAAAATCAAAAAGGAGAAAAGAACAAAAAGAAATAAGCCACACTTCGCCGCACGAGTATGGCTAGCAAGTTGTCGGTGGTAACAGCTCATCGACCGGTTGTCCAGAACCCAGCTCAGAAAATGCACTAAAAATTCCCAAAACACTTAGGAAGAAGCGGAGAAGTAGAATAAACCAGGGAGATATACACTGGATTCACCCTTGTGTTGACCCCGTTTAAAAAAAATAAAAGTAGGGAGAAAGCTACCGGTTGTAAAGATACACCTTTAGGCAGAATTCTTTTTGAGGTCACCTAGAGGCGTAGAAATCCGAAGTCCGTTTTAATTGCCGGTCAACGAGTCTATCACAATCACAATAAGATGTTAAAACTTAGGGTTCTCATCAAATCTTGGGTGAGTTGAATGGCCGTAGAAAGCCACTCTTAAACCCTAAAATTTGAAAATCCAAAAAAAGAAAAATTAGAAAAGAGTAAAAAGAGAAAAAGAAATTTTTCTTTGAATAAGGCGAGGCTTGAGGCGGTCTGCATTTTGGCTGATACCCGGGCACTGTTGTGTCTTTGAAAGTTCCGTTCTTAAGTAGATAATTTCTTAATGATTGAAAATAACTCAGGTCCAAATAATCTAACCTAATTCTTTTATAAATAGCATGATAACGATGGCTTCGAGAGATAACCGGGTTTTATTGTTATCTCGTTGTAATATAGCCGGTTATTGCCATCATTTCAAATATATAAATTTTTACTCGGAAAATAAAAGAGTTCCCGAGGTCGAACTCAGGGAGCAAACTGTATTTTAGAGATATACATGTTTCTTTTACAAAAATAAACAAAGAGAGAGAAAGAATGTGGTGTCTTTTTTTCTCTTTGTTTCTCCTCGTCTCAGATCTTCTTCTTCTTGGTTCTGCAGAGGTGATGCTCTTCTTTCTTTCTTCAGATCTCCTTCTTTCTTCTTTGTTCTTCAGATCTCCTTCTTTCTTCTTAGTTCTGCAGAGGTGATCTTCTTTCTTTCTTCAGACCTCCTTCTTCCTTCTTTGTTCTTCAGATCTCCTTCTTTCTTCTTAGTTCTGCAGAGGTGATCTTCTTTCCTTCTTCAGATCTCCTTCTTCCTTCTTTTCTTTTTCCAGTCAGGGACGTCGCCCCTCCTTATCTTTTCTTTTCCCTTCAGGCCGTCGTCTGATTTCCAAATCAGACGACTTAAACTGCCAGTTGCTACAGTGTCTTCCTCAGCTTCCTTCTTCTTCACCTGTTCCTGCACACTTCAGAGCTTACGTCAGAGGACAAAACCTACTCTACCCTCTCCCCCCGCGTCTCTCTCTCTCTGAAACCACTCTTGGGAAAGCTCTCCCAGAGCTGCCGGGTAATCGGGTACGGGTCGTGCCCGGGTCCAGGCCCACTGGCGTGCGTGGTGGGCGAGGAGTGCAGGTCAGTCTCAGTCGGGTCGGGTCGGGTCAGGTCCGTGGGGCGTGAGCGCGGACGAGACCGGGTAACCGGGCGGGTGAAGGGGACCTCACCCCGTGTGCTGAGGCAGTAAGCCTCCAGCACTTTTGCGTCTTATATCGCTGCGCCTCTTCGGACTTTTCCGAGGTGGGACTAAATGTCCCACCTCAATTGCGCGCCCGCAGCGGGGAAAGCAGCGGGAGATCGCGGCGTCACGCGAAGCCTTCTGCCTTAGCTGCGAGCCTGGTGTTTTGTCGAAATGCCTCGCAAGGCCTGGGAGTCGAATCTGGGCGTGGCGCTGAGCGTGGTGCACCTGTAGCTGCAGGCGGAAGCAGCTCCTTCTGCACGGCAATGGCGGCGGAGGTCGGGTGGCCTGTTCACAGAAAAATGGCCTCTCGGCCTAATCAGAAAGTGCCGGGAGCTTCGCCAGGGTGTGGCGAAGCTCGTGTGGGTGGTGGCGAGACGCGGGGCGGCGTGCAAGGGCTGCCCTAGGTCGGACTGTGGGTCGGAGGATGGGTTTGTTGGGGGAAGCGTTACGGAGGTGTGGAGTGGCAGTGAAGGGGTGGGGGGTGCTCAGTGTGATGAGGCGGAGGTTCGGTGAGGGTCGGCGAGGTGTGTGAGGCTGTGGAACGATGGGAGCATCTCGCCGGAGGGTGGCTGGAGACGAAGGGGGTGACGATGGTCAGGGTCGGTCGAGGGCTTAATTGAATAAATTGAAGGCGGGGAAAGAAAGAGGAGAAAAAGGGGAGTAGTTCTAGCTTACTTGCAGGGACGAAGGGGGAGGAACAGGGCGACAGTCGTATCGACTGTCGCCGGAGAAGACGATGCTCAGGGAAAGGGGCGGCGGCGAGCAGAGAGCCGGAGAGACGCCAGCTGGGTGCGGCGTGGCGCGGGAAGAGCAGGGGAGGAAGTCTCTGCTGCTGGTATTGCGGCAGAGCGAAGAGGAGAAGGGGGAGGAACCGCCGGAGCTGGTGAGCGTCTGCCGGAGAGAGAAGAGAGGAAAGTTGGGGGTTTTCTCCGTCAGACCCGAGCTGCCCCGGTCGGTGGAGCAACGGGGGGTATTTATAGGGATCAAACAGGGAGGAAGGCGGAGGGAGACGACGTGTCTCCCTCGTCGGAGGATGGCCGGAAACAAGAACCCATACCGTCCGTGCGTTCGCACGGCCGGTATGGTGGGTTACAACGACCAGGGGGGTGTCCCTGCGACGGCTGACGACGCAGGGCACCCCCGGTTTACTTGCCAGGTGCCCCCCCTCACCCTGCGCGGCGCCATGCTCCGCGCAAGGTCGCCGGAGCATGGTGCTGGCAGGTTTTGCAGGGGGGACCTGATCGCAAAGAACGAAGGAGAGTTAGGGGCCAAAATGCGAGGGTTCAAAAGTTGAGGGCCAAAGAGTAAATATATGAGGACCAAAGTGTAAAGTCGATCAAGGAGGTTTCTTCTTAGGCTCAAGTTTTTATACATGATTAATTAGGACCTAAGGAATCTGATGGTGAATTTCATTTCTATATTAAACCTTGTTTGACCGGTCAATTTACGCAAAAACCCAAATTAAGTTATTAATTGGGCATGATTCTCAATGTAGGTCAAAATGGGTTCTGAAGGCCAAATTGAAGGTTCTAAACCCTAGAGATTATTTTTCTATGAATTTTAGAGGGTTTATTCTATTTTTACTTTGCCTCGAACCTTGTGAATTGAAGTGGGTTGTTTTAGGGTTACAGATTATCATTTAGTTTCTTGGAAGTGCTGTAGCCCTTGCTAGATCATCTCATCCCACTTTTATTCTTATTAAGCTGCTTTGACCTATGTTTGGGCCCTGAATTACCCTGTATGCAGATTATACTGGTAAAATTGCAGTTTTACCTCTTATGACTTGTTTTCTTCTCAAACTCAGAATTCTCTGAGTTAAGCCTTTCCTTGAGATATGTAGGAGCTTTTATCCTTTGTATTAGGTCAAAATGAGCTAGTTATGGCTCATGATGAGGTTCTCATCATACCCCCATGCCTAGCTTTTGCTAGTCCCTTAGCAAAAACTTAAGGTTTCAACCCTTGTTCTAGACCATGAAGTTTTTAATAGTTTTAGATAAGTGCCTTTTTTATTTGAGCATAGATTAGGTTAGAATGCTGACCATAGGCCTAAAAGGTACTCTAGTACCAATCAAGATCCAAATCTGTCTAGCCTTAGCCTCAGTCTTTTAGCAAAGGTTTTTAAGGTCCACAAGAACTAACCTAAGGTTTATTGGACTTCGTGGTTAAAGCACCCGTGCTTGAAATGATTTTAGCCCTGGCTCAGTTCGCAGTGCGTTTTGTAAGAGAGAGATAGAAAGTTTTTCTGTTTGGAGAGTTTTCTCTCTCTTTTTCTTTTTAGTTCTAGCCTAGGATTGGCTTTTCAACACGGTCTGTATCAGATTCCTTGCTCCCATCATCAATCCTCAAGGGTTCCTGGCGATCGATGTTTCGAGATAGCACCGCCCATGGCAACCCCCGGAACCCTGGCTATTGAGATTTCGAGATAATCCCATCCATGGTGTTCCGTGGCTGAATCCAGACCCTGGCAATTGACACTTCGAGATAATGCCATCCATGGAATCTGAACCAGCAGAGTGCTTACATGCCCCCAGTAGGATATATAAATATCCTAGGAGACAAGCACTGAGGAGATGATATTTTGCTACGCATCTTCGAGGGGATTTCCCGCCTCTCCACGCTGGGAACTCGTCCAAATCAACTTGTGTTGATCGGCCGCTCCTATTCTAGGTGTTCTTTTCAGAATTTTTTGACGCTTCTGCGTGATTCTGATTTTTACGCTTACTGAACCAGGCTGTGTGTGAGGTTAGGGTGCTTAGGTTACTGAGTCCCGTAAACCAAAAATTAGTTAACGAGGCCAAATACTCCCTAAGCCTTAGACCTAATACTTCAGCTTTTCATTTTCCTCAACCTCTTGAGGAGTGTCCAGATCTTAATGGGTACTAAGAGTCTATTCAAGAATGCCTAAGGTTTGCATTCTTTACTAATCTCTTTGTGCACTTTTCTTGAATGAGGTCTAGAACTTAGGTTAATTCCTTAGTTCCTTACTAATGACTATCACTTTTTCTCATAATTTTGTGCTCCTTTTTCATTTTGTTTCTTTTCTCCTTCACAAAATTTCCTTCTCTTTTCCTCTTATTCTTTTTCGAAAATTTTTTTTTTAATTTTTATGGTGTTTTTGGCATATGTGAATTTTTTTGTTTGAAACCTTTTCTTACAAGTTTTGCACTTTCATACCCCCCCATGCCTAAGATTTGCAATGTCCTCATTGTAACCTAGGGGGTCTTAGTTCATTCCTTAAGACAGAAATTTGGATGAGTGGATGGGTCGGGTTGAATTTTTGCGGACGATTTCAAATCCCAGATGCAAGCATCTGAGTTGGGGTCGGCTGTCTACAAGGGTGAACTTCGAGTGCTAAAAGGTGTCAGAACAAGTTTCAGGTTTTCAAAGAGAATGACGGGCTACCTCCCGTTAAGCGTTGAGTTTTACGCCATCGGCTGGGCGCAATAAGCTCAAGGGGAAAGGAGGATATAAGATGCCTCAGCAACATCAGTAGAAGTTACATCAATGAACGGCTTGAGTCTCTGACCGTTCACGATGAAAGGTTCAGAATCGTGGCTGAGTGGACTGATTTCGATTGCTCCATTTCCAAAAACCTGTCGGACCAAATATGGTCCGACCCACTTAGATCTCAGTTTTCCTGGGAAGAGTTTGAGTCGGGCATCAAAGAGTAGGACCTTTTGACCAGGATGAAAGATCTTTCTCGAGATGTGTTTGTCGTGGAAGGCTTTAACCCGCTCCTTGTAGATTTGCGAGTTCTCGTACGCATCTATGCGTAATTCATCGATCTCGCTGATTTGGAGTTTTCTGTGGGTCCCAGCCTTGGAAAGATCTAGATTACAGTTCCGTACTGCCCAATAGGCTTTATGCTCCAGTTCGACAGGAAGGTGGCATGCCTTTCCGTACACCAGTCAAAAGGGAGACATGCCCAATTGGGTCTTGTGGGCGGTCCTATAGGCCCACAATGCTTCCGGAAGTCGGGACGACCAGTCCTTCCTGTCAGGTCGAACAGTGACTTGCAGGATTTTCTTGATCTCCCGATTAGACAGCTCAGCTAGACCATTAGTTTGGGGGTGGTAAGGAGTAGAGATTCGGTGAGACACCCCGTATTTGGTCATCACTGACCTAAACTGAGCATTTGTGAAATGGGTCCCCCCATCAGAGATTATTGCACGAGGAATCCCGAACCTTGAGAAAATGTGTTGATGAATGAATTTGAGAACGATTTTGTGATCACAGGTTCGGGTCGGTATGGCTTCGATCCATTTGGACACGTAGTCCACAGCCAACAGAATGTATTCGAAACCATCCGAAACAGGAAAGGGGCCCATAAAATCAATCCCCCAAACATCAAAGATTTCGCATACTAGAATCGGTTGCATAGGCATCATGTCGCGATGGCTCATGTTGCCCAAAGTCTGGCAACGACTGCATGCCTTGCAGTGACTGTATGCGTCTTTGAACAGTGTGGGCCAGTAAAAGCCGCACTGGAGGACTTTTGATGCGGTTTTATGCCCGGCAAAATGGCCACCGCATGCCTGGTCATGGCAGAAAGAGAGGATATTGTTGACTTCCCCTTCCGGGACACATCTCCGGATGATCTGATCGGCACCTATGCGGAAGAGGTACGGGTCTTCCCAAATGTAATACTTGGCATCGGAGCGTAATTTGTCTTTCTTGGCCTTCGGCCAATCGGACGGGATCTGATGAGATGCCAAGTAATTTACTATATTAGCAAACCATGGAAGGCTAGTACCAATAGTCAGCAGGTGCTCATCGGGAAAATGCTCAGTGATGGGTCCGGATGGGTCAATTATTTCAGAAGGAAGACGGGACAAGTGATCAGCTACCATGTTTTGCTTTCCCGCTTTGTCGCGAATCTCAAGGTCAAATTCTTGCAACAGCAAGATCCATCGGATTAATCGAGGTTTCGCATCCTTCTTTGCAAGGAGATGCCTCACAGCTGTGTGATCCGAGTATATGATGACACGGGAACCCAGAAGGTACGATCTGAACTTTTCTAGGGCAAATACTACAGCTAGCAGCTCTTTCTCAGTAACCGTATAGTTACGCTGAGCCTCATCGAGTGTTTTGCTGGCGTAGTAAATGACCACAGGTTTCTTGTCATTTTTCTGTCCCAAAACCGCTCCTACAGCGAAGTCGGATGCATCACACATGATCTCAAAGGGTTGAGACCAATCAGGGGACTGTAGGATCGGGGCTTGGGTGACTCGGTCACGCAGGATTTCAAATGCTTGAGTGCATTCCTTGGAAATTTCGAAGGGAACATCCTTGGAGAGAAGTGTGGTCAGGGGGCGTGAGATTTTTGAAAAATCAGGGATAAATCGTCGATAAAAACCGACATGCCCTAAAAAGGATCGGATGTCCCTGATCGAGCTAGGCATAGGAAGGTGAGAAATCAGATTAACCTTAGCTCGATCCACTTGGATACCTTTCTCCGAAATTGAGTGTCCCAGGACAATTCCCTCAGGCACCATGAAATGGCTCTTTTCCCAGGAAAGAACCAAATTCACATCGATGCACCGCCTGAGTATCTGGACCAAATGTTGGAGGCAATCGTCGAATGATGCTCCGAAAACTGAAAAGTCATCCATGAAGACTTCCAGATAATCACCTACCATATCTGAGAATATGGCAAGCATGCATCGCTGAAAAGTAGCGGGTGCATTGCAAAGACCGAAAGGCATCCTTCGGAAAGCGTATGTTCCGAAGGGGCAGGTGAACGTGGTCTTTTCTTGGTCCTCAGGATGGATTGCCACCTGGTTATAACCGGAGTACCCGTCAAGAAAGCAGAAGAACCTATTTCCCGCTAGTTTTTCGAGAATTTGATCAATGAAGGGTAGTGGGAAATGATCCTTCTTCGTGGAGGAATTGAGTCGACGGTAATCTATACAGACTCTCCACGAGTTGGCTAATCAGGTAGGAATGATTTCTCCGGTCTCAGTCGTTATAGTGGTGAGTCCTGCCTTCTTGGGCACGACCTGAATTGGGCTCACCCAACGACTATCGGAGATCGGGTAGATGATTCCGGCATCTAACCATTTGATGATCTCCTTTTTCACGACCTCCTGCAGATTGGGGTTTAAGCGTCTCTGCATTTCACGAGAAGGTCGTGTGCCCTCTTCTGAATAGATATGATGAGTACAATAAGAGGGACTTATTCCAGTCAGATCATCGAGAGTCCATCCGATGGCTCTGCGATGTTGCTGGAGGACAATAATCAGACGGGATTCCTGTTCAGGACTGAGGTTGGAATTGATAATCACAGGAAAGGTCTGATTAGAACCCAAAAATACGTATTTCAAGTGAGCAGGAAGGGGTTTCAGTTCGAGGATGGGGTTTTCAGCAGCAGCGGGTGGTTCAGTATAGATGTGAGGTTCAAGGGTGGAAGTTACTGGGTTGTTCATATCTGGATTCGACTCCTCTGTTTGCGGGTCAAGATCCTTCTGTGCTTGATGAGGCATAATCGAGTCATTCTGGAGGTGTGATTCATCAACCAAAGTCCTGATGTCACAAATTTGTTCGATGACGCCGCAATTAATTCCTTGTTGGGCCTTAAATATATCAATTTTCAATGTTTGATCTCCAAACTTAAGCTCTATTTGGCCCTCCTCACAGCTGATGTTGGCTCTAGCAGTAGCCAAGAAAGGTCTCCCTAGAATGATTGGTGTATCCCTAGGGTTCTCAGGTGCATCCATATCTAGGACTATAAAGTCCACTGGAAAATAGAAATCCCGCACTCTCACGATAACATCCTCGAGAATCCCTTTTGGTGACTTTATAGATCGATCTGCTAATTGTAATGTCACCTCGGTTGGTTTCAGCTCAGATTCTTCTAGATGGTCAAGTAAGGATGTGGGTATCAGGTTTATGGATGCACCCAAGTCTAACAATGCTCTATCAAATTGGGTACCACCTATCTTACAGGAAATCAGGGGAGTTCCAGGATCTTTTGCCTTGGGTGGGAGTCTACTGAGGATTACAGAGCTGGCTTGTTCTGACAGAACAATTGGGCTCCCTCCCTTGGTTCGCGGCTTACGCTGGGGTGTACATATATTCTTTAAAAATTGTGCGTAAGCTGGTACGTGGCGGATTGCATCCATCAAGGGGATGTTTATGTGGACCTGCTCAAAGAGCTTGACCAGGTCCTCCTCAGGGGCCACGGGTTTGGTGGTCTTCTTTCCCTTGGTCAGGGCCTCGGGAAACGGGATCTTGGTTGGTTCTTCTAAGATAGGTCCAGGTTGTGGATCTGGAACAGCGGTACCTTGGATAACTATCCTAGGGTCATGGTTATCAGGCTGGGAGTGGTTCGGATAATGCGGGTCTTGAGTTGTTTTACCACTACGTGTTGTTACAGAATTTAATCCGGCCTGATTTTTGTTTGGGTTTGGTAGGAGGGGTGGCTGCTGCTGAAATCCCGCATAAGAAGTTGAGGCTTCCATCTCGTCTGGAGATGGAGCAGTAGGAGCCTGATAAATCCATTGGGCGTGGCCTAAATTTGGATTCATAACGCGCTTCTGGGATGGCACATTATTTGGGTTAGGAAGAGGTTGGGCGGGGAGTGTGCCTGGTTGGCGAGAATTTGCCAACTGAGCCAGTTGAGTTTTAACTTCTGTAAGCTCTTCCTTGTGCTGTTTCTGAATAGCTGCATTCGTTTTTTGAATGTCAGCCAGAGTATGAAGGATTAAGGACATTTGATCTTGATTTGGCCCTGATGGATAAGTAGGGTTGGGCCGAGGCTGAGGCGGCTGGTAGTGACGAGAGGGCTGTGGGCGGGATTGAAAAGGTGGTCTTTGGGTTTGGGAATTTCCCGCCCACTGAAAATTGGGGTGGTTTCGCCATCCAGGGTTGTAAGTGTTGGAGAATGGGTCGTTCTGGATGGCGTTGAGGTCCTCGCCGGTCTGAGGAACATCCTGAGCATCAGGGAAAGGAGGAATGGAGTTCCCCCGGCTGGTGTAGAAAGGATCGGATGATCTTCCAGTCCAAGAATCAGATGGGGATGGATATGGATCCATCCCAGGGGAAGATCGGTGGAGGATGTTTTGCACAGTCTCCTTGTGCAAAGGAGTTATGCGCGGAGGTGGCTCGCTGCAAGTGCTGAGTCAGCTCATCCACCTTCTTTTCAATGATTGAGACCTTGTCCAATCGACTGGCCATTAATTTCAGGTCGACTGATGCGGACAGGCCCTGCGTCTCATGTGCTCCCTTAAGATTCGTCGCTGCGCGGGTATTCGTCCTGTCGAATAGTCCCATGGAGTCATTGTTGATGGAGTTCTCGCACATGTTTTCGAGAATCTCCCATACGGTGTCTTCATGTTGACCCATGATGTTTCCTCCGCAAGTTGCATTGACGAAAAGGCGGATGTCCTCACGGAGTCCCTGGTAAAAAGATTGGACTTGTTCCCATTTAGGAACTCCGTGATGGGGGCACTTTCTCATGAGATCCTGAAAACGATCCCATGCCTCATGGAGAGGTTCTCCTGATTGTTGAGTGAAGTGTGTAATCTGATGGCGCAAGGCGTTGGTCCGACCAACGGGAAAGAACTTTTTCAAAAACTCGGATTGAAGTTCTTCCCAAGTGTTGATCGGCCGGGTCTGAGTTTGATACCAATGGGCGGCCTTGTCCATAAGAGAAAAGGAGAACATCTTCATGAGAAGAATATCCCGATTTTGCACATCTGATCCAAAAGTGTGGGCCAGAGGCTTTAGCTGTTTGATGTGCTAGAAGGGATCTTCAGAATTAAGCCCATGGAATTTAGGTATAGCATGAATCATGTTGGGCTTTAGTTCGGAATCAGGTCCTCCAGTCGGGATTCTGACTCGAGGCTCAATGGCCACCGCAGCAGGATTGTAGTGGTCCCGCATCATAGGACGCTGTGGTGGGTGCACGAAGTTTTGGAAGAGGTCATTGAGTCGCTGGAGCTGGTGTTCCAGATTATTTTCTTCCTCAACTGGCTGAGCCATGATGGGGGAAGAAGAAGAACTTGGTTCTGAATCAGAAGAGAGAATAATGTGAGGGTGTTTCTGCACAAACACGGGCGTCGAGGCTTGGCCTTGACGAGAGCGAATTTCTAAAGGAGGTCTTAAGGGTGGTCTTAGAGACCTCCTTCCGTACATGCACAGTTGGAAGAGGTAAGTTTAGAAGGTGCTGGACTCAATCAAGGCACCCAAAAATGTGTTGGGTGGCTATAGAGGTGCGGGGCAGATGGACCCCTTGATCAGAAAGATCGTCCACCTGAGAATTACCTGGGCAGCCAGAGAGGGAGAGTCCCGCGAAGACCCCTACACGGTAGAGCGTCCCCACAGGTTACAGGGTTTCCCCCACCCGACCTCTCTTGTCACTGCGGGTCCAGGTAGACCAGAATGGGGATCTTGACCTCTTAAGTCTACCAATTTTAGCTTAAGATCAGGGTGCTTAAAGTCACACTTGAACTCTTAGGTATTTTGAGTGAGAAAGTGACCTAATTTTAAGGTTGGTTGACCCAAGGAGTCAACTTTACCTCTTGTTCCTTTGAGAGCTTTTTTTTTTTTTTTTTTTTTTTTTTGGGTCCTTTCTTTTAGGGTTCAAGTGTTTAGAGAGCCAATTGTTTTAGGTTTTCTTTGAATAGGTATTTTCAGACAAGGGCTTGGGCACACTTCATTTGGTTTTCTCAATTCTTGCTTAAGGAGTGTGTCTCTAAATCCCTAGTGTTGGATCCTAGGTTGGCTCTACTTGGTCTAGTTAATTCTTTGTTGGGTAATTAGGGCTCAAGCAAGAATGTGTTAGCCCTTAAATACCCTTAATAGTGTGCAGGAATAATGAGTTGAAAACATGCAACTTTTATGGTTACTAAGTATGGAAGACAGGTTAGCCCTATATTGCTTGTTCTTTTCTTTCTTTTGAGTTTTAGGGGTTAATAGCGAGAGGAAAAATTTACCTGTCCTCGGAGTGGTTGTTGTGCGGTTGCTTGTCTTCTTGATTTCCTGTAGTTTTCTGCACAGAAGAGAGGAGATTATCAGAAATTAAAAAGAAACAGGGATGTTTACCTCTAGAATAGCCGTTGCTCCCCGGCAGCGGCGCCAAATTGATAACGATGGCTTCGAGAGATAACCGGGTTTTATTGTTATCTCGTTGTAATATAGCCGGTTATTGCCATCATTTCAAATATATAAATTTTTACTCGAAAAATAAAAGAATTCCCGAGGTCGAACTCAGGGAGCAAACTGTATTTTAGAGATATACATGTTTCTTTTACAAAAATAAACAAAGAGAGAGAAAGAATGTGGTGTCTTTTTTTTCTCTTTGTTTCTCCTCGTCTCAGATCTTCTTCTTCTTGGTTCTGCAGAGGTGATGCTCTTCTTTCTTTCTTTAGATCTCCTTCTTTCTTCTTTGTTCTTCAGATCTCCTTTCTTCTTAGTTCTGCAGAGGTGATCTTCTTTCTTTCTTCAGACCTCCTTCTTCCTTCTTTGTTCTTTAGATCTCCTTCTTTCTTCTTAGTTCTGCAGAGGTGATCTTCTTTCCTTCTTCAGATCTCCTTCTTCCTTCTTTTCTTTTTCCAGTCAGGGACGTCGCCCCTCCTTCTCTTTTCTTTTCCCTTCAGGCCGTCGTCTGATTTCCAAATCAGACGACTTAAACTGCCAGTTGCTACAGTGTCTTCCTCAGCTTCCTTCTTCTTCACCTGTTCCTGCACACTTCAGAGCTTACGTCAGAGGACAAAACCTACTCTACCCTCTCCCCCCGCGTCTCTCTCTCTCTGAAACCACTCTTGGGAAAGCTCTCCCAGAGCTGCCGGGTAATCGGGTACGGGTCGTGCCCGGGTCCAGGCCCACCGGCGTGCGTGGTGGGCGAGGAGTGCAGGTCAGTCTCAGTCGGGTCGGGTCGAGTCAGGTCCGCGGGGCGTGAGCGCGGACGAGACCGGGTAACCGGGCGGGTGAAGGGGACCTCACCCCGTGTGCTGAGGCAGTAAGCCTCCAGCACTTTTGCGTCTTATATCGCTGCGCCTCTTCGGACTTTTCCGAGGTGGGACTAAATGTCCCACCTCAATTGCGCGCCCGCAGCGGGGAAAGCAGCAGGAGATCGCGGCGTCACGCGAAGCCTTCTGCCTTAGCTGCGAGCCTGGTGTTTTGTCGAAATGCCTCGCAAGGCCTGGGAGTCGAATCTGGGCGTGGCGCTGAGCGTGGTGCGCCTGTAGCTGCAGGCGGAAGCAGCTCCTTCTGCACGGCAATGGCGGCGGAGGTCGGGTGGCCTGTTCACAGAAAAACGGCCTCTCGGCCTAATCAGAAAGTGCCGGGAGCTTCGCCAGGGTGCGGCGAAGCTCGTGTGGGTGGTGGCGAGGCGCGGGGCGGCGTGCAAGGGCTGCCCTAGGTCGGACTGTGGGTCGGAGGATGGGTTTGTTGGGGGAAGCGTTACGGAGGTGTGGAGTGGCAGTGAAGGGGTGGGGGGTGCTCAGTGTGATGAGGCGGAGGTTCGGTGAGGGTCGGCGAGGTGTGTGAGGCTGTGGAACGATGGGAGCATCTCGCCGAAGGGTGGCCGGAGACGAAGGGGGTGACGATGGTCAGGGTCGGTCGAGGGCTTAATTGAATAAATTGAAGGCGGGGAAAGAAAGAGGAGAAAAAGGGGAGTAGTTCTAGCTTACTTGCAGGGACGAAGGGGGAGGAACAGGGCGACAGTCGTATCGACTGTCGCCGGAGAAGACGATGCTCAGGGAAAGGGGCGGCGGCGAGCAGAGAGCCGGAGAGACGCCAGCTGGGTGCAGCGTGGCGCGGGAAGAGCAGGGGAGGAAGTCTCTGCTGCTGGTATTGCGGCAGAGCAAAGAGGAGAAGGGGGAGGAACCGCCGGAGCTGGTGAGCGTCTGCCGGAGAGAGAAGAGAGGAAAGTTGGGGGTTTTCTCCGTCAGACCCGAACTGCCCCGGTCAGTGGAGCAACGGGGGGTATTTATAGGGATCAAACAGGGAGGAAGGCGGAGGGAGACGACGTGTCTCCCTCGCCGGAGGATGGCCGGAAACAAGAACCCATACCGTCCGTGCGTTCGCACGGCCGGTATGGTGGGTTACAACGACCAGGGGGGTGTCCCTGCGACGACTGACGACGCAGGGCACCCCCGGTTTACTTGCCAGGTCCCCCCCCTCACCCTGCGCGGCGCCATGCTCCGCGCAAGGTCGCCGGAGCATGGTGCTGGCAGGTTTTGCAGGGGGGACCTGATCGCAAAGAACGAAGGAGAGTTAGGGGCCACAATGCGAGGGTTCAAAAGTTGAGGGCCAAAGAGTGAATATATGAGGACCAAAGTGTAAAGTCGGTCAAGGAGGTTTCTTCTTAGGCTCAAGTTTTTATACATGATTAATTAGGACTTAAGGAATCTGATGGTGAATTTCATTTCTATATTAAACCTTGTTTGACCGGTCAATTTACGCAAAAACCCAAATTAAGTTATTAATTTGGCATGGTTCTCAATGTAGGTCAAAATGGGTTCTGAAGGCCAAATTGAAGGTTCTAAACCCTAGAGATTATTTTTCTATGAATTTTAGAGGGTTTATTCTATTTTTACTTTGCCTCGAACCTTGTGAATTGAAGTGGGTTGTTTTAGGGTTACAGATTATCATTTAGTTTCTTGGAAGTGCTGTAGCCCTTGCTAGATCATCTCATCCCACTTTTATTCTTATTAAGCTGCTTTGACCTATGTTTGGGCCCTGAATTACCCTGTATGCAGATTATACTGGTAAAATTGCAGTTTTACCTCTTATGACTTGTTTTCTTCTCAAACTCAGAATTCTCTGAGTTAAGCCTTTCCTTGAGATATGTAGGAGCTTTTATCCTTTGTATTAGGTCAAAATGAGCTAGTTATGGCTCATGATGAGGTTCTCATCATAGCATATAGTTTTTGCTAGGGACTAGCAAAAGATAGGCATGGGGGTATGATGTAAACACATTTACACTACTTAAAATGTCTATTTATGCATGTTCTTAAGCATAGGATTGGATTTCATGATATAAATATTGCATTACATGCATCATCTTGCATTTAGAGTAGTTTGAATAAAATGGAGGTTAATTGTCTCCTTTTATGTGCTTGGATAGGGTAAATATTTTATCGGGGCCTCGGATCAAAGATCCAACCGTATGGATATGATCAGGGCGACGATTGGAGTTCAACGACTCCAAGATCGCCCTAATTAGGCATCCGTAGCATCAGATAGAGACCGGGGAACCCTAGAAGATCAAGGGTCAGGATGGTGTAAATCCACACTTCAGATGATAAATCCGACCGCACGGATGAATTCGGATCGACGATCGCAGCCCAAGGACACAAAAATCGAGTCAATCCGACATCCGTGGCACCATCTACAACTTCCAGAAGATGGACGGCCAAGATGGCACCACGTGGCACCATCTCAGCCGCCCAATCGGCCGCATGCATCTTGTGAAGACCGCGCACCGTCTCCTCTCCGCCGTTGGATCTCGATCCAACGGCTGCGGTCGCTCGCGCGACCATTTCGCCCGCGTAGCGCAGCGGCGACGCAGCTGCGGGCGAAGCGGAGGTCGCGGGTTCGAGCCGCGGTGAGGGGGTGGAAGGCGCGGGCGAGCGGGCGCGGACGAGCGTCAGATGAAGATCCAATGGCTGCGGGCGCTCAATCAGGACGACGCGCGATTGGACGCCGGGCGTAACGCGCGATCACACGTGGGCGGTGCGCTACGCAGCGGGCGCGGACGCGATCTAAGCCGTCCGATCTCGCGATCGGACGGCTGAAAATCAAGCGACGTGTGTAGGCGTTACGCGCAGGCAGCCGAGCGGGCGCGCGTGGGCGCGGCGGCTACACCCACGTTGAGGGCTTTAGCGACGGTTTTATCCGTCACTAAAGACCCCTTATTTATTATTTTGAAGATGTAATGTCCATTTTGCCCCCACTCCTTGCAACTATAAAAGGAGACCCCCTCCATACGAAATTTTCATCCCTTCCTTCTCCTCTCTACCTCTCCAAAGCTCAAGAGAAGCTTGTCCCACACCCGGGATGCTTCTCGCGAGATAAAGTCCAAATTTTCGTCCCCCTTCGGAAGTGGATCCCGCGACGACGACGGCGTGCTGCTTCGTTCCCATTCTTCTACTTCGTCCTCCTTCGTCCCGCTTCGTTCTCCTTCGTCCAGGCGTCGTCCCATCCGGCTCGTCCTCCAAGCGACCGTCGAGGAGGATTCTCTCTCCCTATTCTTTTTACTGCTTTCTAGTATAGATTTACTGCTTTCTAGAGTAGTCTATTCATCCTCCGAGCGATCGTCGAGGAGGACATTTCTCCCTCCATTCTTTTAATGCTTTCTAGAGTAATTGTTTTATGTTTTCTAGTTGTAACGAAAGAACTCTTTTATGATAAATTCCTTGTCTATTCTACATCTCATTTTGATTTCCATGTATAGTATTCTTTCTCTCTCTCTTACTCCCTCTCTCTCTTTTATTTGTTGTAGATACTTAGATAGTTTAAATTGAATTTCTTTGTGACAAAATAAAAAGAAACGCGAAGTTTTTAAATCAAACGTCCGCCTCCCTGTGTTCGACCCGGAATTTTAATTTTGGTATAAATTTTATTTGTTGAACTCGAATCCTTCGCTTTCGAACTACAACGACGGGTTTTCCAAAATCGAACACGTTAGCGTAGGTTCGTAAATCGTTCAACAACAGGGAGCTCTAGCTAACTCAACTAAGTTGATTGGAGTTCACCCTAGCTCAGATCCAGCAACATCTAGCTCCACTCAACTCCAGCCAGCTAAAGAAGAGCTCATCCTAGCTCAGGAAGCTCAAGTCCAGCTCCTGGGGACTCAGCTTAGCTCAACTTGGTTGAGCTAAGCTACCTGAGCTGTCTCAACCAGCTCAATCCACCCCAGGAGCACCAGACCCAACTCACCTCAGCTCCATTCAACAGAAGCCAGCTCACTTTAGCTTGGCTTAGTAGCTAGCGAAGAACTAGCAAGCTAAGCCAGCTAGAGTAGCCCCATGTTGACCTCTTCAGTAGCTGCTAGCTCCACTTTAGCTCCAGATTCTTCAAATCTAGCTCCTCCCTCCAAAACCTAGCTCCAACACCTCCTCCTCTACTCCACTATTAGTTAAGCTAGCTTAGCTTAGCTTAGCTATGCTCCAACTCCCTTTGCTTTTACCACCTAAAAACCCTACCTAAACACTCCACCAACTAGCTCCACCTAAGCTCCACATAAGCTACCCCTACTTCCACCTCACCTTGGCGCCAACCTAGCCTACCCACTACCTCCAAACGACACCATAAAGTGGTGCCAAAATCACCCTAGCTACCTCTTTATTGGCTCCACTTTTTCCCTCCAAAACACCCCACATCATGGCCCTACACATAACCCGACAACCCATCCTAGCCATCCACCTACCCCTCCTTCTAGAACCCTACTTGGCGCCACCTAAGCCCCCCTTCTAGAAGCCATTTTGCACCAACTTCAAGGGGTTCCACCACCCATAACCACCACCTAGATACCCCTTGAGTTGGTGCCAATCACCCTTAGCCATAGGATCCCCAACTAGCCCCCATGTCCTATCCTAGCCATCCATTCCAAGAGCCACCTATGCGCCCCTTCCTACACTATATATACCCACCTATCTTCCCACATTTTCTTCATCCTCCATTAGTGTTTAATTCCACCTACATCCACTAACACCTACGGCCAAGAAGAAGGAGTAGAGAAGAAGATTAAGGGGGCACATCGCCAGCCCCTTTGGTGCCTTCTTCTCCCCACTTTCTTCAACTTGTGCCACGCCAAGGAGGAGGAGCATTCTACTTCAAGGAGGATGGCCAAGAAAAGGAGAAGAATCTTGGGTGGACGTCCACCCTTGGAGGAGGAGAATTAAAGGTGGTAGCTACCACCTTGGAGGACATCATTTGGGGGAGCATCTCATGCCAAGGAGAAGGAGTTGTCTTTTCAAGTCAAGGAGCTACTTGGCTTGGAGCAAGAAGCTCTTTTCTTCACCATCTATCTAGAGGATTTGTGTTTTATTTTTCTTGTATTTTCAAGTAGAGTAGAAGCATTCTTCTATAGGTTTTGTGTGAAGCATTTTGCTTTAATTCAAATTGCCTTCTTTCAATTTTTGTTGCATAGCTTTTTATAGTTTTTGCCTAGTATTTGTTTCACTCCCTCTCCCTAATTATTCTAGGCCTCCATGTGCCTACGGTGAGCTTAGGGAGAGGCTCTACCTGTCACCTAGGGTTAGCTTTACTAATTAGGTATTAATTATTTTCTAGTTATCAACAAAAACTTGCATGTTGCCTTTATTTCAAAAATCTATAAAAAGTATATATTGGAAAGATCAAAAAGAAAATTAAGATTTATTTTCCAAGCAAGCGATTTAATTTTTGCAAACTTGCCTCCTTGAACGACCCTAGATCCCCCACTATCTAAGTCTTCTAAATTTCAAAAGCGAAAGTGGATTTACGCATTGCAATGACACTAAAACCCTAATTTAACAAACCATGCAAAAACGCGATCACTTTTTGGCGCTGTTGCCTGGGAGGCATGACTTTACTTAATCATTTTTTCTCTTGCTTGATGTGGATCTCATCCCCTTCTCTTTCTTTTCTCTAGTGTGTGCAAGAACTACAGCGGGAAAGTGGGAATTTAGAAGCGAAAGCTCAAAGTTTCTTTTCTTCGCACGGATTTTCAGGTTAGTTCCCTTTTCTGGTCTCATATTCAATTAAAACTACCAAAAAAATATTAAACTTGGCTTTCAGGATCCCAAACATCTTAATTAAGTGGAGTGGTCTTCATTAAAATTCGTTGTTTGCTTGAATGTTTTATTAATACCACTCCATTTCAAGTATTGGTGTTCTATTTTTCGGGTCCAGATTTCTATTTGGAATTGAAAAATCAATCCCCAACACCACAGGTCTCCTTAAATCATAAAATTTCAAACAATGATTCCAAACTAATCTAGGAACATCTGTTCCAAATTTCAGATCATTTGGTTTTTTATTTAATTTTTGAAAATTCATGAACTGCAGAAGGGTCACACCGTCTAATCTTCCTATTTTGCTACTGTCTGCAAATTTTTAGAATTTTTATACTCATCTAATTTTTGTGAAATTTAGTTTTCTGGAATTCTTATGAAATTTGACACATCATATAAAATCACCAAAATCTTGTGAGGTTGGTGGTAATACTGAAAAGTCCGAAATGGCCATAGGTATCATATCTGGACTTTGACACGAGTACAAGTAAAATTTCAAAACAATTATCAAATAACTTCCTAAAATCTTATAAAATTTTTTTCTGGAATCCTTATTTGATTTTCTTCAAAGTAGTGGTGTTGTTTGACTTGTTTGGACCACTACTTAGTATAGAAAGCCTAAAAATAATTCATTAGTAGTAATTTTCTGTCTTAGGGACAATTGCCTTAGGGTTTCTTTCTTTCTTTTTAGAGACTCATATTAAAGGAAATTAGTTATCACCAATACAACTTATTTTTTCTTTGATTGTGGAGTTTCAAACTTGTTTGAAAATTTAAAAAGAGACCCTAAAACACATTGAATTAAATCAAATCCTAAAAGACAAAAATACAAGAAATTGTGTGATAACTTACTTTTTAATTGGAACCACTTTCTAATTCCTGCACACACACAAAAAGTTGAAATAATAGGGCAATAACCTAAATTAACGCCCTCCACATTCCATGTGCACTATTGTATCCTAGACCTAACTAAAATTCATAGAAACTTGACCCCTAAGGCTTCATCAACTTAGGTTTGCTATATGTCTTAAGTTTTCTTTAGTTAATACCAATTATGTCATCTATATCTGGTGTTCATGCTGAGGGGCCATGTCAAATGACCAGGCGTGGGTTTGTACAAGCACCTAGGGTTTTCCCTGGGAAACGTTGGGCCCAAACCTCCTCTTAAGCAAATTGGGTAGATTTGTTGACAGAACGGGTATTCACTATTGATTACTTATTTCCTATGTAGACCAAGCCTTAGGTTTATTTTTTAGGGAGTCACGCTTAAGATAGGTCTACCTTTGGTTGTTTAATTTGCACACTTTCTCTCATCTCTTTCTCTTCTCATCCCCTCCCATTCTTCCATTCTATGCACGGGCGACGGTCTCAAAATCCGCACCTGGAAGGACCATTTGATCTTTCCCCCCGCACAAAAAGACCACTTTTTCTATCTTCTTCTAAAAAAGTGGATAATCAACAAAATGGGTCCACTAACTCTTCCACTTCCACCTCTAATCTTACCTCTAACTCTGCTACTAACCCTAATTCTAACCCTTCCACCCAAAACCCACCCACCTTTAACTTCCCACACTTGGAGCTCCCTAATCTTGAATTGCCCCAAACACAACATCAAGACCCCCTGCTTGATCTTTTAAAATTGATGGCTGAGCAAATTGATAAATTAAATTCCAATCAACAAACATTGACTAGGAACATCCAAAACCTATCCAATCAAAGGCCAAACCCACCACCCCGTCAGCAGCATGTTATTCCTCTAAAAGATTTTTATGATCCATCTTATTATGAGGAACGACTAGGGGTTGTCGTACCAGAGGGGGACTTCGAGATCAAGCCTGTAGTCCTGAACCTGATTAAACACTTCCATGGCCTTCCTAGGGAAGACCCTTTCAGCCACCTTGAAGAGTTGACTCTTCTTGCACAAACAACCCATTCCTGAAATGTGCAAGAGGACATATGGCTGATGTGGCTTTTTCCATTATCTCTTAAAGATAAGGCTGCTTATTGGTTTAGGACCATTGGCCGACCCATCACAACTTGGACTTAGCTCAAGAGTGCCTTCCTCAAGAAATTCTTTCCCATAGGTCATACTAATTCCCTGCGAAGATCTATTACGACCTTTCACCAAAAATTTAGTGAGACTTTCCATGATTCTTAGGAAAGATTTCAAGATCTCTTAAGAAGTTGCCTGCATCACGAGATTCCTTTATGGCAGCTCATGCAAATCTTTATCATGGATTAGAAGATCAAATTCGACATTTCGTCGATGCCTCGTATGGCGGCAACTTCTTAGATAAGGATGCTGAAAGTGCCTATGACCTTTTTGAAGAAATGAGTGAAAACTCATTTAATCAAGCTTCCATGAACATATTTTGCAAAATTCCAAACCGGCAGTTCAGTGTTCATGAAGTAGGCACCCAAGCTATCCCTGTCACCCAAGATGATCTTCAAATGATCGCTCAAAAACTCGACCGGATGCACATTAACCAAAAGAAGATTGAGGAAAGACTGGCCACATCAACCCAAGTTCCACACAGTTCACATCTAACCCGAGCTAACTTTCCACGAAGAGAAAATTTGCATAATCTCAACACTACTCCCACTGATTATTACCAGTATTATGAGGTTGCTCACGATTCACTAGGGAATTACAACTATCCAGATCTTAACCCCACTCACAATATTTCTGCCATCCAGGAGCCCTTTAAAAATTCTTCCAATTGGAAAAATTACTCGAACTACTCCTGGAATAATCAGGTTCCTTCCCAACCAGATCATTTTAATGGGTATAGGTTGAATCCAACCTTTCATCCTGGGCCATCCCAACAAGACATCAATGCCCAGATGATGAGAACCCTATAGGAAATGCAGACAAAAATGATGGAAGTAACCCACACCATCACAAATCTGAACAATCAGATTGGGGTTGCTCCCACGCAAAGACCTGCAGGACATCTTCCATCCCAACCCATGCCCAACCCTAATCACCAAAGGAACCAATATCCAGGTAGAAATCCACACTACTCGAATCAGCCTACTACTAATCCACCATCTCAGCAACCTCCCAAGTTTCCACAACCGTAGGCCCCCCCACCTCCTCCAAATAATAATCCGATTGCACATTCAGTTACTTTGAGGGGTGGGAAATCCACCACTGATCCCGGGCCTTCACACAAACCTGGTGAAATCCCCATCACTGTGCAAATTGACTCCCCACCTCCCCATCAGGAAGAAAAAGAAATACAAAAATCTCAAGACACGATTCATATCCCTTTCCCACAAGCTCTCCACCCCACCACCAACAGAAAAAAGAAATCTGAGCCCACCATAGAAGAACTCATGGATCTATTTGGGAAAGTTCAAATCAATATTCCTCTCCTAAATGACATCAAATATATACCTTCCTATGCCAAATTTTTGAAGGAGATCTGTACTCCTAAAAGGCAGGCCAAAAATCTACGACAGGTGCATCTTTCGGAGATAGTAAGCTCTGTCATACAGAGCAAGCTGCCTCGTAAGATGAAAGATCCGGGGGTGCCTTTAATTTCAGTAATTATTGATGATTCTACCTTTGATCACGCCCTCCTTGATCTTGGTGCCTCAGTTAATATTATTCCCATGATTTTATTTAAAGAATTTTAGATCGGTGAATTAAAACCCATCGAGGTTACTCTGCAATTAGCCGACCAATATACAATCAAACCTCGTGGGATTATCGACGATGTTTTGGTCAAGGTCCAGAATTGTGTCTTCCCTGTAGACTTTCTGGTCCTTAACATTGAGGTACTTGAATCATTATTGGACTCCCCAATAATCCTTGGATGCCCTTTCTTGGCCACTGCAAAGGCAAATATCAATTGCCACACAGGCAAAATGGATATCACTTGCACCGGCCAAATTATCACTTTCGATATTTTCAAATCCTCCGGGAGATTCCATGATGATAAATTTTTTGAGGACTCAGATATAGAAATTTCCAATATGGTGGAGGAGACAATGTTGATAGATACCCTTACTGAACAAAAATTTTTTGAGGACTCCGATTCAGAATCAGTGGTTGCCGAAATCTGTGATTTGGAAACTTGTCTTGACCCAAAATCCATTCCTGATGATCCCCCTAATCACCCTAACCCACCCACTCTTCCAGCACCCCACTTGTCCACACTAACTTCACCCAATCCTCACCATCCCTTCCCTAACTCCTTTCTTTTGGACCTACCACCAACCCCACCTGAGTTTGGCATCCAACCTGATTTAAAACCATGGCCAGACTCGGGCTACACTTATCATTTTCCAACCATCTTTGATCCCAATATTGCTTCTAATCAATTTTCTAGGGATCTAGAAGAAGGCACATTTTTTGCAGGCATCCAAGTGTCCAACTATTTACATGATTTTTTGTCTTCTGTGTATACCTTCACGCCCGGCTGAATGGCGTAAAAGATAGCACTGGATGGGAGGTAACCCATCATTTTTGTTCCTGCTTTCCTTTTTCCTTTCTTTTTCCAGGTTTTGATCATCCTAAACCCGGCTGCTCTTCATTAAGGTGATCCCTTTTCCCTCCTAATGCATGAGGACATTGCATATCTTAAGCATGGGGGGGTGTTTTTAAAATTTGACGATCGATTTAGGATTTTCAAAACCTAAAAACAAGCATTTTTCTTTAGTTATTTTATTTCCCTGCTTGCATACCCAAAAATATAAAAATGTTGAAAACTTTTTGAGGAAAAATTTTGAAATTGGGACTAAGGTTGAAAAACTCACTTTTGGTACAACGGGATTTAATCTTTAACAAACTAGGGATGAGGATGCTGATCTGATCATTAGAATCTCAAGGTCTATTTTTAGACTAGATCAGATATCCTTCTCTAAAATTCCACTCGAACTTGTGATAGTTCAGGTGACTTGATCCTCTTTTGTAGTATGGAAAGTATTTGGCTTAATTTTTGATTCAAAAGCCAACATTTCTCGCGGAACTTCCTGTCAAATTTCACACACAAGCCAACACTTAAAAACAACTAAAAATTAGAAAAACTCCCTTGTTTGAACTTAGTAAAAGTCTTAAGCAGATCATTAGTTTGAGTTTCCATCGCCGAGAAGGAGGAAAATGCCTCCTTTGAGGATGCGATGTCAATATGTTACTGCCTCAGCGCTGCTCCATATCTATATTTTATATCTTTAGACAGAGCATTAAAGCACATTTTAGAGGCTCAAGTTTCTTGGACGGCCCTCTACCTATAGTGTCGGAGAAAGAGCTTGAGTTTTCTTGGAGTGCCCTTTTACACCGCATTGTGTTTTGTGGTTCTGAGCTCCTGGGTGGTGTTGTGGACAGTGCTATCCCGAAGTACTAGCATTAGAGCCCCCTCGAGGATTGGTAACGAGAATGATGATCCCGACACATCTGTTGTATGACTAAGCTAAAAATAAGCATGGAAAAAAAAATCAAAAACACTCCCCTATAAATGTTGTCTTTTCACAAGCACAGACACAAGGTTTTAAAGGATTTTGTAAGTTGCGAATCAGATTCATGAGCCAGAAAAATTCAAAAAACAAAAATTTCAAGTCATCTGAATTAACAAGGGGTTAATTTGTGAATTTTCTAGAGGATATATTGATCCCATTTTGCCTAATGGTTGGATCCAAAAACAAATCCCGATGTTTATCCTTAACAAATCCCGGCCACCTAAGTTTAGATCAACCAAGGTCCCTTAATCTTTTTCTCCTCAAAAGTTGAAAAAATTAGGTTTCCCAAAAAAATTCCATTTTCCAAAAATATTAAAGTTTTGCAAAGAGACTAACAAAAGATAAGAATGGGTGTGTGATAAATGCCAGTTTATCATCATTCTTATGCATTAAAACAAACCTAGCTCTTAGGATTTTACTCCGCAAACAGGTTTTTGGGCTGCATTTAGGCATTAATTAGGTTAAGCATGCATTGCATTTTTTATTGCCTTTTTGATGTGTTTTTGTGACTGTTGGGGAAGAATAGATATACAGATCCCAAAAACCCTAGCACTCAAGAAGGCAAATGGTGAAGGAGGAGCTCAGACAAACTGGAACTCAGCTTGATCCAGTTCACTACAACTGGAACGTAGCTCACTTGGACTAGGGTTAGCTCATCCCAGCTCCATTCAACAAATCTCAGCTAAATGGCAGCTCAAGAGATCTCATCTTAGCTCACCCTAGCTTAGGTCAGCTCAGATCCAGCTTAACCTAGTTGAGTCTAGCTCATCCTAGCTCCCACTAGTCCACAGGGAGCTCTAGATAGCTCAGCTGAGTTGACTGGAGTTCACCCTAGCTCAGATCCAGCTACATCCAGCTCCACTCAACTCCAGACAGCTGAAGAAGAACTCATCCCAGCTCAGGAAGCTCAAGTCCAGCTCCCAGGGACTCAGCTTAGCTCAACGTGGTTGAGCTAAGCTACCTTAGCTGTCCCAACCAGCTCAATCCTCCCCAGGAGCACCAGACCCAACTCACCTCAGCTCCATTCAACAGAAGCCAACTCACTTTAGCTTGGCTTAGTAGCTAACAAAGAACTAGCAAGCTAAGCTAGCTAGAGTAGCCCCATGTTGACCTCTTCAGTAGCTGCCAGCTCCACTTCAACTCCAGATTCTTCAGATCCATCTCCTCTCTCCAAACCCTAGCTCCAACACCTCCTCCTCCACTCCACTATTAGCTAAGCTAGCTTAGCTTAGCTTAGCTTAGCTATGCTCAAGCTCCCTTGGCTTTTACCACCTAAAAACCATACCTAACAACTCCACCAAGTAGCTCCACCTAAGCTCCACATAAGCTACCCCTACTTCCACCTCACCTTGGCACCAACCTAGCCTACCCACTACCTCCAAAAGACACCATAAAGTGGTGCCAAAACCACCCAAACTACCTCCTTATTGGCGTCACTTTTTCCCTCCAAAACACCCCCACATCATGGCCCAACACATAACCCAACAACCCATCCTAGCCATCCACCTACCCCTCCTTCTAGAACCCTACTTGGCGCCACCTAAGCCTCCCTTCTAGAAGCCATTTTGGCACCAACTTCAAGGGGTGCCACCGCCCATAACCACCACCTAGGTACCCCTTGGGTTGGCGCCAGTCACCCTTAGCCATAGGATCCCCAACTACTACCCATATCCTATCCTAGCCATCCATTCCAAGAGCCACCTATGCCCCCCTTCCTACACTATATATACCCACCTATCTTCCCACATTTTCTTCATCCTCCATTAGTGTTTAATTCCACCTACATCCGCCTACACCTACGGCCAAGAAGGAGTAGAGAAGAAGATTAAGGGGGCACATCACCAGCCCCTTTGGTGCCTTCTTCTCCCCACTTTCTTCAACTTGTGCCATGCCAAGGAGGAGGAGCATTCTACTTCAAGGGGGACGGCCAGGCAAAGGAGAAGAATCTAGGGTGGATGTACACCCTTGGAGGAGGAGAATTAGAGGTGGTAGCTACCACCTTGGAAGACATCATTATGAGGAGCATCTCACGCCAAGGAGGAGTTGTCTTTTCAAGTCAAGGAGCTACTTGGCTTGGAGCAAGAAGCCCTCTTCTTCACCATCTATCTAGAGGATTTGTGTTCTATTTTTCTTGTATTTTCTAGTAGAGTAGAAGCATTCCTATATAGGTTTTGTGTGAAGCAGTTTGCTTTAATTCAAATTGCATTCTTTCAATTTTTGTTGCATAGCTTTTTATAGTTTTTGCCTAGTATTTGTTTCACTCCCTCTCCCTAATTATTCTAGGCCTCCATGTGCCTACAGTGAGCTTAGGGAGAGGCTCTACCTATCACCTAGGGTTAGCTTTATTAATTAGGTATTAATTATTTTCTAGTTATCAACAAAAACTTGCATGTTGCCTTTATTTCAAAAATCTATAAAAAGTATATATTGGAAAGATCAAAAAGAAAATTGAGATTTATTTTCCAAGCAAGAGATTTAATTTTTGCAAACTTGCCTCCTTGAACGACCCTATATCCCCCACTATCTAGGTCTTATAAATTTCAAAAGCGAAAGTGGATTTACGCGTTGCAACGACACTAAAACCCTAATTTAACAAACCGTGCAAAAACACGATCAATTTGTCTCCAATTTCAGGATCAAATTCCTAAAGTAGAAGGATCCATCTAATTAAGCAAGGCTTTACATCCTTCTTAACAATTAGATGCCTTAATGTAGCATGGTCGATGGAAATAATCACACGAGATTTGATGATAATGTTATCATCAACTATATCTAGCTTGAATTAGTCATAATCAAGGAATAAATGCTCCTACATAACTACCAGAGAGATGCAATTCATTACATAATCATTCTGAGAGAAAGATAGTAAAACAGGGGTAAAACTACAGTTTTAACAGCATATCTCAATTGCAACACAATCATGAGGTTTCTCTAGGGATTATTTAAGGGTCAAATGATCTTAAGAGTCTAACAAGTGGGTTACAACAAACGGAAAAGGGTTTTCGTGTGTTTAGAGAATTAAATGACTTCTGAAATCCTAAAAATAGACTCGCTTAATTAACTGAGGTTCTAGTCAGGTTAAAATTCACCTAAACCCTTTAAAAATCATAGAAAAATGTTCCCTAGGGTTTGGTACCATCAATTTGACCATTGGAACCCGTCATGACCCAAAACAGTCTCAGACATACTATTACCCTAATTTAGGTAATTATGCAAATTACCCAGTCAAACAAATTAAAAACCAAAATACAACTTCACCATTTAATTCCTTAAGTCCAAATTAGGTTTGTACCAAAATTTGGACTAAATCTAAGATCATCTTGACCTAGTTTGCAATTTTATCCTTTCTAACTCTTTTATCTCACACACATGGCCCTAACTTTTGTATCCTTTACAAATAGGTCCCCAACTTTATCATTTCCTTCTTCAAATAGGTCCCTACCACCATGAAATCGTAATCCTACAACTCCAACAAGCTTGATTTGACATTTTCTCCTTGATTCCTTGATGAATCCCTCAGATTTGAAAGGGAACTTCGTCAAGGAATTCCCTTCCTTTTGAACCAGATTCGAAGCTTTAAAATTGGACCAAATCCTGGTGCGAACCTTTGAAAGATTCGGGTCCCCATCTCCGGTGACCTTCCAAGCTTGTGAAGCATGCTTCCCAAGCTAAATCGTCCTTCAGTGGCTTATAAAAGAAGCCCCAATGCATACTGTCCATCCCAGACTCGATTTCGACTAGAAATTCCCCAAATTCCTCTCTCCTATTTTGGCCGAATAGCTCCTTGAGCTCCGGCAACCTCCTCCGTCTCCATACCTTGTCCTTTCGCAATACCGGCAACGGATTTATCTCCCTCAGCTTCCTCCACGTCGTGTAATACCAGCCGTCGTCGCTCTATCTCCGTCGTCGTCGCCGTCCTTCTCACTGGAGTATCTTCATCCCCAATGCCGACCATACCATAACCGGCACCGCTCCATCCCCTTCGTCCATTAGATTAGAGTTAGATTAATTTATCTTGGCTTGTAGGGTAGTTTCCCTTCCTTAAACCTCAATTTCGACCCTCAACACATGCTCTCACCTCCATCTTCCCTGTCTCCGGCAATCCCTCCAGTGAGGCGTCCCCACTGCTACATCCCTCCCTCCTTTCCGAAACCCTCTACACCATTGCCACATCTACCCGTACAAAAATCCTAACATCTCCCCTCTTATTTCTTATCCTAACACCCCAACGACCGACCCACTATTTTCCAACCTCCGCCGCTTCTGACACACCACTCCACGCCTCACCTAAACTTGAAACCACCGCCACTTCATTCACCAATGTCCGACGAGCCTCCTGAGCAAGTTTAATGTGGCCATGATGTCGTTTTGCATGTTTTTCAAGTTTTGCCGGAGCTCTGCTATTGTCGCCACCCCGTTCCTCGTGTTCGTGGCCATGCAAGCCCCAGCTGCTACTCTAGGTGATGCGGACTCATTTCAGGAGGGTTTTTAGTTTCTAGATTGGAGACACCAAGCATAGAACATGCCCAATTGGATGAGGTTTCCCCTATAGGTGCTGCTTAGAGACGCAAGCGAACAAGGTGTAGGACTTTAGTCCCACATCGTTGGTTGATGAGAAAAAGCTATGGAATAAATTGATAAAGTGCATACGGTTGTTTGCCTCCTAACACACGAGGGTGAGGTCCTCCGCAACCTTCACCTGCCTCGCTTGTGACATTGCGCATGTGGGTCTGGCACTCACCCGATTACCTGCCTAAGCCTACTCTCAAACCTTGGCTGCCATTCATGGCCGACTGCTCTGGTACCGGGTGTGCGTATGCCCGTTTACCCAATAACCCAGACATTAGCCTTGGAAAGGCGGGAAAGAAGGGAAAACCCAGAGAGGGAAGGAGAGAGCGTGGGGGTTTAGGGGTTTTGCTCTGATGATTAACGGCTAACACTTATCCAAATCTGAGAGTGCTTCTTCTGTGTGTGAAGAAGAGAAGAAGAGGAGAAGACTTGAAGAGGCAAGGCAACCGTAGAGGAAGAAGAGAAGAAAAGAGAAGCCAAGGCAGAAGTGATGAAGAAACAAAGGGGAAGGTACTATAGCAAACACATGTTTAAGTTGCCTGATGGCTTAAGGCGATGTTTGACTTGGGTAAAGGCAGTTGATACTGTTGATATATTTGAGTACCTAAGTTTGAACGGTTAATGGCACTGTTGCATTATTTGAACTCAATGCATATATGCTTAAATTGAACAATTGGTGATCTAAATCAGCATTATTTTTGCTTTGAGATTCTTTTTGCCATGCATGACTGTTGTTAAACTCATGCTTTACATTGATTATCATTTCTGAGTAATAATTATTCATTTCTTGGTATTATTTGGCTTGAATCTTATGCTCAATTATATTTTATTTACGATTAGCGATTGAATTCCTACTTGCTCCCAGCGAACGACGTCAAACTTCATTTCTGACATTCGAGTTATAAATTTTATTTATTTCAGAGCAATTAACATTTTGGCGCCGTTGCCGGGGAGGAACGTGCAATTCACCGCTATTCTCTTGCTATATTTTTATATTTGAGCACTGACTTGCCCTATTTGCTTTCTTGTGATTTTGAGAGGTACTTCACAAGGAGATCTTCAGCACAAATCAACCACTCTAGGGCAGGTAACTTCTCTATTCTTCCCTAATCAACCTCCTAATTTTGGGAAGGCAAAAAGGGAAACAATCAATTTGGAATCCCCTGCCTTATTTTTCATAGTAATCATAATTTAAAAGGCAAGTTTCTTTATTTGTAAAATTTTTTCAAATCTCATTGAAGTTGAAGTGATTCTATTTAGGGATCCTACCCCAAATTTCCTATGCCTATTAGGGATCACACTTAATTTCTAAATCACTTTGGGCTAACACACTTCTTGTTTGAAGTCTAAGGAGAACATTTTAAAGAACAAATTGGATGCAAAATAGAACCAATTATGGTTTCAATTTTTAGGGTTTTGGAGTGCTAGTACACATTTTTGCCTGAATTAAAGGAAAGTTACCCACCCGCATTTATGTGCTACCCAAGCCCTTGGTTACAAAAATCCTAAAAAAAATAAATTAGGCTCTAAATTCACTTGAACCCTAAAATCCTTGGACCTAATAACTTGAGAGTCAATCAGGGTGATTTCTAAGTCTTGACCTAGACCTCATTCTGCCATCTTTAGGGCAGGTTAGGTGAAGTTGGTCTACATTGTAGGCCAACCAACCTTCAAATTAGGTCACAAGTTGAATTAACTTCTAATCAAGTGAAATCAAAGGCGCAAATTTGGACATAAAATTGGTAGATTTAAGGTCTTAAGTTCGTACATTCCAGTCTACCTGGACCCTCAGTGACAAGGAAGGTCCGGTGGGGGAAACCCTACAACCCATGGGGATGCTCTACCGTGTAAGGGTCTTTGCGGGGCTCTCCCTTCTTGGCGGCCCAAGTAATTCTCGAGTGTGTGAATTTCTAATTCAAAGGTATCATCCACCTCGAAATTGCCTTAGTCATCCAAAAATCTTTGGGTGACTTGATTGGGTCAAAAATTCACATCCAGTCCCTCATCCCTTCTATTTAGAGCACATACACAGATCATCTTAGAGATTTCTTTCATATCTGATCAACTTCAAATCTAATATTGAGTTTGATTCTACATCTTGATTCCACCATTTTATTCAAAAATGCAACCTGACATGTGAGCAGACCCATTTGAGGATATACAGGTTAATATGTCAAACGCAACAACATTCATTTCCGAACAAGCACAGGTGATTTTGACACACTAGAAAATGGGGCAACTTGGGATGTTCTCATGCCAAAATACTAGGAAATTGAGAGATGGCATAATGGTGAGTATATCTTATGTAGATTTGAGCTAGCACTATGGAAAGTACACCAAAATAACCTTGAAAGAAGAGACAAGGTAGTGCAGATGTTGAAACGTGTTATTGATCATAGGCATTAGTACACCCTTGCGACATCTTGGATTAACTAGCACAATCTCCTAAATTCTTGGTTTGATAATCAAGCTTGTTATGGACCCCCAACCCAGAGGAATTTCAATTCAAATTTCATATCAATTGACATACTTAATCTTGAAATGGGTAGGGAGGATCCAACTATAGGTGATCATGATTACTAGCCAACCCTACCATGCCCTAATGTTCCAAACACCTGTAATACCAAGATTGAATCAGAACCTCTCGAGGGTGTGAATTCCGTCCCTTATTCTGATAAGGTGACTTTCGAGAGCAATTTTGACACCCTGTGGAGCCCAATCTAGACTCTAGTGATCCAACCCACACCTTTAACCTAGAATCTGGATTTGAGCCTTACTGGGAGGATTACAAGGCCCTGTGTGATGGAAACCCGATTTTGAATCTGGATTATGATTCTAGGCCTTTATTTGATGAATGCACCTCTCCAACCTCCTCAAAGATACAGATTGATTTTTTGGAAGTCATGCCAATCTACATTACAGAAACCAAGTTGGAAGAGTTGGGTTTTGATTGGGACTTCCCTACAAGCCAAGAACCCAAGCCCAAACCTAATAGGGACATCTTTGTGATCTCAGAATCTGAAACTATGTTAGATCCAAGTCAGGTTGCTAATTGTCAACATCTTGATTTATTCTGTGGTGGAACCTCCAATCCGAAATCAGATTCAGGACATGATTCTTGCAAGTTCTCTGACGATTTTACATCTTCGTCTGACATCGGAGAATTGTTGTTTCCTAATGATTATGAGCCAATCTATAACCTCAGCATCCACGACCCGTCTTTTGATTCTGACGCTTAGGTCAATGATTTGAAAGAAAACACCTCTTCTTCTACACACGCAGAACCTTCCCAAACTTGTTTTCAACCTTGACTCGCAACCAGACTCAATTTCTACTCTGATCTCCTCTCAATGAACTAGTTGCACATGATTCTTCTCCACATTTTTATCAGGTTTCGAACATCGATCAGACTACAAATCACGCCCCATCCTTCTTTGATCACTTTCCTAATGTTCCTACATCCTCCACCAATTCATTTTCATTTGAGGATCCCTACTCTGACCAGGTAGATTCGACTAAGCCAAACCCTAACTATACACTTCCACATACATTTGAGCTCCACAGCATCTGGTGGGTACCGCATCTCTTGATCCACATCTATCAACCCATCAGATTGATTGGGTTTGGGCTGCATCATCAACCTGCTGATCAGAGCAAGCACCTGGTTGGACCAACCAGGCTATTGATCAAGGTGCTTGTTTTACAAAACTCGTCTGATTTGACCACTCCTCCATACCATTTTCTGCTCGGCTGAAGGCAATGAATTTAGAGCTTAACGGGAGGCAACCCGTCATTCCAAAAACCCGAGATCCTTCTGATTATCCTTTCTGTACTTCATTTCTATTGCATTCTGAGTTCGATTTTAGAACAGTCGATCCCACCTCTGATACTTGTATCAGATCTTGAAATCATCCGCAATAGTCATTCCCGACCCGTTTGCCAACCCGATAATCCTGTTCTAGTCACTGATCCCTAATTGTTTCATACCCTTCGTTTACAATGAGGACATTACAAAACTTAGGCATGGAGGGATGTTCAAGTGTAAACATGCAAAAAATTCAAAGTTTTGAAGGGTTCTCACAAAAAAAATACATATTCCAAAAACCAAAAAATAAAAATAATAAAATTGAAAAAGAACAGAAAAATGGAGAAGGGAGGAAATTTTGAATGAATTGAATGCATATCATTCTTGAGGAGGAAAAGGGGAGGTGATTTAAATGTCAAAAAGGAGTACAATTTGAAATAAAAAAAGAGTTAGTCATTAGTAAAAGATTAGGGGATTTGTTTAAGTTATAGACCAAATAAAAAAAGAAAGAAATAAAAGACAAAAGTGCTAAGAGATATAGAGATTAGTACGAACGCTGATGTTAGGCCTCTTGGGCTATGTTTTTGGCTTAAAAATTTATGTATCCATTAAGATCTGGATAGTCATAAAGAGGTTGAGGAAAATGCCAAACTTAAGTACTAGGTCAAAGGCTTAGGGATTATTCAGCCTTGTTAACTGACCTCTGGTTTGCAGGACTCGGTAACCTAAGCACCCTAATCGACACAGTCTAGTTCAGTGAGCTTAATTATGAAAAATCACGCAAAAACGTTAATTCTATTATGAAAAAGCCCCCTAGATTAGGAGTGGCTTATCAACACAAGTTGATTTGGATGAGTTCCCAGCGCGGAGAGGCAGGAAATTCCCCTCGAAGGTGAGCAATAACATATCGTCTCCTCGGTGCTTGTCTCTTAGGATATCTAAATATCCTACCGGAGGCACATAAGCACCTTATGCTGATTCAGGTGCCATGGGCATGATTATCCTAAAATGTCGATTGCTAGGGCCTGAATTTAGCTATAGAACGCCATGGGTGACACTATCTTGAAGTGTCGAAAGTCAGGGTTCTGGGGGTTGCCATGGGCGGTGATATCTCGAGGAATCGAAAGCTAGGGACCCTGCGAGGATTGATGGTGGCAGCTAGGAATCCAATACAGACTATATTGTAAAGACAATCCGAAGATAGAAATAAAAAAGAAAAAAGGGAGAGAAAACTCTCAAAAAATGCAAAAATTTCTCTATCTCTCTCTTACAAAAACACACTGCAAACTGAATCGAGACTAAAAATGTTTTAAGTACGGGTGCTTTAACCTCAGAGTTCAACGAACCTTAGGTTAGTTCCTGTGGGCCTTAGAAACCTTCGCGGCAGACTGAGGCAAAAGCTGTCAGGTTCGTATCTTGGTTGGTACTTGAGTACCTCTAGGCTTACTATTGGCATTCTGACCTAATCTATACATAAAATGCACACATCAGAGATCTGAACAAATGGTCTAGAATTTGAGTTAACTCCGTAAGATTTTGCTAAGGGACTAGCAAAAGTTAGGCATGGGAGTATGATGATAACATCATCATCAACTATATCTAGCTTTAATTAGTCATATTCAAGGAATAAATGCTCCTACATAACCGCCAAAGAGATGTAATTCATTGCATAATCATTCTAAGAGAAAGACAATAAAACAAGGGTAAAATTATATTTTTAACAGCATATCTCAATTGCAATATAATCACGGGGTTTCTCTAGGGATTAATTAAAGGTCAAATGATCTTAAGAGTTTAACAAGTGGGTTAGAAAAGATAGAAAAGAGTTTTCACATGTTTTGAGAATTAAATGACTTCTGAAACCCTAAAAATAGATCTGCTTAATTAATTGAGGTTTTGGTCAGGATAAAATTGACCTAAACCCTCTAAAAATCATAGAAAAATGTTCTCTAGGGTTTGGTACCTTCAATTTGACCATTAGAACCCATCTTGACCCAAAACAGAGTCTTACATAGACATTTGCCCTAATTTGGGTAATTATGCAAATTACCCATTCAAACAAGGTTAAAACAAAAATCCAACTTCACCATTGGGTTTCTTAGGTTCAAATTAGGTTTGTACCAAAATTTGGGCCTAATCTGAGATCATCTTGGCCTAGTTTGCAATTTGGTCATGTCTGACTCTTTTATTTCACACACATGCCCCTAACTTTTGAATCCTTTACAAATAGGTCCCCAACTTTATCATTTACTTCTTCAAATAGGTCCCTACCACCATGAAATCCTAATCCTACAACTCCGGCAAGCTTGATTTGGCATTTTCTCCTTGATTCCTTGACGAATCGCTCTCAGATTTGAAAGGGAAGTTCGTCAAAGAATTCCCTTCCTTTTAAGCCAGATTCAAAGCTCTAAAATTGGCCCAAATCCTAGTGCGAACCTTTGCAAGATTCGGGTCCCCATCTCCGATTACCTTCCAAGCTTGGGAAGCTTTCTTCCCAAGCTCAAATCGTCCTTCAGAGGCCTATAAAAGAAGCCCCAAATTCCTCTCCCCTATTTCATCCTCCAGATAGCTCATATCGTCTATCCCAGACTCGATTTCGGTCGAAAATTCCCCAAATTCCTCTCTCCTATTTCGTTCGAATAGCTCCTCGAGCTTCGACAACCTCCTCCAACTCCATTCCTCATCTATTCACAATACCATCGACAGATTTATCTCCCTCAGCTTCATCCACGTCGTGCAATACCATCTGTCATCACTCTATCTCTGTCATCGTTGCTGTTCTTCTCACCGAAGCATCTTCTTCCCTAATGCCGATTTTACCATAACCGACGCTGCTCCATCCCCTTCATCCATTAGATTAGGGTTAGATTAGTTTATCCTGGCCTGTAGGGCAGTTTCCCTTCCTTAAACCTCAATTTCGACCCTCGACACATGCTATCACCTTCATTTTCCCCATCTCTAGCAATCCCTCAGCGAGGCTTCCTCACCGCTACATCTCTCCATCCACCTCACCAAAACCCTCTACACCATTACCACATCTACCTACACAAAAACCCTAACATCTCCCCTCCTATTGCTCATCCTAACACCCCAACAACTGACCCACTATTCTCCAACCTCGATCTCTTCTAACACACCACTCCACGCCTCACCTCACCTCTAAACCACCGCCACTACATTCGCCAACGTCCAGCGAACCTCCTGAGCAAGTTTAATGTGGCAGTGAGGCTATTTTTCATGTTTTTCAGGTTTCGCCGGAGCTCTGCCATCATCGCCACCCCATTCCCCGTGTTCCTGGCCATGCAAGCCCCAGCTACTGCTCCAGGTGACGCGGACTCATTCCAGGAGGTTTTTCAGGTTTTGGATTGGAGACACCAAGCATAGAACACACCCAATTGGACGAGGTTTCCCCCGTAGGTGCTGCTTGGATATGCAAGCAAAAAAGGTGCAGGACTTTAGTCCCACATCGTTGGTTGATGAGCAAAAGCTATGGAATAAATTGAAAAAGTGCATACGACTGTTTGCCTCCTAACACACGAGGGTGAGGTCCTCCGCAACCTTCACCTGCCTCACCCGTGACACTGCGCACACGGGTTTGGCACTCACGTGATTACCGGTTGAGCCTACTCTCACACCTTGGCTGCCATTCACAGTCGACAGCCTTGGTACCGGGTGTGCGTATGCCCGTTTACCCGATAACCTAGACATTGGCCTTGGAAAGGGGGGAAAGAAGGGAAAATCCAAAGAGAGAAGGCAAGAGAGTGCGGTGGTTTGGGGGTTTGCTCTGAAGATCAATGGCTAACACTTAGTCAAACCGAGAGTGCTCCCTCTGTGTGTGAAGAAGAGAAGAAGAGGAGAAGACCTGAAGAGGCAAGGCAACCGTAGAGGAAGAAGAGAAGAAAAGAGAAACCAAGGCAGAAGAAAAGAAGAAACAAAGGGGAAGGTACTCTAGCAAACAAATGTTTAAGTCGGTAGTAAATCACAAAAGTCTTCCTAGTGTAGTAAATCACAAAAGGTTTTCTATCAATCTTTTGACCTGTGACCGCACTGACAACAAAATCAGAGGCATTGGTCATGATTTTGAAATCCTGATCCTAATTAGGAGGTTGTAAGATAGGTGATTGAGTAATGGCCTCCTTCAAAAGATTAAAGGCCCTAAGACATTAAGAATCACAATCAAAATATGATCTTTAGTCAAGAGAGTACTTAAGGGCCTAGCCACCTTAGAAAAATATTTAATAAATCGATGGTAAAATCCAACACATCCAAGAAATGAACGCACTTGTTTCATCGTTGAAGGTGGTGGGAGATGAGTAATAGTGTCCACCTTGGCTTTACCTACTTCAATTCCTCTTTCAGATACTACATGGCCAAGGACAATACCTTCTCTAACCATGAAGTGACTCTTCTACCAACATAGGAAAAGATTAACCTCCATACATTTCTACATAGTCTTCCAATGATGAATCAAACAGTTTTCAAAAGAATTCCCAAACACATTGAAATCATCCATGAAAATTTTCATGAAATCACCCACCATATCTAAAAAGATAGCAAGCATACACTGTTGAAAGGTCGCTGATGCATTGTAGAGTCCAAAAGGCATCCTACAGAATGCAAAGGTTATGTAGGGACAAGTGAAAGTGGTTTTCTCTTGATCATGGAGATGAATAGTAACTTGGTTGTAACCAGAATAGCCATCAAGGAAATAGAAGAACTTTTGGCCAACTAATCTTGCATGAATTTGATCAATAAATGAAAGTGGGAAGTGGTTGTCAATGCAGAAATCGTTGTAGTTTAGGTGAGAATCGCGTCATAGTATGGTGACGAAAATGGAATCAACATTTAATTTTGTAAAGCATGAAAAATCATGAGTTCCAAGGTCATTCGTAGGGAGTAAAATTGGACTTCAACCACTAATCAAAAGATGTAAATATGAGCACAATAATCAAATCACAAATAATGATATGCAATGAATAATCAACTAAAAATATATTCAATAATCAAATTGTATCTCAATAATAAAAATATAATGAAAGCCCAAAAAGTGGTGGTTGAAACCACAAATTAAACGTTTACTACTCAGGCTCTAGTCAATCAGATTCTTCTCAATTCACAAGCACTCAGCCAAAAAGCCAATCAGATGTCTCAACAAAGCCATAGACAACTTAAATGCTCAGCCGAAAGCCCCGAAAGATTTGCCTAAGTCTTTGGGTGAATATCCATAGTGCAAAACCCCCCACCTCCTTCTCAGTAATCCTCTCGTCTCTTTCAAGCCTGATGTGTACACATCCATTTAGGTTAAAATGCCTATTTATGCATGTCCCTAAGCTTAGAGGTGCATTCCATATTATAAATATTGCATAGCATGTACCATTCTGCATTTAGAATAGTTTGTATAAATTTTATGTTAATGTGCGTCCTTTATTGTCAGGAGAGAAGGTGATTTATTTCAAGGCCTCGGATTGATGATTCGACCGTATGGATCTAATCAAGATGACGATCAGAGTCCAATGCCTTTGAAATTGCCTTTATCGGAGTTCCATAGCTCCTTATGCGGTCTGAGGAAGATCAACAGCCAAGGGGATAGGTGACGTAATTCAAAGCTTTAAATGACAAATGCAATTGCACGGATGGATCTAGATCGACGATCGCAGCCCAATGACGCGAAAATTGACCCAATTCGACATCTGTGGCTCCACCTACAAAGAGAAGAAAATGGACGACCATGATGTTGCCATGTGGTGCCATCACAGTCGCCCAAATCTGTCCAAGCCCCTTTGTTCCATCTCGCAGGCAGTCCCATCACGTGATCCCAACCATTGGATTGCGATCCAATGACTGAGAATCACCTCAGCATGCTGCTTTACGTCAAAGGAGAACACGGTGATGAGATCTTGACAGTTGGATTGAGATCCAACGATCGAGAGCGTGTGCATGAAACTCCCTCCATGCGACCATTGGCTGCAAGGGTGCATTAGAGAGCACCATCGCCCATTCCACAGGGACGTGCGCTCGAAGCCTAGCCGTAGCACCTGATTTCGTGAGCGTGGGCGCAATTTGATTGCGTCCATTGGATGGCCATCAAGCGGCGGAGACTTCATGACATGGCAAGATCAGAATGGCATGATTTGTACATGTGCGATCATGCGCTGATCGATGCTCCATCTGACGCGCTATCTAAGTGCACGATGATTGTGCGATTGTGGCCAGTCATCTTGGATCCAACGGTGGAGATTCATCCGTGCAAGATGACAAAGCGATTTTTGTGTATGTTTTGGTGCTAAAGCCTCGATCAAAAATATTTATTTGTTTAAGGAAACTAACGTTTATTTTTTTCTTTTATAACTTGAGTCCTGGTCGTTCGTCTCTAGGAGGCATAAAAATGAGTATTCGAATTGGATCCACTTTTCTAACCTAAATCTTTTGGTCTTTTTGTTTTTGCAATTTTTTTATGCTTTTGATTTCTTGAAAAGCAAACATGAAACCTAAATCTAAATATGCTAGTGAAAACCTAATCTTAACCTAACTAATGGGCATGTATTCACAATGATAAATAGAAGCATGTCACCAATTATTCAAAGAAAAACTAATCATGCATGGACTAATCATATGAAGTTGCAAAAGAACACATAAAAGGAACTAAACTGAGAGAATGCTAGGATCAACCAAGAGAGGCTATGAAGAAGCCTTCTTGGTCATCCAAGAAGACAAAGAGAGAGAGGGCATGGACTCATCTTCCAAGGAGAGAGAGGAGGGCACCTCCATGAAGATGAAGAGGAGAAGAGGGTGGTGGACCCTTTCTCTTCTAGCTGTCCTTGATGCTTTGGAGGAGTGGGAGCACCATGAATCTTCTTCTAGCCATCCATGGAGGAGGAGGGTGGATGGCCTTTAGAGGGTGGAAGGGAGGGTGTTGGTGGTCACAAGAGTGGAGTGGAGGAGAATTGAATGGAATCTATGGTGGCTGTCCAAGGGGTCTTAGTAGTAGGTGCTTCAGTTGGGTTTATTAAGATTAGGATGGCTAAGAATAGGCCTTTCTAGAATAGGTTATATTTAGGTGTTTTCTAGACTAAGGTAGAAGAGGTGTGTGTGTGTGTAGTTGAGTGTGCGTGGATGAGTGTTTGTGGGTTTATTTAGGTTGGGTGGTGAAGACTAAGGTAAAAGAGGTTGGGTCTAATATTAGGACGTCCAGATATTAGTTAGGATCAGGTGGGAGTAGGTGAGTCTAATTGGGATGTGTGTGTGTGGTTTGACTAAGGTAATACTAATAGGTATGAGTCAAATTAGATCCTGGGTGGATCTAATTGTGTTCAAGTGCACCTAATTAACTGTAGATGCACCCAATTAGGTATGGGCTAGTTTAATTGGGTTAGGGATAGGATAACTAAGAGTATGGGTAGTGGGATAGGCTTAGGAGGTGCCTAATTAGGTTTCCTAAGGTGTTTGGTGGGGTTTCTAGGTCAAAAGAGGCAAGTTTAGGCTTCTAGCACGAAAAATAGGAACCAGAAATGACCTCTAGACGTCCAGACAAGTGATTAAATGTCTTATACTCCATAATTGGATGTCTAGAAGTTAGGTTTGACGTCTAATTTTGTGTCAGTGCAAGTTTTGGCTCCTAAATTGAGTTTCTGCAGAAATCAGATGTCTAGCCTAATATCTGGACGTTCAGAAAGGTGCTGGAGAGTGGGTTTTGGGTTTAGGAAGGCTATCCTAGGGCTTCTAAGGGTAGGGATAAGGCTATGCTCCTCACTCCTCATGTTTGGATCAATCTTCTTCTCTCTTTATTGCCTTATTCCACTCTATCTCGCATCCTGGATCACTTTATTACTTGCAAATAACAACAAAAACATTAAATAGCAAGATATCTCATCTTATTCTATATAAAATGATGTAATGCATGATATGCATGATATGAATGCAATATTTACAAATTAAGCTAGGTTCTAACATTATTTAGGTTGATTAAGACCTATGATTGCTGCGCAATCATACTTGTGGTCGTAAATCGCATTTTTGATAGGAAAACATTGTAGTATGGTTGCGAAATCCGATTCAACAAAAATTAAGTAAGAAGATGTGAGTCCTAGTTGATCTCAGGGAGGCATTTATAAAAAGCGAAATTGATTTTGATCTTTTTACTACTTGCTTATAATTGTACGTGGGTTTAAAGCCTACGAATGAAAGTTGTGCCAGGGCATGTTGTTAACCCTTACTACCTGTGCGTGTGTCAAATAAACTATAAAGGTGAAGGTGTGGGTACTTGTGTGCACAATTCATACTTCACAATGGATATTAACGGTAAACACGTCAATTGCAAGGGCATTTTTGTTTTCAGGAACTGACTTTTGGTTACAATATAATAGGAGATTAAATTAGGCAACTGATGATCACAAGAGAGATAATGCAAATGGAGATTTTATTTCATCAAGCATTGTCATCATTACAATTGAATCTAGAGACATGCTTGTAAATGAAAGCTTAAAGCATAAATTCTAGCTAGCAGAAATTGGATGCATGCTTGGATTTATGAAAGGTTATGCATGCATCCTTCAGGTAGAGGATCACTACACTACTAAGTAGTAAATTAATGCAAAAATTAAACTACGAAGAACAAGTCTAGCTAAGAGAACTTAAGGCATTGGAGGTGGTCTCTGTTCGTGGCGTAGATCATGTAAAAGATGAGCACGTTGTAGTATAGTGCGAAATAATTCTCGAGTAAATAATTAACGGAATTGGTGAGTCTTGGTCGATTACAGGGAGGCAGGAAAGCACTTTTGATTTCATATGTTTGTTCTTAATATGGTTACTAAATATTAGAAACAATCAATCACAATATCTACATTACAAAGAGATTGAATTTGATATATATGCAATAGACTAAAAACATGAATGTAAACAACTACTACTATAACAGAATAAGGGTACCATGAGTGGTTCGTGGTGGCCTTTTGTAGAGGTTGGGAAGAGCGGCAACAATCCATCGGGGTGGCCCAATGGATGCTTCAGATGGAGGTGCAGAGACAGATGCAGAGAAGATGGGAAGAAGAAGAGAGCAAAGGTGTAGAAGGAGGAAGAAGAAGAAATTCTAAAGATTGCCTTTCAAAGGGGGCCCTTAGGCCTCTTTCTATAGCTTTAGTGAAGGGCAATTAAGGTAGTTGGCCCCTTAAATCCGTGCAAAGGCTTCAGATTGATTAGACCTGTTGATCGGGAGATCAACAACCCTGATTAAGCATTCTAAATCCTTCTTTTATCCTTGGTTTAATCTGGTGCTGAAACATGGCAGCCTGTGCGCGCTCCGATCAAGATTTGACAGCACCCGCTCGCCTGTGCGCTCTTTACTTCATTTGTCGCTTTGCCACTTGCCTCTTCTTAGTGCCCGATTGTCACCCATTCCATCTTACGATCGGATGGCTTAAATGCACGCAACCAACGTGCCTATGAATCCTAAAGCACTCGCATGTGCATCTCCACACTCGCCGTCATGCACGTCCTTGATCCATCGTCTCCGCACCCACCATGCATCCACGCCTCCTTCGCCCAATGCTGATCCGTTGGTTCCATTTCATCTGCATGTGTGCCCTCCTGATTGCACTTCGATTTCGCGTCGTGTGCAATCTATTAAGGGCACCCTCTGCTGCGCTACGCGTGCGGATGGTCGTGCTTTCCATTTCCTGTGTGGCTACCCTCGGCCGTTGGATCGGAATCCAACGGTCGAGATCTTCACCCATGCGTGATGAGGCGGCTGGAGGTGGCAACATGGCTGCATCCAGATTGGGGTGCGGTGAGGGGCGGCTATGATGGTCCCACATGGCGCCATCGTGGTCGTCCATCTTCTTCGTCTTGTATCTAATGATGTAGGCCTCCGATTATGTTGATTTATGCGCCGTTGTACTACGAAGATCTATTCGGATCCATCCGTGCGGCTGGATATGTCATTTGAGGTCCGGATATTCTTCAATTTGCCCCTTGGCTCCTGCTTCTTCTGTGGACTCCCTAGGGTGCTACAGGAGTCTGATTGATGCACTCTTGGAAGCATTGGACTCCCGTCGTTATTCCGAGCAGATCCATGAGGTTGGATCGGTCATCTATAGCCCTAGATTGCCTGCAATTATTAATACCTCTCAAATAGCACATTATTATGTATAAAACATATAAATCATCTAAGTTGCAAAGTATGATGTGTATGCATACAGAATGCCCATGTAAAGCTAGGTTCTACCTTAATTCAGGCGAACTAGGGCTTATGATTGCTGTGCGATTATACCCCCATGTCAAAATCTTGCTAGTCCCTAGCAAGTGCAAGACTAAATGCATTTTATTAAGAATTTAACTAAAGGTTTATTTCTTTTTGTTTCATCCAAAAATTCAGAATCCAGATAACCAAGAATATGTAATGTTGTAGCTTCTACAATGGATCCAAGCGAAGAGTCAATACACATTTAAAGATTGTACTTGACCCTTAGTAAAATTTTGTTGGGATAGGCAAACCTCTTCTCTCGGGGATATGAACCAGTCTTAGATTTTAACCCTGACTTTTGGATTAGGTAGAAGATGTCTAAGTTAACTGGATTTGTATTTGGTGGCTCACTCTCTTCTGGTGCTACATGGAGACTAGTATTTCAGAATCTAGATTATTAGATTATTGAATAACTTAACTTAGAGAAGGGTTGGAAAACTGTGCTCTCTTCAATCTTTTCTACTTTTTCTTTTCTCTATTTCTCTCTTTCCTTTTATTTTTGCTTTTTCTTCTTGAGCTCACATCTTACCTGATGTGCAACTGTATTTGGTGGTCTACATGGCATTTCACTTTAATTAGGTTCTAACAACCCTATGACTAAGTCAGACTCCTCAACTCGTATTCAGGTGGTCAGAAATACAAAAAAATAGGTTTGGGATGTATTTGGTGGTTTGTGGGGATGGTAAGTGTTTTTGCCTCAAAACATTTTGACTTACATAACTCAAACTTCTTAACATAACACTTTTTATCTCACAAGCAAATATATCTTTTGTATGCTTTTTCTTCTTCTTGTTTTATTTTTTTATCAATATACATCTACTGGCACAATGCCGTTACCAACATGACATAACGCAACAATGCGACACTACATACATACTTTTATTCGTGAGGCATTATTTAGGATTTTTGGGGATGACCAAGAGGATCTCGGGTGGCTTATTTGGTGGAAGTGCCTACTCTCGACACCGGGTAGGGAATGGATAGGACAATGTATTTTTGACCTTGACATCAGTACCTTCCTTCAGCCGAGGATTCCATAGAGGACGATCGTGACCATCCACCTAAGTCTTAGTTTTATCAGAACCCGCTCTTTGTGTTTTTGCCTTATTTGGTGGCTCTCATATGGAATTTCTCAGAATTAGTACGCAAGAATTAAGAGCAAAAACTATGCCCATCTCCACGTGTCATTATTCAATTATTATAGATTAAAGATTCCTTACACTAACCTTAGAGCATTAGTAGACTCTCTACTCTCATCTCACGTATGTTTTGGTGGATCTACTAGAAGATGGTTCACTTGAGTCCCTGATTGATGTCTAAGGGTTCAGGGGAAGGAGCAATGCTTCTTCTCGACAAACTAGAGATGTCTCTCAATTTTCACAGCGGATCCATTGCAAATTCTACATGTAGATGTGAGGTTATACTGGATTCTAAGCTTAGGAATCTACTAAAGAATAATCTTTAATAAAACTTCTTGATAAAATAATCTAATCCCCAACTTGTTGGCAGAAAATTTTCAATTTTTTATGGACTACCCCCTCCATGCCTACGTGTTTGCATGTCCTCATGCATGAATAAAAGAAATAAGGTAGGGTGTATGTGTATAGAAATCACCTGAAACTGCTTCTGAGTTGTCGTTCAGCTCATGCCATTACTACAATGCCATACACAACATGCAAAATCAATATGCGAAACAGTATGCGAAAATGAAATATGCTATGTATATATGGTATGTATATATGTATACGTGCTGAGTTTAACGCCTCCAACTGGGCCACTCATCAGTCACACGTCCTCAAGAAGACGTATCATTTCATCAGCAGGAGGAGGTTCCTGGGCAAAGAATGGTTTGAGGCACTGGCCATTAACCGTAAAAACATGCCCAGATTTTGGGTCTCTAATTTGGACCGCCCCGTTAGGATACGGGTGGACCACTAGAAATGGCCCAGTCCACTTGGACTTGAGCTTTCCCGCAAAGAATTTGAGTCGGGAGTCAAATTACCAGACCTGCTGGTTAGGTGTGAACTCCTTCCTCCCAATGTGTCGATCATGGAAAGACTTTGCCTTGTCTTTTTGCATTCTCATATGCTTCCCACCTAATCTCCTCTAACTCACTAAGCTGGAGCTTCCTTTCATAACTTCCAGCCTCGAGGTTAAAATTACACTTCTATATTGCCCAAAAGGCATAAATCTCCAGCTCCACAGGAAGGTGACAGGCCTTTCCATACACCATGCTGTATGGCGACATTTCGAGTGGAGCCTTGTACGTGGTTCGATATGCCCATAGTGCATCAATCAACCAATCAGACCAATCCTTTCATCAGGTCTAACCATCTTTTGAAGGATAAGCTTGATTTGACAGTTTGATACTTTAGGCTGCCCATTGGTCTGTGGGTGATACGGGGTAGCAATGCGGTGATACACCCCGTATTTCTTCAATAATGACCTGAAATGGTCATGGATGAAGTGGCTTCCCCCATTGCTTATCAGGGCGTGGGGAACTCCGAATCTCGCAAAAATGAATTCCCGGACCAAGGATATAACAGTCTTACGATTGTCTCGTCTTTCCAGAATGGCTTCTACCTACTTTGAGACATAATCTACGGTAAGGAGTATGTACTCAAAGCCATGTGAGTTTGAGAAGGGTCCCATAAAATCGATGCCCCAGACGTCGAACACTTCTATTATGAGAATGGATTGGAGAGGCATCATGTCTCTCCGAGTCATAGAACCGACCGTTTGGCATCGCTTACAGCATTTGGCAAACTTATGTGTATCTCTGAAAATGGTTGGCCAGAAAAATCCTGACTGCAAAATCTTTGCAGAGATCTTTCGGCCCTAGAAATGACCTCCACAAGCATCATTGTGGCAAAAGGATAGCACACTAGAGATTTCTAAATCAGGGATGCATCTACGGATAATCTGATCAGCCCCAATGCGAAAGAGTAGTGGGTTGTCCCAAAAATAGAATTTATCCTCTGATATAAATTTGAGTTTTTGATCCTTGGATAATCTCGCAGGTAGCCTGCCAGCGACAAGATAGTTTGCTATATCAGCATACCAAGGAAACTCAATAGAGTTGATAGATAGTAGAGACTCATCCGGAAATCGGTCTGATATCGGCGGGGAGTATGGAACGTAGTCTAGGTCTAGCCGAGACAAGTGATCTGCCACAATATTATGTGCTTCGACTTTTTCGTGGATTTCGACATCAAACTCCTGCAAAAGAAGGATCCATTTGATAAGGGGTTTGGCATCCTTCTTTGCCAACAAATGACGGAGGGCAAAATGGCCAGTGTAGATGATAACTTTGGACCTGAGTAAGTATGACCTAAATTTCTCCAACCTGAATACCATGGCTAGCAATTCTTTCTTAGTGACTATATAGGTAAGCTGAGCCTTGTTCAGCATTTTGCTAGCGTAGTATATTACAAATGGATGGTGCTCCCATTGCTGGCCAAGAACGGCTCCGACAGTGAAGTCAGAGGTGTCACACATCATCTCGAAGTCATGTGACCAGCCGAGGGGTTGGAGAATAGGTGCACTGGACACAACACTTCACAAGGTCTTGAAAGCATTGAGACACAAGGAGTTGAAATCAAAGGGAGTGTCGGTTACCAGAAGATTCGTTAATGGACGTGCAATTTTCGAGAAATCTTGAATGAATCTTCGATAAAATCCGACATGCCTTAAGAATGATCTGATTTACCTAACCAAGCTAGGCAGAGGTAATCAGAAAATGATTTCAGACTTAGCTCGGTCGACCTCGAGTCCATTAGAGGAGATCCTGTGACCTAGTATGATGCCATCCTAAAATGGCTTTTTTCCCATGAAAGTACTAGGTTAACCTCTATACATCTCCTCAGAATCTTTGTGAGGTTATCAAGACAAGATGAGAAATCATCTCCAAACATGGAGAAGTAGTCCATGAACACTTCTACGCAGTCCCCGATCATGTCTGAAAAGATGGCCATCATGCATCGTTGAAAAGTGGCTGGTGCATTGTAGAGGCCAAAAGGCATTTGCTTAAAAGTGAATGTTCCGAAGGGACAGATAAAAGTCATCTTGTCCGGATCTTCCGAGTTGATTGCTACTTGATTGTACCCGGAGTATCTATCCAGAAAACAGAAGAAACTATGCCCGGCCAGCTGTTCTAGAATCTGATCAATAAAGAGTAAAGGAAAATGATCCTTTTTGGTAGTTGAGTTTAGCTTCCTATAATCAATGCAGACCCACCAAGAAGTCGTGGTGTGGGACGGGATGGATTCACCCAATTTATTTTTGATTACGGTGAATCCTGCCTTTTTGGGCATTGTCTTAATGGGACTCACCCACTAGCAGTCGAAAATAGGATAGATAATGCATGCGTCCAGCCATTTAATGATCTCCTTCTTGACAACCTCTAACATATTTGGATTTAGGCACTTTTGAGGTTATCTCGATGATCTCACCCCTTCATCAATGTAGATATGGTGAGTGCAATATGAGGGGTGAATCCCGTGGAGATCAGCAATGCCCCACCCAATAGCAGCTTTATGTGCTTGCAGAATGGAGATCAACTGGTGTTCCTAATCCGGAGTCAAGTGAGCATTGATAATCACAAGATATGTCTCACTTTCTCCCAGAAACTCGTACTTGAGCGAATCAGGTAATGGCTATAACTGTAGTGGCGGAGGGTGGGGAGGGGGGTTATGCAGGGGAGGAGAGGAAACAATAGAGAAAATTTGCTAATCCAGACTAATGAAGAATCTGCCTGCAATGGTCATGTAATCCTGCCTTAAGATATCAGTGTTGGATAGGATAGGATAGTCAGGATCAGGGGTGTTATGAGCAGATGAACACCCATGACAACCAGATCCATGGGACAAAATGTGTATGTCATTAGTCTCAGTCCCATGTGGATCGCAATCTTAGACCCTTGATAGTGAAGATAAATGTGCCATTGGGTCACTGCAGAGGAGCCCAATGTTCCCACAGAAGGCTGAATCCTTGTCTTCACTACCCTCCTCGATCAAATCGCAATCAAAGTTCTTTGATGCCGTAAAAATGTCCAGTCTAAGCTTTTCGTTCCCTAGGGCAATCTCAATGCATCCTGATGTACAGTCGATGTTTGCACAGGCGGTTGCCAAAAGTGGGTGACCTAGAATAATCGGTGCATCACGGAGATTAGGAGGAACCTCCATATCAAGAACAAAAAAGTCTGCTGGAAAGCAGAATCCTTGGACTTTTACGATCACATTTTCAACCACCCCCATTAGCATTTTTACCGATCGGTCAGCCAACTGTATGGTAACCAAGGTGGGCTTTAACTCCCTAAATTGAAATCGATCAAATACTACAGTGGGAGTTAGGTTGATGGATGACCTTAAATCAAGAAGGGCCCTATCAAAAGGGGAATCCTACAAAAAGTAGGAAATCAGTGATGTGCTTGGGTCCTTTTTGGGCGGTAAGTTAGCTAAAATAACTACGCTGGCTTCCTCAGATAATACTGCTTGTCATCCGATTTTCTACTGTCGCTTCGGAGTACAGTAGTCCTTAAAGAACCTAGCAACAGTGGGGATGTGATCTATTGCTTCGAGGAGAGGGACCTGAATGTGAACTTCCTTGAACATAGATTTCAGGTCCTTAAAATTTTGGGAGTCCTTTTTCCGTGCTGAATCTCGCGTTAGGGCCACGGGAAAAGGTATGGGAAGTTCAAGGTCTAGGGGCTTCTTTCCTTTATCTAATGAAGATGGCTTGTGAGAGGAAGAGAATTGTGAGCCATCTCGTGGTAGAGTGCAGGAAAAAACATTACCTGCTTGCCTAGCGGGTCTAGGGGATACTTTTCAACTGTGCACGCTTGCCATATTCTCAGATATGGTAGGTGAATACCTTGAGGTCTTTATGGATGACTTCTCAGTATTTGGAGAATCTTTTGATGATTGCCTCTTGCACTTGGTCCAAATCCTTAGGCGGTGCATCGACGTGAACTTGGTTCTTTCCGGGGAAAAGAGCCACTTCATGGTACCTGAGGGAATTGTCCTGGGGCATCTCATCTCTGAAAAAAGCATCCAAGTTGATCGAGCCAAGGTAAATCTGATTTCCAAACTCCCTATGCCTAGCTCAATAAGGACATCCGATCCATTCTAGGGCACATCGGTTTTTACCATTGATTCATTCCCGATTTCTCGAAAATCGCGTGCCCCCTGACTACTCTTCTATCTAAGGATGTCCCCTTCGAAATCATCGATGAGTGCACTCAAGCGTTTGAGATCCTACATGATTGAGTTACCCAAGCACCTATCTTCCAGTCCCCTGATTGGTCTCAACCCTTTGAGATCATGTGCGATGCATCTGATTATGCAGTAGGTGCGGTACTTGGGCAGAAAATAGATGGGAAACACATGGTCATCGACTACGCTAGCTGACAGAGACATTTTCGCTTATTTATGAAGATGATAGCAATAAATTGATATGTCGTTGTATTTTATGTGGTGGAAAATATCTCAATCAAAAATTAAAATAAATATCAAATTTAACCACAATAAAATGTTGCATCCACAGGGAGGAATAAAACCAATAAATTCACTAGTAGAGGTTTATGATGTTTGCAGACAACTTTGCAACTTCAATTCGAGGAATATGCTACTCTAAATGGAGCTTGCAATTTCCTTAAAAGTTCAAGGCTATTTATGCAATTTTCATGTCAGGAATCAAGCTCCCTAAAGTATGTATATGATGCATGTGTAGTGGCACATCATGTAAATTTGACTTGCATGCAAATCTGATTTGAATTTTACTGTTGAATGATGCACATAACACTAATTAAGTAAATTCACGAAACTATAAGTGCATCCATGCAATGTAGCCTGAATAAAATAATAATATTAAAGTGACAATGGCATGCAATGTAATTTTTAATTGAAGCAAGAACAGAGGATTTCTCCTCTTTCTTCCTCGCTTGAACGACTGTGCGTGGTTGGCGGTGAGTGTCGATGGGATGGTGCGCCTTGACAAGTGCTTTGTGATGGTGGTGATGCGGCGGCCGAAGGATGCCGGCCTGATGACGGTAGGTGGATGCACGGGCTGCTGTGGCTATGCGATGGCGCACGCACAAGGACGCACGAGGGCACTGCACTGCTTGCAGGTGCGTGGCTGCCAGTAGGTGCACTGCTGCGAGCGTGCTTCCTGCCGGTGCGTTGGGTTCCTTGCTGTAAATAGTGGAGGCATGGAAGGAAGACGAAGGAGACAAACAGTGCGTGGCTAGGAGGAAGAGCTACTGCCTGCAGGCGTGGCTGTGCGATGGCACACGCATAAGGGCTCATGCTGCCTGCGGGCGTGGTTGGCCACGTGCGGGTGCGGTGAGGGTAGCGCGCTGTGAAGGGGTCCTTTGCATGTGGTGGGGTCGCTGCAGTGGGAAAGCTGGAGGAGGACGCTGCACGGTGATCTGCGTGGAGGCTACAGAGAGGAAGAGGGAGATGGACGGGCATGCGCGTGGCGTCTGCAGGGTGCGCGGTGGAGGTTGTGGCAGTGTTGCAACAAAGAGGGACCGGCGGTGCATTCGCTTGTAGGGGATGCGGTGGGAGGATGGTGCAGGTGTGCGGTGAAGGAGGTTTGCGGTGGTGGTGCTTGCTGGTTCCACAGTGCATGCTCTCTCCATGGTGGGGATAGTGGAGATGATCCCCGCAGGGGGAGAAGATCGCCTCATCTCACCAAGAGCACCCTTTTTTCATCTCCCCCCCCGATTCGCAACTCAAGGGATTTTCAAATCCCTCACTAAACTTAGCCAGCAGCTGTTGAATTTATTTAGGCTGACGACTGTTGGGGGAGGTGTTGTTGAGGCCGGTCAGCTGTTGGGGGAGGAGAAATTGCGTTTACCACCCTTTTCTTTGCAAAATTATTCCTACAATAATGAAACATAAAATAATTACATACTAAGTTATAGAATGCGATAGAATAGATGTAAACCTAAATAATGATGCATTTCTATAACCTAATATAGTTATTAACAAACATAAAATGTAAGAATAGAGTTAACTTAGGCATAACAATAGTCCATTAAAATGGACTCGTCAAATACCCCCATGCCTAAGATTTGCTAGTCCCTAGCAAAAATGAAAAATAATAGAAGTAATCAGAAGATTCCTTCTTTTCTTATTTCAAAATTTTAGAGATCCAGACAAATGTGAAGTGATAATAGCCTAGGTAACTGATCCAAGTGAAAAGCCAATTCGCATTGGGAGTTCGTACTTCACCCTTGGTAAATATTTCTGCCAAGATAGGCAACTACTTCCTTCAGGGATAAAGCAGAAGATAATCTATAATTTGACCCCGACTTTTGGCTTAGGTAGGAGATATCGAGTGGAATGGATTTGTATTTGGTGGCACACACTCATCTGGTGCTACATATAATCTAGTATTACAGACTCTAGATCTCTAGACTATTAAACAAGTCAACTCGGAGAGAGGCTAAACAACTGTGCTCTCTGATGTTCCTTGGTGCTCACTCTTTTCTTTCTTTTATTTCTGAGATCACAAATCTCGCCAGATTTACTAAGTGTATTCACTGTTTGGTGGCCTCACATGGCATTCATACTTCAAGTAAAGTTCTAATAACTGTACAACTAAATTAGAGTCCTCAACCAGTATTCGGGTGATCAGAAATACTAAAAGGTAGGTATGGGTCATATTTGGTGGATCGCGATTGGTGTTTTTGTTGCCTTAGAAACAACGTCACGAAGATAAAACTATAAACTTGGACTCTTTTCTTTTTCTTTTTCTTTCACTTTTTTTTAAAATAGTTATTTATTTTTTTTTCTTCTTTTTCTTTCTTCATAAATCAACATAACACGACGTAGACTTTTATTTATGAGGCATTATTAGGGATGATGATGGTCAAAAGGATATTGTGTGGCTTATTTGGTGGAAGTGCCTATTCTTGACACTGGGAAGGAATGGATAGGACAAGCGTATTTCTGACCTTTGACACTAATACCCTTCTTCAGCCGATGACTCTATGAAGGACGGTCATAACCATCCACCATAGTCATAGCTTTATTAAGACTCCATCTCTGTGTATCTACCTTATTTGGTGACTCTCAGAAATTCACTCAATGTACGCACACATGAACAGAGAGTGAAAACTATGCCTAACTCTGAGGTATCATCATCTAATTATCCAAAACTTAGGAGCCCTTGCACTAGACTTAGCGCACCAGTAATCTCTCTACTTTCTTCTCACAAATATAAGGTGGATCTACTAGAAGATAGCATGCCTGACTCCCTATTAACTGTCCAAGGGTTCAGTAGAGTAAAAATGCTTATCGATTTTCTTCAAGGATCCATTACCTAGTCTACGTGCAAGTGAAGTAAATGAACTATATTCTAAACTTAAGAAACAATTTAAGAATAAAATTCTTTAATGACACTCCATGACAAAGATATTTTGCTAGGGACTAACCAATTTAGCTCAAGAAAAGAAATAATTTTTTTTTATATGCTAACCTAAATGCATGAATACTTCATAAAATGCAAAATGCACCCCCCCATGCCTAAATCCTATAATGTCCTCATTATAAAATTTAAATAGGGGGAGAAAGGAAAGAAATCACCTGATGACGGTGTTATTCAGAACGCTGGGTTGCCTCCCAACAAGCACTACATTTGCTGTCAGCAGCTAGACTTATAAGGAACCTGTAAGTCTGGTTCCAGACAGAAAAAGTTAGGCCCTAAAAATATGCGTAACAGTGCGGACCTAGAAAATTGGTAGCCATGGATGTTGGCGAGCTGATGATGCAATGTAATCCCAAATTCTTGGCAGAAGGTATGAAAGCAGAAAAACTCGTTGTCTACATAGGGAGGTCTAGGAATAACAAAAGGAATATGAAAAGGAACCTCTTGAAATGGAATAAGTGGAGGATGACAAGGATCCTTCAAAGCAGGATGGGTTTTGAAAGATATAAACATTATTATTTCAAACCCTTGAATGGCGAGACTAAAAGTACAAGTATCAATCCACCCTCGCCATTCTACCCGAGGATGTATTGGCCTGATATGTTCTCTAGAAAGAATGTACATGAACGGAGATTTGAGCCAAGGATTGGTTAGGGAGTGTAAGGGTTGTTTGTAGTGTTGGAAGGTAATGATTAAGTCCAATGAGGGCTTAGTCGGTATTAGGTCCAATTTCAACAATGATTCAGATTGTGTATTCTCCCTAACAATTGTAGACAACTTCATGTTACCCTGCCTAACATTAATGATCGGAGTCATATTTTGACCTTCCAGTATATGTGAATCAATGGTGGACTCCAAATTATATTCCTTTGATGGCAGGGTCAAAACAACAGAATCATTATCATTAATCTCATCCCCGAATTCTTTTAGTTCACTCAAATTTTTGTCAAAGTGTATATGTGATTCATTAGTAAAGAAAGGAGTTGCTTGAGTCTCATCAATTATTTCTGACGATGGATCCATCTTAATGTTTTGGAGTAAGCCTATATTATGCAATTCTTTGTTCTTTTCGGGGCATAAATCCTCAATTGACGTGTTTTATCCCTGAGAGTCTCCCCGAGGCTTCTCACTATTGTGTTTGTCCTCCTCTAATATCAACTCCTGTTTTGATGGAGGATGAATCTCAAAAGAAGGGAGGAATCTAGATTTCACCATATTATTTATATCCTCTAGGGGTAAGTCCTCAAATAACAAATAATTCCCCTGTGATTCACTTCAGATTTTCAGTCCAAGTTCGTCCATTGGGGCATCCTCGCCCTCTGAAATAGACTCTTTATATCCTTGAGACCAAAATTGATCTAATTCATCCTCCATTCCCTTACGGTCACCTTCATTGGATGCATTTAAATCCTTAGGATGCTGAATGGTAGGTGTTGATTCGCTAAGTGGAGGGTCAGGAGTAGGCTCACTAAGGGTAGAATGGGATTCCACCAGTTAATTAGTAAGGGAAGTGATAGGAACAATACAACCTTGACCTAGGCTATTAGGGGAAAGGAAAATACTGTCATTAGGGTCAAGGTCCTTAAGAGGTACCATCTTCCATTTCTGTTGACTCCAATATAGCTCGGGTGGATAATCACTAGGATTGTTCTCCTCGAGTGGCCATGTCTCATTGGCAGAATCTAAGTGATAACTACATAAAATTGGATCCCTATTGTCATTGGTTTCCTCAGAATTATTTTCATGATCACGGTCATATGGGTAGGGATCAGAATTACTGGGAAGAGCATAGCTAAGCTGTCTTATTTCTTTGTTTAATTGTTGACAATTCCTCAACATCTCTCCCATTGATTCCATCATTTCCTTTTGTTGTTTTTGCATTTCTATCATAAAAGAGGAGAGGCTACTACTATCAGGTTGGGGGGGATAGTCAATTTCAGGCTCTGGTTGCCTAGGTGTATCGGTCCAACCTCGATATAGAAAATCATAAAGGGTGGGAGGGTTGGGTGTTTGCATAGAAGTAGGGATTCTAGGGTTGGAAAATCCCGCTCTTAGGCTCTGCTCAAAAGTAGGAGTTATCGGGCCAATACTCCTAGGATAAGAATATGAATGATCCCATGAATTGTCAATGTACCCATCAAAGGATGAATATGCTTGGGGCATGGGATCCTAGTTAAAATGATAGGAGTAAAGATAGTCCATTTCTTTCAATTAAATAGCTTAAACTCTCTTAGGATTTAAAAGAATTCAAAACACAAGCAGAAACTTCCTAGAGAGTTCTATCGCTGTCAAAACAAATGCAAATTCAGTGGGATCTATTTTTAGTAGATTGTAGGTCTTAGAATTAAATGTTTAATTGATGGCCAAACAAGTTTTGCAAAAATTACGCTTCCTAGGCCAACTTTCGTTGGTGCTTATAACCTACTCGCAAAGGATGGAAGTCTCGAATCGAGCCCACACATGAGGAACCGAAGTAACTTGGTGGATAGACTTGTTGATTTCTGACTAACTTCCCTTGTGGTGCAAAGAGGAGAGGTAGAAATTTATCTAGTGACCTTATGTGTGAGGTGCACAGTGTCTTAGGTGTGCAATCATACGTTCGTGTTTTTGAGTTTTGAAATCTCACAAACAAGATCCTTTTGCACACAATTTCAAGTCAAAGATTTTAAGGTCCAACCTCTTAGCAGTCCCAATTTTTAAAGTTACCACTGAATTAATTCGGTTCAAGCACTTTAGTGGTCTTAGATTTAGGTTCAATGCAGATGCATGACAGGTAATTGATTCTCAAGAGAAGACGTACCTTACTCCAACTTTCTTCGTGCAAGAATGTATGCAATGCAGTAAAGATAAACTAGATGCTGCTCATTCAGTCCTAAATGGTCGTCCTATAGATATGCAGTTTCTAGCAGGCAATTCGAATGTATATATATATATATAATAATAATAAGCAAACAAACCTAATCTAACTAACTAATCAACATGCAGTTCAAACAATTCGAATAATCCTATAATCTAAACAAATGGGAACACACTCCCGAAAATATGCTCCCGCATACAAGAGTGATAAGAAATAAAGAAACATTGGGAACACGTTCCCAAAAATACCCAACAAGGGTCCAAAAGACAGAAATTAAGTTCTAATGTCTATCTAAACTAAATCTAAACTAAGATCCAATGACTAAATCAAAAACAGGCTCCTCCGTGAGCCAATGTGTGTGGGATCAAGGCCCACGTGCTCTTGTTGCTGGCCTCTAGGTGGCGTCAAGGTCCACCAGAAAGATCGCCTCCGTCATGCACACCCGCCGTGTTCGACATTCAAGGTCGATGTCGTTGCTCTGCTACGCGTGTCGCCCCATCAGATTCCTCCCACAGAAAGATAAAGAATGATTAGATAATTGTGCAACTCGGAATACTCAAAAATAATAAAGTGAATCTATTGCATTTGTTGCCCCCGGCAATGGTGCCATTTGACTGAGAGATTTTTGCTTATTTATGAAGATGATAGCAATAAATTGATATGTCGTGTTTTATGTGGTAAAAAATCTCTCAATCAAAAATTAAAATAAATATGAAATCTAACCACAATAAAAATGTTGCATCCACAGGGAGGAATAGAACCAATAAATTCACGAGTAGAGGATTATGATATTCGCAGACAACTTCGCAACTTCAATTCGAGGAATATGCTACACTAAATGGAGCTTGCAATTTTCACGTCAAGAATCAAGCTCCCTAAAGTATGTATATGATGCATGTGCAATGGCATATCATGTAAATTTGACTTGCATGCAAATCTGATTTGAATTGCAATGTTGAATGATGCACATAACACTAATTAAGTAAATTCACGAAACTATAAGTGCATCCATGCAATGTGGCTTGAATAAAATAATAATATTAAAGTGACAATGGCATGCAATGTAATTTTTAATTGAAGAAAAAATAGAGGATTTCTCCTCTCTCTTTCTCGCTTGAACGACCGTGCGTGGTTGGTAGCAAGAGTCGATGGAATGGTGCGCCTCAACGAGTGCTTTGCGATGGTGGTGACACGGTGGCCGGAGGTGGCCGGCGGCAGCCGGAGGATGCCGGCCTGACGACGACAGGTGGCTGCGCACGCAGGTGCGCATGGCTGCGCAATGGCACATGCACAAGGACGCGTGAGGGTGTTTCATTGCCTATAGGTGCGTGGCTGCCTACAGGCGCGGTGCTGCGGGCGTGCTTCCTGCCGGTGTGTTGGGTTCCTTGCTGCAAATAGTGGAGTTGTGGAAGGAAGACGAAGGAGACGAACAGTGCGTGGCTAGGAGGAAGAGCTGCTGCCTACGAGCGTGGCTGCGCAATGGCGCACGCATAAGGGCGTGCGAGGGCGCGTGTTGCCTGTGGGTGGTTTGCCTACAGGCGTGCGGTTGCCTGTGGCCATGCTTGGCCACTCGCGGGTGCGGTGAGGGTAGCGCGGTGAGGGCAACATGCGGTGAAGGGGTCCTTTGCGCACAGTGGGGGCGTTGCGGTGGGCAGGCTAGAGGAGGATGCTATGCGGTGATCTACGTGGAGGCTACAGAGAGGAAGAGGGAGATGGACAGGCGCACACGTGGTGTCTGCAAGGCGCATGGTGGAGGTTGTTGTAGTGCTGTAACAAAGGGACCGGTGGTGCATGCGCTTGCAGGGCTACGGTGGAAGGGTGGTGTAGGCGCGCGGTGAAGGAGGTTTGCGGTGGTGGTGCTTGTTGGTTCCACAGTGCATGCTCTCTCCATAGTGGGGAAGGTGGAGATGATCCCTGCAGGGGTTTAGAAGATCGTCTCCTCTCGCCAAGAGCACCCTTTCTTTTATCTCCTCCCTCCCCCATCCGCAAGTCAAGGGATTTTCAAATCCCTTACTAAACTTGGTCGGCGGCTGTTGAATTTGTTGAGGCTGACGGCTGTTAGGGGAGGAGAAATTGCTTTTACCACCCTTTTCTTTGCAAAATTATTCCTACAATAATGAAACATAAAATAATTACATACTAAGTTATAGAATGCGATAGAATAGATGTAAACATAAATAATGATGCATGCAATCATTCTATAACCTAATGTAGTTATTAACAAACATAAAATGTAAGAATAGAGTTAACTTAGGCGTAACAATAGTCCATTAAAATAGACTCATCACTAGCAAGACACTTGACAAGGCTCAGCGTAACTACAAAGTTACTGAGAAAGAGCTACTAGCCGTAGTATTTGCACTGGAGAAATTCAGATCATATCTTTTAGGTTCCCATGTTTTCATATACTCAGATCACACTGCAGTGAGGCACCTCCTTGTGAAGAAGGACGTGAAACCTTGACTAATCCACTGGATCTTGCTATTGTAAGAATTTGATCTTGAGATTCGTGATAAGGCGGGAAAGTAGAACGTGGTAGCTGACTACTTATCCCGCCTTCCTTCTGACATTATTGACCCTTCTAGACCCATCACAAAACACTTTCCCGATGAGCACCTCCTGACTATTAGTACCGGACTTCCTTGGTTTGCTGATTTGGTGAACTGCTTGGCATCACATCAAATCCTGTCCAATTGGTCGAAGGCCAAGAGAGAAAAATTGCTTTCCGATGCCAAGTACTACATCTGGGAAGACTCATACCTCTTCCGCATTGGTGCCGATCAGCTCATCAAACAATGCGTTCTGGAAGCAAAAATTCAGGACATTTTGTCCTTCTGCCATGACCAGAACTGCGACGGACACTTCTTTGGACATAAAACTGCAGCAAAAGTCCTACAATGCAGCTTTTATTGGCCCTTGATTTACAAAGACAGATACGATCATTGTAAGGCATGATCTCGTTGCCAGACCTTGGGCAACATGAGCCACTGCAATATGATGCCTTTACAGCCTATTCTCGTATGCGAAATCTTCGATATCTGAGGGATTGATTTCATGGGACCCTTTCCTATCTCGGATGGCTTTGGATACATTCTTCTTGTTGTTGACTATGTGTCCAAATGGATCGAAACCATCGCCACCCGAACCAACGATCAAAAGGTGGTAATCAAATTCATTCATCAGAACATCTTTTCTCGGTTTGGGATTCCATGTGCCATTATCTTTGATGGAGGGACCCATTTCACGAATGCTCAGTTCAAATCACTGATGGCCAAATATAGGTATCACACCAAATCTCTACTCCTTATCACCCCCAAACCAACGGTCTAGCTGAACTTTCGAATTAGGGGATTAAGAAAATCCTTCAGGTCATTGTCCGACCTAATAGGAAAGATTGGTCATCTCGACTTTCGGAAGCCTTGTGGGCTTATAGGACCCCCCTTAAGACCCAATTGGGCATGTCTCCTTTCAGATTGGTGTATGGGAAGGCATGTCACCTCCCCGTTGAGTTGGAGCACAAAGCCTATTGGGTTGTACGAAAGTGTAATCTAGATCTTTCTAGGGCAGGAACCCACAGAAAGCTTTAAATGAGCGAGATCGATGAATTACGCAATGATGCATATGGGAACTCGCGTATTTACAAAGAGCGGGTTAAGGCCTTCCATGACAAGTACATATCTAGAAAGATCTTTCACCCTGGTCAGAAAGTCCTACTCTTTGATGCCAAACTCAAACTGTTCCCAGGAAAACTCAGATCAAAATGGATTGGACCATATCTTATTAGACGGATTTTTGGAAATGGAGTCGTTGAAATCAGTAAACCCAGCCTTGATTCTGAACCTTTTATTATGAATGGCTAGCGACTTAAGCCGTTCATTGAACTCATTGATACGAACTTGGCTGAGGTATCTTTTGATCTCCCTTCTCCCTGAGCTCATTGCGCCCGGCTAATGGCGTTAAACTCAGTGCATAACAGGAGGCAACCCGTCATCTTTTTGAAAAAACCTGAAACCCTTCTTGACACATCTTATACTGAACTCATATTGTACTTTAGGGTTCGTCCATTAGAATAGCCAACTCCACCTCTGGTACTAGTACTAGAGCTTGAAATCGTCCGCAACAGTCACCCCGACCAGTCCACCCACCCAAAACCTGTTCTAATGTATGATTTAAGCTGAACTCGAACCCACCTAATTTACAATGAGGACATTGCAAATCATAGGCATGGGGGGTATTAAAGTGCAAAACACTGTAAGAATTACTTCACAAGGGTTTCATCAAAAAAATTACACACTCCAAAAAAAAAACTAAAAAAAAAAAAATGGAGAAGGGAGGAAATTTTGAGAATCAATTTGCATATCATTCTTGAGGAGGAAAAGGGAAGGTAACATAAATGTCAAAAAGGAGAACAGTTTGAAACAAAAAAAAGAGAGATAGTCATTAGTAAAAGATTGAGGAATCTACTTAGTTCTAGACCAAATCAAAAGAAAGAAAATGAAAGACAAAAGTGCTAAGAGACAAAAAATGAGATTAGTATGAATGCTGAGCTTAGGCCTTTTGAGCTTGTGTTTAGGCTTAAAAATTCAAGTATCCATTAAGATCTGGATAGTCCTCAAGAGGTTGGGGAAAATGCGAAGCTTAAGTATTAGGTCTAAGATTTAGGAATTATTTGGCCTCATTAACTGACCTCTGGCTTGCGGGACTCAGTAACTTAAGCACCCCAAGCCACACATAATCTGGTTCAGTGCGCTTAATTACCAAAATCACACAAATGCGATAATTTTGTTCTGAAAAAGCTACCTAGATTATGAGTGGCTGATCAACACAAGTTGATTTGGAAGAGTTCCCAACGCAGAGAGGTTGGAAATTCCCCTCGAAGATGCACAATAACATATCGTCTCCTCGGTGCTTCTCTCCTAGGATATCTAAATATCCTACCAGGGACATGTAAGCACTTTGTGCTGGTTCAGATGCCATGGGTGGCATTATCAAGAAATGTCGATTGCCAGGGTCTAGATTTAGCTACAGAACGCCATGGGCGGGATTATCCTGAAATCTCGAAAGCTAAGGTTCTAGGGTTGCCATGGGCAGTGTTATCTCGAAGCATCGATTGTCGGGGACCCTACGAGGATTGATGGTGGGAGCTACGAATCTAATACAGACCATGTTGTAAAGCCAATCTGAAGCTAGAAATAAAAAGAAAAGAGAGAGAAAACTCTCCAAAAATAAAAAATCTTATGTCGCTCTCTTACAAAAACACACTGCAAACTGAACCGGGAGTAAACATGTCTTGAGCACGGGTGCTTTAACCGTGGAGTTCAACGAATCTTAGGTTAGTTCCTGTAAGCCTTAGAAACCTTCACGGCGGACTGAGGCTAGAGCTGGTCAGGTACGGATCTTGGTTGGTACTTGAGTACCTCTAAGCCTACTATTGACATTCTGACCAAATCTACAAAAGAAAGCACACAGTAGAAATCTGAGCATAAAAAGGCATATGTCTAGAATTTGAGTTAATCCATGAGATTTTGCTAAGGGACTAGAAAAAGCTAAGCATGGGGGTATGATGGGAACACCATCATGAGCCATAACTAGCTAAATTTAGTTATTATAAAGGAATAAATGCTTCTACATAACTACTAGAGAGCCATAGTTCATTGACTAATCATTTTGAGAGAAAGACAAGAAACAAGGGTTAAAACTACAATGCTACCATCATATCTTAAATGTAGAATAAGCACGGGTTTTTCCAGGGGGTAATGAAGGGTCAAATGGTCTTAAATATCCAACAAGTGGGTTCATACAGACAGAAAAGGGTTTTGCACGTGTTTTGAGAATTAAATGACTTCTAAAACCCTAAAAATGGACTTGCTTAAGTAATTGAGGTTATGATCAGCATAAAATTTACCTAAACCATCTAAAATTCATGGAAAAATATTCTCTAGGGTTTGGTACCTTCAATTTAACCATCAGAACCCATCTTGACCTAAAACAAAGTCTCAGATTGACATTTGCCCTAATCTGGGTTTGTTCATAAATTACCCACTCAAACTAGATCAAAATCAAAATCCAACTTCACCATTAGATTTCTTAGGCCAAAATTAGGTTTATACCAAAATTTGGGCCTAATCTAAGTCTGTCTACACCTAGTTTGTAATTTGGTCCTGTCTGATCACACATATGCCCTTAACTTTCAAAATTCTTACAAAAAGGTCTCTAACTTTGTCATCATTTTTCACAAATAGGTCCCTACCACCATGAATCTTATTCCTACAAACTCCGACGACCTAAATTTGGTAAGTTCTCCTTGATTCCTTGACGAGTCTCTCTCAGATTTGAAAGGGAAGTTCGTCAAGGAATCCCCTTCCCTTTGAGCTAATTCCTAAGCTCTCAAACCTTCCCAATCTCTCATGCAAACGCATGAGAGATCAGGGTATCCTAGAATTTTTATCTTCAGCGAAGCTTTCCAAGATTGGGAAGCAAGCTTCCCAAGCCCAAACTCCATCTAGAGGCCTATAAAAGGACCTTTAGATCAAACTGAAGAGGCGACGCTCGTTCTCAACCTGGAATACCCCTCCTTCCTCCCTTCACTCTTGCCAAGAAGCTCCATGATGTCCGGCAACCTCCTCAGACTCCATTCCTCATCAGTTCGCAATACCGGTGATGGATCTAAATTTCTCTTCTTCCTCTGCGGGTTGCAATACCTGCGGCAGCTCCAATCTACGTCATCGTCGTCGTCTCTCACTTACTGGAGCCCTCATCTTCTCCAAAGCTGGCGTAACCCCAGTGTGGAAAATCCTCCCCTTTCGTCTGATTATCTTAGGTTATATTAGTTTCTCTCCACTTTTAGGTTAAATTCCCCTCTCCTCATCCCCGTTTCAACCCCTCGACATCGTCGCAAGCCACCTTCGTCTCCATCTCCGACAATCACCCCGGCGAAGTCATTGCTCACTCCACTGCTCCAAACACTTTGCCGACCACCTCACAACCTCCGCTGCACTCCACTCTTCAAAACCCTTCTCTCCATTCGCTTTCTCATCCACTCAAACCCGCCGTTGACCAACCCACCTTTCCGTCATCATTCCCGACTCCGACCGACCATCACACACCTCCACAAGCCATGAAAACACCACTGATGCACTCACGCCCTACAACAAAGCTCTTGAGCTTGTTTAATTGGGCTGCAAGGCTGTATTCTAATTTTCAGGTATTCGTCCTCATTACCATTAAGAACTCTCCTTCGAGGAGCTTGAAGAAGGTTTCTTGTTGCTGCGAGTCCCAGGTGAAGTCTCAGGTAGTGCAGGCTTACTCTTAGGAGAGCACCTAGGCTACTAATTGGAGTCATTGAGGCCTGTAAAACCATAATCGAAGGCACCACCTTTCGTAGCTGCACGCAGAAAGAAGAGTAGGACTTTAGTCCCACATCGTAAGCTCGCAAGTGCTGGAAGTGGCATAAATAGTTTTTGTCCTAAAGGCTCTTTGCCTCCTAGCCACGGGGTGAGGTCCCATACACCCCCAAGCACCTTGCCCGTGATATTGTTCACACGGGTCTGGTGCATCCAATTACCCACCTAGCCAAGCACTCCTCGGCTGCCACACACATCCTGCAGCCCTGGTCCCGGGTGTGTGTGTATCCGATAACTTGAATATCCTGATTGTGGCCCTAAGAGGGCAGATCTTAGAGAGTAAAGGAGAGGAAAACGCATGGGGCAAGGGGGGTTTTGCTCTTAGGACCAACGACCGACAATTAGCCTTTTAAAGAATCTTCCCCTTGCGCGTGAAGAATGAAGAAGGAAAGGAAGACTGAGTAGCAGAGAAAGAAGAGAGAAGGCAAAGCCAGAAGAGAAGAAGAAGGAAGAAGGAAAGAAAGAATAGCTGCAGAAAAGGAGCCGTAGAAGAAGAGAAGAGGAAGGATGCCTGTTGATGCTACGGGTTGCTACGCTAACGTATTTGATTTTGAAAAACCTGTCATTGTAGTATGAAAGCGAAGAACTCGTGTTCAACAAATAAAATTTATACCGGAATAGAAATCCGGGGTCGAACTTAGGGAGGCAGATGTTTGATTAAAAATACGCATTTGTTTTATTTCTCACGAAGCAGAACAATTGATTAGAAATTATCTATCTATTTATAATAAATAGAAGAGAGAGAGAATGAGAGAGAGAGAATATTACAAATAAAAGTCAAAAAGAGATGTAGAATGAACATGGAATTCATTATCAAAGAAAATATTCATTACACTAAACATTATGACTAGAAAGTAGGAAACGATTACACTAGAAAGCAGTAAATCTACTCTAGAAAGCATTAAAAAGAATGGAGAGAGAATTATCCTCCTCCATGGTCGCTTGGAGGACGAGCCGGACGAGACGACGCCTAGAAGACAGAGAACGGAGCAGGACGAAGTGGGAAGAACGGGAACAGGGCAGCACGTCATCGTCGTCGCGGGATCTACTTTCGAAAGGGGGATGAAAATTGGACTTTATCTCTTGAGAAGCATCTTGGGTGTGGGACAAGCTTCTTTTGAGCTTTGGAGAGGGAGAGAAGAGAAAGAAGGGATGAAGATTTTGTATGGCGGAGGTCTCCTTTTATAGTTGCAAGGAATGAGGGCAATTTGGTCTTTTAAATCTCAAAAAATTAAATCAAGGGTCTTTAGTGACAAATAAAATCGTTGCTAAATCCCCATCGTGGGCGACGTGTGCTGCCTGCTCGCCTTTTGTGCATGCAACGCGCCCTCACGTCCTCTAAATCTTGGTCGTTCGATTATGAAATCAAACGGCTGAGAGCGCTCCTCGCCCACCTCCTTATCGCACGCTTGCCACGTGCAATCTCACGTGACGCGCGATCGTGCAATAGTGTGTGGTCTGGATTGATCACCCGCAGCCGCTTGATCGCGATCGAGTGGTCAGATGCTCCTGCTCGCTCGCATCGAACCGCAGCGTCTCGCTGATTCGGACCCACGCCTTAAGGCGTTCGAGCACCTTGTCCACTGCGTTGCGCGCGTGGATAGACGGGCGGTGCATCTTCGTAGCACGCGATCTGGATCATTGGATTGAGATCCAACGGTCGAGATCGCTTCTTCCTTTGAATTCAAGGAATGGAGGTGCTGGTCTGAGATCCACTCTTAGCCATTAGATCTTGATCCAATGGTGGAGAGGGTGGACACTAGAGGCTTCAGAGGTTGAGGGTGGTCGATTGGGTAGCTAAGATGGTGCCACATGGCGTCATCTTGGCCGTCCATCTTCTAGATGATGTAGATGGTGCCACAGCTGTCGGATTGTGTTGATTTTCATGCCATTAGGCTGCGATCGTTGATTCGAATCCATCCGTGCGGTCGGATTTTTCGTTTGAAGTGTGAATTCACACCATCTTGGCCCTTGATCTTCTAGGATTCCCTGGTCTCTATTTGATGCTACAGATGTCTGATTAGGGCGATCATGGAGTCGTTGGACTCCAATCGTCGCTCTGATCACATCTGTATGGTTGGATCCTCGATCTGAGGCCCCGATAAAAATTTTGCCCTATCTTTGAACATAAAAGGAGATAGCTAACCTCGATTTTATTCAAACTAATTTAAATGCAAGATGATGCATGCTATGCAATATTTATAGTATGTAATGCAATCTTATCCTTAAGAACATGCATAAATAGACATCTTCAGTAGTGTAAATATGTTTACATCATACCCACATGCCTATCTTTTGCTAGTTCCTGGCAAAAGCTACATCTATTTATAAAGGAATCAGGTTGGATTATTTGGGCATGAGTTATTTTCAATCATTAAGAAAATGTCTGCTTAAGATATGAATTTTCAAAGATGAAACAGTGCTCGGGCATCTACCAAAATACAGATCGCCTCAAGCCCTCTCCTTATTCAAAGAAAAATTTCTTTTTCTCTTTTTCCTCTTTTCTAATTTTTTTTGGATTTTCATGTTTTAGGGTTTAAGAGTGGCTTTGTACGGTCATTCAACTCACCCAAGATTTGATAAGAACCCTAAGTTCTAAGCATCTTAATGTGAATGTGATAGACTTGTTGACCGGCAATAAAAACGGACTTCGGATCTCTACACTTTTAGGTGACCTTAAAAAGAGAATTCTGCCTAAAGGTGTATCTTTACAATCGGTAGCTTTCTCCCTCCTTTTATTTTACGGGGTCAACACAAGGGTAAATCTAGTGTATATCTCACCGATTTATTCTACTTCTTTGCTTCTTCCTAAGTGTTTTGGGATTTTTCAGTACATTTATTGAGCTGGGTTCTGGACAATCGGTCGATGAGCTGTTACCACCGACAACTTACCAGTCATACTCGTGCGGCAAAGTGTGGCTTACTTCTTTTGTTTTCTTTTATTTTCTCCTTTTCTTTTTCTTTTCTTTTCTTTTTGACTTTCTTTCTCTCTTTTTTTTTTCAGTAGGTGGCTTCCTTGGTTTAAGATTTACTTAAAGGCAGCAAAAAGAGAAAGGTCCAGTGACTGGGCTCTAGACAACCTACCTATGGGTTGTTACCCACGATAACCTACCAGCCATATCACCCTAAAAGGTTCATTAGCTACCCAATTTCTGTTAAAATCGTCGAGCAATGAGTCAGTGTAAAAAAAGTGTGTAGATGCTTAAAACTCAAAATTCCCTCAAATCAGAGGGCAGGTTGATAAGTCATATACTTATCACCCAAACTTATTTACTCGAATTAAAATAGAATTCAGGTTGTAGAGGGCTCGAAAAACAAATCAACATTTTAATAGATACACAAGCTAATTAAGTCCAAAGACCTAAAGGGTCTTTGTGTTCAAATCCTAATGTAGTATTTCCTAAGATTGAAAATTTTCCTAAACCCAAGTTCTCTTTCCTAATTCAATTTTTTTTATATATATAAATAAAAGAAAAATAACTCCGCCTATGTTGAGGTTCGTGTGCCTTTTCATTGCCGGTCCCAAGCCCGGGTAAAGGAGGAGGGTTGCGTTAGGTAGCCGACAGCCAGCGTAAAATCTATTGAATCTTTAAACATGGATTCTAGCAAACACTCTGATTTCGTTGGGGCATTCCCTACTTGCGACGCGTTGCATCGACGCCCGGGTGTAGTGATAAATGAGCAAGGGTTCTCGCATGAGGAACGCATGCGAGTAAAGAAGTTAGTTCTGCTACATCACCACCCGGATGTAGTCCAAAATGAGCATGGGTTCTTGCATGAGGAACGCATGCGAGTAAAGGAGTTATTTCCGCTACATCGCCGCCCAGATGTAGTCCAAAATGAGCAAGGGTTCTCGCATGAGGAACGCATGCGAGTAAAGAAGCTAGTTCCACCACTTCGTCATCGAAGTGTGTCACAAAGAATGCTGAGATTCGGTAGTTGAAATATTGGTACCTTAACCAGCAAGCTCATGGAGATTGTGGATACAATGGTAAGGAGAAGGATTCAAATTCTTTACCTTCAAGAGACTAAGTGGGTTGGTGAAAAAGCAAAGGAAATCGAGAGAACAGGTTTCAAACTTTGGTATTCAGGAAGGGACAAAGGTAGAAACGGCGTGGGTATTATAATTCATAAGGATTTGAAGGAGAGCGTGGTTGAGGTTAAGAGATTGGGTGATCAAATTATTTTGATAAAATTAATCTTAGAAGAAGAGATCTTGAATGTCATTTCTGTTTATGCTCCTCAAGTTGGTCTAGAGGAAAGAATAAAGAATAAATTTTGGGGAGAGCTTGATATGATATTTCAAGGAATCCCACAGACAGAAATGATTTGCTTGGGTGGAGATTTAAATGGGCATGTGGGAAAAGATGCTTTAGAGTATGCAAGAGTGCATGGAAATCATGGTTTTGGTGCTAGGAATGAAGAAGGGAAGACGTTCCTTGATTTTGCTATGGCTTATGATCTTTTCATTGCAAATACTTTCTTCAAAAAATGGGAAGAGCATTTGATTACCTATAAAAGTGGCTTAACAAGAACGCAGATCGATTACTTTGCTTTGAGAAGAAGGGATCGTTTATCTTGTAAGGATTGCAAGATTATTCCAGGGGAGAGTTTAACTGCTCAACATCGTCTTTTGGTGTTGGATGTTCATTTGAAGAAGGCAAAGAAGAGAAAATTAGTGTCTAAGAATGAGAATTAAATGGTGGAATCTTAAGAAAGAGCAATTGAGATTTAAAGAGAAGATGATGCAACAAAAGGCTTGGGATCTTGATGGTAGTGCTGATGAAATGTGGTTAAATATGGCAAACTGTATTAGGAAGGTGGCAAAGGAGGTGTTAGGCGTGTCTAAAGGAGGTGTTCCAGGACAAAAGGAGGCTTGGTGGTGGAGTGAGGAAGTGCAGGAGAGGCTTAAAATTAAAAGAGCCTATTTTAAAGCCTTATATCGAGATAAGACCGATGAAAATATGGAAAACTACAAAAGAGCAAAGGAAGAAGCAAAGAAAATTGTTAGTGAAGCAAAAGCAAAAGCTTGGGAGCATTTTTATAAGAAACTTGATTCTAAAGAAGGTGAAAAAGATATTTTCAAGTTAGCTAAAGCAAGAGAGCGGAAAGCAAAGGACCTTACGCATGTAGGATGCATCAAGGATGAAGAAGGAAGGGTGCTTATCGCTAGTGAGGATATAAAGACAAGATGGAAAAGATATTTTCATAAGCTTTTTAATGAAAAACAAAAGAATTATATCATCTTAGGGGAGTTAGTTAACTCAGAAGAGTATGTGAATCGATCATGTTATCGAAGGATACAAAAGAAAGAAGTAGAGGAGACTCTGAAGATGATAAAAAGTGGGAGGGTTGTTGGACCCGATGATATTCCTATAGACGTCTGTAGAATGATGGGAGAATGGGGTATAACTTGGCTCACAAATTTATTTAATACTGTGTGGAGAGGCAAGAAGATGCCAGAGGAATGGAGAAAAAGTTTTGTGGTACCTTTATACAAGAACAAGGGTGATATACAAGATTGTTCCAACTATAGAGGTATTAAGTTGATGAGTCATACGATGAAACTTTGGGAAAGAATAATTGAAAGAAGGGTGAGGCAAGTCTCTATGATAACTGAAAATTAATTTGGATTTATGCCAGGCAGGTCTACTACTGCAGCAATACACCTCTTGAGACGTATGATGGAGACATACAAAGTGAAGAAAAAGGATTTACATATGATTTTTATTGATTTGGAGAAGGCCTATGATTCTGTCCCAAGAGATATCTTGTGGAGAATTTTGGAGAAGAGACAAGTGCCAATTATATATATCAACCTCATAAAGGATATGTACTATGGAGCTGCAGCTTGTGTAAAGACTAAGGATGATTTGACATACAACTTTGATATCACCATTGGTCTGCATCAAGGTTCGACTTTAAGCCCTTATATTTTTGCCTTGGTTATGGATGAGTTGACGAAGCATATCCAAGTTGAGGTGCCTTGGTGTATGCTTTTTGCTGATGACATTGTGTTGGTTGATGAGACAAGAGATGGAGTGAACAGAAAACTTGAGCTTTGGAGAGAAGCCCTGGAAGATAAAGGATTATGCATAAGTAGGACGAAGATTGAGTATATGGAATGTAAGTTTAGTAGTAGAGGGAACAACGAAGGGATTGATGTAAAAATTGGAGAAGAGTGCATTCCAATGAAAGATATTTTTAAGTACTTGGCATCCATTTTCCAACATGATGGTGGAATTGATGGAGATGTTACACATAGAATTAATGCAGGGTGGTTGAAATGGAAGGGTGCTTCTGGTGTTCTCTGTGATAAGAGGGTTCCTTTAAAAGTCAAAGGAAAATACTATCGAGCTGTGGTAAGACCAGCCATGTTGTACGATTCTGAATGCTGGGCTATAAACTATAGGCATGTACAGAAGATGTCTGTGGCAGAAATGAAGATGTTAAGATGGATGTGTGGTCATACAAGAAAAGACCGTATTTCAAATGAATTTATTAGAAACAGGGTTAGGGTGGCACCAATAGAGGATAAAATGAGAGAGGCCCGTCTAAGATGGTTTGGACATTTACAAAGAAGGCCACTAGATGCTCCAGTTAGGAGATGTGAGAAGTTGGAGGCTGAACCTGCTAAGAGGGGGCAAGGAAGACCAAATAAGTGTTGGAAGGAAACTATTAAGTATGACCTCAATTACTTTAATTTAAGTCCTAAAATGGCTGAAAATCGATCTGTATGGAGGCAAAGAATCCATATAGCCGACCCCACTTAGTGTGGGAAAAGGCTTAGTTGTTGTTGTATATAAATAAAAGAAAATAAAATAAATCTACGGAGGTGACGAATAAATTCAGAGGTGAATATCCACCCCCTCATGTCTATCTAATGCAATATCCTCATTGTATTAAAAAGACATAAAACATAGTAGAATAGAGTAGAAAGCACCTAAATTGCGTTGATGTCAAGTCCACTCCGAGATAAAAAAAACTGTATACGTGCTGAATTTAGTGCCCTCAGCTAGGCACGCTATACAAAGAAGAGAGATAAAGAATTCACAGGTGTAAATCAGAATCAGAATAAAAAGAAGAAACCTCTGACCTGCCAACAAATGTCCACAGATGTGGACCAGATTGTGGTGCAAACCCATACCCCATAATCGAGAATATCTAAGGTTTTGGATAAAAATTACCCAAAACCTAAAATTAGTATGCAAGCGGGGTCGGGCCTGCGATTTATGAGGATGCAACCCAAGACCAAAAAGTCGGGTTACAAAGAATTCGATATCGAAAGGATAATCAAGGAATGTATGCTTAGGTTGAACATCCTCAGAACAAATGTCATAAGGGTTTTGGTTTGATGGTTTCAGATGAAATGGAACCCTTAGACTCGGTCTTCTATTTCCTTCGAAATTTGCTTCCCAAATCAGAACTTCCCAGCTTCTGTTCTCCTCATTCAGAATGTCAAGTTCTGGAACCTCCTACATATTAATCACCCCGTCTAAAATTTCCAAGTCTAAAAGATGTGGCTGAATTAGAATTGACTTGGGTCTAGTTATCTCAAAAACAGAATCATCGATAAGCTCAATGGGGTGTAACTGACAATTAGGGCATTTGATTGAATCCTCCAGAAAATGCGATTCTGGATCAGTAATGTGAGTCCCAATAAGATCAGTTTCTTCAGTTATTGGGCTATCAAATGATCTTTTAGATTCTTTAGGCCCAATCGTCTCACAGAAATCATGTTCTGTAAACTCGCGTGAGACTTCGCAACTTGAATCTTCACCATCAGAATCAAAGAAATCAAAATCCGTATTAATGTATGTCTCAAAATCATCCATCACTTTCTGATCCATGGAGACATACGTTTGCTCAAACCCCAGCTCAAGGATTTCAGGTGAAGAAATCAGATCATTCTTAATTGGTTTCTCTAATTCAATCTGGTCAGCCTCGTAACACGTGTCCCCCCAACAGGTGCCTGAGCGGGTTCTGACATTGGCTCTCCTGAAGGAGTTCATCCTGGGAATCATCCCACGATTGAACTAAAGTAACCACAGATCTCATCCTCAATTTTGCTAACTTCTCAAGTAGAAACTCACTCGGGTTCTTATCCTTAACATCCTGGAGCCAATCTAACAAATACTTGTTCAAATCATCACATTTCAATTAGGGGCTCCAATCTTTTAATGCAAGGTATTGGCTAAACTTGTAAAGATTGTATGATATTCCTCAAGTTGGCAAGAACCCTATCTTGAACCTAGTTACCCTGAACCAATTGAGTTGGTTCAGGGTTGGGTGGGTTTGGGATCAGTGTAGAAGAGTTAACGAATTGAGATTCGTTATACCCTCCCTGATAATAGGTCATTTCGGATTGTTCAAAAGGTGGTGATGACCTAAAGGCAGTGTAATCAGAGGATGCGTAAGGATCAGTGTATCCTTCTTGATTGTAAATCGTATTAGGTTGTCCATGAAAGGTTGACGATGTATAATCGATGTGGCTCTGAGAAGGATAGAAATCACAATCATAGTTTTCAGGGTTAGACCCTAAACATGGAGGTCCGAAACTGTATCCCCGATCCGAGTTATCCCAACTAATTGTGGTTGATTACAATATGAGTCGGGATAATCGCCATGTTGAGTATAACTCATAATAGGAGGGAAAGAGCGGAAATGCGTATAGAATGTGGAAGGATTCATGATAGACGGGAGGAAGAAAGGTGCCCTGCAATACAAGCAATCAAACCTATCCTTAAGTGGGCTAGCCTAAAGACCTATAGACTCCCAAAACCCGTCTTGAGATAAAGGAATGATTTGATCTACTTCTATCTATTCAATCCAACCAGTTAGAAGGAGGGACTGGGGAGAAGGTTCTTTCTTCAGCTTGCGCCTTCGGTTCCCAGTGTATCCCCTAGCCAAGATCATTTGATTCTACTCCCCTAGCTAGACATCAAATTGAACAGTAGAAAGAGACTAATCGAAAATAATCTCGTTCTGGGCTCCGAAGAGCGAGTTGAATCCTTAAGGCCAACGTCTACTTTGTTTTATTTAGGGCTAGGTTTGAATGTGCTTTGGAATGTGATGGACCCTTTATCTGGGTTGTGCCCTTAATGATTGATTGATGTGTGTGTGCGTGCACAACCATTGATTTTCAAGCAAGATTACTTTTGATGTGGTAAATTTTAGGGTTCAAATCTTGCTTAGTAGTTTTTTGGATTCAACTTTAGGTTTTTTCAAACAAGTTTTGTTGACACACCAGGTTTTGAAAGTACAGGTGAAGATGTTTTCCTTTGAAACCTAAAAGAATGTGGAGTGCCTAGTAAATCCCTAAGAGTTGAACCTAAGCGGCAGCTACTTGATGAGTTGATTTTAATTGAAGTGGTGCGGCCCAATCAACTCAAACAATTGGCCTGTTGCACCACTTAATTAGGCACACAAGTAACTACCTAATCTGATTTCTACTCAATTATGTGTTTGGATGTGTGTACCGGCTTCAAAGATTGGTTTACTGGTTGAGTTTGAAAATTAGATGAGGTTGTGTACCTCTGTGAGATTTTTTTATTTTTCTTTTTAAATGTGGAGGTTGGGGTGGGTGTGGGTGTCAAACAAACAAACAAAACTAACCTTAGAGTTTATAAGAACACTTAGGTTGATTGATGTTTGTATTATTACGTGATGAAATGAAAACTAATGGGTGGGAGGTGGGGGATAACTTACAAAACCTTCAACAGCACTATGCTCCAATCTACCACTTTTGCTCATCTCAAAAGAGTACCTGCAATGACAATAAGAAAGGAGAGAAGTGAGGTAAATGATTCGTAAGTTGTAAAAATGCAAAAAAAAAATCAAAGAGCGTCGCCTCCCCGGCAACGGTGCCAAAATGTTGAAGCTACGGGTTGCTATGCTAACGTATTTGGTATTGAAAAACCTGTCATTGCAGTATGAAAGCGAAAAACTCGTGTTCAACAAATAAAATTTATACCAGAATAGAAATCCCAGGTCGAACTCAGGGAGGTGGATGTTTGATTAAAAATATGCATTTGTTTTATTTCTCACGAAGCATAATAATTGATTAGAAATTATCTATCTATATATAATAAATAGAAGAGAGAGAGAATATTACAAACAAAAGCCAAAAAGAGATGTAGAATAAACATGGAATTCATTATCAAAGAAAGTGTTCATTACACTAAACATTACGACTAGAAAGCAGGAAATGATTACACTAGAAAGCAGTAAATCTACTTTAGAAAGCATTAAAAAGAATGGAGAGAGAATTATCCTCCTCGACGGCCACTTGGAGGACGAGCTGGACGGGACGACGCCTGGAAGACAGGGAATGGAGCAGGACGAAGGAGGACGAAGTGGGAAGAACGGGAATGGGGCAGCACGTCGTCGTCGTCGTAGGATCTACTTTCGAAGGGGGGATGAAAATTGGACTTTATCTCTTGAGAAGCATCCCGGGTGTGGGACAAGCTTCTCCTGAGCTTTGGAGAGGGAGAGAAGATAAAGATGGGATGAAGATTTTGTATGGAGGAGGTCTCCTTTTATAGTTGCAAGGAATGAGGGCAATTTGGTCTTTTAAATCTCAAAACATTAAATCAGAGGTCTTTAGTGACGAATAAAACCATCGCTAAAGCCCCATCGTGGGAGACGTGCACCGCACGCTCGCCTTCTTTGCATGCAATGTGCGCTTACATCCTCTAAATCTCAACCGTTCGATCGTGAGATCGAACGGCTGAGAGACTCCTCGCCTGCCTCCTCATCGCGCGCTCGCCGCATGCGATCTCGCGTGACGCGCAGGCATGCAATAGTGCGTGGTCCTATTGAGTGCCCGCAGCTGCTCGATCACGATCGAGCGGTCGGATGCTCCTACTTGCCCGCGCCCAGCCGCAGCTTCTTATGGATTCGAACTCGCGCCTTATCCACTACGCTGTGTGCGTGGATGGGTGGGTGGTGCATCTTCGTAGCGCGCAATCTGGATCGTTGGATTGAGATCCAACGGTCAAGATTGCTTCTTCCTTTGGCTTCAAAGAACGAAGGCGCTGGTCTGAGATCCACTCTTAGTGTTGGATCTTGATCCAACAGCGGAGAGGCATGGACACTAGAGGCTTTAAAGGTTGAGGGCGGTTGGTTGGGCGGCCAAGATGGCACCACGTGGCGCCATCTTCGCCATCCATCTTCTTAATGATGTAGATGGTGCCACGGTTGTCAGATTGAGTCGATTTTCGTGCCATTAGGTTGCAATCGTCGATCCGAATCCATCCGTGCGGTCGGATTTGTCGTTTGAAGTGCGAATTCACACCATCTTGGCCCTTGATCTTCTAGGGTTTCCCGGTCTCCATCTGATGCTACAGATGTTTGATTAGGGCGATCTTGGAGTCGTTGGACTCCAATCGTTGCCCTGATCACATCTGTAGGGTTGGATCTTCGATCCGAGGCCTCGATAAAAGTTTTACCCTATCCCTGAACATAAGAGATAATTAAACTCCATTTTATTCAAACTAATCTAAATGCAAGATGATGTATGCTATGCAATATTTATAGTTTGTAATGCAATCCTATGCTTAAGAATATGCATAAATAGACATCTTAAGTAGTGTAAACATGTTTACATCAATGCCCTCTTGGCACTGTAGCAACGAGTGATTTAAGCCGTCTGATCGACTAAACAGATGTCTGAGCATCATTTGAAGTGCACTGTGCACTTATATTATGTGGAATTCATTTGCTTAGTATTGTTGAAATATTTGAGATAATTGCTAGGGGTAATTGGTGTTTCAAATCACCATTTTACCCCATTCTTTTTGCAATATCTAACATTCACTTTCATTCATATTTACTTGGAATTCTATTGATTATACATTTGTGTTGAATTGCGATCTTGAGAAGTATTTTTGCCAATTGCTCCCTATGTTCGACCTCGGACTTCATTTCTGATTTCAAGCTATAAATTCTATTTATTTTTTTGTTGATTCGACCTATACTGCAACGCATTGATTTTAAAATCCGTTTCAGAGTGACAAACAACAGGGTTTGGCAATAGAGGTGGCTGACCAAGCCCATAACCAGGTGGTGCAGGAGGTGCTTGTAGAACATGTGCCTGCCCCTGTGGTACTTGGAATCTAGGCGGGGTGCCTTGATTCTGCACATATCTTAGGTTTGGGACAGGTTGGGAGGGCAAAGCTCCCTGTGACCAATGCTCCTGCATCATCTGGTTTTGCGTGTTCTATATGCTTTGTATTTGATCAGCCATTAACTTTATTATTTGCAGTTTTTCATGAGTAGATTTTCGAATTGATGCCTGCAATTTCTCCTTCAGAGACTCCAAAGGGCCGGGCAATTTTGAATGGTAGTTGGCAGCTTGGTGCAGCGGTTGATAAATAAAGCGTGTCTGTTGCTGTTGAGATGTGAATGGTTGCTGCCTAGGATACGTGTTATGCGCATTCCCATATTGTCTGGTTTGGTAGTATGGAGCTTGACTCAATCTCTGTGGGTTACCAGACTAGGAGAAATTGGGATGCTAGCACCAACTAGAGTTATATATTTCAGAATACAGGTTGTTACGCTTATAATCCTGAATGGAATTGACATCTTCATAAGCCGATGACGTCTCAGATGCGAATTCATCAAAAGAATACACACTTGCATCGTCAGGTGGTGCGTAACCTTGATTATTTGGCGCCAGATCCATATTGTCCACGGGTTCCTAGTATGCAGGATCTCGCGAAGATGGAGAGAAAACATCCTGAGTAAATGGATATGTATGAGCAGAGGGGGCTCGGGATGCTTGAGAGGAGTAAGATGGAGCAGTGCTGCTAGAAGATCCAGATCTCGCTCGCATTAATTCATCAAGCTTCTTATCGAGTAGATCCACCTTCTCTAGCTTTTTGGTGATAATGTCCATGTCGGCTCAAGTAGACTCAGCTTGAGCTCCATGGACATTAACTTGTTGCTGTCCAAGTCGTTGAAACTGGTTCATTGAGGTGGCATTCATCAAGTTCTCTGCTAAGGACTCAAACAATTCAAATGCGTTGTTCTCGTCCTTCGTGAGGAAATTCCCACCACTAGATGCATCGGCCAAGTACCGATGTGTGTCACCTAGCCCATGGTAAAATACTTGAGTAAGGCACCATTTGGGTACACCATGGTGTGGGCACTTCTTGAGAAGATCACAAAATCTATCCCAGGCGTCTTGTAGCTTCTCTCCAAGGCCTTGGGTAAAGGTCATGATTGTGCGCCTCATAGCATTTGTTCGACCGATTGGGAAGAACTTTTGGAGGAATTCACGATGTAATTCCTCCTAGGTTTCAATTGGCCTCTCAATGGTCTTGAGCCAATAAGCAGCTTTATCCTTGAGAGAAAAAGAAAAATGCTTCATGAGAACAATTCCAATATCTATATTCCTGGGTCGAACTGACTTTGCAATCCAACTCAGGTCTTCGAGGTGTTGGAAGGAATCCTCATTCAAGTTTCCATGAAAATGAGTCTAAATCAGACTTATGATATTTGTCTTTAACTCGAATGTGTCTCCGCCTATGGGAATCCGAACCTGAGGTGCTATGATTGTTGCCGCTGGATCGTAGAAGTCCCGCAGTTGTTCTCCACGTGGTGGATGATGCATATGGTCGAGTGTTGTGAGAATCCGGTCGATGCTCTGCTCGTATTTTTATTTTGTTTCCTCGACCCTGGCTTCTAGATGAGCCATTGGATCCTAATTCTCAGGGTCCTGATGAACTTGAGGATCGGGATTAGCCATCTCAGCTAATCGGGTGGAAAAGGTTGAGAAGAGAGGTCGGGCGAAAATCGCCTATTTTGCCTTGGGTTTGGCTCTCAAGTTCCCGCAAGTTCAGGTTGTAACGACCTTCTTCCTTGCATACACCAGCTTCAAGGGTTGGTGTAGTCAAGTAGAACAAGGCTAAGGCCTTGTTAATCAGAGTGGTCCTTTAGATCAGATGACCGGATTTTTCGTTTAAGTTTGTGTTATTAAAAATTTGGCGAGAGACTGACTGCAAGGAATTCCCACCTCTCAGGCTACCCCAACTAGTCTGGTTACGAGGGGACTACGAGGAAGGTTCTTCCTTCAACTTTCGCCTCTGGTTCTGTTACCTTGTAGCCGCGGTCGTTTGACGCTACCCCACAGGCTTAGTCACCAGGTTTTGCAAGTGAGGTTGGAACTACCCAGTAGTTTCAAGCCAAATGCAGGTTATTTGATGTATTTTCGTGAATTTTTAACCTGTTTCTTCAATTTAGTAGATGGTGGATAGTCCACAAGGTGACTCGCCTCACTGACTAACTTTTGGGCTCGTCGGAGTCCAAGTTAGTCTATGTGGTCCTATTGGCTCATGCACTTCTAAGTTCTTTTTCAAATTGAAGATAACAAATCAAACATATACTCTAAGGTAATATTTAATCCAAATGATTTGAAACTTTTCAAGAAGATTCCCTTTTCAATAAGCTTTTCAGAGAGTATTTTTCCAAAATTTTCTCTATTTACAACAATTAGTTATGAATTTTTCACAAACCAGGGATCAAATCTAGGATTTAGACCCCATGTTGGTTTTTCTATTGGAAACTATATCAAATATGCTCCAAAAATTTTGTAAAAATATCATATTAAAGCTAATTTGATTATCTTTCAAATCCCATAAATCGTGAGTAAATCCGATTTGTATGTTAGTCAGAATTGATTTCTAACTTTCATAAAAGTTCAATTTTCAAGCAATCTGACTAGTATGTACTCCATGAATTTTTAAAAATTCCATAGAAGGAATATCTTTTTGGAAAATATGGCGTTGGAAAGATAATTTGATGATCTAGTTCTAGTCCAAATTTCAAGATTTTTGGAGCAGTAAAAGAATGGCTATTGAATTTTAAAGATGACACTTACTTTCTAGTCGAATTTCTAATAAGAATGTGTGCACCTGATTTCCGCGACGCCTGCTTTTGCTTGTTCGCTGCTTCGTGTCGTTGTTCTTGCACATAAAAATATTGTATTAGAGATAAAATAAAAAGTCACCGGGCCTCCCCGGCAATGGCGCCAATTTTTTCGTGGCTAGATCGCGTAAAAGATGAGCACGTTGTAGTATAGCGTGAAATACGTCTCGAGCAAATAATTAACGGAACTGGTGAATCCCGGTTGATCACCGGGAGGTAGAAAGCACTTTTGATTTCATACGTTTTTTCTCATTATGGTTACTAAATATTAGAAACAATCAATCACAATATCCGCATTACAAAGAGATTGAATTTGATATATATGCAATACACTAAAAACATGAATGTAAGCAACTACTACTGTAACAAAATAAGGGCACCACAGGTGATTCGTGGTGGCCTTTTGGAGAGGTTGGAAAGAGAAGCAACAATCCGTAGGGGTGGCCCAACAGATGCTTCAGATGGAGGTGCCGAGATGAATGCAGAGAAGACGGGAAGAAGAAGGGAGAGAAGGTGTAGGAGGAGGAAGAAGAAATTCAAAAGAATGCCTTTCAAAGGGGGACCTTAGGCCCCTTTTTATAGCTTTAGTGAAGAGCAATTAAAGTATTTGGCCCCTTAAATCCGTCCAAAGGCTTCAGATTAATTAGATCCGTTGATCGAGAGATCAACGGCCCTGATTAAGCCTTCCAAATCCTTCTTTTATCCTTAGTTTAATCTGGTGCTGCCACATGGCAGCCTGTTGATAACGTTGGCTTCGAGAGATAACTGGGTTTTATTGTTATAGCGTTGTAGTATAGCCAGTTATTGCCATCATTTCAAATATATAAATTTTTTACTCGGAAAATAAAAGAGAGTTCCCGAGGTCGAACTCAGGGAGCAAGTTGTATTCTAGGGGTACAAGTTTCTTTTACAAAAATAAAGAAAGAGAGAGAGAGAGAATTTGTTGGCTTCTTTCTTCTTCTCTTCTTTTCTCTTTGCCTATCTTCTTCTGCTTGACTCTCCTGCTTTATCTGCAGCCATAGTGATGCTTTTCTTCTTCTTTCAGTTCTTGTTTCTGCTCGTCTCTTTCTTTCTGTTCTTCTCCCTTGTGGTCCTGTTCTTCTTCTTCTTCTTTCTTTCTTCTTTTCCTTTCTTCAGACCTTCTTCTTCTCGTGTTCTTCTTTTCTTTTTCCTATCAGGACGTCGTCTCCCCTTCTTTCTTCTTTTCCCTTCAGGACGTCGTCTGATTTTCCAATCAGACGACTTAAACCGCTTGTTGCTACAGTGTCTCCCTTAGCTTTCTTCTTCTTCCGCGGTCCTTCTTCTTCACCTGTGCCTGCACACTTCAGAGTTTACGTCAGAGGGCAAAACCTATCTCTACCCTCCCCCGCATCTCTCTCTCACAGAATCCGCTCTTAGGAAGGCTCTCCCAGAGCATCCGGGTAATCGGGTACGCGGGTCGCGTCCGGGTCCAGGCCCACCGGCGTGCGTGGTGGGCGAGGAGTGCAGGTCAGTCTAAGTCAGGTCGGGTCAGGTCCGCGGGGCGTGAGCGCGGACGAGACCGGGTAACCGGGCGGGTGAAGGGGACCTCACCCCGTGAACTGAGGCGAACAGCTTAAGGCACTTTTTGCCTTTAAGCGCCCGTTCGCCTCAGTGGCTTTCCGAGGTGGGACTAAATGTCCCACCCTAATTGAGCGCCCGCAGCGGAGAAAGCAGCGGGCAATCGCGGCTTCACGCGAGGCCTTCGCTTCAGTTGCAGCCTGACGCTTTGTCGAAATGCCTCGCTCGGCCTGGGAGTCGAATCTGGGCGTGGCGCGCCTGCAGCTGCAGGCGGAAGCAGCTCCTTCTGCACGGCAATGGCGGCGGAGGTCGGGTGACCTGTTCACAGCAAAACGGCCTCTCGGCCTAATCAGAAGGTGCCGGGAGCTTCGCCAGAGTGCGGCGAAGCTCGTGTGGGTGGTGGCGAGGCGTGGGGCGGCGTGCAAGGGCTGCCCTAGGTCGGACTGTGGGTCGGAAGATGGGCTTGTTCGGTGGGGTTGCAGAGGGTGATGTGGGGGAAGTGGAAGGGTGGGGGTTGATCAGGCTGAGGAGGCGGAGGTTCTGCGGTGGTCGGCGAGCCGTGTGGGTTGCTGGGGTGATGGGAGCGGCTCGCCGGAAGATGGCCGGAGGCGGAGAAGGTGAGGGGTCGGAATCGAGGGCGACAGTAGATGTTTAAAGTGAGGAAAAGGAAGAGGGGAGGAAGAGGAGGAGTTCTACCTACTTAGCAGGAGGAGGAGGGGCCGGAGCGGGCGACAGTCGTATCAACTGTCGCCGGAGAAGAAGGTGACCGGGGGAAGGGGCGGCGGCGAGCAGAGGGCCGGAGAGGCGCCAGCTGGGTGCGGCGTGGCACGGGAAGAGCAGGGGAAGAAGTCTCTGCTGCTGGTATTGCGGCAGAGCGAAGAGGAGGAGGAAGAACCGCCGGAGCTGGTGGGCGTCTGCCGGAGTGAGAAGAGAGGAAAGTTGGGGGTTTTCTCCGTCAGATCCGAGCTGGGAAGAACGGTGGAGCGAAGGGGGTATTTATAGGGACCGAATCAGGGAGGAAGGCGGAGGGAGACGACGTGTCTCCCTCGTCGGAGGACGTCGGAGATGGAAACCCATACCGTCCATGCGTTCACACAGCCGGTATGGTGGGTTACAGCCACCAGGGGGTGTCCCTGCGACGGCTGACGACGCAGGGCACCCCCGGTTTACTTGCCAGGCTCTCCCCCTCACCCTGCGCGGCGCCATGCTCCGCGCAAGGTCGCCGGAGCATGGTGCTGGCAGGTTTTGCAGGGGGGACCTGAACGCAAAGAACGAAGGAGAGTTAGGGGCCAAAATGCGAGGGTTCAAAAGTTGAGGGCCAAAAAGTAAATATATGAGGACCAAAGTGTAAAGTTGGTCAAGAAGGTTTCTTCTTAGGCTCAAGTTTTTATACATGACTAATTAGGACCTAAGGAATCTGATGGTGAATTTTATTTCTAGATTAAACCTTGTTTGACTGGTCAATTTACGCAAAAACTTAAATTAAGTTATTAATTGGGTATGGTTCTCAATGTAGGTCAAGATTGGTTCCTAAGGTCAAATTGAAGGTTCTAAACCCTAGAGATTATTTTTCTATGAATTTTAGAGGGTTTATTCCATTTTTGCTTTGCCTTGAACCTCTTGAATTGAAGTGGGTTTGTTTTAGGGTTACAGATTATCATTTAGTTCCTTGGAATTGCTGTAACCCTTGCTAGATCATCTCATCCCACTTTTATTCTTATTAAGTTGCTTTGACCTATGTTTGGACCCTGAATTACCCTGTATGCAGATTATACTGGTAAAATTGCATTTTTACCCCTTATGACTTGTTTTCTCCTTAAACTCAGAATTCTCTGAGTTAAGCCTTTCCTTGAGTTATGTAGGAGCTTTTATCCTTTGTATTGGGTCAAAATGAGCTAGTTATGGCTCATGATGAGGTTCTCATCACCTGTACACCCTCGGATCAAGATCTGACAGCTCCCACTCGCTCATGCTCCCGCTGGTTCGTTTCTTACTTCGCCACTCGCCTCTTCTGAGCACCCGATTGTCGGCCGTCCGATCGTTAAACGCATGCAACCAATGCACCTATGAATCCTAAATCCCTCGCACATGCATCTCCTCACACGTCGTCGTGCGTGTCCTTGATCTAGCATCTCCGTGCCCGCCACGCGTCTACGCCTCCTTCGCCCGATGCTGATCTGATGGTTGAATTTCATTTGCGAGTGTGCCCCTCCTGATTACACTTCGATCCCATGTCGTGCGTGATTTGTTAAGGGCTCTCTCCGCTACTCTACATGCACAGATGGTCACGCTTTCCATTTCCTGTGTAGCTGCCCTTAGTAGTTGGATGGGAAACCAATGATCGAGATCTTCGCCCGTGCTTGATGAGGCGACTAGAGGTGGCGACATGGCTACATCGTGGCTATTGGATGACGATCCAATGGCCCACGGTTCTCCTTTCCAGATTGGGGTGCGATGAGGGGCAGCTACGATGGTGCCACGTGGCGCCATCGTGGCCATCCATCTTCTCTTTGTATTTGATGATGTAGGCTTCCGATTAAGTTGATTTCTATGCCGTTAGACTACGAACATCGATCCAGATCCATCTGTGCAGTTGGATTTGTCATCTGAGGTCCGAATGTTCTTCAATTTGTCCCTTGGCTCCTGCTTCTTCTACGGACTCCCTAGGGTGCTACGGGAGTCTGATTGATGCGCTCTTGGAAGTGTTGGACTCTTGACGTTATTCCAAACAGTTTCATAAGGTTAGATCGATCATCTGTAGCCCTGGATTGCTTGCAATTATTAATACCTCTCAAATGGCACATTATTTTGAATAAAACATATAAATAATCTAAGATGCAAAGTATGATGTGTATGCATGCAGAATGCCCATGTTAAACTAGGTTCTACCTTAATTCAGGATGAAAGAACTTAGGGCATTAGAGGTGGCCTCCAATGGCCTGTATGGCTTGAGGTGGTAGGTGGGAAGAGAGGGATGGCCAATGGTGGGTAGGTTAGCCTCTTTAGAGGTGGAGGAGAGTTGTTCTAGCCTTGGATGTGAGGTGGAAGTGGTGGAGATGATGGAGCTCGTGGAGATGGAGGTGCACATGGAATGGAGACTAAAGTCTAGATCCTCCTCATGGTTCTCCAAGAGGAGTCTTATATAAACTCTTGGACGGCCAAGGGAGTAGCCCCTTAGAGAATTATAGAATTCTCTAGAAGTAGGCTTAGGTGGCGACTAGAGAGGTAGGGAGTGGGTCTTCTTAGATCCACTTTCTAAGGGGGTAAGTTGTGGACTCCTTGAAGACTATTTTTAGTCTTCAAGGTGGTGCTGGCTTTGGAAGGCTCTACAGAACTCTAGAGGTGGCAGCTATATGTGTGTGTGTGGGTGTGACTAGGTGGGTGTGGTTAGTTGATCTAGGTCAAGTCCTATAGGTCAAGGTGATTGGGTTTAAGTAGGTTCCTATAATTAGGGTTATAATTCCTACCACTAAGGTGAATGTGCAATTAAACTTATCACAAGTTTAATTGAGTGAATGTATGTCTAACTGGGAGAGAAAATACCCAATTAGGTCAGGCTTGAGTCAATTAAACTCTCATTGAGTCCAATTAGACTTACGTTGGTTGAGATCTGTCCTCAATTGGACTATCTGAGTCCAATTGACTGGGAGAGTGTGATTGACTTAGATCCAAGTCAATTGGGCTTAGTGAGAAAATAATTAGGTTCTTAGGAGGGTCATGGGGTAGTGTACTATGCTTAGAGCACCCTAATTTAGGTTCCTTATGGTGTAGAATTGGGTTTAGGGGCTTAGGAAATCAAGATCCATGCTTGATTTCAAAAATAGTGATTGGAGAAGGGTTCCAAATGTCTGATTTTATAATCATACGACTTATACTTCAAGATCAGATGTCCAAAACTCTGGTTTGGATGTCCAATGTTGAGTCAGGGAGGAGTTTAGGTTCTATTTTGGAATTTTGCAGAAATTGGACTTCTTACACTTTGTCTAGACATCCAATTTTCCAGAATAATTGGGTTCTAGGTCTGCAGGTAGTGTTTAAGGGTTCTGGACATCCAGCAACCTACCTGGTCATCCAGATATGGGTTGGAATGAGGGTTTTGAGGTGTCCTAGGCTGAGGTGACCTAATATAAGGGTGGCTAGGGTTTAGGAGGGTCTTTAAGGCTATCCTAAGGCTAGGAAAGGTCCTATGTTCTTCATAATTTAACTCCTACATTAAAATTCTACTTGGTAGGTAGTATACCACTTCTACACTATTGATGAGAACCTCATCATGAGCCATAACTAGCTCATTTTGACCTAATACAAAGGATAAAAGCTCCTACATAACTCAAGGAAAGGCTTAACTCAGAGAATTCTGAGTTTAAGGAGAAAACAAGTCATAAGGGGTAAAAATGCAATTTTATCAGTATAATCTGCATACAGGGTAATTCAGGGCCCAAACATAAGTCAAAGCAACTTAATAAGAATAAAAGTGGGATGAGATGATCTAGCAAGGGCTACAGCAATTCCAAGAAACTAAATGATAATCTGTAACCCTAAAACAACCCACTTCAATTCACGAGGTTCGAGGCAAAGTAAAAAAAAATAAACCCTCTAAAATTCATAGAAAAATAATCTCTAGGGTTTAGAACCTTCAATTTGGCCTTCAGAACCCATTTTGACCTACATTGAGAACCATGCCCAATTAATAAATTAATTTGGGTTTTTACATAAATTGATCGATCAAACAAGGTTTAATATAGAAATGAAATTCACCAACAGATTCCTTAGGTCCTAATTAGTCATGTATAAAAACTTGAGCCTAAGAAGAAACCTTCTTGACCAACTTTACACTTTGGTCCTCATATATTTACTTTTTGGCCCTCAACTTTTGAACCCTCGCATTCTGGCCCCTAACTCTCCTTCGTTCTTTGCGTTCAGGTCCCCCCTGCAAAACCTGCCAGCACCATGCTCCGACGACCTTGCGCGGAGCATGGCGCCGCGCAGGGTGAGGGGGAGAGCCTGGCAAGTAAACCGGGGGTGCCCTGCGTCGTCAGCCGTCGCAGGGACACCCCCCTGGTCGCTGTAACCCACCATACCGGCCGTGCGAATGCACGGACGGTATGGGTTTCCATCTTCGGCGTCCTCCGGTGAGGGAGACACGTCGTCTCCCTCCGCCTTCCTCCCTGATTCGGTCCCTATAAATGCCCCCGTCGCTCCACCGTTCTTCCCAACTCGGATCTGACGGAGAAAACCCCCAACTTTCCTCTCTTCTCACTCCGGCAGACGCCCACCAGCTCCGGCGGTTCTTCCTCCTCCCCCTCTTCGCCCTGCCGCAATACCAGCAGCAGAGACCTCTCCCCCTGCTCTTCCCGCGCCACACCGCACCCAGCTGGCGCATCTCTGGCCCTCTGCTCGCCGCCGCCCCTTCCCCCGGGCATCTTCTTCTCCGGCGACAGTCGATACGACTGTCGCCCACTCCGGCCCCTCCTCCTCCTGCTAAGTAGGTAGAACTCCTCCGCTTCCTCCCCTCTTCCTTTTCCTCACTTTAAACATCTACTGTCGCCCTCGATTCCGACCCCTCACCTTCACCTTCTCCGCCTCCGGCCATCCTCCGGCGAGCCGCTCCCATCATCCCAGCAACCCACACGGCTCGCCGACCACAGCAGAACCTCCGCCTCCTCACCCTAATCAACCCCCGCCCTTCCATTTCCCCCACATCACCCTCTGCAACCCCACCGAACAAACCCATCTTCCGACCCACAGTCCGACCTAGGGCAGCCCTTGCACGCCGCCCCACGCCTCGCCACCACCCACATGAGCTTTGCCGCACTCTGGTGAAGCTCCCGGCACCTTCTGATTAGGCCGAGAGGCCGTTTTGCTGTGAACAGGTCGCCCGACCTCCGCCGCCATTGCCGTGCAGAAGGAGCTGCTTCCGCCTGCAGCTGCAGGCGCGCCACGCCCAGATTCGACTCCCAGGCCTTGCAAGGCATTTCGACAAAGCATCAGGCTCGCAGCTGGGGCGAAGGCCTCGCGTGAAGCCGCGATCGCCCACTGCTTTCTTCGCTGCGGGCGCTGAATTGGGGTGGGACATTTAGTCCCACCTCGGAAAACTCTGAAGAGGCGCAGCGGTATAAAGCGAAAAAGTGCTGGAGGCTTACTGCCTCAGCACACGGGGTGAGGTCCCCTTCACCCGCCCGGTTACCCGGTCTCGTCCGCGCTCACGCCCCACGGACCTGACCCGACCCGACTTAGACTGACCTGCACTCCTCGCCCACCACTCACGCCGGTGGGCCTGGACCCGGGCGCTACCCGTACCCGGCTACCCGGCAGCTCTGGGAGAGCTATCCTATGAGCGATTTCTGTGAGAGAGAGACGGAGGGGCGGGGGGTAGAGTAGGTTTTGCCCTCTGACGTAAACTCTGAAGTGTGCAGGCACAGGTGAAGAAGAAGGCTCGCGGAAGAAGAAGGAAGCTGAGGGAGACACTGTAGCAACAAGCGGTTTAAGTCGTCTGATTGGAAAATCAGACGACGTCCTGAAGGGAAAAGAAGAAAGAAGGAGAGACGACGTCCTGACAGGAAAAAGAAAAGAAGAAAGAAGGAGATCTGAAGAACAACAGAAGAAGGCGAGGCAGAGGAGAACACAAAAGAACAAGGGAAGAACTGAAAGAAGAAGAGCACGAGAAGAAGATCTGAAGAAAGGAAAAGAAGAAAGAAAGGAAAAGAAGAAGAACAGGACCGCTCTGCAGAAGAAAAAGGAAGAGCAGGAACCGCTGAAAGAAGAAGAAGAACATCACCACTGCAGATAAAGAAGAAGAAGATAACAGAAGATCTGAGACGAGGAGAAGCAAAGAGAAAAGAAGAAAAGACAACAAATTCTTTCTCTCTTTCTTTATTTTTGTAAAAGAAACTTGTGCCCCTAGAATACAACTTGCTCCTTGAGTTCGACCTCGGGAACTCTTTTATTTTCCGAGTAAAAAAATTTATATATTTGAAATGATGGCAATAACTGGCTATACTACAACGCTATAACAATAAAACCCGGTTATCTCTCGAAGCCAACGTTTCATTTTGGCGCCGTTGCCGGGGAGCAACAGCTATTCTAGAGGTAAACATTCCTGTTTCTTTTTAATTTCTGATAATCTCCTCTCTTTTGTGCAGAAAACTACAGGAAATCAAGAAGACAAGCAACCACACGACAACCACTCCGAGGACAGGTAAATTTTTCCTCTCACTATTAACCCCTAAACTCTAAAGAGGAAGAAAAGAAAAGAACAAGCAATATAGGGCTAACCTGTCTTCCATACTTAGTAACCATAAAGAGTTGCATGTTTTCAACTCATTAGTCCTGCACACTATTAAGGAAGGGTATTTAAGGGCTAACACATTCTTGCTTGAGCCCTAATTAACCAACAAAGAACTAACTGGACCAAGTAGAGCCAACATAAGATTCAACATTAGGGTTTTAGAGACACACTACTTAAATCAAGAATGGAGAAAATCCAAAAGAAGTGTGCCTAAACCATTGATTGAAAATACCTATTCAAAAGAAAACCTAAAACAATTGGCTCTCTAAACACTTGAACCCTAAAAGACAAGACCTAAAAGCTCTCAAAGAAAACAAGGGGTAAAGTTGACCCCTTGGGTCAACCAACCTTAAATTAGGTCACTCTTTGCACTTAAAAGACTAAAGTTCAAGTGAAACCTTAAGCACCCTGATCTTAAAATTGGTAGACTTAAGAGGTCAAGATCCCCATTCTGGTCTACCTGGAACCGCAGTGACAAGAGAGGTCGGGTGGGGGAAACCCTGTAACCCGTGGGGACACTCTACCGTGTAGGGGTCTTCGCGGGACTCTCCCTCTCTGGCTGCCCAGGTAATTCTCAGGTGGACGATCTTTCTGATCAAGGGGTCCATCTGCCCTGCACCTCTATAGTCACCCAACACATTTTTGGGTGTCTTGATTGGGTCCAGCACCTTCTAAACTTACCTCTTCCAACAGTGCATGTACAGAAGGAGGTCCCTAAGACCACCCTTAAGACCTCCTTTAGAAATTCGCTCTCGTCAAGGCCAAGCCTCGACGCCCGTGTTTGTGCAGCAACACCCTCACATTATTCTCTCTTCTGATTCAGAACCAAGTTCTTCTTCTTCCCCCATCATGGCTCAGCCAGTTGAGGAAGAAAATAATCTGGAACACCAGCTCCAGCGACTCAATGACCTCTTCCAAAACTTCGTGCACCCACCACAGCGTCCTATGATGCGGGACCACTACAATCCTGCTGCGGTGGCCATTGAGCCTCGAGTCAGAATCCCGACTGGAGGACCTGATTCCGAATTAAAGCCCAACATGATTCATGCTATACCTAAATTCCATGGGCTTAATTCTGAAGATCCCTTCCAGCACATCAAACAGCTAAAGCATCTGGCCCACACTTTTGGATCAGATGTGCAAAATCGGGATATTCTTCTCATGAAGATGTTCTCCTTTTCTCTTATGGACAAGGCCGCCCATTGGTATCAAACTCAGACCCGGCCGATCAACACTTGGGAAGAACTTCAATCTGAGTTTTTGAAAAAGTTTTTTCCCGTTGGTCGGACCAACGCCTTGCGCCATCAGATTACACACTTCACTCAACAATCAGGAGAACCTCTCCATGAGGCATGGGATCGTTTTCAGGATCTCATGAGAAAGTGACTCCATCACGGAGTTCCTAAATGGGAACAAGTCCAATCTTTTTACCAGGGACTCCGTGAGGACATCCGCCTTTTCGTCAATGCAACTTGCGGAGGAAACATCATGGGTCAACATGAAGACACCGTATGGGAGATTCTCGAAAACATGTGCGAGAACTCCATCAACAATGACTCCATGGGATTATTCGACAGGACGAATACCCGCGCAGCGATGAATCTTAAGGGAGCACATGAGACGCAGGGCCTGTCCGCATCAGTCGACCTGGAATTAATGGCCAGTCGATTGGACAAGGTCTCAATCATTGAAAAGAAGGTGGATGAGCTGACTCAGCACTTGCAGCGAGCCACCTCCGCGCGTAACTCCTTTGCACAACCTCCTTCCACACAGGAGACTGTGCAAAACATCCTCCACCGATCTTCCCCGGGGATGGATCCATATCCATCCCCATCTGATTCTTGGATCGGAGGATCATCCGATCCTTTCTACACCAGCCGGGGGAACTCCATTCCCCCTTTCCCTGATTCTCAGGAGGTTCCTCAGACCTGCGAGGACCTCAACGCCATCCAGAACGACCCATTCTCCAACACTTACAATCCTGGATGGCGAAACCATCCCAATTTTCAGTGGGCTGGAAATTACCAAACCCAAAGACCACCTTTTCAGTCCCGCCCACAGCCCTCTCGTCATTACCAGCCGCCTCAGCCTCGGCCCAACCCTACTTATCCATCAGGGCCAAATCAGGATCAAATGTCCCTAATCCTTCAGACTCTGGCTGACATTCAAAAAACGAATGCGGCTATTCAAAAACAGCACAAGGACGAGCTTACAGAAGTTAAAACTCAACTGGCCCAGTTGGCAAATTCTCGCCAGCCTGGCACACTCCCTTCCCAACCTCTTCCTAACCCAAATAACGTGCCAACCCAGAAGCGCGTTATGAATCCAAATTTAGGCCACGCTCAATGGATTTATCAGGCCCCTACTGCTCCATCTCCAGACGAGATGGAAGCCTCAACTTCTTATGCGGGATTTCAGTAGCAGCCACCCCTCTTACCAAACCCAAACCAAAATCAGGCCGGATTAAATTCTGTAACAACACGTAGTGGTAAAACAACTCAAGACCCGCATTATCCAAACCACTCCAAGCCTGATAACCATGACCCTAGGATGGTTATCTAAGATACCGCTGTTTCGGATCCACAACCTGGACCTATCCGAGAAGAACCAACCAAGATCCCGTTTCCCGAGGCCCTGACCAAGGGAAAGAAGACCACCAAACCCGTGGCCCCTGAGGAGGACCTGGTCAAGCTCTTTGAGCAGGTCCACATAAGCATCCCCTTGATGGATGCAATCCGCCACGTACCAGCTTACGCACGATTTCTAAAGAATATATGTACACCCCAGCGTAAGCCGCGAACCAAGGGAGGGAGCCCAATTGTTCTGTCAGAGCAAGCCAGCTCTGTAATCCTTAGTAGGCTCCCACCCAAGGCAAAAGATCCTGGGACTCCCCTGATTTCCTGTAAGATAGGTGGTACCCAATTTGATAGAGCATTGTTAGACTTGGGTGCATCCATAAACCTGATACCCACATCCTTACTTGACCATCTAGAAGAATCTGAGCTAAAACCAACCGAGGTGACATTACAATTAGCAGATCGATCTATAAAGTCACCAAAAGGGATTCTCGAGGATGTTATCGTAAGAGTGCGGGATTTCTATTTTCCAGTGGACTTTATAGTCTTAGATATGGATGCACCTGAGAACCCTAGGGATACACCAATCATTCTAGGGAGACCTTTCTTGGCTACTGCTAGAGCCAACATCAGCTGTGAGGAGGGCCAAATAGAGCTTAAGTTTGGAGATCAAACACTGAAAATTGATATATTTAAGGCCCAACAAGGAATTAATTGCGGCGTCATCGAACAAATTTGTGACATCAAGACTTTGGTTGATGAATCACACCTCCAGAATGACTCGATTATGCCTCATCAACCACAGAAGGATCTTGACCCGCAAACAGAGGAGTCGAATCCAGATATGAACAACCCAGTAACTCCCACCCTTGAACCTCACATCTATACTGAACCACCCGCTGCTGCTGAAAACCCCATCTCGAACTGAAACCCCTTCCTGCTCACTTGAAATACGTCTTTTTGGGTTCTAATCAGACCCTTCCTGTGATTATCAATTCCAACCTCAGTCCTGAACAGGAATCCCGTCTGATTGTTGTCCTCCAGCAACATCGCAGAGCCATCGGATGGACTCTCGATGATTTGACTGGAATAAGTCCCTCTTATTGTACTCATCATATCTATTCAGAAGAGGGCACACGACCTTCTCGTGAAATGCAGAGACGCTTAAACCCCAATCTGCAGGAGGTCATGAAAAAGGAGATCATCAAGTGGTTAGATGCCGGGATCATCTACCCGATCTCCGATAGTCGTTGGGTGAGCCCAATTCAGGTCGTGCCCAAGAAGGCAGGACTCACCACTATAACGACTGAGACCGGAGAAATCATTCCTACCCGATTAGCCAACTCGTGGAGAGTCTGTATAGATTACCGCTGACTAAATTCCTCCACGAAGAAGGATCATTTCCCACTACCCTTCATTGATCAAATTCTCGAAAAACTTACGGGAAATAGGTTCTTCTGCTTTCTTGACGGGTACTCCGGTTATAACCAGGTGGCAATCCACCCTGAGGACCAAGAAAAGACCACGTTCACCTGCCCCTTCGGAACATACGCTTTCCGAAGGATGCCTTTCGGTGTTTGCAATGCACCCGCTACTTTTCAGCGATGCATGCTTGCCATATTCTCAGATATGGTAGGTGATTATCTGGAAGTCTTCATGGATGACTTTTTAGTTTTCGGAGCATCATTCGACATTGCCTCCAACACTTGGTCCAGATACTCAGGCGGTGCATCGATGTGAATTTGGTTCTTTCCTGGGAAAAGAGCCATTTCATGGTGCCTGAGGGAATTGTCCTGGGACACTCAATTTCGGAGAAAGGTATCCAAGTGGATCGAGCTAAGGTTAATCTGATTTCTCACCTTCCTATGCCTAGCTCGATCAGGGACATCCGTTCCTTTTTAGGGCATGTCGGTTTTTATCGACGATTTATCCCTGATTTTTCAAAAATCGCGCGCCCCCTGACCACTCTTCTCTCCAAGGATGTTCCTTTTGAAATTTCCAAGGAATGCACTCAAGCATTTGAAATCCTGCGTGACCGAGTCACCCAAGCCCCGATCCTACAGTCCCCTGATTGGTCTCAACCCTTTGAGATCATGTGTGATGCATCCGACTTCGCTGTAGGAGCGGTTTTGGGGCAGAAAATTGACAGGAAACCTGTGGCCATTTACTACGCCAGCAAAACACTCGATGAGGCTCAGCGTAACTATACGGTTACTGAGAAAGAGCTGCTAGCTGTAGTATTTGCCCTAGAAAAGTTCAGATCGTACCTTCTGGGTTCCCGTGTCATCATATACTCGGATCACACAGCTGTGAGGCATCTCCTTGCAAAGAAGGACGCGAAACCTCGATTAATCCGATGGATCTTGCTGTTGCAAGAATTTGACCTTGAGATTCGCGACAAAGCGGGAAAGCAAAATGTGGTAGCTGATCACTTGTCCCGTCTTCCTTCTGAAATAATTGACCCTTCCGGACCTATCACTGAGCATTTTCCCGATGAGCACCTGCTGACTATTGGTACTAGCCTTCCATGGCTTGCTAATGTAGTAAATTACTTGGCATCTCATTAGATCCCGTCCGATTGGCCGAAGGCCAAGAAAGACAAATTACGCTCCGATGCCAAGTATTACATTTGGGAAGACCCGTACCTCTTCCGCATAGGTGCCGATCAGATCATCCGGAGATGTGTCCCGGAAGGGGAATTCAACAATATCCTCTCTTTCTGCCATGACCAGGCATGCGGTGGCCATTTCGCCGGGCATAAAACCGCATCAAAAGTCCTCCAGTGCGGCTTTTACTGGCCCACACTGTTCAAAGACGCATACAATCACTGCAAGGCATGCAGTCGTTGCCAGACTTTGGGCAACATGAGCCATCGCGACATGATGCCTATGCAACCGATTCTAGTATGCGAAATCTTTGATGTTTGGGGGATTGATTTTATGGGCCCCTTTCCTGTTTCGGATGGTTTCGAATACATTTTGTTGGCTGTGGACTACGTGTCCAAATGGATCGAAGCCATACCGACTCGAACCTGTGATCACAAAATCGTTCTCAAATTCATTCATCAACACATTTTCTCAAGGTTCGGGATTCCTCGTGCAATAATCTTTGATGGGGGGACCCATTTCACAAATGCTCAGTTTAGGTCACTGATGACCAAATACGGGGTGTCTCACCGAATCTCTACTCCTTACCACCCCCAAACTAATGGTCTAGCTGAGCTGTCTAATCGGGAGATCAAGAAAATCCTGCAAGTCACTGTTCGACCTGATAGGAAGGACTGGTCGTCCCGACTTCCGGAAGCATTGTGGGCCTATAGGACCGCCCACAAGACCCAATTGGGCATGTCTCCCTTTAGACTGGTGTACGGAAAGGCATGCCACCTTCCCGTAGAACTGGAGCATAAAGCCTATTGGGCAGTACGGAACTGTAATCTAGATCTTTCCAAGGCTGGGACCCACAGAAAACTCCAAATCAGCGAGATCGATGAATTACGCCTAGACGCGTACGAGAACTCGCAAATCTACAAGGAGCGGGTTAAAGCCTTCCACGACAAACACATCTCGAGAAAGATCTTTCATCCTGGTCAAAAGGTCCTACTCTTTGATGCCCGACTAAAACTCTTCCCAGGAAAACTGAGATCCAAGTGGGTCGGACCATATTTGGTCCGACAGGTTTTTGGAAATGGAGCAATCGAAATCAGTCCACTCAGCCACGATTCTGAACCTTTCATCGTGAACGGTCAGAGACTCAAGTCGTTCATTGATGTAACTTCTACTGATTTGGCTGAAGCATCTTATATCCTCCTTTCCCCTTGATCTTATTGCGCCCAGCCGATGGCGTAAAACTCAGCGCTTAACGGGAGGCAGCCCGTCATTCTCTTTGAAAACCTGAAACTTGTTCTGACACCTTTTTGCACTTGAAGTTCACACTTTAAGACAGCCGACTCCACCTCAGGTGCTTGCATCTGAGATTAGAAATCGTCCGCAACAGTCACCCCGACCCATTCACTCATCCAAATTTCTATCTTAAGGAATGAACTAAGTTAAATAAAAACCCCCTAGGTTACAATGAGGACATTGCAAATCTTAGGCATGGGGGGGTATGAAAGTGCAAAACTTGTAAGAAAAGGTTTCAAACAAAAAAAATTCACATATGCCAAAAACACCATAAAAATTAAAAAATTTTTCGAAAAAGAATAAAAGGAGAAGGAAATTTTGTGAAGGAGAAAAGAAACAAAATGAAAAAGGAGCACAAAATTATGAGAAAAGGTGATAGTCATTAGTAAGGAACTAAGGAATTAACCTAAGTTCTAGACCTCATTCAAGAAAATAACTGAAAAGTGCACAATGAGATTAGTAAGAATGCAAACCTTAGGCATTCTTGAATAGACTCTTAGTACCCATTAAGATCTGGACACTCCTCAAGAGGTTGAGGAAAATGAAAAGCTGAAGTATTAGGTCTAAGGCTTAGGGAGTATTTGGCCTCGTTAACTAATTTTTGATTTACGGGACTCAGTAACCTAAGCACCCTAACCTCACACACAGCCTGGTTCAGTAAGCGTAAAAATCAGAATCACGCAGAAGCGTCGCAAAATTCTGAAAAGAACACCTAGAATAGGAGCGGCCGATCAACACAAGTTGATTTGGACGAGTTCCCAACGCGGAGAGGCGGGAAATCCCCTCGAAGATGCGTAACAAAATATCATCTCCTCGGTGCTTGTCTCTTAGGATATTTACATATCCTACTGGGGGCATGTAAGCACTCTGCTGGTTCAGATTCCATGGATGGCATTATCTCGAAGTGTCAATTGCCAGGGTCTGGATTCGGCCACGGAACACCATGGATGGGATTATCTCGAAATCTCAATAGCCAGGGTTCCGGGGGTTGCCATGGGCGGTGCTATCTCGAAGCATCGATCGCCAGGAACCCTTGAGGATTGATGATGGGAGCAAGGAATCTGATACAGACCGTGTTGAAAAGCCAATCCTAGGCTAGAACTAAAAAGAAAAAGAGAGAGAAAACTCTCCAAACAGAAAAACTTTCTATCTCTCCCTTACAAAACGCACTATGAACTGAGCCAGGGCTAAAATCATTTCAAGCACGGGTGCTTTAACCACAAAGTCCAATAAACCTTAGGTTAGTTCTTGTGGACCTTAAAAACCTTTACTAAAGACTGAGGCTAAGGCTAGACAGATTTGGATCTTGATTGGTACTAGAGTACCTTTTAGGCCTATGGTCAGCATTCTAACCTAATCTATGCTCAAATAAAAAAGGCACTTATCTAAAACTATTAAAAACTTCATGGTCTAGAACAAGGGTTGAAACCTTAAGTTTTTGCTAAGGGACTAGCAAAAGCTAGGCATGGGGGTATGATGAGAACCTCATCATGAGCCATAACTAGCTCATTTTGACCTAATACAAAGGATAAAAGCTCCTACATAACTCAAGGAAAGGCTTAACTCAGAGAATTCTGAGTTTAAGGAGAAAACAAGTCATAAGGGGTAAAAATGCAATTTTACCAGTATAATCTGCATACAGGGTAATTCAGGGCCCAAACATAGGTCAAAGCAACTTAATAAGAATAAAAGTGGGATGAGATGATCTAGCAAGGGCTACAGCAATTCCAAGAAACTAAATGATAATCTGTAACCCTAAAACAACCCACTTCAATTCACGAGGTTCGAGGCAAAGTAAAAATAGAATAAACCCTCTAAAATTCATAGAAAAATAATCTCTAGGGTTTAGAACCTTCAATTTGGCCTTCAGAACCCATTTTGACCTACATTGAGAATCATGCCCAATTAATAACTTAATTTGGGTTTTCGCATAAATTGACCGGTCAAACAAGGTTTAATATAGAAATGAAATTCACCATCAGATTCCTTAGGTCCTAATTAGTCATGTATAAAAACTTGAGCCTAAGAAGAAACCTCCTTAACCAACTTTACACTTTGGTCCTCATATATTTACTTTTTGGCCCTCAACTTTTGAACCCTCGCATTTTGGCCCCTAACTCTCCTTCGTTCTTTGCGTTCAGGTCCCCCCTGCAAAACCTGCCAGCACCATGCTCCGGCGACCTTGCGCGGAGCATGGCGCCGCGCAGGGTGAGGGGGAGAGCCTGGCAAGTAAACCGGGGGTGCCCTGCGTCGTCAGCCGTCGCAGGGACACCCCCCTGGTCGCTGTAACCCACCATACCGGCCGTGCGAATGCACGAACGGTATGGGTTTTCATCTCCGGCGTCCTCCGGCGAGGGAGACACGTCGTCTCCCTCCGCCTTCCTCCCTGATTCGGTCCCTATAAATACCCCCGTCGCTCCACCGTTCTTCCCAGCTCGGATCTGACGGAGAAAACCCCCAACTTTCCTCTCTTCTCACTCCGGCAGACGCCCAGCAGCTCTGGCGGTTCTTCCTCCTCCTCTTCGCTCTGCCGCAATACCAGCAGCAGAGACTTCTCCCCCTGCTCTTTCCGCGCCACGCCGCACCCAGCTGGCGCATCTCCGGCCCTCTGCTCGCCGCCGCCCCTTCCCCCGGGCATCTTCTTCTCCGGCGACAGTCGATACGACTGTCGCCCGCTCCGGCCCCTCCTCCTCCTGCTAAGTAGGTAGAACTCCTCCTCTTCCTCCCCTCTTCCTTTTCCTCACTTTAAACATCTACTGTCGCCCTCGATTCCGACCCCTCACCTTCACCTTCTCCGCCTCCGGCCATCCTCCGGCGAGCCGCTCCCATCACCCCAGCAACCCACACGGCTCGCCGACCACCGCAAAACCTCCACCTCCTCACCCTGATCAACCTCTGCCCTTCCATTTCCCCCACATCACCCTCTGCAACCCCACCGAACAAACCCATCTTCCGACCCACAGTCCGACCTAGGGCAGCCCTTGCACGCCACCCCATGCCTCGCCACCACCCACACGATCTTCGCCGCACTCTGGTGAAGCTCCCGGCACCTTCTGATTAGGCCGAGAGGCCGTTTTGCTGTGAACAGGTCGCCCGACCTTCGCTGCCATTGCCGTGCAGAAGGAGCTGCTTCCGCCTGCAGCTGCAGGCGCGCCATGCCCAGATTCGACTCCCAGGCCTTGCGAGGCATTTCGACAAAGCATCAGGCTCGCAGCTGGGGCGAAGGCCTCGCGTGAAGCCGCGATCGCCTGCTGCTTTCTCCGCTGCGGGCGCTCAATTGGGGTGGGACATTTAGTCCCACCTCGGAAAACTCTGAAGAGGCGCAGCGGTATAATGCGAAAAAGTGCTGGAGGCTTACTGCCTCAGCACACGGGGTGAGGTCCCCTTCACCCGCCCGGTTACCCAGTCTCGTCCGCGCTCACGCCCCGCGGACCTGACCCGACCCGACTTAGACTGACCTGCACTCCTCGCCCACCACTCACGCCGGTGGGCCTGGACCCGGGCGCTACTCGTACCCGACTACCCGGCAGCTCTGGGAGAGCTATCCTATGAGCGATTTCTGTGAGAGAGAGACGGAGGGGCGGGGGGTAGAGTAGGTTTTGCCCTCTGACGTAAACTCTGAAGTGTGCAGGCACAAGTGAAGAAGAAGGACCGCGGAAGAAGAAGGAAGCTGAGGGAGACACTGTAGCAACAAGCGGTTTAAGTCGTCTGATTGGAAAATCAGACGACGTCCTGAAGGGAAAAGAAGAAAGGAGAGACGACGTCCTGACAGGAAAAAGAAAAGAAGAAAGAAGGAGATCTGAAGAACAACAGAAGAAGGCGAGGCAGAGGAGAACACAAAAGAACAAGGGAAGAACTGAAAGAAGAAGAGCACGAGAAGAAGATCTGAAGAAAGGAAAAGAAGAAAGAAAGGAAAAGAAGAAGAACAGGACCGCTCTGCAGAAGAAAAAGGAAGAGCAGGAACAGCTGAAAGAAGAAGAAGAACATCACCACTGCAGATAAAGAAGAAGAAGATAACAGAAGATCTGAGACGAGGAGAAGCAAAGAGAAAAGAAGAAAAGACAACAAATTCTTTCTCTCTCTTTCTTTATTTTTGTAAAAGAAACTTGTGCCCCTAGAATACAACTTGCTCCCTGAGTTCGACCTCGGGAACTCTTTTATTTTCCGAGTAAAAAAATTTATATATTTGAAATGATGGCAATAACTGGCTATACTACAACGCTATAACAATAAAACCCGGTTATCTCTCGAAGCCAACGTTTCAACTATCTTGTTTACAACTTTATTCCAAACTTCCGCTCCAGCTTTGCTGCAGCTCTGGCTTCCTCCCAGCTTCATGTCATCTTCTGAGCTTCTTATTGCCTATAATCCAAATAATGCACTAATCAGTACATTATAACGTTATTTCATGCATATCTAAATAAAGTAGGAAGAGATGCAATGTATACTATTCAAGCATGCATTATACTACAATTATGCTAAGTTCTAACTTAATTTAGGTTATTTAAGTCTTATGATTACTGTGTAATCAAACCCCTATGCCTAAATTTTGCTAGTCCCTAGCAAATGCGAAATTTAGTTATCTACAACTGGGTCCCTAAAGGACTGATTATTTTTATCAAGCTTCTAACTAGAGATTCTTTTCCTTTTTTTCATCTTATAATCTAGAAATCCAGACAATTGTGAAAGTGCAGCTATGTAGCTTGTGGAACGGATTCGAGTGAAAAATCGATTCACCTCTAAAGCCTGCAGTTGACCCAAAGTAAAATTCTAGCAGGATAGGCGAACTTTCTTCCGTCGGTGTATCCAAGATATTTTCTAATTTCCACCCTGACTTTTAGCTTAGGTAGAAAATGTCCGAGGCAAATAGGAAAGTATTTGGTGGCTCACTCTCATTTGGTGCTACATAGAGATTAGTACTATAGGATCTAGATTCCCAAATTATTAAGTGAATCAACCCAGAGAAAAGAGAGAAAAACTATGCTCTCTTTGGTTCCTTTGTATTCACTCTCTTTTTCTCTTTTCTTTTCTTTTTCTTTTTTTTCTTTTTGTGCTCACGCTCTCACTATATTTACACATATAACCCATATTTGGTGGTCTCACATGACATTCACACTTTAATCGAGTTCCAATAACCTTAACACTAAGTCAAAATTCCTTAGCCAGTGTTCAGGCGATCAGAAATACAAAGAGGTAGGTTAGGCCCATATTTGGTGGATTGCAACTATGGTGGGTGATATTGCTTCAATGTAATTGAATTAAACACTAAAATCATAAACTCATAATCATTTTTTTTTCTTCTAAGTTTTATTCTTCTTTTTTTTCTCTATGTATTTTTTCTTTTCTATCTCTTTTTTTTTTTTCAACACAACACCATATAGCACACTACATATGCGAGTTTCATTAAGAAGGCATTATTAGGGATTGGTGGTGTTCAAGAGATATCAGGTGGCTTATTTAGTGGAAGTGCCTATTCTCGGCACCAGAAAGGTGATGAAGAGGACAACGTATTTCTGACCTTAATATCAATACCCTCCTTTAGTCAAGGATTCCGTAAAGGATAGTCGATCTTTGAGTAATTATCTTTACTTAGTGGCTCTAAGAAATTCACAGAAAATTTATATGTAGGAACTAAGAGCGAAACTGTGCCTAACTCTGAGTATCATCAATTAATTATCCAGAATTCTAGGTTCCTTGCACTATTCTTAGAGCACTAGTAACACTCTTCTCTCATCTCACACTATTTGGTGGATTTTTAGAGGAAGATTCACCTGACTTCCTAAACAATGTCGAGGGGTTCAGGAAAAGAAACACTCCTCGACAAACTAAAGAGATTTATTGATTTTCACAGTGAATCCATTGCAAAATCTACGTGAGTGTGAAAATTGTACTGGATTCCCGATTACAAGAATCAACACAAGGATAGAATCCCTAATGCAAACTCTTGATAAAAATCTTTATTCATGGATATAATATGTATATATGTTATATACAAATAACCTCTTATGATTTGTACTTTAATATTGTTCCCTTATCGGTTTACATTCAGCTTAGTCCTCAATTCAGAACAATAAGGTGAGCAAACGAGTTAGAAGTGGCTATTGCGAATGATTTCTAGCTCCAATGTGAACATTGGAGGTGGAGTTCGTTGTTCTTAAATTATGGACCCTAAAGTACATTTAACAAGCTGCTCTGAGGCTTTCCTAATTGTTGGAGTAAAAAATTTTTAGTTGTGATGTATCTAGCCCCCTATGCCTAAGTTCTTGCTTGTCCTCATGCATGAATATAAAAGAAATAAATTACAATAGGGAGTAAGTGGGTAGAAATCACTTGGAATCACTCCTAAATTGTCATTCAGCAAAGGCCAACTTGATGATATGCAATATGCAGAGAAATTTGCTAAAAGAAAATATGCTATGTATGGAAAGGTCTCAAATGTTATTTATAAATGTTGGGTTTAACGCCTCTGGTTAGGCGAAAACTCAATCTGATAGATCAGTGATTGCATATGAGTAGGTCAAGATCAAAAGGAAGATGTGTTCGTGTGCTCCTAAAATCAGTGGTCCATAGATGCAAACCAATTGATGATGCATCCCTACTCCAAAGAGTTTGTTTATAGTACAGTGTGGAATAGGCGTAAGAAGTGGAGGATAATTAGAATGAGGATCATGATGCAAATTTTGCTGATTAATCATGTTCCAAAATTCCATGAAAAAATGCTGAGTAGGTGGATCGATATGATGATGAAAAGGCATGTTAGCATAAGAGTTTGGATCATAGTGGTCTTCATAATAGTGATTGACATAAAAAATCATGCTCTCCCTAGTCCCTGGGTTCTATGACGGTACATGTGCCACTGGGGGTTCTGCATATAGGTCACTAAAATCCTCGTCAGAAATTATCTCATCCTCATTAGTACTGATCTCAGATTCATTGAAAGCTATCTCATTCTCCAAATTGAGCCATCCATTAGATTGACTAGGATTGTATGTCCCCAATTCATTCTGCTCAGTATTTCACCCTCATAAGTAGTCGATTCCTCATCAGATAGTATTTCCATTTCCCTAGGCAAAATCATCCCAAGACATTCCTGATATCTGGATATCAACATTAGGAGTAGAGAGTGTAGTCTCAGAATTTTCATCATGATCCTGGTGGGCAGAAGGAGAAAGATGAAAATCAAATGATCTTGTACTAAAAACGGCTTCACTTCCCATGGAAAGTGACTTATAATGATCAGTAGTGTCAAATCTAGATGTTGCACTCAATTCAACTGAGCATGTATGATCATCGGGAATGATTTATTCTTTCAAATGGAATGCTTGTACCTTAGGGCTTCCATCAAGATTCATATCCTCGAGTGGATCTACTTCCTTCCTCTTAGCTGGGTTGTCCAACCCAAGAGGTATCTCCCCAGATTCAGGGTATTTAGATTGAGAGTCAGCCTTGGGGATCCTTTCCTCACCATTTTCACAAATGGGATTCTCAAATGAGTCCATTTGGGATATTCCCGGCTCATGTTCCATATCTACACTAGATGTTTCTCCCCATGAATTCATTCCGAGTGTCTAGCCCAATGAATCCCTTGTGGCACTTTCAGGTGCAGTTACTTCAGGTTCTCTGAGGTCCTCAAGGCTATTTTCCACTTGATACTATAAAAGTAGTATTTCTTGAATTGTCCTATTCAGTCTGGTTAGGCTTGTCAGGGATTCTAATTCCTGAAGGGCCGTCATTAAAGATTCTTGGGCTGGAATCCAAGTCTGTCTTTGTTCCAGATCAATAGTAGTCTGGACTTCATGCAGACAAATTGCGACCTTCTCCTTAGTCCTAGCTATCATTCATTGCAACCGGAAATGTGGTCGCATATGCAGTGAAAATTCATCAGGGGTTCCAGGAGGTGAGTCAGGTCTACCAATGCAGAAGTATGAAATTCATACCCTGAGACATAAGATGGGGTCCTTTGTGGGGCCAATTAGTAATGGTCATAATGACCAGGGTTATGATATGGGTTCACCATTTCAGCAACCCAAGAAGAAGGATTAGGCGAAGCGAAAAGTCATCTTTGCCACCTTGGGTTTGGTTCCCAAGGTTGTTCTAATTCAATGACCTGGGCTTCTAGACGAGCCATCGGGTCCAGATTTGCTGGATCCTGACCAGGTCTGAGTCCAGGGTTAGCCATCTCAGCTAAGAGAGTAGAAGAAGGGTGAGAAGATGGTCCAGGCGATGCGACGAATTGCCTTCGCCTCCTTGGGATTGGCTCCCAAGATCCAACTTGTTGAGGTCTAAGTGACCTCCTTCCTTGCATACACCAACCAACCCCTGGGTTGGTGCAGCCAGGCCAGACAAGGCTAAGTCCTTGCCAATCAAATGGTCCTTAAGGTTAGGTGACCAGATTTTTCGTTAAGATTCTAATTGATGAAGAAAAATTCCTCATACAACCAATTACAAGTAATCCCAACCCCCCAAATTAGCCCAGCCAATCTAGACGAGGGGACTAAGGGGAAGGTTTTTCCTTTGGTTTTCACCTCCGGTTCCTTTGTACCCTAGAGCCACGATCGTTTGATACTGTGCCACTGATTTGGCTAAGGTTGGATTAAGGTGGTTGTGGTTACCCAGTAGTATGATAATGAATTCAGGTTAATTAACGTGTTTTATGTAATTTTTTACTTAACCTTTTTCTTCAAATGGGGGTTTTGGTGAGTGATCTGCAAGGTGACCAAGCTCATCAGCTAGCCACTAGACTTGATTAAGTCTAGGATAGCCAAAATGTGGTCTCTCAATTTTGACCCTAAAAGTTGAGCCAAGGGTTCATGCAAGTTCTAAGTGTGCTACAGACCACTATTCAGATTAAAAATATTCTCTGTATCATAATTTGAATATAATTGATTTGAAACTTGAAAAGCAGATTCCTTTTTCAATTAACTTTTCAAAGAATATTGTTTTGAAATTTTTACTATTTCAATCGAATAAATATGAATTTTTAATTGTCAGGGGTATCAAATAAACTCCAAAAATTTGAAAAAAATATGGAAATGAAAGCTAGTTTAATAATCTTCCAAACCCCACCATTTTTGGTCAAATCTGATCACGTACTATTCGAAATCACATTTTGAAATTCAAAAATTTTTAAATCTGATTCAGTTTGACCCCTTGTAATTTGCGAATTTTTAAAAATTCCACGATTGAAATTTTTTCAAATGAATGGTGCCATTTGAAAGTTGGTTTGAAAATAAAGCTCATGATAGAATTTTAGAATTTTTGGTCTAATAAATATTCAGTAATCAAATTTTTAAATCATGATTAAAAATCAAGCCAAATTTTGATGGGTGGTGAAAAGGCTTATGAAGGGTTTGAAATTCAAAATCAAACCTTTTTCACAAAAATAACTTGTTTTCCTTTTTTTCAAATTTTTTTTTTCAAAACTTTTCTTTTCAGTTTTTTTTCTTTTTGGAGGGAGAATTCTTTCAAATTTTCTTCTTTTGTTTTTCAAATAAAAACTCTAACCTAAGATTCAAGAGAACCCTAAATCTAAAACCTAATTTTTTTTTTCGAAAATATGTAGATTTTTTTAAAAAAAAATAAAATTCTACTTAGAATTCAAATCTACCTAGGGTTCAGAAAGGGAAAACCTAAACCTGAGATAGTGATGTGCACCTGATTTTTTTCTTCACCTGCACTTGATGTGTGCGCAGATTCCACTCTTCATGTTCCTGCACATCAAAAAGGAAGCAAAAGCAAATTTGTAAATGTTAAGATCACAAAAATCAAAAATCAAAATCATGTTGCCTCCCCGGTAATGGTACCATTTGGTGTGGTCATAAATCGCATTTTTGATAGGAAAACATCGTAGTATAGTTGCGAAATCTGATTCAACGAAAATTAAGTAACATGACGTGAGTCCCAGTTGATCTCAGGGAGGCATTTAGAAAAATCGAAATTGATTTTGACCTTTTTACTACTTGGTTATAATCGTATGTCGATTTCAAGCCTGCGAATGAAAGTTGTGCCAGACATGTTGTTAACCCTTACTAGCTATGCGTATGCCAAATAAACTACAAAAGTGAAGTTGCGGGTACTTGTGCCCACAATTTGTACTTCATGATGGCTATTACCGGAAAACCTATCAATCGCAAGGTCATTTATGTTTTCAGGAATCGACATTTTGTTGCAATATAATGGGAGATTAAATTAGGCAACTGATGATCACAAGAGAGATAATGCAAATGGAGATTTTATTTCATCAAGAATTGTCATCATTACAATTGAATCTAGAGAGATGCCTGTACATGAAAGCTTAAAGTATAAATTCTAGCTAGCAGAAATTGGATGCATGCATGGATCTATGAATGATTATGCATGCATCCTTTAGGCAGAGGATTACTACACTACTAAGCAGTAAATTAGTGCAAAAATTAAACTACGAAGAACAAATCTAGCTAAAAGAACTTAGGGCATTGAAGGTGGTCTCCAATGGCCTGTGTGGCTTGAGGTAGTTGGAGGGAAGAGAAGGATGGCCAATGGTGGGTAGGCCAGCCTCTTAGGAGGTGAAGGAGAGTTGCTCTAGCCTTGGACGTGAGGTGGAAGTGGTGGAGATGATGGAGCTCATGGAGATGGAGGTGCACATGGAATGGAGACTAAAGTCTAGATCCTCCTCATGGCCGTCCACGGGGAGTCTTATATGGACTCTTGGATGGCCAAGGGAGTAGACCTCTAGAGAACTATAGAATTCTCTAGAAGTAGGCTTAGGTGGCAGCTAGAGAGGTTGGGAGTGGGTCTTCCTAGATCCACTTTGGGGATCCTTATCTCGATTCTCCTCATGACGACTCTTCATTTAGGTCCCACCCAATCACTAACCACTTTGATGGGACCTACACTCTAGGAGATCACCAAGATCCCTGGCCTTCCCAGGACTATAACCAAGAAAGGTCATCTGAATTCAAGGATCTTTCCTACTTGACCTTTGGATTGGAATGGCTTCTAGATAAATGGAAATCAAAGCATGATCAGAAACCTAGGCAAATCAAGAATGATCAACCTTTGATTTGGTCCCCTGATGAAGAATCCGACTGGAAGGACCTAGAATCTCAATTATTCTGGAGTAGGACTAAATAGAGAATGGTTCCTCTTGAAGAATTGGACCCTTAAAATGATAGAATAGAGGGCCCACCCAAGCACTTAAACCCCAGTGCAGATTCTAGTACACATCCTCAACCACACCTTCCTAGCCCTGATTTAAAGGAAGAAATCCAAGGGAAACCAAATGACACCCTGTCAATTCTTGATAACATCCAGTTAGAATTACACAGACAGAATCAAGAATTGATTAAAGGGCAACAAGCCATGATGGATATGTTCCAATAACTGGAGGAAGAGGGCCAAAGAAAACTATTGAAAACAACTCCGTTCACGGAATTTGTGAAGCAAGGCCCTGTCATGACCAATTGAACTACACCTATTTACCCAAAATTGGTTCATTCCACCATTGATACTCCCCAGTGTTGGACAACTCCATAGAGGATGTCATTGAGGACTCCTCAGAACATGATTTGAGGAGAGTTGAGGGCACACATCAAGAGGAAACTGAGAATTTGGGGGGCGATGTCGTGGAAACCAAATCTAACCTTCCTGAGGAAAGTGATTCAGTGGAAAAAACATCCAACATTGGAGATGGGGAATGGGATTGTAATTTTGAAATAATTGATTTCGAATTAGTTGAAACCCCCCTCACAAATTTAGGGGAGTGCCAAGAGAAGGAATCTGAGCTACAGGATGAAATCAGTCCTGCCTCTAAAGCAACCTCGAACATTGAGTCTAATATGAAAGAGGTTGAAGAGAATATTCTTGGGGTCAAGGACTTGGAGGGAATAAGCCATGAAACCCTAGTTGAAGAAGAGATGGATTTTTCTTTGGAGAGAGACCTCATGCTTGATTTTAGGGCTCATTTTGAAACTCTTGACTTTGTTACATGCCCTACCAAAATAGAAATCCTGCAACCCGAATGCACTAGAATTGATACATGTAACGACCCGGTTCCCGAGTCCCTACGAGACACGAGAACCGGACCGACTCGACTAATCCCAAGACCCAGTCGTCCAACGAGGAAGTAACCAAAAGACAGTAGAATAAACCACATTCAGCATGAATATAACTAACAGTAAGAAAGTACAGCAGTAAGGAAAGAAACTACTACAGTAGGTACCACCACAACAGTAAAGCAACATTTATCATATAACAAAAACTGCAGGTAAAGAAGGTACAGCGGAAACAAAACTACTCACTAGAACAGAAACAAAAGAAGGTACAAAGCTGTGGTAACTCTACTGGACCCTACTTGGCCCAGCGTCCTCTGCAGCCGCCGACCCTGGCTGCTCAACACCTGGTCCTGAAAAAGCTAACGAGTGTAACACGTCAGCAAAACGCTGAGTAGAGTGGCAAACTAACTAAAGGCAACAGTAGAGTGTACAGTAGCTGTTATGTTCTATTAATTCCTTTTATTTACATCTTTCAATTTTTCTCACTATTTCATTTACTTCTCAGATCCTTTACTTGATCTCGGATGTCCTCGTGGGACGATCTTGATTGCAGTCTTTTCCAAAAGTAGAAGTAGCACGTGGTGCTCTCCTGGCCGGGAGAGTCCCCCGTGGTGATCCTACCCTCAGTCAACCACCCCAAGGTCACTGACAGACGTAACGGTGACTACGGCACGCACGATAAACGCACAGGTAGCTAGCCCGTACTGGCACGCGGTCAGTCGTTTCCGTTAACGGGTGCGCCCAAAGCACAGCACGGAACCAGGGTAGAGCCCTCTCAGTAACAGGGGTCCAACCCCTCCACAGTAACCAAACCGGGGCCTTGCCCCTCCACAGTCCGCGCACCCTCGCCTGACTACCCTGGTTTGCCCTAGTGGGCCTAACAAGTCGGTGAAGGAGGCTAGCAGAACCCCGAGGCCCGTGGGGTAGCTAGTACTCTCCTAACACTACTAGCTCTCCTCGGTACTACGTACACGAGGGCCAACAAGTCGGTACAGAGCGGCCAATCCTAACCCCGGGTCCCTGGGGCGGCTGGCCCCACTCTGCACTAAAACAGGTACAGGTACTTCCCTTGGTACTGCGTACCCAAGAGACAGTACAAACTACATCTCAGTTCCATTCCTTTTCTTTCCAGGAGTTCCACTCCTATTTCCCCGTAGGGTTCCAGCTCTTTATCTCAGAACATCATATGTTTCACTTTCCAGATTCTCGTTCTCACATTCCATGATCTCAACATGATTCTTTATGCATAACATGCAGCTGTTAATTAAATTTACAGGCAGCTTTATATATTCCTTTCCATTTTTCCAAGACTGCAGTAATGTACATTCCACTAGTTTTTCCATCCTAGGATTCATGCCATATCCTAGGATCTATCATACAATCTAGTTTTCCAGCCCTAGGATTCATGCAACACCTAGGAGCTATCATTCCATATATTTCTCATTCCTAGGATTCATGCAATGCCCTAGGTTCTAGTTATGGTTCCATACTTTAACAGATTTTATTAATACTTAAAACCACTCTACCAGGTACAACGGGAGTAATGGGGGCGTGGTCGGGAATCCCGCGCGCCTCCGCGACTCTCAAGACGGCAACCGAACGAGGTCCTATCACAAGGATCAAACACAAGGAGTGTCTCAAAACAGTGTATAGCTACTGTAGGCGGGTAGAGGAATAAATTCTGAAACGAACGCAACTCGAATCGCGGAAAACGGAGCCCAAACGGGCCCTAACGGGTCGAGAAAGACAATACTGTGCAAAATCAGACGTCTGGAACTCCTTCCAGACGTCTTAAACGGTGGATCAGAGAATTACCTGTTCGGCTTGGTTCCCCGGACGTCCAGAAGTCTGTGGGGACGTCTCTCCTAGATCCCAGACGTCCGATGGTCTCTCCGGACGTCTGGAGGTCACTCCCGCCGTCTGGTACGACTTCCAGACGTCGGATTCGCAAAGGATGACGAATCCGAACACCTGCGCACAGCCAACCCTCCTCCCTCAGTACGGTCAGTCGACAAAAAGAAGGAGAAAGCGGAACTCACCTTTCAGACGTCGACCTTGCCGTCTGGATATCAGTCCAGACGTCTCATTCTGGAGATTTTTCCAGAATCAGGACCTCGCTCGGCCTCCGCTCGCGACGCCGCCCGCGTCGCACCTCGCGCGTCCGCTGCTCCGCCCGCAGCAGGTCCCTCTCCGCGACGCTCTGCGCCCCCTGCGCCCTCCGCCGGCCGGCCAAGCCGCTCCCGGCGAGCTCGCCCTCACGGCAGAGCCCCGCCCTCGTACGCCGCATCTCCTCCGCGCCTACTGCGGCCGCCGCTGCCGCTGCGCCCTCGCGTCCGCTCGCTCTCGCACACAGGCAGGAGAGAGGGAGGAAGATGGTGGAGACGGGAGGGGAGGCGCGCCCCCTCCCCCTTTTAACGCCGCGCGGAGAGGAGAGAGAGACGGTCGCAGTCACCTGCAGCCGCAGAGGAGATGCAGGATCGCAGGTCTGCGCGCACAGGCGCGCAGACGAATATCCCGTACGAGCATAACTGTTCGCTAGACGTCTGTAAACTATCCCAGACGTCTGGTCAGACGTCTGGATGTGATCCCAGACGTCTTTACAGACGTCTGGGCCACCTCCCAGACATCTTAAAAGGCGTCTGGGGCACGCGCTCGTTACAATATAACAAACTCAAAGGAAGTTTCGTCCCCGAAACTTGCGCCAACTAGGGTGCGGAAAAAGGATGTCCAAATAACCATAACAAACTCAAAGAGGACCGAAGCCGGTCCGAAAAGACGTACCCGCGAAAAGCTCTGGGTACCGCTCCCGCATTGCCGCCTCAGGCTCCCAGGTAGCCTCCTCGTACCGCTGGCTTCTCCACAAAACCTTTACCAGGGGTACTTGCTTTCGTCTCAACCTGCGGACGGCTCGATCTAGGATCTGCACTGGCCGCTCGGGGTAGGTCAGGTCGTCGCTCACCTCGACGCTCTCGTGACTCAGTACGTGGCTGGGATCGGCTACGTACTTCCTGAGGTTGGACACGTGGAACACGTCGTGCACTCCAGAAAGCTGCGGGGGAAGGGCAAGTCTGTAAGCAACGGGTCCAACCCGCTCCAGGACCTCGAAGGGCCCCACGAACCTCGGCGCGAGCTTCCCTCTCACCCCAAACCGCTGTAAGCCCTTCATGGGCGAAACACGAAGAAAGACGTGGTCCCCAACCTCGAACTGCACCTCTCTGCGTCTGCGATCTGCGTAGCTCTTCTGTCTGCTCCTGACAGTGCGGAGTCGTCTGTGGACCTGTTCAACTACCCCCTGACTCTGCCGGATCAACCTGGGGCCAACCTCCCACTTGGTCCCCACCTCAACCCAACTCAAGGGTGCCGTGCATTTTCGTCCGTACAGAGCCTCGTAGGGAGCCATGCCGATGCTCGAGTGATAACTGTTGTTGTATGCAAACTCTGCCAGGGGCAGGTGCTCCTCCCAAGAGCCCCTCCAGTCTAGTACACAGGCACGCAGAAGATCCTCAAGTGTCTGTATCGTGCGTTCCGACTGTCCGTCCGTCTGGGGGTGGTAAGCCGTGCTAAACCTCAACCTCGTCCCCAAAGCCTGCTGAAACTCAGCCCAAAACTGGGACGTAAAGCGGGTATCCCGGTCGGATACGATCTCCCGCGGAACTCCGTGTAGTCGCACCACATCACGGATATACCTCTCTGCCAACTGTGCTGGTCCCAAAGTGACTCGGATCGGCAAGAATCGTGCCGTCTTCGTCAACCTATCCACTATTACCCAGACCGCGTCATGTCCTCGCTGGGTAACAGGTAAGCCCACCACCAAGTCCATGGTGATGCTCTCCCACTTCCACTCTGGCACTGGAAGCGGCTGAAGCGGCCCTGCAGGCCTCTGATGCTCGGCTTTCACCTGCTGGCACACTAAGCACTGCTGCACGAACTCACCCACATCCCGCTTCATCCCTCTCCACCAGAACTCGCGTCTCAAGTCATGGTACATTTTCGTGTTTCCGGGATGTATGGTGAATCTGGAACCGTGTGCCTCCGTCAGGAGCTCTCTCAACAGCTCCTCGTCTCTGGGGACGCACAGCCGTCCCCTCAAGCGTAACACCTGGTCTGTGAAAGAGAAGTCCCCTGGGTCCCCTGACAGTACTCTGTCGCGCAAAGACTGCAAGTACGGATCGGCCATCTGTCCCGTGATGATGCGGTCTATCAACTCTGGTCTGGTCTGCCGTGTCACCGTCACTGCCCCACAGTACCCTCGTAACTCTAGAGGTCGCCAACTGCCCACCTCCTCCAAAAGGCTCCAACTCTGTAACTGTAGACTGGCCAAGCGTGCGGGCGCCTTACGGCTCAAGGCGTCAGCCACCACATTAGCCTTTCCCGGGTGGTAGGAGATGCTGCAGTCGTAGTCCTTCAGGAGCTCCAACCAACGTCTCTGTCTCATGTTGAGCTCCTTCTGGTCAAAAAGATATCTGAGGCTCTTGTGATCTGTAAAAATCTCGAAGGTCTCACCGTACAAGTAATGCCTCCATGTCTTCAGCGCGAAGACAACAGCTGCCAACTCTAGGTCGTGGGTAGGGTAGGTATGCTCATGGGGCTTCAGTTGCCGCGAAGCGTAAGCGACCACGTGACCCCTCTGCATGAGGACACCTCCTAACCCCTGCAAGGAAGCGTCCGTGTACACGACGAACCCGCCACTACTGTCAGGAATGGTGAGCACGGGAGCCGAGGTCAACCTCTCCTTCAGCTCCAGAAAACACGCCTCACAGGCGTCTGTCCAAGTGAAAGGCACATCCTTCCGAGTCAACTGTGTCATAGGACGTGCAATCTGCGAAAACCCTCTGATGAACCGTCTGTAGTAACCTGCCAGTCCCAGGAAACTGCGAATCTCAGTGACTGAACGCGGTCTCTCCCACCTGAACACTGCCTCGACCTTGGCGGGATCCACCGCCAGGCCGTCTCCAGAGATCACATGACCCAAAAAGGTCACCTCCCTCAACCAGAACTCGCACTTGCTGTATTTGGCGTACAGCCTGCGTCGTCTTAGAGTGTCCAGAACCATCCGCAAGTGCTGTCCGTGCTGCGTCCGATCTCTAGAATAGATGAGTACATCATCTATGAAAACCACCACAAACTGGTCCAAGTACGGTCTGAACACCCGGTTCATCAGGTCCATGAATGCAGCGGGGGCATTGGTCAGCCCAAACGGCATGACCAAAAACTCGTAGTGTCCGTACCGGGTGCGGAAAGCTGTCTTGGAGACGTCGGTCTCCCTGATCCTCAACTGGTGGTATCCAGACCTCAAGTCGATCTTGGAAAACACCGTGGCACCCCGCAACTGGTCAAACAAATCGTCAATCCTCGGCAGCGGATATCTGTTCTTGATGGTGACCCTATTCAGCTGTCTGTAGTCCACACAAAGGCGTAGGGTCCCATCCTTCTTCTTCACAAACAGTACCGGGGCTCCCCAGGGAGACGCACTGGGCCTCACGAAACCCTTCTCCAAAAGGTCCTGCAACTGAGACTTGAGCTCTCGCAGCTCAAGCGGTGCCATCCTGTATGGCGCGGTGGAGATGGGGTTGGTCCCTGGTACTAGTGAGATCTCAAACTCGATCTCACGCTCGGGCGGTAGTCCTGGTAACTCGTCTGGAAACACGTCGGGGTACTCTCTGACCACTGGGATGCTCTGGAAGTCTGCCACGGGGCTGTGCTCTGCCACCACACAAGCTAAGAAGCCCTCACACCCCTGGCTCAAAAGTCTCGCCGCCCGAAGTGCCGAAATGCACCTGAAACCTCCGTCCACTGGCTGCCCGTGAAACTCGAAGGAAGGCAACTCCGGAATGGAGAAGACAATCTTCCTCTCAAAGCAGTCTACCAATGCGTGGTAAGCGGACAGCCAATCCATCCCCAGGATCACCCCAAAGTCCTCCATCTGTATCATAATCAGGTCAGCTGGCAGGCTGTGTCCCCCGATGCTGACCCCGCAACCCGTGTACACCTCCTCAGCTACAAACAGCTGACCACTCGGACCTCTGATTACGAACGGGTTCTCTAACAATGTATAATCCTGGTCCAAACTAACTGCGAAACTGTCTGCGACAAACGAGTGCGTAGCGCCGGAATCGAAAAGCGTGTAAACGAGTCTGCCAGAAACTGAAACCATACCTGCTACCACGGATCCCGAAGCTCTGGCGTCCCTGTGTGTTAGGGCGTTGATACGCCCCTCAGCTCTAGGTGCGGACGAAGCAGCCACACTCTGCGTCGGACGGGTAGGTGCTGGCCGGTACCCTCCTCGCGACTGCGGTCCTCCTCCTCGCGCCTGGAAATCGCGGCCTCCTGCGCGCCCTCCAGTGCTCTGCGCGGGAAGTATCAGCTGACCTCCTGCCCTAGATGGGCAGTCCCTCCTGACGTGGCCCGGCTGGCCACACTGGTAGCAGAGGGGAACCCGACTCCCGCCCTCAGTGAGTCCCTGCTGTCGGCTAGGCGGGGGTCCGGTGCTGGCGACTGGCCCCTGTCGAGGGCCCCCAAAGGCCACTGATGGCCCTGCACAACGTGACGGCTCTCCTGCGGACGCCACGTGTCTCCGTTCTCGCCGGCCCTGTGAGAAGTCTGGCTGAAAGGGCCTCTTTCGCCCGCCGTCGGTCTCTCGCGCGGACGGGTTGGTCTCCTCGTAAGTCATGGCTGCCTCTACCACCCTCGAAAACGTCGGCAACTTCAGGGGTTTGACATACCCCCGGATCGCAGGCCGGAGCCCCTCGGTGAACCTCCAAAGGCGCTCCTCCTCAGTGGCTACCGCTGTCGCTGCAAAGCGGGACAGCTCCAAGAAACGCGTGCGGTACGCGCTCACGGTCATCGTCCCTTGGCGGAGAGTGTGGAACTCCCGCCTCCTCTGGTCCTGCCACGTCTGGGGAAAGTACTGCTCGCAGAAGAGGGTGACGAACTGGTCCCACGTCGGCTCGTCCCTCTCCTGTCCCCGGACCGCCCTCCACCACCGGTGTGCCGCACTCTCCAGCTGGTACGTGGCAAAGGCCACGCGGCACTCCACCGGGGGGCGAAGGGTGTCGAAGATCTTCTCCAGCTGCTCAAGCCAGTCCTCTGCCTCGGTCGGGTCCTCATCCCCCTTGAAGGAGGGGGGCTTCAGCTTCCGGAACTGTCCGAAAAGCTCGAAGTGGTGCTGTAGGGGAGGTGCTGGTGCACCTCCAGGCGAAGGTGTCTCGTGTACAGAAGTGTCGGAGGAAGGTGGGGGCGGCAGGGGCCCATCCCCTCCCTCGTGTCCAGCGCCGCGTCCGTCGCGTGGCCCCACAGAGGACTCCCCCTCTGCAACCCCAGGAGGAGGTGCTCGGGGCGGTGGGTGGAGCTCCTCTCGTACAATATCCCGTATCAGTCTGGCGAGGTCCTGGGCCTGGATGCCAGGGAGTGGTGGCTGATCCACCGAGACGTCAACGACAGCACGTCCACCTCGCCGTCCCCGCCCACGGCCGCGCCCGCGGCCAGTCTCGCCAGTCCCACGACGAGGCATCTCCTGCAAGGAGACGCGAAACAAAACGGAAATGTCAAAACAGACGGTACCTAACAACACTTCTAAGAGCTCAAGTCAAGAGATATGTTGTGGTGGCTACTCTAGATATAAACATGTGAATTGGTTATTTTCCAGTCAGTTGATTCACTTCTCGGGACGACCTTGCTCTGATACCATCTTGTAATGACCCGGTTCCCGAGTCCCTACGAGACACGAGAACCGGACCGACTCGACTAATCCCAAGACCCAGTCGTCCAACGAGGAAGTAACCAAAAGACAGTAGAATAAACCACATTCAGCATGAATATAACTAACAGTAAGAAAGTACAGCAGTAAGGAAAGAAACTACTACAGTAGGTACCACCACAACAGTAAAGCAACATTTATCATATAACAAAAACTGCAGGTAAAGAAGGTACAGCGGAAACAAAACTACTCACTAGAACAGAAACAAAAGAAGGTACAAAGCTGTGGTAACTCTACTGGACCCTACTTGGCCCAGCGTCCTCTGCAGCCGCCGACCCTGGCTGCTCAACACCTGGTCCTGAAAAAGCTAACGAGTGTAACACGTCAGCAAAACGCTGAGTAGAGTGGCAAACTAACTAAAGGCAACAGTAGAGTGTACAGTAGCTGTTATGTTCTATTACTTCCTTTTATTTACATCTTTCAATTTTTCTCACTATTTCATTTACTTCTCAGATCCTTTACTTGATCTCGGATGTCCTCGTGGGACGATCTTGATTGCAGTCTTTTCCAAAAGTAGAAGTAGCACGTGGTGCTCTCCTGGCCGGGAGAGTCCCCCGTGGTGATCCTACCCTCAGTCAACCACCCCAAGGTCACTGACAGACGTAACGGTGACTACGGCACGCGCGATAAACGCACAGGTAGCTAGCCCGTACTGGCACGCGGTCAGTCGTTTCCGTTAACGGGTGCGCCCAAAGCACAGCACGGAACCAGGGCAGAGCCCTCTCAGTAACAGGGGTCCAACCCCTCCACAGTAACCAAACCGGGGCCTTGCCCCTCCACAGTCCGCGCACCCTCGCCTGACTACCCTGGTTTGCCCTAGTGGGCCTAACAAGTCGGTGAAGGAGGCTAGCAGAACCCCGGGGCCCGTGGGGTAGCTAGTACTCTCCTAACACTACTAGCTCTCCTCGGTACTACGTACACGAGGGCCAACAAGTCGGTACAGAGCGGCCAATCCTAACCCCGGGTCCCTGGGGCGGCTGGCCCCACTCTGCACTAAAACAGGTACAGGTACTTCCCTTGGTACTACGTACCCAAGAGACAGTACAAACTACATCTCAGTTCCATTCCTTTTCTTTCCAGGAGTTCCACTCCTATTTCCCCGTAGGGTTCCAGCTCTTTATCTCAGAACATCATATGTTTCACTTTCCAGATTCTCGTTCTCACATTCCATGATCTCAACATGATTCTTTATGCATAACATGCAGCTGTTAATTAAATTTACAGGCAGCTTTATATATTCCTTTCCATTTTTCCAAGACTGCAGTAATGTACATTCACTAGTTTTTCCATCCTAGGATTCATGCCATATCCTAGGATCTATCATACAATCTAGTTTTCCAGCCCTAGGATTCATGCAACACCTAGGAGCTATCATTCCATATATTTCTCATTCCTAGGATTCATGCAATGCCCTAGGTTCTAGTTATGGTTCCATACTTTAACAGATTTTATTAATACTTAAAACCACTCTACCAGGTACAACGGGAGTAATGGGGGCGTGGTCGGGAATCCCGCGTGCCTCCGCGACTCTCAAGACGGCAACCGAACGAGGTCCTATCACAAGGATCAAACACAAGGAGTGTCTCAAAATAGTGTATAGCTACTGTAGGCGGGTAGAGGAATAAATTCTGAAACGAACGCAACTCGAATCGCGGAAAACGGAGCCCAAACGGGCCCTAACGGGTCGTGAAAGACAATACTGTGCAAAATCAGACGTCTGGAACTCCTTCCAGACGTCTTAAACGGTGGATCAGAGAATTACCTGTTCGGCTTGGTTCCCCGGACGTCCAGAAGTCTGTGGGGACGTCTCTCCTAGATCCCAGACGTCCGATGGTCTCTCCGGACGTCTGGAGGTCACTCCCGCCGTCTGGTACGACTTCCAGACGTCGGATTCGCAAAGGATGACGAATCCGAACACCTGCGCACAGCCAACCCTCCTCCCTCAGTACGGTCAGTCGACAAAAAGAAGGAGAAAGCGGAACTCACCTTTCAGACGTCTGTATGATCTCACAGACGTCGACCTTGCCGTCTGGATATCAGTCCAGACGTCTCATTCTGGAGATTTTTCCAGAATCAGGACCTCGCTCGGCCTCCGCTCGCGACGCCGCCCGCGTCGCACCTCGCGCGTCCGCTGCTCCGCCCGCAGCAGGTCCCTCTCCACAACGCTCTGCGCCCCCTGTGCCCTCCGCCGGCCGGCCAAGCCGCTCCCGGAGAGCTCGCCCTCACGGCAGAGCCCCGCCCTCGCACGCCGCAGCTCCTCCGCGCCTACTGCGGCCGCCGCTGCCGCTGCGCCCTCGCGTCCGCTCGCTCTCGCGCACAGGCAGGAGAGAGGGAGGGAGATGGTGGAGACGGGAGGGGAGGCGCGCCCCCTCCCCCTTTTAACGCCGCGCGGAGAGGAGAGAGAGACGGTCGCAGTCGCCTGCAGCCGCAGAGGAGATGCAGGATCGCAGGTCTGCGCGCACAGGCGCGTAGACGAATATCCCGTGCGGGCATAACTGTTCGCCAGACGTCTGTAAACTATCCCAGACGTCTGGTCAGACGTCTGGATGTGATCCCAGACGTCTTTACAGACGTCTGGGCCACCTCCCAGACGTCTTAAAAGACGTCTGGGGCACGCGCTCGTTACAATACACCTTTGATGGATTACAATTTTATAGGGACACAAGCTGAGTATAAAAGCTACATCTTTAGTGTCTAGCATTTTAGATTCGGGGTGCACTCATCCACATCAACTTCTCTGCATGCCCACAGACTAAGAGAGGAACAAACACGCGCATGCATGTTACATCTATTGCAGAGTTCCTATCCCTTCGGGACAGAGCTCCACCACAACCTAGTTCACATCTGCGGACTTCTGATTTTGAGTCTTGCTGATTTCGTCTGGACCTTCTTGATCCAAACAATTCATGTTTGTGCATTATGCTTAGCTAAAGGCACTAAACTTAGAGCTTCCTAGGAGGCAACCCAAAAGGTTCAAGCTGATCAGGTACACAGCTACACTCAGGTGATTTCTTTCTATACCCCTTTGCATACATTTATTTGCCAATGAGGACATTGTCCAACTTAAGCATGGGGGGGTGGTAATTCACATTCTTTGAGTTCATATTATCAGCTTGAATTATTTATAAAAAAAAAGAGAAAATTAGGAAGGAAAACTTAGGCATTAGGAGCTTGTCAACTGTAGGAAATAATAAGAGAAGAACCTGAATACTTAGATTTTTCAGGTCTTCAGGCTTAATCAGCCTAGGTGTCCACTAAAATGTGGATTTAGCCTCGAATCCTCACAACCTTAATTTGTATTAATCTGATCAATAAAGGAGGGTGATAAGTATACAACTTATCAACCTGTCCTCTGACTCAGAGGAACTTTTAGTATAAGCATCTGCACACATTTTTTCACTGACTCACTCCTCAGAGATTCTAACAAAAATTAGGTAGTTAATGAACCTTCTAGGGTGGTATGTCTGGCAAGTTATCATGGGTAATAGCCCATTGGCCAATTATGCAGAGCCCAGCCATAGGACCATTCTCTTTTATTATTTCCTCTAGGTAAATCTTAGATTAGGGAAGCCACCTACTTAAACAACAAAAGAAAAAGAAAAGAAAAAATGAAAAATAGAAAAAAAAAGAAAAAAAAGATAAAAAAGCTGCACTTCACCGCACGAGTATGGTTGGCAAGTGCTCGGTGGTAACAGCTTATTGGCTGGTTGTCTAGAACCCAGCTCACTAAATGCACGAAAAAGCCCAAAACACTTTCGGAAGAAGCAAGGAAGTAGAGCAATCCGGTGAGATATACACTGGAAGCACCCATGTGTTGACCTCACACAAAATAAAAGTAGGGAGAAAGCTACAGATCGGACAGATACACCTTTAGGCAAGCATTTTCTTTTTCGGTCACCTAAGGGCGTAGAAACCTGAAGTATATTTTAATTACCATTGAGTGAGTCTATCATAATTTTCACATGAGGATGCTTAGCACTTAGAGTCTTTTCCAAGTTATGGGTGGGTTGGGTAGCCGTAAAAGGTTACCTACACACTCTCAACTCCAAAAATCCAAAAAATTAGAAAAGATGAAAAAGGAAATATATATATATATATTTATATGTATGTATATATATATGTGTGTGCTTAAATTTAAAGTGAGGACTTGGGCGGTTTGCATTTTGGTAGACACACGGGTGCTGTTTAGTCTCTGTGGATTAGGCTCTTAGTATATATTTCCTCCCATTGACAAGCAACATATGCCTAAGTAATCAATTCCTAATTCCGACTGAAAATAGCAGCTAGGATAAAACCTTGTGAGGGATTAGCAAGGGTTGAGCATGGAGGTATGGTAGCTCTACATTTAGTGATGATAATTCCATCAACCAGTGTTTTTTTTAGGGGTATATGTGCACTAATAACATACCATGATGGGCATGGGAGCACTGCATGCATTGCAAATTAAGATTGCTTATAAATCAATGTTTAATCACCATATGTACAAGTGCATGTTGGAACATGCCTCAGATGAACAATCAGACCACACAGATGGATCCAAATTGACGAATGGAGTCCAATGGACTTGAAATCGCTTAAATCTGACAACCGGAGCTCCCCTAACAAACCCAAGAAGTTTTGGCCATTGATTAGATGATCAATGACCCACAATCGACCACGTGGCACCATCCGCCATGTGCAAGCACTGCAATGGCCCCTCTCAGCACAAGGAGACAATATAAGCTGTCTGATCCAAGGATTGAATGGCTGAGAACCACCGGGTCTTGCCAACACACGGACGCACCCAACCAGATTCAAATCCTGACCGTTGGATCTCCATCCAACGGTCGGTGATGCCTGTGCACAACTTCTCCTCCATGACTAACCACGAAGACAACATAGCAGAGAGAGACTCACCCTCATAGGCAACGGTGGGCGCTCGTGACCCTGCGGGCTACCAAATCCATCCTTCGCGTAGGCACGATCAATTATGACCATTGATACACACATGGATGGAGCGGATGTAGACATGCTGCACGACTTCAAGTGCCCCTTGCCAGACATGTGTGATGACGTGCGCTCATCGCATGCAGGGCGTGATCCAAGCGCCTGATTTTGCTCGATCGTGGTCGTTGCAGCACGATCGAATGGCCAACATTCATCCATCACGTGAAGGCACGTGAAGACATCCACAGCATGGCACACCCTCAGCCATTCGTTGGCGATCCATGCCTCTAATCCAATGGCTGAGGATGCGTGGGCGTAGCTTAAGAAGAAGAACAGGCGCGCCTAAGGATCAGTGGGTGCAGGGCTTCATCAACACTTCCGGAATGGGTTTAACGATGCCCTAGACATCGCTGAAACCCTTACCTAGTTTGGAAACCCCTTCTTCTCTATATAAAGCACCTGAACCACCCCATTCAAGAGCATTCAATTCTTATTCACTCTCTATGCAATACTAGCCCTCTCCTAGCTCCACCAAACACTCCATATCCACCTCTGGAGTTGTCAAGCCGCCGATGGAGCCCCCCTCCACTGCCGTGGCACCTCGCCTCCTCGTTGCACTCTCTTTTACTCTAGTTTTATGTTGCACTATTTTAAGCTTTCATCTATTGTTGTAGTTGTAAATGATCTCTAATTGTATGCTATATGTTGATGTTGCCTCTTATATCATAGTTCACATTTTTTTAAGTGATTGTCATGTTTTAAACTCAAGCTCTAACCCTACTCTCTCTCTCTCTCCCTCTTTCGCTCTCATTTTCATAAGCAAACCATGCTACCATTTCGTGACACCCAAAGCGACTAAAACTAATCTAATTACATGCCTCCCTGAGATCAACACTTGGACTCACAAATCCATATCTTAATTTAAAATCGACAACGTGAGTGCATGCTACAATGACATAATTAAACCAATACATTCCGTGCATGTCATAGATTATTTAGATAAATATTTTATCGATCTGATCTCTTTTCAATTAAAATACAAAAAAATTGCAGAAGATAAAAACACCAAAAACAAATAAAATCGAAGTGTGGATTTCAAAACCAAAAGTTCTTCTCTCTGTGTTCGACCTGGGACTCACTTCGAGTTTCGGTATAAATTTTATCTGGTAGGTATATTTTGCCACTATGATGATGGGTTCTCCAAAACCCTGACTTTCCCTTGCGAGAATATGTTCACCAAAGCCTAATTCAGCCCGGTTCAATTCCAAATTAGTTTAGCATAGGGGCTGGTCGAGCTCTCCTGGCAAGGGCAAGCGAACCGAGTGCATATGGCCGTGGGTTCAGTTGCACCTGACCCCAAGCTTGAAGGTAATAAGCTATAGCATGTAATTCGTTATATATCAAAAATAAAATCAAGGATACTCGATGTGGGACTATCTCTTCAGTTCATGTCTTCGCACACTATAGCAGCCAAACTCTAGCTAATTGGAGCTATTGTGGTTACTCCTTTGTCAAATTGAAGTTGATGCATGGTTCCTGATGTTCATTTGCATTGTGTTGAGGTGGATTGGTGGTGAAGGATGACCGGAGTTCGCTGGAAGGCGTCAGAGAAGGAGAACTCATATGTGAGAACTTGAAACATGTAATGTGGCTCTACGCCCCAATTAGAAGGTCCATGATGATCGTCGTGACATGACAAGTGTAATGGCGGTGGTCTTGAGGTGTTTGGGGGTGTGAAGTGGTGGAATGACGTCAGAGATGACAAGGTTTTGGAGGGTTGGTTGGGGATAGTCTAGAGTGGTCAAAGCTTCAAATAAGGTTGGGGCTTTTAACCTATGGACTATAAGGAAGGTAGTGGTGGTTGCGATTTGATGTTTGGTGAAGTGTGGTGTGTGTGCGAGTTCGTCAAAGTTGTAGCCAGAGGCGGAAAAGATGGAGTGGGAGTGAGGGCATTTGAGGTCTAAACTACAAACTAAGGACCTAATTCTAATCTAAAGGAGAGGAAGAATGACTACCTAAGAGGGAGGAGAGGGGAGGAATTGCGTCTGGCTTGCCTCGTCGGACACGAAGAAGAAGGGTGCTCTGGTGGTGGGTAACGACAATGAAGAAGGGCACTAAGAAGTGCAGCTTTGGCTAGCTAGCACTGGAAGAAGATGAGGAAGAATTTGAAGCATCCAATTTGATGCTTGGATGGTCGAAGGAAGGAGAATGTGGGGGTTTGATAAACTCTAGTTTATCAACATTCTTATGCCTTAAAGCTGATATGGCTCTTAGGGTTTTAACTCTGTGAACAGGTTTTCAGGCCGCATTTAGGCATTTACTTAGGATAGGCATGCATTGCATTTTATTATCATTTTGGTACATTTACTTTAGTGCCAGGGATAGATAGAAAGTCAGATCTCGCAAACCTTGGCACTCAGGAAGGTAGAAGATGAAGAAGAAGCTCCTATCAGCTGGATCCCAGCTCATTCTAGCTGGATCAACTCATCTTTAGCTTCATTCAGCTCATCTTAACTGAATGGTATCTCAAGCTAGTTCACCTTAGCTGCATCTACCTCACCTCAGCTGGATGGTAGCTCAAACTAGCTCAAGACAGTTGATCCAAGCTCCATTCTAGCTCCTCCAGCACAGAACAATTAATTGGAAGCTCAACCTGACTAGGACTAGCTACTTCCATCAACCAGCTAGACCTATTCAGTTGGACTCTTTGTGTTGCTTGTTTGCTTCATTTTTCCACCACCTTTACCTTATTGGAATTTGATATTTGAAAATCCAGATTTCTGTCTTGATTTTCATAAAGCAAGTTTGGGAACTTAAGAGCTTCCACAAATCACCAAATTTCACCCAGGGAAGCTCCCTTGAGTTAGGAATCTTGAGTCCAATTTTCAAGAAATTTTGTTGAATATAAAAATTAAAAAATTCACAGACTGAATAGGGGTTTGGCCTTGTTTTCTTCTTACTTTCTTACTGTCAGTGAATTTTATGAAATTTTCTACTCATCAGATTTGGGGAAACATTATATTGCTAGAAACCTTGAGAAATTATCTACATCGTATAAAATTCTCAAAAATATTTGCGATCATTTCAGGTTTCTATAGAATCAATTCCCTAAATCTGTCAATTTTGACTCTTGACACCAGTAAGAATAAAAATTCCAAGAAAATATTAAACAATTTTATACAATCTGAGAAAAAATATTTTTGGATTCCTTGTTTGATTTTCTATCAGGTGGTGATGTTGTTTGTCTTGTTTGGACCACCACCAAGAATGATTTCAAAAAGAGATTCATTTTTAGGAGTTACATAATTAGGAATTCCAACTTGAGGGTTTTTGATTTTCTCTCTTAGTTCCATCAATTTTAAAGGAATTGACTTTCACCAACAATAACTTGTTTGTTATTATTTTGTGGAACATCAAAACCTTGTTTGAATCGTTAATAAGAGAGAATCTTAAAAGACATTAAATCTTAATCAAAACCCTAAAACACTTTAACAAAAAAAATTCCTTGTTTTCAATCCCTATTGATTTGGCTTGGGCATCACTTCCTGCCCAATTCGCACACACACAAAAAAAAAGAAATAATCGAGCATTACCCCAACTAATGCCCATCACATTCCTTGTGCACTTTAAGCTCCTAGACCTAATTAAAATTTTGTAGCAATTTGACCCCTAAGGTTTCATCAAACTTATGCTTGGTACCTAGGTTTTAAGTTTTCTATAGTTGGTATCAATTCCTTCATCTATATCTGGTGCCAGGCTAAGGGGCAGTGTCAAATGACCAGGCACGGGTTTACAAATGCCCCTAGTGATTTTTCTGGGACATGCTTGGGCCCAGCCCTCCCCTTATTCAGCCGAACCAAATTTGTGGAGGGAATGGATATCCACTATTGATTTCTTATTTCCTAGATAGACCAAGTCTTAGGTTAATTTTTAGGGAGTCACATTTAAGTCAGGTGACAGATAGTGATTCTCGAGCATGTTTTGAAAACAGAGATCTCATTGTAGTATAGTGCACGAAAACACTCGTAAAAAAGAATTTATAAAGATAACGAGACTTGGAGTCCTGGTCATTCGTCTCTGGGAGGTGTTTATGGAAATGCAAATTCGAAATCGATCTCACTTGCTCTACTTTTTCGAAATCACATGTCGATTTATGCTAAGTTCGTATTGATGCATGACATGCTATTACCAGAATATCAGAAATTGAAAATATGCAACTTTAATCACACCAAAAGATGATAAGCAAGTACATGGTGATTTTCAACATATATATATAAAGATGATGATAATAAAGTTGTAGAGCACTGGTAGCAGAATGCTTGTACAGGGAATGTAAAAGCTAACAGCTAATAGAAAATGACCGCATACATGAACCTACTGGGGATTATGCATGCATCATTGGGGGAGAAGTAAGGAGCTACACTACTAAGCAGTAATAAAAGTAGTAAAACTATGAAGAACTATAATCTAATCTATCAAAACTAAGGGCGTTCAGAGGTGGGCTCTGATGGCCTTTGACTTGGTTGAGAGGAGGAGGGGCGGCCAATGGTGCTTAGGCCGACCCTTGGAGAGAGGTTGAGGAGGTGATCCAACATCTTGGCATGGAGATGGTGGTGGCCATGGTGAAGCTACTTGTGAAGGTAGAGTGGAGGTGGAATGAAGCTAAGCTAAAATGGAGCCAAGAGTGGATGGGTGCAAATGGCCACCCCTTAGGTCTTTTTATAGACCTAAGGGAAGCTCTCTAGAGAATTATGGAACTCTCTAGAGAGGCCTATGGTGGGATCTCATGGGAGAGTGAGAGAGAGGATGGATGGTGGATTTTAGATCCACCAAATGTGGATCTAAAAATTGAATGTCTCTTGGTTGCTAATTTTAGCAACCAAGGCAACAACACATAGTAGAAAGTTCTAGAGAACTATAGGCTAGGTATTTTCGTGCGGATGGGATGTGTGGGTGTGTGTGGGTGTGTGTGGGTCGAAACTTAGGTGGCTAGGTTGATTAGGTTAGGTTCTAGTGGGTTTAGGTCAAGGTAGGTCTCAAATTAAGGTTGTAAACCCTAATTCACTAAGGTAAAGTGCAATTAAACTTAATGCAAGTTTAATTAGGTGTGCGTAGACCTAATTGAAAGTAAAACAACTCAATTAAGTCAGGTCTCGGTTAATTGGACTCTCATTGAGTCTAATTGGACAGTGTGTGTTGAGATTAGGGCTCAATTGGACTCAATGAGTCCAATTGAATAGGCTGATGGAATTGACTAAGATTCAAGTCAATTAGGTTTAGTGAGGACCTAATTAGTTCCTTAGGGAGGTTTAGAGGTGATGTACTAGGGTTAGGGCACCTTAATTTAGGTTCCTAGGGGGTTAGAAATGGGTTTAGGGGGCTAGAGATCCAAGATCAAGGCTAGAATCTCAAAACAGGGTCTGGAGGGCAGTTCTGGATACCTAATAATAGTGTCAGATTTCTTATAGTGAAAAATCGAAAGTCCAGACTTATTTTCTGAACATCCAATCAGAGTCAGGAGGGTTTCTAGGTTCTGTCTTGGGTATTCTGTAGAAATTGGATGTCTGACCAAGTGTTTGGATGTCTAATAACACTGTAGAAGTGGTTTAAGGTGTGTGGGAGTTGGCTAAGGGTTCTGGATGTCCTATAACTCATTTGGCAATCCAAATAGAGGCTAGAATTAGGGTTTTAAGGTTTCCTAGGGTGCGGAGACCTAATCTAAGGGTGGCTAAGGCTTGGGGAGGCTTCTAGGTTGTCCTAGGGCTAGGATGGACCTAAGTTCTTCACAATTTATTGCTTTATTCCTACTTAGTAGAATAGCATACCTTAACTCCCTTACATTGTTATCTACTACATCTAATGTAGGTCTTCTACTCCAGCTCTACTGCAACACCAGTTATTCTTTATTCTTCAGATCCAGCTTTAGATCTAGCTTCAGATCTAGCTTCGATCAGCTTATTACCTGTAATTGACATAATGCACCTAATCAGTACATTATAGCATTATTCTATGCATAGCTAAAAGAAACCAGTAAAGGTGCTAGTAATGCTTATGCATGCAGGAATTACCCTAACTTATGCTAAGTCCTAGCCTAATTTAGGTCAATTAAGACCTATGATTGCTGCACAATCATTAGGTCTAGAATTTTGTTGCTTGATTGAACACTTCTCTCATCACTCACTCCTCTCCTCCCCATTTCTTCCATTTTTGCATGGACAGTGGTCCCAAAAACTCCACACTTGGAGGGACGACTTGATTTTGCTCCACCCCACACACAAAGACTTCTCCCCCTTTTTCCTCATTCTCCTCTCCATTCTAAAAGAATGGAAAATCAAAATATAGGTCCACTAACCCATCCACATCCACCTCTAATCCCACCTCCAACCCTTCCACCCAAAACACACAAACTAACCCTTCCCTCATCTACCAACCCTAGAGCCACCTAATGCTGAGATGTCACAACAACAACAAGCCCCCCTACCTAATCCCTACTTGATGTAAACACATTTACACTACTTAAGATGTCTATTTATGCATGTTCTTAAGCATAAGATTGCATTTCATGATATAAATATTGCATAACATGCATCATCTTGGATTTAGAGTAGTTTGAATAAAATGGATGTTAATTGTCTCCTTTTATGTGCTTGGACAGGGAAAACATTTTATTGGGGCTTCGGATCGAAGATCCAACCGTATGGATGCGATCAGGGCGACGATTGGAGTTCAACAACTCCAAGATCTCCCTAATCAGGCATCCGTAGCATCAAATAGTAATCGGGGAACCCTAGAAGATCAAGGGCCAGATGGTGTAAATCCACACTTCAAATGACAAATCCGACCACACGGATGAATTCGGATCGACGATCGCAGCCCAACGACGCAAAAATCGAGTCAATCCGACATCCGTGGCACCATTTACAACTTCCAGAAGATGGACGGCCAAGATGGCGCCACGTGGCACCATCCTGGCCGCCCAAATGGTCGCATGCAATCTATGAAGGCCCCGCACCCACTCCCTCTCCGACGTTGGATCTCGATCCAACGGCTGTGGTCAGTCGCGCCTAAAAGCACCCACTCGACCATCCGCGCCTCATAGTGCAGCTGTCGAGCGTGCTTACGCGAGCTGCGGGCACGGGTTCGAACCGCAGCGAAGGGGAGGAAGGCGCGGGCGAGTGAGTGCGGGCGGGCATTGGATCTTGATCGGACGACCGTCTGCGCTCAATTGAGATCACGTGCGATTGAACGTGCGGCAAGGACGCAGCATCGCACGTGCCGGGCGGGCGCGTAGCAGCGAGCAGAGATGAATCTTAAGCCGTCCAATCTCGCGATCGGACGGCTGAGATTTAAAGAACGTGCACAGGCGTTGAAGAAGAGCGCAGCTGAGGAGGCGCGCGTGGGCGCAGGTGCTACGCCCACGTTGGGGCTTTAATGACGGATTTATCCGTCACTAAAGACCCCTCATTTATTATTTTAAAGTTGTAATGACCATTTTGCCCCCACTCCTTGCAACTATAAAAGGAGACCACCTCCATACGAAATTCTCATCCCTTCCTTCTCTTCTCTACCTCTCCAAAGCTCAAGAGAAGCTTGTCCCACACCTGGGATGCTTCTTGCGAGATAAAGTCCAAATTTTTGTCCCCCTTTAGAAGTGGATCCCACGACGACGATAGCGTGCTGCTCCGTTCCCGTTCTTCTACTTCGTCCTCCTTCGTCCTGCTTCATTGTCCTGTCTGGCTCGTCCTCCAAGCGACCGTCGAGGAGGATTTCTCTCTCCCTATTCTTTTTACTGCTTTCTAGTATAGTTTTACTACTTTCTAGAGTAGTTCTGCTCATCCTCCAAGCGACCGTCGAGGAGGACATTTCTCCCTCCATTCTTTTAATGCTTTCTAGAGTAAATTTATCACTTTCTAGTGCAATTGTTTTATGCTTTCTAGTTGTGATGAACAATCTCCTTAATGATAAATTCATTGTTTATTCTACATCTCATTTTGATTTCTATGTGTAATATTCTCTCTCTCTTACCCTCTCTCTCTCTTCTATTTATTATAAATAATTAGATAATTTTAAATTGAATTACTTCGTGACAAATAAAAAGAAACGCGTAGTTTTTAAATCAAACATCCGCCTCCCTATGTTCGATCCGGAATTTTCATTTCGGTATAAATTTTATTTGTTGAACACGAATTCTTCGCTTTCAAACTATAACGACAGGTTTTCCAAAACCAAACACGTTAGCGTACCGATTTGAATGTTCAACATTTTGACGTCGTTGCCGGGGAGGCAACGATCTTTGATTTCTCTTCGCATTTTGTAACTTACAAATCATTTACATCACTTTTCTCTTTTCTTATCGTAATTGTAGGTACTCTTTCGAGACAGGCAAAAGCGGTAGATCGGAGAAAAGTGCTGCGGAAGGTTCTGTAAGTTAGCCCCCACCTCCCACCCATTAGATTTCATTCCACAACATAATAATTCAAACATCAATCAACCTAGGTGTTTTTATAAACTCTAAGGCTAGATTGTTTGTTGTTTGACACCCATACTCACCCCAACCCCCACATTAAAAAAGAATAATTTTAAAAAAAATCTCACAGAGGTACACAACCTCATCTGATTTTCAAACTCAATCGGTAAACCGATCTTAGGAGCCGGTACACACATTCAAACACATATTGAGTAGAAATCAGTTTAGGTAATCATTTGTGTGCCTAATTAAGTGGTGCACCAGGCCAATTGTTTGAGTTGATTGGGCCGCACCACTTCAATTAAAATCAACTCATCAAGTAGCTGCCAATTAGGTTTAACTCTTAGGGATTTACTAGGCACTCCACATTCTTTTCAAGCTTTAAAGGAAAACATCTTCACCTATGCTTGTAAAACCTGGTGTGCCAATGAAACTTGTTTGAAAATACCTAAAGGTGAATCCTAAAAGCTACTAAGCAAGATTTGAACCTTAAACTTCATAGCCTCCACCACTTCCTGATCTGTGATGGTTTCCGTGAACTTATCTGTAGCCAGTTCTCCTACCTGAGGAAGATTTGATGCTGCCAGCCTCCACCCTCCCCTCTCTGTTGATCTGGTGGTTTCCCTGAAGTATCTGACTGCCTCCCTTCGAATATCATCAGAAGAAGTTAGTATAAGATCATCTTTCTTTAAAGAAGATATGAGGTTCACCCTCCTTCTAGCACTCACTGCCATATGAAAATACTTCGTGTTTGCAACACCCTCCTTCAACCACAGCTGCCTTGATTTTTCTCTCTAGTCAACTTCTCTCGCCAAGTCCTTAGCGTGGACCACCCCTTGCTAGAATTTTCTCCGTCCCATTTCTTCATCCATCAACTATCCATCACTTTCTCTTTTGTCCAGCAAACACAGCATTGATAGAGCTTCAGTCCTCCTCTGATTTCTCACTATCTCGACCGTTTGCCTGTACTCCTTCAACATAGACCTTAAATCCCTCAATTTCCTTGCCAACCGACAAGTTGCAAAGCCTCCGACCGACTTTTGCTCCCACTAGCAGTTAATCATATCTTTAAACCCCTCCTCCTTAAGCCATGACTTCCTGAATTTAAAGTAAGTGCTTGTGAAAGACCCCTCCTCACTGTACCATATGAAAGGGGTATGGTCCGAGAATGGCCTAGCCATTCTTATCACAGAAGAGAGTTGGAATCTCTCCATCAGCTCCACACTTCCAAAGACCCTATCCAGTTTTGAGACCAACCCATTACCACTTCTCCAAGTAAAGTCAACCCCTGCTGATGGATATTCATTCAGTCCTAGCTCTGACACAACCAGTTGGAAACAAAGGGAGGCTCGATCCACCCTTCTGATCCCTCTATCATTCTCAGCCAAGATACAATTAAAGTCTCCACCCACAAGCAACGGTATTCCTTCTATCCTACCTGCCATCTGATGCATCTCATGCCATAGATTATTCCTCAAATGATCTTCACATGGGCCATAGATACAAAAGATGATCAAGTCCTGATCATCCCCCATCGATTGGAACTTGAACGAAACCTGAAATTTACCCCTCCAGACTTCTTTCAGGACCAATATGGAGGTCTTCCACCGGACAAGTGATGTAGACACATTTAATGAGGTTAGAATGCCTATTCATGCATGTTCCTAGGCTTAGATTTGCATTTCATATTATAAATATTGTATAGCATGCATCATCCTACATTTAGAGTAGTTGTGTATATTTTAGGTTAATTACATCCTTTTAATGGCCAGGAGGGAAGGAGATTTATTTCAAGGCCTCGGATGGATGACTAACAGTATGGATCTGATCAGGACGATGATCAGAATCTAACACCTCCGAAATCGTCCAAATCGGAGTCTCGTAGCAACTTATGCGATTCGAGGAAGATCAACGGTCAGGAGGGCAATGTGTTACAACTCGATTCCCGAATCCCTACGAGACACGAGAATCGGACCGACTCGACTGATCCCAAGACCCAGTCGTCCAACGAAAAAGTAACCAAAAGAGCAGTAAAATAACCCACATTCACCATGTATATAACTTGCAGTAACAAAATACAGCAGTAAAGAAAAGAACTAATACAGTATACACCACCACAACAGTAAAGAAATAAATAGGTACATAAACATGATGCTTATAATAAAAGAGTACAGTGGTAACAGAAACTACTCACTACAACAGAAGGAAAGGTACAGTGGGTACCACACAAGTAAAAACTACTAGGCTCTACTAGGCCCAGCACCCTCTGCAGCTGCCAGCTTTGGCTGCTCAACACCTGGTCCTGAAAAGGTGACAAAGGTGACACGTCAGCGAAATGCTGAGTAGAGTGGCAACCAAAAGCTAAGAAAACAGTAAGGTGGACAGTAGCTATTATATTTTTAATCTCTTTCTTTATTTTCCGTTTACTCGTTATTGAGTTATTCCTCAGATCCTTCTCTTGATCGCGAATGTTCCTCGTGGGAATGATCTTGATTGCAGTCTTTTCCGAAAAGTAGAAGTAACACGTGGTGCTCTCCTGGTCGGGAGAGTCCCCCGTGGTGGTCCTACCCTCAGTCAACCACCCCAAGGTCACTGACAGACGTAACGGTGACTACGGCACGTGCGATAAACACACAGGTAGCTACCCCACACCGGCACGCGGTCAGTCATTTCCGTTAATAGGTGCACCCAAAGCACAGCACGGAACCAGTATATGGCAGAACCCACTCAGTAACAGGGGTCCAGTCCCTCCACAGTAACCAAACAGGGGTCTTATCCCTCCACAGTCCGCGCACCCTCGCCTAACTACCTTGGTTTGTCGAGAGGGCCTAACAAGTCGGTGTAGGAGGACTAGCAGAACCCCGGGGCCCGTGGGGTGGCTAGTGCTCTCCCTACACTAGTAGCTCTCCTCGGTACTGTGTATACGAGGGCCAAAAGTCGGTACAAAGTGGCCAGACCTAACCCCGGGTCCCTGGGACAGCTAGCTCCGCTCTGCACTAAACCGGGGGACAGTCCCTCTCCTTGGTACTCTGTACTCAAGGGTCAGCTCACTTCCCCAATTCTATTCCATTCACTTCTCAGGAGCTCTACTCCTAATTCCCCAAAGGGTTCATGCTCATTTTTTTCTTTAACTCAGCCAATTTAGGTTTCATCATTTTAGCTTTATATTCATATAGCCCATGTTCTCAACAGTAATTATCCATTCATAAATAGGCAACTGTTAACCAATTACAGGCAGTTATCATTTTCCTTTCTACTTTTCCAAGACTGCAATATATATTCAATCTAGTTTTCCAGTCCTAGGATTCATGCCATATCCTAGGATCTATCATTCAATCTGGTTTTTCAATCCTAGGATTCATGCAATACCTTAGGATCAATCATTCAATCTAGTTTTTCGGTCCTAGGATTTATGCAATACCCTAGAATCTATTAATTATTTCACATGTGCATAATTTTTGATAAATAATTAAAGGGGCCACTCGACCCGCAAAATCGGGAGTACTGGAGGCGTGATCGGCAAGCACGCGTGCCTCCGTAACCCCAGAGCCGCAACGGAATGGGGTCCTAACACAAGGATCAATTACAAGGGGCTACTCAGAATAGGATACAAATATTGTAAACAGGTAGAGGAACTAAATCTGAGAAGAACGAAACTTGTAACGCGGAAAACGAACTTCGAACGGATCCTAAACGGGTCAAAAACGACAAGTCTACCAAAAATCAGACATTTGGAACATCTTACAGACGTCTTAAACAGTGGCTTAGGTCATACATTGATGCTACGCTATCCTTCAGACGTCCAGGATCCCGCTGAACTGTCTGGACTTAGTTTCCAGACGTCCGACTGCCACTCCGGACGTCTGGAGACCCTCTCCGTTATCTGGTGCTGTGCCCAGACGTTCGATCTGTGCGGGAGGGCATGCCCTTGCACCTTCCTGAATGAGACCTGCATGCACATGCGATTGTCCTCAACATGAAATGAGGCAGAACTCCTTGGCGGGACGGCTACATGGCCGTACACGCGAAATTAGGAAGGATGGAAAAATATCGTACCTTTCAAACGTCTAGACCTTCCTCCAGATGTCTCTTGCGTCGTCTGGACGTATGTACAGACGTCTGATTTTGGAAAATTTTCCAGAATCAGGACCTCCTCGCCCTCCGTCTGCAGCGCACGGCTGTGCCGCGCCACGCTCACCTGCTGCCTAAGCTGCAGCAGCTCCTTCCCAACACCACGCTTCCGCTGTGCACCTGCCGACCGGCCCTGGCTGCTCCAGCGAGCTCGCACCCTCGTAATCAAGCTCTCTCCCTCCCGCAGCAGCCCCTCCTTCCCATGCACTCACAGCAGCAGCTGCTGCTGCCCTCACCCGCTCACTCTCTCGCTGACAGGAAGAAGAAGAGGGCGGTGGAGTGAGGGTGAGGGAGAGGAGGGGGGGTATTTGAAGGCTGCCTTGGGGAGAGAGAAAAAAGTGGCTGCGCCTGCAGGGAGGAAGGAAAGAGAAGAAGGAGGGCGGTGGTTCAGTCTGCGTGTGCATGCGCGCAGACGCGAACCCATGCGTCAAAAAAATTAAATTCCAGATATCTGGGAAGGCTTCCAGACGTCTGACCAGACGTTTGGACCAATTCCCAGACGTCTTAAACAACGTTTGATGCCAGGGTCATAACAACATAACAAACTCAAAAGAAGTTTCGTCCCCGAAACTTGCGCTAGCTAGGGTGCGGAAAAGAACGATATATGCATAACAAACTCAAAGAGGACCGAAGCCGATCTGAAAAGACGTACCCGCAAAAAGCTCCGGGTACCGCTCCTGCATCGCTGCCTCAGGCTCCCAGGTAGCCTCCTTGTACCGCTGGCTCCTCCACAAAACCTTCACCAGGGGTACTTGCTTCCATCTCAGACTGTGGACTGCCCTGTCGAGAATCTGCACTGGCCGCTCGGGGTAGGTCAGGTCGTCGCCCACCTCGACACTCTCGTGACTCAGGACGTGACTGGGATCAGCGACGTACTTCCTGAGGTTGGACACGTGGAACATGTCGTGCACACCAGAAAGCTGGGGAGGAAGGGCAAGCCTGTAAGCAACGAGTCCAACCCGCTCCAGGACCTCAAAGGGTCCCACGAACCTCAGCGCGAGCTTCCCTCTCACCCCAAACCGCTGTAAGCCCTTCATGGGCGAAACACGAAGGAAGATGTGGTCCCCAACCTCAAACCGGACCTCTCTGCATTTTCGATTTGCATAGATGTTTTGTCTGCTCTTGACAGTGCGAAGTCGCTTGTGAATCTACTCGACTACCTCCTGACTCTACCGGATCAGCCTGGGGCCAACCTCCCACTTGGTCCCCAACTCAACCCAACTCAAGGGTGCCATATACCTCTGTCCGTACAGAGCCTCGTAGGGTGTCATGCCGATGCTCGAGTGATAACTGTTATTATATGCAAACTCCGCTAGGGGCAAGTGCTCCTCCCAAGAGCCCCTCCAGTCCAGTACACAAGCACGCAAAAGGTCCTCAAGTGTCTGTATCATGCGCTCAGACTGTCCATCCATCTGGGGGTGGTAAGCTGTACTGAACCTCAACCGCATCCCCAGGGCCTGCTGAAACTCAGCCCAAAACTGGGACGTAAAGCAGGTATCTCGGTCGGATACGATCTCCTACGGAACTCTGTGTAGACGTACCACATCGTGGATATACCTCTCTGCCAACTGTGTTGGTCCCAAGTTGACTCGGTTCGGCAAGAAACGCGTCGTCTTCATTAATCTGTCAACGACTACCCAGACTACGTCATGTCCTCGCTGGGTAATAGGTAAGCCCACCACCAAGTCCATGGTGATGCTCTCCCACTTCCACTCTGGCACTGGAAGTGGCTGTAGCGGCCCTGCAGGCCTCTGATGCTCGGCTTTCACTTGCTGGCACACTACACACTATTGCATGAATTCACCCACATCCCGCTTCATTCCCCTCCACCAAAAGTCACGTCTCAAGCCATGGTACATTTTTGTGTTTCCGGGATGTATGGTGAATCTGGAACCATGTGCCTCAGTCAGGAGCTCTTTCAACAGCTCCTCGTCTCTGGGAACGCACAAACGTCCCCTCATGCGCAACACCTGGTCTGTAAAAGAGAAGTCCCCAGGGTCTCCTGACAGTACTCTGTCGCGCAAGGACTGCAAGTACGGGTCGGCCATCTGTCCTGTGATGATGCAATCTATCAGCTTTGGCCTCGTCTGTCTCGTCACAGTCACTGCCCCATAGTGCCCCCGTAACTCTAGGGGTCGCCAACTGCCCATCTCCTCTAAGAGGCTCCAACTCTGCACCTGTAAACTGGCCAAGTGTGCGGGCACCTTCCTGCTCAAGGCGTCTGCCACCACGTTGGCCTTTCCCAGGTGGTAGGAAATGCTGCAGTCATAGTCCTTCAAGAGCTCCAACCAACATCTCTGTCTCATGTTGAGCTCCTTTTGATCAAACAAGTATCTGAGGCTCTTGTGATCTGTGAAAATCTCGAAGGTGTCACAATACAAGTAGTGCCTCCAGGTCTTCAGCACGAAGACGACAACTGTCAGTTCCAGGTCATGGGTAGGGTAGCTATGCTCATGGGGCTTCAGTTGCCACGAAGCGTAAGCGACAACGTGACCCCTCTGCATGAGCACACCCCCTAACCCCTGCAAAGAGGCGTTTGTGTACACAACGAATCCGCCACTACTGTCTGGGATGGTGAGTACGGGAGCCGAAGTCAGCCTCTCCTTCAGCTCCTGAAAACACGGCTCACAGGTGTCTGTCCAAGTAAAGGGCACGTCCTTCCAGGTTAGCTGTGTCATAGGACATGCAATCTGTGAAAAGCCCTTGATAAATCGCCTGTAGTAGCCTGTCAGTCTCAAGAAACTGCGAATCTCAGTGATCGTATGCGGTCTCTCCTACCTGAGCACTGCCTCGACCTTGGCTGGGTCCATAGCCAAGCCATCCCCAGAGATCACATGACCTAAGAAGGTCACCTCCCCCAACCAGAACTTGCACTTGTTGTAGTTGCCGTACAGCCTACGTCATCTCAGTGTGTCCAAAACCATCTGCAAGTGCTGTCGGTGCTGTGCCTGATCTCGAGAGTAGATGAGCACATCATCAATGAATACCACCACGAACTGGTCCAAGTACGGTCTAAGCACCCGGTTCATCAAGTCCATGAAGGCAGCAGGGGCATTGGTCAGCCCAAACGGCATGACCAAAAACTCGTAGTGTCCGTACCGGGTGCGGAAAGCTGTCTTGGAGACGTTTGCCTCCTTGATCCTCAACTTGTGGTATCCAGACCTCAAGTCGATCTTGGAGAATACCGTGGCACCTCGCAACTGGTCAAACAAGTCATCAATCCTTGGCGGCGGATACCTGTTCTTGATGGTGACCCTATTCAGCTGTTGGTAGTCCACACAAAGGCGTAGGGTACCATCCTTCTTCTTTACAAACAGCACCAGGGCTCCCCAAGGAGACGTACTGGGCCTCACAAAGTCCTCCAAAAGATCCTGCAACTGAGACTTGAGCTCTCGCAGCTCAAGTGGTGCCATCCTGTATGGTGCTGTGGAGATGGGGCTGGTCCCCGGTATCAGTGAGATCTCAAACTCGATCTCACGCTCGGGCAGTAGTCCTGGCAACTCGTCTAGAAACACATCGAGGTACTCTCTGACCACCGGGATACTCTGGAAGTCTGCCACAGGGCTGGGCTCTACCACCACACAAGCTAGGAAACCCTCACACCCCTGGCTCAAAAGTCTCGCCTCCCGAAGTGCAGAAATGCACCTGAAGCCTCCGTCCACTGGCTGCCCGTGGAACTCGAAAGAAGGCAACTCCGGTATGGAGAAGACGATCATTCTCTCAAAGCAGTCCACCAAGGCGTGGTAAGTGGACAGCTAGTCCATCCCTAGAATTACGCCAAAATCCTCCATCTGTATCATAATCAGGTTAGCAGGAAGGTTGTGTCCCCCAACACTGACCTCGCAACCTGTGTATACCTCCTCAGCTACAAACAGCTGACCACTCGAACCTTTGATCACGAACGAATCCTCTAACAGCATAAAATCCTGCCCCAAACTAACCGCGAAACTAGCGGTGACAATCGAATGCGTAGCATCGGAATCGAAAAGCGTGTAAACAAGTCTGTAGGAAACTGGAACCATACCTGCCACCACTGATCCTGAAACTCTGGCATCCCTGTGTGTCAGGGCGTTGATACACCCCTCAACCCTAGGTGCGAACGAAGCAGCCACACTCTGCGTCGGACGGGTAGCTGCTGGCCGGTACCCTCCCCATGATTGTTGTCCTCCTCCTCGTGCCTGGAAACCGCAGCCTCCTGCTCGCCCTTTGGTCGACACAGGAAGCATCTATTGACCTCCTGCCCTAGACGGGCAGTCCCTCCTGATGTGGCCTGGCTGGCCACACTGGTAGTAGAGGGGAACCTGACTCCCGCCCTCAGTGGGTCCCTACTGTCGGCTAGGCGGGGGTCCGATGCTAGCAGCTAGCCCCTGTCGAGGGCCCCCAAAAGCCACTGATGGCCCTACAAAACGTGACGGCTCTCCTACGGGCACCACGTGTCTCCTCTCTCGTCGGCCCTGTGAGAAGTCTAGCTGATAGGGCCTCTTCCGCTCGCTGTCAGTATCTCGCACAAACGGGTTGGTCTCTTCGTATGTCATAGCTGCCTCCACCACCCTCGAGAACATAGGCAGCTTCAGGGGTTTGACATACCCCTGAATCGCAGGCCAGAGCCCCTCGGTGAACCTCCAAAGGCGCTCGTCCTCAGTGGTCACTGCTGTCACTGCGAAGCAAGACAGCTCCAGAAAATGCGTGCGGTCGCTCGCGGTCATCGTCCCCTGGCGGAGAGTGTGGAACTCCTGCCTCCTCTGGTCCTGCCACTTCTAGGGAAAGTACTACTCGCAGAAGAGGGTGACGAACCGGTCCCAGGTCGACTCGTCCCTCTCCTGTCCCCTGACCACCCTCCACCACCTGTGTACCGCGCTCTCCAGCTGGTACATGGAAAAGGCCACGCGGCACTCCACCGGGGGGCAAAGGGTGTCAAAAACCTTCTCGATCTGCTCAAGCCAGTCCTCCACCTCGGTCGGGTCCTCATCCCCCTTGAATGAGGGGGGCTTCAACTTTTGGAACTATCCGAAAAGCTCGAAGTGGCGCTGCAATGGAGATGCTGGTGCACCTCCAGGTAAAGAAGCCTCATGCGCAGAAGTGTCGGAGAAAGGTGGGGGCGGTGGCGGCCCATCCCCTCCCCCGCATCCAGTACCATGTCCATCGTGTGGTCCCATAGAGGACTCCCCCTCCGCAGCCCCAGGGAGAGGCGCTCGTGGCTGCGGGTGGAGCTCCTCTTGCACGATGTCCCGTATCAGCTGGGCGAGGTCTTGGGCCTGAATGCCCAGGGGCAGTGGCTGGTCCACTGAAACGTCGACCTCAATGTGCCCACCCCTCCAACCTCTTCCCCGGCCGAGCCCGCGGCCCACCTAACTAGTCCCGCATCGAGGCCTCTCCTGCAAGGAGACGCGAATACAGAACAGAAACACGTCAATACGAAACAATATCTAACGGAGAAGTCTAAGAACATATGTCAAAGAAATGTTGTGGTGGTACTCTAGTTACAGACACGTGAATTGGTTATTTTCCAATCAGTCAGTTCACTTCTCGGGACGACCTTGCTCTGATACCATCTTGTTACGACCCGATTCCCAAATCCCTATGAGACACGAGAATCAGACCGACTTGACTGATCCCAAGACCCAGTCATCCAACAAAAAAGTAATCAAAAGAGCAGTAAAATAACCCACATTCACCATGTATATAACTAGCAGTAACAAAATACAGCAGTAAAGAAAAGAACTACTATAGTATACACCACCACAATAGTAAAGAAATAAATAGGTACATAAACATGACGCTTATAATAAAAGAGTACAGTGGTAACAGAAACTACTCACTACAACAGAAGGAAACTTACAGTGGGTACTAAACAAGTAAAAACTACTGGGCTCTACTAGGCCCAGCACCCTCTGCAGCCGCCGGCTTTGGCTACTCAACACCTGGTCCTGAAAAGGTGACAAGGTGACACGTCAGCGAAACGCTGAGTAGAGTGACAACCAAAAGCTAAGAAAACAGTAAGGTGAACATTAGCTATTATATTTTTAATCTCTTTCTTTATTTTCCGTTTACTCGTTATTGAGTTATTCCTCAGATCTTTCTCTTGATCTCGAATGTTCCTCGTGGGAACGATCTTGATTGCAGTCTTTTCCGAAAAGTAGAAGTAACATGTGGTGCTCTCCTGGCCGGGAGAGTCCCCCGTGGTGGTCCTACCCTCAATCAACCACCCCAAGGTCACTGACAGATGTAACGGTGACTACGGCACGCGCGATAAACACACGGGTAGCTACCCCGCATTGGGACGCGGTCAGTCGTTTCCGTTAATGGGTCGCCCAAACCACAGCACGGAGACAATATAGGGCAAAGCCCTCTCAGTAACAGGGGTCTTATCCCTCCACAGTCTGCGCACCCTCACCTGACTACCTTGGTTTGCCCAGAGGGCCTAACAAGTCGGTGTATACTGACTAGCAGAACCCCAGGGCCCGTGGGGTGGCTAGTGCTCTCCCTACACTAGTAGCTCTCCTCGGTACTATGTACACGAGGGCCAAAAGTCGGTACAAAGTGGCCAGACCTAACCCCGAGTCCCTGGGGTGGCTAGCTTCGCTCTGCACTAAATCGAGGGACAGTCGCTCTCCTTGGTACTCCGTACTCAAGGGCCAGCTCACTTCCCTAATTCTATTCCATTCACTTCTCAGGAGCTCTACTCCTAATTCCCCGCAGGGTTCATGCTCATTTTTTTCTTTAACTCAGCCAATTTAGGTTTCATCATTTCAGCTTTTTATTCATATAGCCCATGTTCTCAACAGTAATTATCCATTCATAAATAGGCAACTGTTAACCAATTACCGGCAGTTATCATTTTCCTTTCTACTTTTCCATGACTGCAATATATATTTAATCTAGTTTTCCAGTCCTAGGATTCATGCCATATCCTAGGATCTATCATTCAATCTGGTTTTTCAATCCTAGGATTCATGCAATACCCTAGGATCTATCATTCAATCTAGTTTTTCAGTCCTAAGATTCATGCAATACCCTAGGATAAATCATTCAATCTAGTTTTTCGATCCTAGGATTCATGCAATACCCTAGAATCTATTAATTATTTCACATGTGCATAATTTTTGATAAATAATTAAAAGGGCCACTCGACCCGCAAAATCGGGAGTACTGGAGGCGTGATCGGCAAGCTCGCGAGCCTCCGTAACCCCCAGAGCCGCAACGGAATGGGGTCCTAACACAAGGATCAATTACAAGGGGCTACTCCGAATAGGATACAAATACTGTAAACAGGTAGAGGAACTAAATCTAAGAAGAAAAAAACTTGTAACGTGGAAAATGGACTTCGAACGAACCCTAAACGGGTCAAAAATGATAAGTCTACCAAAAATCAGACGTCTGGAACATCTTCCAGACATCTTAAACGGTGGCTCAGGTCATACCTTGATCCTGCGCTATCCTTCCAATGTCCAAAATCCCGCTGAATCATCTGGACTTAGTTTTCAGACGTCCGACTGTCACTCCGGACGTTTGGAGACCCTCTTCGACATCTGGTGTTATGCCCAGACGTCTGATCTGTGTGGGAGGGCATGCCCTTGCGCCTTCCCGAATGAGACCTGCACGCACACGCGATCGTCCTCAACACGAAATGAGGCAGAACTCCTTGGCGGGACGACTGCATGGCCGTACACACGAAAATAGGAAGGATGGAAAAATATCGTACCTTTCAGACGTTTGGACCTTCCTCCAGACGTCTCCTGCGTCGTCTGGACGTATGTAGAGATGTCCGATTCTGGGAAATTTTCCCAGAATCAGGACCTCCTCGCCCTCCGCCTACAGGGCACGGCTGTGCCATGCCGCGCTCTCCTATTGCCTGAGCTGCAGCAGCTCCTTCCCAACACCACGCTTCCGCTGTGCACTCGCCGGCCAGCCCTGGCTACTCCGGCAAGCTCGCACACTCGCGATCTAGCTCTCTCCCTCCTCCCCATGCACTTACAGCAGTAGCTGCTGCTGCCCTCGCCCGATCGCTCTCTCGCTGACAGGAAAAAGAAGAAGAGGGTGGTGGAGTGAGGGTGAGGGAGAGGAGAGGGGGGGTATTTGAAGGCTGCCGTGGGGAGATAGAAAAAAGTGGCTGTGCTTGCAAGGAGGAAGGAAAGAGAAGAAGGAGGGTGGCGGTTCAGTCTGCGCACGCATGCACGCAGATGCGAAACCGTATGCTGAAAAAATTAAATTCCAGACGTCTGGGAAGGCTTCCAGACATCTGGACGAATTCCCAGACATCTTAAATGATGTTTGATGCCACGGTCATAACACAATAAGACATTTTTATGAGCTTCGAATGAAAAATCCTACCATACGGATGGATCCGGAGCAACGATTGTAGTTCGGCAACACAAGAATTATCTCAGTCTAAGCACTGTGGCAACTTCTGCAATAGAAAGAAGCTGGATGGCCCAGATGGCACCACGTGGCACCATCTAGGCCACCCAACAACAGCTAGTAGCATCCATATGTGCCCCCTTATCATTGGAGATCTCGCACCACAGTCGTTGGATCAGCATCCAACAGCTGAGGTTCCTTCGCTCGCGTAGCACTGAATTCATCCTCGAGACACAAAGGCACCCACAGTGCATTGGTCGTGAGTGGAGCTCTCAAAATCATGGCACATGTTCAAATCCCCCCAAGCCTCAAATCTAGCTCTACGGTGAGGCGCGTGCAAATTCAATCGCACGATTGGTGATCGACGGTATGTGTGCTTCCACGTGGCAGAGCGGATGACCTGATGCGATTACGCGAGCATCAACACGAGTTCTTACTCACCGTCCAATGCACTTTCCAAAGGTGCAATCTCCACGCAATCTTCAGCCACAAGATCAAGATCCAACAGTCGTGCTTCATCCATGCGTGTGTCAGCAGCTTTGAGCAGGCATGTGCTTGGTTGGCACGACCTTTAGCGATAGCCTGGTAGACCTTTAGTGACCCTTAAAGCCGTCACTAATTGCTTGTCGACGCAAGGCCAGCTGCAGGCATGAACGGTGGGTGTGCGATCTTCAGCGACAGCTGCATAGGGTCTTTAGTGACGTTTGCAGCTGTCACTACAACCTTTTACACGAATTTCTTCTTCCCTCCACTATATAAACACCCCTACACCCCCCATTCCTCTTCATCTCTACCTACTTTACTCCCACCTACTCCTAAGCTCTAGTAGCCTACCAAAGCTCCATTAGAGCTTACTCTCAAGCTCCAAAGGCCTCTTATTAGCGTAACGATCCTTTGCCCCACCAAACATTTATCTCTCATCCCACCACCTTCATAAGAATCCTTGGAGCTGTCCTCCCACCTCCATTTTGGTAGAAGATCTCCTCTGTCTCCTTACCTCCATTCTAGAGCCTCGGTGAAGCATTCCTCTACCCGACATCCTCCTGCATCTCACCTCCGTCGTCCTGCATCTCACCTCCTTCATCCAAGCTTTCGCCAGGCACCATCGTCTAGCCAAACAGCCGATTCGGGAGATTTCTTCTCACCTCTATCTCTTTTATGCTTTCATAGATCATTGTAATAAACATTTGTGTGATATATCATAGTTGTTTCATCTCTCTTGTGAACTTATCTTGCTTGTCTTTTTATTTCAAAAACACAAAAAGAATAACAAAACCTTAAAATACCAAAAAGAAATAAAACAAAGTACAATTTTCAACCAAAGTAAATGTCGCCTCCCTGTGTTTGACCCTGGAGTCCTCTAGAGTTTCGGTTATAAACTTTATTTGATAAATGCATTTTGTGAGCTATGACAATGGGTTCTCTAAACCCTAATTTTAATTTGCGAAACATGGCTAATCAGCCAGCCCTCCAAACCTTCCCTATGTGTCCATAGCCCTGACATCCGCCTAGCCACCTTTGAGAAGCAACTGCCACAAAGAATCTCCTCCTTTGTGTGTTTCCTGCAGTAATGCGCAATCTACTTCCCACTCACGAACGCATCGAGCCAAGGAAGCTCTCCTCACCTCGTCGCGCAACCCACACACATTCCGTGTGATAACTTTCATCCCCTAAATCATTGAACCCCCTGCTGCACCCCTGCCCTCTTCTCAACATTCAAGACAGCTGCTACCTCCTCTTCCTTGGATCTCTAACCACCGCCGACTATCCTTCCCTTGAGCTTGTATGGGGAGCATGCCATTTTTCCTTTAGAGGATAATCCCACTTCATAGCATGGTCCCTCTGGAGCCATAGAAGAAAATTGGTCTGAATTTTGTGCCGAGATCATACAATTAGCCTCCTACCCCTATTAATCTGAGTTCACCACCAAAAGCTCCCTCCCCACCATTGCATCTTGCACCATCGCTTCCTCAAGCGTTGGGTGATTCCTCCCCATCATCTCTTCATTCGGCATCGCTGAAAAGTGGAGCTCTTTTCTCTTCATAGCCTCTGGTCGGTCTGACTTGAGGGATCTAGAACCATTGCCATCATTATGAGAAACAGTCGCCTCCTCATGCAACCTATGTGTCCCCTATTGCTGCCTTTCATCACAAAGGGGAGATAGCTTTAATCAGAGGAGCCACGAACTCCCTCCGCACCTTAGGATGGCCTTGTCCAGAATTGGACCCCTCCTCATCACCGTCACCTCGACCTTAATCGACCTCCCATCACCCTCACATGGGCCCACCTTTGCATTCTCTGCCAGGACTGCAAAGCCTGCCATTGCCCCTACCACCACACCTTTGGTCTGAAGATGTACAGGGAATCCCTAGATCTAGATGATGCCCTTTCTATTCTCTGCCCTTTTTGGAGGGCGATCCTGTATTGCCCCATCGAACGGCGACACCAGCCTCCACAAAACAATCATACCTTTGAAAACACTAGTGTGAAAATGAAGACCTTCCACATCTAGCATGCCTAGGTCGAACAACAAAAATCGAGATCCACCCGACAGTGCTACCTTCCACCCCTGGGATGACATGGAGAAAGATCTTACCAAGTTTTGGATTCACTCGAGTGAATATGTTCCCGTCATAATCTCACCGATAAGTGCACCCCTTATTGCCATCGTTGCTACCATAACGTCCCCAGTTTGAGGGACTTCCATGTCATAGACTTGCCCCAGACCTGCTGGCGGTGGTGGCGGCAGTGCCCCATTTGCTCCTTGGCCCCTTTGTTGTCTGCCTCCATTCTGATCCATCTTCCCCAACCTTTTGCATGCATCCTTCTTATGACCCCAACCCCCACATGACAAACACAAAGTCAGGTATCCACACACCACTGTCATGTGCCCCCTTCTACACCAGTAACAAACAATCTCTGCATTCCCTCCTCTCCGGCACCTCCAAGAGTTGCCAACCCCATGATTCGCACAAGGGGTTCCCCTATCTTCCTTCATCCTCTCTCTCCGGTGCCAACTCCTAGACCTCCATACCCTCTAGCCATCATCCTCCTCCTTAACCCTAACAACCATCCTCTTGATGAGAATAATGTCTCAACCAGTAAAGAGAAGGTGGAGAGAAGTTATCCTCCGCCACGGCTTCTTGGAGGACAAGCCGCATTGACAGAGCACTCAGACGAAGGTGGTAAGATGTGGGACAAAGGAGAACGACGACGGACAATGGAGAACGGGGCAGAGTGATGTCACAGTGGGATTCGCTCCCCGAAAGGCGGTGACAAGATAACCACGGGAAGCTCCATGAAGGAGGTGAGAAGGTGCAAAAATTGTATTTTTAACTCTAATGGAGTATCTTAGGTTTGGGACAAGCTCTTAGAGCTTTGGAGGGGGTGAGAGAAGAGAGGAAGGGATGAAGAATTTGAGTGGTAGGGGTCTGTTTTTATAGTTGTAGGGATTGAGGGTAATTTGGTCATTTTATGCTTAACAATATTAATTCAAGGTCTTTAGTGATGGATTTAAGCATCACTAAAGACCCCAAACATGGGCTTAGTGCACTTACACCCACCGCCTTCTCCTCTCCCTATGCACTCAACGTATAAGCCATGATCTCGCGATCTCAGCCGTCCGATTGCGAGATCAGATGGCTTAAACGCAATGTCTTCTGCACCCTCATCCCATGTTAAGAGGCAACACAGCCTCTTTCATCGTCATTGGATCAAAGATCAATGGCCTAGAATCACGCTCGCCCTCCTTCACAATCACACCTCCCGTGCATCTGATCTCATGTGAAATCAGGCATCATCTTGCATGTCTGGCCAATTAATCCAATTGGCTAGATTTAACGCTCGCGCACGAGGAAGGTGCAATGCTGCGAATCGAACACGTGCTCTCTGCTTACGCAGCACCTTAACCGCTACGCTACGCATGCGTTTGAGGCTTGCAAAAGCTTTTCTTCACAGCCGATCTCGGCTGTTGGATCTTCATCCAACGGTCGAGATCAAGTGTTGATGTTCACTTAGAGAGGTGGAGCGGGAGGCCTTGATGTGCGTTGGGCGGCTGGAATGGCACCATGTGGTGCCATCTTGGACATCCATCTTCTATGAGTTGTAGATGGTGACACGGATGTCGGATTAGATCGATTTGTGTGCCATTGGGCTGTGATCGTCGATCCGAACCCATCCGTGCAGTTAGATCTATCATCTGAGATACTAATTTGCACCATCTTGCTCCTTGGCCTCTGATCTTTCTCAAACTACATCTGATGCTACAAAAGTTTGATTGGGGCGAGTTGGAGTCGTTGAACTCCAATCGTCGCCCTGATCAGATCTATATGGTTGAATCTTCAATCCGAGGTCCTGAATAAATGTCGCCCTGCCACCTGACAATAAAAAGGAGAAATTAATCTAAAATTTATACAACCTAATCTAAATGCATGATGATGCATGTTATGTAATATTTATAATGTATGATGTAACTTTATGTCTAAGAACATATGAAAATAGACGGTTTATGTGATATAAATATGTTTACATGACACCACCATATTTATCTTTTGCTAGTCCCTAACAAACCTACATGCTATTTATAAGAGAATTAGGTCAGTTTCTTAGGCAATAGTTATTTTTCAACACTTAAGAATTTCAACTAAGATCTGAACTACAGAGACACAATAGTGCCCGGGTGTCTGCCAAAATGCAGACCTCCTCAAGCCCTTGCCTTATTCAAAGAAGGATCTTTTTCTTCTTTTCTTCATTTCTAATTTTTTTAGATTTTTGAGTTTAGGGTTTCGGAGCAGCTTTCTACGGCCACTCAACCTGCCCAAGACTCGATGAGAACCCTAAGTTCTAATCATCTTTTTGTGTGAAGTGCTAGACTCGTTGATCGGCAAGCAGAACGAACTTCGGGTTTCTATGCCCCTAGGTAACCTTTAAAAAGGAATTCCGTCTAAAGGTGTTTCTATCCAATAGGTAGCTTTCTCCCTACTTTTATTTTTATGGGGTCAACACAAGGGTGAACCTAGTGTATATCTCCTCGGCTTATTCTACTTCTCCACTTCTTCCTAAGTGTTTAGCAATTATATGTGTGTTTCTTGAGCTAGGATCTGGACAACCTACCAATGGGTTGTTACCCACGATAACTTGCCAGCTGTACTCGTGCGGTGAAGTGTGGCTTATTTCTTTTTTTTCTTTTTTCCTCTTTTCTATCTCTTTTTCTCTTCTTTTTGGATTTTTTCTATTTTTTTATTTTTTCTTTTTTTTATATTTTTTTTAAGTAGGTGTCTTCCCTGATCTAAGATTTACCTAAAGGCAACAGGAAAAGAATGGTCATGTAACTGGGCTTTGGACAACCAACTAATGGGTTGTTAAGCATGATAACTTGCCAGCCATACCACCTTAGAAGGTTCATTAGCTACCCAATTTCCATTACAATCATTGAACAACGAGTCAGTGCGGAAGTGTGTAGATGCTTAGACTTAAAGTTCCCTCAAATCAGAGGGCGGGTTGATAAGTCATGTACTTATCACCCCAACTTATTTAATCAAATTAAAAATATATTTAGACTAGCGAGGACTCGAGAAACAAATCCACATTTAGTGGACACCCGGGTAGATTAAGACTGAAGACTTTAAGGGTCTAAGTGTTTAGGTCATATCGTATCATTCTGTAAGATTGAAAATTTTCTAAAGCCTAAGCTCTCTTTCCTAATTCCATAATTTTTTTTATTAATAAATAAAAAGAAAACAACAAGAATCTACAGAGTTAACAAAATAATTCAGAGATGAATATCCACCCCCCATGCCTATCTAACGTAATGTTCCCATTGTATTAAAAGAACATGAAACATAGTGGAGTAGAGTAGAAAGCACCTGAATTGTGTGAATAACAGGTCAACTTTGAGGTGAAAAGAAACTATATACGTGCTGAATTTAGTGCCTTCAGCTAGGCCAACTATACAAAGAAGAAGAAATAAAGAATTCATAGGTGCAGGTCAGAATCAGGATAAAAAGATTCACCTCAGGACTTGCCAACAGATGTCCACAGATGTGGATCAGATTGTGGTGTAGACCCATACCCCATGGTTGAGTATATCTAAGGTTCTGGATAAAAATTAGCCAGAACCTGAGATCAGTATGTAAGCGGGGTCGGGCCTGCAATTTGTGAGGATGCAACCCAAGTCCAAAAAGTTAGATTACAGAGAAATTAAGCTCAAAAGGACAATCAATAAATGTGTGCTTGGGTTGGACATCCTCTGAATCAATGATGTCATAAGGGTCCTAGTAAAGAGTTGGTAGTTTCAAACAAATTAGAACCCTTAGACTCAGTCTTTTGCTTCCTCCGGAATTGGCTTTACAAAGCTTCATTTCCAAATTCCTATCCTCATTCAGAATTTTAAATTCCAAGACCTCCTGCAAATTAATCACCCTGTTTGAAATTTCCAAGTCTAAAAGATGTGACTGGATTAGAATTGACATGGGTCTAATGATCTCAAGAATAGAATCCTCATTATGCTCAACGGGGTATGATTGAGTAATGGGGCTTTGAATTGAATCCTTCATGAATAGGGCTCTGAATCCACCATGCGAGCCCCAACAGAATCAAGTACCTCAATTTTAGGGCCATCAAATGATTCATTGAATTCCTTAGGCCCATCAATCTCATGGAAATCGTGTGCTGTAAACTCAGGTGAGACTTCGCATAATGATTCTTCACCTTCAGAATCAAAGAATTCTAAATCCACATTAATGTATGTCTCAAAATCATCAATCACTTTTTGTTCCATGAAGACATACATTTCCTTATTCCCTGACTTAGGGATCTCAGGTGAAGAATTCAATTCATCCTTATTTGCTTACTCTAGAACAACCTGGTCAACCTTGGTCTCGTAAAATGTCCCCCTTACAGGTGCCAAAGTGGATTCTGACATCGGCACTCCTATTAGGGGTTCATCCTAGGAATCCTCCCAAGATTAGACTAGAGAAATCACAAATCTCATCCTCAATTTCGATAACTTCCCAAGTAAAAACTCACCTGCGTCCTTATCCTTAACATCCTGGAGCCAATCCAACAAATACTTGTTAAGATCGTCAATCATTTCAATCAGAGGCTCCAATTCTTCAGGGAAAGGTGTTGGCTGAGCTTCTAAAGATTGAATGGTATTCCTTAAGTTAGACAACACCCTATCTTAGACCTGGTTAACCTGAACCAAATGTTTTGGTTCAGGGTTGGACAGGTTTGGGTTTAGTGCAGGGGAGTCAATGCATTGAGTTTCTTGATAACCTCCCTGATAATAGGTCATTTCTAGTTGTTCATAAGGAGGTGATGACCTATAAGTAGTGTAATCTGAGGAAGGGTAAGAGTTGTAATCAAGATATCCTTGTTGATTATAGATTGGGTTAAATTGATCATTAACAGGTGGAGATCGATAATCATTATAGCTTGGAGAAGGATAGAAATCACAATCATGGTATTCAGGGTTAAACCCTGAACATGGAGGTTTGGAATTATATCCCCAATCAAGATTATCCCAACTAGAAGATGGATGAGAATAAGTCTGGTTGGAATAATAATCATTTTGGGAATAAGTAGTGGTAGGAGGGTAGGAATGGAAGTACGAATAAGATGTGGAAGGATCCATGATAGTACGAGAGGAAGAAAGGTGCCCTACAATACAAACAATCAAACTTGTCCTTAAGTGGGCTAGCCTAAAGACCTATATACCCCCAGAACCCATCTTGAGATGAAGAAACGATTTCAACTACTTCTTTCTAATCAATACAACCAGTCAGAGGGAGGGGCTTAGGAGAAGGTTCTTCCTTTAGCTTACGCCTCTAGTGCCTAGTATACCCCCCAACCGTGATCATCTGATTCTGCTCTAATAGTTAGACATCAGATTGAAAGATAGAAATAGATTAATCGAAAATAATCTCAATCTGGGCTCCAAAGAGTGAGTCCAATCCTTAAGGCTAACGTCTACTTTGTTTTAATTAGGGTTAGGTTTGAATGTGCTTTGGAATGTGATGGGCCCTTTATCTGGGTTGTGCCCTTAATGATTGATTGATATGTGTATGCATGCACAACCAGTGGTTTTCAAGCAAGATTATTTTTTGATGATGTAAATTTTATGGTTTAAATCTTACTTAGTAGCTTTTAGGATTCAACTTTAGGTATATTCAATCAAGTTCAGTTGGCACACTAGGTTTTGAAAGCACAAGTGAAGATGTTTTCCTTTAAAGCTTAAAAGAATGTGGAGTGCCTAGTTTAGTCCTAAAAGCTGAACTTATTTGGCAACTACTTGATGAATTATTTTTAGTTGAAGTGGTGTGGCCCAAACAACTCAAACAATTAGCCTGATGTAACACTTAATTAGGCACACAAGTGATTACCTAATCTAATTTCTACTCAATTATGTGTTGAGTGCATCGGTCCCAAAGATTAGGCTACCTATTGAGTATGAAAAATCAGAAGAGGTTGTGTACCTCTGAGATTTTTTTAAAATTTTTCTTATATGTGGAGGATGAGGTGGGTGGAAGTGTCAAACAAATAATCAAAACTAACCTTAGAGTTTATGAAAGCTACTTGGTTAATTAAGGTTTGTGTTATTAGGTGATGAAATGAAATCTAGTGGGTGGGGAGGTGGGATTAAACTTACAGACTCTTCAACAACACTTTACTCCAATCTACCGCTTTTGTCCATCTCGAGAGAGTACCTGCAATCATAGTAAGAAAGGAGAGAAGTGAGGTACAAGCTAAGTAAGGCAGGAAAATGCAAAAAATCAAAGAGCGTCACCTCCCTGGCAACGGTGCCAAAATGTTGCGGCGGAAGATCCCGACAACAGTGCCAAAATGTTAAAATGCAGAAAATCTACACAAAAAGGTTTGAGTTTTGAAAACTCATCATTGTAGTGTGATTTGCGAGGAAATCTGTCAAAAGATAATTTTACTAAAACTTGAAAAGAATTCTAGGTCGAATATGGGGAGGCAAACGTTTGATTAAAAATCGCATTTTTTTTGTTCTCACGAAGTTGATTAGCTGGTTGAATTAAATCTAAACTAGCTATCTACTTAGAGAATAATTAATAGAAGAGAGAGAGAGAATAATACAAATAAAGACAAAATAGAGAGAGAATGAACAAGAAAGCGGTAAATTTACTTTAAAAAGTAGTAAAAAGAGGGTGGAGAGAAGTTTTCCTCCTCCACGGCTGCTTAGAGGATGAGCCGCATTAACGGAGCACCCGGACGAAGGTGGTCAGATGCAGGACAAAGGAGAATGACGACGGATGATGGGGAACGGGGCAGGGTGATGTCGTAGCGAGAGTCGTTTCCCAAGCAATGGTGAGAAGACAACTACGGGATGCCCCACGAAGGAGGTGAGAAGGTGAAAAAATTATATTTTTAACTCTAACGGAGCATCCTGTGTTTGGGATAAGCTCTTAGAGATTTGGAGGGGGTGAGAAAAGAAAGGAAGGGATGAAGAATTCGAGTGGTAGAGGTCTCCCTTTATAGTTGTAGGGATTGTGGGTAATTTGGTCATTTTATGCTTAAAAACATTAATTCAGGCTCTTCAGTGATGGATTTAAGCATCACTAAAGACCCCAAAAGTGGGCTTCCTGCACTCGCACCTGTCGTCTTCTCCTCTCCCTACGTGCTCAATGTATAAGCCACAATCTCGCGATCTTAGTCGTCCGATTGTGAGATCGAACGGCTTAAATGCAAACTCGCCCGTGCCCTCATCGCACGTTAAGATGCAACACGGCCTCTTTCATCACCATTGGATCAAAGATCAAAGTCTTAGAATCACGCTCGCTCGCCTTCACAATCGAGCCTCCCGTGCGCCTAATCTCGTGTGAAATCGGGCGTCAACTTGGCGCTTGATCGAGCGGCTGGCCGATCAATCCATCTAAGCCGTTGTTGCTTGATCGAGCGGCTAGATTTCGTGCTTGCGTGCAAGGAGGAGGGTGCAGCGCTGTGAATCGAACGCATGCTCTCTGCTCACGTAGCTCCTTAACCACTGCGCTACACGTGTGCTTGAGGAGCACGGAAGCTTTTGTGCACAGCCGATCTCAGCCATTGGATCTTCATCCAATGGTCAAGATCAAGCATTGATGTTCGCTTGGAGAGGTGGAGTGGGGGGCCTTGGCATGCGTTGAGTGGCTGGGATGGTGCCACATGGTGCCATCTTGGTCGTCCATCTTTTGTGAGTTGTAGATGGTGCCATGGATGTCAGATTGGACCGATTTTTATGTCGTTGGGCTGCGATTGTCGATCTAAACCCATCTATGCGGTTGGATTTGCCATTTGAGATATTGATTTGCACCACCTAGCCCCTCGACCTCTGATCTTTCTCGAATTGCATCTGATGCTACGGAAGTCCGATTGAGGCGATTTTGGAGTCGTTGAACTCCAATCGTCACCCTGATCAGTTCTGTATAGTTGGATCTTCAATCTGAGGCCCCGATTAAATGTCTCCCTATCAACTAACCATAAAAAGGAGAAATTAACCTAAAATTTATACAACTTAATCTAAATGCATGATGATGCATGTTATGCAATATTTATAATGTATGATCCAACTTTATGTCTAAGAACACGAAAAATGGACGGTTTATGTGATATAAACATGTTTACATCAGGTACACCATGTTGTGGCCATTTCCTGAGAAGATCATGAAATCTATCCCTGGTGTCATGCAATTTCTCCCCTGGACTCTGGGAGAAAGTTGTAATTATATGCCTCATCGCGTTTGTCTGACCAATCAAGAAGAACTTTTGAAGGAATTCACGATGTAATTTCGCCCAGGTTCCAATTGGCCTCCAGATGGTCTTAAACTAGTAAGAAGATTTATCCTTAAGAGGGAATGGAAAAAGCTTCATGAGAACGATCCCTAAATCAACGTTTCTGGGTTGAATCGTTTCGACAATTTGACTCAATTATATTTGGCTTCAGCTCGGATGCATCTCCGCTTGCGGGAATCCGAACTTGGGGTGCCAGAATCATAGCTGCTGACATAGAAGTCCCGCAGTTGTTCTCTTCATGGTGGATGCTGCATTCTGTCCAATGTGGTGAGAATTTTGTCAATATTCTGCTTATACCTCTACTCCAATTCCATGACCTTAGCTTCCAGACGAGCCATCAGGTCTAGATTTTCAAGGTCCTAACCAAATCCAGGACCAGGATTAGCCATCTCAGCTAATCAAGAAGAATAAGAGGGTTGAGAAGAAGAAACAGGCGATGCGAAAAGTTGCCTTTGCTGCCTTGGGTTTAGTTCCCAAGGCCCAACTAATTTAGGTCATAAAGACCTCCTTCCTTTTATACACCTACAACAAGGGTTGGTGTATCCAGGAAAAACAAGGCTAGGGCCTTGTTAATCAAATTGGTTTTTTAAAAATTAGATAACCAGTTGTTTCGTTAAGGTTTAAATTATTGAAGAAAATTCGTCAAGAGACCAACTAAAAATGATCTCCACCTCTTAAGCTAACCCAACTAGTTTGTTATAACGGGTCTAAGAGGAAGTTTAGTCCTTTGGCTTTCCCCTCCGAGTCCTTAATGCCCCTTAATTGTAGTTATTTGGCACTACCTCACAAGCTAGACACCAGGTTTGGCCAAAGAGGTTGAGATCATCCAGTAGTTAAAAGACGAATGTAGATTAGTAAGATATTCTTCTCAATTTTTAACCTTTTCTTCAAATTGGGTGTGTGGTGAGTGGTTCACAAGGTGACTTGACTCACCGACTAGTCACTGGACTTGATTGAGTCCAGGCTAATCCAATATGGTCTTTAAATGTGACCCTAAAGGTTAAACCTAGGGTTCATGTAATTTGACTAGGCAGTAGACAACAAATAGAATTCAAAATACTCTCTAAGATGCAATTGGAATCCAACTAATATAAAAATTGACAAGAAGATTCCTTTTTCAATAAGCCTTTTAGAGAATATTTTTTTAGAATTTTTACTATTCTAAATAAATGAATATGAATTTTTAACTAAAATGGGGTCAGATATGGGGTTTTTCCTATGATGGTTTTTCTTTCGAAACATACCAAACGTGATTCAAAAATTTCTGAAAAATATGGAAATGAAATCTAACTTTATTATCTTTTTAACCCCACCATTTTTGAGTCAATCAGCTTCTTGTGATGTTCAAAATTGATTTTTAAAGATTAGAAAAATCTAAATCTTAGTCTATTTGACCCTCTTACACTCAACAAATTTTTTAAAATTCCAAAAATTGAATTTTTTCGAGGGAATGGTGGCATTAGAAAGATAATTTTAAAATATAGCATCTACCAGATAATTTAAAAATATTGCATCTACCCAAATTTCAAAATTTTTAGATCTCTAGAAACGTGGCAAATAATTTTTCAAATCTATATCAAAACTATGGCCGAATTTCTAAAAATAGTAGTAAGGCTTTTTAAAGTGTTTTCGATCCAAACTAAGCCTTTCCACCAAAAATCCTTTTTTCCTTTTTGAAATTTTGTAATTTTTTTCCCAAAAATGAATCCTATCCTACCTAATGGTGTGCCCCTAAATTTTTCTACTCGACGCATGAGTAGAATCCACGTTTTGTACCTACACACCAAAGATAATACAATAAATCAGATATCAAATCAAGAATCACCTTGCCTCCTTGGCAACGGTGCCATTTTGTCGTGTCGTGGAATTAGTTTTTTTAAAATGCTTTTGTCGTAATATATTGTGAAAACACATTGATAAACAAGAATCACCTTGCCTTCTCGGCAACGGCACCATTTTGTCGTGTCGTAGAATTAGATTTTTTGAAATGCTTTTGTCGTAATATATTGTGAAAACATGTTGATAAACAAATATAATGAGGTGGTAAGTCTCGGTCGAACTCAGGGAGGTGGAAATGCGACTTGATTTAATACCAATCTATTCTAACTAGAACTAGAATAGTAAGCAAGATAAATATATGATATGAAGCAAATTGGCTCTATTCAAATAATAATTGCTCAAGTTTTCCATCTAGTTGAATGCTTGACAAGAAGATTAACTAGAATAATTATAACTAAATTAAAATAACTAGAACAACAGAAGAATTAAAAAGACAACTATCTAGTCTACTAGAACAAGGGCACCAAGGGTGGTCTTGGGTGGCCTTTGGAGAGGTGTGGAGGAGTAGCAGTAATGCACCAAGGGTAGCCTTAGTGGACGTCTTAGAGGAAGAGAGCTATTCGGAGGAGAAGGGAGTGGGAGATGCGCGAAGGTGGAATTGCCTCTCAAATGGTGGGACCGGGATCTTTTTTATAGCCAAAGTGATGGGCGAAACAGGTTTTTTTAAGACCCCCAATCCGTGCAAACACTTTGGAGCAACTAAAGCCATGAATCCTGCAATCTATGGCTCAAATTGCATCAAAAACACATGTCACACACCTCCATCGCACGACCAATGCACGCTAGCACCATAATGCACCACGTGGTGCTCTCTGCTCCACTTGATGAAGATTGCACAGTTGAGCGTGTGCCACAGCCACTGCCTGAGGTTTCATATTGCAGGTGCGCATTCAATCTTGGCCATTTGATCGCGACAATCAACGACTGAGATCACAGGTTGCCTTATGACGTGCTATTGTGCGTGTGTGCTAAGAAGTATCGTTATAGTCGCACTTGCAACGTCGGTTTTAAAATAAGTAAACGGAGGTGAGTCCGAGTGTCGGTCTCAGGGAGGCGTGAAAATAGGATTTTTGCTTATCACTTGTTGTCACGGAAAGTGCGAAGTTTTGCTTGCGAAGGATGCAGTTTTGAAAAGCGAGAGAGAGATAGAGAGAGAGATTAGGGTTAGAATGTTCCTTGTTTGATCATGCAACTTGAACGGAAATTAAAGTGACAATTGAACGGAAAATGACTTCATTAATCATGCAGTTGTAGTTCATAGCTTACAACATTAAATACATGCTTCAAACAAAAGTAATGGAAAGCTTAAAAGAGAGAGAGAGAGAGAGGGTGGAGAGCGACGAGGTAGCCACGGCGGTGGAGGAGGCTCCGTCGGTGGCTCGTCGTCTCCGGCGATTACAAGAGGGCCTAAAGCTAGCTAAGAGAGGGGTGGAGTAGTTGCAAGGGGAGTGAATGCCTTGAGTGAGTGGTTGGAGGGGGTTTAAATAGGGTTAAGAGCTTCCTAAAAGAAGACAGGGCTTTAGCGACGTCTAGAGCATCACTAAAACCACTCCCAAAAGCATCGGTGAAGCCCTCCAGCCATTGGTCAGCCGCCCGCCTTGTTTCTTCTTCTCGTACGATCCGCGGTTGCTGCGTGAGGGCCGTCCGATCAAAGATTGGACGACTGAGATCCCTCCTTGGCTGCGCTGGGATCGCACCTCAGGCACGTGTGTGCGCGGGCGTCATCGCCTGGCGTGCGCGTGCGCGTCGGCACCCGTGAGCTGCGGTTGCACTGCGTGGCGAAATCTCGGCCGCCCGCTACTGATCGGGCGGCCCAATTTCGCCGCGCGCTACCTCCATCTTCAATTTCGGCTTCGTATGGCTCGAACCTGCGTCGCGTGCATGCAGGCGTGCGTGCTAGCCATTGCTCCACGCCCGCACTTTATCGCAGCGACTGTGGGCGGGCACGTGAGTCTCGACCGTTCGATCGAAGATCGACGGTCGAGATCTGATCTCGGCTGGATGAAGGGTGGCGTGCGGTGGAGTGGGGGGCTGACGTGGCGCAATATGGGTCGTTGATCTCCAGATCAACAGTCAGAACTTCTTGGGCCCATTGTAGGAGCTCCGGATGTCGGATTTGGCCGATCTTGAGTCTGTTGGACTCCATTCGTCATTCCAAATCCATCTGTGCGGTCCGATTGCTCATCTGAGGCCTGCTTTGACAAATGCTTACACAAATGGCTATTAATACAGTTTTATAAGCAATCTTGGTACATGATGCATGCAATGCTCCCATTCTACTTATGTTGTGCCTTTTATTCTTAAGATGGGCCATATTCAACATAATTATCACCCCCTTGTGTAGTGTTATCACCTCACCGCCTTATTGCTCCTGCGTGGATCCACGTGCCCAGTCGTGCGTCATTTCCCACTTTGATTCGACACGTCTCCGCGTGCCACGCATCTCGTTCTACCACCATTGATTGACGATAGTGCAGTGCAATTTCAATCGTGTGCCACCGCGTTCAATTTGGCCTGTTCCTTGCACCTTGAATGCTTGTCACGTGCTATCTTCAAGGGCGCTGACCAACGTGCTACATGCGCAAATGGTCGTGCTCATGAATTCATGTTCGCGTTCTTCAGTCGTTGGATGATGATCCAATGGTTGAGATGAGGCCTCCTTTGATGAAGTGCTTGCCGCCGGTGGACGTGGCATGTTTGTGGTTGTTGGATGATGATCCAACGCCCCACAAAGTGCCTAAGGTATCCTTCAAAGGATGTGGCCATGGGTGAGAGCTACTAGGATGGCACCACGTGGCATCATCTTGATCGTCCATTTTCTACCCTTTGTAGACGGTGTTATAGGGCTTTGATCAAGGCGATTCTCGCGTTGTTGGATTGCGATTGTCACTCTGAGTTCATCTGTACGGTCAGATTTATCATCTGTGGCCTTGAATCATCTACAATTATTAATGTCTATGAATTATAACATAAAATAGAATTATTATTTACATAGCTAACAAATCAACTACAATGCAAAATATGCTACTCATGCATGCATTATTTCTAAGTTAAGTTAGGATCTAACTTAATTTAGGTAGATTAGTTCTTATGATTGCTGTGCAATCAGCAGGTATGTACACATTCCAAATCCCTAAAAACCTTAAGAACTCTAGCTTAGCCATTACCTTACATTATAGACATTATAAAGGTATTGGATCAAACTAGGCATCAAACTCAGTTGCATCATGAATCAAAACCTTCATAGAAGTCATTAAATGATCATTCAAACATTTGAAAATCAGACTGAATTCATTTTTTTTTCTTAGAACAAGATGTTGCCCAAGTTAGGCTTTTCTTTTAGATTCACTTTGGTGAACTGATCACCTCATCATCCTACACACTATTAATTGGTGTTTGGGATGATCTAATGATTCTCTTAAGTCCATTAGGGCATCATTTTGGCCTCAAATTAGTTTCACTGATTCTCCTTGGCTAAACTACCTAAAACAAGGCTTAAATTGGGCATTTTCTCATCTATAAATAAAATTTGAATTAAAGCACATTAGAATCCTTGCAATACACCCAATTAAGTAAAACAAAACTCAAATTGCTCGATTGTATCTGTTTAAACCTATAATAGCTCAAAATCTCGAGATTGGGTGTGAAATCCAAATCTGAAAGAATCAAATGAATTAGTGAAATTAAATCGAGATCGGGGGTCTTTGTGAACGTATGGAGTGAATGGGATGACCCCTATGTGGATTTGAGCGCTATCTACATCGCGAAGTCCAGGAACTTCAGATCTAGACATACTCGGATGGATGGGTGGTTTACGAATTAAATTGCAAGGTAAATTATTAGAATGCGGATTATGAAGTGTAAAGGAAGATCAATGATTCAAAATGACGATGATAACGCACTTCTCCAATCTGAATTGATCGCAGAGGGTGAATTCGAATCTAATATAATCTACTCCTAATATAAACTAGTTCAGGCCAAATCACTGATAATTGCTACTCTAACTAACCTAAACTATGCTAACAAAGCATTAAACTACACTAAGAAAGCATATAACCTAATCTAATCAGAGGAATGGGACCTATGAGAGGAACCACGGTTGGTGGCCACGACGATGGAGGAAGGCACTCCGGTGGAGTGAAAGCCTGATGGTAACACCACCATCCGTCATAACTAACTAAAATTAGTCAGAATCAAGTGTCAAATGCTCTTTAATGATCATCTGAGCATTGTAAATTCGTGCTGAACTGAATTGAGAAGATAAGAAAAAGGGTTAATTCCACTATTTTAACATCTCATCATTAATGTAGATTAACCAAGGGGTTAAATCAAGGTCAAATGAACTTAAATGACCAAAAAGTGGGTTTATACTGATTGAGTCAGGGTTTCATGCATTTTGAGGATTAAAATATTACTAAAAACCTTAATTATCAGCCACACTCAAATTGAAAGGGTAATGGTAGAAATAAATTCAATCTAAATCTCCTAAAAATTATTAAAAATATTCTAATAGGTTTGGTACCTTCACTTTGGCCATCTAAACCATTTTGACCAAAAATAAAGATTCAAACAGGAATTTGCCTTGATTTGAGCTTCTGTGTAATTTACCCAGCCAAATGTGGTCAAAACCAAAATCTAAGTTCACATTAGATTTCTTGACTCCAAATTAGGTTAACACAAAAATTTGGACCCAATTAATGCTCATCTTGACTAAGTTTGCATTTGAGTCCCCAGATCTCTATTCTCTACACCTAGATCCCTAGATTTTACACTTTTCTTATAATTAGGACCCTAACTTCTCGTCTCTTTTGCAAATAGGTCACTACGACCTTCATCCTCAGAGTTTCCTAATCAAAGGACCTAACCCAAACATCGCCGACTTCAAAGGAGAAGATCTTCATCAGATCTTCACCAAATCCCTCCAAAATTGGAGGGATCGGTGTTCAGACCATGAGGAGGAATTCAATGAGCAAGATCTCAAATCCTAATGAAAATAGGAGAGCTCAAGCGAGCTTGAGAATTTCCAAAATTGAACCTTCCAAATACGTGAAGAAAAATCATGAATTCTTAGCTTTTAAAGGCCTGATCTTTATCTATATAAACTCCTCAATGTTCCAAGATTAATTCCAGCTAGGTTCCAGGCCAAAAATCATCCTCTTCCTCCTCCGGCCATCGCCGACCTCGGCTTCAGTGACAACCTTCAAATCTCCTCCTTCAGGCCTCCCAAGGGCCAAATTGGGAGGTCCATAATCATCTTCTCTCTCTTCCACTCCTCGTTGACCACAGTAGGAGCTCCTACCTCCATCCTTGTCGTCTACCCCTACCGGAGGTCTTCATCTCCCTCACGTCTAGTGAGTCAAGCCGACGTTATCCCAACCTCCACTCTCCCCGATAAGCTCCCCTTCTTTTTCCTCTTCCCTTATAGAGTCTTCGTAGCTCCTTAGACTTAGGCTGAACCTACTCCATCGCCCATACCACCTTCATCTTCTTCGTGTCTAGCATGAGCTCTAGCGAGCTCGTGCCGGCATCCCCATCCACCAAACACCAAACCGCAACCACCACAACCTTCCTTTCCACCTAGAGACCAAAAGCCCTAACCTTATTAGGACTTTTAGCCACTCCACACTCCCACTGAACAAACCCATACACCACCTGCAATTCCACCTTCGTCCGACCACCATCGTGCACCAATCACCATGCAAACACCACCACCACACTCCTCATCTCATAAGGAAACTCCTGAACATCTTAATTTGGGCTTTTAGTTGTATTTCTTATTTCAGGTGTTTTTCTCAGATCTCCACCTTTCGCCACCTCTGTTCGTCATCAATCAGCCATCTTCTTCATCGATTCCATCTCTAGGAATCGCAGAACACACCTGCAAAGCTACCTGATCTTCAATTGCACAAAATAGCAACAACAACAGCTTCAATTTGAACTGAGCTCCCACGCATAGTAGAGAAGAAGAGCTACACATGTAGTGCCACATCATGGCATTTTGATTTTATTGTTGGTACTTAAACATTTTATGTGTAAGGGCTTACTGCCTTCGTCACGAAGGTCAAGTCTCCTTTGCACCAACCAGAGCACACCGGTACACTCGCCCACGCCCATTCGAGCCAGATCGGTCCCCCTCCATTGCGTTGAGTTGATTGGGTCTAGAATTGTACCAGGTCTGGGTCTGAGAAAGAGGAGAGGATTTGAGAGAGAAAGTGAGGGGGAGGGTTTTGCTCTTCAGACAAGTAGATTGAACACCTAAGGCATCTGATGATTGTTACAGACTCTGATTTGGCTAAGTCTGAGGCATGAGCCGAAAAAGGAGTTGCAAGTGTTTGGGAGTTAGTTTGAAAAAATTCTAAGTATTAAACTGAAGGAATATTGAGGAGTAACAACTGAGAGAAGTCTGATATTAAGCTTTGAGTTTGATAGAGAAAGCCTATGTGTTAAAAGGTTATATTGGCAGTTTCAACCACCATTATTTTTATTCTCATTATTATATTTTTTTTCTAATGATCTTGAGATACAATTTGATTATTCATTGAATATAGAGTTTTATTTTTGAATATTGTATTGGTGATTGAATTGTGATTATCTTTGCTCCCTACGAATGACCTCAGAAACACATATTTTTCAAGATTATAAATTTTAAGTGTCGATTCAGTTTTCATTGCTATACTACGAGATGGGTAGGAATGGGTGGGGATGAGGGTGAGGTAAGCGTGGGAAGTTCCAACCAAAAAGGCCACCATTGGATTAGATTTAGAGGGGACCACGTTGCTTCGCACAAAGGTGTGCAATCAATCAAGAAGAATCCATCATTGATCAGAGGGGCATCAAATAGACAGTGGTTGTAGTTGCGGTTCTTCTCATGAATAGTGGCTCGAGAAGAGCAACATTGCATCAGGTGTTTTGGTGCAATTGTGCCAAGGCCATTAAATTGAAATGGTGAAGAATTTTCAAAGTAGGCCCATGAGAACAGCTTAATTTATTACCCTAATTGGCTTAATCTAGGATTAGCTCCTTAGTAAAATCATGCATTTAGAATATGAATATTGCATTTAGAGCATGCATGCATATCATATGCATTTTGTTTATTTTGAGCCTAATTATCTAATACTAGTCTTTTGTGAATAAGTGGGTAAAGGACATAGAATGACTTGGAGCCATGTAGAATAATAGCACGATAGAAGATAAAGCTGCAAAGCCAGGAGCTGGTTGAAGACTAAGACTTGATTAAGGAAGAAATGAAGATCCAATTAAAGAAGAAAAGAGAAAGGGACTAGGATAACCTAGCCCTACCCTTAGAACCCTAGGATACCCTTATCCCAACACCTACCCTTAGGTCAGCTTAAACTGAATAAGTGAGCTCAAAAGTCAAAATCATGGATAACACTATCCATGATCTTAACCCTTTATCCACAGAGTTGTCCTACTATCCAAGAACCTATCCAACCTATCCTAGAACTAATCCCTAATCCCAAAACCTATTTTGATCCATGAGCTCACCTAATTGATTTAGTATAAGTCAATTGGGTTCATAGAACCTATTTGGACACAACTTGTTATACTTAAGGTCAACCTAGCCTAATTAGGAACCTATTCTCACAACCTATGTCTACAAAACCTACCCCTAACCCTACCCACATAAGACCCACGAAATTCCTAGCCTAATCCTCTTAAGTTGGTGTCAACTCAAGAAGATTTTATCCCTTAGTGGTTGGCCAAGAGATAAGATCTTATCTCTTGGGAAGATTTTATCCATTGGTAGCCACCCACCTAGGATGCCTATTTTTAGAAAACCCTCATCCTATCATAGCCCCACAACTCAAATTCTAAGGTCCCTATCCAACCAATCCTAGGCATCACTTTTGATTAAATCTAAACCATCCAAATTAGTGATCCAAGACACTCTAGATCAACCAATAGGAAGCCACCTACTTTTCTATAAAAGGACCTAGCCTCTACCCTTTGGAACATAACTTGGAAACCTAGATATAAAGGAATTAGTCTTAGTTTAGTTTATACCACCAAAGTGCTCAACTCCCTCTCTCTCTCTGGTCTTCTTCTCGGCACCCTGGATCTGAAGTACTGTCGCACTTTGCACAAGCATTAGATAAGAGGCTCCATCATACCCACCACATTCTCTTCTTTTCCTCCTCCATAGTTTATTCTTCTGTTTCATGTTATTTTCATGCATTCAATTACATTATATTTGTGAGACATTCTCTTTATCCATAAAATGTTTATTCGATCTCATGAATGCTTGTCTATATATACATATATACATATATAAATATTTGCTTTGAACGTCTTTTCCAAAATCTTTCACACAAAAATCACGTTTTGCCTCCCTGCGAATGACTTAGTAATTACCAAAAAATTTATAAATGTTATTTCTTTTGGTGTGATTCGCAACTACAATGATGTGAAAATCTTTTTACAGGAAAAGCGACGAACAACCCGTAAGTGATAAGAACTAATATAGAGTGGCCCGTGAAGGCTTGCAAACAAACCTTGCGGAATTTTAAGTGAATAGAATGTGAATGAATAAGGATCTAAGTGTAAAGTCATTAATGCAAAGTCCTAATGATGTTCAAATACAATAAGATTTTTATTGAAGCTTAATTGAACATATCATAACATAGTTTCATCCTTGATTTGTACTTTTAAGCTCAGAAATGTGTTCAATTTACATTTGGATCATCAATTTGTATTTATGATTATAGTATCTCATTAATTGACCTAATTATGCATTTTAACACCAATTTGACCTTTTATCCATTTTTGTTAATTTTCACACTTAACTTATTTATCATGTTAATTAGATAGTGTTTAACTTAGTTTCTAGCTTAACTTGAGCATTTTAGCTATGATGAGCCACACCTCATCATACCCCCATGCTTAGATTTTGCTAGTCCCTTAGCAAATAACTCATTCAGTGCAAAGCATTTAAGTATCAGCTAGGTAAGTGTGATGAGATATCTATTTACTCTTTTCAATTGTTAAGTGTTTAAAGATGGTCTTTAAGCTGAAAATTTTTTCGAAAATCAACCAACTATGTTTATCTAGTGGACATTATGAGAACCAACTGCTTTGGAAGACTACCAGAACTCAAGACTGATATGACATAGACCATCTCTCCACTAACAAGGACTTTTGATATTTAAGCCTTAAGTACGATTTCCAAGACTCAGAAGGTTTTACAGAGCTCAGAAGCTCAAAGATTATGGCTATGCTCAATGAATAATCATGACTGACCAAATGAACACTAAAACTCAATCCTAAGGTTTCATGTTTGTTTAAGTCTAGGTTGGTCCTAGCTTCAACTCATGTCTTCAGGTCAACTCTAGAAAATAAGTGAAGACTCAAACCCAACTCTTATTACGTTGTGGCTCAAACAATATCTAGTGGAAATAGGGTATTTCTAATGCACCTTGAAAATATTTTGGTGGAATATTATATAGGAATTTAAAGAATATACTCGACTTATTCAAAAGAATGTCTTTTTTCAATTCGTTTTGACTTTTTCTAATTTTTTTCTACTTTTTCTCTTTTTTTGAATTTTCTTTCTTGATTTTTCTTCTTTTTCTAAAAAAATGTCAGTATGTCTTTTTTTTGTGGCAAGGTTCCCTCTTGCGAGGTAGTCCCTGAGAGATTGCAAGCACCCCAACTCCACCGCCTTCAAGTAAATTCAGCATTGGCAAGAATCGAACCGGCAACCCCGTTCCCCCAATAGTGATATAAGGGCCTTACCAACTGAGCCACCCGCTAGGGGCAAAATGTTAGTATGTCTCCTTCAACTTTATTTGGTGTAGCACACTTATTTGGTGGGTGAGTACTTTGATGGAAAGAGCTTCTTCTAAACATAAGACTAAAGATTGAGATAAAAGGTCTACCTGCATGCACTGGTAAGAACTCCACCTTCCCTAATGAACACTAGGGTTGAATCTTAAGTTCACCTGGTCTTTCCTGACTCTGTGTAGTGTAAACCAAAGGTACTTAGACTCTTAATGAAAAGCAAACCAGCGAATCCTGTACTGGAGAGATCTTGGTCTATGTTGTCAATGCTTGAGTGTATTAAGCCAAAACCTGAGCGAATAAAGCTTCTATGGCCTAGAAAGTCCATCTAAAAATGGTTGAATGTCCATAAACACTTATTCTATTTTTGTTTTTATCTATAAGATCATAATTAAACACTTACAAAACTTTTCAATGCTTTTTCTACACTGAAAATTTTCTTTTAGAGTTCTCCCTCAACAATATGAACTGTAGCAGGTCGCTTATTGTATTTTTAGAGTTTTTGTTTTTCACTTTTTTTTGTATTTTTGTCTTTGTAATTTTATTTTCAAAATTTTCAAAATCTTTCAAATTTTTTGAATTTTTCAATAATACTATACTATATACACTACAGGTGTGTATATAATTGCATTTCAGAAAATGATTTCACCATTTACAACCCTCATGTTTAAATGATGCAATGTCCTCATCATGAATAGGGTGGATGCAGATGCATGCTCAACTTTTCACAAACTTAGGCTGGGTGATGAAAGTCAGAATGAGGAGATAAAAATCTCTGTGCGAATGATTTCAAGTCTGATACACGTATTAGAGTGGAAAGTCAGGCTAAGTAGTGAAATGCAAGACAAATGTGACTAAAGATGCATGCTAAAAATGTAACGATAGACACCAAGAAAGAAATGGGAAACAAAGAAAGAGAAAGCAATATATACAAGAGATGTGCTAAGTTTTACTCCTTCAACTAGGCACAAACCTAGTGGAAATCGGTCCACAATGTAGGAGTGAGCTGATAGAATTGACAAGTCTGTGATCTTGGGGTTCAAGAAAGGGTTTAATCTCTATCCATTGATAGTGAAAGGTTCAGATTTGTCAATCTCAGTGATCTCGACAGCTCCATTATCAAATACTCTCTCAATGATATAAGGTCTAGTCCACTTTGATCTGAGTTTTCCTGGGAAGAGTTTGACTCATGAGTCAAAGAAAGTGTTTACCGAGTGAGATCAATGTTTTAAAATCGATGCGTCGTAGTATAGTAGAAATCTCTCAAAAACAAATAGATTTTATTACTCGAAGTATAAAGTCCGAGGTTGAGTAGGGAGAAAATTGGGGTTTAAAAATCAAGAGCACAACTTTAAAATTGAATATAATATACAATGCAAATTAGAGTTATATGCAAAAAAGTAAATGTAAACACTGGATATCAATGTATATAAAGAGCACAAAAAAAATGGATGTTTGATTTTGTGAATCAGATGTCTTAAACTTGTGGTTGCTATACTGCTATTTCTGATCTTTTTCTCTTCTCTGTCTCTGGCCACCTCCTTCTTTTCTTCTTTGTTCCTTCCGTGCCTTAACCTTCTTTCTCCCTTTAGCTTCTCTTACCTTTTTCTTCTTCTTCTTTCTTTCCTTCTGGCGACTCCTCTTTCTTCTGCCTTCAGTTCCTTCTCTTTCTCTTTTTCGTTCTTCAACCCTTCTTTAGTTTCTTCCTCTTCAATCCTTGCCTTCTCCTCCCTTAGCTTCTCTGGCTTTCGCTTTCTTCTTCCTTGGCTTCTTCTTCTTCTCCTTGCCTACAAGCGAGCAAAACCTACCCCTACCCGTCCCCATGATCTCTCTTCCTCTCTTAGGCTCACTCTCCCAGAGCTGCTTCTCGGGTAACCGGGTTGGGTGCACACCCGGGACCAGGCCCACCGACGTGTGGTGGTGGGCGAGGAGTGCAGGTTGGGTATATGGGTCAAGCCAAGTCCATGGGGATCGAGTTACGGACGGGGCAGTGAGAGGTGAGTGGGACCTCACCCTATGGTCAAGAGGCAAAGAGGCTTATTTACTTTTTCCTCTTATTTTGCTCGCAGCAGGAGACTTCCTTGATTGCAGCAGCTACGGGGTCTTCGAAGCCAATCACTCGGCTGGAGTTGTGTGCGAAAGGATTCTGCACACCTGGGGTGATTCACCTGGAGCAGAGAAGACCTGGAGGAGGCTTGCGAGCAAGCTCCTCACGTGCGTCAATGGTGGTGGAGATGCCTACACCTGTCAACACAAAAATGGCCTCACGGCCTCGACAAAAAACTCAAATAGCTTCGTCAAGACATGATGAATGTAGTGCGGGGGTCGGCGTGGCTTGGGGTGGCCGGAGTGTGCGTGCCTAGGGCACCCTGTGTGCGTGAGAGTGGGTGTGTTCGGGGGGTGTTCTGGGAGCGTGGCGCGGTGAGTGGAGTGGGGGTTTAAGATCAACGAGGTGTTGCTGTGCTTATGGGGTGGTTGGCGAGGCGGATGGAGGTGTGGAGCAGCAGGAACGCATCGCCGGAGGTCTGGTCAGAGATGAAGAAGGTGATGGTGGTTGTGTGTGTTGAGGTGTGTTTTGAGGAAATAAAGAGAGAAAAATGATTAGAACAGAGAGAGGAATTATCTGTGTGTAGGGAGATGAAGGGGGAGGCAGAGATGGTGACCGGCTCGTATTGCCGTCACTGAAGACGAAGCACTCAGTGGGGGGAGGACGGCGACGATGAAGGGGTTGCAAAAGCATCGACGGGTGCGATGCGACACAGATGAATAGGAGGAAGGGAACCCTGCCACTGGTATTGTGGTAGAGCGATGAGGGACAGAGAGGGATGTCGTCGGAGCTTGCTAAGTCATTGGCCGAAGGGGGAGAGACGAAGTAGAGGGATTCTCTGGCCAATTTCAAGCGTGGAGGATGCGGGGTGATCTGGGCATGCTTTTATAGGCCTTGGAGGAAGGATTTGTGCTTGGATGCCAAGCTTCCAAGCACAGTAGGCTAGCCGGAGATGGAAGGTTGAAGGAGACCCAAATCTCTCATGCATTCGCATGAGAGATTGGGTACCAAATTGAGCCTCTGATTGTGTTCAAACTGGAGGAGATTTCTCAAAGAATCTCCCTTTCAATTTTGAAGGGGATTCTCTAAGAAATCAGATAGTTCTTTCCCTCGAAACCTTGCCGGAGTAGGATTCCCTCTGCTATAATGGAGGAGGGACCTTATTACAAAGAACGAAGACAAAGATAGGGGGATTTCTATTGAAGTTTTCAAAAGATAGGGGTAGAAATGTAATTGGGCTGGACCTGTTTGCAAAGTAGGTCAAGATGAGTTACCCTTAGGTCCAAATTTTGGTACAAACCTAATTTGGACCTATGGAATCCAATGGTGAAGTTGGATTTTAGGTTTGACCACGTTTGATTGGTCAATTTATGCAAAAACCCAATTTAGGGCAAACATTTGACTAAGACCCCAATTTAGGTCAAAATAGGTTTTAAGGGCCAAATTGAAGGTTCTAAACCCTATAGGATATTTTTCCATGACTTTTAGAGCATTTAGGTGAATTTTATTCTGACCAAAACCTTGTTAAATCAAGTGAGTCTATTTTAGGGTTACAAGAAGTCATTTAATTCCTAGAATTCACATAAACACTTTTCTGTTTGAACCAACCCACTTTTTATCTTGTTAAGACCATTTGACCTATGTTTAGCCCATGAGAAAACCCGTTGTTGTACTACAATGGTAAAATTACAGTTTTACCCCTTGCTTCTTGCTTTTCTCCTAGAATGGTTATTCATTGAGTTAAGACCTTTAGTTGGTTATGTAGGAGCTTTTACTCTCTTTTATGGGTCAAAATGAGCTAGTTAGGGCTCATGATGGTGTTCCCATCATACCCCCATGCCTAACTTTTGCTAGTCCCTTAGCAAAATTTTAAGGTTTTAACTTCTGTTCTAGACCATGAGTTCCTTCATGTTCACAAATTATGATGAGTGCTTTCTTTTTTTCTTTTTGATTAGGTTAGAATGCCGATAGTAGGCCTAGAGGTACTCAAGTACCAACTAAGATCTGGACCTGACCAGCTCTAGCCTCGATCCTCCGCGAAGGTGTTTAAGGCCCACAGGAACTATCCTAAGGTTCATTGGACTCTGCGGTTAAAGCACCCATGCTTGTAACGTATTTTAGCCTCCGTTCAGTTTGCAGTGTGTTTTTTGTAAGAGAGAGACAGAGGATTTTTTTGTTTGGAGAGTTTTCTCTCTCTTTTCTTTTTATTTCTAGCTTCAGATTGGCTTCTCAACATGGTCTGTATCGGATTCCTCGTCCCCATCATCAATCCTCGAAGGGTCCCTGCCAATCGATGCTTCGTGATAGCACCATCCATGGCAACCCCCAGAACCCTAGCTTTCGAGATTTCAAGATAATCCTGCCCATGGCATTCTATAGCTAAATCCAAACCCTGGCAATTGACATTTCGTAATAATGCTGCCCATGACATCTGAACCAGCATAGGGTGCTTAGATGCCCCTGGCAAGATATGTAAATATCCTAAGAGACAAGCATCGAAGAGACAATATGTTATTGCGCATCTTCGAGGGGAATTTCCCACTTCTCCACATCAGGAACTCATCCAAATCAACTTGTGTTGATCGGCAGCTCCTAATCTAGGCAACTTTTTCAGAACACTTAAACGCTTTTGCGTAATTTTGATAGTTATGCTCACTGAACTAGACTGTGTGTGAATTGGGGTGCTTATGTTGCCGAGTCCTGCAAACCAAAGGTCACTTAAAGAGGCCGAATACTCCTTAAGCCTTAGACCTAATACTTAAGCTTCGCATTTTCCCTAACTTCTTGAGGACTATCCAAATCTTAGCGGATACTTGAATTTTTAAGCCTAAAAGTCTAGCCAAGAGGCCTAAGATCAGCGTTCCTACTAATCTCTTTTGTGTCTCATTAGCACTTTTTTCTTTCATTTTCTTTTCTTAATAAGGTCTAGAACTTAGTAAATCCCTTAATTTCTTACTAATGACTATCGCTTTTTTTTCTTTTCATTTTGTGCTCCTTTTTTTAACATTTTTCACTTTTCCCCTTTTTCTCCTTATGACTTGTATGGCCTCAAATTTGATCTATAAAGGGTAAAGGGAAATGATCTTTCTTAGTGGCATTGTTAAGCTTTCTATAATCTATATAAACTCTCCAAGAGGAAGCTATTCTGGTGGGTACTTTTTCACCCTTGTCATTGGTTATAACGATTAAGCCAGCTTTCTTGGGTACAACTTGTGTCAAACTGACCCAAGGACTATCAGAAATCGGATATATGATACCAGCATCTAACCATTTAATTATTTCTTTCTTTACAACTTCTTTCATATTAGGATTTAGTCTCCTTTGAAATTCTCTACAAGGATTAACAATTTCATTAGTGAAAATTCTAGGGGTACAATAGGATGGACTTATCCCTTTTAGATTAGCTATGCTCCACCTAAATGCCATTTTATGTCTTCCTAGGACCTCAACCAATTGACCTTCTTGGGTGGTTGTGAGTTTTGAACTAATGATAACTGGTAATGTCTGGTTTGATCCTAGAAACACATACTTTAAAGTGTTAGGTAGAGGTTTAAGCTCTAATTCAGGAGGGGATTAAATTGAGGGTTTTAAGGGCTCCTTAAAAGTTCAGGTAATTTCTCTATCTTAATAGTCCAAGGAGGTCCTAAAGAAGAAGAAGAATTCAAAAGATTATTCACCTTTTGGAGATTAGTGCTCTCCTTAACATCTAAAGATTTCTCAAGAGTTAAACAAATGATCAAAGGATCTTCTTCAAGGTGATAAGGTGTGGTGTGATCAATGGCTTCTTCAAGTAATCCTACTTCTTCTATTAAATTATAGCCATCATCAAAATTCAAGCTTTTTGATGCCTTAAAAATATCTAATTGCATCTTCTTATCACCAAAGGCTATCTCCATTATCCCTGATTCACAATCTATGTTAGCTTTAGCAGTAGCTAAAAATGGTCTTCCTAAAATAATAAGTGCATTCTCAATAATCTCAAGGATTTCGATATCCAAAACTAAGAAATCAATTGGGAAATAGAAATCTTTAACCCTGACAATTACATCCTCAAGAACTCCTTTGGGTTTCTTAATTTATCTATCAGCTAGTTGAAAAGAAATGGAAGTGGGTTGGAGTTCACCTACTCCAAAATTTTCAAAAATTGGAGTAGGCAAAAGATTGATTGAAGCTCCTAAGTGTAATAAAGCTCTGTTAAAAGTAAGATTACCAGTAATACTAGTAATTCAAGGATTACCTGGGTGTTTCTTTTTAATGGGCAAGTTTTATTGAATAACTGAACTTATTTGCTCAGATAAGACTATCTTTTCAGGAGTCTTAACTTTAGCTTTACATTTTCATGTGCACAATTCCTTTAAAAATTTTGCATATAAAGGTATATGTTGAATAGCATCAATTAAAGGAATGCTTATTTGAACTTGCTTGAAGAGTTCAAGTAATTCTTCATTACTAGCTAAGGCTTTCTTTCTTGAAGTCTTATCTTTTAGAGCATTAGGAAAGTGAATGTGAGATGGTATGAGATCAGGATTAGTTTTGAGTTCAAATTCTCGAGAAGTTTCTTTTACATTTTCTTCATCTTCAGAATCACTGTCAACCACTAAGCGTGACTTTTCAGCAGTTTCTTTGTTAGTTGAAGTTTGGGGATGAGCTACTTAGTAATCCTACCACTCCTAAGTGTAACAACATTTGCATTAGCTTGAGGATTAGTATCTCCAATTTGAGGTTGCTGTTGTCTAGGAATGTTTGGAATAGGGTTAAGTGGAGGGATTTGAGATTGGTTTCTATTGAATCCAGGTGGAGGGTTCGGGTTAGGTAAATTCCTGGGGTTAAGCTCTAGTTGAGCAGGTAAAACTCCAAGAGGTTGGTTATCTTTTCTTTGATTTCTCTCATCCCTAATTTCATTCATCAATTGTTGTTGAGTGTTGACAAGTTGTAACATTAATTGTTGCATATCTCCTATATTCTTGTCAAAGTCACTTCTAAATGATTGGGAATCTTGGGGAACTCTATTTTGGTACTTATTTGGAAATGGAACTGGGTTGAGTTTAGGTTGGGACATCTGTTTAGGTTCATACCCTTGGTTCCTCCAAGAAAAATTAGGGTGATTCCACCAACCTGGGTTATAGGTGTTGAAATATGGGTTATTTTCTTGCCTAAAGTTACCATAAAGAGCTTGACCAACTTGTAGTTGAGTGTAGGAAGATGAAGGAGAATCTAAGGTTGAAGTTTGGACATTAGAATTATACATGGGCATTGGTTATTGGTAAAGAGGGGCAAAAGAGGATTGAACTTCACATACGTGGTATCTAAGGTTAGATCTTTGACTCTCAAGTGCTTTTACTAAAATATCAACCTTGTCAAACCTTTTGTTGATCATCTCCCATTCTCTAGTATTCCATATCTCATGAATTCCTCCTTTAGAATTTGTCCTATCAAAAGCATCCATCGAAGCATGATTAAGGGAGTTCTCACTCAAGTTTTCAAACAACTCATAAGCTTCATCTTCTCCCTTACTTAGGAAATTTCCACCATAGCCAGCATTGACATTATATCTAAGATGTTCATTAAGGCCATGGTAGAATGTTTGAACTATCTGCCAACGAGGAATTCAATGATGTGGGCACTTCCTAAGAAGCTCATTAAGTCTCTCCCTAGCTTTGTGGAGAAATTCACTAGGTTGCTGAGTGAAACTAGTAATGGTTCTCCTCATATCATTAGTTTTACCTATAGGAACATACTTCGTAAGGAATTCAGATCGAAGTTCAGCCCAAGCGTTTATTGATTTTCCTATATTTTGATACCAGAATTTAGCCTTATCTTTTAATGAGAATGTAAACAATCTCATCATTAGGGCATCCTCACTTAGATTTTTGTTTCTCATAGTTTTGCTAATAGTCTCTAATTCATCTAAGTGTAGAAAAGGGTTCTTGTTGCTATGCCCATAAAAATGAGGTAATAAGGCTTTGGTGGAGGGTTTTATTTGAAAATCATCATAAACTTCTAGAATACGGACAAAAGGTTCAGGGATTTGACCTGAGGGGACATAAAATTCCCAAAAGGGTCTTTGTTGATTAACAAGTTGAAACTTGTAATACAATTCTTGTTGTTCTTGTTGCATTTCCAAAAATTGTTGCTGCAATAATTGGTTTTGGTTTTCTTGGTTATCCATTTGTTTATTACTAATCCTATGTGGTTCTTTAATTAAAGGTTCTACTAAATTAGGAAATAAAGATCTACGACCAAGCATACAAAAGAAAAATGCAATACAAAAGCACAATACAAACAACTAACACGATGAATTAAGAAGGTAAATTGATTAATCTAGATTAAGTAAGGTGATAAAACAAAAAGATCAAGTTATGTTATCTTAATGACCTATGATATGCCTAAAATAACCTAAATGAGAGGCTCTAGTGCCCTATAGTGCCCTATATGCTTGCCTGTGCCATTCACACAAGTGTGCAAACCATAGAAATAAAAACAAACACGATGTAAACAAGTTCTTTAAACATAAAGGTGAGGTGATTTTTAGGGTTTTAATCTCTATTTAGTTTTCATTTTATTTTTGAATTTTCACTTTTTATTGATTTTTAACAAACAAAGTTGCAACTTAATTCCTTTATTAAATTCTATGCATGCGAAGAATAAAAATGCATGAACAGGTATTTGAGTGGGTTTAGAGAATGTACCTGCCTCCAGCACTCTACAAATTTTATGCAAATTGCAGAAAATTAAAAACTAATGGCAATTATGCGATCCCTAGCGTGATTGTCCTAAATAGCAACTTCTAAGGTTAAAATGAAATTTTTATGTGTAAGTTTTCTTTTTTCTATTAAAATGAAATTTTTATGTGTAAGTTTTCTTTTTTCTAAAGCATAAACAAAATAAAATCTAACTAATCTTTTAATTAACCTAATTAATTACTAAACTACTACTAACTAAGCAAAAGGGAGAAAAATAATAAAGGCCATGTACAAAATCAAAATAATCTCTGACTCACACTAAGCCTAGTACATCGATTTTAAAATAAAAATAAAATCCTAAAGCTATTCTTAAAATCCTAAAATCTAAAATGCTCCAGCCAAGTCTTGGATTCCTTCATCTTGGGGTCACCAGGAAGATGAGCGCAACGAATCCACCGAGTACACTAATTACCTCATACTAAAGAAAATAAAGTAAGTTGGCGACAAATCAAACTAAAAAGAAATGCAAGGAAATAACAAAAACACTAGGAAGAATAATAAACATTTTTTTAATTTTTGATTTTTAAAATAAAACTAACCTAATTATGTTTCAATGCCTCCCTGGCAATGGCGTCATAAACGTGACGCTCCCGAATCGCTTTAGTTAAAACACGTCGTTGTAGCGTAATAAGAATGTCATGTTTAAAATTTATATTGAACTATTAATAATTTGGTGAGTCCGAGTCATTTCGATGGAAAGCTTCTAAATAATTCCTAATTAGGTTGATAAGCTTCGTTATGCAATTTAAAGATAAAAATGAAAGTTAACTTAAAACTTAATTACATTCTAATGTTACCCTCACTAACGCCTATTACTAAACAAGGAAAAGAGGTTTGATAATTTAAAAGCACGCAAACATTTTTTTATTTAATTTTCTAAAATGTTAACTTAACTATTAACAACATGAACTTAATTATGCATAATATGAAACTAGGAATTAGATTTCCATGTAACACAACATTGTTAAACATATATATGATTTATATCAACCTACGCAAGATTTAAACGTAAATGAATTTAACTCAGAAATTAACTTGTGAACTAAGAACATTACAATTACGATTACTTCCTAACTCAAATTTTGCTTAATTAGATAAGATGACATGTATCCAAACTTAACATAAAATAAAGCCATGTATAACATGACAACTTATAACATGCATGCTAATTAGAGGATTATCAACACAATATTTCAAGTCACGAACTAAAACCAAAACTGTAAGTTGATTACTAAAATGAAATAAAAAGGAAAAAGAAAAGAGAAACTCATGCTGTTGAGGAAGACAAGCAGAGGTTGCGAGGATGTGGCCTATGCACGTGGCTCAGCATCATTGGTGATGAAGTGGGAGGTTGAAGGAGATGCTGGCACTGGTGGTGGTAGTGGCAGTAGTTGAGTCGACCTGCTGTGGTGTTGGTGAGGATGGTGTTGACCCGAAGAGGAGAGGAGGAGAAGGGTTGCTGCTGTTGCTGTTGGTAGCGGTGGTGGATGGCACGGTCAAGGCCAAAGAGGAGGAGGAAATGGCGCTGGGACGCCGACGCTGGAGGTGCTGCAAGGTTAGCGGCCGTCACAGGCGGAGCGACGCAGCTTGGTGTGGCCGTCGACGAGGCCGAAGAGGAGGAGCTCGATGCTGGCGGTGGGTGGCGTCGGTGACGCTGAGCTTTGCGGAGAGGAGGATGGAGGTCGAGATGATGACGCCGGCACTGGAGGTGCTGTGGCGAGGATGGTGTGGGGAGGAGAGGTTGGGAGCGAGAGAGAGGAGGGTGGCCTACAGGTGTTGGAGGTGGTGGGTTGTTCAACGCAGGGGCTAGGAGAAGAGGAAAATAAGGAAAAATAAAAGGGAAGGAGGAAGGAGGAGTTTGAGAGGGAGGGGGAGATGAGGGAGATGGGTGTTTTCGGTGGTGGCTGTGGTGAGGGTGGTGTGCATCGAGGTTGGGGGCCACTTTTTGAGGTGGGGGAACGGTTGATGCAGGAGAGAAAGAGAGGGAGATCGGGTTGTTCCTATCTTCGTGGGAGAGGGTGTTCGGGAAAAAGAGAAAGAGAGATGGTTATGAGAGAGTAGAGGGAGTGGGGAGGTTACGTAGTCGTGGAATAAGTTGAGGAAATGTGGGTGTGTGGTTTTTTTTTAATTTTCTTAGAATGAAATAAGGGAATTGGCAGGAAGAATGGAGGGGATAAAAAATATATGGCAAGTGGATAAAAGGGTTACATGAATTAAAATTAGGTGGGATATGGTGTTGAATTATAGATATAAAAATGAATTTAGGATGGGGTTAAAATGGGAATGGGTTAACCTAATAAAAATGTGACTAGCTTAATTAATTAAGATCGAGTCAATTTAAAGAATTCGACTAGTCCTTAACTAATTACTTTAGCTAAAATCGAATTGAAATAAATAGGCTCCTCAACACGCAAGTGTAGTAATAGGATTCCTTTAAACCTACATTACCTACATACATAGAATAATCATGTAATAATATACAAATATGTACAATTTAACATTATTTAAATTTGCTATATACAGAGGTGTTAATTAAGCTATTAATCCTATTATTATGCTAATGATTTGTATTAAGCTATGAAACTACATTAAAATTAACTAATTATCACATGCAAATGTAGTTTCATCAGATGGTTGAGAGCATTAGCACACGATTTTAAAATATGGCGCATGAATTCAAAGTGAGGCGAATGCACGGTAGGCGTGAGGGGTGTGCTACCACGATCACGATCAGACGGCCTTGAAGTTGCCGCATGTCAGCCACAGGATGAATCCGAGCGTATAAGGCACATATGGGGTTATTTTGAGGCCAGATCAGAGTTGTTGATCTCCCAATCGACGGATCTGATCAAACCAAGGTTGTTGCACGAGTTGGAGGGTTAAAATTACCACTTTGCCCCTTATTAAAGCTATAAAAAGAGCCCCAGGGCCCCCCAGTTGAAGGCAACTCCCACCAGATACAACTCCAGCCTCTCTCCCTCTCTGCAACTCTTCTTTGGCATTCGTCCCGATGCTCAGGATCTAAAGTGTTGCCGTACTTCACATAAGAATCCCACAAGCGGTGTCGTCATCATCTGCTATCTCTCTCTATCTCTCTCTCTCATTCTCTATTTACCCTTTAGCATAGTGATTCCTAGTTTGAAAATTGTTTCCAAATAGCAATAAAACTCTGATGCTCTGGATATCTTATGTTAATAAATATGTAAATATTTGTTTAGAATGATTTTCTGAAAAGCTTTCACATAAAATCGTGTTTTTCCTCCTTGCGAATGACTTGGTACTCACCGAAACTTTATGAATATTATTTGCTTCATCGTGATTTGCACTACAACGATAGCTATAGTCTCAAACACTTCTCATGATTGAATAAGTTGGCAATGTTGTCAGGGAGGTAGCGAAAATTTTTAAAAGCTTTTCTTATAAACTTCTTATTCGAGATTCTAACTTGTTATTTTTTATTACACAGGAATCACAAAATTGCAGGAAGACACGTGCAACAATGGAAAAAATTGAGTGCGAATCTCAGGTAAGTACTCGTAGCTTAGATTACATTAGATTTCCTTTCAAAAGAAAAAAATCAAAAAAAGTAGGTGTTTTGCTTTAACCTTAGGATTAGTTAGCATTTGCTTGGTTTTTGAAAAAAAAAAATCTCTCTTCGTGATTTTTCGAGCTGAAACAGACTCTTTTCTTAAAAATTCAATTCCTGAAAATCCGCCATCCAAAAATTCTAAACATTTTACTGGACATGGGTTTTGAAGTCAGAAATAACATATCCAAATGTCAAACAAATCTGAGTTATAGAAAATTTTAAAAATTCACGTATTGAACTGTTATAAAATCGATTATTGTTCCTGATTTTTTAGAGTTCAAAATATCATAGGAATTTTTATACAACTTCTATTGACTTGAAATTTATGGCACCGAATTGCGGTGAAAATAAAAAATTTGGGAAAATATGAAAAAAATGGTTTCTACACGTTTGATTGCACGGATTACTCAATCACTAATTGGGGTCAAAATAGACTACAGAACTCCTAGTACACTTTAAATATGGAAAAAATAGAAAACGTGCATTAAAATTCTTGAAAGAATATTTTCTAAGTGCCTAGTTAGTGGTGCAATAGGACCAATTTATTGCATTGTTTGGGTCGCACCGCTCCTCTGATTTGGATTTAAAAGGACCATCTAGCACTATCTGTACTTAGGGTTTCACATTGAGGGTAGAGCACACCTGCATTTCCATTTATAAAGGAAATTTATCAAACAATTGGGATTTGCAAAACTCTTGTGTGCCTCATGAAAACTCTTGATTGAAGATATTAGCTTAAGTGAACCCTAAAACTCACTAATACAAGCATTTAAACTTTAAAATCCACCTCATCCTAAAAATTGCTTGTGAACCCCTTGCCTATGCACTTCACATGTTTGAAAATCAATCTTAAGGGCAACACCCCCCTAACGCCCATCATATTCCAAAAGCACGTCAAGCTTAAACCTAAAACTGAGTAGACATGCCCTAGGTAGGACTAATATTCTTGGGAACTTGAAATTAGATTGGGCTAAGGTCAAGGCCTTGTCTACTTGGACCCACTGGTGACAAAAAAGGCCGGTGCTATAATCACGTTAACCCTTAGTGGTGTCCCACCATGCGGGGTGTCCTAGGTGGTCCCACCCTTTTGGCCAGCTAAGTAATTCAAGGGTTGACCTAACCTAGTTGTGTTTTGGGGAACTAGGATTGGGTCTATTTAGGGTTTACCCTCTAAGGAGTAGCTTGATTGCTTGCATTGAAAGGGTGGAGTATTCTCTCATCTATCTTCTCTCTCTCATCTATAGATAGTCTTCTGGTGCATGCAAGGTGGAAGATCTCTACATCCTGATTTGCTACCACCTTTAGAAAGAAATCCTAGGAGAAGACCTAATTGTCCAGAATTTGAATCTGAACCTTCTTCAATGGCTAGTCACCACGAGGAAGATGAGATCGAATAGGAGGAACAAAATTTGGATCCAATGACTCTCTTAAAAAGGTAGATTACTAAGTAGGGCCAACATCATCATAGACAAATAGAGGTCATATTGCAGGCCATTACTCGACTCCAAAATAGAAGAGCAGACCGACCTATCTGTGACTTTTACAATCCTCCTAAGGCCCAACTTGAACCTTTTATTAGGGTGCCTCAGGATGGGGAAGATTTTGAACTCAAACCACAGATCATCAATCTGATTCCCCACTTCCATGGCCGTGATTCTGATGACCCTTTCCACCACCTTGAAAACTTATACACTTAGGAAGGACCTTTGGCCCTAGGAACCTAAATGAAGGTACCTTAATGATGAAAATGTTCCCATCCTCCTTAAAAGATAAATCTACTTATTGGTTGAGGACTATTGGTAGACCAATCCTAACTTAGGAAGATTTGAGAAGCACATTCTTAAAAAAGTTCTTTCCCGTAGGAAAAACTAATGCCCTTTAATGTGCCATTACAACCTTTAAGCAAGACCCTAGGGAACAACTACATGAGGCTTGGGAGAGATTTAATGATTTGGCTAGGAAATGCCATCATCATGGGATTCCAAAGTGGCACTTGGCCCATATTTCTATTATGGGTTAAGTTACAATTTGAAGAATTTGTTGATGTGGCATGTGGGGGCAATTTCCTAGGTAGAGATGCTGAGGGAGCCTTTCAATTATTTGAGAATATGAGCGAAAATTCCCTCAACAACACCTCATTGTCTGCCTTTAACAGAGCAAATCAACCAAGGAGCGAAGTTTATGAAGTTAAAGATTATTCAAACTTGATTCATTTAGAGTTAATTGCACAATGATTGGACAAGGTGGAAGTCATTGGAAAGAACGTGGAGAGTTTGGACAAGAAATTGGACAACCTTCTAAAGGATGGGAGTTCCTTAGGTACACATTCCAAAATAAATCCTATGCCTACCCAAGGAGTTTCTATGATAACTCACACCCAACCCCCCAACCCTTTAGGTCAGGAAATGGTGCACAATATTAATGACCTAACCATGGCTCCACCTATGGGCCAACTCTACTTGGACCCATCTCTTTCTGGGTACTAAGGGGGGACCTTGATACCCTCAAATTCTAAACTAGGTATCCCGATGCCTAGTTATTCTGAGGATGTGAATTCACTCTAGGGATACACTAGAAATGATCCCTATTCAAACACTTACAACCCTGGATGGTGCAACCATCCTAACTTTGCTTGGTCAAGTCAGAAACCCACCCAAGGTCCTAACTTGACTATGCCTAACAGTATGGGCAACCTAGTAGGTACACACGTCCACACACATATCAGCCACAACCTACTCAAGAAAACCAACCCTCTGATCAAAGTCTGGTCCTCAAGGAAATGCAAGAAATGAATCTAAGACATAAGGAAGAAATAACTCAATTGAGGACAGATTGACGGGATGACTAGACGAGCTAGTTGATGCTAGACAACACAAAATGCTACCATCCCAAGTAGTCCCCAACCCAAGAAACTTCAATAGGGTTAACCAGCACAACACACAAGAGCAATAAGCACATATAATTCAACCTGCTCCCTAGCACCCACCTGGTTTTGTTAACCCCAACCCAACTGTTGAGCGAGAATCTACGCTAACGTGTTTGGTTTTTGGAAAAACCCGTCGTTGTAGTTCGAAAGCGAAGGATTCGTGTTCAACAAATAAAATTTATACCGAAATAAGAATTCCGGGTCGAACACAGGGAGGCGAACGTTTGATTTAAAAACTCCGCGTTTCTTTTTATTTTGTCACAAAGAAATTCAATTTAAACTATCTAAGTATCTACAACAAATAAAAGAGAGAGAGGGAGTAAGAGAGAGCGAAGGAATACTATAAATGGAAATCAAAATGAGATGTAGAATAGACAAGGAATTTATCATAAAAGAGTTCTTTCATTACAACTAGAAAACATAAAACAATTACTCTAGAAAGCATTAAAAGAATGGAGGGAGAAATGTCCTCCTCGACGATCGCTCGGAGGACGAATAGACTACTCTAGAAAGCAGTAAATCTATACTAGAAAGCAGTAAAAAGAATAGGGAGAGAGAAATCCTCCTCGACGGTCGCTTGGAGGACGAGCCGGACGGGACGACGCCTGGACGAAGGAGAACGAAGCGGGACGAAGGAGGACGAAGCAGAAGAACGGGAACGAAGCAGCACGCCGTCGTCGTCGTGGGATCCACTTCCGAAGGGGGACGAAAATTTGGACTTTATCTCGCGAGAAGCATCCCGGGTGTGGGACAAGCTTCTCTTGAGCTTTGGAGAGGTAGAGAGGAGAAGGAAGGGATCAAAATTTCGTATAGAGGGGGTCGCCTTTTATAGTTGCAAGGAGTGGGGGCAAAATGGACATTACATCTTCAAAATAATAAATAAGGGGTCTTTAGTGACGGATAAAACCGTCGCTAAAGCCCCGCCGTCGCCGTCGCCGCCGCGCCCACGCGCGCCCGCTCGGCTGGCCTGTGCGCGTAACGCAGACGCACGTCCGCGTCGTCTCAGCCGTCCGATCGCGAGATCGGACGGCTTAGATCGCGTCCGCGCCCGCTGCGTAGCGCGCCCGCCCGCGTGCGATCCAGCGTCCACCTGAGCGTCCAATTGCGCGTCGGCGCTATCGGGCGCACGCGGCCGTTGGATCTTCATCCGACGCTCGTGCGCGCCCGCTCGCCCGCGCCTTCGACCCCCTCACCGCGGCTCGAACCCGCGACCTCCGCTTCGCCCGCAGCTGCGTCGCCGCTGCGCTACGCGGGCGAAATGGTCGCGCGGACGTTTTTAAACGCGCGCGACCGCAGCCGTTGGATCGAGATCCAACGGCGGAGAGGAGACGTTGCGCGGTCTTCACAGGACTCCTGCGGCCGATTGGGCGGCTGGGATGGCGCCACGTGGCGCCATCTTGGCCGTCCATCTTCTGGAAGTTGTAGATGGTGCCACGGATGTCGGATTGACTCGATTTTTGTGTCGTTCGGCTGCGATCGTCGATCCAAATTCATCCGTGTGGTCGGATTTTCCATCTGAAGTGCGGATTTACACCATCCTGGCCCTTGATCTTCTAGGGTTCCCCGATCTCTATCTGATGCTACGGATGCCTGATTAGGGCGATCTTGGAGTCGTTGAACTCCAATCGTCGCCCTGATCATATCCATACGGTTGGATCTTTGATCCGAGGCCCCGATAAAATATTTGCCCTGTCCAAGCACATAAAAGGAGACAATTAACCTCCATTTTATTCAAGCTACTCTAATGCAAGATGATGCATGTAATGCAATATTTATATCATGAAATGCAATCCTATGCTTAAGAACATGCATAAATAGACATTTTAAGTAGTGTAAATGTGTTTACATCATACCCCCATGCCTATCTTTTGCTAGTCCCTAGCAAAAACTATATGCTATTTATAAAAAATTAGGTTAGATTATTTGGACCTGAGTTATTTTCAATCATTAAGAAATTGTCTACTTAAGAACTGAACTTTCAAAGACACAACAGTGTCCGGGTATCAGCCAAAATGCAGACCGCCTCAAGCCTCGCCTTATTCAAAGAAAAATTTCTTTTTCTGTTTTTACTCTCTTTTTTTTAGATTTTCAAATTTTAGGGTTTAAGAGTAGCTTTCTACGGCCATTCAACTCACCCAAGATTTGATGAGAACCCTAAGTTTTAAGCATCTTATTGTGATTGTGATAGACTCGTTGACCGGCAATTAAAACGGACTTCGGATTTCTACGCCTCTAGGTGACCTCAAAAAGAATTCTGCCTAAAGGTGTATCTTTACAACCGGTAGCTTTCTCCCTACTTTTATTTTTTTAACGGGGTCAACACAAGGGTGAATCCAGTGTATATCTCCCCGGTTTATTCTACTTCTCCGCTTCTTCCTAAGTGTTTTGGGAATTTTTAGTGCATTTTCTGAGCTGGGTTCTGGACAACCGGTCGATGAGCTGTTACCACCGACAACTTGCCAGCCATACTCGTGCGGCGAAGTGTGGCTTATTTCTTTTTGTTCTTTTCTCCTTTTTGATTTTTTTTTTTTTTTAAGTAGGTGGCTTCCCTGGTCTAAGATTTACCTAAAGGCAGCAAAAAGAGAAAGGTCCAGTGACTGGGCTCTGGACAACCTACCTATGGGCTGTTACCCACGATAACTTGCCAGCCATATCACCCTAGAAGGTTCATTAGCTACCCAATTTCCGTTAAAATCGCCAAACAACGAGTCAGTGCAAAGAAAGTGTGTAGATGCTTAAAACTCAAAATTCCCTTAAATCAGAGGGCGGGTTGACAAGTCGTGTACTTATCACCCAAACTTATTTATTCCAATTATAATAAAATTCAGGTTGGCGAGAACTCGAAAAACAAATCCACATTTTAGTGGATACATAGGCTGATTAAGTCCAAAGACCTGAAGGGTCTTTGTGTTCAGAACATAATATAGTATTTCTTAAGATCGAAAATTTTCTTAAACCCAAATTCTCTTTCTTAATTTTGATTTTTTTTTTTTTTTTTAATAAAATAAATCTACGGAGCTGACGAATGAATTCAAAAATATCCACCCCCCCATGCCTATCTAATGCAATGTCCTCATTGTATTAAAAAGACATAAAACAGAGTGGAAAAGCGTAGAAAGCACCTGAATTGCGTGGATATCGGGTCCGCTCCGAGATGAAAATGAAAAAGAACTGTATATGTGCTGAGTTTAGTGCCTTCAGCTAGGCACACTATACAAAGAAAAGAAATGAAGAATTCAGAAGTGCAGGTCAAAATTAGAATAAACAGAAGAATCCTCCGACCTGTCAACAGAGGTCCACAGATGTGGACCAGATTGTGGTGCAGACCCACACCCCATAATCGAGAATATCTTAGGTTCTGGATAAAAATTACCCAAAACCTAAAATCAGAATGCAAGCGGGGTCGGGCCTGCGATTTGTGAGGATGCAACCCAAGGCCAAAATGTCGGGTTACAGAGAATTGAAGCTCAAAAGGATAATCGTTAAATGTGTGCTTGAGTTTGACATCCTCGAAACAAATGTCGTAAGGGTTCTGATTTGATGGTTTCAGTTTAAAAGGAACCCTTCGACTCAATCTTCCATTTCCTCCAAAATTGACTTCCCAAATCAGAATTTCCCGGCTCCTATCCTCCTCATTCGGCATATCAAATTCCATGACCTCTTGTATATTCATCACCCCGTCTGAAATCTCCAAGTCTAGATGATGTGGCAAAATCAAAATTGACTTGGGTCTAATTATCTCAGAATTAGAATCATCAATAAGCTCAACAGGGTGTAACTGATAATCAGGGCATTGAATTAATTCCTCCAGAAAATGCGATTCTGGATCCGTATCGTGTGCCCTAATAAAATCAGTTTCCTCAGTTATTGGGCTATCAAATGATCTATCAGATTCCTCAGGCCCAATCGTCTCACAAAAATCGTGATCTGAAAACTCGTGTGAGACTTCGCAACTTGAATCTTCACCATCAGGATCCGTATCAATGTATGTCCCAAAATCATTTGTCACTTTGCGTTCCAAGGAGACATACGTTTCCTCGTAACCCGGCTCAGGGATTTCAGGTGAAGAAATCAAATCATCCTTAATTGGTTGTTTTAATTCAATCTGGTCAGCTTCGTAACACGTGTCCCCCCAACAGGTGCCTGAGCGGGTTCTGTCATTGGCTTTCCTGAAGAGAGTTCATCCTGGGAATTATTCCAAGATTGAATCAAAGCAACCACGAATCTCATCCTCAATTTCGCTAATTTCCCAAGTAGAAACTCACCCGGGTTCTTATCCTTAACATCCTGGAGCCAATCCAACAAAGACTTGTTTAAATCATCAATCATTTCAATCAGGGGCTCCAATCTCTCAATGCAAGGTATTGGCTGAACTTCTAAAGATTGAATGATATTCCTCAAGTTAGCCAGAACCTTATCTTGAACCTGATTAACCTGAACCAAATGAGTTGGTTCAGGGTTGGGCGGGTTTGACATCAATGTAGAGGAATTAACGAATTGAGATTCGTTATACCCATCCTGATAATAGATCATTTCAGATTGTTCATAAGATGGAGATGACCTAAAGGCAGTGAAATCAGAGGATGGGTAAGGATCAGTGTATCCTTCTTGATTGTAGATCGCATTAGGTTGTTCATGAATGGAGGACGATCTATAATCGATGCAACTCTGAGAAGGATAGAATTGAGAATCACAGTGTTCAGGGTTAGACCCTAAACACGGGGGTCCGGAATTGTATCCCCAATCCGAATTATCCCAACTAACTGATGGTCGATTACAATACGAGTTGGGATAATTGTCATGTTGAGGATAATTTACAACAGGAGGGAAAGAGCGGGAATGCGTGAAATATGTGGAAGGATTCATGAGACACAGGAGGAAGAAAGGTGCCCTGCAATACAAACAATCAAACCTGTCCTTAAATGGGTTAGCCTACAGACCTACAGATTCTCAAAACCCGTCTTGAGATAAAGGAACGATTTGATCTACTTCTGTCTGTTCAATCCAACCAGTTAGAAGGAGGGACTGGGGAGAAGGTTCTTCCTTCGGCTTGCGCCTCCGGTTCCTAGTGTACCCCCCAGCCGCGATCGTTTGACTCTGCTCCCCTAGCTAGACATCAGATTGAACAGTAGAAACAGACTAATCGAAAATAATCTCGTTCTGAGTTCTGAAGAGCGAGTCCAATCCTTAAGGCCAACGTCTACTCTGTTTTATTTAGGGCTAGGTTTGAATGTGCTTTGGAATGTGATGGGCCCTTTAAATGGGTTGTGCCCTTTATGATTGATTGCTTTGTGTGTGCGTGCACAACCAGTGGTTTTCAAGCAAGATTATTTTTGATGTGGTGAATTTTAAGGTTCAAATCTTGCTTAGTAGCTTTTAGGATTCATCTTTAGGTGTTTTCAATCAAGTTTCATTGGCACACCAGGTTTTGCAAGAACAGGTGAAGGTATTTTCCTTTAAAGTTTAAAAAGAATGTGGAGTGCCTGGTAGATCCCTAAGAGTTGAACCTAATTGGCAGCTACTTGATGAGTTGATTTTATTTGAAGTGGTGCGGCCCAAACAACTCAAACAACTGGCCTCAAATGCACCACTAAGTTAGGCACACAAAGATGGTTAACTTAGAATGATTTCTACTCTTTTATGTGTTGCTTTATGTGTACTGGTCCCACAGATCAGAACCCAGTTGAGTAGAAACAAATCAATTTGGTTAAGTGCCTTTAAATGTGGGTGTACATTGTGTATTTGTTGAAAATTACCCCACAAAATTATCTTTTTACTTTTTTTTATATAAATGAAGGTGGAATGAATGTGAGTGAGAATCCAAACAACCAAACTATTCCTAGGATTTATGCAAACACCTAGGTTAATTGGAATTTGGATTCAATGTGGCGAATGAAATCTATGGAGGGGGAAAGAATGGGTGATAACTTACAAAACCCTTCACAGCACTTTACTCCAATCTACCGCTTTTCCTTGCCCCAAAAGAGTACCTGCAATTACAATAAGAAAGGAGAAAAGTGAGGTAAATGATTTGTAAGTTACAAAACGTGAAGAGAAATCAAAGATCGTTGCCTCCCCGGCAACGGCGCCAAAATGTTGAGCGAGAATCTACGCTAACGTGTTTGGTTTTTGGAAAAACCCGTCGTTGTAGTTCGAAAGCGAAGGATTCGTGTTCAACAAATAAAATTTATACCGAAATAAGAATTCCGGGTCGAACACAGGGAGGCGAACGTTTGATTTAAAAACTCCGCGTTTCTTTTTATTTTGTCACAAAGAAATTCAATTTAAACTATCTAAGTATCTACAACAAATAAAAGAGAGAGAGGGAGTAAGAGAGAGCGAAGGAATACTATACATGGAAATCAAAATGAGATGTAGAATAGACAAGGAATTTATCATAAAAGAGTTCTTTCATTACAACTAGAAAACATAAAACAATTACTCTAGAAAGCATTAAAAGAATGGAGGGAGAAATGTCCTCCTCGACGATCGCTCGGAGGACGAATAGACTACTCTAGAAAGCAGTAAATCTATATTAGAAAGCAGTAAAAAGAATAGGGAGAGAGAAATCCTCCTCGACGGTCGCTTGGAGGACGAGCCGGACGGGACGACGCCTGGACGAAGGAGAACGAAGCGGGACGAAGGAGGACGAAGCAGAAGAACGGGAACGAAGCAGCACGCCGTCGTTGTCGCGGGATCCACTTCCGAAGGGGGACGAAAATTTGGACTTTATCTCGCGAGAAGCATCCCGGGTGTGGGACAAGCTTCTCTTGAGCTTTGGAGAGGTAGAGAGGAGAAGGAAGGGATCAAAATTTCGTATAGAGGGGGTCTCCTTTTATAGTTGCAAGGAGTGGGGGCAAAATGGACATTAAATCTTCAAAATAATAAATAAGGGGTCTTTAATGACGGATAAAACCGTCGCTAAAGCCCCGCCGTCGCCGTCGCCGCCGCGCCCACGGGCGCCCGCTCGGCTGGCCTGTGCGCGTAACGCAGACGCACGTCCGCGTCGTCTCAGCCGTCCGATCGCGAGATCGGACGGCTTAGATCGCGTCCGCGCCCGCTGCGTAGCGCGCCCGCCCGCGTGCGATCCAGCGTCCACCTGAGCGTCCAATTGCGCGTCGGCGCTATCGGGCGCGCGCGGCCGTTGGATCTTCATCCGACGCTCGTGCGCGCCCGCTCGCCCGCGCCTTCGACCCCCTCACCGCGGCTCGAACCCGCGACCTCCGCTTCGCCCGCAGCTGCGTCGCCGCTGCGCTACGCAGGCGAAATGGTCGCGCGGACGTTTTTAAACGCGCGCGACCGCAGCCGTTGGATCGAGATCCAACGGCGGAGAGGAGACGTTGCGCGGTCTTCACAGGACTCCTGCGGCCGATTGGGCGGCTGGGATGGCGCCACGTGGCGCCATCTTGGCCGTCCATCTTCTGGAAGTTGTAGATGGTGCCACGGATGTCGGATTGACTCGATTTTTGTGTCGTTCGGCTGCGATCGTCGATCCGAATTCATCCGTGTGGTCGGATTTTCCATCTGAAGTGCGGATTTACACCATCCTGGCCCTTGATCTTCTAGGGTTCCCCGGTCTCTATCTGATGCTACGGATGCCTGATTAGGGCGATCTTGGAGTCGTTGAACTCCAATCGTCGCCCTGATCATATCCATACGGTTGGATCTTTGATCCGAGGCCCCGATAAAATATTTGCCCTGTCCAAGCACATAAAAGGAGACAATTAACCTCCATTTTATTCAAGCTACTCTAAATGCAAGATGATGCATGTAATGCAATATTTATATCATGAAATGCAATCCTATGCTTAAGAACATGCATAAATAGACATTTTAAGTAGTGTAAATGTGTTTACATCACCAACCTAGGCTCAGCCTATCTTGCCAAACCCACCTCACCCTTCTAACCCTAATGCTGATGCTTGTGCTGTCACTTTGAGAAGTGGGAAACAAATCCAAGATCCTTATCCTTCTACATCAAAATCTTACCAAGATCTTGAGGAGCCTGTATCTGACCTGGGAGACCAAGCTAATCTAGAAAACAAGACTCAGGATTTGAACACTCATGATTTCTCTCAAGCACCTTTTCCTGAAGCCTTGAACAAATCTAAGGAAAAGAAAACCAATCAGTCTAAGGAGTGGCTTGAGATTTTAAAGCAAGTCCAGGAGAACATACCACTCCTTGAAGCCATTGAAAACATCCTGGCCTGTGCAAAATATCTGAAGGAATTATGCACACCAAAACACCAAGCCAAATCATCAAAAAGGGTCATAATTTCTGAACAAGCCGGTGCCATCATCATAAATAAGCTCCCTCCTAAAAAGAAAGATCCAGGGACCCCCTTAATTTCATGTGAGATTGATAGTTTTATCTTGGATCGAGCCTTGCTGGACCTTGGTGCCTCCATCAATCTAATCCCCACAGAATTATATGAAGAGTTGGATTTAGGTCCCTTGCAACGCACTGAGGTTATGTAACGACCCGGTTCCCGAGTCCCTATGAGACACGAGAACCGGACCGACTAGACTAATCCTAAGACCTAGTCGTCCAACGAGGAAGTAACCAAAAGAGCAGTAAAATAAACCACATTCAGCATGAATATAACTAGCAGTAAGGAAGTACAGCAGTAAGGAAAGAAACTACTACAGTAGATACCACCACAACAGTAGAACAACATTTACATATAACAAGAACTGCAGGTAAAGAAAGTACAGCGGAAACAAAAAAAAACTACTCACTAGAACAGAAACAAAAGAGGTACAAAAGACTGTGGTAAACTCTACTGGACCCTACTCGGCCTAGCGTCCTCTGCAGCCGCCGACCCTGGTTGCTCAACACCTGGTCCTGAAAAAGGTAACGAGTGTAACACGTCAGCAAAACGCTGAGTAGAGTGGCAAACTAACTAAAGACAACAGTAGAGTGTACAGTAACTGTTATGTTCTATTACTTCCTTTATTCGCAACTTTCGATTTTCTCCCTATTTCATTTATTTCTCAGATCCTTTACTTGATCTCGAATGTCCTCGTGGGAACGATCTTGATTGCAGTCTTTTCCAAAAGTAGAAGTAGCACGTGGTGCTCTCCTGGCCGGGAGAGTCCCCCGTGGTGATCCTACCCTCAGTCAACCACCCCAAGGTCACTGACAGACGTAACGGTGACTACGGCACGCGCGATAAACGCACAGGTAGCTAGCCCGCACTGGCACGCGGTCAGTCGTTTTCGTTAATGGGTGCGCCCAAAGCACAGCACGGAACTAGGGCAGAGCCCTCTCAGTAACAGGGGTCCAACCCCTCCACAGTAACCAAATCGGGGCCTTGCCCCTCCACAGTCCGCGCACCCTCGCCTGACTACCCTGGTTTGCCCTAGTGGGCCTAACAAGTCGGTGAAGGAGGCTAGCAGAACCCCGGGGCACGTGGGGTAGCTAGTACTCTCCTAACACTAGTAGCTCTCCTCGGTACTACGTACGCGAGGGCCAGCAAGTCGGAACAGAGTGGCCAGTCCTAACCCCGGGTCCCTGGGGCGGCTAGCTCCGCTCTACACTAAACAGGGGGACAGTCGCTCTCCTTGGTACTCCGTACTCAAGGGCCAGCTCACTTCCCCAAAACTATTCCATTCACTTTCCAGGAGTTCTACTCCTACTTCCCCGTAGGGTTCCATCCTTTTTACTCAAGATCCAGGTTTCACTTTCCAGTTTCACATTCTTACAATCCATGTTCTCAACCACGTTATCTATTCACAACAGGCAGCTGTTAATTCAAATTACAGGCAGCTTTATATCTCTTTCCATTTTCCAAGACTGCAGTATTATACATTCAACTAGTTTTCCCATCCTAGGATTCATGCCATATCCTAGGATCTATCATACAATCTAGTTTTCCAGTCCTAGGATTCATGCAACACCTAGGAGCTATCATTCCATCTGTTTCTCATTCCTAGGGTTCGTGCAATGTCCTAGGTTCTATTTATGGTTTCATAATTTAACAGATTTTAATAACTTAAAGCCACTCTACCAGGTACAACGGGAGTAATGGGGGCGTGATCGGGAATCCTGCGTGCCTCCGTGACTCTCAAGACTGCAACTGAACGAGGTCCTATCACAAGGATCAAACACAAGGAGTGTCTCAAAACAGTGTATAGCTACTGTAGACCGGTAGAGGGATTAATTATGAAAAGAGCGCAACTCGAATTGCGGAAAACGGAGCCTGAACGGGCCCTAAATGGGTCGAAAAAGACGATATTGTGCAAAATCAAACGTCTGGAACTTCTTCCAAACGTCTTAAACAGTGGATCAGAGAATTACCTGTTCAGCGTGGTTTCCCAGACGTCCAGAAGTCTGCGGGGACGTCTGTCCTAGCTCCCAGACGTCCGATGGTCACTCCGGACATCTGGAGGTCACTCCCGCCGTCTGGTACAACTTCCAGACGTCTGATTCGCAAAGGATGGCGAATTAGTGAACCTGCGCACAGCCAACTGCCTCCCTCAGTACGGTCAGTCGACAGGAAGGAAGAAGAAAGCGGAATACACACCTTTCAGACGTCTGTATGAGCTACCAGACGTCGTCCTCGCCGTCTGCCTATCAACCCAGACGTCTGATTCTGGAAATTTTTCCAGAATCAGGGCACTACTCGGCCTACGCTCGCGACGCCGCCCGCTTCGCACCTCGCGCATCTGCTGCTCAGACCACAGCAGGTCCCTCTCCACGTCGCTCCGCGCCCCTTGCGCCCTCCGCCGGCCGGCCAAGCTGCTCTGGCGAGCTCGCCCTCACGGCAGAGCTCCGCTCTCGCATGCCGCACCTCCTCCGCGCTCACTGCGGCGCCGCTACCGCCCTCGCGCTCGCGCTCACGCTCCACTCACTGGCTGAAGGAGAAGGAGGAGGAGACGGTGGAGACGGGAGGGGAGGCATGCCCTTTTAAGGCCACGCGAGGAGGAGGGAGAGACGCGGCAGAGCGTCTGCAGCCGCAGAGAATATCGGATATTCGCGGGCCTGCGCGCTGAGGCGCGCAGACGAAGACTCGTGCCAGAATAACTGATTTTCAGATGTCTGGGATCGTTTCCAGACGTCTGGCACACCTCCCAAACGTCTTAAAAGACTTCTGGGGCACGTGCTCGTTACAATATAACAAACTCAAAGGAAGTTTCATCCTCGAAACTTGCGCCAAGAAGGGTGCGAGAAAAGACGTCCAAATAACCATAATAATCTCAAGGAGGATCGAAGCCGGTCCGAAAAGACGTACTCGCGAAAAGCTCTGGGTACCGCTCTCGCATTGCCGCCTCAGGCTCCCAGGTAGCCTCCTCGTACCGCTGGCTCCTCCACAAAACCTTTACCAGGGGTACTTGCTTTCGTCTCAACCGGCGGACGGCTCGGTCTAGAATCTGCACTGGCTGCTCGGGGTAGGTCAGGTCGTCACTCACCTCGACGCGCTCGTGACTCAGTACGTGACTGGAATCGGCTACGTACTTCCTGAGGTTGGACACGTGGAACACGTCGTGCACACCAGAAAGCTGCGGGGGAAGGGCAAGTCTGTAAGCAACGGGTCCAACCCGCTCCAGGACCTCAAAGGGCCCCACGAACCTCGGCGCGAGCTTCCCACTCACCCCAAACCGCTGTAAGCCCTTCATGGGCGAAACACGAAGGAAGATGTGGTCCCCAACCTCGAACTGCACCTCTCTGCGTCTGCGATCCGCGTAGCTCTTCTGTCTGCTCCTGACAGTGCGGAGTCGTCTGTGGATCTACTCAACTACCTCCTGACTCTGCCGGATCAACCTGGGGCCAACCTCCCACTTGGTCCCCACCTCAACCCAACTCAAGGGTGCCGTACACTTTCGTCCGTACAGAGCCTCGTAGGGAGCCATGCCAATGCTCGAGTGATAACTGTTGTTGTATGCAAACTTCTCCAGGGGCAGGTGCTCCTCCCAAGAGCCCCTCCAGTCCAGTACACAGGCACGCAAAAGGTCCTCAAGTGTCTGTATCGTGCGCTCAGACTGTCCGTCCGTCTGGGGGTGGTAAGCCGTGCTAAACCTCAACCTCGTCCCCAAGGCCTGCTGAAACTCAGCCCAAAACTAGGACGTAAAGCGGGTATCCCGGTCGGATACGATCTCCCGTGGAACTCCGTGTAGTCGCACCACATCACGGATATACCTCTTTGCCAACTGTGCTGGTCCCAAAGTGACTCGGATCGGCAAGAATCGCGCCGTCTTCGTCAATCTATCCACTATTACCCAGACTGCGTCGTGTCCCCGCTGGGTAATAGGTAAGCCCACCACCAAGTCCATGGTGATGCTCTCCCACTTCCACTCTGGCACTGGAAGCGGCTGAAGCGGCCCTGCAGGCCTCTGATGCTCGGCTTTCACCTGCTGGCACACTAAGCACTGCTGCACGAACTCACCCACATCTCACTTCATCCCTCTCCACCAAAACTCGCGTCTCAAGTCATGGTACATTTTCGTGTTTCCGGGATGTATGGTGAATCTGGAACCGTGTGCCTCAGTCAGGAGCTCTCTCAACAGCTCCTCGTCTCTGGGAATGCACAACCGTCCCCTCAAGCGTAACACCTGGTCTGTGAAAGAGAAGTCCCCTGGGTCCCCTGATAGTACTCTATCGTGCAAAGACTGCAAGTACGGATCAGCCATCTGTCCTGTGATGATACGGTCTATCAGCTCTGGCCTGGTCTGCCGTGTCACTGCCACTGCCCCACAGTATCCTCGTAACTCTAGAGGTCGCCAACTGCCCACCTCCTCCAAAAGGCTCCAACTCTGTAGCTGTAGACTGGCCAAGCGTGCGGGCGCCTTACGGCTCAAGGCGTCAGCCACCACATTGGCCTTTCCCGGGTGGTAGGAGATGCTGCAATCGTAGTCCATCAGGAGCTCCAACCAACGTCTCTGTCTCATGTTGAGCTCCTTCTGGTCAAAAAGATATCTGAGGCTCTTGTGATCTGTAAAAATCTCGAAGGTCTCACCGTACAAGTAGTGCCTCCAGGTCTTCAGCGCGAAGACAACAGCTGCCAACTCTAGGTCATGGGTAGGGCAGGTATGCTCATGGGGCTTCAGTTGCCGTGAAGCGTAAGCGACAACATGACCCCTCTGCATGAGCACACCTCCTAACCCCTGCAAGGAAGCGTCCGTGTACACAACAAACCCGCCACTACTATCAGGGATGGTGAGCACGGGAGCCGAGGTCAACCTCTCCTTCAGCTCCAGAAAACACGCCTCACAGGCGTCTGTCCAAGCAAAAGGCACGTCCTTCCGGGTCAACTGTGTCATAGGACGCGCAATCTGCGAAAATCCTCTGATGAACCGTCTGTAGTAACCTGCCAGTCCCAGGAAACTACGAATCTTAGTGACTGAACACGGTCTCTCCCACCTGAGCACTGTCTCGACCTTGGCGGGGTCCACCGCCAGGCCGTCACCAGAGATCACATGACCCAAGAAGGTCACCTCCCTCAACCAGAACTCGCACTTGCTGTATTTGGCGTACAGCCTGCGTCGTCTCAGAGTGTCCAGAACCATCCGCAAGTGCTGTCCGTGCTGCGTCCGATCTCTAGAATAGATGAGCACATCATCTATGAAAACCACCACGAACTGATCCAAGTACGGTCTAAACACCCTGTTCATCAGGTCCATGAAAGCAGCGGGGGCATTGGTCAGCCCACACGGCATGACCAAAAACTCGTAGTGTCCGTACCGGGTGCGGAAAGCTGTCTTGGAGACGTCGGTCTCCCTGATCCTCAACTAGTGGTATCCAGACCTCAAGTCTATCTTGGAAAACACCGTGGCACCCCGCAACTGGTCAAACAAATCGTCGATCCTCGGCAGCGGATATCTGTTCTTGATGGTGACCCTATTCAGCTGTCGGTAGTCCACACAAAGGCGTAAAGTCCCATCCTTCTTCTTCACAAACAGTACCGGGGCTCCCTAGGGAGACGCACTGGGACTCACGAAACCTTTCTCCAAAAGGTCCTGCAACTGGGACTTGAGCTCTCGCAGCTCAAGCGGTGCCATCCTGTATGGCGCGGTGGAGATGGGGTTGGTCCCTGGTACTAGTGAGATTTCAAACTCGATCTCACGCTCGGGCGGTAGTCCTGGTAACTCGTTTGGAAACACGTCGGGGTACTCTCTGACCACGGGATGCTCTGGAAGTCTGCCACAGGGCTGGGCTCTGCCACCACACAGGCTAGGAAGCCCTCACACCCCTGGCTCAAAAGTCTCACCGCCCGAAGTGCCGAAATGCACCTGAAACCTCCGTCCACTGGCTGTCCGTGAAACTCGAAAGAAGGCAACTCCAGAATGGAGAAGACAATCTTCCTCTCAAAATAGTCTACCAAGGCGTGGTAAGCGGACAACCAATCCATCCCCAGAATCACACCAAAGTCCTCCATCTGTATCATAATTAGGTCAGCTGGCAGGCTATGTCCCCTGACGCTGACCTCGCAACCTGTGTACACCTCCTCAGCTACAAACAGCTGACCACTCGGACCTCTGATTACGAACGGATTCTCTAATAGTGTATAATCCTGGTCCAAACTAACTGCGAAACTGGCTGCGACAAACGAGTGCGTAGCGTCGGAATCGAAAAGCGTGTAAACGAGTCTGCCAGAAACTGAAACCATACCTGCTACCATGGATCCCGATGCTCTGGCGTCCCTGTGTGTTAGGGCGTTAATATGCCCCTCAGCTCTAGGTGCGGACGAAGCAGCCACACTCTACGTCGGACGGGTAGGTGCTGGCCGGTACCCTCCTCACGACTGCTGTCCTCCTCCTCGTGCCTGGGAACTGCGGCCTCCTGCGCGCCCTCCAGTGCTCTGCATGGGAAGTATCTGTTGACCTCCTGCCCTAGATGGGAAGTCCCTTCTGACGTGGCCCGGCTGGCCACACTGGTAGCAGAGGGGAACCCGACTCCCGCCCTCAGTGAGTCCCTGCTGTCGACTAGGCGGGGGTCCGATGCTGGCGACTAGCCCCTGTCGAGGGCCCCCAAAGGCCACTGATGGCCCTGCACAACGTGACGGCTCTCCTGCGGACGCCACGTGTCTCCGTTCTCGCCGGCCCTGTGAGAAGTCTGGCTGAAAGGGCCTCTTCCGCCCACCGTCGGTCTCTCGCGTGGACGGGTTGGTCTCCTCGTAAGTCATAGCTGCCTCTACCACCCTCGAAAACGTCGGCAGCTTCAGGGGTTTGACATACCCCCAGATCGCAGGCCAGAGCCCCTCGGTGAACCTCCAAAGGCGCTCCTCCTCAGTGGCTACCACTGTCGCTGCAAAGTGGGACAGCTCCAAGAAACGCGTGCGATACGCGCTCACAGCCATCGTCCCTTGGCAGAGAGTGTGGAACTCCCGCCTCCTCTGGTCCTGCCACGTCTGGGGAAAGTACTACTCGCAGAAGACGGTGACGAACTGGTCCCACGTCGGCTCGTCCCTCTCCTGTCCCCGGACCGCCCTCCACCATCGGTGTGCCGCACTCTCCAGCTGTTACGTGGCAAAGGCCACGCGGCACTCCACCGGGGGGCGAAGGGTGTCGAAGATCTTCTCCAGCTGCTCAAGCCAGTCCTCTGCCTCGGTCGGGTCCTCATCCCCCTTGAAGGAGGGGGGCTTCAGCTTCCGGAACTGTCCGAAAAGCTCGAAGTGGCGCTATAGGGGAGGTGCTGGTGCACTTCCAGGCGAAGGTGCCTCGTGTACAGAAGTGTCGGAGGAAGGTGGGGGCGGCAGGGGCCCATCCCCTCCCTCGTGTCCAGCGCCGCGTCCGTCGCGTGGTCCCATAGAGGACTCCCCTTCTGCAGCCCCAGGGGGAGGTGCTTGGGGCGGTGGGTGGAGCTCCTCTCGTACAATATCTCGTATCAGTCTGGCGAGGTCCTGGGCCTGGATGCCAGGGGGTGGTGGCTGGTCCACCGAGACGTCAACAACAGCACATCCATCTCGCCGACCTCGCCCTCGGCCGCGCCTGCGGCCAGTCTCGCGACGAGGCATCTCCTGCAAGGAGACGCGAAACAAAACGGAAACGTCAAAACAGACGGTACCTAACAAAACTTCTAAGAGCTCATGTCAAGAGATATGTTGTGGTGGCTACTCTAGCTTTAAACATGTGAGTTGGTTATTTTCCAGTCAGTTGATTCACTTCTCGGGATGACCTTGCTCTAATACCATCTTATAACGACCCGATTCCCGAGTCCCTACGAGACACGAGAACCGGACCGACTCGACTAATCCCAAGACCTAGTCGTCCAATGAGGAAGTAACCAAAAGAGCAGTAAAATAAACCACATTCAGCATGAATATAACTAGCAGTAAGGAAGTACAGCAGTAAGGAAAGGAACTACTACAGTAGATACCACCACAACAGTAGAACAACATTTATCATATAACAAGAACTGCAGGTAAAGAAAGTACAGCGGAAACAAAAAAAAACTACTCACTAGAACAAAAACAAAAGAGGTACAAAAGACTGTGGTAAACTCTACTGGACCCTACTCGACCCAGCGTCCTCTGCAGCCGCCGACCCTAGCTGCTCAACACCTGGTCCTGAAAAAGGAAACGAGTGTAACACGTCAGCAAAACACTGAGTAGAGTGGTAAATTAACTAAAGACAACAGTAGAGTGTACAGTAGCTGTTATGTTCTATTACTTCCTTTATTCACAACTTTCTATTTTCTCACTATTTCATTTATTTCTCAGATCCTTTACTTGATCTCGAATGTCCTAGTGGGAACGATCTTGATTGCAGTCTTTTCCAAAAGTAGAAGTAGCACGTGGTGCTCTCCTGGCCGGGAGAGTCCCTCGTGGTGATCCTACCCTCAGTCAACCACCCCAAGGTCACTGACAGACGTAACGGTGACTACGGCACGCGCGATAAACGCACAGGTAGCTAGCCCGCACTGGCACGCGGTCAGTCGTTTCCGTTAACAGGTGCGCCCAAAGCACAGCACGGAACCAGGGCAGAGCCCTCTCAGTAACAGGGGTCCAACCCCTCCACAGTAACCAAACCGGGGCCTTGCCCCTCCACAGTCCGCGCACCCTCGCCTGACTACCCTGGTTTGCCCTAGTGGGCCTAACAAGTCGGTGAAGGAGGCTAGCAGAACCCCGGGGCCCGTGCGGTAGCTAGTACTCTCCTAACACTAGTAGCCCTCCTAGGTACTACGTACGCGAGGGCCAGCAAGTCGGTACAGAGTGGCCAGTCCTAACCCCGGGTCCCTGGGGCGGCTAGCTCCGCTCTGCACTAAATAGGGGGACAGTCGCTCTCCTTGGTACTCCGTACTCAAGGGCCAGCTCACTTCCCCAAAACTATTCCATTCACTTTCCAGGAGTTCTACTCCTACTTCCCCGTAGGGTTCCATCCTTTTTACTCAAGATCCAGGTTTCACTTTCCAGTTTCACATTCTTACAATCCATGTTCTCAACCACGTTATCTATTCACAACAGGCAGCTATGAATTCAAATTACAGGCAGCTTTATATCTCTTTCCATTTTCCAAGACTGCAGTATTATACATTCAACTAGTTTTCCCATCCTAGGATTCATGCCATATCCTAGGATCTATCATACAATCTAGTTTTCCAGTCCTAGGATTCATGCAACACCTAGGAGCTATCATTCCATCTGTTTCTCATTCCTAGGGTTCATGCAATGTCCTAGGTTCTATTTATGGTTTCATAATTTAACAGATTTTAATAACTTAAAGCCACTCTACCAGGTACAACGGGAGTAATGGGGGCGTGATCGGGAATCCCGCGTGCCTCCACGACTCTCAAGACTGCAACTGAACGAGGTCCTATCAAAAGGATCAAACACAAGGAGTGTCTAAAAATAGTGTATAGCTACTGTAGACGGGTAGAGGGATTAATTCTGAAAAGAGCGCAACTCGAACGGGCCCTAAACGGGTCGAAAAAGACGATACTATGCAAAATCAGACGTCTGGAACTTCTTCCAGACGTCTTAAACAGTGGATCAGAGAATTACCTGTTCAGCGTGGTTTCCCAGACGTCCAGAAGTCTGCGGGGACGTCTGTCCTAGCTCCCAGACGTCCGATGGTCACTCCGGACGTCTGGAGGTCACTCCCGCCGTCTGGTACAACTTCCAGACGTCTGATTCGCAAAGGATGGCCAATCAGCGAACCTGCGCACAGCCAACTGCCTCCCTCAGTACGGTCAGTCGACAGGAAGGAAGAAGAAAGCGGAATACACACCTTTCAGACGCCTGTATGAGCTACCAGACGTCGTCCTCGCCGTCTGCCTATCAACCCAGACGTTTGATTCTGGAAATGTTCCCAGAATCAGGGCGCTACTCGGCCTCCGCTCGCGACGCCACCCGCGTCTCACCTCGCGCGTCTGTTGCTCAGACCGCAGTAGGTCCCTCTCCGCGTCACTCCGCACCCCTTGCGCCGTCTGCCGGCCGGCCAAGCCGCTCCGGCGAGCTCGCCCTCACGGTAGAGCTCCGCTCTCGCATGCCGCACCTCCTCCGTGCTCACTGCGGCCGCCGCTGCCTCCCTCGCGCTCACGCTCCACTCACTGGCTGAAGGAGAAGGAGGAGGAGACGGTGGAGACGGGAGGGGAGGCGTGCCCTTTTAAGGCCACACGAGGAGGAGGGAGAGACGTGGCAGAGCGTCTGCAGTCGCAGAGAATATCGGATATTCGCGGGCCTGCGCGTTGAGGCGCGCAGACGAAGACTCGTGGCAGAATAACTGACTTTCAGACGTCTGGGATCGTTTCCAGACGTCTGGTCAGACGTCTGGCACACCTCCCAGACGTCTTAAAAGACTTCTGGGGCACGTGCTCGTTACAGGTTACCCTTCAACTTGCTGATAGGTCAACCAAGATTCCAAAGGGACTCTTACAAAATGTGATTATAAAAGTGAGGGATTTTGAGTACCCTGTGGGCTTTCTAGTTTTAGATATGGAGGCATCAGAAAACTTGAACCACACCCCAATAATCTTAGGAAAACCTTTCTTGACCACAACCAAAGCCCTAATCAACTGTGAGATGGGGATTATGCAAATCACTTCTGGAAGGAGAACTTGTCAACTCAATATGTTTAAAGCTTCCCAAAAGAATAAGATGAATTGTGGTTCCATCGAGGTCGCAGGAACAATTGAAGAGATTTTGGCAATTCACACTAAAGATGATCCGAATCCTGCCAAATCTCAAGATCAACACGAAATACAAGAAAGTGATGTACTTGAGGATGATTCTGATCTACCACCTCCCATTGAAAATCAAATGGAAAAAGATATTAGTGAGATTGAGAAACTCTTGAGAGTATCTTATGATGAATTAGATGAAAAATAAAGAATCTTCAATACATCCATCCTGAAATTCAAGAACTATTAAACTTTGAGGGGGTTTAATAAATTGGACAATCTAAGGGCATGAACCAGGTAAACGAAGAAACAACCTTAGAAAAAGAAGCTCAAATCATGATAGACTAGGGAAGAATTTATACTCCAACTGGTTCAAATGGATCGCTTGAATCTGAGGAAGAAATGACTTCTGATGAGGAAGAAGTAATTTCTGATGAGGATTTTGACGAATTTAGCACAACTCTACCTTTGTCCTCATATGTCCCAGAGCCTGGATAATTCATGATTTTTGACATCAACTACCATTATGAGGATCCTTATGATTCTAATTCAAAACCAGATTTAAATCTCAATCATGATTTCAATCCAAACCCTCTACCACCTCTTCTTGAATTATGGAACTGAATTAATGAACAGGTTCTGCATATGAACCTCATCTATCTGACCCTATTTTCTATTTCAAATCAAAAAAATCTTCGGAGTAGGACTGCATCATCAGTTGGTCCGCATTTGTGGATCACTGATTCTTGGACCAAACAATCATATCTTCATACTGATTCTGAATCTCTTAGCAACAGTTATTACTCCTTCTCTTGACCCACAATATTGAAATACATATTTCTTTTGGGTTTAGGTTTGACAAATGACGTTAAACTTAGAGCTGACTGTGAGGCAACCCAATATTCTTTACAAGTAGTTTTGCATCTTCCCTATCCAAGCTGACCTGGATTAAGAAGCTCAATCAGGTGATATCCCCTCCTCTTGCTTATCACTTTTTGATTTTCCTGCGTACATTTCAATGAGGACATTGTAATGAATAGGCATGGGGGGGTGGACATTGCATGTCTTATTTTTATGTTAGAAAATAAATTTTTGCATTCATGCATAAAGAAATTTTATCAAGAAGATTTTATTGGGGATTTATTCTTAAAGTTGATTCCTGAATTTAGAATCCAGTATAATGTCACACTTACATGTACAATTTGCAATGGATCCTCTGTGAAGACCGATAGACATTTTTAGTTTGTCGAGAAGAAGTAATGCTTCTTCTCCTAAACCCTTGGATAGTAATTAGGGAGTCAGGAAAACCATCTTCTAGTAGATCCACCAAATAAGTGTGAGGTGAGAGTAGGAAATCTACTGGTGCTCTAAGGTTAGTATAAGGAATCTTAATTTCTGGGTAATTGGATAATGATACTTGGAGTTAGGCATAGTTTTCACTCTCGGTTCCTGTGTACAAATTCTTTGTGTGAATTTTTTAGGACCACCAAATAAGGCAAATACATAGAGAGCGGGTTCTGATAAGACTAGGACTAAGGTGGATGGTTACAACCGTCCTTTATGGAATCCTCGGCTAAAGGAGGATTTTAATGTCAAGGTCAGAAATACATTATCCCATCCATTCTTTTCCCGATGTCGAAAGTAGGACTTCCACCAAATAAGCCGCCAGATATCCTCTTGAACACCCTTAATCCTGAAAAATGCCTCGTGAATAAAAATGTGCGTGAGTGCTCGATGCGGAGAAAAGTGTTATTTGTAAAAAGTAGGTTTTGAGTCGTAACACGCTAATTCACAATTGCTTTTAAAATTTGTAAACCTAGATATTTGTGGTATCTAAGGTCGTCCAAGGTGGCAGGAATGCACTTTTAAGAATCTTGCTTGACAAAATGGAAATCAACTTTCTTTCTAGGTTTTTAGATATAAGATTTTTTTGGTTTTGAAATAATGGGAAACTGCTAAATTTAAAGTGGGAAGGAGAGTACACCTAACTTGCTAATACTAACACTAAAGTGACAAGCTAGTCTTCTTTCTAAACTAACCCTAGGCATGTGGAGGCCTAGGGCAATTAAAGAGAGAGTGAAAACTGCTAGAAACAACAAAAAATACGTAACACAAATGAAGAGAAGGCAACTTTAATTAAGTAGAAATATGTTTCACAAAAGACAAGTAGAGGAATGCTTCTACTCTAAAATAAAAATACAAAAGAAGTAAAACACAAATCCTCTTGATGATAATGGTGAAGGGGAGAGGCTTCTTGCTCCAAGCTCAATTGCTCATTGGCTTGAAAATTAGTTCTCCTTCTTCTCCTTCCTTGAAAAGCTCCTCCAAATTGGTGTCTTCCATGGGAAGCCCTAGCGGGGTGTGCCCTTACTCCTCCAAGGGTGGATGATCTCCACCCACAAAACTCCTCCTAGGGTGGCATGCACCACCCTCAAGACCTCCTCCTAAGGTCTTCATTGCCTGGTTGCTCCTTTGGCTGGTGGGGGCACAAGATAGAAGGGAAGAGGGGAAGGCAACAAGGGGACAAAGTGTCCCCTTCATCTTCTTCTTCTCCTTCTTCTCTTGGTGGTGGATATGGTTAGATGAAGGTGGAAAATATAAAGCCAAAGGATGGGGATGGATGGCGGTAGGTAAGGGGTATATATAGGAGTGGTGATGGGGATGTAGGTGTAGGTGATGTGTAGGGTTAGGATGGGCTTATGAGGGTGGTTAGATGATCCTAGGGCTAGGGTTATTTGGCACCAAGGGAGGAGGTGTGTGGGTGGTAGTTATGCTGGTGGAGAGGCACCATTAATGGTGCCAACCACAGGAGGGTAAAGCTGTTGGTGGTTGGTTTGGAGAATGGAAGGTTAGGATGTAGTTATGAAGTGGATGGAGGGTGGATATGTGGGTGTAAGTTGGTGCCAACATAGATGTTGGTTAACTGGGTTTTTGGCACCAACTAGAAGAGGGTTAGGATAGGGTTTTTGGGTTAAGGATTTGGAACCAAATTGGGTGGTGGTGATGGCCTTATGGGGGTAGGTGTAAGATGGAGATTAGGGTGGATGTTGGCACCAATTTGTAGGGATGTGTGTAGGGTATTTTGGCACCAACTTAGGGTGGTTAGGAGGTAGTTATGGTGGTGGAAGGGTGCTTAACCTTGGTGCCAACTTAGCTTTCTAAAAGGGAGGTTAGGTGGATGGTGGAGATAGGTTTAAGGGAGATGTGTAGGGCTAGGATGTGGGTGTGTTTTGGTGCCAAAAGTGAGGGGTTCTAGAAGGGTGAGTTGGCGCCAAAACAAGGTGGCTTTTGGTGGTGCTTGAGGGGCCAAGGGTTGCATGTTAGTTGGCACCAACATTGGTAGAAGTAGGTGGAGCTAGGTGGACTTAAGTTGGTGGACTACTTAGGTGATGAGGTGGAGTAGGTTGTAAGTGGTGGATGGCCAGTGGGAGCTGAGATGTAGCTAAGCTAAGCTAGCTAAGCTAGCTTAGCTAGTAGTTGAGTAGAGGAGGAGGTGGGATGTAGCTAGGGTTTAGGGAAGAGGAGTTGAGGAAGGAATGTATGGAGCTAAGCTGGAGCTGGTAGCTGCTGAAGGGAGTTGTAGGGAGCTACTTTAGTTGGTTAGCTTGCTAGTTCTTTGCTAACTACTAAGCCAAGCTAAATTAAGTTGGCTTCTGCTGAAATATGCTGAGGTGAGTGATGAGAGACTCATCATGTCTCTTAAATACCCCTAATTAACTAGTTTCCCTAGTTAATTAGCTAAGAATATATTTATTTAAGGTTTAATTATAATATAAGGGACAATATATTAAAGGACCATAAAATAAGTTAATAATACTAAATTAAATATCAATCAATGTTATTAATAATTTAAATAATAATTTGGACTCAAATTATAAATATTTAGCTACCTAATTAATGTTTAAGTTAACATTATAAATATTTAACCCTAAGTATCTAATAACTTAAGTAACTTAATCAATTAAATAAATAAAGCTAAAAAGGTCAAAAATGCAAATTCAAGGTATATATAATATTTATCTAATTCATAATCATATATAAAATGTTGAAAAAGAATTAAATTAAAATAAGCCATGAAAACCTCAGTTTACGTCTTAGTCCTTAGGTTTCTATTTCCATTAAGTCCTTTTATTTAGTTTAGGTCCTTAAGTTTTCTTGTGTATAGGTCCCTGTGAGCATAGTGCTTTCTTGTTCCTCTTCTTCTTCCTTGCATTGGACGACCCTTGTCAACTGGTCACCGCACCATCCGATCCACTTTCATTCCTCGATAGAACACCGTTGCCTTAGCTATTTTTCTTCCACTCACCTTCCCTTCTTCATCCGACATACATGATTGATTTTTAATCCTATTTAGGTCTAGCAGTTAAGATCACTGGCATTGGAGATGACATTGGTGGTTTAGTTGAACTCAGATGCCAATCCGTCGAATTACCCCCTCTTACCATCCACCATCACCTATAAATAGCTCGCCATACCTTCGATTTGGGTGGTTAGCTCCCTACCTCCTTTCCCCAATAGAAGCTAACTAATAGACTATTCCCTCCTACTCCGACAACCTACTCCCACCTTCACGCACCTCCTCCGATCACTTCCGTCATCAACCGAGATCCGCTGTCCTCTGTCACGTCTCTGGACAAAGCAACGACTCCAGACTTAGCTTCCACTCCATGAATCCACCAGCCGGATTTCTTCCTCCTTCCCTCTGATTTCCTCCTCCGTTACGACCTTCGATGAAGCTTCTCTACCTCCCTTCATCTAGGTAACAGTAGGATTAGGAACTTAGGTAAGTTTAGAGTAGTTAGCTTAGTCAATTAAGTAGTTTAGTTAGATTTAATGTTAGATTTTATACCATCTTCTTCATCTCCGATGAGCTCCTTGAGCTCGTCTGGAGAATTCTTTTGTCTTTTTGATCCACCAAACACATTCTACACCTTTCCGTGAATACTTCTACCTCATTTATTCTATGCTTTATCAGCTTTATCGCCTAGACCACCTCCACCTACACCAGCGATCACCGCTGTCCATGGCGGAGGTCCCCAAGCTTAGACCTCACCCACTGGGGCCTTCCATCACCTAAACATCATCTAAGGGCCCCGTTCGATGTATTAATTTGATAAATAATTGCCTGGATCATAAACACCTAATTTGCATCTCCTCATCTTTGAGCTTGCTGTCAATGGTGGCTCAGAGATGAGTTTTTCGCCTAATTAATTAGTTCATTAGCATCGCCTCACTCCATAGACTATTTCCCCTCTCTCAATTGAGTAAGAGGAGGCATTCTGAGCTCTATCGAACTCAGAATGCCAGATCTTTGAATTCCGCGATGAGTCCTTTATTTTGATCTTTAAAAGATTTAATTAAAGAGTTTTTAAGGTCTGTCTAGGCCTTAGGAATTTCTACAGGTTAGTAATGGCCTGTTTCATTTAAGTTTCCTCCTCTGTACAATAGAATTTGACTCACCGAAGCTCCTGCAAGCTTCGACGAACCAAACTAGAGCCTCAGCCTCTGGAACTCTTTGAGAAGCTCCAGATTGCTTCTTTTTGACTTAAGAATTATATTCCAGTAATTGTAATGGTGTTTTATTAATTTTATACCTCTGTCGAATCTTGTCTTCTCCAACTCCGGTGAAGTTAGAGATGTAATTCTGTTAGAATTTCAAACTTGCAATTAGGTTCAGGAGCATCTATGGAACTTGGGGAAGTCAATTCAAGCCTTTTCTTGATCAGAAATCCTCCAGATTCTTCTATCGAACTAACCTTTCTTTAAGCTCGGGCGATGGATTTGGGAAGACCTCTGGAGTTATTAAAATTTGATTTTGAAATGAGGAACATCTTCCTAAGGATGAAGTAGACTTAATTAGGTCCATGATTCGATTATGCAAGGTTTGAATCCAAAAGTCAATTTCTGAGCTTTAGAAGTCAACTCCTATTTGAATCTGGGGATCAAAGGCTAAAATTTTAGATTTAGGGGATTAAATAAGTTTCTGGAATGATTTAGAAATGTTTGAGCTTAGTTTGAATGAAATTTATTGAGGAATTTTAGCAATTCATGGATCTATTTAGTTTAGGTTCTTTAATGAACCTGTTATAGTTCTTTAAGTTTTTATTGAAATTCGAAACTTAAACCTACCCAGATCAGTTCTAATTGACCTCTCAATTTGATCTAAAATCATTCCTGATGATCTAAACTCTCTATTAGACTGATTTGACTCTAAAATCAAAGTCCTGATCTCCAAATTCATAGCTCTCAAGCTTCTGAAGCTTATCTGAGCCAATTCCTTCTCTAACCTAAGCAAAATGATTCCCTAAAGCACTTTAGTACCTCATTTGAGAGGTAATTCTTCCCTTCAGGTCATTTGACCTAAGACTACACCCTCTGCAGGCACATTCAAGCTGGAAAAGCAATAGATGTCTTCTCCAAATCTGTAGGTAAATCATGATTTAATCATCAAATTGGTGATTAAATTGTGTAGTTGACATTAAGAGCTCTCGATTGAGCTTTGGAATGCTCGATTTGGCCCAGCCAATCGGCTAGAATTCTCAGGCGAAGATTGGCCTGGAACTGGTGAACTTAGTCCCACATCGAGAAACTAAGAACGCATGCGCTGGTATAAATTGTATTTACATTGACGCCTCTTTTGTCTTCAACGTAAGACACAAATAAGAGATCTGTGTGCGGGCATGTGCCTGTGCAGGTGTGTGTCCGCCTATGGGGGCGTGTTCATGGGCTCGAATGGGCGTAGGCCTGGGAGTTCGAATACTGTGCATGCTAAACAAAATGAATTAAAATCCATAATAAATGAACTAGGCACAGGCCTAGTAGGGTTTGGTCCCACCCCTAGTGGGCGCTATGTATCCTCGAAAAGCTCGTGCCACTCATTAAATCATAATTTTTATAATTGAGAGAAAAATGGGCTTAGGGTTAGTTAAAATTGGTTATGTGTGGAGCATAAAAGCACAGTAAGAAAGAAGAGAAGTTAAAAGAGAGAGAGCTTGTAAATGAAGAAGAAGAAGAAGAAAAGAAAAGGCAAAGGATGAAAGACTTAATGTAGAGAGAGAGCAACCACAGAAGAAAGAATTAAGGGAATAAAAGGATAATGGAAAGAAAGGAAAGAAGGACTAAAGGCTAAGGCTAAATAAAGGAGACGAAATAAGAGAAATCAGACATCCTTGCTATTAGATTTCTAATTCTTTTTCTTTTAATGTCTGAATTGTACTTATTGTTATATCATGTTCTCTTTCATTACTTTTGAACTTTAAATGATGTAATAAGTTATTTGTAATCATTTGTTTAGCATTTTGCCTTAATCTCTTGTAATTAGCTACAATTGATGTAATAAACATGTTTACTTAATTCTAAATGACAAACTTCATGTGTAAATATGTTTTCTCTTAATGGAATTTTGCATGCTTTTATTGTCAAATATTTTGTACAATTATTCATGTGTTTAAAGTATTGTTAATTATAATCTAATTAATTAATTGACTCTTAATTACTCTTAGAGATTAATGGTGAATTAGGATTAAGTTATACCTCCCATTAAACAACCTGGACTCAACCAGTTAAAAAGAATTTAAAAATATAAAATGTTAGGTTAACTTGACCCTATACTACATTCACAACTTTGATTCGAGTTAGCCTAAGTTACATTCTTGTGCAATTAATTAAGCTTAAATAACTTAATTAAGTGTGTTGAGAATTAAACGAACAGTAAGCTGGGTCTAATTTTCCTGGGGAGGACTTATCTAGCTAGAGTAGCTAAGGTAGCTTAACTCAACTAGGTTGAGCTAAGTGGAGTCCCGGAGAGCTGGACTTGAGCTGGCCTGAGCTACATGAAGTCATCTTCAGCTAACTTGAGTTGAGTGGAGTTGGAAGTAGCTGAACCTGAGCTAAGGTGGACTTCGATCAACTTACCTGAGCTAGGTAGAGCTCCCAGTGAACTAATTGGAGCTAAGGTAAGCTAAACTCAACTGAGTTGAGCAGTATCTGAGCTAACTTGAGCTAGGGTGAACTAAGATAAGCTATCCTGAGGTACCATTCAGCTAAGATGAGCTTAATGGAGCTTAATGGAGCTAACCTTAATTCAAGTGAGCTAGTATCTAGCTGTAATGAGCTGGATTTGGCTGGGTCTTAGCTGGAATGATCTTCCTCTTCACTAGTTGCCTTCTTGAGTGCTAGGGTTTTGGGGATCTGATTTTCTGTTCATCCCTAACACTCAAATAAACGTGTCAAAAAAATAACAAAATATGCAATGAATGCCTAACCTAATTGATGCCTAAATGCAGCCCAAAAACCCATTTGCGGAGTTAAAATTTGAAGAGCTAGGTTTGTTTTAGGTCATAAGAATGATGACAAACTGGCGTTTATCACACCCCCATGCTTATCTTTTGCTAGTCTCTTATCAAAATAAATTTTTACAAAATGGAATTTTTGGGAAAATGAATTTTTTCAACTTTTTTTAGGAGATCATGGGACCTTAGTTGGTTAAAACACAGGAGGTACGAGATTTGTTATACATAAACATAGGGATTTGTTTTCAAATCCAAAAAATTAGATGAATCGTGATCAATATATCCTCCAAAAATTCACAAATTAACCCCTTGTTAATTTAGATGACTTGAAATTTTTGTAGTTAGGGTTTCTCTGGCTCTTGAATCTGATTCGAACTTGCAATATCCTTTAAAATCTTGTGTTTGTGTTTATGAAAAACCAACATTGATAAGGTTGTGTTTTTGGTTTAAAACTCTTTTTTTTTGTCTCCCCCATGCTTATTCTTAGCTTAGTCTTAAAATAGATGTGTTGGGATCATCATTTCCACTACCAATCCTCGAGAAGGCTCTAGCACCAGTACTTTGAGATAGTACTATCCATGACACCACCTAGGAGCTCATAACCCCAAAACACAATGTGGTGTAAAGGGGAGCTCCAAGCAAACTCAAGCTCTTACTTCGACGCTATGGGTAGAGCACAGTCCAAGACACTTAAGCTACAAAAATGCACCTTAATGCTTTGTCTAAAGATATGAAATATAGATATAGAGCAGTGCTGAGGTGGTAACGTGTTGACATCGTGTCCTCAAAGGAGACATTTTCCTCCTTCTTCGCAGTGGGAACTCAAACCAATGATCTGCTTTGGACTTTTACTAAAGCCAAACAAAGGGATTTTTCTAATTTCTAATTATTTTTTAGGTGTTAGCTTGTGTGTGGATTTTGACACAAGAAATTTTTAACAAGATGCAAGCTTTTCAATCGAAAACTAAGCCAGATATTTTCTAGGTTACAAAGGGGAATCAAGTCACCTGAGCTATCATGAGTTCAGGTGGAATTTTAGAGAAGGATACTTGATCTAGTCTAAAGGTAGATCCTGAAATTCTAATAATCGGATTTGTATCCTTATCCCTAGTTTGTTAAAGACTAAATCCTATTGTACAAAAAGTGAATGTTCAACCTTAGTCCCAATTTCAAAATTTCCTCAAAAAGCTTTCAACATTTTTATTTTTTTGGGTATGCATGCAGAAAATGAAACAAGAAAATTGCATGTTTTTGGGTTTTGAAAATCCCGATTTGATCGTCAAAATTTAAAAACACCCGCCATGCTTAAGATGTGGCATGTTCGCATGAAATGGGAAGGGAAAAGAGATTACCTCGGTGTAGGTAGTCAAAATCTGGATTGTTAAAACCTCTGAAGAAAAGAATAAAATGAAAAGTGGGAAAAAGTCGATGATCATTAGTGGATTACCTCCCATCCAGTGCTATCTTTTACGCCATTCAGCCGAGAGTGAATTGCATCAATGATCATTAGTGGGTAGGTCGATTAAATCAAGCGTGTCAGATGGAAAATTTGGGGTATTATCGAGATAGGGCTTTAAATGATGGTCGTTGACTTGAAAAGTAGTGTTCGTCTTAGGATCGAGAAGATCAACAACGCCATATGGATATGTTTTGAGGACAATAAAAGGGCTAGTGATGTAAACACGTTTACATTACTTAAGATGTCTATTTATGCATGTTCTTAAGCATAGGATTGCATTGCATGCTATAAATATTGCATAACATGCATCATCTTGCATTTAGAGTAGTTTGAATAAAATGGAGGTTAATTGTCTCCTTTTATGTGCTTGGACAGGGAAAACTTTTTATCGGGGCCTCGTATCGAAGATCCAACCGTACAGATGTGATCAGGGCGACGATTGGAGTTCAACGACTCTAAGATCGCCCTAATAAGGCATCTGTAGCATCAGATAGTGACCAGGGAACCCTAGAAGATCAAGGGCTAAGATGGTGTAAACCCACACTTCAAACAACAAATTCGACCACATGGATGGATTCAGATCGACGATTACAACGTAATGGCACAAAAATCGAGTCAATCCGACACCCGTGGCACAATCTACATCATCAGAAGATGGATGGCCAAGGTGGCGCCATCTCGGTCACCCAATCGCCCGCACGCAACCGTTGAAGCCCCCGCATCTTCCCTTTGATAAACGCCAGTTTATCATCATTCTTATGCATTAAAACAAACCTAGCTCTTAGGATTTTACTCCGCAAATGGGTTTTTGGGCTACATTTAGGCATAAAATAGGTTAGGCATGCATTGCATTTTTTATTGACTTTTTAATATGTTTTTGTGAGTGTTAGGGATGAACAGATGTATAGATCCCTAAAACCCTAGCACTCAAGAAGGCAAATGGTGAAGGAGAAGCCCAGACTAGTTGGAACTCAGCCTGATCCAGCTCACCGCAGCTGGAACCTAGCTCACTTGAACTAGGGTTAGCTCATCCCAGCTCCATTCAGCTAATCTTAGCTGAATGGTAGCTCAAGAGAGTTCATCTTAGCTCACCCTAGCTCAAGTCAGCTCAGATCCAGCTCAACTTAGCTAAGTCTAGCTCATCTCAGCTCCCACTAGTTCACAGGGAGCTCTAGCTAGCTCAGCTGAGTTGACAGGAGTTCACCCCAGCTCAGATCCAGCTACATCCAGCTCTACTCAACTCCAGCCAGCTGAAAAAGAACTCATCCCAGCTCAGGAAGCTCAAGTCCAGCTCCCGGGGACTTAGCTTAGCTCAGCTCAGTTGAGCTAAGCTACCTTAGCTGCCTCAACCAGCTTGATTCTCCCCGGGAGCACTAGACCTAGCTCACCTCAGCTCATTTTGGTAGAAGCTAGCTTACTTTAGCTTGGCTTAGCAACTAGCAAAGAACTAGCAAGCTAAGCCAGCTAGAGTATCCCCGTGCCAGCCTCTTCAGCAGCAACCAACTCCAGCTCCAGCTCCAGACTTCTCCTCCTCAGCTCCTTCCTCCAAACCCTAGCTCCAACACCTTCTCCTCTACTCCACCTTTAGCTAAGCTAGCTTAGCTTATCTTAGCTTAGCTTAGCTTAGCTAACAACCAGCTCCTTGGCCATCCATTACCTTAAAAATCAACCCTAGCTAGCTCCACCAACTCAAGCCTACCTAAGCTAGCTACCCTACTTAAGTTGGCGCCACCACCTATCCACCCGTTCACCCCATTATCTCCACCAAAAGGCACTTCAAGTTGGCGTCAAAAACCACCCCTAACCACCCCCATTTTGGTGCCAACTTTCAGCCTCTTCATCCACCCTACACCTACCCATATAACACATCCTAGCCATCCACATACCCCCCTTCTAGAACCTTAAGGTGGCGCCACCTAATAGCCTTCTAGAAAGCCCATTTTGGCGCCAACACCAAGGGGTGTCAACACCCATAACTACCCCCTTGGTGTCCCTTAAGGTGGCGCCAACTCTCCTTGGCCATGGGATCTCCAACCACCTCCATCAACTCATCTTGGCCATCCAATTCAAAGGTCACCATAGCCCCTTCCTATTCTATAAAAAGCCACCACCTACCACCATTTTGGGGCATCCTCCCTTAGTATATTTTTCTACCTAAACCACCTATACCTACGGCCAAGAAGAAGGAGTAGAGAAGGAGATTAAAGGGGCACATTACCAGCCCCTTTGGTGCCTTCTTCTCCCCACTCTCTTCAACTTGAGCCACGCCAAGGAGGAGGACTCTTCCACTTCAAGGAGGACGGCCAGGCAAAGGACAAGGACTTAGGGTGGACGTCCACCCTTGGAGAGAAACTTAGGGCACACCCCCCTAGGGCTTGCCTTGGAGGACATCATCTTGGCGGAGCACTGCAAGGAAGGAGTTGAAGGACTCTTTTCAAGATTGGGAGCCACCAACCTTGGAGCAAGAAGCCCTCTTCTTCACCATCTATCTAGAGGATTTGTGTTTTCTTTTCTTATTTGCATTTTTCTAGTAGTACAAGCTTTCCTCTACTAGGCCTTTTGTAAAACACTTTATCAATTATCTAGTTGCCTTCTTTGCATTTTTTGTTTGCATTTCTATTAGCTTATTTCAGCATTCTTCACTCCCTCTCCCTAATTATTCTAGGCATCCACTTGCCTAGAGTGAGCTTAGGGAGAGGCTCTACTTGCCACATAGAAGTAGTATTTAAATTGAAGTGTAAATCACTTTTCCCGCCATCAGTTCGCATGTTGCCTTAGCTTAAAAACAAAAAATGATATATTGAAAAAAAAATACCAAAAAGAAAGTTGAGATTTATATTCCTAGCAAGAGAATCAATTTTGCAACCATATTGCCTCCTTGGACGACCCTAGATACTTCCCTATCTAGGATTATAAATTTAAGAGCGAAAGCGGATTTACACGTTACAACGACCTAATTAACAAACCGCGTAAAATCGCTATCACTTTTTGGCGCCGTTGCCGGGGAGGCACGGCTTTTGCATTAACTAATTTTCTCTTGCTTGAAGTGGATCTCATCCCCTTCTCTTTCTTTCTTTTGTGTGTGCAGAAACTACAGCGGGGAGGCAGGAATCTGGAAGCAAGAGCTCAAAGATCCTTTTCTTCCCGCGGAAATTCAGGTTGGTTCGTCTTTCTGGTCACATAATTAAAACTACCAAAAATATATTAAACTTGGCTTTCATGACCCTAAACACTTTAATTAAGTGGAGTGGTGCATTATAAAATCCATTGTTTGCTTGTATGCTTCTTTAGCACCATTCCATTGCAAGTATTGGTGTTCTGTTTTTCGGGTCCAGATTTCTGTTTGGACTTGAAAAATCGATTCATAAAGCCCCAGGCCTCCTAAAATCATAAAATTTCATGGAGTGATTCTCAATTAAGTTAGGAACATCTATTCCAAATTTCAAAACAATTGGATTTGTATTTAATTTTTAAAAATTCGTGGATAGAAGAGGGGTCACACCCTCTAATCTTTTTATTTTGCTACTGTCCACGAATTTTCAGAATTTTTATACTCATCCAATTTTTTAGAAATTTATCTTACTGGAATCCTTGTGAAATTTTACACATCATATAAAATTATAAAAATTTTCTGAGGTCGGTGGTAATACTGAAAATTCCATAATATCCACGGGTATTATTTCTAGACTTTGACACCAGTAAAATTAAAAATTCAAAAAAATTATCAAACAAATTCCTAAAATCTTAAAAAAATATTTTATGGAATCCTTGTTTGATTTTATTCAAATTAGTGGTGTTTTTTGACTTATTTGGACCACTACTTAATTCAGAAAGCTAAAAATAATTCATTGGTAGTTAAATTTCTGTCTTAAGGATAATTGGCTTAGGGTTTCTTCTTTCTCTTTAGAGACTCAATTAAAAGGAAATATACAATCACACATACAACTTGTCTTTCCTTTGATTGTGAACTTTCAAACTTGTTTGAAAGCTTAAAGAGAAAAACCCTAAAACTCATTTAATTAAATTGAATCCTAAAAGACATAAATACAAAAAAATTGTGTGACAACTTGATTTTCATTGAAACCACTCTCCAATTCTTGCACACACAAAAAAAAATCAAATAACAGGGCAACAACCCAATAAACGCCCTCCACATTCCGTGTGCACTATAGCATCCTAGACCTAATTAAAATTTGTAGCAACTTGACCCCTAAGGCTTTATCAACTTAGGCTTGCTATTTAGGTCTTAAGTTCTCTTTAGTTAATACTAATTCTGTCATCTGTATCTGGTGTTCAGGCTGAGGGGCCGTGTCAAACGACCAGGCGCGGGTTTGTACAAGCACCTGGGGTCTTCCCTGGGAAACGTTTGGGCCCAAACCTCCCCTTAAGCAACTTGGCTAGATTTGTTGACAGAATGGGTATTCACTATTGACTACTTATTTCCTATATAGACCAAGTCTTAGGTTATTATTAGGGAGTCACATTTAAGTTAGGTCTAGTTTTGTTTGTTTGATTTGCACATTTTCTCTCATCTCTTTCTCTTCTCCTCCCCTCCCGTTCTTCCATTTTATGCACGGGCGACGGTCTCAAAATCCGCACTTGGAAGGACCATTTGATTTCGCCCCCCGCGCAAAAAGATCACTTTTTCTGTCTTCTTCTCCTAAAAAAATGGAAACACAATAAAATAGGTCCACTGACCCTTCCACTTCCACCTCTAACTTTACCTCTAACCCCATCACTAACCCTAATTCTAACCCTTCCACCTAAAACCCACCCACCATTAACTTCCCACACTTGGAGCTCCCTAATCTTGAGTTGCCCCACACACAACATCAAGACCCCCTTCCTGATCTTTTAAAATTAATGGCCGATCAGATTAATAAATTAAATTCCAATCAACAAACATTGACTAGGAACATCCAAAACCTAGCCAATCCAAGGCCAAACCCGCCACCTTGTCAGCAGCCTGTTGTTCCTCTAAAAGATTTCTATGATCCATCCTATTATGAGGAACGACCAAGGGTGGTCATACTGGAGGGGGACTTTGAGATCAAGCCTGCTGTCCTGAACCTGATTAAACACTTTCATGGCCTTCTTAGGGAAGACCCTTTCAGCCACCTTGAAGAACTAACTCTTCTTGCACAGACAACCCGTTCCCGAAATGTGCAAGAAGACATATGGCTGATGCGGCTTTTTCCATTATCTCTCAAAGATAAGGCCGCTTATTGGTTCAGGACCATTGGCCGACCCATCACAACATGGCCTCAACTCAAGAGTGCCTTCCTCAAGAAATTCTTTCCCATAGGTTGTACCAATTCCTTACGAAGGTCTATTACGACCTTTCACCAAAAATCTGGCGAAACTTTCCATGATTCTTGGGAAAGATTTCAAGACCTTTTAAGAAGTTGCCCGCACCACGAGATTCCTTTATGGCAGCTCGTGCAAATCTTCTATCATGGATTAGAAGATCAAATCCAACAGTTTGTCGACACCTCGTGTGGCGGCAACTTCTTAAATAAAGATGCTGAAAATGCTTATGACCTATTTGAAGAAATGAGTGAAAACTCATTTAATCAAGCTTCCATGAACACATTTTGCAGAACCCAAAACCTGCAATTTGGTGTTCATGAAATAGGCGCTCAATCTATCCCGGTCACCCACGACGATCTTCAAATGATCGCTCAGAAACTCGATCAGATGCATATTAATCAGAAGAAAATTGAGGAAAGACTCGCCACATCAATTCAAGCTCCACACCCACATCTAACCCAACCTAACTTTCCATGAAGAGAAAATTTGCACAATCTCAACACTACTCCTGCTGATTATTCTGAGGTTGCCCATGATTCACTAGGGAATTTCAATTATCCAGATCTTAACCCCACCCAAAATATTTCTGCCATCCAGGAGCCCTTTAAAAATTTTTCCAATTGGAAAAATTACCCGAACTACTCCTGGAATAATCAAGTTTCCTCCCAACCATATCATTTTAATGGGTATGGGTCGAATCCAAACTTCCATCCTGGGCCATCCCAGCAAGATATCAATGCCCAGATGCTGCGGACCCTGCAGGATATGCAAACAAAAATGACGGAAGTAACCCGCAACATCACAAATCTGAACAATCAGATTGGGGTTGCTCCCACGCAAACACCTGTAGGACATCTTCCGTCACAACCCATACCCAATCCCAATCACCAAGGGAACCATTATATGGGCAGAAATCCACACTATCCAAATCAGCCTCCTCCTAATCCACCACCTCAGCAGCCGCCCAGGTTTCTGCAATCACAGCCCCCCCACCTCCTCCCTGGCAACGGCGCCAAAAAGTGATAGCGATTTTACGTGATTTTTTAATTAGGTCGTAACGCGTAAATCCGCTTTCGCTCTTAAATTTATAATCCTAGATACCCTTCCCCGCCGTTGGATCAAGATCCAGTGGCTACGATGTGCCTGCGCTGAAGTCAGGCGCTCGACACAGACGTGCCCACGTTCAGACCTTTAGCGACGGTTTTATCCGTCACTAAAGGTCCTGAATTAATGTTTTTAAAGATGTAATGACCAAATTGTCCCCACTCCTTGCAACTATAAAAGGAGACCCCCTCCACACAAAATTCTCATCCCTTCCTTATCTTCTCTCCCTCTCCAAAGCTCAAGCTTACACCTGGGATGCTTCTCGCGAGATAAAGTCAATTTTTTGTCCCCCTTCAGAAGTGGATCCCGCAATGACGATGACGTGCTACCCCATTCCCGTTCTTCTGCTTCGTCCTCCTTCATCTAGGTGTCGTTTCATCAGGCTCATCCTCCAAGCGACCGTCGAGGAGGATATTTCTCTCTCCATTCTTTTAATGCTTTCTAGAGTAGATTTACTGCTTTCTAGTGTAATCATTTTCCCGCTTTCTAGTGTAATGAACAATCATTCTAATGATGAAATTCTATGTTTATTCTACATCTCATTTTGGTTTTTGTTTGTAATATTCTTCTTCTCTCTCATTCTCTCTCTCTCTTTTCTATTTATTGTAAGTAGTTAGATAGTTCTAATCAATTGTATTATTTTGTTACAAATAAAAACAAACATGTAGTTTTTAAATCAAACGTCCGCCTCCCTGTGTTCGACCCAGAATTTCCATTTCGGTATAAATTTTATTTGTTGAACATGAGTTCTTCACTTTCGAACTACAACGACAAGGTTTTCAAAATCAAACACGTTAGCGTAGCAACTTGTACATTCAATAGCTAGTCCATTTGGATTTTAATTTTCTAGGAAAAATACGTAATATAGCATCAAAAAGCCCAACACGTTGCTTGACATCAAAATGCTTCCCCAACAATGGCACCAAAAAGTGATGCGAGATTTGCACGGTTTTATAAATGGGGTTTTAATTTCGTTGCAACACGCAAAACTGATCAGCTTTTAAATTTATTTTCTTAGATAGTGGTGGTATCTAAGGTCATCCAAGGAGGCCAATTTGTTAGTCAAATAAGTGATTCTCTCTCTTGTCTCTCAAATCAATACTTCTCTTTTTGTATTCTGATTTTTGTAAATTTTGATGTTTGGAAATAAGTGGGATACGAATGCGAAGATAGAACTGCGCTAAAGAAACTTGCTTAACAACTAGAACCTAAGTGAGAAGAGTAGTCTTCTCTTCTAAGCTCACCCTAGGAAAGTGCACCTAGGGTAATTAGAGGAGCGATGTGATGCACTAAAATAAATAAAGTTGCTACTTGAAATTGAAAATTCAAGAATGAAGAAAGACACTTTGCTATTAAGAAGAAATGTTTACAAAGTACCTAAGGAGCTCAACTAAGCAGAGGTTCCACTTAGTTAATCCCTAGGTAGATGAATGCTTAACAGGAATTAAAATGCAACAAAATAAAAGACAAAAAGTTCTCCCAAGTAGCTGAGGCAGCCTTTGCTCCAGGAATGGTGGCTCCCAGACTTGAAGAAGAATTCCTTCTAGCTCCTTGAGTTGCTCCTCTCAAATGTGGACGTCCTCCACCCTTCTTTCCTCCTGCCTGGCTATCCTCCCTAGATGGAAGCTTGCTCCTTGGCATGGCACAAGGAAGGAGAGAGAAGAGGAAGAAGGCAACAAGGGAGCGGGTAGGTTACTCCTTTAATCTTCTTCTCTCCTCCTTTCTTAGGCATGGGATGTATGGTGTCTATAGGTGTTTGATAGGAGGAAGAATTGTTGCTTGCCAAGGATGGTTTGAATGGTAGGATGGGGGGTCATTTTATAGGCTAGTATGGATGGTGGTTAGGAAGCTTCCTTGGCACCATGTGAAAGGGTGCAAGGAGGGTGTTTAGGAAGTTTCCTTGGTTCCACGTGAAAGGGTGCTAAGGAGGATCGTTAGGAAGCTTCCTTGGTGCCATGTGAAAGGGTACGACGGAGTGTATTTTAGTCACCAATGGTTGGTGGTTTTAATGTAGGTGGACGACCATTAAGGTGGAGAGGGAATAGGGTAGGAGTTGGATTTGAGTTGGATCCAGCTGGGTTGAGATGAGGTCCAACTACTGGAGCTTCTGTCTTCACAAATGTTCTAAGGGCCTTACATATTGCTAGGGTTTCTCTGATTTCCAATGCATTCATCCCTGGCAATCAAATGGAAACTACATGAGATAATGTAAAATGAATGCTAATGTATGCTCTAAACCCTAAATGCACATGTATGCTAAATGCAATGATATAATGTAATGCAGTTGAGAAAATCTTAGGAACTAGATGTAAATGGATGCTAAGGATGATGATAAACTGGCATTTATCACACCCCCATGCTTATCTTTTTGCTAGTCCCTTAGAAAAAATTATGATTGCACCACATTATTTCTCAAGAAACCAACTTTTTGTGATTTAAGGAAAAAGTTCAAGATAGGACCTTAGTTGATTTTTGGTTAAGGTAGGTACGAGGTTTATTAAGGATAAAACATCTGGACTTAGCTTTGGATTCAAAGATTAGACAAATCAGGACCACTGTATCCTTTGAGAATTCACTACTTAACTCCTTTTTTATTCAAATATCCCGATACCATTTTTGCTGTTAGGATTTCCCTGGCTCGTGAACTAAATCCGTAACTCGCAAGTTGATGAAAATTCTGGTGTCAGTGCATTGTGATATGCTAACATTATTGGGGTAAGGTCATGCTTTTGAAACTTTTTTTTTCAATTTTTTCCCCCATGCTTAGCCTTAGCTTAGTCCTACTACATATGTGTTGGAGATGTAGACACATATAATCAGGTTAAAATGCCTATTCATGCATGTTCCTAGGCTTAGATTTGTATTTCATATTATAAATATTGCATGGCATGCATCATTCTGCAATTAGAGTAGTTGTGTATATTTTAGATCAATTGCATCCTTTTTATGGCCAGGAGGGAAGGATATTTATTTCAGGGCCTCGGGTGGATGATCTGACCATACGGATCTGATCAAGATGACATTCAGAGTCTAACACCTCCGAAATCGTCTAGATATGAATCCCGTGGCACCATATGATGTCTAAAGAAATCAATGGCCAGGGGAGCAATGAGACATCCTTACGAGCTTTGGATGAAAAATCCAACTGTATGGATGAATCTGGAGTGACGATCGCAATCTGACAGTGTGGGAATCATCTCAATTCTAGCACCGTGGCACCCTCTACAACAGAAAGAAGATGGAAGGCCCAGATGGAGCCATGTGGCGCCATCTAGGCCGCCCAACATCGGCCAGCAATGCCCACCCACATCACACCTCATCCGCAACCTCCATTCCCACCTGTTGGATCTTGATCCACCGACTGAGAAGCTCTCTCCACTATGTGCCCATAAGACGTCTTGGAGTCATAAAAGTCGACTTGCCGTATTAGTTGCGGCACTGGTCTTCAAGGGAGGGGCATGGGTTCAAATCCCCGTGACACCCCACCAATTGAGCAATTGACGTAGGGCAGTAGTAGTGGCACTAGCGTAGCGCATGCGCGTGCGAGGCAACACCATCGCTGCATGACCGGGCATAGTTGTGCATGCCAGAGCGCGTGCGCGCACGACATGGTGTGGATGGCACGAGCTTGTGATGTGCGGGCCAATGGGAGTGTTGAATGGCACAGATCTTCAGCGGCAGCCTGGGCGAGTCTTCAGTGATGCTTGTAGCTGTCATTAATTGCCTATGCGTAGGAAACCCTTCCTCTTTCCATTATAAAAGGACCTACACCCTTCCATTCTTCACCATCTCTTCCTTTCTTCCTCTTACCACCTCTAAGGCTCTAGAGAGAGCTTGTCCCAAGCCCGGGATGCTCCTTTAGAGTAGAATAAATTATTCCCCCCTCATCCCCATTCGTGGAGCTTACCGCAGCCATCTTCTCATCTCCCTTCAGGAAGTAGATCCTCGCCGCGACGCCATCCTACCCCGTACTCCGTCCTTCGACTCTGTCCTAGTTTGCCCTACTCCTCACCACCTTCCTTTAGGCGACGTCAGAGCGAGTCGTCCTTCAAGCGACCGTCGAGGGGGATTTCTCTCACCTACCTTTACCTTTATTGCTTTCGTAGTATAGTTTTCCCACTTTCCTAGTTTTAATAAACATTTGATTATAAAAATTCATGATTGTTTCTCTCTCTCTATCTCTCTCTTTTTATTTTACAAGTAGATTAGCTAGAATTCATCGATCTAATCTCTTGTCCTATTAAAATACCAAAAAAAAATAAAAGATAAAAATGACAAAAACAAATAAAAAGCGAAACGTAGATTTTCAAAACCAAACATTCGCCTCCCTGTGTTCAACCCGGGACACAATTTTCAAGTTTCGATTAAAAATTGTATTTGATAATGTGTTTTGCGAACTATGCCAACGGGTTCTCGAAACCCTGATTTTTCTTCACCAAAACCTGTTCATCATTTCGGCGCCGTTGCTGGGGAGGCAACGCTCATTGGTTTTTTCTCACATTTTCTTGCATTACTTACATATTTTTCTAACCTATCTTTCTTCTTCGATTTATTGTCCTACAAGAACCTGATCGAGGAGCCGAGGCAGTAGATTGGAGTAAAGTACGGTTAGAGATATTTGTAAGTTATCTCCCCACCCACCCACTAGATTTCCATCCCATAATTTAATAACTCAAACTCAAATCAATTTAGGTGCTTGCATAAACCCTAGGATAGATTTGATTGTTTGATTGTCACTTTGCCTCACCTCACCCACCCGCATATATTAAAAAAAAAAATACTCCTCTGGTGGGATTTAATTAAAAGAGACACACTTAATACCCACAAATTCTCATTCTAAGGCGCACAATCACTTTGAATCTACAACTTAACTAGGATCTGACTTGTGGACCCGGTACACTTCAACTCAATACACATAAGTGAGTAGAAATCTGATTAGGCTAAGACATTATGTGCCTTAATCTGTGGTGCGAGTAGGCCAATTGATTGATTTGTTTGGGCCGCACCACTCAAAATAAAACTGATCCATCAAGTAGCTTGCCACATAGGGTTGATTTTAACTCCACATTATTTTTTTATTTCTAAAGGAATATATCATCACCAGTGCTTGCAAAACATGGAGTGTTCTACTAAACCTGATTGAATGAACCTAAAGATTAAACCTTAAAAGCTACTAAACAAGGTTAAACCCTAAAAGACACATCATTAAATAACCTTGTTTACAAACCCTGGTTGTGCATGCACGCACATTTGAATTGATCATTAAGGGCTCAACCCATCTAAAGGGCCCATCACATTCCAAGAGTACGATCATCCCAAGCCTAACTAAAACTTAGTAGACGTTGGCCTTAAGGATTGATTTGCTCTTTGGGGCTCAGATTGAGATTTTTTTCGATTAATCTGCTTCTACTAGTCCATTTGATATCTAGCTAGGGGAGTAGCGCCAAACGACAGCGGTTGGGGGTTACACTAGGAACCGAAGGTGCAAACCAAAGGAAGAACCTCCTCCCTAGCCCCTCCTAACTAGTTGGATTGACTGGATAAAAGTAGACCAAATCAGTTATAATCTCAAGATGGTTCCTGGGAGTTTGTAGGTCTTTAGGCTAACCCACCTAAGGATAGGGTTGATTACTTGTATTGCAGGGCTCCTTTCTTTCTTCTGATTTCCCCTCCTATTCTACTATGTATCCTTCCACATCTTACACACATTTCCCATCTTACCCTCCTACCAACACATATCCTCAAGATGATTACTATCCTGACTTGACTTACGATTATCCATCTCCTAGCCGGGATAACTTTGATTTGGGATACGATACCAGACCTCAGTGTCCAGGGCTTAACCCTGGACAACAAGACTATAATTACTATCCTTCCCAAAGCTACAATGATTCTAGATCTCCATCCATTGATGATTAAACCAACCCGATCTACAATCAGGAAGGATATGATGATTATAACATCTACCCTCCCCAGTATTCCACTGAATATAGGTCACCTCCATTGTTTGAACAACTTGAGACGACCTACTATCAGGGAGGGACCCAAGAATCTAGATATCTTGACTCCCCTAGATTTAACCCAAGCACACCCAAACCTGAACTAAATCATTCTATTCAGGTGAACCAGGTCCAAGACAGGGTGTTGGCTAACTTTAGGAACACCATCCAATCTTTAGAAGCTCAGCCAATACCATGCACTGAAGCATTGGAGCCTATGATCAAAATGATTGATGAACTTAATAGTTCTCTATTGGATTTGCTCCAAAATGTTAGGGATAGGGGCCTGAGTGAGTTTCTACTTGGGAAATTATCGAGGTTGAGGATGAAATTTGTGGTTGCCCTAGTCCAATCTTGGTATGATTCTTAAGATGAACCCCCTTCAGGATAGCCAATGTCTGAACATGCTTAGGCACCTGTCGAGGGGCATACATGTTCTGAGACCGAGGATGACTAGGTTGGGCTAGAGCAACCCATTGAGGATGAACCAAGTTTCTCACCTGAGATCCCAGAGCCCAGGAATGATGAAAAATATGTCTCCATGGACCATGAAATGACATATGATTTTGAGACATATATAAATGAGGATCATGAATTCTTTGATTCTGAGGGTGAGGAATCTCTTAGTGAAGTCTCACTTGAGCTTAAGGAGAATGATTTTAGTGAGACTAATGGGCTCGAGGAGCAAGATGAACCATTTGATAGCCCGATTATTGAAGGTTGTGATCCAATTGGGGTTGACATGGAAGATACTGATCCTAATACAATAAATGATCCAATCGGTAGCCCTAACCTTCAACCACACCCTGAAGAGTTGAATGATCATACTTTTGAGATCGTTGTACCCAAGTCAATTATGATTCATCCACGACTTTTGGACTTGGGCAAATCATATGAGGTGAATGATATGCTAAAGGTCTCAGAACCCGAACACTTGATGTTGGAGGATAGAAATGTGGAAATGAAAATCTGGGAGATTAATTATGAGGGAACTATGATTTTGGATCTAAGGGTTCCTATTGACCTAAAACCACCTACTTTCTACCAAAACCCTTGTGATATCTTTGACGTGCAACGTAAGCTTGGAATTATTGACTATCTTTCTGAGCTGAATTTTAAGTGGACATCTGAACATTGTAAATCAAATCTACCTTCTGTCCGACACTTTGGTCTTGGGTTGCACACCACCAAACCATAGGCCCGTCCCTACAAGCACAATAATCTTTGGTTCTAAGTGATTTTCATCCAGATCCTTAGAACCACTAGACCCTAGGGCATGGGTCTACACCACAAATTGGTCCACATATGTGGACATCTTCTGCTGGTGGGTCTGAGGATTGATCTTTTAATTTTGATTCTGACCTGCACTTGTGAATTCTCCATTTCTTGTATGTATTTTATGCCTGGCTAAAGGCATTAAACTTAGCATGTGTGTATACTCTCTTCTGTCTATGGAGCTAATCGGATTTTCATGAAATTCAAGTGATATTCTATTTACTATGCCCTTTTCATGTCTTTATTTTTACAATGAGGGCATTCCATCATTTAGGCATGGGGGGTTGGATAATTAATTCTTGAAATCATTTTGTTAACTCCATAGAATTTCCTTTAGTTTCTTAAAAAAAATGAAAATTTAAAAAGAAAGAAAAAGAAGAAAGGCAAGAAATTAGGAGAAGAGAACTTAGGCATTTGGAAGTTATTAACTTTAGGAAACGATACGATAGGACCTGAACACTTAGACTCTTCAGGTCTTCAAGCTTAATTAGCTTGGGTGTCCACTCAAATGTGGACTTAGTCTCGAATCCTCACCAAGTAATTTTACTTTAATTTAGTGAATAAATTGGGATGATAAGTACATGACTTATCAACCCGCTTTCTGATTTAAGGGGATTTTAAGTCTAAGCATCTACACACTATTTGTACCGACTCACTTTCCAATGATTTTTATGGAAATTGGGTAGCTAATGAACTATCTAGGGTGGTATGGCTAGGAAGTTGTTGATGGTAACTCATCAGCCGGTTGTCCAGAGCCCAGCCACACGACCATTCTCTTCATACTGCCTTTAGGTAAATCTTAGATCAGGGCAGCCACCTACTTAGAAAAAAGAAAAAAAAGTGCCCAAAAAGAAAAAAAATAGAAAAAGGAGAAAATAAAAAAAATAAAGCCACACTTCACTACATGAGTATGGTTGGCAAGTTGCCATGGGTAATAGCCCATTAGCCGATTGTCCAGAGCCTAGCTCACAAAAATGCATAAATAATTCCTAAAATACTTAGGGAAGTAGTGGAAAAGTAGAATAAACTGGAGAGATATATACTAGGTTCACCCTTGTGTTGACCCCATAAAAAATAAAGTAGGGAGAAAGCTACCATTCGAAAAGATAAACCTTTAGGTAGAAAATCTTAAGGTCACCTGGGGTCGTAGAAACCCGAAGTCCATTTTAACAGTCTCCTAGTGAGTCTTTCACTACTTTCACTAGATGCTTAGCACTGAGTCCTTTTCAAGTCTTGGGTGGGTCGAGTAGCCGTAAAAAGTTATCCTGAAACTCTCAAACTCCAAAAGTCCAAAAAAATTAGAAAAGAAGAAAAACAAAAAAATGTATCTTCCCTTTTCAAATAAGGTGAGGACTTGGGCGGTCTGCATTCTGGCAGACACCCAGGTACTGTTGAGTTTTCGTAGTTTAGGATCTTAGTTGAAAATTCCTTTTGTTAATAAACAACAAATCCCTTAAGCAATCGAGCCCTAATTCTATTTTTATACATAGCATATGGTTTAATTTTGCTAGGGACTACCAAAAGATAGGCATGGGGTTATGATGTAGACATATTTAATTAGGTTAAAATGACTATTCATGTATGTTCCTAGGCTTAGATTTACATTTCATATTATAAATATTGCATAGCATACATCATTCTGCATTTAGAGTAGTTGTGTATAATTTAAGTTAATTACATCCTTTTTATGGTCAGGAGGAAAGGAGATTTATTCCAGGGCCTTGGATGGATGATCTAACCGTACAGATCTGATTAGGACGACGATCAAAGTCTAACGCCTCTGAAATCATCTAGATCGGAATCTTGTAGCACCATATGATTTACGAAAAAGATCAATGGCTAGGGGGCAATGCAACATCCTTAAGGGCTTCGGATGAAAAATCTGATTGAATAGATGAATCCAGAGAGATGATTGCAGTCTGACAACATGGGAATCATCTCAATCCGAGCACCGTGACACCCTCTGCAATGCCCAGATGGTGCCACGTGGCACCATCTAGGCCACCTAACATCGACTAGTAGTGCCCGCCCACATCACACCTCATCCACGACCTCCATTCCCAGCTATTGGATCTTGATCCAACGGTTGAGAAGCTCTCTCCACCGCGAGCCCATAAGACATCTTGGCATCACAAGTCGGCTTGTCGCGATAGTTGAAGCAATGGTCTTCAAGGGAGGGGTGCGGGTTCAAATCTGCATGGATCCCCTCCAATTGAGCAATTGACTTAGGGCAGTAGTAGCAGCACTAGCATAGCGCCATCGCAGCATGATCGGGCACAGCTATGCATACCAGCGCATGCACGTGCATGATATGGCGCGGGAGGCACAAGCACGTGATGCACGGCCCAACAGGAGTGTTGCATGGTGTGGATCTTCAGTGACATCCTAGTTGGGTCTTTAGTGATGCTTGCAACAGTCACTAATTGCATGTGCGTGGGAAGCCCTTCCTCCTTCCGCTATAAAAGGATCTACACCCCTCCATTCTTCACTATCTCTTCCTTTCTTCCTCTCACCACCTCCAAGGCTCTAGATGGAGCTTGTCCCAAGCTCGGGATGCTCCTCTAAAGTGGAATCAAATATTTTTCCCTCCCGTCATCCCCATTCATGGAGCTTCCCATGGTCATCTTCTCATCTCCCTTTGGGAAGTAGATCCTCACGGCGACGCCGTCGTACCCCACCCTCCATCCTTTGGCTCCGTCGTTCGTCCCGCTCCTCACCACCTTCCTCTAGGCAATGTCAGAGTGAGTCATCCTCTAAGCGACCATCGAGGGGAATTTCTCTCACCTATCTCTATCTTTATTGCTTTCGTAGTATAGTTTTCTCACTTTCCTAGTTGTAATAAACATTTGATTATAAAAATACATGATTGTTTCTCTCTCTCTGTCTCTCTCTTTCTATTTTGCAAGTAGATTAGCTAGAATTCCTCAACCTGATCTCTTGCCCTATTAAAATACCCAAAAAAAATAGAAGATAAAAATGACAAAAATAAATAAAAAGCAAAATGTGGATTTTCAAAACCAAACATTTGCCTCCTCGTGCTCGACTCGGGACTTAGTTTTTGAGTTTCAGTTAAAAATTGTATTTGGTAACATGTTTTGCGAACTGCGACGATGGGTTCTTGAAACTATAATTTTCCTTTGCCAAAACCTGTTCATCAGTCGGGATCATCATTCCCGTTACCAATCCTTGAGGGGGCTTTGGTGCTGGCACTTCGAGTTAATACCATCCAAGACACACCCCAGTAGCTCACAACCCCAAAACACAATGCAATGTAAAGGGGCACTCCAAGCAAACTAAAGCTCTTGCTCCGACACTGTGGGTAGAGCACCATCCAAGACACCTTCGCTACAAAATATGCCTTAATGCTCCGTCTAAAGATATGAAATATAGATATAGAGTAGCGTTGAGGTGGTAACATGTTCACATCACATCCTTAAAGGAAGTATTTTTCCTTCTTGGCGGTGGGAACTCAAACCAATCATCTATCTCGATCTTTAACTAAGATTTTGCAAGAGGTTTTAATTATTTAGATGTTTTTGGGCTTGGGTGGTGTTGGATTTGTGTGTGAAATGTTTGACACCAGGTTTTCAGAAGAAAAGCAAATTTTTGGATCGAGAGCTAAGCCAGGTACTATCCAGGTCACTAAACAAAGTCAGGTTACTTGAATCATCAAGTGTTAGGATGGAATTCTTTGCAGGATACCTGATCTAGTCTAGGTTTCTAGACTTGAAACGTCTGAAAATGAATTCGCAACTTTATCCTTTTTTAATGATTAAACCCCAATTGTACCTAGTTTGAATTAAAGTTCAACCATTGGTCCTTTCTTTCATTAAAAATTCTCAAAACATTTTTTTAGAAGTTATGCAAATAGAGTGCATATGCAGATGCAAATGATGCAATGCAAAATATTTTAATGTTTTCAGGTTCTGGAAAATAATGAAATGCCTAACTAATTTAAAGTACCCCCTCATGCTTAAGGTTTGCAAGTCCCTTGCAAAAGGAAAAGAGTATGAGAAGATATCACTTGAGAGAGGAAATTTGGATAGAGGCAAAGTTTTGCAGAACCTGAAAATGAAAATGAAAGTGAAAAGGAAAATGTTGCTGGGTTACCTCCCAACCAGTGTTGTCTTTAATGCCATTCAACCGGGCATGAAGCAATGCACGAAAGACGGATAGTCATGTAAATATTTGGACACTTGAATGTCCTCAAGAAATATGTCTTCCTCAGGATCCCCTAAAAGATGATTGGTAAAAATATAGGGATCAAAATGAAAAGAAAAAATGGAAGAATGACCTGAGTCTGGCCATGGTTTGAGTTCATGATAAAATTCAAACTCGGGTGGGTTGGGTAATAGGTCCAATGAAAAGGGAGTGTAGAAGTTAGTGTGATGAAGGGTGGGTGAAGTTAGTGTAGATGGGTTGAGAGGAAAATCAGGAAGATTTGAGGAATGAAGGTCAAACCCTAATTGATTTGAAATGTCTTTGACCACATAATCATATTCAGAATATGAATCAATAAAATCTAGATCAATGGTGGTCAAAGTAGAGTAGGAATTGATCAACATAGATTTCTCAAGTACTGCTTTCATTTCATTATTAGTGTCCTCAAAAAATTCATGATCAATGGACCTCTTGGAAGCTTTGAAAATATCTAATGAGGTAGTTTGGTTACCGCAAGTTATATCCATTTTTCCAGAATGACAATTGATTTTTGCTATAGCTAGAAAGGGTCTTCCAAGGATGACAGGGGAATTTTTGAGAGTCTCAGGAACCTCTATGTCAAGGATCAAAAAATCAACCGGAAATAGACAATTACGGGCCTTGACAATAATATCCTCGAAAACTCCCCATGGTTTAATGGTAAATCAGTCTGGCAATTGAAATTGAACCTTAATAGATTTTAATTCATCGAATCAAAATTCCTTGAATAAGACTAGGGCAATGAGATCAATAGAGGCACCTAAGTTGAGAGGGTTGCGATAAAAGGTGGTGTCATTTATGACAATCGAAATGAGTGGTGTGTCCAGGTCCTTTTTCGTGAGAGGCAGCTTGCTCTGTACAACTGAGCTTATTGTCTTAGAAAGGGCCACTCATCCTAGATTCTCATCCTGCCACTTTGGAGTACTCCTTTCTTTCCAAAATTTAGCATAGGTAGGGGCGGCATCTAGGAGGGAGATTCTAGTCTCGACTTGCCCAAATAAGACCAAAAGATCTTTGTGAGAAGACTCTGATTTCTTTTTAGAAGGATTGGATTGCAGTGCTTGAGGGTGAGAAATAGGATTTGAATCTTGTGTTTTTGGTGTTTCTTTTTCTTCTTCCTGATTGGGGTTAGTGGAGTCAATTTGCATAGGTTAAGAGTAGGTTTCATCAATTTGATTTGAAGGCCCTAAATTAGTGGTGGTTTTCCCACTCCCTAATGTATCTGCATATGCAATTTGGTTATCACTGGGAGGAGGTGGGGGGGCCTGTTGTTGATAGAAATCAGGTTGGTGCTAAGGTATCGGGTTAATAGGAGGCTGATTAGTGTGGTTCTGATGTTGGTTTCCACCCAAGTGTTGATTCCTTTGATTGACAGGGTTTGGTGTGGGCTGGGATGGTGAATGTCCTACAGGTCTTTAGGTTGGAGTAACCACAACTTGATCATGGAGATTGTTAATAACACAGGTTACTTCCGTCATTTTACTTTGCATTTCCTACAGGGATTCTTCATCTGGGCATTGATGTCTTCTTGAGATAGCCCAGATTGATAACAAGTCTGATTTGAACCATACCCTCCAAATGGGTTTTGTTGTTGGTGAGGTACTAGATTGGTCCAGAAGTGAATTGGATAATTTCTCCAATTAGAGGAATTTTTAAATTGCTCCTGGAGGGTGGAGATATTTTGAGTGGGGTGATGATTTTGATATGTATAATTCCCCATTGAACCATAAAAGGCCTCGGAATATTGATTATACTCAGCATAGGCATTATTTAGATTATGCAAATTTTCTCTCTTTAGGGTGTTAGATGGGGTTAGATGTAGAACCTGTTGAGCTTGGGTAGGTTTGGCAGGTCTCCCTTGGTTGGCTAGGTTTGTTATAGCCCTAGTCAACTATTGTTGATTAGCTTGTAGCTGAGCCATCTGCTCAGCCATCATGGAGTAGAGATGAGGTGGGGGGGCTTGATTAGGTAGCTCTAGGGCGGATAGATGGGGGATAGAAAAATCAGCATGTGGGTTAAAGGACCTATTTTGTTTTTCCTCTTTTTTTAAAATGCAAAGAAGAGGAAGAATGCGGGAAAAGCGGTCTTTGGTGCAGGGGGAAAAATCAAGTGGTCCCTCCAAGTGCGGAGTTGGGGACAATCACCCATGCAAAAAAAAAATGGAAGAAATGGGGAGAAGAGGAGGGAGAGATGAGAGAAAGTGTACAATCAAGCAAAAAAATTCTAAACCTAATTAAATGTGACGCTCTAGAAATTAACCTAAGACTTGGTCTATCTAGGAAATAAGAAATCAATAGTGGATATCCGTTCTCTCAACAAATCTGCTTAGGTTGAATAAACGGAGGGTTGGGCCCAAGCATGTCCCAAGAAAATCACTGGGGGCTTGTGTAAACCCACGCTTGGTCGTTTGACACGGCCCCTCATCCTGGCACCAAATATAGATGAAAGAATTGATACCAACTAAAGAAAACTTAAAACCTAGGTAGCAAGCCTAAGTTTGATGAAACCTTAGGGGTCAAATTGCTACAAAATTTTAATTAGGTTGAGGAGCTTAAAGTGAACAAGGAATGTGATGAGCGTTGTTTAGGGTAATGTTGACAAAGCAAGATTGAGGTTATAAATGCTACGTCATAGTATAGGTCGAAATCTCTTTGAAAACAAATAGAATTTATTACTCGAATGATAGTTCGAGGTCGAACACAGGGAGCAAGTAGGAATTCAAGTGCTAATCTCAATTAACAAGTAAATAAGCACAAGAAAATGAGCCAAATAATGCTAAGCAAAGAATATTAATTACTCAAAATTGATCATCAATGTAGAATATAAGTCTAACAAGAGTTTGGCATATCAAAAAGAAATCTATAATAAAAATAGTGGTGATTTAGATCATCAATTATTTAATCTAGATAAACATATAATAGTTAAGCAAGAATGCCAAATAACCCACAATATCCAGGAACACTTAAGTAATTAAATAAATGAACAATGCCTCAGATGTCTGATTTGATAATCAGACGGCTTAAGTGCTTCCTCTTCTTCTTCTTTGTTCTTCTTCTCTTCAGTTCTTTCTTCTTCTTCAGAACTTCTTCTCCTCTTCTTCTTTCTCCATCCTAAGCCTCTTCTTCAGCTTCTTCTCCACGTAAGCTGTTCTTCTCTTCTTCTCTACATTGTGCCTTCTTCGTCTTCTTCTCAAGTCCTTCTCCTTCCATGCCTTCTTCTTCTGCTCTTCTCAAGTTCTTCTCCTTCTGTGCCTTCTTTCTTCTTCCTTCTTCTCACACATAAGGGAGGCACTCTCAGATTTGGCTAAGTGTCATAGAGAGCAAAACCCCCCTTCCCTACACTCTCTTTCTTTCTCTCTTCCTCCTAGGTTCCTCCCACCCAGGGCCCTTCATAGTGTCAGGTTATCGGGCACACACGCACCCAGGACTAGGCTCACCGGCGTGGGTGGTGAGCGAGGAGTGCTTAGGTTTAGGCGGGTAACTGGATCAGCGCCGGACCCGTGTGAGAAGTGTCATGGGCGAGGCACATGTGAGGGGCATGCGGGGACCTCACCCCCTGTGTGCTAATTGAGGCGATAAGCCCTTAGCATAAAATCAATATATGCGCTGTGGTGTGACTGTCAGCGCCTGATGTGGGACTATCCCACCGGGCTTCTTCTGCGTGCAGCTGCGAGGTATGGTGCCTTCGATTGCGGTTGTAGGAGCCTCAGTGTCTCCAATTATGGTCTGGCCTGGGCACTCTCCTGAGAGTAAGTCGCACTACCTGGGAACATTGCCTGGGACTCGTGGCAGCAAGAGACCTTCTTCAAGCTCCTCGAAGGAGTGTTATTAATGGCGACGAGGGAGAATACCTAAAACATAAACATGGCCTTGTGGCCCAATTAAACAAGCTCAGGAGCTTCACCGTAGGACGTGGAGTTCATTGGTGGTGTTTACGTGGCTCGTGGAGGTGTATGGTGGTCGGTCGGAGTCAAGGAAGGTAACCGGTGATGGGTTTGTTCGGGGGAAGTGTTGGGTGTGTGAATGGAGAGATAAGGAGAGGGATTTTGTGCGGGAGGATGAGGTGAAGGTTTTGAGGTGGTCGGCGAGGCAGATGGAGTTGTGTAGCAGTGGAACCGCCTCGTCAGAGGAGCGATCAGAGACGGGGAAGACAGAGGTGAGCATGTCGAGTCGAGGGTTATTTTTGGCTTTTTGGAGAAGGAAACTAACCTAAGGACCTAAAGAAGCTAATCTAACCCTAATTTAATGGACGAAAGAGGGAGAACAGCACCGGCATTGGTAGGCCAGCATCAAGGAATAAGATTCTCTGGTGATGGGGATGACGACGACGACGGGGATAGAAGGGTGCCCGTTGGTATGGCGCGATGAGGAGGAAGGTAGGGAAGATGAATCTACCACTGGTATTGTGGTCAGATGATGAGAGGAGTCAGAGGGAGTCGCCGGAGCTCGAGGAGCTATTCAGCCGGATGAGGAATGAGGAAATTAGGGATTTTCCTACCGAATTCGAGTCTGAGAAGTTCGGCCTAATCTGGGGGTCCTTTTATAGACCTCTGGAGGGAGTTTTGGGCTTGGGAAGCAAGCTTCCCAAGCTTGGAATGTTCACCGAAGATAGGAATTCCAAGATACCCTAATCTCTCATGCGTTCGCATGAGAGATTGGGAAAGTTTTAGGGCTTAGGAATTGGCTCAAAAGGAAGGGAATTCCTTGACGAACTTCCCTTTCAAATCTGAGAGGGATTTGTCAAGGAATCAAGGAGAACATGCCATTTTAAGGTTTCTAGAGTTTGTAGGATTAGGATTCATGGTGGTAGGGACCTTTTTGTACAAAATGATGACAAGGCTGGGGGGCTATCTGCAATGTTATTGAAGGTTAAGGGCATGTGTGTGAGATAAAAGAATCTGATAGGACCAAATTGCAAACTAGATCAAGATAATTTCAAATTGGGTCCAAATTTTGGCAAAAACCTAATTTGGACCTAAGGAATCCAATGGTGAAGTTGGATTTTGGTTTTGACCTAGTTTGGCTAGGTAATTTATGTAAAAACCCAAATTAGGGCAAATGTTTATCTTGGACTATATTTTGGGTCAAACTGGGTTCCAATGGTCAAATCAAGCATACCAAACCCTAGAGAATATTTTTCCATGATTTTTAGAGGGTTTAGGTGAATTTTATCCTGACTAGAACCTCAATTATTTAAGAAGATCTATTTTTAGGGTTTCAGATGTCATTTAATTCTTAAAACACGTGAAAACCCTTTTCTATCTGTATTAACCCACTTGTTGGACATTTATGACCATTTGACCCTTAATTAACCCCTGAGAAAACCCATGATTGTACTACAATTGAGATATACTATTAAAACTACAGTTTTACCCTTGTTTACTGTATTTCTCTCAGAATGATTATGTAATGAATTAGGGCTCTCTGGCGGTTATGTAGGAGCATTTAATGACTTAATCGTATCAAATTAAGCTAGTTATGACTCATGATAGTGTTCCCATCTTACCCCCATGCTTAGCTTTTACTAGTCCCTTAGCAAAATCTTATGGAATTAACTCAAATTCTAGACCATGCCTTTTTATGCTCGGATTTCTGATGTGTGCTTTCTTTTATAGATTAGGTCAAAATGACAATAGTAGTCCTAGAGGTACTCAAGTACCAACCAAGATCCAGACCTGACAGCTCTAACCTCAATCCGCCGCGAAGGTTTCTAAGGCTTACAGAAACTAACCTAAGGTTTGTTAAACTCCACGGTTAAAGCACCCGTGCTTAAAACAAGTTTAGTCCCAGTTCAATTTGTAGTGCATTTTTGTAAGAGTCAGAAGATATTTCTTTTTTATTTTTGGAGAGTTTTCTCTCTCTTTTCTTTCTTTATTTCTAGCTTCGGATTGGCTTTACAACACGATTTGTATCGAATTCTTAGCTCCCACCATCAATCCTCGTAGGGTCCCTAGAAATCGATGCTTCGAGATAGCACCGCCCATGGCAACCACAGAACCCTACCTTTTGAGATTTCGAGATAATCCCACCCATGGTGTTCTGTAGCTAAATCCAGGCCTTGGCAATCGTCATTTCATAATAATGCCGCCCATGGCATCTGAACCAGCACAAGGTGCTTACATGCCCATAGTAATATATTTAGATATCCTAGGAGACAAGCACCAAGGAGACGGTATGTTATTGTGCATCTTCAAGGGGATTTTCCTGCCTCTCTGCACTGGGAACTCTTCTAAATCAACTTGTATTGATCTGCCGCTCCTAATCTAGGTAGCTTTTTTTTCAGAACAGAATTAACGCATTTGAGTGATTTTGATAATTAAGCACACTGAACTAGATTGTGTGTGGATTGGGGTGCTTAAGTTGTCGAGTCACGCAAACCAGAGGTCAGTTAATGAGATCGAATAATCCCTAAGTCTTAGACTTAATACTTAAGCTTCGCATTTTCCCCAACCTCTTGTGGTCTATCCAGATCTTAATGAATACTTGAATTTTTAAGCCTAAATACAAGCCCAAGAGGCCTAGAATCAGCGTTCATACTAATCTCTTTTTGTCTCTTAGCACTTTTATTTCTTTTATTTCTTTCTTTTGATTTGGTCTAAAACTAAGTATATTCCTTAATCTTTTACTAATGACTATCTCTTTTTATTTCAAGCTGTGTTCCTTTTTGACATTTATATCAACTCCCCTTTTTCTCCTAAAAAATGATATGCAAATTAATCTTTTCAAAATTTCCTCCTTTCTCCACTTTTTTTATTTTTCAATTTTCTTTTTTTTCTTTTTGGTTTTTTGGAATATGTATTTTTTTGTGAGAAACCTTTTGAACTATGAATTTTTTGTATGTCTGCACTTTACCACCCCCCCATGCCTAAGTTTTACAATGTCCTCATTGTAAACTAAGGGTGTAAAACAGTTAGGGTTCAAGGATTAGAACAGGATTATTGGGTGAGTGAACAGGTCGAGATGACTATTGCGGACAATTTTAAGCTTTGGTACGAGTACCAGAGGTGGGATTGACTGTTCCAAAATCGAAGTCAGAGTGTAATAGACATGAAGTACAAAAGGATAATAAGAAGGATCTCGATTTTTTGGAATGATAGGTTGCCTCCCGTTAAGCGCTAAATTCAATGCCTTCAGCCAAGCAGAAATGGCCATGGAGAAGGAGTGGTTAAATCAGATGAGTTTTATAAAACAAGCACCTTGATCAATAGCTTGGTTGGTCCAACTAGGCACTTATTTAGATCAGCAGGCTGATGATGCAGCCTAAACCCAATCAATCTGGCGAGTTGATAGATGTTGATCAGTAGATGTGGAATCCACCATATGTTGTGAAGCTTGAAAGAATGTGGAAGTGTATAGCTAGGGTTTGGATGAGTCGAATCAGCCTGGTTAGAGTAGGGATCCTCAAATGAAAATGAATCAGTGGAGGATGCAGCAACCCTATGAGAGTGACCAGAGAAGGATGGGGTGTGATTTGTAGTGTGATCGATGTTCGAAACCTGATTGAAATGTGGAGGAGAATCATGTGCAACCGGCTCATTGACAGGAGAATCAGAGTAGAAATTGAGCCCGGTAGTGGGTCAGGGTTGAAAACGAGTTTAGGAAGGTTCTGCATGTGCTGTGGAAGAGGTGGCTTCAATAAGAATTGTGTCAGGGCTCCTCTAGAAAATGTTGAAAGGTGGGTTCATTTAGAGAGTCCTCATAATAGCCATCAAAATCGAAGGTAAATGCCTGAAGGGTGTTTATAAGGTTAAAGAAATCTGAGTCAAGAAAAGATTCAAACTCTGGGTTGTAGACACTCTTGGTAATTTCTGTTTCTGATTCCTAAGAATCAAAAAGAAATGATTCCATCTTGATGGAACCTGATTTTGAATCAATGATCTCAGGATTAGGGACCTCAGAGTTAGAGTCAAAGAATGGATCATGTATGTTGAGGTCGTAGATTGGCTCATAGTCATCAGGAAACAACAGTTCTCCAAAATTAGAGTAAGATTTGAAATCGTCAGAGAACTTGCAAGAATCAAGTTTTGAATCTAATTTAGGATCAAAGGTTCCACCACAGAATAAATCAAAAGATGTAGACTCAATAACCTGACTAGGATCTAACCTATTTTCAGATTCTGAGCTCAAAAAGGTGTTTGTATTAAGCATGGGCCCTGGTTCTTGGCTTTTAGGGAAGACCCAATCACATCCCAACTCTTCCAACTCCTCAGTTTCTATATCATAGATTGGCGTAACTTTTGAAAAATCAATATGTATCTCTGAGGAGGTTGGAGAGGTGTACTCATCAAATACGGGCCTTAAATCATAATCCAAATTCAAAATCTAATTTGTTTTGCATGGGACCTCATAATCATCCCAATAAGGCTTAAATTCGGATTCTAGGTTAAGGGTGTGGGTTGTATCACTAGAATCTAGGTTGGGCTCTACAGGGATGTCAGAATTGTCCTCGAGGGCCACCATATCAAAATAAGGAGCGAAATTTACACCCTTAAGAGGTTCTGACTTAATCTCATTATCACAGATGTCTGGGAAATCTAAGCTTGGCAAACTAGGGTTTTGATTTTCTAGGGTTGGCTCAAAATTATGAAGTCCTGTAATCGGATCCTCCCAACCCATCTTAAGATTAGGAATGTTAATTTGTTCGTAATTTGAATCAGGTTCCATTTGGGTTGGGGGTCCATAACAAGCTTGATCATCAAACCCGGGACTTGGGAAATTACATGGATTATTGGAATTACTCCAAGGTGTCATCTCAACTTCTGACGGGTATTTTTGATCGATGAATCTATACAAATTACTCAGCAATTCTCCTCATTTTCCCAAAAAATTCTGCAGTTCTTCTGGAATTGATGGATTTGACCAATAATCATTATTGTGTAATTTCACCAATTCCATGTGTTCTGCTAAGAGGTGATCCCAGGTTGAATCATGTTTCATTTGTGTCCATATTATCTCTACATAGTTCGTGATGAGTTCTATTGTTTTTGCAAATCTTTCATGAATGTCCCTTGTATAATATTCTCCATGTTTTCTATATGCATTCTCAAGTATCTTTTCTTTCAAGCTCATTTGGGATTCAGGTTTCCTAAATAGTTTTCCTAACATGTCAGGGTACATTTTTGAATTAGAATGGTGGAATCATGATGTAGAATCAAACTTAAGATTAGATTGAAGTTGATCAGATCTGAAAAGGATCCATAAGATAATCTATGTATGTGCTCTAAATAGAAGGGATGAGGGACTGGATGTGAATTTTGACCCAATCAAGGCATCCAAAGATATATGGATGACTGAGGCAATTTCGAGGCAGGTGATACCTCTGAATTAGAAATTCTCACACCTGAGAAGTACCTGAGCAGCTAGGAAGGGAGAGCCCTGCAAAGACCCCTACACGGTAGAGCGTCCCCATGGGTTACATGGTTTCCCCCACCCGACCTTCCTTGTCACTGAGGGTCCAGGTAGACCGGAATGTGTGAACTTAAGACCTTAAGTCTACCAATTTTATGTCCTGATTTGTGCCTTTGATTTCACTTGATTAGAAGTTAATTCAACTTGTGACCTAATTTGGAGGTTGGTTGGCCTACAATGTAGACCAACTTCACCTAACTTGCCCTAAAGATGGCAGAATGAGATCTAGGTCAAGACCTAGAAATCACCCTGATTTGACTCCCAGGTTATTAGGTCCAAGGATTTTAGGGTTCAAGTGAATTTAGAGCTTGATTTTAGGGTTTTTGTTGATTAGATCTTTTCAACCAAGGGCTTGGGTAGCACACAAATGCTGGTGGGTTTGTTTTCTTTTATGCAGGCAAGTGTGAACTAGCACTCCAAGACCCTAAAAATTCAAACCCTAATTAGCTCTATTCTGCCTCCAATTTGATTTTAAAATGTTCTCCTTGGACTTCAAACAGGAAATGCATAGTCCAAGAGGATTAGAATTTAAGCGTAGTCTCTAATAGGCACAGGAAATTTGGGGATGGGATCTCTAAATAGAATCCCTTCAAACTTCACTCAGATTTGAAAAAAAATTCGTAAATCAGGAAACTTACCTTTTAAATGATGATTACTATGAAAAATAAGGTAGGTGATTCCTAATTGATTGTTTCCCTTTTTGTCTTCCCAAGATTAGGAGGTTGATTAGAGAATAATAAAGAAGTTACCTACCCAGGAGTGGTTGATTTGCACGGACGATCTCCTCGTGAAGTACCTCGCAAAAACACAAGAAAGCAAATCGGGCAAGTCAGTGCTCAAATATAATCAAATAATGTAGAGAATAGCGAAGAATTGCGCGTTGCTCCTCGACAACGACGTCAAAATGTTGACAGAGTGAGATTGAGGTTATAAATGTTGTGTCGTAGTATAGGTCGAAATCTCTTTGAAAATAAAAAGAATTTACTACTCGAATGATAGTTCGAGGTCGAACACAGGGAGCAACTAGGAATTCAAGTGCTAATCTCAATTAACAAGTAAATAAGCACAATAAAATGAGCCAAATAATGCCAAGCAGTGAATATTAATTACTCAAAATTGATCATCAGTGTAGAATATAAGTCTAACAAGAGTTTGGCATATCAAAAAGAAATCTAGAATAAAAATAGTGGTGATTTAGATCACCAATTATTTAATTTAGATAAACATATAATAGTTAAGCAAGAATGCCAAATAACCCACAATATCTAGGAACACTTAAGCACTTAAATAAATGAACAGTGCCTCGGACGTCTGATTTGATAATCAGACGGCTTAAGTGCTTCCTCTTCTTCTTTGTTTTCTTCTCTTCAGTTCTTTCTTCTTCTTCAGAACTTCTTCTCCTCTTCTTCTTTCTCCATCCTAAGCCTCTTCTTCAGCTTCTTCTCTACACTGTGCCTTCTTCATCTTCTTCTCATGTCCTCCTTCTGTGCCTTCTTCTTCTGCTCTTCTCAAGTTCTCCTTCTGTGCCTTCTCTCTTCTTCCTTCTTCTCACGCACAAGGGAGGCATTCTCATATTTGGCTAAGTGTCATAGAGAGCAAAACCCCCCTTCCCCATGCTCTCTTTCTTTCTCTCTTCCTCCTAGGTTCTGCCCTCCCAGTGCCCTTCTCAATGTCAGGTTATCGGGCACACGCGCACCCAAGACTAGGCTCACCAGCATGGGTGGTGAGCGAGGAGTGCTTAGGTTTAGGCGAGTAACCAACTCAGCACCAGACCTGTGTGAGCAGTGTCACGGGCGGGGCACATGTGAGGGGCATGCGGGGACCTCACCCTCTGTGTGCTAATTGAGGTGATAAGCCCTTAGCATAAAATCAATATATGAGTTGTGGCGCGATTGTCAGCACCTGATGTGGGACTATCCCACTGATGAGACACTCATCATGATCTCTAATTACCCCTAATTAACTAGTCTTCCTAGTTAATTAGCTAAGGTTAGTAGTTTATAAGGGTTAATTATAGAATAAGGGATATTTAGTAAAGGACCTTAAAATAAGTTTAAAATGGCATTTTATCATTCAATTAACATTATTAATAATCTAGATAATAATTGGACTCAAAATACTATTAATCATTCCTTTAATTAATAAGTTAAGTAACTTAAATATAATGTATACCTAAGTATATAATAACTTAAGTAATTTTATTTAATCTAATAAATTAATCTAAAAAGGTAAAAAATGTAAATTCAAGGTGAAAATATAATATTTACCTTATTTACTAACATATATAAAAAGTTGAAAAAGATCTAAGTTAAAATAAACCTTCAAAACCTGAGTTTACATTTTGGTCCTTAAAATTCATTACAGTCGGGTCCTTATTTATCACGTAGGTCCTTAAGTTTCATTTCATTTAAGTCCCTTTCCTTCTTCTTCAGCCGAATGAATGGCTAACGGCAGAGAGTCACGCCACCGTGCGATTACCGCCCTGCCGACATCATCCTTCTTTGTCCAAGCTCTTACAGCTTGCGCTCACCACCTCCACTTCATCCACTGGTCTGGATTAACTGAAAATCCTAATTTCCAGTGAGAGATAACCTCACCATCGTCGGAGACGACGCCGGAGGCTAAGCTCCTCAAGCTCCTTCTTCGGCTAGACCCTGCAATTCTCTTCGCCGCCAACTACCATAAATACCCCCCCACCCCTCTGATTTTACTCAAGTTGGCTCCCTTCCTTCTTCTAACACTATAGCCAACTTCGATAGGCTATTCGCCTAAAACTCTGATGACTTTCCATTTCATTTTCCGACTTCCTCCATCCATCTTGATCAGTCGAGGAGATTCGCCATGGTCTGCCGCATCTCTAACACAGGCACCGACCCAAGGAATCCTCTGCTCCACCTCAAATCTGCCTGCTGGAGAACTTTCTTCCACCCTCTGATTTCGTCGTCCTCTATGAACCTTCGGTGGAACCCTATTGACCTCTTCGTCCAGGTAATAGTAGATTAGGAGTAGGAGTAGGAGTACGAGTAGGTTAGCTTAGTTAGTTTAGGTAGTTAGATTAGAGTAATTTTAGAATTTCAGTGTTCATCTTCTCCGACTCCAGCGAGCTCCTTGAGCTCGCCAGAGCTTTAATCTTATCTTTTTAACTCACTGTCCACCTTCCTTTAACCCTCACAATCACTTCTAATCCATTTAATCATTTAATTGATGATCTAATCGCCTAATTCACATTTCACCTTCACCGACTACTATCACTGTCCATGGTGACAGTAGTCGAGCTAATTCCACCTTCACTGGGTCTATCATCATCTATCCATCACTTATGGACCCTAATCGACACTATAATACATATTATATCACACATAAATTAAACTCCCAAATATAATTTAGCTCCTGAGCTCCCTATCAATGGCGGCTCAGGAGCAATTCAAATCCTAAATTAAATATATATTTATGAATATAAACACTTGTTGACTTGTTTTAACCGCTCAATTGAGTGGTTAAATGAGTCCTAAGCTTTAGCGACTCAGATCCTTTAAGAAACAAATTCACTGTCAAATCTTAATTCTAATGGACAAATGAAGAATTAAATGTGATTCTGGGGTTCCTTGCAACCTCAAGATCCTTTTTAGATTAAAAATGGCAAGTTTAAATAATCTATGCACAATTTTCATATTTTCTGGACTCACCGGAGCTCCGATGAGCCAAATCTGTACTTCAGCCTCTAGAATTTGTTGAGAAGCTCCAAAATGATATAATGTGGATCGCTAATTGTTGTAAGGATATTTATTTGAGGATTTAGCCACTGGAGCTGTAGATAGATCTTTGTCTTCTCCAACTCCAGCAGAGTTGGAGAAGTCTGACAGAGAGATTTAAGAAGCATTGAAGGATCCTAGAAGCTTCAATGCAATGCACTGAAGCTGTTTAAACCCTTAGAATACTGTAACAACCTCTGAATGGCTCTGATGAACAAACACTTTTTGAAGCTCAGGCGATGAGCCTGAAACCCTAGAAATCTTTGTCAGAGCACTTATCTGAAGATCTGAATAAATTTTTAAGGTTAAGAAGATCCTATTCGAGGCTTTGATTTCTCATGGAGAAGCTTTGAATAGAAAGTCAAAATTTTGTGCCTTCACAGTCAAGCTGAGTCTGATTATGGAGTTCTAAGCTCAAATTAAGGAATTGATGCAATTAAGTTGTTTCTGGGATCTTGTTTGATGGTTTTAGAGTGATTAAAGTGAGCTCAAATGAGTTATTGTGTGAGAATTCAAACCCTGTCAATTTTGGTTATTTTCAAACCCAAAATTACAGCAATAACATTTTATTGAGTTTTGATTTTAAATCCTGCCCAGATAAGTCTGTTATAACCCTTAGAATTAGTTTAAATCAATTGGAAACATTCTTAAGTGCCTGTTGCACCTATTTCAGTCTGAAAATTCAAACTCTGAAGCTTTCAGAGAAGTGTAGAGCTTCTCTGCTATTTCTGAAGGTCTTAAGAGCTTCAAGACTACACCAGCAGATGCGAAATAACCTGTAGAATCTATTTAGACCTTTAATTAAGAGAGAAAAGTCCTTCTGAGGACTCCGTGAAGTTAAAAATCACTTCCAAGCAATAAATAAACTATAGGAACCCCTGACTTTACTTTTCAAATTGAAGAGGAAAACACCCTCTAATCCATAAATTGACCCTGCAATTATGTAGATCTATCTTAGAGCTTTCTAGCAAACTTTAAATCACTTGAAACGAAGATCTGAGCTGGAAGTTATGATTGATTGAAATTGGGTTTGGAAGGGGTTAAGATAGTCCCACATCGTCAGTTTTTGAGCACGCGCATGGGGATAAAACGATTTTGTTGTATAGGACGATCAGTCGTTAGCGCTCGGCTCACTGATTACTGATCTGAGCATTCTGAACCTATCTGAGCATATGCATGTGTGTGTGCGGGCTTGTGTGCCTGCGGGTGTGCGCCCGAGTGGGCATAAGCGAATGTGCCCTGGGAGGGCGAGGCCTGAGAGGCTGGTTGAGCTGGATTGGCTCGAGACTATGAACCAAAAAATATACTGAAATCAAACCTAATTGAGATTATGCGAGGATCGAGTAGTGTCTGGTCCCACCCTAGTCTCAGGGTGTTGTATATCCTCGAAAGGACCTCGTCGCAAATAAAAATAAGTTTTGGTTAAAAAGTACAAAAAAACCTAATTCAACAGATGGTTCAAGGGAAAGAAAGAGCTGAAAGCTAAAGTTAAGTGTTGAGAAGGCAGCAGCTAAACAAAGGAGCACATGCACTACTAACGCACTAAGGAAGGAAAAGACTAAGGGAAAGAGAATAAGAGACAGGAAGAGAAGGAGAAGGCAGGAATAGAACAGAAGAAGAGAGGTAAGAAAGAGAGCTTGAGATAGAGAATAAAAGGAAAAGAAAAGAAAGAAAGGACAAGTAGAAAATAGAGGCTGAAGACAAAGGAAATTATTTTACTTTATTTAAATGCTGTAATAAGGCATGTTTTAATAGAATAATTCTTATTGCCTTAATTTCTTTTGAAATAAAATTGGAAAACTAACATGTTTACTTGTTAATAAAGTACATCATTTTGAGTAAATATGTTTTTCATATGGAATTTTGTATATTCTTTATAGTTTAAATATTTTGGAAAAATTCATGTTTTAAAATCAACTGAGTTATATCTCCTAAACATGAAAGGAAAATAAAAGAAAATTGGTGAATTTATAAAAAAATTATACCTCCCAGCAAACGACCTGGAATCAACCAATAAAAATTTCTAAAATGTTAGGTTAATTCGACCCTATACTACAGAACCGACACAACTTCGAGTTAACCTAAGGGACTTTTTCTACTCTTAATTAAGTGAAATTAACTTAATTACTAAGTTGAGTAAGCCGCACGATCATTTTAATGGCGCTGTTGCCGGGGAGGGAATATTTTGCCTCATTTCACTCATCAAAATATTCCTTGGCATTGCTTCGTCTAAACATCATTTTAATGGCGCCGTTGCCAGGGAGGTAATCCCTTAATTCACTAAAATTTAGTTGGATTAATTATTTAATTAGGAGGTATTTGTAAATATATTTTTATTTTTAATAACTTTTATTCTAATTTGTTGTATTTTTTTTTGTTTTTGTTTTATTTTTATTTTCATTTTCCGTCTTCTTTTCAGGTTTACCTTCACGGGTGATCTCAAGAGAAAGCGGGAAACTGTTTTACTGTTTTTGCTTTTTGTGAGTATTCCTTAATCTTTTGTATTGTTGCATCTAAAAAGAAAAAAATATATACAAAAATACATCTTTTTCTGACTAGTAGCAACATATACATAGGCATACACTCTTAGGAGTGCATTATCTGCTAGTATTAAAGCGATCTGACTCGGGAGTTTTTAAACTATTTTTCTCGCATCAGAGGGAAAACACGAGAAAATCCACGTAGATCCCTGTCCTTGGAGATTTAAAAAGACCACATATTTTTGTTTGAAAAGATATAAAAAGCGGCCATTGTAGTTTGATTAATATATTTTTGTAAAAGATTAACTAAAAAGAGGAAGTAAAAATTGACTTAAATCTATTTGTAGAATGCATGCGGGTTTTTATATTGCTATCGTCTGTTGCATGCTATTGTGCACACAGTGCGATCACTAGAGTCACATGAGTCTATTTTTCTATCTCTCCTCTTTGCACCTCTTAAGGCTTTGGTCGAAGATCAACAAGTCCGTCTCACTACTAGAGCCCCGGGGAGCCAATAGTGAGCGGTCTCGATCCTTGACCTTAGACCTTTGAGCTTTAAGGTACGCACCTGCATAGACACAGATTAGGATGCATATTTTGATATAGTTACTCTATTTGTTTGCGTCAAATTACTTTGCGTACCTTAGGAATTTCTTCTTTCCTTTGAAAGAAGAGCAAAACCCACGTCTTTTGCGCTGTTTTCCGGGATTTTGTGCCGCTGTTTTATCGGTGGTGTGCGTGTGCACTTGCACATTATTTTCCATTTATGGATGAGAGGCAATCGTTGCAACCGCCTCTTGCACCACCGTTGACAGGTGATCCTAGGTTGGTTGCAGATAAGCAACCAATGGTTTTCCCGTCTGATCCATCTTCTTCTATGGGTCCATTGCAGAATCTTAAATTCGAGATCCCTTCTTCTTCTGGTCAGGGGGAGATGCCGCCTTTTGATCTTCATGAGGTGCTCCTGAACCAGAATCTTATCCCTTCTTCTGGTCCCTTCTTCTTCTAGTCAGGGGGAGATGCCACCTTTTGATGTTCATGAGGCGCTCCTGAACCAGAATCTTAGGATGCTAGGCAAATAAGACAAATCAATTTATTAACAGTAGCCTTAAACAATTTGCAGACTCATCAAACTCGTCCTTCACCGCGACCTGAGGCAGGTTTTGAAAACCCTGATTTACCAATCAATCATCCAAGGCCTCTACTTAGAGATTATTATAACCCATCTAATGCACAAGTAGAGCCTAATGTTAGGATACCTATTGGGGAAAATGATCCAGAATTAAAGCCAAATATTATAGGTTTAATCCCCCACTTTCATGGATTTGCATCCGAGGATCCATTTCAACATATTGAAGATCTTAAAAATTTATCTCAAACTCTTGGTCCTCGAAATCAAAATAGGGAAATCCTACTAATGAAGATGTTCTCTTTTATCCTTAAAGATAAAGCAGCTTATTGGTATAGAACTATAGCAAGACCAATCTCAACTTGGGCTGAACTCAAATTTGCATTTTTGAAGAAATTCTTTCCTATTGGTCGAACCAATGCTTTGAGGCGAGCTATTACTACTTTCAATCAAAACCAAGGAGAACCAATTCATGAAGCGTGGGAACGTTTTCATGAATTGCAAAGGAAATGCCCACATCATGACATCCCTCGTTGGCAACTCATGCATATCTTTTATTATGGTTTACAAGAGGGCATTCGCAATCTAGTCGATGCCTCTTGTGGAGGGAACTTTCTAAATCGCGACGCAGAATTCGCTTCAGAATTATTTGAAGGGATGGTGGAAAACTCTATCAACAACGCATCTATGTCACAATTTACGCGGGGAGCAAATACGAATCATCAAAATCCGCACAAGGGCATTCACGAGATCGGTAATCCATCGAGTTCAAAGGATTTAGAGATTATTGCAGAAAAACTGGACAAAGTCGATATCGTAGCAAAGCATCTCGATGAGGTTAAAAACACAATGAAGACTTTTACGCCTCTACTTGCAACGAATCTCGCATATCCACCTGTTTCGCAAATTCTCGCGGGGAGGGAATTTGTGAATAATTTGGATTCTAGAGATCCATCTTCCTTGGGTTTTCTATCTACTCCTTCACTAACCCAAGGAGGGACCTTTGTCCCACAATCTTACCCACCCTTTTCTATTGCAGAAAACACGCCATATCTTTTAGGATTACACGCCATCTAGGAAAATATTCCAAGACCAAACCCTTATTCAAATTCCTATAATCCTAGATGGAGAAGCCACCCAAATTTTTCTTGGGCAGATCGAAATCAAAATCAAAGACCAAATTATCCGAATCAGACCCATTTTAACCCACCTCCATTGCCTCCTTAGCAATCAGATTTAAGGCCTAATCCTATGAGTATGCAGAATTACTCTAGGCCTATTAGAGATACACAGCTAGATCAGATTTTAGGAGCTGTGTCAGAGAGTCAGTGACAAAATGATGAAGCTCTCGCTAAGATCCATAGGCAATGTAAGGTAGAATTGGCTGATTTACGAAATCAAATCATGCTTTTGGCTGAGTCTCGTCAGCCAGATACTCTTCCATCTCAGCCAATTCTGAATCCTAGGAATATACCAAATCCTAGGCAAAATCAAGGCCAAATCCATTTTCTTAATCAAGCCTTTGATTCTAATCATAACCCATCCTCCATACTACCCACCAAACCCGCATCAGCAACCTATTTTGTATCAAAATGACCCACCTATTATTGAGAATCAAAACTAATTTTACTGGTCTTCTAAACTTGGTGGAATCATCTTTTAAATTGCCTTAACCTTGAATATTTTACATCTCAACCTAAATTAGATCTAATTTTCACGAGTTTCACTCTGATCTTTTTGAGATTTTCATAAGAATCTGATTTTGGGTTCTGCGAGATCTATTCTAGGCAATTTTAGGACGAGTTTTGATTAGGTGGTTTAATCTATTTTTCTATTTTTGATCTAATTCTTTTATAACTCCTCTATTTTTACCATATACCTATTCTTTTTAGGAGTTCTTTACTAGGGTTTACACCTAGCTGAAGGTATAAAACTTAGTACTTGTATATAGCTGTTTCCTGTTTTTACCTTTTATATTTTCTTCTACACTTATTTTAAAATTTCACTTCATATCATATTGATTACCTTCATTTAGTCCAACTGACTACTCTGACCTTTGGTTAGAATTGAAATCGTTTGTACAGAGATTTTTAATTTCCTCTATTTGACTCCTTCCATCACCCTATACTAAATGAAGTGTAATATCTTTTCACCCTTCTTATAATGAGGACATTATAAAATTTTAGCTTGGGGGGGTGTTGAAGTGAAATTTTCACTTTAAGTGTAGTTTAAAAAAATAAAAACACATAAAAATTAAATATCCACGAAATTTAAAAAAATAGAAATTTCAAAAATGATAAAAATTTTTAAAAAATTAAAAATTTCATAAAAATTTGAAAAAAAATTTTTTGAATTTTTTTAAAAAATCATAAAAATTGAGAAAATCTTATATACATAAAAATAAAAATATATAAATAAAAAAGTTTGAAAAATAAAATTCATAAAAGTAATAAGAGGGGTATATTCATTTTTAATAAAGAAGAAAAGAAGAAGAATAGATGTATATATATTGCAATTAAGAGCTTAATTTTCTTTTAGGTCAGAAGTTTAAAATGTATATAGAATATAAGTATTTAAGACATGCAATTCTTAATTAGATTTTTACTTAAACATTTTGTAAAAACACACTTTTGTGTTTGAAATTTTTAAAATAAGATTTTATTTGAATTAGGAATCTTTTAAATCTTTTAAGGATTTGTTTTTCTATTCTTACCTTGAATTAAGAAACTAAGTGTGTTAAGATTTAAACTTAAGTTTTGGAATTGAATTATAACTTTTTAATCAATTAGATTAAGTAATCCTTTTGCTTTTTGAAAATTTGATTTTATCATAAAGTTAAGTAAAAGACCAAATATTCAGAGTTAATTAAATAGAGAGTTGGTAGAATTTTAGTTTACAAAACTTACAGGCTAAAGATAAATAATTAGGCTTGGTAACTTTTGTGTTGACGGATCCTATAGGAGGAAACTAAGAATTTGAAGAACCTGAGAGTAAAGGGCTTTGTTGTCCAAGCTTTGGTTTGAGAGCTAAGTAACCTAAACATCAAAATTCACACAAATAGAATTGTCTTGTTGGCATCTGAGACCGTGAAAACACAGAGGTTAAGAGATCAATTCTGAATCCTCTTTAGTCCAAGGATTTCCGCAGGGCGATTCTTGAAAGGGTGAAAGATGTGCCACTCACCTAGAAAAAGGATTTGGAGAATAAAGTTAGTAAGAAAAATGAGAAGGGGGAAAAGAAAAGAAAAAAAAAGAAAAAAATAATAAAACACCCTGCAGTTAAGTGCCTCATTAAAAATGGGTGCTTATGCAGTTTTTCCATAATAAATAAATCATCTCAATACAAATGGATGCTACCCTTCTTTCCATTAATTAAAAAGAACACCTCACTACAAATGGGTGTTCTAAGCTATAGAAAAAGTGATAAGAAAATATGAAGAAAAAAATATTAGGAATAAGAGACCCAGTGGTCCACCGGGGAGATATACACGAAAAGTGTTGACCTTGGGATAGAAAACTGGTGAGGAGAAAGCAACCAAACCTGAATAAGGCCAAGTCAAAGGCTTGAATTGGAATAATTGGGATTGAAAATTGATGTCTTAAGATCTAGATTTTTGCTACTTTGGATGCCTTTAGGACAGTTCTCTTCACTAAGCACTGATGTTTTAAAATCATAGCTACTGAACCTTGGTATTGGGCAATGAAGCTTAAGAAATTGGGTTTTGAAGATTTTAAGTTGAGACCTAAAGGAGAAGAATTGACAGAATCCTAGGCCTAGAAGTTATTCTTTAGTGTTGTAGGTTAGTGAATTAGAGTTTTACTACTCTAAGTTTGATTAATAATGAGTATCTGGTTAATTTGCTTAAACTTATATTGATTAAAGTGAAATATCATAAACAAAGGATCAACTTAATTCTATTTGAGTTTTTGAGTTAAAATTTAATTCTCAATCCTTAAGTCTTGTTTCCTTAAAACACTTTGTATTCTAATTTGAGTTAAGAATAGTTACAAAGATTAAGAGATTTTTGAAGAATTCTAATTCTGAGTAAAATTCTTACTTGCAAATTATTTTAAGTGTGTTTTGAAAATGTTATAAGTATAAGTCTAAGTAAGAAAATTTTCACATATGCTCTATACATTAATCATTTATAATAAACTTAAAAATTTCTAACCTAAGCTTTCCTCTACATAGTTACTATTTATAATAATTTAAACCCAAGTGCTTTAAATCATCATAGTCTTAGTTAATTTTGCTAGGGACAAGCAAAACTTTGGCTTGGGGGTATGGGCTTCTTCTGCGTGCAGCTGCGAGGGATGATGCCTTCAATTGCAGTTGTAGGGGCCTCAGTGTCTCTAATTAGTGGCCTGGCCTAGGCAATCTCCTGAGAGTAAGCCGCACTACCTGGGAACGTTGCCTGGGACTCGTGGCGGCAAGAGACCTTCTTCAAGCTCCTCGAAGGAGCACTGTTAATGGCAATGAGGGAGATACCTAAAGCATAAACACGGCCTTGCAGCCCAATTAAACAAGCTCAGGAGCTTCGCCATAGGATGTGGAGTTCATTGGTGGTGTTTACATAGCTCGTGGAGGTGTATGGTGGTCGGTTGGAGTCAAGGAAGGTAACCGGTGATGGGTTTGTTCGGGGGAAGTGTTGGGTGTGTGAATGGAGAGATAAGGAGAGGGATTTTGTGTGGGAGGATGAGGTGAAGGTTTTGAGGTGGTTGGTGAGATAGATGGAGTTGTGTAGTAGTGGAACCACCTCGTCGGAGGAGCGATCGGAGACGGGGAAGACGGAGGTGAGCGTGTCGAGTCGAGGGTTATTTTTGGCTTTTTGGAGAATGAAACTAACCTAAGGACCTAAAGAAGCTAATCTAACCCTAATTTAATGGACGAAAAAGGGAGAACGGCACCGGCATTGGTAGGCCAGCACCGAGGAATAAGATGCTCCGGTGGTGGGGACAGCAATTACGACAGGGACAGAAGGGTGCCCGCTGGTATGGCACGATGCAGAGGAAGGTAGGGAAGATGAATCTACCACTGGTATTGTGGTCAGATGACGAGAGGAGTCAGAGGGAGTCGTTGGAGCTCGAGTAGCTATTCGGTCGGATGAGGAATGAGGAAATTAGGGACTTTCCTGCTGAATTCGAGTCTGAGAAGTTCGGCCTGATCTGGGGGTCCTTTTATAGACCTCTGGAGGGAGTTTTAGGCTTGGGAAGCAAGCTTCCCAAGCTTGGAATGTTTGCTGAAGATAGGAATTCCAACATACCCTAATCTCTCATGCGTTCGCATGAGAGATTGGGAAAGTTTAAGGGCATAGGAATTGGCTCAAAAGGAAGGGAATTCCTTGACGAACTTCATTTTCAAATCTGAGAGGGATTCGTCAAGGAATCAAGGAGAACTTGCCATTTTAAGGTCGTCGGAGTTTTTAGGATTAGGATTCATGGTGGTAGGGACCTTTTTGTAGAAAATGATGACAAAGCTGGGGGTCTATTGCAAGGTTTTTGAAACTTAAGGGCATGTGTGTGAGATAAAAGAATCAGATAGAACCAAATTGCAAACTAGGTCAAGACAATCTCAGATTGGGTCCAAATTTTGGTATAAATCTAATTTAGACCTACGGAATTCAATGCCATAGTCAGATTTTGGTTTTGACCTAGTTTGTCTATGCAATTTATGTAAAAATATAAATTAGGGCAAATGTCTGTCTATGACTCTGTTTTGGGTCAAACTGGGTTCCGATGGTCAAATCAAGCATACTAAACCCTAGAGAATATTTTCATATGATTTTTAGAGGGTTTAGGTGAATTTTATCCTGACCAAAACCTTAGTTTTTTAAGAGGATCTGTTTTATGTCATTTAATTCTTAAAACATGCGAAAACTTTTTTCTGTCTGTATTAACCCACTTGTTGGACATTTAAGGTCATTTGACTCTTAATTAACCCCTGAGAAAACCCGTGATTGAATTGCAATTGAGATATACTATTACAATTGCAGTTTTACCTTTATTTTACTATATTTCTCTCAGAATGATTATGCAATGAATTGGGGCTCTCTGGCGATTATGTTGGAGCATTTAATGACTTAATCATATCAAATTGAGCTGGTTATGGCTCATAATGGTGTTGCCATCATACCCTCATGCCTAGCTTTTGCTAGTCCCTTTAGCAAAATCTTATGGAATTAACTCAAATTCTAGACCATCATTTTTTATGCTCAGATTTCTGATGTGTGCTTTCTTTTGTAGATTAGGTCAGAATGCCAATAGTCGGCCTAGAGGTACTCAAGTACCAACCAAGATCTGGACCTGACCAGCCCTAGCTGCAGTCCACCATAAAGGTTTCTAAGGCCCACAGAAACTAACCTAAGGTTCGTTGAACTCCGTGGTTAAAGCACCCGCGCTTAAAACATGTTTATCCTGGTTCAGTTTGCAGTGCATTTTTGTAAGAGAGAGATAGAAGATATTTTTTTATTTTTGGAGAGTTTTCTCTCTCTTTTCTTTCTTTATTTCTAGCTTCAGATTGGATTTACAACACGATCTATATCAGATTCCTAGCTTCCACCATCAATCCTCGTAGGGTCCCTAACAATCAATGCTTCAAGATAGCACCACCCATGGCAACCCTTAGAACCATGGCTTTCAAGATTTCAGGATAATCCCACCCATGGCATTCTATAGCTAAATGCTGACCCTGGCAATCAACATTTCGTGATAATGTTGCCCATGGCATCTGAACTAGCACAAGGTCCTTACATGCCCCTGATAGGATATTTAGATATCCTAGGAGACAAGCACCGAGGAGATGGCATGTTATTGCGCATCTTTGAGGGGATTTTCCCACCACTCCGTGTCGGGAACTCTTCCAAATCAACTTGTGTTGATTAGCCGCTCCTAATCTAGGTAGCTTTTCTTTTAGAATAGAATTAACGCATTTACGTGATTTTGATAATTAAGCGCACTGAACCAAATTGTGTGTGGATTGGGGTTCTTAAGTTACTGAGTCCCGCAAACCAGAGGTTAGTTAATGAGGCTGAATAATCCCTAAGCCTTAAACCTAATACTTAAGCTTTGCATTTTCCCCAACCTCTTGAGGACTATCTAGATCTTAATGAATACTTGAATTTTTAAGCCTAAACACATGCCAAAGAGGCCTAAGATCAGCATTCATATTAATCTCTTTTTGTTTCTTAGCACTTTTATTTTTTTATTTCTTTCTTTTGATTTGGTCTAGAACTAAGTAGAATCCTTAATCTTTTACTAATAACTATATCTTTTTATTTCAAACTACGCTCATTTTTGACATTTATATCAACTCCCCTTTTTCTTAGGTTTCTAGAAATATAAAATACGCCCAATTCTGATGAGTAGAAAAATTTTCAAATTCACAGACATGATAACGCTACAATTTACAATGATAATTCTACCAAACGGAGTCAGTTTTAAAGATAATATGCATGAATAGCACATCATGAATGGGCATGGGAGCATTGCATACATTGCATGTTAAGATTGCTTATAAACCAGTATTAATGGCCATGTGTGCAAGTCCATGTCAAAATAGGCCTCAGATGAGCAATCAAACTTCACGGATGGATTTAGAGCATCGAACGGAGTCCAATGGACTCAAAATCGATCAAATCTGACATCCGGAGCTCCAGCAATTGGCCCGAGAAGTTTTGACCATTGATCTAATGAGCAATGGACACACAGCCACCACGTGGCAGCATCAAACGTGCCCCTCGCTGCTCCTCACCAGGCATCACTTTAAGTCATCCAATCCTCCGATCGAAATGCTGAGAGCCATCCTCACCTGCGTGCCTTCGCGCCTCAGCGGGCGATCTGTGAGCGCACCTTCACACGAAGATCCAACCGTTGGATCTCCATCCAACGGTCGGCAGCAGTCGAACCTGCCTCGTCTCTTCGACCATTTGCCTTCGCAACGCAATGGTCGTGCCCCCGCTACATGCGTAAGGGGCGAGCGATTGAATCGCGGAAGACGAAAGGCGGTCGCAGGAGCACGCGCGGGGGCTAAATTGGATCGTGGATCGATACGTGGATGGCTACGATTGCGAGACGTGGCGCTCGCAGATCGGGTGCTCAGACGCCCACAATGACCCGCGGAGCACGAGCTTAGCAGGCACAATCCAAAGGCACGATCCGCGAGCAATCCCGACAGTCCCATCTACGATCAAACAATCCTCAGTTGCCGCATGCGGATCACTGGGAAGGAAAGCAAAGCGCGCGCAAGGAGCCAGCTGGCAGGGGGCTTCACCAACATTTTGGGAAGGGTTTTAGCAACGTCCCAGACATCACTAAAACCCCTTCTTCATTTAGAAAGCCCTTTTTCCTATATAAACCCCTTCCAACCACCCATGTAAAGCATTCAATACCTTTGCAAGTGTTCTACCCCACTCATAGCCACCTTAGCACTCTTTTGTAAGTGCCGGAGTTGACGAGCCACCGACGGAGCCAACCTCCACCACCGTGGCTGCCTTGTCAACTCCTATTTCTCTTTTTCTCTCTCTCTAGCTTAGCTTTATCTTACTTAAGCATTCATCTATTGTTGTATTTGTAAAACTCAAAGTTGCATGAATGTGCTGAACAACAAACTCTAACCCTACTCTCTCTCTCTTTCTCTTTCTCTTGCTTTTGTCTCGCATTTTTTTGGCAAGCAAAACCAGCCATTTCCATGACACTAAGTGACAGAAAAACCCAATTTTCACGCTTCCCTGTGTTCGACACTCAGACTCACATCCATTTCTTTATTTAAAACCAATGCAGCAAATGCGAACTACAACGAACCTTTTAAACAAACGTGTCTGCAGCTCGTCAATTTTTGGCGCCATTGCCGGGGAGGCAATGGATTTATTTTGTCACTTCCATTTTGCATCCATGCTCACATCATCTAATGCATTCTCTCCCTCTCCGTGATAGTTGCAGGAACTCAGTGCTTGAACAGTGATGGAGCACAACTCGTGATGGTGGAGATGGAGTAAGCATAGAAAAGACTGGTTGTGAGTAGTTCTCTACCCATGGTTGTTTGCTTGCCTAAAAAAAAATCTAAAAGAAAATTTAAAATCAGAAAAATTGGTGTGGTGAATGATTACCTGATCCTCATCCTTAACTCATCACCCAACAAAAAAAACACACTCTAACATTCTTAAAGACCTAGTCTTTTTCGAGTGTTCTTTCTTTTTGAGTGGTGTTTGCGAAGCCACCGTGAATTGACATGGGCCGCACCACTCACCCCTAAAATCGACTCATCTGGTAGAAATTGCATGAACACTAGGATGTGCACTGGTGTCGAACCCGAATAGGTTGTTAATATGATGATTTTATCGTTGAAGTGTGTATAGTGGTTAACCTAAATCGGACCTAACCATCTCTTTACAAAATTTTTAACCTGGCCTACTTGATTTTATCTTGGTCACTTTTAGGCCCAGGGTCGAACTCAGGGAAGTGGGGTTACAAGTCAAGTTTCTACGCCTTTCCTACAACGAGTCTCTTCCGTTCCTTTATTGTGTTTTTGGTGTTTTTTCTATTTAGATTTTTTTCTGATAATCTTGGTCCTTGAGGCACACCCTCAAAATTAGGTTTTTGGCTTTGAGCCAAATCAGGGTTCCAAAATGGGTCTTGCTATTCGCAAGACGGAGTACCTGCAAGTCAAAGATTATCTTTTCTCTTTTATATAGTTTTTTTATCCTTTTATGGGCATGCAAGAGAAATAGAATTAAAGTAAATATAGTATAGATATATATGTATATACTATATATGTATAAAGGGGTAGGGGTGGAGCCGAGATGGAGTGTACCACGGTGTCGAGTCGGTCATCGTCTAGAAAGACGCAACCAACAGGACGAGGGGCCGCGTGGAGTGTAGGATGGATGGTGGAAGATGAGTGTGACCACACTTTTTGTACACGGGTATCGAGGAATATTAGCAACTGCTGCAGATATTCCCGCGATACCACGTATGATAAGTAACGTGAATATATATATATGTATATATGTAAATATATCTATATATATATATGGAGTTATGTATGTATATATGTATATGTATATAAGTATATGTATAGATAGATATATGTATAGATATATATATATATGTATATATATATATATATATCTATATATATATAGTAATATATGTATATATAGATATATGTAGCTAGATATGTATATATATGTATATATATGTATATATGTATTTATAGTTATATAGATATATATGTATATATGTATGTATATTTATATATATATATATGCATAAATAGGTGTGTATATATGTGTATATATATATATGTATATAAATATATGTATATAGGTAAGTATATATGTGTGTATATATATATATATAGATATAAGTATATATATATATGTATATGTATATAAGTATATGTATATATGTATATATATAAGTATATAGATATATATACATATGTATGTATGTATACTAATACATAAGTATATAGGTACTACTATATGTATAAATATAAGTATATATATATATGTATATATATGCATATATGTATATAAATATATATAGATATAAATATATATATGTATATATATATAAGTATATAATAGTGTATAGGTGTGTGTGTATGAAAGTGTGAGTGTATGTGTGTGCAAGCGTCAGTAAAGAGATAGGGAGAGAGTGTTGTGAGAGAGAGAGAGCACTGCTGGAGGTGAGGGAGGCGAGTTAAGATGTCTGCAGCTTCATAGCTCTGTCTGGAGGCTTCAAGTGCACGTGCAGGTGCGTATGCACGCAAGGACGTGCACGTTGGAGGGCGATGGGCGCGGAGAGAGGAGGCCACAGTGCACCGCGCTGCGTGGAAGGCTGGAGCGGGTGCTCGTAGGTGCACGCGGTGAAGGAAGCGGGCAAAGGAAGGCGTTGGGAGAGGCGGGCGCACGTAGACCCGCGGGTGGGCGCTAGCAGAATGCGGGGCGAGACACGCACGTGGGCGACAGGCGGTAGCGGCACACTGGGTGACAGGTTAAGTGAGAAGCTTACCAGTTGCCCCACTGTAGCCACAGTGTTCTGCAGACTGGCGTGAATAGTGGCTATAGTGTAAGGCCGCGCCGCGCGACCGGGTACGGGCGATGCCGTGAGTGTGGACGGCTCAGCGCGCGTGATGGAGTGCCTCCGGCTGCTGGTTTACAGTCGATACCTCGTGACAGAGCACGCAGGGAGGGCTGGGTCGCGAGCGAAGGGGCGCAACAGGGCACATGTTGGCCTGGCCATGTTGGCTGGGGTGCGCGGGAAGCTTGGCCGGCCGCTGCAGGTGGAAGAGAGAGCGTGACAAGGAGAAGAAGTAGGAGGCGATGGTGCCAACAGGCACACGATGGAGGCGAGGGTGGCCTGCAGGCTTGCACGGAATGGGCTGGGTGGCTGCTGCTGCTGGAGCTTTGAGCTTCAAGCTTGAAGCTCCCGCTCCAATGGCTGAAGTGGCATGGTCATTTAAACAGGGAGAAGAAGGCCACCATTCCCACCGGCTCTTTGAAGAGCTGGGCGGTGGTGGTCTCACTGTGGTGGGTGTGCCCCACAATGATAAGTCCTGCCTGCAGGGTGTCTCCTCTAAGGAAGAGGTCCTGCGTATGGTGGGAGAGGGAGGAGATGGTGGCCTGGAGAAGATGGTGGAGCTGCTGTGGGTTCTTTGGCTGGGGACTAGGCTAGCTTTTGCAAAGGAGGAGCCGTGGCTGCTTTATAGAGGAAGAGGAGAGCATGCACAGCCATGCCCTGGCTGTGCATGGCTCTCATGCGGCTACAGGGAGAGGCTGGCATGGCTTGGCAAGGAGAGCATGAGGAGGGAATGGTGTGAAGAAGATGTTGTCATGCAATGCAGCCGCGGGAAGGAAGTAAAATAAAAATAGAATTAAAAATAAAAGGATGGTGAATTTTGCAAAGATGCACTTGAGAAAAAGTGTTAATCGCAAGGCCGCTTATTCACTCTCCTCCCCTCTCAATTAAATGCATACATGCATGTATTTTTACAAATGCGACTATGGAACCCTAATATGCACTGGTAATGCTAGGAAATAGCACAAGACGGCACAGTTGGAGGTGTATTTTTGCGGTGCAATCATACCCCCATGCTTATCTTTTGTTAGTCCCTAGCAAAACATTTTTTTTTGTAGTTTTTAGAAATGATCTTAAGCTGAAGATTTTCTTCTTGAGGCAACATAGGTGTGTTTATTGTTGGATATTGTGAGAACCAATTGTAGAGAAGACTACCAGTACTTTAAGTCTCACATGACATAGATCATCTCTCGACTAACCAGGACTCTTGATATTTAAACCTTAAGTACGATTTCCAGGACCCAGGAGGTTTTTGCCGTACTCGAGAGCTCAAGAGGTTATGGCTTGTGCTTAGTGAAGAGTCAAGACTGACCAAATGAACATTAAGACTCAAGCCTAGGGTTTCACGATTTTTTATGTAAAGGTTGGTCCCAGTTTCAGCTCATATTTTTGGATTAACCCTTAAGAAGATGACGGAAAACTCAACTCCCATTTTCTGACATTTGTGGCTCATAGGAAAACAGGGTATTTGCGACTTGCCCTGAAGAACTTTTTTAGGTTAGAGACTTTACAGACATTTGCGAGATATACTAACTTATTTGCATTTTTTTTTTGAAACACGTGTCAGTATATCTCTTACAACATTATTTGGAGGAGCACACTTTTCTTTTTGGTGGGAGAGTTTCTTTTTGGTGGAAAAAGTTTCTCCTAAACACAAGACTAAAACCTGGGATAAAAAGTCTACCTGCGCGCACAGGTAAGGACTCCACCTTCCCTAATGAACACTAGGGTTGGATCTTATGTTCACCTGGTCTTTCCTGATATGTGTAGTGTGAACCAAGTTTACTTAAGCTCTCAAGTGGAAGCAAACCAATGAATCCTGTATTGGTGTCTCAAGTACAAGAATACGTCCTTAGTTAGGAGAGATTCCGATCTATCTTGTCAATGCTCAAGTGAATTAAGCCGAGCTTGGGCGAATCAAACTTTTGTGGCCTTGAAAGTCTTCAAAACAAAGGTTGAATATCCATAAACACTTATTGTATTTTTGTTTTAGCCTTTAGATCATTACTAAACACCATTTTTATTATATATATATTACATTTTTTCTTTTTCTTTTTCTTTTTCTTGCATATTTATAAATAGGTGGAAACTGCGTGATACCATAAAATACCCAGATCCTATGGATGCCTATCCACCCCCCCATGCCAAACAATTCTATGTCCTCATATGCATGCAGGAAAAGGTAGAGAAAGGACGAAAGATCGGGTAACGAGAGCTGAGGTGCAGGGTATACAGCAGGGTGGTAGGGTAGGTGGATGGTGGGTGGTGAAGTGAAAAGTGAAGTGATCGTGATAGTGGCGTGAAAAGTGATGGTGGATGGTGAAAGGTCTAGCATTTCTTGGGACGAGAGTGTCCCAGGCGGAACAGAAAATAAGTTAGGAGGAAGAAGTTGGCCCTCAGATTGGCCAAGAAGAGGGGCTTCTTGGATAGATGGATCCAAAAAGGAACAGCCCCAATGAGTAAGATGTGGGCTCAAGGTCCCAATGTGGAATTGCAAATCCGCCTGATTTGGCAGGAAAGAAAGGGCAATCCAGTCTTCAAGAGTGTGGATCGGCGGTGAGTAGCCCGGATATGACTTAGACCACGAGGTATGGGAAGCGGAGAAAACCTCGTTAGAAGTCTGGCCAGGAGAAGGTATGGGAATAGGGAGGGATGGGGGAACGTCACAATATGTGTCGGTCAGGCAATCGTCAGTGTTTACAGGTAATCCGCAGCAGTTAGAATAGGTCCCAATTAGTTCGATACACGTGCCGACGGCCATGTCCTTGTCAGACATGTCATCCTCGATGCAATCGCAATCAAAGTTCTTGGCTGCCTTGAAGATGTTAAGCTTGAGCTTTTCAGATCCAACGGCAATCTCAATACAGCCCGACTCACAGTCGATAAGGGCACGGACTATGGCCAAGAAAGGTCGACCGAGGATGATCAGACAATAAGAAAGTGAGCTAGGAACTTCCATATCTAAAACAAGAAAGTCAACAGGAAAACAAAGACTGTTGACCCTAACCACCACGTCCTCCACCACACCCTTCGGAATTTTGACAGAGCGATCTGCCAACTGTAATGTGACAGGGGTGGGTTTCAGATTTCCCAAGGAAAATTTTTCAAGCATGATGGTCGGTATGAGATTTATGGAAGATCCTAGATCAAGTAGGGCACGGTTAAAATTGCAGCCTTGGATGCTACAGGAAATAAGCGGTGTGCCTGGATCTTTCTGCTTCGGTGGTAGATTTGATAGTATAGCACAACTCGCATGAGGCAAGAGAACCATCGAATTCTTAGTTTTCTTTGACTGTTGCCTGGGTGTTGTGTAGTCTTTGAAAAATCAGGCAACAGTAGGTATGTGGTCGATAGCCTCGAGCAGGGGTACCTTGATTTCTACATCCCTGAACAAATTACGCAGGTTATTAAAGGCCTGCGTGTCTTTCTTCTTGCCTTTTGGCTCCCTCAGTAGAGCCTCAGGGAATGGGACTGATTCTGGCACCAATTTGGGTGTATCGTCCTCTTGCGAATGCGGTGCGCATCCCGAATAAGAGGGCGATGAAGATGAAGACGGGCCAGGATCAGGTCTAGGCGGATCGACGGTCTGCTTACCGCTCCTCGTAGTGATAGCATTGGACGATGCGGGTCCAATGGGATCATACGGTGGAGGAGGGCTCGCAATGGGGACATAAGAGTGCGATGCTGCAGCGGGATTAGCCTGAAATCCCGGTGGAATGCTCGGAGCTTGCAGAATTTGATGAACCTGTCCCTGAGAAGGTTTTACCTGTGGTTGCGAACCACGGGGTACGAAGTTTCGCGGGTTTGGAATAGGTTGGGAGGGAAGAGTGCCTTGAGATCGAGTCGTCATGCGTAGTTGACTGATCTCAACATTCTACTGCGCCAATTGGTGCTGAAGAGAGGTCATGTTCTCTTCATGGCACTTTGACATATCTGTCATCATTCGCATCAATTTGTCAAGAGGACTTGATGCGTGTTCTACTTGCGGTACGCAAGGGTCTGATGGCGGATTCTCTATAGGATTAGACTAGGCCCTTAGGATGACGGGTGCAGACAGTCGCATTGGTCCACTCGCAGGGTTTTGGCGTTGCGGGTTGTTGGACCATGCGAAATTCGGATGATTTTGCCACCCTGGGTTATAAGTGGCAGAGAACGGGTTGTTCCCCAGGGCGCAAGCGTCTTCTATGCCAGAAGACGTGTCCGTGTGTAAATATGCATCCGAGCACACGGTGGCTTGGTCCTCCGTGTCAAAATACTGGCTCGTAGAAGCTAGTTCCACATGACTTACCAAGTCGCTCGGCTCGACACTCGGTAAGGAAGGTATTACGGGGTTTTTTGGGATAAGCCTGGTGTTGGAAGAATTGGGATTGTGACGAAGTGGTGAAGTGGGGGTGTTTGCCATAGATTGGGCGAGGTTGGCCAGAAGCTCGTCCAGCTTCTTGTGCACGACGGAGACTTCATCCAGTTTTTGTGCAATAAGGCTTAGATCAGTGGATGAATGGGAGGGTCCCATGTCAACTTCGTGGACATTTCAGGGCAGGCTGGTATGATTAAAGGCGACAATGGAAGCATTGTTCATTGAGTTTTCACTCATATTTTCAAACAATTCGAATGCTCCATTCTCGTCTTTATTCATAAAGTTCCCTCCATAGGAAGCATCTGCAATCTGCTTCAAAGTCTCATTTAGCCCATAGTAGAAAATCTGGGCTATATGCCATAGGCAGACCATGGTGCGGACACTTCCTGAGGAGGTCATTATACCTCTCCCATGCCTCATGAAATTATTCGCCGTTTTGTTGCGTAAATGAAGTGATAGCACGGCGAAGTGCATTGGTTCGCCCGATTGGGAATAACTTCTTGAGAAACGCTGTTCGCATCTCTTCCCAAGAGTGGATGGCTCTCCTAAGGGTGCGTAACCACTACGACACTTTATCTCACAACGAAAACGGGAACATTTTCATGAGGACTATAGGTAACCCGATATTTCTAGGTTTAACAATTTCAGTCAATCGGGTTAGGTCATCCAAGTGAAGACAAGGATCCTCACTTGCAAGACCATGGAAGTGAAAATTAATTAGGCCAATTATGTTAGGCTTCAATTCAAAGTTGTCCCCGCCCATGGGGACCCGAATTTGTCCTATGGTCTCTGTAGCAGCGGGATTCTAATAGGAGCTAAGAGACCTAGGCTCCTCCCATTTGGGAGGGTTCTGCATTTCCCCCAATGTTTCCCGAATGGCTTCAATTTTCTCATTATACATTTCCATTTGGGTTTGGAGGCAGGTTATGGGATCTAAGGCTCCACCACCTGGTGGGTTCTGAGGGCGGTTTCCTCCCTCAGGATTTAGGGGTGGGCGTGCAGCCATGTTTGTGTAGGAGGAGGACGATTCGGCTTCTCTTCTAAATTTATCAGGCAATTCACACAGTTCAGGGTTTTGTGACCTCCTCCCAAACATGCGCTACCGCAGGAAGAATTAGGGAGATGAGAAGGGAAAAGAGATGAGAGAAATGACGCCGCAAAGGTACACTTGATGACAAATCAATTCAATCAAATTCCTAACCTCTACAGTGTGCCCTCAGACCTAAAGATCTAATTTACTTACTATCATGAATTACGGAACCGAATGCGAGCACCGCGAAACCACCGGGCCAGATTGAAAGGCCGTTTGCCCCAGTCTTAGACACCCGATAGCACGCGGGAACCCTCACCAGCACGTAGGCATTACACGCAGGTAGTTAGACCTCCAATCCTTAGTAAGGGTCAAGTTACTACCAGTTTTAGTTAGAGGCTTAGGATCAAGTGCTTTTGGAATGTGAAGGGCGTTGTTTACGGGTAATGCCCAAGTGATTGATTTTCAGAGTGTGTAAGACAAGCATGCAACGGGGAAATCTCCCCGAATTGAAGTTTATATTGGTGAATGGTTTTTAGAGTTCAGCCTCAAGTAGTATGGATTTTAGGATTTCTCTTAATTACCACTTCAACCAATCTCCGAGTTTTTGAGAGAATACAGGTTTTCTTCAAAGCCCAACAAACCCTTCTTCAATATCAGTTGGTTAATGCATGCTAAAATGCAATGGGCTACCCTAAATGGAGATTTCTATGTGTGGATGCATGAATCAGTTTTAGATTAGTGTGAAAGGGAGCCAAAGCACTTCAATTCAAGTGCTCCCAATCACCAGAAATGATTTCCACACACAAGGCTTCAACCAAAAGATAAAGAAAATCAAATTGTTGGGGTTGAAGTATTTGGGATCGAATCTTAGGTAAGTTGAAAAGTCGTGGTGGGGTTGGAATTAACTCAATTCCAAGTCTCCCCACCAAAAAGGTGATCCCAAATTGTAGATAAGTGAGGCAAAAGAAGGGTGCAATCAATCTTTTTGTGTTTGCCTCAAAGAATACTTCACACGGGGAAAAATTCAAGAATCAAGATTCTTGGATTTTCGCTATGTGAAGTAAAGTGGGAAATCCTGGGGCGGTGGGAGTAAAGGTAATCAATCAAACAAGTGAATTTTAATCCACTTGCCCCAAGAGATCCCAAGAAGTTTTTATAGTTTATAGTTTTTTTTTTTTTAGTTTTAATGTGACAAGTTAACCTAAGTTGCTAAGAAAAGAAGACCTACTTGTTCGGTAACGTGTGAGAAGCTCCAATGTGGTGTCGACATCTTCACCTCTTGTTCCCACCTTGGATCTGCTTACGTCTTCGACTTCGTCTGCCTGCCTTCTCCTTGCAATAGGTTCACCTGCACAGCAAGAAACAAAAACACCCATGAAGAGAGAAGAGAAAAATGAAAGGAATGGAGTAAAAACTTACTTGAAGACACACTCCCCCGGCAACGGTGCCAAAAAAGGTGTGGTGTCAGACTCGAATAGGCTGTTAATATGATGATTTTATCGTTGAAGTGTGTATAGTGGTTAGCCTAAATCGGACCTAACCATCTCTTTACAAAATTTTTAACCTGGCCTACTTGATTTTATCTTGGTCACTTTTAGGCCCAGGGTCGAACTCAGGGAAGTGGGGTTACAAGTCAAGTTTCTACGCCTTTCCTACAACGAGTCTCTTCCATTCCTTTATTGTGTTTTTGGTGTTTTTTCTATTTAGATTTTTCTCTGATAATCTTGATCCTTGATGCACACCCTCAAAATTAGGTTTTTGGCTTTGAGCCAAATCAAGGTCCAAAACGGGTCTTGCTATTTGCAAGACGGAGTACCTGCAAGTCAAAGATTATCTTTTCTCTTTTATATATATTTTTTATCTTTTTATGGGCATGCAAGAGAAATGGAAATAAAGTAAATATAGTATAGATATATATGTATATACTATATATGTATAAAGGGGTGGGGGTGGAGGCGGAGATGGAGTGTAGCACAGTGTCGAGTCGGTCGTCATCTAGAAAGACGCAACCAACAGATCGAGGTGCCGCGTGGAGTGTAGGATGGATGGTGGAAGATGAGTGTGACCACGCTTTTTGTACGTGGGTATCGGGGAATATCAGCAACTGGTGCAAATATTCCCGCGATATCACGTATGATAAGTAACGTGAAAATATATATATATATGTATATATGTAAATATATCTATATATATATATATATGGTTATAAATATATAGGTATATATATGGAGTTATGTATGTATATATGTATATGTATATATATATATAAGTATATGTATAGATAGATATATGTATAGATATATATATATGTATATATATATATATATGTATATATATATGTATAAGTATGTATATATAACTATATAGGTGTAAATATATATATATATATAGTAATATATGTATATATAGATATATGTTGCTAGATATGTATATATATGTATATATGTATGTATATATATATATATATGTATAAACAGGTGTGTATATATGTATATATATATATATGTATATAAATATACGTATATAGGTAAGTATATATGTGTATATACATATATATATAAGTATATAGATATATATATATAGACTAACAGATAGTTATATAAGTACTAATATACGTATAGATATATGGAAGTATATATGTGTATATATATATATATATATTTATAAGTATATAGATATATGTATATATATATGTATACTAATACGTAGTTATATAAATACTACTATATATATAGATATAAGTATATATATATATGTATATATGTTTATAAATATATATATAAATATATATATGTATATATATATATAAAAGTATATAATAGTGTATAGGTGTGTGTGTGTGTGTATGAAAGTGTGAGTGTATGTGTGTGCAAGCATCGGTAAAGAGATAGGGAGAGTGTTGTGAGAGAGAGAGAGAGAGATAGCGCTGCTGGAGGTGAGGGAGGCGAGTTAAGACGTCTGCAGCTTCAGAGCGCTGTCTGGAGGCTTCAAGCGCACGCACAGGTGCATATGCATGCAAGGATGTGCGCGCTGGAGGACGATGGTCATGGAGAGAGGAGGTCGCAGTGCACCGCGCTGCGTGGAAGGCTGGAGCGGGCGCTCGCAGGAGCATGCGGTGAAGGAAGCGGGTGAAGGCAGGTGCTGGGAGAGGCGGCCGCACTCAAACGTGAGGGCGGGCGCTGGCAGAATGCGGGGCGAGACGCGCGCGCGGGTGACAGGCGGTAGTGGCGCACCGGGTGACCGGTTAAGTGAGAAGCTCGCCGGTCACCCCACTGTAGCCACAGTGTTCCGCAGACTGGCGTGAACAGTGACTACAGTGTAAGGATGCGCCGCTCGACCGGGTACGGGTGGTGCTGTGAGTGCGGACGGCTCGGCGCGTGCGGTGGAGTGGCTCCGGCTGCTTGCTTGCGGTTGGGACCTCGCAACCTAGTGCACGGGGAGGGCTGGGTAGCGGGCGAAGGGGCGCGATAGGGCACACGGTGGCCTGGCCGTGTTGGCTGGGGTGCGTGGGAAGCTTGGCCGACCGCTGCAGGGGCGTGTAGTGGCCGGTTGCTGGCGGAAGAGAGAGCATGACAGGGTGAAGAAGTGGGAGGCGATGGTGCTTGCAGGCACGCGCTGGAGGCGAGGGCGGCCTGCAGGCGTGCGCGGAATGGGCTGGGTGGCTGCTGTTGCATGCTGCTGCTACTGCCTTGCCACTGCTGCTGGAGCTTTGAGCTTCAAGCTTGAAGCTCCTGCTCCAATGGCTGAAGTGGCGTGGTCGTTTAAATAGGGAGAAGAAGGCCACCACGCCCACCGGCTCTTTGAAGAGCTAGGCGGTGGTGGTCTCACTGTGGTGGGTGTGCACCACAATGATAACTCCTACCCACAGGGTGTCTCCTCTGAGGAAGAGGTCCTGCGTATGGAGGGAGAGGGAGGAGATGGTGGCCTGGAGAAGAAGGTGGAGCTGCTGTGGGTTCTTTGGCTAGGGACCAGGCTGGCTTTTTCAAAGGAGCCGTGGCTGCTTTATAGAGGAAGAGGAGAGCATGCACAGCCATGCCCTGGCTGTGCATGGCTCTCATGCGGCTGCAGGGAGAGGCTGGCATGGCTTGGCAGGGAGAGCATGAGCAGGGAATGGTGCGAAGAAGATGTTGTCATGCAATGCAACCACGGGAAGGAAGTAAAATAAAAATAGAATTAAAAATAAAAGGATGGTGAATTTTGCAAAGATGCACTTGAGAAAAAATGTTAATTGCAAGGCCACTTATTTACTCTCCTCCCCTCTTAATTAAATGCATGCATGCATGTATTTTTACAAATGCGACTATGGAACCCTAATATGCACTGGTAATGCTAGGAAATAGCACAAGACGACATAATTGCAGATGTATTTTTGCGGTGCAATCAAGCACTTTAGGGTTTTAGAGCCTCATCACGTTAAAGGAAATCCACTCTCACCGGTTGTGTGCAAAAACTTGGCATGCCAACTTGAAACTTGCCTGAAACAATTAAGACACGTCAACCTTAAAAGACATGAAAGTAACGACAAACATTAAAAGACACCACATCTTAAATCCTTCCTTGAAAACCATGTCTTGTTAGGAGCACACACACTTGAATTAGAGAACTAAGAGGCACCACCCCAATCAACGCCTCATCACATAACCTAAGCACAAGCACTGTCCTAGCCCCATTAAAACTGAGTAGACGTGCCCTAGGCAGGACTGGGTTAAGTCTCAAGAGGCATGGTTTTGTTTGCTGGGCACTTGGCCTTCATTCCCTTAGTAGAATCTGGTGACTAGGCTACGGGGAAGTGTCAAACGACCACGGTTGTGGGGTCTACGGAACCGGTGGCGTAAGCCAAAGGAAGAACCTTCACCACAATCCCCTCATAATCAACCTGGCCAGATTAGCTTTGGGAAGGGTGGTCCAGTGCCTACGGACTTGATCATTCCTTTGGAGATTTCTAGGTCCCTTAAGGAATACACTGTAAGGACTAAGCTTACCTGCTTGGTTGTGCACACACACTTCTCGCATCTGTCGCTCTCCTCACTCCCCCTGTTCTTCTCTAGTGTATGCATGGGAGACGATCACTTCATCCCGAGTTGTTTGTTTTGGGACAAGAATCCTGGAGACTTGATCTTGCTAGAGACATGGCCGAACCTAGAGTAGATGACGTTGAGGACCAACCTCCACCAGATACGATGGCCATCATCAAGGCCTAGATCAACGTAAACCACCGGCTCCAGCAGCAACAGATCCACACTATCATGCAAGCCATACACCGGTTGTAGAACTCGCAGGGGCAACCACCACCACCTTTCCAGGACCCACAAGGGCAACCACCACTTGACCCACCACCATTCCAGGACCAACCTAAGCCCCTTTGCGACTTCTACAATCCTTCTGCGATTCGGATTGAACCACACCTTAGGATCCCCGAGGGGGGAGATGATTTTGAGCTGAAACCAAATGTCTTGAGCCTGATTCGGAGCCACTTCCATGGAAGCTCAAATGAGGACCCTTTCAAGCACCTAGAGGATCTTGACCGGATCGCCCGGACTATAAAACCCAAGAACATTAAGCCTAGACATTGTTTTGATCAAGATGTTCCCCTTCTCACTGAGAGACAAAGCATCTCACTAGCTTAGGACTTTAGGAATTCCCATCTCCACCTGGGAAGAACTGAGGCATACATTCTTAAAGAAATTCTTCCCCATAGGAAAGACCAATGCCCTTAGAAGAACCATTACCACCTTTACACTCTAGGGCGGGGAACAGTTCCATGAGGCATGGGTGAGATTTAATGAACTATTGAGGAAATGCCTACACCACGAAGTACCGAGGTGGCAATTGGCCCAGATCTTCTATCATGGTCTAGATAGCAACCTTCGGAACTTCGTCCATGCCTCATGCGGAGGAAACTTCCTGAACAAAGACGAGGAGAGCACATTTGAACTCTTCGAGTCTATGAGTGAAAATTCGCTCAACAATGCCTCCATGACCCAGTTTAGTCGATCTAGTCAACCCCGTGGTGGGATCTATGAGGTACAAGCAAATTCTAGAATGGTTGACATGGATATCATTGCTAAGAAATTGGATCGAGCGGAATTGGTAGATAGAAAGATAGATGAACTATTGAACCAGACCAGGAACCCTCTACTGAACCTCTCCCTAGCAAAGGGGGCTCACAATATTGACCTGGTCCAGCCACTAAGCCAAACGAAACTAGAACAACCCCTGACCATGCTCCAGGGAGGGACCTTTGCTCCCTCTTCCCACTCCCTCGACACCTTCTTTCTTTGAAGATGTCCAGGCTATCCATTGTTATTCCAAACCTGACCCCTTCTCCAACACCTACAATGCCGGATGGCGTAATCACCCAAACTTTGCTTGGACAAACCAGAGACCGCCTCAATTCCAGAACCAGCCTAGGCCAAACCATCAGCCAAACACACCCTCCTATCAGCAAGGTCCACCGATTAGACCCCCTTATAACCCAAATAAGGCGGTTCCTCCCCTACAAAACCAAATGGACACCCTGATAAAAATGATGGCTGAAATGAACCAAAAACACCAGGAGGAAATGGCTTTATTGAAGGGACAGTTGAGCCAGCTGTTGGATTATAAACAACAAGGATCCCTTCCATCCCAGCCACAACCGAACCCACGAAATGTGATTAACAGAGGCCCCAATTCACAAGGGCTCCAAGGAAATCTCGGGCAGGCCCACATGGTCCAGCCAGCCCCACAAATACCCCCTGGGTTTGGTGCTTCTTCTTCCTCGTCTTCTCAAGGATCGACCCATGGTCCCAACGCCTCTGCAAATGCGTTGACCCTGAGAAGCGACACCAAGACCCAGGATCCTAAATGGCTGACTCTTCACATGACTTCACCCCCTGAAATGCCCGACTTTGAAGAGGCACAGGAAAAACCCAAGGACCCAGAAATAGACCCTATTCACTTTCAGACACCATATCTTGAGTCCTTGGAGACGATCAAGAAAAAGAAAAGTGTTATGGAGAATGAGGAGCTTTTGGAGATCTTTAAGCAAGTTTAGATTAATATTCCGCTTCTCAAAGCTGTCAAGCACATTCTGGCTTACGCTAAGTTCTTGAAGGATGCCTATACACCAAAGCGTAAGCCAAGACCTCAAGCACCAAGGAAGGTTTTGCTCTCAGAGCAAGCAAGTTTCATGATATCGAGCAACCTTCCACTCAAACGAACTGACCCAGGAGCACCCCTAATATCCTACAGTATCAAGGACATGACATTTGATAGAGCGCTCCTGGACTTAGGTGCTTCCATCAATCTGATTCCAACGACCCTGTCCACCAATTTGGATTTAGGGAATTGATGTCCACACCTGTCACCATCCAGTTGGCCGATAGATCTGTGAAGACCCCGAAGGGGGTTGTCGAAGACGTGATTGTGCGGGTCAAGAACTTCTATTTCCTGGTTGACTTCTTGGTGCTCGACATGGAAGTCCCTAAACAACTACAGAACACACCCATCATCCTAGGCAGACCCTTCTTAGCTACGGCTAAGGCGAACATCGATTGTGACATGAGATGCATGGAAATCGCTTTCGGAGATAAGAAGATGCAGTTGGATATCTTCTAGGCAACCAAGTCTTTCGATTGCCACTGTCTCAAGGAACACGATCCCGTGGAGCCTTTGGTCAAGAAATGCCTCACCCTCAGTTCTGTCTCAGACTACCAGACCCAATCTTGTGACAACTGTTCTGACCCGTCACCATCTGTGCACGCGAACCTTTATAGGGCTGATTACCATCAACCAGCACCATTCGAGGAGATTGATGTTGATCAACTCCTGCCTTACCCCTTTCCATCAAACATTGTTCCACCCACACCCGAACTAAAGCCGCTACCCGAGAATCTCAAGTATGTATTCCTGGGACCTGACCAAACCTTCCCAGTGATTATCAATGCCAACCTAGCCAAGGATCAGGAACTTAGGTTGACCACGACCCTATCAGAACATAGGGCTACCATTGGCTAGGCTATTTCAGACTTTAGAGGAATTAGCCCCACCTATTGCACCCACAAATTTACCTAGAAGATGGGGCGCGGCCCTCCTGTCAGATGCAGAGACGGTTAAACCCAAATATGTGGGAGGTCGCTAAGAAGGAAATTATCAAATGGCTTGACGTTGACATCATCTATCCCATCTCCGATAGCCCCTGGGTGAGCCCCACTCAAGTGGTTCTGAAGAAAGCCGGGCTCACCATTGTGACCAATGAGCATGGTGAATCCATCCCCACCCGCACCACCACCACTTGGTAGGTATGTATTGATTATAGGAAGCTCAATGAGGCGACCAAGAAATATCGTTTCCCCTTGCCATTCATTGATCAGATTCTCAAACGATTGGTAGGGCAGAAGTATTTGTGCTTCCTAGATGGATATTTAGGATATAACAAAGTCGCAATTGCTCCTGAAGGTCAAGAAAAGATCACATTCACTTGCCCGTACAGCACATTCGTGTTCTGTCTTATGCCATTCAGGTTATGCAACACACCTGCTACCTTTCAGTGTTGCATGCTAGCTATCTTTTCAGAAATTGGTGGGTGAATACCTGGAAGTTTTTATGGATGATTTCTCAGTGTTTGGGAATTCATTCGACCACTGTTTGAGCAACTTGGAGAAAATCCTAAAATGATGTGTCGAGGTTAATTTGGTGTTAAGCTAGGAAAAGAGCCATTTCATGGTTCAATAAGGAATCATCCTCGGTCACATCGTATTGCAAAGGGGAATTGAGGTGGATCGAGCTAAAGTTGATTTGATTTCCAAACGTCCCCCACCTAGCTCGGTCCAGCAAATCCGCTCGTTCCTTGGACACGTTGGCCTCTACCGAAGATTCATCAAAGACTTCTCCAAGCTCTCCAAACCCTTGACCGACCTTATGTCCATTGACCCACTATTCCACATGACCTCTGATTGCATCCAAGCTTACCACACCCTCAGGGGCTTAGTCTCCACCGCAGCTGTACTTCAGCCCCTGGATTGGTCCTAGGATTTTGAGATCATGTGTGATGCATTAGACTTTTCCATAGGCACAGTACTGGGACAGAGACAAGATAAGAAACCTGTGGTGATCTACTACGCGAGCAAGACGTTGGACGAGGCCCAACGGAATTATACTGTCACGGAGAAAGAACTGCTCGCCATAGTCTTTCGACTCGAAAAGTTCTGATCTTACCTTCTGGGATCCCACGTGACCATCTATACAGACCACTCGGCCATCTGGCATTTGTTGACCAAGAAAGACACTAAACCCAGGCTCATCAGATGGATCCTGCTCTTGCAAGAATTTAACCTGGAAATTCACAACAAAGCCGGGCCAAAGAATGTTGTGGTCGATCACCTGTACAGACTCGACCCGAACCACATTGGGCCCTCCTTGCCCTTATCTGACACCTTTCCCGATGAGCAAATTCTGGTTGTGCAAGATAGAAAACTACCTTGGTATGCCGACTTCGTCAACTACCTAGTAGTAGGGCAAACCTCGCACAGCTAGTCCAGATAGCATTGGGATAAGTTCTTGGCTGAAGCCAAGCACTCTTTCTGGGATGATCCCATGTTGTTTCACCTCTGTGCCGACCAGATCATCAGGGGGTGTATTCCAGAGGATGAAGTTCAAAGTGTGCTATCCTTTTGTCACGACCAAGCTTGTGGTGGCCACTTTTCAGGGAAGAAGACGGCTGCAAAAGTTTTGCAGTCTGGATTTTACTAGCCTTCATTATTCAAGGATGCACACAACTTTGCTAAGACTTACTCTCGCTGCCAGATTCTAGGACCATGACCAGGAAAGACATGATGCCCCTCTAGCCCATTCTGATCGTCGAGATCTTCAACGTTCGGGGTATTGATTTTATGGGCCCCTTTCCACCATCAAACGGCTTTGAGTACATCTTAGTCTCTGTAGACTTTGTCTCCAAATGGATTGAAGTTGTCGCCACCCGTCATTGCGATCACAAGGCTGTCGAAGCAGAACATCTTTTCTCAGTTTTAAATACTGAAGGCCATGATCAGTGATGGTGGAAGTCATTTTATCCACACCCAATTCCATGCCCTACTAAGAAAATACGGGGTTACCCACCGCATTGCTACCCCATATCATTCGCAAAGTAATGGGCAAATCAAGGTCTCAAACAGACAAATCAAGAACATTCTACAGAAGACCGTGAGACCTGACAGGAAGGACTGGTCTGCACGATTGGATGATGCCCTATGGGCATATAGGACCGCTTTCAAACCTCGATAGGCATGTCACCTTATCGCCTGGTCTTTGGCAAAGCCTGCCACCTTCCTATCAAGTTGGAACACCAGGCTTACAAGGCCATTAAGCAATGTAACATGGATTCCCAGTTAGCCGGTGAGCAAAGAATGCTCCAACTCTCCGAGCTCGAGGAAATTCATCGGGACGCCTTTGACAATAGTAGGCTTTACAAGGAGAAGATGAAAGCCATCCATGACTGACTCATCCACAGGAAGACCTTCAAGCCTAATCAGCAAGTCTAGCTCTTTGATGCCCAACTTAAACTCTTCCCTGGGAATCTCAGATCCAAGTGGGCAGTACCGTTTACGGTAGTCAAGGCCTACTCCAATGGGGCGATTGAAATCGCAAATCCTAACATTGGGCATACTTTCATAGTCAATGGTCAGAGATTGAAACACTTCCTCGCCTAGGTTCCCCCAAAGGAGGTCATCCTCATTGAGGGATGACAGGAAGCACCGCCCAGCTGGAGGCATTAAACTTAGCACTTCCTGAAAGGCAACCCAGATGATTCAGACTGATCATGTACATTGCTCAACTCAGGTGATCTCTTTCTGTACCCCTTTGCATGCAATTTATTTGTCAATGAGGACATTACCCAACTTAAGCATAGGGGGGGTGGTAATTTGCATATTCTGAACTTGTCAACAGTGAGAAATAATATGAAAAGAACCTGAACACTTAGACTTCTCAGGCCTTCAGGCTCAATTAGCCCTGGTGTCCGTTAAAATATGGATTTAGCCTCGAATCCTCACAACCTTAATTTATTTTAATTCACCAATAAAATAGGGTGATAAGTTTACGACTTATCAATCCATCCTCTGACTCAGAGGGACTTTTAGTCTAACCATCTGCACACATTTTTGCACTGACTCACTCCTCAGAGATTCTGATAGAAATTGGGTAGCTAATGAACCTTTTAAGGTGGTATGGTTGGAAAGTTGTTGTGGATAATAGCCCATTGGCCGGTTGTCCAGAGCCCAGCCACAGGACCACTTTCTTCTTATTGCCTCTAGGTAAATTTGAGATCAGTGAAGCCACCTACTAAACAACAAAAGAAAAATAATAATAATAGAAAAGAATAAAAAAGAGGATAAAATAAGCCACACTTCACCACATGAGTATGGCTAGCAAGTGGTCATGGGTAATAGCCCATTGGCCGGTTGTCCAGAGCCCAGCTCACTAAATGCACAAAAAGGTCCAAAACACTTAAGGAGGAAGCGGGGAAGTAGAGCAATCTGAGGAGATATACATTAGAACCACCCTTGTGTTGACCCCAAGTAGAATAAAAGTAGGGAGAAAGCTATCGATCGGACATATACACCTTCAGGCAAAACACTTCCTTTTTCGGTCACCTAGGGGCATAGAAACCCAAAATCTGTCTAAATTAGCATTGAGTGAGTCTATCATGATCTTCACACCAGGATGCTTAGCACTTAGAGGCTTTTTCGAGTTATTGGTGGGTTGGGTAGCCATAAAAAGTTACCAACACACTCTCAACTCCAAAAAGTCCAAAAAAATAAGAAAAGATTAAAAAAGAAATATATATATATTCCTTAAAGCAAGGATTCGGGCGATTCGTATTTTGGTAGACACCCGGGCACTATTTAGTCTTTGAAGATTAGGATCTTAGTATATTTCCTCCTGTTGACAAATAACAAAATGTCTGAGTAATCAATTCCTGAATTCTGACTGAGAATAATGGCTAGAATGAACCTTGCTAGGGACTACCAAGGAGTAAGCATGGGGGTATGATAATGCTACATTTTACGATGGTAATTTTGCCAAAAGGGGTCGATCTTAAAGATAATATGCATGAATAGCACATCATGAATGGGCATGGGAGCATTGCATACATCTCATGTTAAGATTGCTTATAAACCAATATTAATGGCCGTGTGCGCAAGTCCATGTTAAAACAGGCCTTAGATGAGCAATCGGACCACACTGATGGATTCAGAGCAATGAACAGAGTCCAACGAACTCAAAATCGACCAAATCCGACATCTGGAGCTCCCGCAATTGGCCCAAGAAGTTTTGACTATTGATCTAATGATCAACAGCCACACAGCCACCACGTGGCAACATCAGATGCGCCCGTCGCTGCTCCTCACCGCACATCACTTTAAGCCATCCGATCCTCCGATCGGACGGCTGAGTGCCGTCCTCACTCGCACGCCTTCGTGCCTCAGCGGGCGATTTATGAGCGCACCTTCACACGAAGATCCGACTATTGGATCCCCATCCAACGGTCGGTACCAGCCGAACCCGCCTCCTCTCTGCGACCATTTGCCTTTGCAGTGCAGCGGTCGCACCCTCGCTACACGCATAGGGGGTGAGCGTTCTAATCGTGGAAGATGAAAGGCAGTTGCAGGAGCGCGTGCGTGGGAGAAATTGGATCGTGGATCGGCGCGTGGATGGCTGTGATTGCAAAACGTGGCTCCCGCAGATCAGGTGCTCAGACACCCGCGATGACGTGCGGGGCACGAGCTCAGCAGGCGCAATCCAAAGGCAAGCGATCTTGATTGTCCGATCTGCAATCAGACGATCCCCAGAGGTTGCACGCGGATCACTGGGAGGGGAAGCACAACGCACGCGAGAAGCCAACGAGCAAAGGGGCTTCACAGACATTTTGGGAAGGGTTTTAGCGATGTTCAGGACGTCGCTAAAACCCCTTCCTCATTTAAAAAGCCCTTCTTCCTATATAAACCCCTTCCAACCACCCATGTAAAGCATTCAATACCTTTGCAAGTGTTCTACCCCACTCATAACCACCTTAGCACTCTTTTGTAAGCACTGGAGTCGACGAGCCACCGATGGAGCCAACCTCCACCACTATGGCTTCCTTGTCGACTCCTCTTTCTCTTTTTCTCTCTCTCTCTCTAGTTTAGCTTTATCTTACTTAAGCATTCATCTATTGTTGTATTTGTAAAACTCAAAGTTGCTTGATTAAGTGATGATGTTCCTTATTTAGCTATTATCTCTCTCTTGTTATCAAGTCTTCCTTAGTTTAAAGTTGCATGAATGTGCTAAACAACAAACTCTAATCGTACTCTCTCTCTCTCTCTTTCTCTTTCTCTCGCTTTTCTCCCGCATTTTTTTCGCAAGCAAAACCCACCATTTCCGTGACACTAAGTGACAGAAAAACCCAATTTTCACGCCTCCCAGTGTTCGACACTCGGACTCACGTTCGTTTTTTTATTAAAACTGACGCAAAGAACGCGAACTACAACAACCCTTTTTAACAAATGCGTCCACAGCCCATCAAGGCAGTAAGAAAATAGTAAGTAAATAAGGTCTAACCTTTGTTCAATCGGTGAATTTTTTAATTTTTTCTATTCAATAAATTTTCTTGAAAATTGGACTCAAGGTTCTTGACTCAAAGGAGCTTCCCTGGATGAAATTTGGTGATTTTAGGAAGCTCCTAACTTCCTGAACCTGATTTTTGAAAATCAAGATAGAAGTCTAGATTTTCAGAAATCAGGTACCAATAAGGTGAAGGTGGTGGAAAAATCATCCAAACAAGCAACACAAAGAGTTTTAGGGTTCCACCACCCTTAACTTTTCTTGTTTTTGATATTTTTTTAAAATTTAAAGATTTTTTTAAGAGATTTTGATGATGATACAAGAGATGGCCAGGGGTACTAACCTGAAGTCTACGGGAAGACAAGTTCACTTGAAGTTTCCCAACCCAAGCGAATTGAATCTCACACCCACTCCTAGTTCGTACCTAAATAAAACACAAAAAAAAAATACTTGAAGACCTAATAAAGAAAGAGAGAGATAAAATATGTGACTAAGCCGTGCCTCCCCAGCAACGGTGCCAAAACGTGATGCGGAGAAAAGCGTGATTTGTAAAAAGCAGGTTTTGAGTAATTTTAACATGCTAATTCATAATTGATTTTAAAATTTGTAAACCTAGATGGTGATGATATCTACGGTCGTCCAAGGAGGCAGGAATGAACTTTAAAGAATCTTACTTAACAAAATAGAAATCAACTTTCTTCTTAGGTTTTTAGATATAAGATTTTTTTGGTTTTGAAATAATGGGAAACTACTAAATTTAAAGCGGGGAAAGAGACAACACCTACTTTGCTAATACTAACACTAAACTGACAGGCTAGTCTTCTCTCTAAACTCACCCTAGGCACTTGGTGGCCTAGGGTAATAAGATAGAGTGTGAAAAGTACTAGAAACAACAGAAAAGATGCAACACAAATGAAGAGAAGGCAACTTTAATTAAGTAGAAATATGTTTTACAAAAGACAAGTAGAGGAATGCTTCTACTCTAAAATGAAAATACAAAAGAAGTAAAACACAAATCCTCTTGATGATAATGGTGAAGGGAAGAGGCTTCTTGCTCCAAGCTCAACTGCTCCTGGGCTTGAAAAGAAGTTCTCCTTTTCCTGCTTCCTTGAAAAGCTCCTTTAAATTGGTGTCTTCCTTGGCAAGCCCTAGGGGGCATGTCCGTGCTCCTCTAATGGTGGATGATCTCCACCCACAAAACACCTCCTATGGTGGCGTGCAGCACCCTCAAGACCTCCTCCTAAGGTCTTCCTTGCTTGGCTACTCCTCTGGCTGGTGGGAGCATAAGAGGGAAGAGAAGAGGGGAAGGCACCAAGGGGACAAAGTGTCCCCTTAATCTTCTTCTTCTCCTTCTCTTGGTCTTGGATAAGGTGGGATGAAGGTGGAAAATATGAAGCCAAAGGATGGGGATTTATGGTGGTAGGTAAGGGGTATATATAGGAGTGGTGATGGGGATGTAGGTGTAGGTGATGTGTAGGGTTAGGATGGGCTTATGAGGGTGGTTAGATGATCCTAGGGCTAGGGTTATTTGGCACCAAGGGAGGAGGTGATGGTGGTAGTTATGTTGGTGGAGAGGCACCATTAATGGCACCAACCATAGGAGGGTTAAGGTGTTGGTGGTTAGTTTGGAGAATGGAGGGTTAGGATGTAGTTGTGAAGTGGATGGAGGGTGGATATGTGGGTGTAAGTTGGCTCTAACATAGATGTTGGTTAATTGGGTTTTTGGCGCCAACTAGAAGAGGGTTAGGATGGGGTTTGTGGGTTAAGGATTTGGCGCCAAATTGGATGGTGGTGATGGCCTTATGGGGGTAGGTGTAAATTGGAGATTAGGGTGGATGTTGGTGCCAATTTGTAGGGATGTGTGTAGGGTATTTTGGTTCCAACTTAGGGTGGTTAGGAGGCAGTTATGGTGGTGGAAGGGTGCTTAACCTTGGCGCCAACTTAGCTTTCTAGAAGGGAGGTTAGGTGGATGGTGGAGATAGGTTTAAGGGAGATGTGTAGGGCTAGGATGTGGGTATGTTTTGGCGCCAAAAGAGGGGAGTTCTAGAAGGGTGAGTTGGCACCAAAACAAGGTGGCTTTTTGTGGTGGTTGAGGGGCCAAGGGTTGCATGTTGGTTGGCGTCAACATAGGTAGGAGTAGGTGGAGCTAGGTGGACTTAAGCAGGTGGACTAGTTAGGTGATGAGGTGGACTTAGGTTATAGGTGGTTGATGGCTAGTGGGAGCTGAGATGTAGCTAAGCTAAGCTAGCTAAGCTAGCTTATCTAGTAGTTGAGTAGAGGAGGAGATGGGATGTAGCTAGAGTTTAGGGAAGAGGAGCTAAGGAAGGAATGTCTAGAGTTGAACTGGAGCTAGTAGCAACTGAAGGGAGTTGTAGGGAGCTACTTTAGCTGGCTTAGCTTGCTAGTTCTTTGCTAGCTGCTAAGCCAAGCTAAAGTAAGCTGGCTTTTGTTGAAATATACTAAGGTGAGCTGGGTCTAATTTTCTCAGGGATGACCTAGCTAGCTTGAGTAGCTAAGGTAGCTTAACTCAACTAGGTTGAGCTAAGCAAAGTCCTCGGGAGCTGGACTTGAGCTGGCCTGAGATGGATGAAGTCATCTTCAACTGACTTGAGTTGAGTGGAGCTGGAAGTAGCTGGACCTGAGCTAAGGTGGACTCCGATCAACCTAGCTGAGCTAGCTAGAGCTCCTAGTGAACTGATTGGAACTAAGGTGAGCTAGACTCATCTGAGTTGAGAAGGATCTAAGCTAACTAGAGCTAGGGTGAGATAAGTTGAGCTATCTTAAGCTACTATTCAGCCAAGATGAGCTGAATGGAGCTTAATGGAGCTAACCCTAACTCACATGAGTAGGTAACTAGCTATGATGAGTTGGATTTGGCTGGGCCTCAGCTGAAATGAGTTTCCTCTTCACCAGTTGCCTTCTTGAGTGCTAGGATTTTGGGGATCTGATTATCTATTCATCCCTAACACTCAAATAAATGTGTCAAAAATACAACAAAATATGTAATGCATGCCTAACCTAATTGATGCCTAAATGCAAAGCAAAAACCCGTTTGCAGAGTTAAAGTCCTAAGAGCTAAGTTTTTTTTAGGTCATAAAAATGATGATAAACTGGCATTTATCAGTTCTACATTTCGTTGTGTTGGAAGAAATAATAAAAAAAGTGACAAAAGAGAAAAAGAAAGAAAGAGAAAAGCAGAAAAATACATATAGAAAAACAAGATGTTAATTGCATCGTGTTTACTTCATATCAAGTACATTGAGGCAACAACACCCATTCGCTTCACAGTCCACCAAATACAACCCTGACCTACTTTTATGTATTTCTGATCGCCTGAATACGGGTTGAGGAATTCTGACTTAGTCATAGGGTTATCAAAACTTAATCAAAGTATTAATGCCATGAGAGGCCACCAAATATACTGACAAATCTGGTGAGATTGTGTGCTTGAAAAGAAAAGAAAAAAAGAAAAAAAAAGGACGAAAAAGAAAGAAAACAAGAAGAAAGAGAGAGAATGAATAGAAAGGAACTAAAGAGAACACAGTTTCTCCGCCTCTCTTAGAGTTGATTTATTTAATAGTTTGGAAATCTAGGTTCTATAATACTAGTCATTATGCAGCACCAGATGAGTACAGGCCACCAAATACAAATCCAATTGACTCAAAACATCCTCTACCTAAGCGAAAAAGTCAGGGCTAAATTTACCGATTACTTTATAACCTCGAGAGAAGTTTTCCTATCCCAATAGAAATTTTACTAAGGGTCAAGTACAAGATTTAAATGTGGATCAGCTTTTCACTTGGATTTGTTGCATAGACTACAACACTACACCTTCACAATTGTCTAGATTTCTAAAGTTTTGGATGGAAATAAAAGAAATAAATCTCTAGTCGAACTCTTGATAGAAATCAGTCATGTAGGACCATTTTGCATTTAGTCTTACATTTGCTAGGGACGAGCAAGATTTAGGCATGGGGGTGTGATTGCACAGCAATTGACCAACGGGTTTTGGCGAAGAAAAATCAGGGTTTCAAGAACGCATCGTCGTAGCTCGCAAAACGCGTTATCAAATATAATTTATAACCGAAACTCTAAGAGAGTCCCAGGCTGAACATAGGGAGGAAATGTTTACTTTTATTGAAATCCACACTTCGTTTTGTTTCTTTTTGGTGTTTTAAGGTTTTGTGAATTTTTTTTGTGTTTTTGAAATAAAAAGACAAGCGAGATAACTTCACGAAGTGGAGAACAAATATGACATTTCATAATGGCATTCAAATGTCTATTACAATATGCTAAAACATAAAAGAGATAGAGGTGAGAAGAAATCTCCCAAATCGGCTGTTTGGTGAGACAACAGCTCTTGGCGACAGCTTGGATGAATAGGGTTAGGTGCTGGACGACGGAGGTGAGATGCAGGAGGATGTCGAGTAGAGGAATGCTTCACCAAGGCTTCGAAATGGGGATGAGGAGTTGGAGATGATCTTCTACCAGAATGGAGGTGGGAGGATAGCTCCAAGGCCTCTTATGAAGGTGGTGGGATGGAGGACAAATATTTGGTGGGGATATAGGAGCATTACACTAATAAGAGGCCTTTAGAGCTTGGGAATAAGCTCTACTGGAGCTTCGGTATGCTACAAGAGCTTAGGAGTAGGTGGGAGTAGAGTAGGTAGAGATGGTGAAGAATGGAGGTGTAGGGGTCCTTTTATAGTGGAGGGAAGAGGAAGAAATTTGTGTAGAGGGTTGTAGTGACAGGTGCAAGCGTCACTAAGGACCGCTGCAACTGTCGCTGAAGATCGCGCCCCCACCACTCATTCCCGCAGCTGTCCTCGCACCTACAGGCAATTAGTGACGGCTGTAAGCATCACTAAGGGCCTGCCCAAGCTGTCGCTAAAGGTTCGCAACAACTCACACTCGCTGTTACTATGCTTGCGTGCCCATCACGCGCTATGTTGTGCGCACGCGCGTCGTTGTGCTTCTGCACGCTACTCATGCTGAGCTGGCGTTGTAGTGCAGGTGCACGGGTTGGTGCACACGCGTCTGCGTGCGTGTGCTGGTTGGTGCACCCCAATTGCTAATTTGGGGGTGGGTTCGCGGGTCTCGAACCCGTGCTCCTTTGCAAGCGAAGTACTCAACCGTTGAGGCAAGGCTGCGTTTGAGTCACGAGGAGCACATGGATGTTGAGAGCATGGAGGAACCTCAACCATTAGATCCCGATCCAACGGCTATGGTGTGAGATCTCTGATGATGAGGGGGCACCTTTAGTCACTGCTGGCCGACGTGGAGCGGCTGAGATGGCGCCACGTGGCTCCATCTAGGCCGTCCATCTTCTTTCTATTTCAGAGGGTGCCACGGTGCTTGGATCGAGGTGATTTTCGCGCTGTCAAACTGCGATCGTTACTCTGGATCCATCCATATGGTCGAATTTTTAATCCGAAGCCCGTAAGGATATCGCATTGCCCTCCTGGCCGTTGATCTTCCTCGGATCGCATAAGGTGATACAGGATTCTGATTAGTATGATCTCGAAGGTGTTGGACTCCGATCATCATCCTTATCAGATCCGTACATTAGAATAGTTAATCCAAGACCCTGAAATAAATCTCCTTCCCTCCTGGCCATAAAAAGGACGTAATTAACCTAAAATATACACAACTACTTTAAATGGAGGATGATGCATGCTATGCAATATTTATAACATGAAATGTAAATCTAAGTCTAGGAACATGCATGAATAGGCATTTTATCCTCAATAGTTGTGTCTACATCATACCCCCATGCCTATCTTTTGCTAGTCCTTAGCAAAATTAAACTGTATGCTATGTATAAAAGTAGAATCAAGATTTGATTACTTAGGCAAGATTTATTGATTGCTTTAGAAAATCTCAACCCCAAGACCTACTTACAAAAACTCGATAGTGCCCGGGTGTCTGTCAGAATGCAGACCGCCCAAGCCCTCGCCTTATTTGAAAAAAAAAGAGGATACAATTTTGTTTTCTTTTTTTTTATTTTTTTTAGTTTGAGAGTTTCAGGATAACTTTTTACGGCTACCAAACCCACCAAGACTCGGAAAGGACTCTAAGTGCTAATCATCTTGCGAAAAGTGTGAAAGACTCACTAGATAGCCATTAAAATGGACTTCAAGTTTCTACGACCTGAGGTGATCTTAAGATATTTCTGCCTAGAGGTTTATCTTTTCGATTAGTAGCTTTCTCCCTACTTTTTTTATTTTTTATGGGGTCAACATAAGAGCGAACCCAGTGTATATCTCTCTGGTTTATTCTACTTCCTCGCTTCTTCCCTAAGTGTTTTAGGAATTATTGTGCATTTTTGTAAGCTGGGCTCTGAACAACCGGCCAATGGGTTGTTACCCACGGTAACTTGCTAGCCATACTCATGCAGTGAAGTGTGGTTTTACTTTTTTATTTTTTTATTTTCTCCTTTTTCTATTTTTTTTTCTTTGTTTCTTTTTCCTAAGTAGGTGGCTTCCCTGATCTAGGATTTACCTAAGGTAATATGAAGAGAATGGTCGTGTGGTTGGGCTCTAGACAACCGATAAATGAGCTGTTACCACCAACAACTTGCCAGCCATACCACCCTAGATAGTTCATTAGCTACCCAATTTTTGTAAAATCGTCGAAAAGTGAGCCAGTGAAAATAGTGTGTAGATGCTTAGACTTAAAATCCCCTCAAATTAGAGGATGGGCTGTAAGTCGTGTAGTTATCACCCCAATTTATTAGCCAAATTAAAATAAAATTACTTGGCGAGGACTTGAGACTAAGTCTACATTCAAGTGGACACTCGGGCTAATTAAGCCCAAAGACCTGAAGAGTCTAAGTATTCAGGTCCCAAAGTATCAATTCCTAGAGTTTGCAACTCCTAATGCCTAAGTTCTCTTCTCCTACTTCTATTTTTTTTAAATAAAATAACAGGAAATTACTATTACAGCTAACAAAAAGATTATTTCATAAGATATCCACCCCCCCATGCTTAGCTAATGCAATGTCATCATTGTTAAAATGAAAGCATGCAGGAGAGCAGAAATGGAAGAATAGCACCTAGTTTCCATGAGATTCTGGTCAGCTCAAAATAGCCTTTACTTGTGCTGAGTTTAGTCCCTTCAGCTAGGCGATGTTCAACAAGTGATGGTTAGGGTATGGTGAGAGCAACCTTGTCCGAGACGGGTTCAGGGAGCACATGGTCAACAAAGGGTTTGAGACGTTGCCCGTTGACATTGAAGAAATTACCCATCTTTGGGTTAGAGATTTTGACTGCCCTATTAGGAAAAATTCGCTTAATAATGAATGGGCCATTCCACTTTGACCTAAGCTTACCAAGGAAGAGCTTCAGTTGAGAATCGAAAAGCCTGACCTTCTGGTTTGGCTCAAAGCTCTTACGTGAAATCATTTGGTCATGAAGAGCTTTAGTCCTTGCCTTATAGATTCTGGCATTTTCATAGGCATCATATCTAAGCTCCTCCAACTCAGATAGATGGAGTTTTCTGGTCTTCTCGACCAACTCTAGGTCAAAATTACATTTCTTGATGGCCCAAAATGCCCGATGTTCTAACTATACAGGTAAGTGGCATGCCTTACCATACACCAGACGGAACAGAGACATATCGATAGGCATTTTGTATGCCATATAGTAGGCCCAAAGAGCATCATCTAGCTTTTGGGTCCAATCCTTCCTATTAGGCCTTACGATTTTCTGCAAAATGTTTTTGATCTCCCGATTAGAGACCTCAGTTTGTCTGTTTGTTTGTGGGTGATTGGGTGTGGAAATCCAATGATTTACCCCGTATTTCCCCAATAAATTTCGAAACTAAGCATGAGTGAAATGTGTGCCACCATCACTGATAATTGCCTGAGGAATCTCGAATCGACTGAAGATATTTCTCTTCACCAAATCAATGACCAATTTGTGGTCATTGGTCAGGGTGGGGATTGCCTCAATCCATTTGGACACGTAATCAATAGTGACCAGAATATACTAGTGTCCAAATGAAGGAGGGAAGGGTCCCATGAAGTCGATGCCCCAAATGTCAAAAATTTCGTTGGAAAGTATTGGGTTTAGGGGCATCTTGTCTCACTTGGCCATGTTCCCGATTGTCTAGCATCAGGCACACGACCTTGAGAATTCCTGAGCATCCTTAAATAATGATGGCCAATAGAATCCAGATTGCAAAATTTTGGCCGTCGTCTTTTTCCCGAAAAATATCCACCACACACAGATGCATGGCAGAACTCAAGTATACTATGGAACTCATTTTCTGGGATGCATCGGCGAATAATCTGGTCGGTGCTGATACGATAAAGCTCGGGATCGTCCCAAAAATAATATTTGGCCTTGAACATAAGTCTATCCCGTTGTTGTTTGGTCCAATCTTGGGGGAATTGACTAACAGCCAAATAATTGACAATATCCGCAAACTAGGGGGTTAGGATACCTGAGACTGTAAGGATCATCTCATCCGGAAAAGTTTCAGAGATAGGGATATTCGGATGAGGAGAATCAATTAGGATTCTCGACAAGTGATCCACCACTACATTTTGTGCCCCGACTTTGTCCCTGATTTCAAGATCAAATTCTTGAAGTAACAAAATCCAGCGACTAGGCCAGGGCTTGGCATCTTTTTGGCCAAGATATGTTTCAAGGCTGAGTAGTCAGTGTAAATGATAACGTGAGAACCTAAAAGATAAGCCCTAAATTTTTATAAGGTGAAGACTACAACTAGCAATTCCTTTTCAGTTACAGTGTAATTCCTCTAGGCCTCATCCAGAGTCTTGCTAGCGTAGTAGATTACAGAGGGCTTTTTCTCGATTTTCTGACCCAAGATAGCCCTGACTGCATAATCAGATGCATCCGCCATTATCTCAAATGGGGTTGTCCAGACCGGTGGTTGCAACACCGGAGCACAGGTGACTACCATTTTTAATAAATCAAATGCCTTACAACATGATTCATTAAACTCGAACAGTGTGTCTTTGGCCAGAAGGCTACTCAAGGGTCGAGAAACCTTCGAAAAGTCCTTGATGAATCTTCTATAGAAACCCACATGCCCAAGGAAAGAGCGGATCTATTTTACGGATGTGGGTGGAGGGAGTCTAGAGATAGCATCCACCTTAGCCTTATCAACTTCAATACCCCGATTAGAAACCACGTGACCCAAGACAATGCCTTCTCGAGTCATGAAGTGGCTCTTCTCCCAGCTAAGGACTAGTCGTGTCTTGATGCATCTCTGGAGGATTAATTCCAAGTTAGCTAGGAATGACTCGAAGGAATCTCCGAAAATGGAGAAGTCATCCATGAACATCTCAAGATAATCTCCCACCATGTCTGAAAAGATGGCTAGCATGCACCTTTGAAAAGTCACGGGTGCATTGCAAAGCTCGAATGTCATTCTATAGAATGCAAAGGTTCTGTAGGGACATGTGAAAGTTATATTTTCCTGGTCATCGGGTGGATAGCATTCAAGTGATAGATCAGTGTTTTAAGATTGTCATGTTGTAGTATAGCCAAAATAGCTCTCAAACAAATAAATTTTATTACTCAAAAAGGTTCTGAGGTCGAACATAGGGAGCAATATGGAATTTAAAGCTCAAGATCATAATTTAAATCAGGTATAAAGATTGCAATAAGAATAATGTTAGGATTAATATGCAAAAAGAATGGAGTAAAATAGTGATTTGAATCACCAATTACTCCTCACAAATAACACTTAAACCAAATCTCAAATATATGCAAGTAGACTATCAATATGATGTGATTTTGCTTTTCTTCTCTTTCTGCTGGTTCTTCTTCTTCTCTTCTTCTCTATTTCTTCTATTGTGGCTCCCTCTCCTCTTCTTCTTCTTCTCTACTCAACTTCTTTCTTTCTCTGCTACTCAAGCCTTCTCCTTCTTCCTTCTTTGTTTAGCTACTTCACACAAAGGGGAGCTTCTTGAATTGGCTAAGTGTCAGCCAACTTCCCAGAGAGCAAAATCCTCCCCCTACCCTGCGCGATCTCTCCTTTTCTTTCTCTCTTAGGCTCCGCCCTCTCAAGGCCTCTCAATGGGTAACTGGGATATCGGGTACACGCGCACCCGAGACCAGGGCTGCCTGCAGTGGGTAATAGCTAAGGAGTGCTTAAGTTAGGTGGGTTATCAGGTGCACCAGATCCACATGGTCAGAGTCACGGACGAGGCATGTGAGGGGTGCGTTGGGAGACCTTACCCCCTATGCATGCTGAGGCGATAAGGCTATGCGACTTTTTCAATTTATGCGCCTTCAACTACTTTGTCGCTACCGATGTGGGACTAAACCACGCCCCTTTCTTTGAGTGCATCTGCAACAAGGAGGTTCCTTTGATTGGCATAGCTGGTGCACCTCTTCCACTCAATTGATGACCTGGAGACCTGGAACTGTGACTTCCGCGCATCCTGGGACTGAAACCTGGGACGAAGCTAGCAAGAACATGGGCTTCAAGGTTTCATGAAGCTCTGTTAATGGCGATGGCAGAGGAGAACCTGAAAATCTCAATACGGGTTTGTAGCCCCAATTAAACCAGTTCACAAGCTTTGCCAAACAATGGTGAATGTGTAGAGGTTGATCTCGTGGTGGTCTACGGAGGTCGGAGGAAGAATGCGACGGTGGGTGTGTTCGGCGGAGCGGTGGAGTGGCTAATAGCATTGAAGACCAGAGGGCTTTTGCTCTCTCGGGCATAGCAGAGGTGTAGGGAGTGTTGGCGAGGCGTATGGAGCGGTGTAGTGATGGGAGTGCTTCACTAGAGGAGTGGCCGAATGCGGAAGGGATGACAGTGAACGGGCGGAAGGGATGACAGTGCTTGATCTTGGTGCCTCAGTTAATATTATTCCCACAAGTTTATTCGAAGAATTTCAGATCAGTGAATTAAAACCCGTCGAGGTTACCCTGCAATTAGCCGATCGATCTACAATCAAACCTCGTGGGATTGTCGAGGATGTTTTAGTCAAGGTCCAGAATTGTGTCTTCCCTGCAGACTTTCTGGTTCTTGACATTGAGGCACCCGAATCATTACTGGACTCCCCAATAATCCTTGGACGCCCTTTTTTGGCCACTGCAAAGGCAAATATCAATTGCCACACAGGAAAAATGGATATCACTTGTGCAGGCCAAATTCTCACTTTAGATATTTTCAAATCCTCCAGGAGATTCCATGATGATAACTTCTTTGAGGACTCAGATACTGAAATTTCCAATATGGTGGAGACAATGTTAATAGATACCCTTACCGACCATAATTTTTTTGAGGACTCTGATTCAAAATCAGTGGTCGGAGAAATCTGAGATCCGGAAACTTATCTTGACCCCACATTTATTCCTGATACCCCCCATACCCACCCACTATTCACGCACCTAATTTTTCCACACTAACTTCCCCCAATCCTCACCATTCCTTCCTCAACTCCTTTCTTACGGACCTGCCACAAACCCTGCCCGAGTTTGGCACCCAACCTGATTTAAAACCATGGCCAGACTCAGGCTACACTTATCATTTTCCATCCAACTTTGATCCCAATATTATTTCTAATAAATTTTCTAGGGATCTAGAAGAAGACACCTTTTTTGCGGGCATCCAAGTGTCCAATTATCTACATGATTTTACGTCTTCCGTACATACCTTCACGCTCGGCTGAATGGCGTAAAAGATAGCACTGGATGGGAGGTAACCCATCATTTTTTCTTGCTTTCCCTTTTTTCTTCTTTTTCCAGGTTTTGTTCCTCCTAAACCTGACCGTTCTTCACTAAGGTGATCCATTTTCCCTCCTAATGCATGAGGACATGACATATCTTAATCATGGGGGGGTATTTTTAAATTTTACGATCGATTTAGGATTTTCAAAACCTAAAAACATGCATTTTTGCTTAATATATTTCCTGCTTGCATACCCAAAAACGTAAAATTGTTCAAAACTTTTTGAGGAAAAATTTTGAAATCGGGACTATGGTCGAAAAATTCACTTTTGGTACAATGGGATTTAATCTTTAACAAACTAAGGATGAGGATATGGATCTAATCATTAGAATTTCAGGGTCTATTTTAGATTAGATCAGATATTCTTCTATAAAATTCCACCTGAACTCATGATAGTTCAGGTGACTTGATCCTATTTTGTAATGCGGAAAGTATTTGACTTAGTTTCTGATTCAAAAACTTGCGTGTCTTGAGAAACTTCTTGTGTCAATTTTCACACACAAGCCAACACCTAAAAACAATTAAAAATTTGAAAAACTCCCTTGTTTGGACTTAGTGAAAGTCTGAAGCAGATCATTGGTTTGAGTTCTCACCGCCGAGAAGGAGGAAAATACCTCCTTTGAGGACGCAATGTCAACATGTTACCGCCTCGGCGCTGCTCCATATCTATATTTCATATCTTTAGATGGAGCATTAAGGCGCATTTTAGTAGCCCAAGTGTCTTGGACGGTGCTCTACCTATAGTGTCGGAGCAAGAGCTTGAGTTTGCTTAGAGCGCCCTTTTTATCCGCATCGTGTTTTGGGTTGTGAGCTCCTGGCTGGTTTCATGGACAGTGCTATCTCGAAGTACTAGCGCCAGAGCCCCCTCGAGGAATGGTAACGGGAATGATGATCCCGACACATCTGTTGTAAGACTAAGCTAAAAATAAGCATGGGGGAGAAAAAAAAAAAAAATATATATATATATAATAACAACACGTCCTTATAAATGTTGCCTTTTCACAATCACAGACACAAGGTTTTAAAGGATTTTGCAAGTTGCGAATCAGATTCATGAGCCAAAAAAATCCTAAAAACAAACATTTCAAGCCATCTGAATTAACAAAGGGTTAATTTGTGAATTTTCTGGAGGATATATTGATCCCATTCTATCTAATGATTGAATCCAAAAGACAATCCCGTACCTCCTGTGTTTTAATCTACCAAGGTCCCTTAATCTCTTTTTCTCCTCAAAAGTCAAAAAAATTAGATTTCCCAAAAATTCCGTTTTCCAAAAAAAAAAAAAATTAAAGTTTTGCTAAGAGACTAGCAAAAGATAAGCATGGGGGTGAGATAAACGCCAGTTTATCATCATTCTTATGCATTAAAACAAACCTAGCTCTTAGGATTTTTACTCCGCAAATGGGTTTCTGGGCTGCATTTAGGCATAAATTAGGTTAGGCATGCATTGCATTTTTTATTGTCTTTTTAATGTGTTTTTGTGAGTGTTAGGGATGTACAGATACATAGATCCCTAAAACCCTAGCACTCAAGAAGGAAAATGGTGAAGGAGAAGCCCAGACTAGCTGGAACTCAGCTTGATCCAGCTCACCACAGCTGGAACCTAGCTTACTTGAACTAGGGTTAGCTCATCCCAGCTCCATTCAGCTAATCTCAGCTGAACGGCAGCTCAAGAGAGTTCATCTTAGCTCACCCTAGCTCAGCTAGCTCAGCTGAGTTGACAGGAGTTCACCCCGGCTCAGATCTAGCTACATCCAGCTCCACTCAACTCCAGCCAGCTGAAGAAGAACTCATCCTAGCTCAGGAAGCTCAAGTCCAGCTCCCGGGGACTTAACTTAGCTCAACTCAGTTGAGCTAAGCTACCTTAGTTGCCTCAACCAGCTTGAGTCTCCCCGGGAGCACCAAACCTAGCTCACCTCAGCTCATCATGGTAGAAGCTAGCTTACTTTAGCTTGGCTTAGCAACTAGCAAAGAACTAGCAAGCTAAGCCAGCTAGAGTAGCTCCATGCCAGCCTCTTCAGCAACAGCCAGCTCCAATTTCAGCTCCAGACTTCTCCTCCTCAGCTCCTCCCTCCAAACCCTAGCTCCAACACCTTCTCCTCTACTCCACCTTTAGCTAAGCTAGCTTAGCTTATCTTAGCTTAGCTTAGTTTAGCTAACAACCAGCTCCTTGGCCATCCATTACCTTCAAAATCAACCCTAGCTAGCTCCACCAACTCAAGCCTACCTAAGCTAGCTACCCTACTCAAGTTGGCGCCACCTCCTAGCCATCCCTTCACCCCACTATCTCCACCAAAAGACACCTAAAGTTGGCGCCAAAAACCACCCCTAACCACCTCTATATTGGCGCCACTTTCAGCCCCTTCATCCACCCTACACCTACCCACATAACCCATCCTAGCCATCCACATACCCCCTTCTAGAATCCTAAGGTGGCACCACCTAATAGCCTTCTAGAAGGCCCATTTTGGCACCAATTCTAAAGGGCACCAAAGCATTAACTACCCCCTTGGTGTCCCTTAAAGTGGCGCCAACTCACCTTGACCATGGGATCTTCAACCACCTCCACCAACTCATCTTGGCCATCCATTTCAAAGGTCACCATAGCCCCCTTCCTATTCTATAAAAAGCCACCACCTACCACCATTTTGGGGCATCCTCCATTAGTGTAATTTGCTACCTAAACCACCTATACCTACGGCCAAGAAGAAGGAGTAGAGAAGGAGATTAAAGGGGCACATCACCAGCCCTTTTGGTGCCTTCTTCTCCCCACTCTCTTCAACTTGAGCCACGCCAAGGTGGAGGACTCTTCCACTTCACGGAGGACGGCCAGGCAAGGGAGAAAGACCTAGGGTGGACATCCACCCTTGAAGAAAAGCTTAGGGCACACCCCCTTTGGGCTTGCCTTGGAGGACATCACCTTGGTGGAGCACTGCAAGGAAGGAGTTGAAGGATTCTTTTCAAGCTTGGGAGCCACTAACCTTAGAGCAAGAAGCCCTCTTCTTCACCATCTATCTAGAGGATTTGTGTTTGCTTTTCTTATTTTAATTTCTCTAGTAGTAGAAGCATTCCTCTACTAGGCTTTTTTTTTGTAAAACACTTTTCATCAATCAAGTTGCCTTCTTTGCAATTTTCTGTTTTGCATTTCTACTTGCTTTATTCTTTTAGCATTTTTCACTCCCTCTCCCTAATTATTCTAGGCCTCCACTTGCGTAGAGTGAGCTTAGGGAGATGCTCTACTTGCCACATAGAAGTAGTATTTAAATTGAAGTGTAAATCACCTTTTCCGCCACCAGTTCGCATGTTGCCTTAGCTTAAAAACAAAAAAAAATGATATATTGAAAAAAATACCAAAGAGAGTTGAGATTTGTATTTTGAGCAAGAGAATCACTATTGCAAACCTATTGCCTCCTTGGACGACCCTAGATACTCTCCTATCTAGGAATATAAATTTAAGAGTTGATCGATTTTACGCGTTACAACGACGTATTTTAACAAACCATGTGAAATCGCTATCACTTTTTGGAGCCGCTGCCAGGGAGGCACGGCTTTGCATTAATTAATTTTCTCTTACTTGAAGTGGATCTCATCCCCTTCTTCTTCTTTCTTTTGTGTGTGCAGGAACTACAGCGGGAAGGCGGGAATCTGGAAGCAAGAGCTTAAAGTTCCTTTTCTTCCCGCTAAATTTAGGTTGGTTCCTCTTTCTGGTCACATAATTAATTAAAACTACCAAAAACATATTAAACTTGGCTTTCAGGATCCCAAACAACTTGATTAAGTGGAGTGGTGTCTTATAAAATCTACTGTTTACTTGTATGCTTCTTTAGCATCACTCCATTGTAAGTATTGGTGTTCTGTTTTTCGGGTCTAGATTTCTATCCGAAATTGAAAAATCGATTCCTAACACCACAGGCCTCCTAAAATCATAAAATTTCATAGAGTGATTTCCAATTAATTTTGGAACATCTGTTCCAAATTTCAGATCAATTGGATTTGGATTTAATTTTTTAAAATTCGTGGATTACAGAGGGGTCACACCCTTTAATCTTCATGTTTTGCTATTGTCCACGAATTTTTAGAATTTTTATACTCATCCAATTTTTCTGAAATTTAGCTTGTTGAAATCCTTGTGGAATTTTACACATCATATAAAATCACAAAAATTTTTTGAGGTCGGTGGTAGTACTAAAAAGTCCACAATAATCACAGGTATCATTTCTGGACTTTGACACCAGTACAATTCAAAATTCAAACAATTATCAAACAAATTCTTAAAATCTTACAAAAATATTTTTTGGAATCCTTGTTTGATTTTCTTCAAAGTAGGGTTGTTGTTTGACTTGTTTGGACCACTACTTAATTCTGAAAGCCTAAAAATAATTCATTGGTAGTAAAATTTGTGTCTTAGGGATAATTGGCTTAGGGTTTCTTCTTTCTCTTTAGAGACTCAATTAAAAGGAAATATACAATCGCCCATACAACTTGTCTTTCCTTTGATTGTGAACTTTCAAACTTGTTTGAAAACTTAAAGAGAAAAACCCTAAAACTCATTTAATTAAATCAAATCCTAAAAGACAAAAATACAAAAAAATTGTGTGACAACTTGATTTTCATTGGAGCCACTCTCCAATTCCTGCACACACACAAAAAAATCAAATAACAGGGAAACAACCCAATAAACGCCCTCCACATTCCGTGTGCACTATAGCATCCTAGACCTAATTAAAACTTGTAGCAACTTGACCCCTAAGGCTTTATCAACTTAGGCTTGCTATTTAAGTCTTAAAGTTTTCCTTAGTTAGTACCAATTCTGTCATCTATATCTGGTGTTCAGGCTGAGGGGCCGTGTCAAACGAGCAGGCGTGGGTTTGTACAAGCACCTGGGGTTTTCCCTGGGAAACATTTGGGCCCAAACCTCCCCTTAAGCAACTTGGCTAGATTTGTTGATAGAACGAGTATTCACTATTGACTACTTATTTCTTATATAGACCAAGTCTTAGGTTATTATTAGGGAGTCACATTTAAGTTAGGTCTAGTTTTATTTATTTGAATTGCACACTTTCTCTCATCTCTTTCTCTTCTCCTCCCCTCCCGTTCTTCCATTTTATGCACGGGCGACGGTCTCAAAATCCACACTTGGAAGGACCATTTGATTTCGCCCCCCATGCAAAAAGACCACTTTTTCTGTCTTCTTCTCCTAAAAAAATGGAAACACAACAAAATAGGTCCACTGATCCTTCCACGTCCACCTCTAACCCCACCACTAACCCTAATTCTAACCCTTCCACCCAAAACCCAACCACCAGTAACTTCCCACACTTTGAGCTCCCTAATCTTGAGTTGCCCCACACACAACATCAAGACCCCCTACCTGATCTTTTAAAATTGATGGCCGATCAGATTAATAAATTAAATTCCAATCAACAAACATTAACTCGGAACATCCAAAACCTAGCCAATCCAAGGCCAAACCCACCACCCCGTCAGCAGCCTGTTGTTCCTCTAAAAGATTTCTATGATCCGTCTTATTATGAGGAACGACCAGGGGTGGTTATACCGGAGGGGGACTTTGAGATCAAGCCTACAGTCCTGAACCTAATTAAACACTTTCATGGCCTTCCTAGGGAAGACCCTTTCAGCCACCTTGAAGAGCTAACTCTTCTTGCACAGACAACCCGTTCCCGAAATGTGCAAGAATACATATGGATGATGCAGCTTTTTCCATTATCTCTTAAAGATAAGGCCGCTTATTGGTTCAGGACCATTGGCTGACCCATCACAACATGGCCTCAACTCAAGAGTGCCTTCCTCAGGAAATTCTTTCCCATAGGTCGTACCAATTCCTTACGAAGATCTATTACGACCTTTCACCAAAAATCTGGTGAAACTTTCCATGATTCTTGGGAAAGATTTCAAGACCTTTTAAGAAGTTGCCCACACCACGAGATTCCTTTATGGCAGCTCGTGCAAATCTTCTATCATGGATTAGAAGATCAAATCTGACATTTTGTCGACGCCTCGTGTGGCGGCAACCTTTTAAATAAAGATGCAGAAAGTGCCTATGACCTGTTTGAAGAAATGAGTGAAAACTCATTTAATCAAGCTTCCATGAACACATTTTGCAGAACCCAAAACCCGCAGTTCGGTGTCCATGAAATAGGCACTCCATCTATCCCGGTCACCCAAGACGATCTTCAATTGATCGCTCAGAAACTCGACCAGATGCATATTAATTGGAAAAAAATTGAGGGAAGACTCGCCACATCAACTCAAGCTCCACACCCACATCTAACCCAACCTAACTTTCCACGAAGAGAAAATTTGCACAATCTTAACACTACCCCTGCTGATTATTCTGAGGTTGCCCATCCAGATCTTAACCCCACTCAAAATATTTCTGCCATCCAGGAGCCCTTTAAAAATTCTTCCAATTGGAAAAATTACCCGAACTACTCCTGGAATAATCAAGTTTCCTCCCAACCATATCATTTTAATGGGTATGGGTCGAATCCAAACTTCCATCCTGGGCCATCCCAACAAGATATCAATGCCCAGATGCTGCGAACCCTGCAGGATATGCAAACAAAAATGACGGAAGTAACCCGCAACATCACAAATCTGAACAATCAGATTGGGGTTACTCCCACGCAAAGACCTGTAGGACATCTTCCGTCCCAACCCATACCCAACCCTAATCACCAAGGGAACCATTATATGGGCAAAAATCCACATTATCCAAATCAGCCTCCTCTTAATCCACCACCTCAGCAGCCGCCCAGGTTTCTGCAATCACAGGCCCCCCCACCTCCTCCAAATAATAATCCGATTGCACATGCAGTTACCTTAAGGAGTAGGAAAACCACCACTGACCCCGGGCCTTCACACGAACCTGGTAAGATACCTGTGCAAATTGACTCCCCACCTCCCCATCAGGAAGAAAAAGAAAAACAAAAATCTCAAGACAAGATTCCTGTCCCTTTCCCACAAGCTCTCTACCCCACCACCAATAAAAAAAAGAAATCTAAGCCCACTACAGAAGAACTCATGGAGCTATTTGGGCAAGTTCATATCAATATTCCTCTCCTAGATGCCATTAAATAGATACCTGCCTATGCTAAATTTTTGAAGGAGGTTTGTACTCCTAAAAGGCAGGCCAAAAATCTAGGACAGGTGCATCTTTCGGAGACAGTAAGCTCTGTCATACAGAGTAAGCTGCCTCCTAAGATGAAAGATCCGGGGGTGCCTCTAATTTCTGTAATTATTGATGACAATACATTTAATCGCTCCCTCCTTGATCTTGGTGCCTCAGTTAATATTATTCCCACAAGTTTATTCGAAGAATTTCAGATCGGTGAATTAAAACCCGTCGAGGTTACCCTGCAATTAGCCGACCGATCTACAATCAAACCTCGTGGGATTGTCGAGGATGTTTTAGTCAAGGTCCAGAATTGTGTCTTCCCTGCAGACTTTCTGGTTCTTGACATTGAGGCACCCGAATCATTACTGAACTCCACAATAATCCTTGGATGCCCTTTTTTGGCCACTGCAAAGGCAAATATCAATTGCCGCACAGGAAAAATGGATATCACTTGTGCAGGCCAAACTCTCACTTTAGATATTTTCAAATCCTCCAGGAGATTCCATGATGATAACTTCTTTGAGGACTCAGATACTGAAATTTCCAATATGGTGGAGGAGACAATGTTAATAGATACCCTTACCGACCATAATTTTTTTGAGGACTCTGATTCAGAATCAGTGGTTGGCAAAATCTGTGATGCAGAAACTTGTCATGACCCCAAATTTATTCCTGATACCCCCCATACCCACCCACTATTCATGCACCTAATTTTTCCACATTAACTTCCCCCAATCCTCACCATTCCTTCCCTGACCCCTTTCTTACGGACCTGCCACAAACCCCGCCCGAGTTTGGCACCCAACCTGATTTAAAACCATGGCCAGACTCAGGCTACACTTATCATTTTCCATCCAACTTTGATCCCAATATTATTTCTAATCAATTTTCTAGGGATCTAGAAGAAGACACCTTTTTTGTGGGCATCCAAGTGTCCAATTATCTACATGATTTTACGTCTTCCGTACATACCTTCACACCTGGCTGAATGGCGCAAAATATAGCACTAGATGGGAGGTAACCCATCATTTTTTCTTGCTTTCCCTTTTTTCTTCTTTTTCCAAGTTTTGTTCCTCCTAAACCCGACCGTTCTTCACTAAGGTGATCCCTTTTCCCTCCTAATGCATGAGGACATGACATATCTTAATCATGGGGGGGTGTTTTTAAATTTTATGATCGATTTAGGATTTTCAAAACCTAAAAACATGCATTTTTGTTTAATTTATTTCCTGCTTGCATACCCAAAAAAGTAAAATTGTTCAAAACTTTTTGAGGAAAAATTTTGAAATCGAGGCTAAGGTTGAAAAATTCACTTTTGGTACAATGGGATTTAATCTTTAACAAACTACGGATGAGGATATGGATCTAATCATTAGAATTCCAGGGTCTATTTTAGATTAGATCAGATATCCTTCTATAAAATTCCACCTGAACTCATGATAGTTCAGGTGACTTGATCTTATTTTGTAATACGGAAAGTATTTGACTTAGTTTCTGATTCAAAAGCTTGTGTGTCTTGAGAAACTTCTTGTGTCACTTTTCACACACAAGCCAACACCTAAAAACAATTAAAAATTTGAAAAACTCCCTTATTTGGACTTAGTCAAAGTCTGAAGCAGATCATTGGTTTGAGTTCCCACCGCCGAGGAGGAAAATACCTCCATTGAGGATGCGATGTCAACATGTTACCACCTCGGCGCTGCTCCATATCTATATTTCATATCTTTAGACGGAGCATTAAAGCGCATTTTAGCAGCTCAAGTGTCTTGGACGGTGCTCTACCTATAGTGTCGGAGCAAGAGCTTGAGTTTGTTTGGAGTGCCCTTTTTCACGGATCGTGTTTTGGGGTTGTGAGCTCCTGGCTGGTGTCATGGACAGTGCTATCTCAAAGTACTGGCGCCAGAGCCCCCTCGAGGAATGGTAACGGGAATGATGATCCCGACACATCTGTTGTAAGACTAAGCTAAAAATAAGCATGGGGGAGAAAAAAAAAAAATATATATATATAATAATAACACGTCCTTATAAATGTTACCTTTTCACAATCACAGACACAAGGTTTTAAAGGATTTTGCAAGTTGTGAATCAGATTCATGAGCCAGAAAAATCCTAAAAACAAACATTTCAAGTCATCTGAATTAACAAAGGGTTAATTTGTGAATTTTCTGGAGGATATATTGATCCCATTCTATCTAATGATTGAATCCAAAAGACAATCCCGTACCTCCTGTGTTTTAATCTACCAAGGTCCCTTAATCTCTTTTTCTCCTCAAAAGTCAAAAAAATTAGATTTCCCAAAAATTCCGTTTTCCAAAAAAAAAAAAATTAAAGTTTTGCTAAGAGACTAGCAAAAGATAAGCATGAGGTGTGATAAAAGCCAATTTATCATCATTCTTATGCATTAAAACAAACCTAGCTCTTAGGATTTTTACTCCGCAAATGGGTTTTTGGGCTGCATTTAGGCATAAATTAGGTTAGGCATGCATTGCATTTTTTATTGTCTTTTTAATGTGTTTTTGTGAGTGTTAGGGATGTACAGATACACAGATCCCTAAAACCCTAGCACTCAAGAAGGCAAATGGTGGAGGAGAAGCCCAGACTAGCTGGAACTCAGCTTGATCTAGCTCACCACAGCTGGAACCTAGCTTACTTGAACTAGGGTTAGCTCATCCCAGCTCCATTCAGCTAATCTCAGCTGAACGGCAGCTCAAGAGAGTTCATCTTAGCTCACCCTAGCTCAAGTCAGCTCAGATCCAGCTCAACTTAGCTGAGTCTAGCTCATCTCAGCTCCCACTAGTCCACAGGGAGCTCTAGCTTGCTCAGCTGAGTTGACAGGAGTTCACCCCAGCTCAGATCCAGCTACATCCAGCTCCACTCAACTCCAGCTAGCTGAAGAAGAACTCATCCCAGCTCAGGAAGCTCAAGTCCAGCTCCCGGGGACTTAACTTAGCTCAACTCAGTTGAGCTAAGCTACCTTAGTTGCCTCAACCAGCTTGAGTCTCCCCGGGAGCACTAGACCTAGCTCACCTTAGCTCATCATGGTAGAAGCTAGCTTACTTTAGCTTGGCTTAGCAACTAGCAAAGAACTAGGAAGCTAAGCCAGCTAGAGTAGCTCCATGCCAGCCCCTTCAGCAGCAGCCAGCTCCAATTTCAGCTCCAGACTTCTCCTCCTCTGCTCCTCCCTCCAAACCCTAGCTCCAACACCTTCTCCTCTACTCCACCTTTAGCTAAGCTAGCTTAGCTTATCTTAGCCTAGCCTAGTTTAGCTAACAACCAGCTCCTTGGCCATCCATTACCTTCAAAATCAACCCTAGCTAGCTCCACCAACTCAAGCCTACCTAAGCTAGCTACCCTACTCAAGTTGGCGCCACCTTCTAGCCATCCGTTCACCCCACTATCTCCACCAAAAGACACCTAAAGTTGGCACCAAAAACCACCCCTAACCACCTCTATATTGGCGCCACTTTCTGCCCCTTCATCCACCCTACACCTACCCACATAACCCATCCTAGCCATCCACATACCCCCCTTCTAGAATCCTAAGGTGGCGCCACCTAATAGCCTTCTAGAAGGCCCATTTTGGCACCAATTCTAAAGGGCACCAAAGCCTTAACTACCCCCTTGGTGTCCCTTAAAGTGGCGCCAACTCACCTTGACCATGGGATCTTCAACCACCTCCACCAACTCATCTTGGCCATCCATTTCAAAGGTCACCATAGCCCCCTTCCTATTCTATAAAAAGCCACCACCTACCACCATTTTGGGGCATCCTCCATTAGTGTAATTTGCTACCTAAACCACCTATACCTACGGCCAAGAAGATGGAGTAGAGAAGGAGATTAAAGGGGCACATCACCAGCCCTTTTGGTGCCTTCTTCTCCCCACTCTCTTCAACTTGAGCCACGCCAAGGAGGAGGACTCTTCCACTTCAAGGAGGACGGCCAGGCAAGGGAGAAGGACCTAGGGTGGACGTCCACCCTTGAAGAAAAGCTTAGGGCACACCCCCTTTGGGCTTGCCTTGGAGGACATCACCTTGGCGGAGCACTGCAAGGAAGGAGTTGAAGGATTCTTTTCAAGCTTGGGAGCCACCAACCTTGGAGCAAGAAGCCCTCTTCTTCACCATCTATCTAGAGGATTTGTGTTTGCTTTTCTTATTTTAATTTTTCTAGTAGTAGAAGCATTCCTCTACTAGGCTTTTTTTTTGTAAAACACTTTTCATCAATCAAGTTGCCTTCTTTGCAATTTTCTATTTTGCATTTCTACTTGCTTTATTCTTTTAGCATTTTTCACTCCCTCTCCCTAATTATTCTAGGCCTCCACTTGCGTAGAGTGAGCTTAGGGAGAGGCTCTACTTGCCACATAGAAGTAGTATTTCAATTGAAGTGTAAATCACCTTTTCCGCCACCAGTTCGCATGTTGCCTTAGCTTAAAAACAAAAAAAAAATGATATATTGAAAAAAATACCAAAGAGAAAGTTGAGATTTGTATTTTGAGCAAGAGAATCACTATTGCAAACCTATTGTCTCCTTGGACGACCCTAGATACGCTCCTATCTAGGAATATAAATTTAAGAGTTGATCGGTTTTATGCGTTACAACGACGTATTTTAACAAACCGCGTGAAATCGCTCTCTGGATCGAGTTCAAAAGAAAGGAAATTTCTTGATGAACTTCCCTTTCAAATTTGAAAGGGATCCGTCAAGAAATCAGGGAGTTCTTTCCTTTTTAAGGTTGCCAGAGAAAGTAGGAATAGGTTTAATGGTGGCAGGGACCTTTTTGTGAGAACGACAACAAAATTGTTGGCCTATTGGAAAGGATTTTGAAAGTTAAGGATAGAAATGTAATTAGACAAGACCAATTTGCAAACTAGGTCAAGACAAACTCATCTTGGGTCTAGATTTTGGTACAAACCTAATTTGAACCTGAGGAATCCAATGGTGAAGTTAGATTTTGGTTTCTACTATGTTTGACTAGGTAATTTACGTAAAAACCTAAATTACAGCAAATATCTGTCAATGACTCTATTCTAGGTCAAAATGGGTTCGGATGGTCAAATTGAAGGTTCCAAACCCTAGAGAATATTTTTCTATGAATTTTAGAGGGTTTAGGTGAATTTTATCCAGATCAAAACCTAAGTTAATTAAGCGGGTCTATTTTTAGGGTTTCAAAAAGTCATTTAATTCTCAGAACACATGCAAACCCTTTTCTAATTATCCTATCCCACTTGTTATCTTTTTAAGACCATTTGACCTTCATTCAACCCCTAGGAAAACCTGTGGTTATACTGTATTCATGATAAGCTGGTAAAATTATAATTTTAACCCTAGTTTCTTATTTTTTCCCTTAAAATGATTATGCAGTGACTTGTGACTCTCTGGCAATTATGTAGGAACATTTACTGACTTAATTGGGTCAAAATGAGCTACTTATGGCTCATGATGGTGTCCCCATCATATGCCCATGCCTAGCTTTTGCTAATCCCTTAGCAAAATTTCAAAGTATTAACTTTGATTCTAGACCATAAAACGTTTGATGCTTAAAACTTTGATGTGTGCTTTCTTTTGTAGATTAGGTTAGAATGCCGATAGTTGGCCTAGAGGTACTCAAGTACTGATGAGAACCTCATCATGAGCCATAACTAGCTCATTTTGACCCAATACAAAGGATAAAAGCTCCTACATATCTCAAGGAAAGGCTTAACTCAGAGAATTCTGAGTTTGAGAAGAAAACAAGTCATAAGGGGTAAAAAAAATGCAATTTTACCAGTATAATCTGCATACAGGGTAATTCAGGGCCCAAACATAGGTTAAAGCAGCTTAATAAGAATAAAAGTGGGATGAGATGATCTAGCAAGGGCTACAGCACTTCCAAGAAACTAAATGATAATCTGTAACCCTAAAACAACCCACTTCAATTCACAAGGTTCGAGGCAAAGTAAAAATATAATAAACCCTCTAAAATTCATAGAAAAATAATCTCTAGGGTTTAGAACCTTCAATTTGGCCTTCAGAACCCATTTTGACCTACATTGAGAACCATGCCCAATTAATAACTTAATTTGGGTTTTTGCGTAAATTGACCGATCAAACAAGGTTTAATATAGAAATGAAATTCACCATCAGATTCCTTAGGTCCTAATTAATCATGTATAAAAACTTGAGCCTAAGAAGAAACCTCCTTGACCGACTTTACACTTTGGTCCTCATATATTTACTCTTTGGCCCTCAACTTTTGAACCCTCGCATTTTGGCCCCTAACTCTCCTACGTTCTTTGCGATCAGGTCCCCCCTGCAAAACCTGCCAGCACCATGCTCCGGCGACCTTGCGCGGAGCATGGCGCCGCGTAGGGTGAGGGGGGGCCTGGCAAGTAAACCGGGGGTGCCCTGCGTCGTCAGCCGTCGCAGGGACACCCCCTTGGTCGTTGTAACCTACCATACCGGCCGTGCGAACGCACGGACGATATGGGTTTTGTTTCCGGCCATCCTCCGGCGAGGGAGACACGTCGTCTCCCTCCGCCTTCCTCCCTGTTTGATCCCTATAAATACCCCCCGTTGCTCCACTGACCGGGGTAGCTCGGGTCTGACGGAGAAAACCCCCAACTTTCCTCTCTTCTCTCTCCGGCAGACGCTCACCAGCTCCGGCGGTTCCTCCCCCTTCTCCTCTTCGCTCTGCCGCAATACCAGCAGCAGAGACTTCCTCCCCTGCTCTTCCCGCGCCACGCCGCACCCAGCTGGCGTCTCTCCGGCTCGCTGCTCGCCGCCGCCCCTTTCCCTGAGCATCGTCTTCTCCGGCGACAGTCGATACGACTGTCGCCCTGTTCCTCCCCCTTCGTCCCTGCAAGTAAGCTAGAACTACTCCCCTTTTTCTCCTCTTTCTTTCCCCGCCTTCAATTTATTCAATTAAGCCCTCGACCGACCCTGACCATCGTCACCCCCTTCGTCTCCGGCCACCCTCCGGCGAGATGCTCCCATCGTTCCACAGCCTCACACACCTCGCCGACCCTCACCGAACCTCCGCCTCATCACACTGAGCACCCCCCACCCCTTCACTACCACTCCACACCTCCGTAACGCTTCCCCCAACAAACCCATCCTCCGACCCACAGTCCGACCTAGGGCAGCCCTTACACGCCGCCCCGCGCCTCGCCACCACCCACACGAGCTTCGCCGCACCCTGGCGAAGCTCCCGGCACTTTCTGATTAGGCCGAGAGGTCATTTTTCTGTGAACAGGCCACCCGACCTCCGCCGCCATTGCCGTGCAGAAGGAGCTGCTTCCGCCTGCAGCTACAGGCGCACCACGCTCAGCGCCACGCCCAGATTCGACTCCCAGGCCTTGCGAGGCATTTCGACAAAACACCAGGCTCGCAGCTAAGGCAGAAGGCTTCGCGTGACGCCGCGATCTCCCGCTGCTTTCCCCGCTGCGGGTGCGCAATTGAGGTGGGACATTTAGTCCCACCTCGGAAAAGTCCGAAGAGGCGCAGCGATATAAGACGCAAAAGTGCTGGAGGCTTACTGCCTCAGCACACGGGGTGAGGTCCCCTTCACCCGCCCTGTTACCCGGTCTCGTCCGCGCTCACGCCCCGCGGACCTGACCCGACCCGACCCGACTTAGACTGACCTGCACTCCTCGCCCACCACACACGCCGGTGGGCCTGGACCCGGGCACGACCCGTACCCGATTACCCGGCAGCTCTGGGAGAGCTTTCCCAAGAGTGGTTTCAGAGAGAGAGAGACGCGGGGGAGAGGGTAGAGTAGGTTTTGTCCTCTGACGTAAGCTCTGAAGTGTGCAGGAACAGGTGAAGAAGAAGGAAGACACTGTAGCAACAGGCAGTTTAAGTCGTCTGATTTGGAAATCAGACGACGGCCTGAAGGGAAAAGAAGAAAGAAGGAGGGTCGACACCTCTGCAGAAAAAGAAAAGAAGGAAGAAGGAGATCTGAAGAAGAAAGAAGGAGATCTGAAGAAAGAAAGAAGAGCATCACCCCTGCAAAACAAAGAAAGAAGAGCATCACCCCTGCAAAACAAAGAAGAAGAGCATCACCCCTGCAGAACTAAGAAGAAGAAGATCTGAGACGAGGAGAAACAAAGAGAAAGAAAAAAGAGACACCAAATTCTTTCTCTCTCTTTGTTTATTTTTGTAAAAGAAACATGTATATCTCTAGAATACAACTTGCTCCCTGAGTTCGACCTCGGGAACTCTTTTATTTTTCGAGTAAAAAATTTATATTTGAAATGTTGGCAATAACTGGCTATACTACAACAACCACGTGAAGCCAACGCTATCATTTTGGCGCCGTTGCCGGGGAGCAACGGCTATTCTAGAGGTAAACATTCCTGTTTCTTTTTAATAAATCTCCTCTCTTTTGTGCATAAAACTACAGGAAATCAAGAAGACAATCAACCGCACAACAACCACTCCGAGGACAGGTAAATTTTTCCTCTCGCTATTAACCCCTAAACTCTAAAGAGGAAGAAAAGAAAAGAACAAGCAATATAGGGCTAACCTGTCTTCCATACTTAGTAACCATAAAGAGTTGCATGTTTTCAACTCATTAGTCATGCACACTATTAAGGGTATTTAAGGGCTAACACATTCTTGCTTGAGCCCTAATTACCCAACAAAGAACTAACTGGACCAAGTAGAGCCAACATAAGATTCAACATTAGGGATTTAGAGACACACTCCTTAAGCAAGAATTGAGAAAACCAAATGAAGTGTGCCCAAGCCCTTGTCTGAAAATACCTATTCAAAGAAAACCTAAAACAATTGGCTCTCTAAACACTTGAACCCTAAAAGAAAGGACCCAAAAAGCTCTCAAAGGAACAAGAGGTAAAGTTGACTCCTTGGGTCAACCAACCTTAAAATTAGGTCACTTTCTCACTCAAAATACCTAAGAGTTCAAGTGTAACTTTAAGCACCCTGATCTTAAGCTAAAATTGGTAGACTTAAGAGGTCAAGATCCCCATTCTGGTCTACCTGGACCCGCAGTGACAAGAGAGGTCGGGTGGGGGAAACCCCATAACCCGTGGGGACGCTCTACCGTGTAGGGGTCTTCGCGGGACTCTCCCTCTCTGGCTGCCCAGGTAATTCTCAGGTGGACGATCTTTCTGATCAAGGGGTCCATCTGCCCCGAATCTCTATAGTCACCCAACAATTTTTGGGTGTCTTGATTGGGTCCAGCACCTGCTTATCGCATCCAGCCCTTCAGTATTTTTCAGGAGGTCCTTGAAACCTCCTATAGAAATTCACTCTCCCCGAGGCTAAGCCTCGGCTCCTTTGTTTTTGCAGAAATCATTCACATAGCCCCTCTTTCCTCTGATTCTGAACAAAATCCCCTTCTTCCATCTTGATTCAAACTTTGATTCTATCTCTTGATTCCACCACCTGATCCAATTATGCAGCCTAATTACCTAGCAAGACTACCATTCAAAAAACCTGAATATCTGAGATCCATGAAAGATAAGATGATTGAGGATGCCCTTGAAATCTATGAAATCAAACCCTCAACACCAGTAGAAAACATTCAGGTTGATGTCCCAACAACCACAGCTTTCATCATAAACTGTGCCCAAATTCTATTGACTGAAATTTCAAAAGGATCAACCCGAGATATGCTCATGACAGGATAGATTGAGATGGAAAAATTACACCAATCTGAATACCTTCAATGCTTGACAAATCCTGTACTTTGGGAACAACACCAAGATGCCCTTATGAAACGGGTAGAAATGATGAAATCAGTAGAACAAATTATCAACCAGAAATACCCGTATATACCAGAAACAGAGGATGAACCATCTTGGAACAGTATTAAGGGACAATCTAGTTTCCCAGATCTCGGGATTGAGGCACAAAGTGGTTGTAAAATCCCAACCCAGATAGAAGACAATGTTGAATTAGGTTGGGATATTGCAGGAGAACACAATGATGAGCCAAACTTAGACCATGAATTGCCAAGCCTAGAATTTCAAAACTCCTGCAATAATGAGATCAAAACTGAACCTTCTGAGGGTATAAATTCCGCCCCTTACTTCGATAAGGTGGCCCTCGAAGATCATTCGGACTTAGGTTCTAATAATTCTACCCACATCCTAAGCCTAGAACCTAGATCTGAAACTTATTGGGAAGATTATGAGGCCCCTTATGAGAAAGATCAAATTTTTACAGAATATGATTCCGGGCCTTTATTTGATGAATATCCCTCTCCAACATCTTCAGAAAATCTGATCGATTTTCCAGAGAACATGCCAATTTATGATACAGAGACTGAGGAGTTGGACGAGTTGGATTTTAATTGGGTCTATCCTACCAGCTTGGAGCTTGAGCCTAGACAGAATACCTTTTTGAGCCCAGAATTGACATATAGGCTAGACCCCAATCAGGCTGCTGATTCCACATTTGATGATTTTTGCTGTGATGGAATTCATGATCATGAATCTCATTTTCGCCAACTCTCCGACAATTTCAAATCTGACTATAATTGCGGAGAGATTCCCCTTCCTGAACACGCCAGGCCTATCTACGACCTCAGTTCTCATGACTCTAAGTCCGACTCTGAGGTCCTGATTCCCGAGATCACCGATAACACAGAATCATTCCTTTTCGATCCTCAGGAACCAAAAACAGAAAATGCCAAGAGTGATTGCAACCAAGAATCCAAATTTTTTCTCGAATCCGATTCCTTTCATCCTACAAACACTCTTCCGGCATTTGATAGTTACCCAGAGGACTCTCTACAGAAAACCACCTATCATCTGTTTCTAGAAGAGCCCTCATACACAATGGCCACCTCGTCTGCACACACAGAACGGATCAAAACCTCTCCCAAACCCCGACCCGCAACCGGACTCAATTTCTATTCAGATTCACCTCTCACCGAGCCGATTGCATTTCCACATCGGGTTTCGAACATTGATCAGACTACACACCATGCTCTATCATTCTCTGATCACCCCTGTAGGGTTTCCGTGTCATTCATTGATTATTCTACGGGTCCCTACTCTGACCAGGCTGATTCGACTCAGCCAAACCCTGCGTTTACACTTCCACATCCATCTGAGCTTCATAGTTTATGGTGGGCTCCACACCTTTTTATCCACATCTATCAACCCGCCAGATTGATTGGGTTTGGGCTGCATCATCAGCCTGTTGATCTGAACAAGCACCTGGTTGGACCAACCAGGCTCTTAATCAAGGTGCTTGTCTTACAAAACTCCACTGATTTGACCATCCCCTCTCCATCGCATTTCCCGCTTGGCTGAAGGCATCAAACTCAGCGCTTAACGGGAGGCAGCCCGTCATTCTCTTTGAAAACCTGAAACTTGTTCTGACACCTTTTTGCACTTGAAGTTCACACTTTAAGACAGCCGACTCCACCTCAGGTGCTTGCATCTGAGATTAGAAATCGTCCGCAACAGTCACCCCGACCCATTCACTCATCAAAACAGCTATCCTAATGTATGAACTTAGTTGAATAAAAACCCCTAGGTTACAATGAGGACATTGCAAATCTTAGGCATGGGGGGGTATGAAAGTGCAAAACTTGTAAGAAAAGGGTTTCAAACAAAAAAATTCACATATGCCAAAAACACCATAAAAATTAAAAATTTTTGAAAAAGAATAAGAGGAAAAGAGGAGAAGGAAATTTTGTGAAGGAGAAGGAGAAAAGAAACAAAATGAAAAAAGAGCACAAAATTATGAGAAAAGGTGATAGTCATTAGTAAGGAACTAAGGAATTAACCTAAGTTCTAGACCTCATTCAAGAGAATAACTGAAAAGTGCATAATGAGATTAGTAAGAACGCAAACCTTAGGCATTCTTGAATAGACTCTTAGTACCCATTAAGATTCGGACACTCCTCAAGAGGTTGAGGAAAATGAAAAGCTGAAGTAGTAGGTCTAAGGCTTAGGGAGTATTCGGCCTCGTTAACTAATTTTTGGTTTACGGGACTCAGTAACCTAAGCACCCTAACCTCACACACAGCCTGGTTCAATAAGCGTAAAAATCAGAATCACGCAGAAGAGTCGCAAAATTCTGAAAGGAACACCTAGAATAGGAGCGGCCAATCAACACAAGTTGATTTGGACAAGTTCCCAGCGTGGAGAGGCGGGAAATCCCCTCGAAGATGCGTAACAAAATATCATCTCCTCGGTGCTTGTCTCTTAGGATATTTACATACCCTACTGGGGGCATGTGAGCACTCTACTGGTTCAGATTCCATGGATGGCATTATCTCGAAGTGTCAATTGCCAGGGTCTGGATTCGGCCACGGAACACCATGGATGGGATTATCCCGAAATCTCAATAGCCAGGGTTCCGGGGGTTGCCATGGGCGGTGCTATCTCGAAGCATCGATCGCCAGGAACCCTTGAGGATTGATGATGGGAGCAAGGAATCTGATACAGACCGTGTTGAAAAGCCAATCCTAGGCTAGAACTAAAAAGAAAAAGAGAGAGAAAACTCTCCAAACAGAAAAACTTTCTATCTCTCTCTTATAAAACGCACTGCGAACTGAGCCAGGGCTAAAATCATTTCAAGCACGGGTGCTTTAACCACAAAGTCCAATAAACCTTAGATTAGTTCTTGTGGACCAAAAAAACCTTTGCTAAAGACTGAGGCTAAGGCTAGACAGATTTGGATCTTGATTGGTACTAGAGTACCTTTTAGGCCTATGATCAGCATTCTAACCTAATCTATGCTCAAATAAAAAAGGCACTTATCTAAAACTATTAAAAACTTCATGGTCTAGAACAGGGGTTGAAACCTTAAGTTTTTGCTAAGGGACTAGCAAAAGCTAGGCATGGGGGTATGATGAGAACCTCATCATGAGCCATAACTAGCTCATTTTGACCCAATACAAAGGATAAAAGCTCCTACATATCTCAAGGAAAGGCTTAACTCAGAGAATTCTGAGTTTGAGAAGAAAACAAGTCATAAGGGGTAAAAAAAAATGCAATTTTACCAGTATAATCTGCATACAGGGTAATTCAGGGCCCAAACATAGGTCAAAGCAGCTTAATAAGAATAAAAGTGGGATGAGATGATCTAGCAAGGGCTACAGCACTTCCAAGAAACTAAATGATAATCTGTAACCCTAAAACAACCCACTTCAATTCACAAGGTTCGAGGCAAAGTAAAAATAGAATAAACCCTCTAAAATTCATAGAAAAATAATCTCTAGGGTTTAGAACCTTCAATTTGGCCATCAGAACCCATTTTGACCTACATTGAGAACCATGCCCAATTAATAACTTAATTTGGGTTTTTGCGTAAATTGACCGGTCAAACAAGGTTTAATATAGAAATGAAATTCACCATCAGATTCCTTAGGTCCTAATTAATCATGTATAAAAACTTGAGCCTAAGAAGAAACCTCCTTGACCGACTTTACACTTTGGTCCTCATATATTTACTCTTTGGCCCTCAACTTTTGAACCCTCGCATTTTGGCCCCTAACTCTCCTTCGTTCTTTGCGATCAGGTCCCCCCTGCAAAACCTGCCAGCACCATGCTCCGGCAACCTTGCGCGGAGCATGGCGCCGCGCAGGGTGAGGGGGGGCCTGGCAAGTAAACCGGGGGTGCCCTGCGTCGTCAGCCGTCGCAGGGACACCCCCTTGGTCGTTGTAACCCACCATACCGGCCGTACGAACGCACGGACGGTATGGGTTTTTGTTTCCGGCCATCCTCCGGCGAGGGAGACACGTCGTCTCCCTCCGCCTTCCTCCCTGTTTGATCCCTATAAATACCCCCCGTTGCTCCACCGACCGGGGTAGCTCGGGTCTGACGGAGAAAACCCCCAACTTTCCTCTCTTCTCTCTCCGGCAGACGCTCACCAGCTCCGGCGGTTCCACCCCCTTCTCCTCTTCGCTCTGCCGCAATACCAGCAGCAGAGACTTCCTCCCCTGCTCTTCCCGCGCCACGCCGCACCCAGCTGGCGTCTCTCCGGCTCGCTGCTCGCCGCCGCCCCTTTCCCTGAGCATCGTCTTCTCCGGCGACAGTCGATACGACTGTCGCCCTGTTCCTCCCCCTTCGTCCCTGCAAGTAAGCTAGAACTACTCCCCTTTTTCTTCTCTTTCTTTCCCCGCCTTCAATTTATTCAATTAAGCCCCCGACCGACCCTGACCATCGTTACCCCCTTCATCTCCGGCCACCCTCCGGCGAGATGCTCCCATCGTTCCACAGCCTCACACACCTCGCCGACCCTCACCGAACCTCCGCCTCATCACACTGAGCACCCCCCACCCCTTCACTGCCACTCCACACCTCCGTAACGCTTCCCCCAACAAACCCATCCTCCGACCCACAGTCCGACCTAGGGCAGCCCTTGCACGCCGCTCCGCGCCTCGCCACCACCCACACGAGCTTCGCCGCACCCTGGCGAAGCTCCCGGCACTTTCTGATTAGGCCGAGAGGCCATTTTTCTGTGAACAAGCCACCCGACCTCCGCCGCCATTGCCGTGCAGAAGGAGCTGCTTCTGCCTGCAGCTACAGGCGCACCACGCTCAGCGCCACACCCAGATTCGACTCCCAGGCCTTGCGAGGCATTTCAACAAAACACCAGGCTCGCAGCTAAGGCAGAAGGCTTCGCGTGACGCCGCGATCTCCCGCTGCTTTCCCCGCTGCGGGCGCGCAATTGAGGTGGGACATTTAGTCCCACCTCGGAAAAGTCCGAAGAGGCGCAGCGATATAAGACGCAAAAGTGCTGGAGGCTTACTGCCTCAGCACATGGGGTGAGGTCCCCTTCACCCGCCCGGTTACCCGGTCTCGTCCGCGCTCACGCCCCGCGGACCTGACCCGACCCGACCCGACTTAGACTGACCTGCACTCCTCGCCCACCACGCACGTCGGTGGGCCTGGACCCGGGCACGACCCGTACCCGATTACCCGGCAGCTCTGGGAGAGCTTTCCCAAGAGTGGTTTCAGAGAGAGAGAGACGCGGGGGAGAGGGTAGAGTAGGTTTTGTCCTCTGACGTAAGCTCTGAAGTGTGCAGGAACAGGTGAAGAAGAAGGAAGACACTGTAGCAACAGGCAGCTTAAGTCGTCTGATTTGGAAATCAGACGACGGCCTGAAGGGAAAAGAAGAAAGAAGGAGGGTCGACACCTCTGCAGAAAAAGAAAAGAAGGAAGAAGGAGATCTGAAGAAGAAAGAAGGAGATCTGAAGAAAGAAAGAAGAGCATCACCCCTGCTAAACAAAGAAAGAAGAGCATCACCCCTGCAAAACAAAGAAGAAGAGCATCACCCCTGCAGAACTAAGAAGAAGATCTGAGACGAGGAGAAACAAAGAGAAAGAAAAAAGAGACACCAAATTCTTTCTCTCTCTTTGTTTATTTTTGTAAAAGAAACATGTATATCTCTAGAATACAACTTGCTCCCTGAGTTCGACCTCGGGAACTCTTTTATTTTCCGAGTAAAAAATTTATATTTGAAATGTTGGTAATAACTGGCTATACTACAACAACCACGTGAAGCCAATGCTATCAAGTACCAACCAAGAGCTGGACCTAACTAGCTCTAGCCTCAGTCTGCCTCGAAGGTTTCTAAGGCCCACAGGAACTAACCTAAGGTTCTTTGAACTCCACAATTAAAGGACCCGTGCTTATAACATGTTTTAGCCCAAGTTCAGCTTGTAGTGCATTTTTTTCAGAGAGAGATAGAGGAATTTTTCTTCATTTTTGGAGCGTTTTCTCCCTCTTTTCTTTTTATTTCTAGCTTTGGATTAGCTTTACAACATAGTCTATATCAGATTCCTAGTCCCCACCATCAATCCTCGTAGGGTGCCTGGAAATTGATGCTTCGAGATAGCACCACCCATGGCAAGCCCTAGAACCATGGCTTTCGAGATTTCGAGATAATCCTACCCATGGTGTTCTGTAGCTAAATCCAGACCTTGGCAATCAACATTTCGAGATAATGTCGCCCATGGCATCTGTACCAGCACACGGTGCTTACATGCCCCCAATAGGATATGTAGATATCCTAGGAGACAAGTACCGAGGAGACGATATGTTATTACGCACCTTCGAGGGGAATTTTCCGCCTCTCCACGTCGAGAACTCGTCCAAATCAATTTGTGTTGATCAGCCGCTCCTAATGTAGGTAACTTTTTCTTTTCAGAACAGGTTTAACACATTTGCGTGATTTTGATACTTAAGCGCACTGAACCAGACTGTGTGTGGATTGGGTTACTTAGGTTACCGAGTCCCGCTAACCAAAGGTCAGTTAACGAAGCTGAATAATCCCTAAGCCTTTGACCTAATACTGAAACTTCGCATTTTCCCCAACCTCTTAAGGACTATCCAGATCTTAAAGGGTACTTGAATTTTTAAGCCTAGGATTACTGCCCAAGAGGCCTAAAATCAGCATTCCTACTAATCTCTTCTTTTTCACTAGCACTTTTTGCCTTTCATTTTCTTTCTTTTGATTTGGTTTAGAACTAAGTCAATTTCTTAATCTTTTACTAATGACTATTTCTTTTTCTTTTCAAATTATGCTCCTTTTTGACATTTTTATCTCCCCTTTTTCTCCTAAAAAATGCTATGCCATCAAAATTTCCTCCCTTCATATTTTTGTTCTTTTTCAAAATTTTTTTTATTTTTTTTGGTATTTTTGGAATATGTGATTTTTTTTATGAAACCCTTGTGATGTGATTTTCACGGTATTTTGCACTTTAATACCCCCCCATGCCTACAATTTGCAATGACCTCATTATAAATTAGGTGGGTTCGAGTTCAACTTAGATCATTCATAGGACAGGTGTTGGGTGGGTGAATGGGTCGGTGTGACTGTTACAGATGATTTGAAGCTCTGGTACAGGTACCAGAGGTGGAGTCGGCTGTCCTAATGGATGAACCCTAAAGTGTAATATGAGTTCAGCATAGATGTGTCAGGAAGGGTTTCGGGTTTTCAAAATGACGGGTGATTGCACCGCAAAAATACACCTGCAATTGTGCCGTCTTGTGCTATTTCCTAGCATTACCAGTGCATATTAGGGTTCCATAGTCGCATTTGTAAAAATACATGCATGCAAGCATTTAATTAAGAGGGGAGGAGAGTGAAATAAAATGGCCTCGCGATTACTTTTTTCCTCAAGTGCTGCCTCACAAATTTCCATCTTCATTTTTTATTTCTTTTTGATTTTTGATTTTTGACTTTTTCTTCCTGCGGCTGCATGAAACACCCTCTTCTTCCTCATGCCATGCCCTGCTCCCCCTCTCCCTACCAGCCCTGCAACCGCATGATCTCCCTGCCAAGCCCCATGCAGAGCATGCACAGGCAGGGCATGGCTGTGCATGCCTCTTCCTTCTTTATAAAGGAGGTGGCTTCTACCATCAAAAAGGGGCCTGGTCCAACTTCAAAAACCCAACGCAGCTCATTTCCAGGCCACCGTCCTCTTCTCCCTCTCCCTCCATACGCCGGCCCTCCTCCTCTGGGGAGACACCCGGCGGACAGGAGTCTTCACTGTGGTGAGCACCCACCACCGTGAAACCACCACCGCCCAGCTCTTCAAAGAGCCGGTGGGTGTGGTGGCCTTCTTCACTGTTTTTGCGTTTCCAACCATTCCAGCCATTGGAGCGGTAGCTTCAAGCTTGAAGCTCAAAGCTTCGCACGCCCTGCAGCAGCGACAAGAAGGTAGTAGCATCATGCCTGCAGCACCCGCAAGCTTCCGCGTGCACCTGTAGGCCTCTCTGCCTCTCGCTTCTCCGCCCTGTCGCACTCTCTCTTTCGCTCGCAGCCGGCCACCGCGCATCACTGCAGCGGCCGGCCAAGCACCTCAGAGCACCCTAGCAGCGCCCGCATTGCCCTCACCTTCCCTCACGCATGCCAACTCCCTCTCCGCGCGCTCTATCGTGAGCTTCTTCACGCTCACAACCGGCTGGCGCAGATCTTCTTCCTCGCATGCCAGCACGTGCGCGCTAGCCGTGAGCCGGCCACACTCACAGAACCTACAGCTTCCGGTCGCGCGGCTTGCCCGACCACTGTAGCCACTGTTCACGCCAGTCTGCGCGACACTGTGGCTACAGTGGGGTGACCGGTGAGCTTCTCACTTAACCGGTCACCCGGTGCTCCACTACCACAGTTTGCCCATGCGCACGCCCGCCTGCGCATCTCCGCCCACGTCGCCCGCACCTGCCTGCGTATGTCTGCGTGCGCTAGCCCTCTCCCAGCACCTGCCTTCGCCCGCTTCCTTCACCCGTTCACCTGCGAGCGCCAGTGCCTGCCCTCCACGAAGCGTGGTGCGCTGTGGCCTCCTCTACGTGCAGCCACTCCCTCGAGCGCGTGCCTCTCCGCGCGCATACGTACCTGCGTGTGCGTGAAGCCATTAGATGTTGCGTGGAAGCTCCAGACACATTAACTCCAGCAATGCCATCTCTCCTACCCTCTCTCGCTCTCTCTCTCTCTCTCTCTCACAACACTCTCTTTACCGACGCTCACACACACATACACTCACACTTCCACACACACACGCACACCTATACACTATTATATATACATATATATATATATATACGTATACATATATATATACATATATATATACTTATATTTATAATATAGTAGTACCTATATACTTATGTATTAGTATACATACATACATACATATATATATATACTTATATATATACATATACATATACATATATATACATATATCTATATACTTATATATATATATATTTATACATATATCTATACATATATTAGTACTTATATAACTATGTATTAGTCTATATACATATATATACAAATATATACATATATATATACACATATATATACTGATATATATACATATATTTATATACATATATATATATAAATATACATATATCTATATATATACTATTACCTATATAACTAAGTATAGATACATATATATATATATATATATATATACACCTACTTATATAAACATACATATATACATATATATATATATATATCTAGCTACATAAATCTATATATACATATATTACTATATACTTATACATACATATATATATACCTCTATATAGTTATATATACATACACATACCTATATATATATACATATACATATATATATAACTACATATATATATACCTATATATTTATAACCATATATATATATTTTCACATTATTTACCATATACTGTATCGTGGGAATATCTGCACCAGTTGCTGATATTCCTCGATACAAGCGTACAAAAAAAAGTGTGTTCGCATTCATCTTCCACCATCCATCCTACACATGGCACTTCGTCCTGTTGGTTGCGTCTTTCTAGACGATGACCGATTCAACACCGTGCTACACTCCATCTCCGCCTCCACCCCCACCCCTTTATATACATAATATATACCTATATATATACTGCATTTACTTTATTTATGTTTCCCTTTCCTGCTAGTAAAAAGATGAAAAAATATATAAAAGAGAAAAGATAATCTTCGACCTACAGGTACTCCATCTTGCAAAAAGCAAGACTTGTTTTGGAACCCTGTTTTGGCTCAAAGCCAATAACTTAATTTTGAGGGTGTGCCTCAAGGACAAAGATTACCAGAAAAAAATCTAAATAGAAAAACACCAAACACACAATAACGAACGGAAGAGACCCGTTGTAGGAAAGGCATAGAAACTTGACTTGTAACCCCACTTCCCTGAGTTCGACCCTGGGCCTAAAAGTGACCAACATAAAATTATGTAAGCCAGGTTAAAAAAATTTTGTAAAGAGATGGTTAGGTCCGATTTAGGTTAACCACTATACACACTTCAATGATAAAATCATCATATTAACAACCTATTCGGGTCCGACACCAATGGGTTGCCTTCCGTTAAGTGCTAAGTTTAATACCTTCAGCCGGGCGCAATGAGCTCAGAGAGATGTGATTGTTTTCATGAATGATATGATCGTGATGGATGAGAATTGGATGATCACAGATATGTATCAAAACATGGTGGAGAGTCATTCCAGAATGTCTCTGATGTAAGTCAGGTTGATTTATTTCTGGATGATCTATCTTGAGTTTTGGCAGAGGGAACATTTAGAAGGTATAATGATCATGGGTTTTTGTAGTAGGGTTATGGTGTTTCCAAGGCTTAATAGAAATGGGTCTAGTTAGGATACCTCAATGTGTGGTTCCTCTCATGATTTGTGACCTATCAAATTGATACCTAATGAGTCATTGCGATTCTTTTCTTTTGGATTTGAGCTTGTTTCCTTAGGAAATGACTCATAGATTGGGTCTTCAAATGAATTTTCCCTATAATCATCATCCCAATTAAAAGTGAATGCTTGGAGAGTGCCTTTTAAATCATGAAACTTGAAATTTGTAAAGGATTCATATTCTGGGTGAAGGCCACTCTCAGTATCGTCCAATCCTGACTCCTGGTGGTTCTCAAGAAAAAAAGTCTCCATATCCATGGACTTTAAATCTGGTCTGTCACCATGTTTCCCGACATTGCTAGGTATATCCTCAAGTTCAAAGGTGAAGGCCTCCACTGAACTTATGTCATTATGCTCGACTAGATCATCATCTCGGATGTGAAAGGTTTCTAATTTAGGTTCTAGGTTTTCTATTAAGGATATGGTCATGAGGTCCTGTATAAAACCTAGTTATTCTATCAAGCATTTTCCTTTTGTTGAGTCAAAAATATAAATCTCAGTATGTTGATCTCCTGAGGCAATTGTCATATGCCATGATTCACAATTGATTATGGCTCTTGCAGTGGCTAAGAATGATCTTCCTAAAATCATGGGCATATCCTATATCTGTTGTGGTGTCTCCATGTCAAGAATTAGGAAATCTGCCAGGCAGTTGAAATCCTTAACTTTAATTACCACATCCTCTATCATTCCAATTGGTGTGATTAGGGTTCAGTCAGCTAGTTGCAAAGTGACATGAACTGGTTTTAGTTATCCAATTGGTAACTTTTCAAATAGGTTGGTAGGGATGAGGTTGACTAAGGCCCCCAAGTCTAGCACAGCCCGCTTGAAATTTGTATCACTGATATTGCAAGAAATTAGCGAGGTGCCTGGATCAAATTTCTTAGGAGGTAGACTATTTTGGATTATGGTACTTATATTTCCAGACAGTACTACTTTTCCTGGTGTTTGTTCTTCCATCTCCTTTCTGGGTAAGTCAGGTGAGTTTGTGTTGAGAGTGAGGATATCAAGTAGTGGAATAGTGACTTGTGCATTCCTCAAAGGTCCCGTTATATCAATTTCTGACAATCCTTTAGTGTGGAGGTGAGAAATGACCTGGGATAAGGGAATAGATTGGCTATCTTTAAGGGTGGGTTTCATAACATTGATCATAGCACAATCATGGTGGGGGGTGGATGGGGAAAATCAGGCCTTGCTGTTGTTGTGGGGGTGGTGTTGGGTAAGTCATGGTGTGTTTTGGCTCAGCTGAGGTAGATGGAGAAAATTCGCAGGTAGGAGTTGCTAGACCAGGTTGGGTATAACATGTTTGACTTTGGATTTGGTTTACGTGTTTTTGGGTCAACACGTTGTTAGGATTTGATAGAGGTTGCGAAGGAAGTGCACCAGGTTGGCAGGGATTTTCCATCTAGGTGAGTTGATTGCGAACCTCTGTGATCTCGTTTCCGTGCTATTTTTGCATAGCCGCATTTGTCTTCTAAATGTCAGCTAGAGTCTGAAGGATAAGAGTCATTTGATCTATCTGAGTCGGCCCAGATTTATAAGTTGGGTTAGGCCGAGGCTAAGGCAGCTAATATGGATGAGGAGCTTGTGGTTGGGGCAGATATTGAGGTCTCTGATTTTGATTATTGCCTAACCACATGAAATTGGGATGATTACACCATCTAGGGTTGTAGGTGTTTAAGAATGGATCATTCTGAATGGCGTTGAGGTCCTCGTAGGTCTGAGGAACCTCGGGAAAATTAGAGTATGAGGGTTCAGAGTTCCCCCGACTAGAGTAGGTGGATCCAGAGTTTCCTCCCAAACCAGAATCAGATGGGGGTGGTGTTACGACCCGGTTCCTGAATCCCTACAGGACCTGAGACCGACTCGACTCGACTAATCCCAAGACCCAGTCATCCAACAAGAAATAACCAAGAAGCAGGAAAGTAAACCACATTCACTATGCTAAGTAACTAACAGTAAAGAGTACAGCAGTAAAAGAAGTAAAAGCTGCTAACAGTACATATCACCACCACAACAGTAAAACAGTAACAAGGTACAGAAACATAAAGGTACAAGAGTCTGAACTCACTAGCAGCAGAAAGTACTACAACAGAAGACTACTGCTACTGGGCTCTACTGGGCCCAGCACCCTCTGCAGCCAGCGACTCGGGCTGCTCAACACTTGACCTAAAAAGGGTTATGAGTAACAAAGTCAGCGAACGCTGAGTAGAGTGGTAACCAACTAACTAAAGCAATAAAAGCTAACAGGTAATTTATCTATTCCAATTACTTTATTTTACAAGCTATTCCTTTTCCACCCATTGGTCTATTTTTCATATCTCTTTCTTGATCTCGAATGTTCCTCGTGGGAGCGATCTTGATTGCAGTCTTTTTCGAAGAGTAGAAGGCACACGTGGTGCTCTCCTGGTTGGGAGAGCCCCCCTGTGTTGATCCTACATCCAGCCAACCACCCCAAGGTCACGAACAAACGTAGTGGTGACTACGACATGAGCGATAAGCACACAGGTAGCTAACCCGCACTAGCACGCGGTCAGTCATTTTTGCTAACAAATACTCCCAAAGTACATAATGGAATAGCATAGGGCCTAGCCCTCTCAGTAACAGGGGTTTAGCCCCTAAGAACCAAACAGGAGTCTCGCCCCTCCACAGTCCGCGCACCCTCGTCTGTCTACCCTGGTTTCCCCAGTGGGCCTAACAAGTCGATATAGGGTGGCTTGCTGAACCCCAGGCCCAGTGGGGTGGCTAGCTCTCTCCCTACACTAGTAGCTCTCCCCGGTACAATGTACGTGAGGGCCAAGAAGTCGGTGTAGAGTGGCCAATCCTAATTCCCCGTAGGGTTCATGCTCATATTTCTCATGCCATTCCATACCAGGTTTCATCATTCACATTTCCATACTCAGATTATCCACATGTAGCTCATATTTTCATCAATAACATATACAACAAGTAGTGGCACAGGTAACTGTCTAACTAATACAGGCACTTCATATTTCACAAGCAGCTCTTGTTTATTAACAGGCAATTGTTCACATTTCTACTCATTCAGTTAAGATTGCAATTCCAAACATGCATACAAACAGTGCAAGTACTTCTCGTCCTAGGATTCATGCCACATCCTAGGTTTTCTACTCATTCAATCTCACATATACAATCAGGTTTTATAATTAAAAATAGGGGAAACCACTCTACCAGATAACCCAGGAGTATTAGGGACTCAAACAGTAGGCTCACGTGCCTCTGCAAGCCCCGAACCCACAACAGAACGAAGTCCTATACCAAGGAACAATCATAATGGAACATTCAAAACAGTATAGAAAGCCTTCTAACAAGTATAATAACTCACAAGGAAAATACCGATATCTTGTTTGCGTAAAACGAACCTCAAGCGGACCCTAAACGAGTCAAAAACAGGGCTACAGACCCAAATTAGACGTCTGGCACAAGGTCCAGACATCTTAAAAGTAAATAGAAATGCACCTCAGGTTCTACGTCGACCTTAGACGTCCAGAACCTCTTCCTGACTGTCTGGACCCTTCTCCAAAAGTCTGACCTCCTCTTTGGACGTCTGGGAGTGTTTCCAGCCATCTGCTAAGCTGTCCAGATGTCTGAACTGCATGGGAGGGCATGTCTCGTGCCTTCCTAAAGCAATCCCTGCACGTGACAGCCAAATCGCCTAAAATTAGCCACGCAAAATGTAGCTGTGGAGTGGCCTGGATGGCTGTATCCGCAAAGGGAATGTACCTTCGCGAAGATCTGCTTTTAGACGTCTGGTGTCATCACCAGACATCCACTCCGTCATCTCGATGTCACTCTAGACGTCTGATTCTGGGAAAATCCCAGAACTAGAACCTCCTCCTGTTCGCCCTCGCCGCGCACAGCCATGGCCTCGCCTCCTCTCCTGCACCTCCGGCTGTAGCAAATGTTGGGGATGGTTCCCCCACCGCACTCCTCCCAGATGCACCGCTCCGGCTGTGCACCCTCCAGCAAGCCCCCCACGAGCTCGTGAGCTCAAGCCCTTCCTCCTCTCCTCATGTCACCTCTCCTCATCGTCGCTGCTCTCGCGCTTTCTCTCACGCTCGCTCCTCTCGTTGGGGTGGAGAGCAAGGAAAGGAGATGCTGTGGTCAAGTGGGGAGAAAGGGAGAGGGGAAGAGGGGCCTTTTATAAGAGGCGTTAGGGTTCAATGGAGGAGGGAAGAGGGAAGGAAGAGAGAAAAGGAGGGTACTGTCTGCACGTCGCCCGCGCATAGATGCAAAGGCTCGTACCAAAATTTCAATTTCCAGACATCTGGGAAGGGGTCTAGACATCTGGCCAGACATCTGACCGACAGTCCAGACATCTTAAAGGGCTCAAAACAGAATGGGTCTTTACATCATAACAAAATTAAAGGAAGTTTCGTCCCTGAAACTTGAGCTAGCTAGGGTGCAGAAAAAGAACTATATACGCATAAAAAACTTAAAGAGGACCAAAACCAATCCGAAAGGATGTACCCTCAAAAAGCTTCGGGTACTGCTCTCGCATCGCCTCCTCAGGCTCCCAGGTAGTCTCCTCGTACCTCTGGCTCCACAAGACCTTCACCAGGGGTACCTGCTTCCGTCTCAAACTCTGGACAGCTTTGTCTAGTATCTACACTGGTCGCTCGGGGTAGGTCAGGTCGTCACCCACCTCGACACTCTCCTGGCTCAGAACGTGACTGGGATCGATGATGTACTTCCTAAGGTTGGACACGTGGAACACGTCGTGCACACCGAAAAGATGGGGAGGAAGGGCAAGCCTGTAAGCAACAGGTCCTACCCACTCCAGGACCTCAAAGGGTCCCACAAACCTTGGTGCAAGCTTCCCTTTCACCCCAAAATGCTGCAGGCCCTTCATGGGCAACAGGCGAAGAAAGACGTGATCCCCAACCTCGAACTGCACCTCTCTGCGCTTCCGATTGGCATAACTCTTCTGTCTGCCCCTGACAATGCGAAGTCATCTGTGAATCTGCTCTATCACCTCCTGACTCTGCCGGATCAGCCTAGGGCCAACCTCCCACTTGGTCCCCACCTCTACCCAACTCAAGGGCACAGTATACCTCCGTTTGTACAGAGCCTCATAGGATGTCATGCCAATACTCGAGTGATAACTGTTATTATATGCAAACTCTGCCAGGGGTAAGTGCTCCTCCCAAGAGCCCCTCCAGTCTAGTACACAGGCGTGTAAAAGGTCCTCAAGTGTCTACATCATGCACTCTGACTGTCAGTCCGTTTAGGGGTGGTACGCCGTATTGAACCTCAACCGTGTCCCCAAGGCCTGCTGAAACTCATCCCAAAACTGGGAAGTAAAACGGGTATCCCGGTCGGATACAATCTCGCACGGAACTCTGTGCAGACGTTCCATGTTATAAATATACCTCTCTGCCAACTGCGCTGGTCCTAAGGTGACTCGGATAGGCAAGAAATGTGTTGTCTTCGTCAATCTGTCTACAATCACCCAGACTGCATCGTGTCCTCACTAAGTAGTGGGCAAACCCACCACCAAGTCCATGGTGATGCTCTCCTACTTCCACTCTGGCACAGGAAGTGGCTGCAACGGTCCTGCATACCTCTGATGTTCAACCTTCACTTGCTGGCACACCAAACACTGCTACACGAACTCACCTACATCCCGCTTCATCCCCCTCCACCAAAAGTCACGTCTCAGATCATGATACATTTTTGTGTTCCCGGGATGTATGGTGAACCTGGACCTGTGTGCCTCAGTCAGGAGCTCCCTCAATAGCTCCTCGTCCTTGGGAACGCATAAACATCCCCTCATACACAGCACCTCGTCTGTAAAGGAGAAGTCTCCTAGGTCCCTTGATAGTACTCTATCTCGCAACAGCTGTAGGTATGGACCTGTCATCTATCCTGTAATGTTGAGGTCTATCAGCTCTGGTCTCGTCTGTCATGCCACTATCACTGCCCCACAATGCCCTTGTAACTCTAGGGGTCTCCAACTGGCCAACTCCTCCATAAGTCTCCAACTCTGTACTTGTAAGCAGGCCAAGTGTGTAGGTACCTTCCGGCTCAAGGCGTCAGCCACCACGTTGGCCTTCCTCGGATGGTAGGAGATGCTGCAGTCATAGTCTCTCAGGAGCTCTAACCAATGTCGTTGTCTCATGTTAAGCTCCTTCTGATCAAACAAATACCTGAGGCTCTTATGATCAAAGAATATCTCAAAAGTCTCACCGTAAAGGTAGTGCCTCCATGTCTTCAGCGCGAAGACAATAGCTACCAGCTCTAAGTCATGGGTAGGGTAGCTATGCTCATGGGGCTTCAGTTACCGCGAAGCGTACGTGATAACATGACCCCGCTAAATGAGCACACCCCCTAACCCCTGCAACGAAGCATCCATGTAGACCATAAAACGGCCACTGCTATTTGGGATGGTAAGCACAGGAGTCGAAGTCAGCCCCTCCTTCAACTCCTGAAAACACGCCTCACAAGCATCTGTCCAAGAAAAGGGCACGTCCTTCCGGGTCAACTGAGTCATAGGACGTGCGATCTGCGAGAAACCCCTGATGAACCACCAATAGTAACCTGCCAATCCCAAGAAACTGCGGATCTCTATCACTATACGTAGCCTCTCCCACCTGAGTACTACCTCTACCTTGGTTGGATCCACAGCCAAGCCATCCCTTGAAATTACATGACCCAAGAAGGTCACCTGCCTCAACCAAAACTCGCACTTGCTGTATTTGGCATACAGCTTGCGTCGTTTCAACATGTCCAGAACCATCTGCAAGTGTTGTCCATGCTACGTCGGATCCCGCGAGTAAATGAGCACATCATCAATAAATACCACCACAAACTGATCCAGATACGGTCTAAACACCCGATTCATCAAATCCAAGAAGGCAGCGGGGACGTTGGTCAGCCCAAACGGCATGACCAAAAACTCATAGTGTCCGTAACGGGTGCGGAAAGCTGTCTTGGAGATGTCGGTCTCCCTGATCCTCAACTGGTGGTAGCCAGATCTCAGATCTATCTTGGAGAATATCGTGGCACCTCGTAACTGGTCAAACAAATCATCAATTCTCGGCAGCAGATACTTGTTCTTGATGGTGACCCTATTCAGTTGTTTGTAGTCAACACAAAGGCATAGGGTACCATCCTTCTTCTTCACAAATAGCATCGGGGTTCCCCATGGGGATGCACTGGGCCTCACAAAGCCCTTCTCCAATAGGTCCTGCAGCTATGACTTGAGCTCTCGCAGCTCAAGAGGTGCCATCCTGTACGATGCCGTAGAAATGGGGCTAGTCCCCGGTACTAGTGAGATCTCAAACTCGATCTCACACTCAGGCAGTAGTCCTGCCAACTCCTCTGGAAATACGTCGGGGAACTCTCTAACTACCGGGATGCTCTGAAAGTATGCCACAGGGCTAGGCTCTACCACCACACAAGCTAGAAAGCCCTCACACCCCTGGCCCAAAAGTCTTGTCGCCCGAAGTGCAGAAATGCACCTGAAACCTACATCCACCGGCTGTCCGTGAAACTCAAAAGAAGGCATCTCCGGTATGGAGAAGACGACCTTCCTCTCAAAACAGTCCACCAAGGCATGGTAAGTAGACAACCAATCCATTCCCAGAATCACGCCAAAATCCTCCATCGGTATCACGATCAAGTCAGCGGGGAGGCTGTGTCCCCCAACACTGACCTCACAGTCTGTGTAGACCTCCTTAGCTACAAACAGCTGACCACCCGGACCTCTGATCACAAACAGATCCTCTAACAACACACAGTCCTATCCCAAACTGACAGCAAAACTCGCAACAACAAATTAGTGTGTAGCACCGAAATCAAAAAGTACATAAACTAATATGCCGGAAACTGTAACCATACCTACCACCACTAAACCTGATGCCTTGGAGTCTCTGTGTGTCAGGGCATTGATACGCCCCTTAGCTCTCGGTGCAGAAGAAGCAGCCACATTCTACGTCAGATGGGTAGCCGCTGGCCGATACCCTCCCCGCGACTACTGCCCTCCCCCATGCACCTGGGAACCACGACACCTGCTCAACCTCCAGTGCTCGGTGCGGGGAGCATCTACTATGCTCCATCCCTAGATGGGTAGTCCCTCCTGATGTGGCCCAGCTGGCCACACTGGTAGCAGAGGGGAACTCGACTCCCTCCCTTGGTAGGTCCCTACTGACGGTTGAGTGGGGGTCCAGTGCTGGCAGCTGGCCCCTGTCGGGGGCCTCCAAAAGCCATTGACGGCCCCGCAAAATGAGATGGCTCTCCTACAGGCACAGCGTGCCTGGTCTCTCGTCGACCCTGTGAGTACTCTGGCTGGTAGGGCCTCTTCCGTCCATTGTCAATGTCTCGTGCAATCGAGTTGGTCTCCTCATGCGTCATAGCTGCCTCCACTACTCTCGAGAAGGTGGGCAGCTTTATGGGTTTGACGTACCCTTGATCGGCAAGCCGGAGCCCCTCAGTGAACCTCCACAGGCGCTCCTCCTCAGTATCCATAGCTGTCACAACAAAACATGACAACTCCACGAAACGCGTACAATACACGCTAGCCATCATTGTCCCCTAGCTGAGAGTGTGAAACTCCCACCTCCTCTGGTCCTGCCACATCTGTGGGAAGTACTGCTCGTAGAAGAGTGTCACAAACTGGTCCCACGTTGGCTCTGCCCTCTCCTAGCCTCTGACTGCCCTCCACCACCTGTGTGCTGTACTCTCCAGCTGGTACGTGGCAAAGGCCATGCAGCACTCCGCAAGGGAGCGAAGGGTGTCAAACACCTTCTTGATCTACTGCAACCAGTCCTCCGCCTCAGACAGGTCCTCATCCCCCTTGAAGGAGGGGGGCTTCAGCTTCTGGAACTATCCTACAAGCTCGTAGTGCAATTGTAGCGGGGAACGGGCATGCCTCCAGGCAGGGAGGGTTCGTGCTCAGAAGTGTCAGAATGCGGTGGGGGTGGTGGAGGACCACCCCCTCCCCCTCGTCCAGCACTGCAACAGTCTCGCGGTCCCACAAAGGATTCCCCCTTCACGTCCCCAGGGTGAGGTGCTCATGGAGGCGAGTGGAGCTCCTCTGGTACTATATCTCGTATCAACTGGGGGAGGTCCTGGGGCAGAACGTCGGGAAGAAGTGGCTGGTCCACTAACACCTTGGGCCCAGTACGTCCAACCCTTCAACCTCATCCATGGCCGCATCTGCAGCGTGCCTCAAGGACTCCACGTTGAGGCATCTCCTACAAGGAGATGCGGAAACAGAACAAAAAGAAGTCAACTCTAACGGACTTTAGCAAAAGAACTTCAGAACATATGTCAAAAGGAAAGTTGTGGTGGTTACTCTAGTTACATGCACGTGAATTGGTTATTCTCAAGCTAGTTGGTTCATTTCTCGCGACGACCTTGCTTTGATACCATCTTGTTACGACCCGATTCCCGAATCCCTACAGAATTTGAGATCGGCTCAACTCGACTAATCCCAAGACCCAATCCTCCAACAAGAAATAACCAAGAAGCAGGAAAGTAAACCACATTCACTATGCTAAGTAACTAATAGTAAAGAGTACAGCAGTAAAAGAAGTAAAAGCTGCTAACAGTATATATCACCACCACAACAGTAAAATAGTAACAAGGTACAGAAACATAAAGGTACAAGAGGCTGAACTCACTAGCAACAGAAAGTACTACAACAGAAGACTACTACTACTGGGCGTTACTGGGCCCAGCACCCTCTACAGCTGGTGACTCAGGCTGCTCAACACCTGGACTTGAAAAGGGTTATGAGTAACAAAGTCAACGAACGCTGAGTAGAGTGGTAACCAACTAACTAAAGTAGTAAAAGCTAACAGGTAATTTATCTTTTCCAATTACTTTATTTTACAAGCTATTCCTTTTCCACCCATTGGTTTATTTTTCAAATCTCTTTCTTGATCTCGAATGTTCCTTATGGGAACAATCTTGAATGTAGTCTTTTCCGAAGAGTAGAAGGCACACGTGGTGCTCTCCTGGCTGAGAAAGCCCCCCTGTGGTGATCCTACACCAAGTCAACCACCCCAAGGTCACGGACAGATGTAGCGGTGACTACGGCATGCGTGATAAGCGCACGGGTAGCTAACTCGCACTGGCACGCGGTCAGTCATTTCTGCCCAAAGTACAGCACGGAATAGTATAGGACCTAGCCCTCTCAGTAACAAGGGTCTAGCCCCTAAGAACCAAACAAGGGTCTCAACCCTCCACAGTTCGTGCACCCTCGTCTGACTACCCTAGTTTGCCCAGTGAGCCTAACAAGTCAATGTAGGGTGGCTAGCTGAACCCCGGGCCCTGTGGGGTGGCTAGCTCTCTCCCTACACTAGTAGCTCTCCCCGGTACAGTGTACGCGAGGGCCAAGAAGTCAGTGTAGAGTGGCCAATCCTAACCCCGGGTCCCAACCCAAGGGTGGCTAGCTCTGCTCTACACTAAATAGGGGACAGGTTCTCTCCTTTGTACCACGTACTCAAGAGCCAGCACACTTCCCACTACATCTCCAGATCCATTTCATTTACTCACAGGAGTTCTACTCCTAATTCCCCGTAGGGTTCATGATCATGTTTCTCATGCCATTCCATACTAAGTTTCATCATTCGCAATTCCATACTCAGATTATCCACATGCAGCTCATATTTCCATCATTAACATATATAACAAGAACTGTCACAAGTAATTGTCTAACTAATACAGGCACCTCATATTTCACAGGCAGCTCTTGTTTATTAATAGGCAGTTGTTCACATTTCTACTCATTCAGTTAAGACTGCAATTCCAAACATGCATACAAATAGTGTAAGTACTTCTCGTCCTAGGATTCATGCCACATCCTAAGTTTTCTACTCATTCAATCTCACATATGCATTCAGGTTTTATAATTAAAAATAGGGGGAAACCACTCTACCAGACAACCCAGGAGTATTAGGGGCTCGAACGGCAGGCTCACGTGCCTCTGCAAGCCCCGAACCCACAACAGAACGAAGTCCTATACCAAGGAACAATCACAATGGAACATTCAGAACAATATATAAAGCCTTCTAACAAGTAGAGGAACTCACAAGGAAAATACCGATATCTTGTTTGCGTAAAATGGACCTCAAACGAACCCTAAACAGGTCAAAAATAGGGCTACAGACCCAAATCAGACATCTGGCACAAGGTCTAGATGTCTTAAAAGTAAACAGAAACGTACCTCAGGTTCTGCATCAACCTCAAATGTCCAGAACCTCTTCCTGACCATCTGGACCCAGCTCCAGACGTCCGACCTCCTCTCCAGACGTCTGGGAGTGCTTCCAGCTGTCTGGTAAGCTTCCCGACATCTGAAACGCATGGGAGGGCGCGTCTCGCACCTTCCCGAAGCAATCCCTGCACGTGACAGCCGAATTGCCTAAAATTAGCCACGCAAAACGTAGTTGCAAAGTGGCCTACATGGCCATATCCGCAAAGGGAACGTACCTTCACGGAGATCTGCTTTCAGACATCTGGTGTCGTCACCAAACGTCCATTTTGTCGTCTGGACGTCACTCCAGACATCTGATTTTGGGAAAATCCCAGAACCAGAACCTCCTCCTGTTCGCCCTCGTCGTGTGCAGCTACGGCCTCGCCTCCTCGCCTGCAACTCTGGATGTAGCAAACATCGGGGATGGTTCCCCCACCACACTCCTCCTCCCGCATGCACCGCTCCAGCCGTGTGCCCCCCGGCAAGCCCCCCACGAGCTCGCAAGCTCAAGCCCTTCCTCCTCTCCTCACGTCGCTTCTCCTCCTCATCGCCACTCTCGCACTCTCTCTCGCGCTCTCTCTCGCACTCACTCCTCTCGCTGGGGTGGAGAGGAAGGGAAGGAGATGCTATGGTCAAGTGGGGAGAAAGGGAGAGGGGAAGAGGGGCCTTTTATAGGAGGCATTAGGGTTCTATGGAGGAGGGAAGAGGGAAGGAAGAGAGAAAAAGAGGGTACTATCTACGCGTCGCCCGCATGCAGACGCGAAGGCTCGTACCAAAATTTCAATTTCCAAAAGTCTAGGAAGGGGTCTAGACGTCTGACCGACAATCTAGACGTCTTAAAGGGCTCAAAATAGATTAGATCTTTACAGGTGGTTATGGGTCCATCCCCTGAGAAGGTCGATGATAGATGTTGTGCACGACCTCCCTACCAAAGGGTGGTTGTGTGAACGGGTTTTGCATAGAGGTGGCTCGCTGCAAATGTCAAGTTAGCTCATCCACCTTCTCAATAATAGAGACCTTGTCCAGATGATTGGCCATCAGTTCCAAGTTGATGAAAGAGGACAGGCCTTGCATCTCATGTGCTCCCTTTGGATTCGTCAGTGCATGGGCATTCGTCTGGTTGAACATGCCCAAGGATTCATTATTGATGGAGTTCTCACACATATTCTTGAGAATCTCCCACACAGTGTCTTTGTGTTGACCCATGATGTTTCCTCCGCAAGTCGCATTGACGGATAATTGAATATCCTCATGGAGTCCTTAGTGAAAAGACTGGACTTGTTCCCATTTAGGAACTCCGTGATGGGGGCACTTTCGCATGAGATCCAGAAAATGATCCCATGCTTCGTAAAGTGGTTCTCCTATTTGTTGTGTGAAATGTGTGATCTGGTGCCATAAAGCATTTGTCCGACCAACAGGGAAGAACTTTCTTCGAAACTTGGATTGAAGTTCCACCCATGTGTTGATTGGACACATATGGGTTTGGTACCAGTGAGTAGCTTTATCCATGAGAGAGAAGGAGAAAATTTTCATGAGTAGAATATCCTGATGTTGAGCTTCTGACCCCAAAGGTCAGGGCCAGATGCTTGAGTTGTTTGATATGCTGGAAAGGATCTTCATAATTACACCCATGGAATTTGGGAATGGCATTAATCATGTTGGGCTTGAGTTCAGTGTCAGGATCTCCAATGGGGATTTGTACTCGAAGTTCGATTGCACCGTAGTAGGATTATAGTGATCTCGTATCATTGGACTCTGCGGTGGGTTCACAAAGGCTTGGAATAGATCATTGAGGTGCTGAAGTTTGATTTTCAAGATTATTTTCTTCTGCTGGTTGTGCCATGATGATGGATGAGGGAGAATCAGGTTCAGATGAATCGGAAGAGACATCAATAGGATTGGGTTGTCGCATAAACAAGGAGGTCGAGGCTTGGCCTCAACGTGAATGAGTAGCTAAAGGAGGCCTCAAGGATGATCTTAGAGACCTCCTCCCGAACATGCACCGATGGAGTAGATGAGAGGTAGAATGTGATGGACCCAATGAAGACACCCAAAAATTTTGGATGACTATAGAGGTTCGGGGCAGATGATACCCCATAGTCAGAAAGCCATCCACCTGAGAATTACCTGGGCAGCCAGAGAGGGAGAGTCCCACAAAGACCCCTACACGGTAGAGCACCCCCACAGGTTACAGGGTTTCCCCCACCCGACCTCACTTGTCACTGATGTTCCAAGTAGACCAGAATGGGGATTTGACCTCTTAAGTCTACCAATTTTAATTAAGAGAAAGGGTGCTTATGATTTCACTTGAACTTTAAGATGTGTTGAGTGCAAAAGTGACCAAATTTGAAGATTGGTTGACCCAACAAGGTGGGTCAACTTCACCTGTATTGTCCTCTTGAGAATCTTAGGTCCCTTTTTTATTGTTCAAATGACTTTAAGAGCCTGATTTTTAGGGTTTTACTTGAATAGATCAGTTCAATCAAGGCTTAGGCACACATTGTTTGGAAAGATGATTTATTGATTAAGCAAGTGTATCTCTAAAAACCCTAAATAGGAATCCTTAATTGGCTCTAATTTGGTTCAATTTAATTTGTCCAAATGTGGTACCTAGGGCCCAAACAAGAATGTGATAGCCCTAGATACCTTAAGCTTTAAGTGGGTGCACGAATCAGGATTTGTTGTCCAAATAAAATTTATCAAATCAGGCAACTCGATGAATTATCTACGGATAGAATGCAAGTAGCCCTAATTGATTTTTTCTTTTTAACCTTTTCAGAATGAGGGGCTTAAAAGAGAGAGTAGTTAGAACTTACCTTCCCCTGGCGTGTTTACTGTGTGGCTTGATCTTCCTTGAATGTATCCCTCCTGAAACAACCACAGCAAAAGAGATATAGCAAGTTAGAATCTAAATCAGGAATTGTAATCAAGATTTCTAAATTGCCCGTTACTCCCTGGCAACGGCGCCAAAATGTTCAAGCGATAGATCAATGTTTTAAGATTGTCATGCTGTAGTATAGCCAAAATAGCGCTCAAACAAATAAATTTTATTACTCGAAAAGGTTCCGAGGTCGAATACAAGGAGCAATATGGAATTTAAAGCTTAAGATCACAATTTAAATCAAGTATAAAGATTGCAATAAGGATAATGTCAGGATTAATATGCAAAAAGAATGGAATAAAATGGTGATTTGAATTACCAATTACTCCTCACAAATGACACTTAAACCAAATCTCAAATATATGCAAGTAAAGTGTCAATATGATGTGATTTTGCTTTTCTTCTCTTTTTGTTGGTTCTTCTTCTTCTTCTCTGCTTTTTTTGCTGTGGCTCCCTCTCCTCTTCTTCTCTACTCAGCTTCTTTCTTCCTCTACTACTCAAGCCTTCTCCTTCTTCTTCCTTCTTTGGTTAGCTACTTCACACAGGGGGGAGCTTCTTGAATTGGCTAAGTGTCAACCAACTTCCCAGAGAGCAAAACCATCCCCCTACCCCACGCAATCTCTCCTTTTCTTTCTCTCTTAGGTTCCACCCTCCTAGGGTCTCTCACCGGGTAACTAGGTTATCAGGTACACGTGCACCCGAGACCAAGGCTGCCTGCACTGGGTAGCAGCCAAGGAGTGCTTAGGTTAGCCAGGTTATCGGGCGCACCAGATCCGCGAGGTCAGAGTCACGAACAAGGCGCGTGAGGGGTGTGTGTGGGGACCTCACCCCTTGTGCATGCTGAGGCGATAAGGCTATGTGACTTTTTCAATTTATGCACCTTCAACTGCTCTGCTGCTTTCGATGTGGGACTAAACCGTGCCCCTTTCTTCACGTGCGTCTGCAACAAGGAGGTTCCTCTGATTGGCGTAGCTGGTGCACCTCTTCCACTCAATTGATGTCCTAAAGACCTGGAGCTGTGACTTCCGCGCATCCTGGGGCTGAAACCTGGGATGGAGCTAGCAAGAACACGGGATTCAAGGTTGCATGAAGCTCTGTTAATGGAGACGGCAGAGAACCTGAAAATCAAAATATAGGCTTATAGCCTCAATTAAATCAGTTCACAAGCTTCACCTGACCATGGTGAATGCATAGGGATTGGTCTTGTGGTTAGTGAAGGTGTGTGGTGGTCTGCGAAGGTCGGAGGAGGAATGCGACGGTGGGCGTGTTCGACGAAGCAGTGGAGAGGCTAATAGCCTCGAAGACCAAAGGGCTTTTGCTCTCTGGGACACAACGAAGGTGTAGGGAGTGTCAGCGAGGCGTATAGAGCGGTGTAGCGATGGGAGCGCTTCGCCGAAGGAGTGGCTGGACGCGAAAGGGATGACGGTGAACGGGCGGTAGTGTGGTCGAAATTGAGTGCGGTTGAGATGTAAATGAAGTAGAGGAAGTAAGGGACTTATCTAGGTAGTTGGTAGACGACGGGGAGTCAAGGTGGCACTGATTGCAGTATGGTTGGCATTGGGGAAGAAACTGCTCTGATAAGGGGTGGACGACGAGGATGGAGGTAGGGACACCGGAGGGTGCTGCTCGAAGCGGAAGAAGGCAAGGAAGAAGAATCTGCTGCTGTATTGCGGTCAGATGATGAGGGGAGGCAAGGAGGGTCGCTGGAGCTTGAAGAGCAATTTAGCTGTAGGAGGAGAGAAGAAAATTGAGGGCTACTCCAGTCGAATTCAAGCTTGAGAGGTTCGGTATGAGCAGGAGGTGCTTTTATAGACCTCAAGAGCACGGTTAGAGATTGGGAAGCAAGCTTCCCAAGCTTGGAAAGCTCATCAGAGTTTGGGAATTCCTTGATACCCAAATCTCTCATGCATTCACATGAGAGATTGGATAGGTTTTAGGGCTTAGGATCGGGTTCAAAAGAAAGGAAATTTCTTGACGAACTTCCCTTTCAAATTTGAAAGGGATTCGTCAAGAAATCAAGGAGTTCTTTCCTTTTTAAGGTCACTGGAGCAATTATGAATAGGTTTAATGGCAGCAGGAATCTTTTTGTGAGAATGATGACAAAGTTAGGGGCCTATTTTAAAATATTTTAAAAGTTAAGGGTAGAAATGTAATTAGATAGGACCAATTTGCAAACTAGGTCTAGACAAACTCATCTTGGGTCCAAATTTTGGTACAAACCTAATTTGTACCTAAGGAATCAAATGGTAAAGTTGTATTTTGGTTTTGACTATATTTGACTGGGTAAATTATGTAAAAACCTAAATTACGGCAAATGTCTGTCTATGACTGTTCTAGGTCAAAACAGGTTCTGATGGTCAAATTGAAGGTTCCAAACCCTAGAGAATATTTTTATATGAATTTTAGAGGATTTAGTGATTTTATCCTAATTAGAACATCAGTTAATTAAGCGGATCTATTTTTAGGGTTTCAAAAAGTCATTTAATTCTCAGAACACGTGTAAACCCTTTTTTGATTATTCTATCCCACTTGTTATCTTTATAAGACCATTTGACCTTCATTCAACCCCTGAGAAAACCCATGGTTGTACTGCATTCATGATAAGCTGGTAAAATTGTAGTTTTAACCCTAGTTTCTTATTTTTTCCATTAAAATGATTATGCAGTGACTTGTGACTCTCTGGCAGTTATGTAGGAGCATTTACTGACTTAATTGGATCAAAATGAGCTATTTATGGCTCATGATGGTGTCCCCATCAGATAGGGACTTGGTTATATGCCGAATAACCATCCAAGAAGCAAAAGTACTTCTGCCCAACTAACCTCTCTATGATTTGATCAATGAATGGCAAGGGGAAATGGTCCTTTTTGGTGGTTGTGTTTAGCTTCCTATAGTAAATACAAACTCTCCAAGAGAAAGCTAAACAAGTGGTAAAGGATTCCCCTTTCTCGTTAGTCGTAATGGTTATTCTCACCTTTTTGGGTACAATTTGAATGGGGCTAACCCATGGACTATCCGAGATCGGGTAAATAATTCCAGCATCGAGACACTTGATTATCTCCTTTTTTACCACTTCTCGCATATTCGATTTTAATCTCCTTTGCATTTTGCAAGAAGGGCGGGATCCATCTTCCATAAAAATATGTTGATTATAGTAAGATGGCTTGATCCCCCTAAGGTTGCAGATGGTCTAACCAATTACCTCTTTATTTTTCTCGAGGACCTTAATTAATCTTACTTCCTTCTCCTTAGTCAAATTAGCACTAATAATCACCAGGAGCATATTGTTAGGTCCTAAAATCTCGTATTTCAAATTTTTAGGCAATGGTTTCAATTCTAGCTGAGGTGGCTTTAGTACAGAGGGGAGGGAGGATGCTGATGAAGATTCATCAGGACGATCTAGAGGAAGAGGTTGGGAATGAACAAAATCAACAACCTCTTCAGGATGTGGCAAGTCCGCCACGGAGGGTTGTGTTCACTAAAGCTGGTGGAGTCCTCAAATACACTGATTGTTATACAAGTCTCAACATTAAAACCATGATCCTCGAGCTCCTCAATGAATCCACAATCCTCAAATCCTTTTATCGCCTTGAAAATATCAAGAGTTAGCTTCCTATCCCCAAAGGCGATTTCCATACTACTGCTCTCATAATTTATGTTGGCCTTGGCGGTAGCTAGAAATGGGTGCCCCAAAATGATGGGTGTGTTCCTCAAATCGTTAGGTACATCCATGTCAAGAACCAGGAAATCTATGGGAAAATAGAAGTACTTGACCTTGGCAATTACATCTTCAATAACGCCCATCGGTGTGGTGACCGAACGGACCGCTATTTGTAGCGTTACTAAAGTTGGCCTAAGTTCGCCTAACCCAAACCTCTCATAAAGAGAGGTCGGGATTAGGTTGATGGATGCACCTAAATCCAATAGTGCCCTATCAAAAGTATACTCCCCAATGATGCATGAAATCAAGGGGGCACCTAGATCTTTCTTCTTTTAAGGAAGGTGATGCAGGATAACAGAAATTGCCTGCTCAGAGAGAATCACCTTCCTTGGAGTGGGTTCTCTCGGCTTACGCTTTTGGGTACATAAATCTTTTAAAAATTTAGTGTAAGCTGGGATATACTTAATAGCATCGAGGAGAAGAATATTGATCTCTACACTCTTGAACAAATTTAGGAGCTCCTCGTTGCTCTCTAAGATTTTCTTCTTCTCAATTTTCAATAAGGCTTCAGGGAAGGGGATGTGGGTGGTGTCTTCAATTTCCAGTCCATGGGCCTTATTTTCTTCTTCAATCTCCTTTTCTCTCTCAAGCTCCCTAGGATTTTGGCTTCTAGTAGGTAATTCAGGGTCCTGGGTTTGCTTTCCACTTCTCATGGTGACAGAGTTTGTAGAGGAGTACGGGTTCAGGTCTTGAGGTGGGTTAGTGAAGATTGGAGGGCCTTGATTAGTCATGTATCTGGAAGACGAGGAGGGACCCTAATCAACCACCTGAGAATGTTCGTGTGGGTCCTTTTGATTTTCATACCCCTGGGCTCTATTGCCCTGATTTTGTACATTGCACGGGTTGGGTACAGGTTGGGATGGTAGAGATCCGAGCTATCAGGTGTTGGCAATAAGTCCAGATTGCAAGTTGTACAAGGATGTCTTCATTTGTTGCATAAGCTGCAGCATGGACCCTTACATTTCTACCATCTGCAGGTTTAAATTAGCCTACCCTACAGATTGTTGGGCATTGCAAGGTGGCTGAGAAATCAATCTCGGGGGCAACTGAGTGTATAGTTGACCCTGACCCATAGGTCTTTGAGATGCATAGTTGCTGGGTCGTGTTTAGGTCTGTTGCCCCTGACTTTTCCAAGAGAAGTTAGGGTGGTTTGTCCAACCTGAATTATAAGCGTTGGAATATAGGTTGGACCTAGCATTCTCCTGTATTGCATACACATCCTCATAGGAAGAGGATGGAGAGAAGGAAGGATCAGAAAAATTGGGATCAAAGGCCCCAGTTTGGAACCCATAAGTTTCTGAGAAATCCTATCTCATAGGTTGAGCCGATTCAAGTTGATTCACGAATTCCCGCCGCATGGGAGCTCGTGAGGAATGGAATCCCGAATTCTAGGATTGAGTGGGTGTAGGTGTGTTTCCTGAATTCCCAGACATCCATTCTTCCATTCTTTTAGCAACCAAGTCCATCTTATTAAGCTTGTTACAAATCAATTCCATGTCAAATGAATGAGAATCTTGGATCTCATTAGCATTTGACCTGGGTTGTTGGGACCAGTTGAAGGCATCCATGGAGGCGTGATTAATTGAATTCTTGCTTATTTCCTCAATCAGGTCATATGCGCTATCTGCATCCCTGTTGAGGAAATTACCTCCGCAGGAGGCATCAACATGATTACGGAGTTATTCAACCAACCCGTGATAGAATATTTGCACAAGTTGCCATTTTGGCACCTTGTGGTGTGGATACTTCCTCAAAAGTTCCTGGAATCACTCCCAGGCACTATGAAACGGTTCCCTCGGCCGCTAGGCGAAAGTGGTAATTTCCCGTCGCAAGGCATTGGTCCATCCGATTGGGAAGAATTTCTTCAAGAAAGTCGCCTTAAGAGTAGCCCATGTTTCTATCAGCCTTCTAATGGTCTGGTACCAATGTGTAGCCTTATCCCTGAGAGAGTGGGGAAAGAGCCTCATGATCATTTGCTTTTCATTCACATTCCTCGCTTTGGTGGTCTGAACCAAAGTGGTCAGATCCTCGAAGTGTTGGAATGGGTCCTCTAAGCCAAGCCCATGGAAATGCTTAATCAAACTTAAGACTTGGGGCTTGATTTCTACATCTCTGGCGGGAATCATGATGCCGAGACATTCCCTATAGTTTGAGGGATCATAGAAATCCTTAAAGGGTCAAGTGCCCTGACCATACATCTGTTGGAACCATTGTTGCATCTACTGCAATTCTTCCAACTGCCTCTGAATCAGCTCCTGCTGGTTCGGGGGCGGGGGAGGTGGTTGTTGATCAACCATGGGATCTACTTGGCTATAACTCAACCTCTGCCTCTGGGAATGGTCTAAAGGTCCTTCCAGATGAGGGTTCAATGACCTCCTTCCACGCATACACTGGAAGGAAGTCCGAAGGACGGGGAAGAGAAGGAACCCTGCAGCAAAAAAAATACAAGCTTGTCCTTAGGTTGGGTAGCCTAAAGGTCTACAGACTCTCAGAATCAGTCTTAGGATTATAGACAATTTACTCTACTTGTATGTAGTCAATCTAACCAGTTAAAAGGAGGGACTGGGCAGAAGGTTCTTCCTTTGGCTTGTACCTCCGGTTCCTAGTGTACCCCCCAACCGCGGTCGTTTGATGCTACTCCCCTAGCTAGATATTAGATTGACTAGTATAAGAAGCTTAATCATGAACAATCTCAATCTGGGCCTCGAAGAGCGAATCAGTCATTATGGCCAACATCTAATCAATTTTAGTTAGGCTTGGATATTTAGTGCTTTTGGAATATGATGGGCCCTTAATGGGTTGTGCCCTTAATGATTTATTTGAGAATGTGTGTATGTGCACAACCAAAATGTTTTCAAGCAAGATTATTGAGGTTGAAGTGAATTTTAGGATTCGAATCTTACTTAATAGCTTTTAGGATTCAAATATTAAGTATATTCAACCAAATTTCCAGGAGGCAAACCAAGTTTCAAATCACGTGTTCAAGTATTTTCCTTTACAAATCAAGAAAAATATGGAGTGCCTGGCTTGACCTAATTATTGAATCCTATGGAGCAGCTACAAAATGATTTCCTTTTAGATTAGGCGGTGTAGCCCAAACAATTTAATCAATTGACACAAATGCATCACCGATTAGGGCACACAAAGTGTTGATTAACCTAGTATGATTTCTACTCCTTTATGTGTTGAATAGGTGTACCAATTCCACAAGTCAGAATCCCAATTAAGTAGATAAAAATCAAGTTAGGTTATTGAAAGAGCGACCTTCGTTTTCGATAAAAACTTTAACATAAAATGACATGTCGTTATAGTTCGTTGCGTGGTAGAAAATCGCTTTCAAAACATTTAATATTCAAAATCTAATCACAAAAATAGTTAGGTCTTCTCCACAGGGAGGAATTAGCCTATTAAACTAGTGAATGGTGTCTTGATTATTCAGGAAACTCAACGCATGCACATACTAACTAGTGCACTTGTTTTCAACATAAATTCTTGATTTAAATAATTAATCAAGAATACAGGTGTGCATATGCAAAATCACCATTATAACAATAGAAGAATCTTCATATTGGTACAGGTAACAACACGTTAATATTTATCTCTTCCAGAGTAGAGCCCAATCATATAATCAATAACTCATATTCTATATTCTTTATGAGAAGCATGCAACTCAAAGTAATTCAGATAACCAAGAGGGATGTCCATGCAATTCTGCCCTAATATATTAAATCAGGAAAAAAAATGAATAGTGTATCTGTAATGGCATATGTTGTAATTTTTAATATGACATGCACTGTAGAGAAACAGGGGAAAGGTTTCCCCGCTCGCATGCGCAAAGGAGTTTGCTGGCCGCGAGTCTAGGTGGAGTAGACGTGCGGGAGGAGAGGCTCGCAACGGTGGCAGCGGTACGACCGGAGGTGGCCGGACATGGCCAAACAGTGAAGGAGAACACTGGTAACAACGAGGCAGGTGGCGCTTGTGGGCATCGTGGAGATGGAGGTTGAGTTGGCTGCGGTCTGTAGCGGCTGTGAGTGGCATGGTGGGGCTACAATTTGGGTTCCTTTGCGTGGAGCTGCAGGTGGTGAAGAAGAAAGACAAGAGGAAGATGAAGATGAACCGTGGATGGTGGTGGGTTGCGGATGTGGTTGCCGCGGTGGTGATGAGGGCCACACGCTGTCACCATGCACACCCAGAGTTGATGAACGGCGATAAGGGATTTTGCCACAGTGCATGGTGGTGGAGATGGAGAAGAAGTCCCCACCAAGCGAAGAAGATTGGTTCTCTAGATGGCCAGCCGTGCCTTTTTAAAAACTCTCGTCTATTTCCTTCTGGCACAACTTCTCTAACCACTCGCGAAGATTGTGAGTGGTTAGAAAGGCGAATAAGCATTGGCCAATCTTTATCAGACATCTTAAAAAATGTAAAGTCAAGGAACTTGTCCCGGCAATTCCCAGACATCCATCCTTAGCTCCAAACATCTTATAAACATAGAAATGTCGTGTGCACTCATGTACCTAGCCTGCATTCATAAAATAAATTATATTATCATAACATATGTTATTAAACGTAAAATTAAAGCATAAAATTAAATGTAGGGTAAGGTAAATTGCCATTTAACTCCTACTCAATTAATAATTAAGGACAACTAATTAAAAAGTACTTAAGCCAAATAATGGTCCACAAAAGTGGACTTATCAAATGCCCCCATGCCAAAGTTTTGCTAGTCTCGAGCAAAGATGAAAAACAATAGAAGTAATCAAAAGATTTCTTCCTTCTTTATTCCAAAAATTTAGAGATCCAGACTAATGTGAAATGATAGTAGCCTAGGTAACGAATCCAAGTGAAAAGGCAACTTACATTTATAGTTCGCATTGCACCTTAATAAAATTCTATCGGGATAGGCAGCATTTCCCTAGAGGATAAAGCAGAAAAAAATCTGTAATTTGACCCCAACTTTTTGGCTTAGGTAGGAGATACTGAGTTAAATGGATTCGTATTTGGTGGCATACACTCCTCTGGTGCTACCTGTAGTCTAGTACTGCAAACTCTAACTCTCCAGACTATCAAATGAGTCAACTCAGAGCGAAGCTAAACAACTGTGCTCTCCTGATGTTCCTTTGTGCTCACTCTTCTTTTCTTTTTGAGATCACAAATCTCACCAGATTTTGTAAATGTACTCACTGTTTGGTGGCCTCACATGGCATTCACACTTCAATTAAAATCCTAATAACCCTATAACTAAGTTAGAAGACCTCAACTAGTATTCGGGCGATCAAAAATACTGAAAGTAGGTATGGGTCATATTTGGTGGATTGCAATGAGTGTTTTTGTTGTTGTCTCAAAAACATTGACACAAAAAAATGACAAGATAAAACTCCAAATTTGGACTCTTTTTTTTCTTACATTTTTATATTTCTCTTCTTTTTCTTTCTTTTTTTTATATAAATCAACAGAACACGACGTAGACTTTTTTTTATTCATGAGGCATTATTAGGGATGATGATGGTCAAGAGGATATTGTGTGGCTTATTTAGTGGACGTGCCTACTCTCGGCATCAGGAAAGGAATGGATAGGACAAGCATATTTCTAACCTTTAACACTATTACCCTCCTTTAGCCAAGTACTCTATGAAGGATGGTCGTAACCATCCACCATAGTCATAGTTTTATTCGAACTCAATCTCTGTGTATCTGCCTTATCTGGTGACTCTCAAGAATTCACACCATGTACACACACAAGAACAGAGAGCAAAAACTATGCCTAACTCTGAGGTATCCTCATCTAATTATCTAGAACTTAAGAGTTCTTGCACTAGACTTAGCACACTAATAGTCTCTCTACTTTCTTCTCATAAATATGAGGTGGATCTAATAGAAGATAGTATGCCTGACTCCCTATTAAGTGTCCAAGGGTTTAGCAAATTAAAAATGCTTATTAATTTTCTAGAAAGATCCATTACCCAGTCCATGTTCAAGTGAAGTAAATGTACTGGATTCTAATCTTAAAAAATAATTTAAGAAAATCTTCAATGACACCTCCTTGAAAAAGATGTTTTGCTAGGGCTAACCAATTCATCTCAAGAAAAGAGAAATTTTTTTTTCTTTTTTTTATGAAATGCACCTAACCTAAATGCCTGAATACTTCCTAAAATGCAAAATGCACCTCCCTCATGCCTAAATCCTATAATGTCCTCATTGTAAAATTAAAACAGGGATAGAAAGGAAGGAAATCACCTGATGAGGCATTATTCTGGGCATTGGGTTGCCTCCCAACAAGCACTGCATTTTTTGTCAGTAGCCAGACTTATAGGGAACCTATAAGTCTGGTTCTAAACAAAAAGAGCTAGGCCCTAAAACTATGTGTAACAGCCCGGGCCTAGAAAACAGACAGTCATGGATGTTGGCAAGCTGATGATGCAACGTTACCCCAAATGCTCGCTAGAAGACATGAAAGCAAAGAACCTCGTAGGCTACCTAGGGAGGTCTAGGAATAACAAAAGGAATATGAAAAGGAACCTCCCGAAACGGAATAAATGGAGGATAACAAGGGTCCTCCAAAGCAAGAAGGGTTTTAAAAGATATAAATATAATAAATTCAAACCCTTGAATGGCAAGACTAAAAGTACAAGCATCAATCCACACTCGTCATTCTACCCGAGAATGTATTGGCCTGATATGCTCCTCGGAAAGAATGTATGTGAGCAAAGACTTGAGCCAAGGATCAGTTAGGGAGTGTAAGGGTTGTTTGTGGTGTTGGGAGGTAATGATTAAGTCTAATGAGGGCTTGTCAGTGTCGGGTCAAATTCCGACAACGATTCAGATTGTGTATTCTCCCTAACAATTATTGCAGAAAAATTCACGTCACCCTGCTTATCATTAATGATCGGAATCATATTTTCACCTTCCAGTATATGTGAATTAATGGTGGACTCCAAATTAAATCCCTTTGATGGTAGGGTCAAAGCAATAGAAACATTATCATTAATTTCATCCCCAAATTCTTTTGGTTCACTTGAGTTTTTGTCAAGGTGTATATGTGATTCACCAGTAAAGAGAGGTTGGATCAATATCCTCAATTATTTCTGAAAGAGGATCAGTCTTAATGTTTTGGAGTAAGCCTATATAACTCAAGTCTTTGTTCTTCTCGGAGCATAAATCCTCAATTGATGTGTATTGTCCCTGAGAGTCTCTCCTAGGCTTCTCACTATTGTGTTCGTCCTCCTCTAATATCAACTGGTTTTGTGGAGGATGACTCTCAAAATCAAAAGTAGGGAGGAATTTGGATTTCACCCGATTATTTATATCCTCAGGGGGCAAGTCCTCGAATAACACATAATCCCCTTGTGATTCACTCTAGATTCTAAGGTCGGGTTCCTCCATCAGGTTATCATCCTCCTCTAAAATAGACTCTTTGTACCCCTGATACCAAAATTGATCCAATTCATCCTCCATTCCCTTAGGGTCACCTTCATTGGGCGCATTTAAATCCTCGAAATGTTGGATGGTAGGTGTTGATTCCCTAAGTGGAGGGTCAGGATTAGGCTTACTAAGAGTACAATGGGGTTCCACCAGATGATTAATAGGGAAAGTGATATGAATAATACGACTTTTACCAAGGTTATCAGGGGTAAGGAAAATACTGTCATCAGGGTCAAGGTCCTCAAGAGGTACCATCTTCCCTTTCTTTTGACCCCAATACAGCTCGGGTGGATAATCTCTAGGATCGTTCTCCTCTAGTGGTCGTGTCTCGTGGGGAGAGTCTAAGTGATAGCTACTCAAAACGGGATCCCTATTGTCATTGGTTTCCTCAGAATTATTTTCATGATCACGGTTGTACAGGTAGGGATCAGAATCACTAGTAAGAGCGTAGCTAAGCTGTCTAATTTCCTTATTCAATTGTTGACTATTCCTCAACATCTCTCCCATAGACTCCATCATTTATTTTTTTTATTTTTGCATTTCTATCATAAAAGAGAGGCTACTACTATTAGATTGGGGAGGATAGTCAATTTCAGGCTATGGTTGCCTAGGGGTATCGACCCAACCTCTATAAGGAAAATCATGAAGGGTGGGAGGGTTGGGTGCTTGCATAATAGTGGGGATTCCATGGGTAGAAAATCCCACTCCTAGGCTCTGCTAAAAAGTGGGAGCTATCAGGCCAGTACTCCCAGGATAAGAATATGATTGATCCCATGAATTGTCATTGTACCCATCAAAGGATGGATATGCTCGGGGCATGGGTTCCTGGTTAAAATGATAGGATTAAGGATAATCCATTTCTTTCAATTAAATGGTTTAACTCTCTTAGGACTTAAATAGATTAAAAATAGAAACTTCCTAGAGAGCTCTATCATGCACACACCAAGAAAACACAAGGCAAGAGGTCTTTTGTTGATTTAAAGTTCTTGAAGTCCTCTTCCAACTCTTCAACTTGGCCAAATATAGTCAAGGCAGTGTTTCTCCATTCCCACGTAAGAGAAATGTAGCATTTGAAATTTCTGGTCAATGACTGTTAAGAAGGTTGAGGTTACTTTTAGTCCTTTTTGAGTGATCAATCAAGTTTCAAGCAATTACGCACCCTAAATTGACCTTCGAGTGCCCTAATGATGTACACTTTGTTGCAATGATACTCTCTAATGCTCAAGTAAAATATACTCCAAGGATGGAACCAAGGGATGCAAGTAGGGTGAACCTTCCTTTGAGGCGTTGCATTAACGGTGCCTCTTAACTACCCTTGAATTCCTTTAAGGGGTGTCCCCCACCTTAGAGTATCAAGTCACTCGAGCAAAAGTTAATACTACCATCACAAAGCGAGATAGGAGGGTTTGCACTGGTAAAGAGATCGATGCCTATAGCCTTAAGGGTCCAAGCCCTAGTGTAGTGCCTATAGTGCGTGCTCAGTGCAGGAAGTGTGCATCACACCGCGAAAAGTGATTTTTCTTTTGAAAATCACAGTCACGTTATTCAAACAATTCCTGTATATTTTTCTTTCTTTCCAAGAAGTAATGTGACCACTTGATTAATATTTTCAAATCATCTTAAATGGTCTTTTTTAATTATGTCCAAATGCAATGCATGTGCAGATAACTGATGCACAAGAAAAGATGTACCTTACTCCATCTCTCTTCAATGAAGGATGTTTACAATGCAAAAAGAAAAGCTAGTTGCTACTCATTCAATCCTAGATGGTCACCCTATAGAGTTGCAGCTTCTAGCAAGAAGTTCGAATACTTTTTTTTAATAATAATAAGCAAACAAACCTAATCTAACTAGCTAAGTAACCAACATGCAGTTCAAACAATTCGAATAATCCTATAATCTAAATAAAATGGGAACACTCTCCCGAAAATATGCTCCCACATACAAGAGCGATAAGCAATAAAAGCACTGGGAATAGGTTCCCAAAAATGCCCAACAAGGGTCCAAAAGACAGAAATTAAATGTCTAATGTCTATCTAGACTAAATTTAATGTCTAATCTACTGATTAAATTAGGAAAGGCTCCTCCATACACCTTCACGTGCGTGGGATCAAGGCCCACAAGCACCCATTGCTAGCCTCCAACTGGTGTCAACGTCAACCAAAAATATCATCTCCGCCGTGCATGCCCACCTCGTTCATTTGGTGTTTTTGCATAGAAAAAGATCCACAGTTAGTAATTCAGAAAAGCTTTCAAAATAGAATAAAAATAATATAAATTTCCCAAAAGAAATAATAGCCATGTTTCCTCCCTAGCAATGGTGCCATTTGAAAGAGTGATCTTCGTTTTCGATAAAAACTTTAACATAAAATGACGTGTCGTTATAGTTCATTGTGTGGTACAAAATCACTTTCCAAACATTTAATATTCAAAATCTAACCACGAAAATAGTTAGGTCATCTCCACAGGGAGGAATTAGCCTATTAATCTAGTGATTGGTGTCTCGTTTATTCGGGAAACTCAACGCGTGCGCATACTAACTGGTGCACTTGTTTTCAACATAAATTCTTGATTTAAGTAATTAATCAAGAATACAAGTGTGCATATGCAAAATCACCATTATAGGAATAGAAGAATCTTGATATTGTTACAGGTAAAAGTGTTTTAATATTTATCTCTTCCAGAGCAGAGCCCAATCATATAATCAATAGCTAATATTCTATATTCTTTATGAGAAGCATGCAACTCAAAGTAATTCAGATAACCAAGAGGGATGTCCATGCAATTCTGCCTTAATATATTAAATCAGGAAAATAAATGAATTGTGTATCTACAATGGCATGTGTTGTAATTTTTAATACGGCATGCACTGTAGAGAAACAGGGGAAAGGTTTCCCCTTCTCGCACGTGCGGAGGAGGAGTACATCGGCCGCGAGTCTGGGAGGAGTAGACGTGCTGGAGGAGAGGCTCGCAACGGTGGCAGCGGCACGACCGGAGGTGGCTGGACGGCGAAGTAGAATGCCGACGACGGCGACGACAGGTGGTGCTTGCAGGCATCATGGAGATGGAGGTGGAGTTGGCTACGGTCTGTGGCGCCTACAAGTGGCATGGTGGGGCTACAGTTTGGGTTCGTTTGCGTAGAGCTACAGGTGGCAAAGAAGAATGTGAAGAGGAACATGAAGATGAACTATGGATGGCGGTGGGTTGCGGATGTGGTTACTGCGGTGGTGATGAGGGCCGCACGCTGTCACCATGCACGCCCAAAGTTAATGAACGGCAACGAGGGAGTTTGCTTAGGACCACAGTGCACATGGGAGTTCCACGGTGTATGCCTGTTGCATGGTGGTGGTGATGGAGGAGAAGTCCCCGCCAGGCCAAGGAGATTGGTTCTCCGGATGGCTAGCCATGCCTTTTTAAAAACTCTCATCTGTTTCCTTCCGGCGTAACTTCTCTAACCACTCGCGAAGATTGCAAGTGGATAGAACGACGAATAAGCATTGGCCGATCATTATTAGATGTCTGACTTCATCATCAAACATCTTAAAAAATGTAAAGTCAAGGTACTTGTCCTGGCAATTCCCAAACGTCCATCCTTAACTCCAGACGTCTTATAAATGCCGAAATGTTGTGTGCACTCTTGTACCTAGCCTGCGTTCATAAAATAAATTATATTATCATAACATATGTTATTAACATAAAATAGAGCATAAAATTAAATGCAGGGTAAGGTAAATTTCCATTTAACTCCTACTCAATTAACAATTAAGGACAACTAATTAAAGAGTACTTAAGCCAAATAGTGGTTCACAAAAGTGGACTTATCATTTATGTACCACAAATGTGGGTGCATGTAGTGTGTATGTTGATTTTTCCCACAAGAAGTATCTTTTTGTTTTCTTTTTTATAATATGCGAGGGTGAGATGAGTGGAGGTTACAAATAAGGCAAGCAAATTCTATCCTAAGGTTTATGCAAACATCTAAGTAGATTAGGTCTTGGTCATTGATGTGGCCAGATGAAACTAGTGGGGGGCAATGTGGGGGCACTTACAAATTACTCTATCCACACTTTACTCCGATCTATCGCACTTGGATCTCCTTGCTAGGGCACCTGCAAGATAGTAAATCGGAGACAAACGGGGTTAATAATAAGTAAATGCAAAGAAACATGAAAGACAAGAAAGCAAATTCCATTGCCTCCCCGACAATGACGCCAAAATGGAGGAAGCAGCAGCGCACGTGGGTGAGTAGCGGCGGAAGCATGAGACACGGGCACGTGAAGCGCGTGCCAATGCAGCGGCAGCGTGGGCGCAAGGCTATCTTTAGCGACGTTTGCGGTGGATCTTCAGCGACGTTTATGACCGTCATTAAATGTCCTATATACCATCTTCAACGACGTTTATGACATTTATGATCTTCAGTGCCCCAGCAACAACGCCAAAATGATCAATGGATTTTGACAAAGAAAAATCAGGGTTTCAAGAACCCGTTGTCATAGCTCGCAAAACGCGTTATCAAATACAATTTATAACAAAAACTCTAAGGGAGTCCCAGGTCAAACATAGGGAGGCAACGTTTACTTTTATTGAAATCCACGCTTCGTTTTGTCTCTTTTTGGTGTTTTAGGGTTTTGTGAATTTTTTTGTGTTTTTGAAATAAAAAGATAAGCAAGATAACTTCACAAAGTGGAGAATAAATATGACATTTCACAATGGCATTCAAATGTCTATTACAATATGCTAAAACATAAAAGAGATAGAGGTGAGAAGAAATCTCCCAAATCAGCTGTTTGGCGAGACGACGGTTCTTGGCGGTAGCTTCGATGAAGTGGGTGAGGTGCTGGACGACGGAGGTGAGATGCAAGAGGATGCTGGGTAGAGGAATGCTTCACCAAGGCTTCGAAATGGGGATGAGGAGTTCGAGATGATCTTTTACCGGAATGGAGGATGAATATTTGGTGGGGATATAAGAGCATTACACTAATAAGAGGCTTTTGGAGCTTGGGAATAAGCTCTAATGGAGCTTTAGTAGGCTACTAGAGCTTAGGAGTAGGTGGGAGTAGAGTAGGTAGAGATGGTGAAGAATGGAGGTGTAGGGGTCCTTTTATAGTGGAGTGAAGAGGAATAAATTCGTGTAGAGGGTTGTAGTGACAGTTGCAAGCGTCACTAAAGACCCTTGCAACTGTTGCTGAAGATCACACCCCCACCGCTTACTCCCACAGCTGTCCTCGTGCCTGCAGGCAATTAGTGACGGCTATAAGCATCACTAAAGGCCCGCCTAGGTTGTCGCTGAAGGTCCGTGCCAACTCACGCCTGCTGCTATTGTGTTTGCGTGCCTATCATGCGTCGTGTTGCGCTGCTTATGCTACGCTGGCGCTGTGGTGCGGGTGCGCAGGCTGGTATGCGTGTGTCTGCACACGTGCACTGGCCGATGCACCCCAATTGCTGATTTGAGGGAATCTGCTAGTCTCGAACTCACGCTCCTTCTTTGCAAGCCAGGTGCTCAACCGTTGAGGCAAGGTTGTGTTTGAGTCACGAGGAGTGCATGGATGCTGAGAGCAGAAGAACCTCACCCGTTGGATCTTTATCCAACGGTTGTGGTGCGACATCTCTGATGATGAGGAGGCACCTTTAGTCATTGCTGGCCGTCGTGGAGCAGCTGAGATGGTGCCACATGGTGCCATCTTAGCCATCCATCTTCTTTCTATTTCAGAGGGTGCCATGGTGCTTGGATCGAGGTGATTTTCGTGCTACCGAACTGTGATCGTCACTCCGAATCCATCCGTACGGTCGGATTTTTCATCCGAAGCCTGTAAGGATGTCGCATTGCTCTCCTGGCTGTTGATCTTCCTCAGATCGCATAAGGTGATACGAGATTCCAATTGGGATGATCTCAGAGGCGTTGGACTCTAATCATCATTCTGATCAGATCCGTACATTCGGATCGTCAATCCAAGACCCTGAAATAAATCTCCTTCCCTCCTAGCCATAAAAAGGACGTACTTAACCTAAAATATACACAATTACTCTAAATGCAAGATGATGCTTACTATGCAATATTTATAACATGAAATGCAAATCTAGGCCTAGGAACATGCATGAATAGGCATTTTATCCTTAATAATTGTGTCTACATTAGCAATCATACGACCTAATTTACCTGAATTAAGTTAGATTCTAGCATAACTTAGGAACAATCCATGATCATAAATTGCATAATAGCTAGTTTGGTAGCATTATAGATAATACTATCATTTTATGCTCTAAAAGAGAGATGAAATTGTTTGTAGATGATTTGAGGTCGGAAATGATAGATCAAACCGTATCGATCTGATCAGGACGAAGACGGGAGTCCAACACTTTCGGAATCGTCTTGATCAGACATCCATAGAATCACATGTAGCCCATAGAAGAATGGAGGCCAAGGAGCAAGATGACAGAAATCCAAGCCTCAGATGTAAAATCCGACCACATGGATGGATCTAGATCAACGATAGTAATCCAATGATGCAAAAATCATCTCGATTGGAGACCTATAGCATGATCTACAAAGAAAAGAAGATAGACGGCCATGATGGTGCCATGTGGCACCATCACAGCCACCCCTCGATGTGCCCCTATCTTTGAGGAAGTTCCCCGTGCGTTGTGGGCCATTGGATTGTCATCCAACAGCCACAAGCATGCCACGTTGACTAATAAATGCTAGTTTATCATCATTCTTAAGCTTTAAAACAAACCTAGCTCTTAGGAATTTTACTCTGCAAATAGGTTTTTGAGCTGCATTAGGCATAAATTAGGTTATGCATGCATTACACATTTTATTATCTTTTTGATATGTTTATTTGAGTGTTAGGGATAAACAGATAGTCAAATCCCCAGAACCCTAGCACTCAGGAAGGAAATTAGCGAAGAAGAAGCTCAAACCAGCTGAGACTCAGCCTAATCCAACTCATCATAGGTAGATACTAGCTCACTTGGACTAGGGTTAGCTCATCCTAGCTCCATTTAGTTCATCTCAGCTGAATGGTAGCTCAAGGTAGCTCGTCTTAGCTCACCCTAGCTCAAGTCAACTTAGATCCAGCTCAACCTAGTTGAGCCTAGCTCATCTCAACTCCCATCAGTTCACTGGGAGCTCTAGCTAGCTCAGTTAAGTTGACTCGAGTCTCAGCTCAGGTCCAGCTACCTCTAGCTCCACTCAACTCAAGTCAGCTGAAGATGACTTCACCCTAGCTCAAGCCAGCTCAAGTCCAGCTCCTGGGGACTCCACTTAGCTCAACTTAGTTGAGCTAAGCTACCTTAATTACTCCAGCTAGCTAGGTCCTCCTCGGGAAGATCAGACTCAGCTCACCTCATCATATTTCAATAGAAGCCAGCTTACTTTAGCTTGGCTTAGCAGCTAGCAAAGAACTAGCAAGTTAAGCCAGCTAAAGTAGCTCCTTGCCATTCTCTTCAGTAGCTACCAGCTCCAGTTCAGCTCCTCTCCTCAAAACCCTAGCTCCAGACACCTCCTCCTCTACTCAACTACTATCTAAGCTAGCTTAGCCAGCTTAGCTTAACTACATCTTAGCTTCCACTGGCCATCCACCACCTTCAACCTAACTCCACCTCATCACCTACTTAAGTCCACCTAAGCCCCACCAAAGCTACCCCAGTTTGGCACCAACCCTAGCCACCCTTTCAACCCTCTCCAACACCAAAAGACACCTCCAAGTTGGGGCCAATAACCGCCCCTCAACCACCTTCACTTTGGCACCAACCTTAAGCCTTCATCCCATCCATCCATCCACCACAAAACACATCTCAACCCTTCAATCTCGGCGCCACCTAAGGCCCCTTCTAGAGTGTCTACAATTCAGAGTTCAAATCTTTTCTTGACTCAGAATTCCTTAATCCTATAAGCACTCTCTAGGCATTTACATTTGATTTTGATGGGTTCTATGAGGACTCTCTAGATACACCTACCTTTGCACATTTTTTAGAGGAGCCCTCACATATAGTTATTCTTGAAGCCACCTCTTCCACAGCATATACAGAGCCTTCCAAAACCCGTTCTCAACCCTGACCTGCAACCCAACTCAATTTCTACTCTGATTCTCCTCTCGATGAGCCGATTGCATATGATTCTCCTCCATCTTTTAAACAAGTTTTGGACATCAATCAAACTACAAATCATGCCCCATCCTTCTCTGATCACTCCCGTAGGGTTCCTACATCCTCCACCGACCCTTTCTCATTTGAGGATCCCTACTATGAGCAGGCTGATCCAATTTAGCCAAACCCTAGCTTTTCACTTCCATATCTATTTGAGTCATAGAGTATATAGTGGGTTCGGCATCTACTGATTCACATCTATCAACTCACCATATTGATTGGGTTTGGGCTGCATCATCAGCCTGTTGATCTAAACAAGAACCTGATTGGACCAAACAGGCTTTTGATCAAGGTGCTTGTTGTACAAAACTCATCTAATTTGACCACTCCTTCTCCATGACCATTTCTGCTCAGTAGAAGGCATTGAATTTAGCGCTTAATGGGAGGCAACCCGTCATTCCAAAAACCTGAGATCCTTCTGATTATCCTTTTGTACTTCATGTCTATTGCACTTCGAGTTCAGTTTTAAAATAGTCAACTCCACCTCTAGTACTTGTACCAGAGCTTGAAATCGTCTGCAACAGTCATCCCAACCCATTCGCCCACCCGATTATCTTGCTCTAACTCCTGAACCCTAACTGTTTCATACCCTCTATTTACATTGAGGGCATTGCAAAACTTAGGCATAGGGGGGTGTTAAAGTGCAAACACATAAAAATTCAAAGTTCTGAAGGGTTCTCAAAACAAAATACATATTCCAAAAAATCAAAAAAAATAAAAAAATTGAAAAAGAACAAAAAATAATGGAGAAGGGAGGAAATTTTGAGTGAATTAACTGCATATCTTGAGGAAAAGAGAGGAGGTGATTTAAATGTCAAAAAAGAGCAACAATTTGAAAGAAAAGAGTTAGTCATTAGTAAAAGATTAAGGAATCTACTTAGTTTTAGACCAAATCAAAGAAAGAAATAAAGTCAAAAAGTGCTAAGAGATACAAAGATTAGTATGAATGCTGATCTTAGGCCTCTTGGGCTGGGTTTAAGCTTAAAAATTCAAGTATTCATTAAGATCTGGATAGTCCTCAAGAGGTTGAGGAAAATGCAAAGCATAAGTATTAGGTCTAAGGCTTATGGATTATTTGACCTTGTTAACTAACCTCTGGTTTGCGGGACTCGATAACCTAAGCACCCTAATCCACACACAGTCTGGTTCAGTGTGCTTAATTATCAAAATCACACAAATGTGTTAATTCTGTTCTGAAAAGCTACCTAGATTAGGAGTGGCTTATCAACACATGTTGATTTGGACGAGTTCCCGATGCGAAGAGGTGGAAAATTCCCCTCAAAGATGCGCAATAGCATACCATCTCCTCGGTGCTTGTCTCCTAGGATATCTAAATATCCTACAGGGGGCACGTAAGCACCTTGTGCTGATTCAGGTGCTATGGGCGGGATTATCTCGAAATATCGATTGCCAGGGCCTAAATTTAGCTATAGAATGCCCTGGGCGGCAATATCTCAAAGTGTCGAAAGCCAGGGTTCTGGGGTTTGCCATGGGTTGTGCTATCTCGAAACATCGAAAGCCAAGGACCCTGCGAGGATTGATGGTGGAAGCTAGGAATCTGATACAGACCATGTTGTAAAGGAAATCCGAAGCTAGAAATAACGGAGAAAAAGAGAGAGAAAACTCTCCAAAATTGCAAAAAACTCTTCTATCTCTCTCTTACAAAAACGCACTGCAAACTAAACCTGGACTAACCATGTTTTAAACACGGGTGCTTTAACCGCAGAGTTCAATGAACCTTAGGTTAGTTCCTGTATGCCTTAGAAACCTTCATGGCAGACTAAGGCTAAAGCTAGTCAGGTTAGGATTTTGGCTAGTACTTGAGTACCTCTAGGCCTACTATTGGCATTATAACCTAATCTAACAAAAAAGGCACATATTAGAGATCTAAACACATAGTCTATAATTCGAGTTAATTCCGTAAGATTTTGCTAAGGGACTAGCAAAAGTTAGGAATGGGGGTATGATGATAATGTCATCATCAGCTATATCTAGCTTTATTTAGTCATATTCCATCATTAAATGCTCCTATATAACCGCCAAAGAGACGTAATTCACTACAAATCCCTTCTAAGGGAAAGACAGTAAAATAGGGGTAAAACTGTAGTTTTAATAGTTATTCTCAATTGCAGTACAATCATGGGATTTCTCAGGGTTAATTAAAGGACAAATGGTATTAAATGTCTAACAAGAGGGTCCTTGCAGATAGAAATGGGTTTTCATGCATTTCATGAATTAAATGACATCTGAAACCCTAAAAACAGATCCGCTTGATTCACTGAGGTTTTGGTCAAGATAAAATTCACTTAAACCCTCTAGAAATCATAGAAAAGTATTATCTAGGGTTTGGTACCTCCAATTTGACCATCAGAACTCGTCTTGACCTAAAACTGAGTCTCAAACAGACTTTTACCCTAATTTGGGTAATTATGCAATTTATCCAATCAAATATGGTCAAAACCTAAATCTAACTTCACCATTGGATTCCTTGAGTCCAAATTAGGTTTGTACTAAAATTTGGACCCAATCTGAGATCATCTTGACCTAGTTTGCAATTTAGTCCAATTTGAGTCTTTTCTCTCACACAAATGCCCCTAACTTTCAAAATCCTTGCAGTTAGGACCCTATCTTTGTCGTCACTCTTTGCAAATAGGTCCCTATATCATTATCGTGGAGGAATCCTTCTCCGACGACCTTTGATTAAAGAGAACTCCTCCCCTAATCAAGGAATCCCTTCCAAAATTGGAAGGGAGATTCTTTGAGAAGTTCTCATTCCAATGAATCTGATCTTGAGCCCAATAACCTTCCCAATCTCTCATGTGAACGCATAAGAGATTCAGGTATCCCATAGGTTTCCATCTCCCGCAGCTTCCAAGCTTCCCAAGCTCTAATCACCCTCTAGAGACCTATAAAAGGACCCCCAGTGCACGCCGGTCTCTCCAAGCTCGAATTTGGCCAGAAATCCTCCATGTTCCTCTCTCCTATTTCGACCGAATAGCTCCTCGAGCTCCAGCAACTCCTAATCTTCCTCATCGTTTGACCACAATACCGGTGATGGATTCTTCTTCCTCATCTTCCTCCATGTCATGCAATACTAGTTGTCGTCGCTCTCTCTCCGTCATTGCCTTTGTCCTACCTACCAGAGTACTTTCTTCCTCGGCACTGGCTTACCAACACCATTTCTATACTCCCCCCTTCGTCCATTAGATTAGGTTTAGTTAGCTTCCTTAGATCCTTAAGTTAGTTTTACACCCCAGAAACCCCAAAAATATCCCCTCGAATCCACTAATCACCTTCATCTTCCCCATCTCCAGCAATCCCTCCGGTGAGCACTCCCATCGCTACACCCCTCCATCCGCCTCACCAACACCTCACAACCTTCACCACGACTCCACCAATCAAACCCCTCTCCTATTTCGCTCCACCACTCACCCAAACATGCCCTCGAACAACCCACCTTCGCACGGCCATCTCCATCACCGTCCAGCCACCTTACGCACTCTCATGCCTTGCTGTATCCACCACCACATTCGCTGTGCTACAGCAATCCTGCTGAACCATTTGACGTGACCATAAGGCCTTTTTCTTGAAGTTTCAGGTACTAGGTCAAGCCCGCCATTAGCGGAAAACTTCAAGGTTGCTAGAAGCTTTCTTCAGGCCCTACTACCCCCAGTCAAGTGCTCCAGGTGCCGTGGATACCTCCCAAATTGTGAACCACGGCCTCAATTGGAAGCCATACCCTCAACAGCTACCTTGATTGGAAGGGCAAACCAGCCGCAGACTCATGCAAGGAAGGTGGGACATTTAGTCCCACCTCGGAAACCAGTGGCATCGTAACCCAACATAAAAGGAAAAAGTGTTGAGGGCTTATCGCCTCAACACACAGGGGGGTCAGGTCCCTGTGCCCCTTCACCTGCTTCTCCTGTGACACCACCACGTGAGCCTAGCTCTGACCCGTTTACCCACCTATGCATGTGCACACCTCGACTGCTACCCCACGTCAGCAGCCCTGGTCCCAGGTTCGCTCTAGACCAATAACCCGACTACCTGGTACTGTGCATGGCCCTGGGAGGACATGAAAGAGGAGAACCCTGAGAGAGGAAGAGAAGGAAAGAAAGAGAGCGCACAGGGTTTAGGGGGTTTTTCTCAATTGTGTATTGGCTAACACTTAGCTAAAAATCGAAGGTGCCCCCCTATGCATAAGAGACAAAGCCAAGTGAAGAGGAAAGAAAAGGCAAAGGTCAGAGAAGAGAAGAAGACAGAAGGCTAAAGAAGAAGAGGCACGCAGAGAAAGAAGAAGTGAAGAAGAATAGCAGAAGTAAAAGAGAAGAGGAATCATATTGATTATCTGTTCCTGATTATTTTAAGACGTCTGATTTCTTGATTATCTGTTCCTTCATATTGATTATTATTTGAGTATTTGCTATAAATGTTAGACTAATAATTGGTGATCCAAATCATTATTATTTTATCTAGATTACTTTTTGACTCATCATATATGCTCATATTATACACAGCTTATTAGATTTTGAGTAATTAATTGTGCTCATTTACATTAATTGTTGAGATTAAGGATTGAATTCCATACTTGCTCCCAACGAACGACATTGTACTTTCATTCGAGTTATAAATATTATCTGTTTTGAGCGATTTTGTCCTATACTATGACGCAACTCTTAAACATTGACGAATTCGCTAATAAACAATGACTGCCACAAGCCTGGTCATGGCAGAACGACAAAATGCTTTCTATCTCCTTATCAGGGACACACTTCCTAAGGATCTGGTCTTTACAGTGCTTGAATAACCAAGGTTCTTCCCCAGTAATAGTGCTTAGCTTCGGATCTAATTTTGTTTTTTTGATGTTGGACCTAATCAAAGGGAATGATTCCAGAAGCTAGGTAATTGACAATGTCAGCATACTAGAGAAGATCGGAATGAATGACCAGCAATTGCTCAATAGGGAAGTGGTCAACAATTAGAAGAGAAGGAGAAATCACTTTAGAAGGAAGGCGGGATAACTGGTCAACTACCACATTCTGCTTCCCAGCCTTGTCACGAATCTCTAAATCAAAATTTTGCAACAGTAGGATCCATCTAATCAAATGTGATTTCACATCCTTCTTGACGAGAAGATGTCGAACTACTGTGTGGTCAGTGTAGACTATAATATGGGGACCTAAAATATAAGGTCTGAATTTTTCCAGTGTAAAAACTACCTCTAGCAATTCATTTTTAGTGACTGTATAATTCCTCTATGCTTCATCTAAGGCCTTGCTAGCATAGTAAATGACTGTAGGTTTTCCATCTAATTTTTGCCCAAGGACAGCCCCTACTGCATAATCAGAGGCATCACACATGATCTCAAAAGGGTGAGACCAATCCAGGCTTGGTAACCAGATCACAAAGTGTCGTATATGCATGAACACAATCATCAGAGATCTGGAAGTTTACATCTTTAGAGAGGAGATTGGTGAGAGGCCAAGCAAGTTTCGAGAAGTCCGCTATAAAGTGAAGATAAAAACCCACATGCCTGAGAAAAGATCGAATTTATTTAACCGATGAAGGTAATGGCAGGTCAACAATCAATTTACCTTCACACGGTCAACCTCAATTCCTCTCTCAAAAATAAGGTGACCTAAAACAAGTCCTTCTGGTACCATGAAATATGATTTTTCCCAGGAAAGTACCAGATTCACTTTAATGCATCTTTGCAGGATCTTAGTTAGGTGGTCTAAGAAGTCTCAAATGTGCTCCCAAAGTTTAAGAAGTCATCCATGAAGACTTCTAAACAATCACTGATAAACGCCAGTTTATCATCATTCTTATACATTAAAACAAACCTAGCTCTTAGGATTTTGCTCTGCAAATGGGTTTTTAGGTTACATTTAGGCATTAATTAGGTTAGGCATGCATTGCATTTTTTTATTGTGCTTTTTATATGTTTTTGTGAGTGTTAGGGATAAGCAGATTGCCAGATCCTTAGAACCCTAGCACTCAGGAAGGCAACTATTGAAGGAGAAGCCTAAACTAGCTGGAACTCAGGTAGATCTAGCTCACCATAGCTGGAATCTTGCTTACCTGAACTAGGGTTAGCTAATCCTAGCTCCATTCAGCTGATCTTAGCTGAATGGCAGCTCAAAAGAGATCATCTTAGCTCACCCTAGCTCAAGTCAACTCAGATCCAACTCAACTTAGTTGAGTCTAGCTCATCTCAGCTCCCATTAGTTTACAAGGAGCTCTAGCTAGCTCAGTTGAGTTGACTGGAGTTCACCTCAGCTCAAGACCAGCTTGATCTAACTCCACTCAACTCCAGCCAGCTGAAAATGACTTCATTTCAGCTCAGGAAGCTCAAGTCCAGCTCCCGGGGACTCAACTTAGCTCAACTTAGTTGAGCTAAGCTACCTTAGCTGCCTCAACCAGCTTGATCCTCCCCGAGAGCACCAGAAACAGCTCACCTTAGCTCCTTATGGTAGAAGCCAGCTTACTTTAGCTTGGCTTAGCAACTAGCAAAGAACTAGCAAGCTAAGCCAGCTAGAGTAGCTCCATGCTACCCTCTTCAGTAGCTGCTAGCTCTAGTTCAAGCTCCAGACTTCTCCTCAGCTCCTCTCTTCAAACCCTAGCTCCCATTGCCTACTCCTCTACTCCATTACTAGCAAAGCTAGCTTAGCTTAGGTTAGCTTAGCTAGACTCCAACTCCCTTGGCCATTCACCACCCTAAAACCCTACCTAACTAGCTCCACCAACTAAGCCCTACCTAGCTCACCTTAGCAAGCTCCACCCTACTCCCTTTGGCACCACCACCTTCACCACCTTTCACCCCTCAACCAACCACCAAAAGACACCAAAAGTTGGTGCCAAAACTAACCCTAACCACCTCCCTTTTGGTGCTAACTTTCAACCCCTTTATCCACCCTACACCTACCCATATAACCTACCCTAGCCATCCACATACCCCCCTTCTAGAACCCTAAGATGGCACCACCTAATAGCCTTCTAGAGGGCCCATTTTGGCGCCAACCCTAAGGGACACCAAAGCCCTAACTACCCCCCTTTGTGCCCCCTCATTTGGCGCCATTTAACACTAGCCCTAGGATCAACCTAACCACCCATAACCACCCTTGGAATCAATCCTAGCCCTCCACCTATTCATGTCAACCCTACCCCCATCCCACTCTAGAAAAACCCATCACCTACCACCATTTTCCCCATCCTCCATTTTAGTTTAGTCTACCATACACCCACCATAATTCAAGGCCAAGGAAGAAGAAGAAGAGAAGAAGATTAAGGGGGCATCCTACCCGCCCCCTTGGTGCTTTCTTCCCCTTCTCTCTTCTTCCTTGTGGCACGCCAAGGAGGAGTTTCTTCAACTTAGAGTACGGCCAGGCATAGGAGGAGAAGAGTGGTTCACACCTACCCTTGGAGGAGCATCTAGGGTGGATGTCCACCCGTGGAGAGCAAGTGCACGCCAACCTCTAGGGCTTGACTTGGAAAGCCACACCTTAGAGGAAGAAAGTCAAGAAAAGGAACCCTTTTCAACTACGGGAGCAGCCGTAGTTGAAGCAAGAGCTTCGTCTTCTTCACCAACATTTTCAGAGGATCATTATTTTTATTTTATGCATTTTTGTTTCTTGTAGTAGAAGCATTCCTCTACTAGGGTTTCTCGTGTAAAACAATTTCTCTTTTCTATAAAAATTTGCCTTCTTCTTAAATAGCTTTTGTAGTATCTTTATTGCAATTGCTTTTGCTTTATCTTTAGTGCACTTACACCCCTTTCTTTCTAATTACCCTAGGCCTTCACGTGACTAGGGTGAGTTTAGAAAGAAAGTAGTTTCTGTCACTTAGGTTTTAGCTATTAGGTGTAGTTTGCTTTCCACCTTTAGACTCGTGTTGCCATTATTTCAAAACATAAAAATTATATATTTGAAAATAACAAAAAGAAAGTTGATTTCAGTTTCCAGGTAAGAGATTTATAATTGCAACAATTGCCTCCTTGGATGACCCTAGATACTCTCCCTATCTATGTCTTATAAATTTAAAAGCGACTCAGTTTTTGTGCATTGCAACAATAAAACCCTAATTTTACAAACTACGCAAAAACTCTGATCAATCACCTACCAAATCGGAGAAGATTGCAAACATACACCACAGAAAAGTAGCAGGTGCATTGCATAATCCAAATGGCATCTTATAGAAAGCAAAGGTTCCGTAGGGGCAGGTGAAGGTTATTTTCTCCTGGTCATCAAGGTAAAGTGCCACCTGATTATACGTTGAATAGCCATCCAAAAAGTAGAAAAATCTATTCCCTGCCAATCTTTCCAGTATTTGATCAATGAAAGGCAATGGGAAATGATCATTCTTCGTGGCTTGGTTGAGCTTGCGGTAGTCAATACATACTTGCAACGAACTTGTAATTTGTGTTGGAATGAATTCTCCAGACTCAATGGTTATGATGGTAAGTCCGGCCTTCTTAGGCATAACCTAAACGAGACTTACCCATTGACTATCAGAGATAGGGAAAATGATTCCATTGTCCAACCACTTGATCATCTCATTCTTTAGTACCTCTTGTAGTGTTGGGTTTAGTCTATGATAAACATGCATGAATTCATGATAAAATACTTATTTATGATAGTTCATAGGCCTAGCATTGCATATCATAGTATAAATATTGCATAACATTCATTGCATTGCATTTAGGATAGTTGTATATTATGTACATTAATTCCAACATTTTATATGGCCACGAGGCAGTGCAACATCTTTACGGGCTTCAGATGAAGAATCTGACCGTATGGATGATCTGCAGCGATGATCGCAGTCTGTCAGTGCAAAAATCACCCCGATCAGAGCTCCGTAGCATCCTCTACAAGAAGAAGAAGATGGAGGGCCTAGATGGCACCACGTGGCATCATCCAGGTCTCCCTACATGAGCCACAGCCTCCCCAGCTTCACGCAGGGAGCGATCCTAGCCGTTCAATCTCAATCCAACAGCTGAGAAATGCTCAACATTAGTCGGTTTCTCCTCCAAAGCATAGCAAGGAAGGCTTCATCTCAACTGTTGGATCTTCATCCAACGGTCGAGGCACACAGCTGCACCTCATCTCCATGTGACCAAGAAACTCTTTGGCCAAACAGTAGTGCACCCGCTCCTCAAACAAGAGGTGCAGGTTCGAGCCTCAATCCTCCGCGCCCCCTTCAGTGCCCGAAGAAATTGGACCGCTCGATCTTGATCGAGCGGTTGGGGTGGCACACGCGCGCTCAGACGTCGCCTAGCAACATGAGGGGACATGCCAGATCTCACATGCTCAATCAAGGGCGCCCATTTAAGACAACCGGATGAGCTCTCGATCATCGGATCTACTCGAAGGTGCGATGCGCATGCATTTGAATCTGCAAGGGTGCGATTTGCGGGTGCCTCCCAGGTGCACGATGATGGATCCAATAGCTGCCAGTGAGCGTACAATTTGAATGCCAATGAGCGCACGCGATCTCCTCACAATCTCAACCATCTGCTCCTGATCCAATGGCTGGAGATATCCATTCACTATGCCAGTTGCAGCCACGCCTCCTCATGCTAGCAAAGGCACTTGAATGTTTAGCAACACCCCCGACGGGTCTTTAGCGATGTTTTAAATGTCACTAAGGACTCGTGCATGCAAAACACCTCCATTCCTCCACTATATAAACCCCATGACCCCTTCCCTTCCAAACCATCTCTACCTACTCTACTCCCACCTACTCCTAAGATTTAGTATACCAATGCTCCCTTAGAGCTTATTCCCAAGCTCCAAAGGCCTCCCATTAGTGTAATGCTCCTATACCCCACCAAATATTCATCCTCCATCTCACCACCTTCATAGGAAGCCTTGGAGCCATCCTCCCACCTTCATTCTGGTAGAAGATCACCTCCATCTCCTTATCCCCATTCCAGAGCCTTGGTGAAGCATTCCTCTACCCAGCGTCCTCCTGCATCTCACTTCCGTGGTCCAGCACCTCACATTCTTCATCCAAGCTGCCACCAAGCGTCGTCCCCCCACCAAACAGTCGATTTGGGAGATTTCTTCTCACCCCTATCTCTTTTATTTTCCTATATTGTAATTGATGTTTGAATGACATTGTGACATATCCATTTGTGTTCTCCACTTTGTGAAATTATTCAACTTGCCTCTTTATTGCAAAAAGAAAAGAAAAATAAAAAAATCCTAAAACAACAAAAAGAAACAATACGAAGCAAAGATTTCAATGGAAGTAAACGTCACCTCCGTGTGTGTTTGACTCGGGACTCCCTTGAAGTTTTGATTAAAAATTATATTTGATAACATGTTTTGCGAACTATGACGACGGGTTCTCGAAACCCTAATTTTACTTTGCCAAAACCTGCTCATTAGTCAACGTTGTAACTGACAGGTAGGTCCAGATCCTTCTTCGGTGAAGATTCTATGGGTGTAGTAAGAAGGAATAATGCCACTAAGGTCTACTAGGCTCCATCCAATTGCCTGTCTATTTGCTCTCACGATAGCAATGAGTCGTGATTCCTGGTCAGAAGATAAGTGAGAGTTGATAATCATAGGATAAGTCTGATTTTGTCCTAAGAAGAGATAGTTCAGAGAATTAGGAATAGGTTTAAGTTCAATAGGTGTAGGATCAGGTGAAGGAGCAGGTGTGGAGTTTTCAGAAGATCCTATAGACACTAAAGGGATTGGAGGTAAGTCCACAATCTCTCTATCTGTTATCTCAGGAAGAGTCAGATCAGATGCAGAAGGGAATTGAGGTTCTAAGGTCAATGAATCAATCAGTGTATCCTCAACCAACTTGTCCAAAGAATCCAGAGAATAGATCTCTTCAATTAAACTACAATATGGTCCCTTTTGTACCTTGAAAATGTTATTTTCATCCTCTGATCTCCAAATTTCAACTCTAGAAGGCCCTCCTCACAATCTACATTTTCCTTGGCTATTTCCAAGAAAGGTCTCTCTTGTATGATGGGTGTGTTCAGAATGTCCTCAGGTATTTCCATGTTAAGGACAATAAAATCAACAGGAAAATAAAAGTCCTTGACCCCCACGATAACATCTTTCAACACTCCCTGAGGTGCCTTAACTAATAGATTAGCTAATTGCAGGGGCACCTCAGTTGGCTTCAAATTGCCAACCTCGAAATGTGTTAGGAGGGAGGTTGGGATAAGATTGATGAAAGCACCTAAGTAAGGCCCTATTGAAAGTGGTGTTTCCTATCATACAGGAGAAAAGAAGGATTCCTAGATCTTTTTAATAGGGAGGTTTGAGATGATGGAACTCACTTGTTCCGAGAGGATTATAGGACTACTCCCTTTTTGAATTCACATCTTATGCTTAGGTGTACATAGGTCTTTTAAAAACTTAGCGTAAAGCAGGATGTGGCGGATTACATTCAACAATGAGATGTTTATATGGACTTGCTTAAAGAGCTTAAGCAAATCCTCCTCAGGTGCCACACCAAATTATTCCTTCTTCCCTTTTCCCTTCTTTAAAGCCTCCGAAAATGGTACAGAAGTGGTAATGGAAGGGTCATTCCTAGGTTGAGAAGAGTCAGGAAGAGGTAAATCAGGTGGACGAGTGAAAGTAGAAGGTCCAAGAAAAGATGTAGAAGCAAGAAATGATGAATCTACAGTGCTTCTACCACTCCTAGTTGTGATGGAATTAAATTCAGCTCTGGACGTAGATGGTGTGTCAGAATTAGGCAAAAGAGGTGGTTGAAGTTGGGAATAGGAAGTATTTGGATCTGTCTAGAACTCAGGTTCATGCAAGGTTTGTGAAATAAGGTGTGCTTGAACTTGCACCAGAGGTCTAGGTTATACATACCTCTGGGTAGGTATGTTCCTAGGGTTGGGTTGTGCCTGAGATAAGAGTGAATATGTTTGACGGGATTTTAGGCTCTCATCTCAACTAGAGCCACGTCCTGCTTTTGCTGCATAGCAATGTTCTGTTGTTGCATATCAGCAAGAGTTTTCATGATTGACCCCAATTGGTCATCTTATTGTTGAAACCTTGCTCCACATCTTGTTTTGGTGTTAACAAAATTATTATGAACTAATGTTTGCAGTTGAGTTCTTTTCAGATTTAGGTGAAGATCAAGGCAAACAAGAAGTGATGGAGGCTTGATGAAAAGAAGATGATGACAATAAGGAGGCAAGATGACAAGGATGGATCAAGAAGAAGAAGATCATCTTCGATCCTTTATTTTTTCTAGTTTAGATTTTATTTTCATAGATTGTATGCCTCTTAACAAGAGAACTTAACTTAGATCATAAAAATCAATTAGAAATAAATTAGGATTTATTTTGTGATTGTTTTCGAAGTACGTAATTGATTAAAACACTTAAAACAGGTACTTGTAAGCAAGTACCGGTACTGTTCATTAGTACTGGTATTTGCAAGGCACAAGTTTGAGAATTCGTCTCAAACTATGAACAACAAGTACAGGTACTAATCATGAGTACCGGTACAGGTTGGCCACAGGTTGAAGGCTTTATTCTGGCCTGAACCTTACTAGTACCGGTACCCATGATGAGTACCGGTATTGGTAGGTTACCGTGCCCATGTAATCTCAAACTTGGGAGTCTCAAGTACCGGTACCTATGATGAGTACCGGTACTGGGACTTAGGTACTGGCAGCAGTGAGCTGCTAGTACCGGTACAGGTACTTTAGTACCGGTACCAGGTAGCCGTTGGCTCAAAACTGAACGGCTAGAAAATTAATTCCAACAATGTGAACGTTGGGAATTAATTCCAAACGTCTAGTAGACAAATCCTTTGGGTCCTAAACTCTATATAATGACCCTAGGACTCTTTGTTTACTTACAAGAAACAAGAGAAAAGAGAAGAAAATTCCTAGAGCTATAATTCAGATTTTCCACCACATATTCAAGAGAAGAAATCGAGTTTGCTATTCGCAATCTCTCTACGTTTTGCAAACACTTCAATGACGTGATTTCTTCAGACATTGTCAAAGCGATTCACGCTCATTCTAGGCTCTCAAATTGGTAATATAATTTTAATTATTGTTGAGAGGCTTAGGTTCTTGTTGTAAGAGCTTTCTTTCTTACACCAGCTTTCACTTGTATTTTGAGCATTTGCTCATTTGGGTTGTAACAAACCCGTTCCTGTAATTGAGTTGAGGTAACCTATTAATTACCTCATTTAGTAAATTGATTCTCTCGGGGTTGGGAGAATCGGGTTAAAAACCTTAAGCTGGGAGGCTTAGGTAGTGGAGTACCCAAGGGAGGGGAACCACTATATATCTTGTGCCCATTTCTATGATTCTGTTTTGTGCAAATTATCTTTCTTGTTATTTCTAATTTGTTTGTTTAAGTATTTGCGCATAGCCATAATTTTTTAGATCCTACACTTATGTAGTCCAAGATTGAGAGTATTGGGTGGGCTTTGGTTGAGGCTACTGGTAGGCATGCGGTGGATAACCTTGTGGTGGTGGAGGTGATGGTTGGATTGGGTTTTGTAGTGGTGGTGCAGAAGGTTGTTGGAAATTGGGTCTCTGTGAATTTCCTGGCCACGATAAATTAGGATGATTACGCCATCCAGGATTGTAAGTTTGGGAATATGGATTGTTTTGAATGAGGTGGAGCTCCTCCGAAGCTTAATGAGGTATAGGGAAATCAATGAATTGTGGAACAAAGGTTCCTCCAGCCGGTGAAGGATATGGCATGGAATAGTCAGAATGTGGTAGTGGTGGTGCCACAAATAGATTGTTCACAGTTTCCCTCCCTGTAGGAAATTGAGAAGTATGTGGTGCAGGTGACTGCGAAGAAGAAGATGGAGGTTTAGATAGAAACTTCCATACTTCATCTACCTTCTTCTCTATTAAACCCACCTTATCCAGCTGACTAGCCACTATCTCTAGATCATGTGTGTTGGATTGGGCTTCATGTACCCCAGAATGTGTATGTAAATGCAAGGACTTCCAATTAAACTTGCTCATCGAAGCGTTGTTAATGGAGTTTTCAGCCATGCCTTCAAAGAGTTTGAAGGCAAAATCCTCAACCCAACACAAGAAATTGCCTCCACATGCAGCATCTACGAAGTTTCTTGTGTCATCATGGAGCCCATGTTAGAAGATCTGGACTTGTTACCAGCATGGGATACCATGGTGGGGACATTTACGAGAAGCTCATGAAATCGCTACCAAGCCTCATCCATTTGTTCTCCTGAGTTTTGTGAAAATGTGGTGACAGCATGCCTCAATGCATTTTGCAACCTACAAGAAAGTACTTTTTTAGGAACTCATGTTCCAGAAGCTCAGTTATCTATTGGTGTAGTCCGTGCAAGTGTTCTAAACCGAAAGGTGGCTTTGTTCTTAAGTGAAAAGGAGAACATTTTCATCAGCAATGTGTGCTGATCATGGCCCTGCAAACCCAGAGTTTGAGTGAGTTTTTTTAGCACTTCTAGATGCTAAAAAGGGTCCTCAGAAGCAAAATCATGGAAGTGTAGGATAAGTGCAATGATGTATAGCTTTAGTTCAGCAGCATGTTCCCTAGTGAGATATCGAACCGCAGGCATAGGATGGGCAACTACGCGATTGTAGTAATCCCGTAGCTGAGGTCTATGAGCCTGGGGATGGGGCTTTGCTAGAAGATTAACAGCTTGAGTAAGCTATTGCACCTGCTGTGTAAGGGTATTCATTTGTAATTGTGTATTGTACAGGTGTTGCAGGTTAGGTTATGCACCTCTCTCTGGTTGTGGTTGGTTAGGATAGTTAGGATAGGGAGGAGGTTGGAACCTATGTAGTGGAGGTGGAGGTGGTGGTGGATCATGTGCATAAAGATGAGGAGGATCTTCTTCAAAGTCCTTGAATTGTGCGAAATCATGATTATCCTCTGCATGAATGGGATGGTGAATGAGAGTTTGAGGCTTTGGAGGTATAAGATATGATGTGGAAGGCATAGAAGTGGATGTAGAAGCTTGGGCATCAACACCCAAGGGAGGCACAAGAGATGGATTTTGGGATCTCCTACCGTCAATGAGTCGATTTTTGAAAATGCATTTTTTGAAGTAGTCACAAATTGAAGGAAGGCAATCTCAATCAATCTTAAATCAGAAAAGTAGAAATCCCAATCTCAATCTCTATAACAGAATTAATATCAAGACCAATCAAGCAAGAAAATACGCATGCTTTTCCTATGAGTTTGCTACATGAAAAAATATATGGTACTCAAACAGATAGTATATCAATACAATTGTATGCGTCCCATAGAAAACCTAGCACAGTGCAAACCTCTAAAATCCACCTGGAATCTGGATAAGATCGATGTGCGAATCCAGACCCCTGTGGTTGCACAAGGAGATGAGATAGAAACCCATGTGTTGCGTTCTTAAGTGAAGGTGTAGTGTGTACACAATAAGCAAGCAATAGATATAGCGATGAAAACACACATAAGGTCTCAAGCAAATTATTGTGTCTCCTTTTGAATTATGTTCTTCTTCTTAAGATGTGAATTATAGGAAGAAGAGCTCACTTTTTAGTTTCTTTTCAAACAAGAGCAAGATTAGTCAAATGTAATGATGGCAGGAGTTAAGGAAGGATAGAACTGTTTACCAGCACTCTACAATTTATGCAATTTGACTGAAATGAAATCTAGCAGGAATGCATGCAATCCTAAGTATGAATTCCTGAGAGATGCTGTTGGTAAATAAGGAATGAGATGTTTTGGTCGTTTTGTTTTTTCTATTTTTTTTGGATTTTCTAATGCAACAAGAAAAATCAAATCGAAAAAGAAATGATATGGAAAACCATGATCGATGAGAGATGAGTAGAGAGAGAAAATAAAAGAGAATCCATAGTCCAAGTTATTACAACCCTGTGTGTGAGAACAAGCTCTCACAACTTATGCCTAGCAAATATATCCTAAATATAATCCTAAACCTAAACTACTATCTATACTAATCTAGAAAAGTGGGAAAGTCTGTAGCTCATTGGGAAAAACTCCTCTTGGAAGTCAGGTCAAGAGGGAAGTGGGTCCTTGAGGAAGACGACTCCTTCAAGAAGATGAAAGTCTCCTCCTACTCCTCAAGTGTTGCAAAAAAATAAACAATAATTAGTAAGACAATTATATACAACACAAATCAAAGAATATAATAAATCAAATAACATATATACAACAATGAATAAATGAATCAAAGCAAAAATATATACAAAATGAAGAATAAAAGAATAAATTTGGCGTATAGAGAGTTGTCTCCATGGAACGACTCCAAAAGTTGATCGATGCCGATTCGAACCGTATGCTAATTATGTCGTTATTGTAGTATAATCATTTTATTTATTTACATAATTTTTACTAATTTATTCTAGGTCATTCACTGGGAGGTAATTATTAATATACATGACTCTCTATTATCCAAAAATGTTCTTTTATTTCTAAACTATTAGTTATATTTATAAATGAATCAAAGAATAAAAGAATGAATGAACCAGTTAATTATTTACAAAATGAATCAGTTGATGCTAACTATAATGCTTCAAATATATTTACAATTGGAAAGGCATCAAAAATAATCTAAACTACTCTATGATGGTTATTATAACTATACTGGTCAATACCTAAATATAGGTACAAAAATATTAACTAAATAAACAAACATATGCTATACTAATGTATATACTATCTATAGTGACAGATATAAGCGTCACTAATAACCTTAGAAAAATGTATACAAATAAGGTAAACATATTATACATTCTAACTATATATATAACATACATATTATACTTATATATTTACACTAACAACTAATACATATATATATATATACATACTTTATATAACAAACACAGGTGCACACACTTTGTCACATTCACCAACACACTCACACTTACACAGTACACACTCACACAGGTAAACACTTAGTATAGATCTTCAAGACTAAGTCATTTTTAGCTTAAGTTAACTCTACACTAAACAAAAATTGTTTATTTGCTGACCCAAGGCTTTCTGTGGGATCTACAACCCTATATGGGCCAAATCAAAGCACTACTTGGCCCAGGCCCTAGTTTCTATTGGGTGTATTATTTCCAATTTATTCCCAGCCCATACCAGACCCACACCCATGCGCCACACACATACACACGCACCCACAGGCACGTGCCCACGCACACACGCACACGGTTGTAGGCGCACTCACAAATCGAGGAACTTGTATGCTTATTTCATTTGAGCCTTGCATTGACGACCAGCGAGCCATGTAGCACGGACAGTTAAATACGTGCATGCAAGCTCATAAACTACCGATGTGGGACATCCCACAGCGCCCAGTTAGGCACAAATGCTTGATCTAAGGCCAAGTTTAGGCCTCGAATTGAGTGCCTTATTGGTATTCGTTTTCAAAATAAACTATATAATCTTAAAGCCTATAGATAGGACTACATAATTGTATACTTAATTTACAATAATTAATTATTTAATTATACATAAGAATTGGTCAAAGTTGTTGATTTATACAAGTTAATTAATGTTTAATTGCTTAATTAAAGTATAAATTGATACTATAAACACTCAAATGAGTTATAAATTAATTAATATACATAACAAAGTATTTATTACACATTTTTAATTTTTTTGTCATTTATTTTAATTTATGTGCATTTATTTACATATTTTAACTAGATATATACATAATTTAAGTAGAAATACTATTATATAGTATAAACATATTATAAATAGGTTGAAATTAATTAAAATTTTTATATACAAATATCCAAGATAACTTACTTCAATAATAACTTAATTTACTAATTTATTTTATTTTAACTTAATAATTTAGCTAATTAACTTACTAACTTAAATACATAAATAAATAAATATAGACATCTAATACAGTATATAATACTTACTTAAATAAGTATATGTAGTTATAAATATGATTGTACATGTTTACATATTTATTTACAATTACCTTAGTTTATGTACATATAATTTAAAATAGATAATTGTATAATTAATATATATAATAACTCAACATAAATATTTTTTTAAATATATATAATACATATATAAGTTAATTTTGTATATTATATACATATATTACATTATTTACATATAACTCATTAATTTATTGATATTTACAAGTATAAATACTATATACATGGTATTTTTAGGTATTTTTATTTTTGATAGAGGAAGAAGAGGGAAAGAGAAGGTGAGAAGTGTTGATAGCGAATTTTCGTCGAATTAAAATATAAGCATCGTAGTATAGCGGTGAAAATCAAATCAACACTTAAAATTTATAAGCTCAAGAAATGTGAGCTTCCGAGGTCATTCACAGGGAGTAAAAGATCACAAATCAGACACTAATCAATTAATCAAATTACACATTATATGAAATGAGTGCTCAATCGATTGAAATATGAATCAAGCTAAAAATTGAGGAAGAAAGAGATATATGAAGCAAAAAGAATGGTGATTTGAGACCACCAAAGGTGCCTTTCATACTTAACTTATTTCTCAACTCAACCTCAACTCATACGTCTAACAATTGCCTCATACACCTTAAGTTTCAAGCCTCAGTCAAAGCCCAATTCTCCTCAATGCAAAACCCCCCACTCTCTCTCACAACAAGCCCTTCCTTTCTTTCTTTCTTTATTTAATCGGATAAATGGATTTGGACCCAGGCCTGCGTGCGTGTGGGCATGGGCGAGGGCTGTGCATAGGCTAGTGTGGTGAAGACTTGACCCTAGTGGTTCAAAGGAGATAAGCCTCTGGGCACAATTCAATAAATATGCAAATCCAAATTAAAGCTCTCCGATGTGGGACTATATCTCCTATTGTTCTTCGCGTGTTTGCTACTGAGACACTCCAGCTAATTAAAGGTGATGTTGCTGCTTTTTCCTCAATTCAAAGCCCAGGAGGCTTGTTGGGATTAGATCACATCGTCTGGAGGTGGAGTCGAGGTTAGAGGTCTGCGGACAGCAGTGCTTGGTGGAGGATTTGACATCGATGATAGCGAACACCTGTGGACTAGATTATGGGCTAAAAGCCCCAATTAAAAAGTTCACAAGGATCATCGTGAAGCAAACAGTGCAGTGGTGGAGGTGATTTGGTGATTCGTGTATCGAAAGCGGTTGGACAATGATGAGATGGATGGCGAAGGTGTGGGTTATTTGGAGAGGGGCTACGGAGGTCAAAGCTCTCAATAAATTGAGGGCTTTTGATCTTTAAGGTACGAGGAGGTTTTGGTGGTGGTGTTTGGTGATTGGAGTGGTGTAGCGTCGACATGAGCACGCTGGAGCTTACAACGGAGGCAGGGAAGAAAGGAAGGGAATAGGGAAGAAAGAGGTCAAATCCTAATTCTAAAGGTCCTAGAATAGCCTATGTGAGGAGAAGATGATGAGCTACCTATAGGGATGAGTGGGGGCGAGATGTGTCCAATGTTGGCCGGCCGGACACGAAGGAGGTGATGAGGTCTAGTGAAGGCAACAGCGATGAAGACGGGGTCAAAATGACCTGGCTTTGGTTGGCCAAGGTCGCTAGGAGGAGAGGAAGAGATGGTGATGCTAATTTGGCCTTAGCATGCGTGGAGGAAGGTGGATGGAGAGCTTGCTGGAGTCGAAGATCAAAGGTGGCCATGCATGAGGGAAAGCAGTAAACATTCCCAAATCTTGACTGACCTACACATAGGGAGGTAGGAGAGCTTATATAGAGCTAGAAATTGCCCTCAAATTGGAGGAATTTACAAAAGTCATCGTGAATTTGGAAACTCAAAAATCCTAAATTTCCTGAGCTCACTGGAGCTTTGTATTCCATATGGGAGTCCATGATCTCGTTCAAATGGTGGAGAATCTTCTTGTGATTAATCCTTCTAAGTATGGAAGGATTTGGTCACAAATTGGAGGAGAAATCCTTGATTGAAATCGACCACTTTTGGGTTTAAGAGTTTTGTTGCTGATGTAAAGACATTTATATCACATAAACCATCTATTTATGCACATTCTTAGGCAAATAGTTGCATCATACATTATAAATATTGCATAACAAGCATCATCTTGCATTTAGATTAGATTGTAGAAAGTTTAGGTTAATTTTCTCTTTTTGTGGTCAAGTAATAGGATGACATTTAATTGGGGTCTCAGATTAAAGATACAACTGTACAAATCTGATCAGGGTGACATTCGGAGTTCAACGACTCCAAGATCACCCTGATCGAACTTCCATGGTATCAAATGCAATCTGAGAAAGATCAGAGGTCAAGGGGCCTGGTGGTGTAAATCCATTCTTCATACGACAAATCTAACCACACGGATGGGTTTGGATCGACAATCACAGCCCAACAGCGCGAAAATTGGTCCAATTCAACATCTGTGGCACCACCTACGAGCATATGAAGATGGATGGCCAAGATGGTGCCATCTTGCCATCTCAGGTGCCTAAACTGACCCAACTAAAAGAGCGAGGACCCGTCACTCCTTTCTCCTCAACCGCACGATTAGATCTGGGCCGTTGGATCTTGATCCAACGGCCATGAGCATGCCTGCCTCAATTAGAAACTTAACAAAGCGGCGAGATGGTGCATTGGTCATGACCTCACACGCGAGGGAGAGGTCACGGGTTTGATCCCCCGCGAGCCTCAAATCAAGTGCAGGGCACGTGATGAAGGCATGAGCGCACGCATCTTAAGCCATCCAATCATGCGATCGAACGACTGAGAGCATGCAAACGTGCGTGTGCATTGAAACCAAGGAAGAAGAAGCGGCGTGTGGGCACGTGCACTAAGCCCACGTTTAGGGCTTTAGTGATGAATAAATCCGTCACTAGAGACCCTGAGTTAATGTTTTAAAGGATAAAATGACCTAATTGCCCCTTCAAACCTCACCTATAAATAGCCCTATGACCTCCACATATCCTGGATCCTTTTCTCTCTTCCCTCATCCTCTCAAAGGCTCTACGAGCTGGTCCCAAACCAGGGATGCTCCATAAGAGTTACAAAAGTAATTTTCCATCTTCTCACCTCCTTTGTGGAGCATCCCACGGTTGTCCTCTCACCATTATACGGGAAGCGGATCCTGCTGCAACATCGCCCTACCCCGTCCTCTGTCGTCTGTCATCGTTCTCCTTTGTCCCTCATCTCACCACCTTCGTCCGAGCACTCAGTAAACGTGGCTCGTCCTCCAAGCAACCGTCAAGGAGGATAATTTCTCACCTCCCTTCTCTTTACTTCTTTCTAGAGTAGATTTACTACTTTCTAGTTGTAATATTTCCAGCTTTCTAGTGTAGTGATTAGTTGTAATGAACATTACTCTATGGTTATGAAATTCATGTTTATTCTATCTCTATTTTATCTTTATTTGTATCATTCTCTCTCCTATTAAATATTCTTTAAGTAGATAGCTAGTTTAGATTTAATTTGACCAGCTAATCTGCTTCGTGATAAGAAATCAAACACGATTTTAATCAAACGTCAGCCTCCCTATGTTCAATCCGGAATTCCTTTTGAGTTTCGGTTAAAATTATCTGTTGATGAATTTTTCTCGCAAATTACTCTACGACGATGGGTTTTCAAAACTCAAACCTTTTTGCGACAATTTTTCACCTTAACATTTTGGTGTCGTTGCCGGGGAGGCAATGCTCTTTGATTTTTTGCATTTTCCGACTTACTGATCATTTACCTTACTTCTCTCCTTTTTTACTGTGATTGCAAGTACTCTCATAAGGCGGGAAAAAGTGGTCGATTGGAGTAAAGTGCTGTTGAAGGGTCTGTAAGTAACCCCACCTCCCCACCCACTAGATTTCATTCCACCACCTAATAACACAAACCCTAATTAACCTAGGAGCTTGCATAAACTCTAAGGTTACTTTTTATTGTTTGTCTGACACTTCCACCTGCCTCGCCCTCCACATAAAAGAAATTTTTTTAAAAAAAATCTCATAGAGGTACACAACCTCTTCTGATTCTTCATACTCAACCGATAACCCAATCTTTGGGATTGATACACTCATTAACACATAATTGAGTAGAAATTAGATTAGGTAATCACTTGTGTGCCTAATTAAGTGGTGCATCAGGCTAATCGTTTGAGTTGTTTGAGCCACACCACTTCAACTAAAAATAACTCATCAAGTAGCTGCCAAATAGGTTCAACGTTTAGGGATTTACCAGGCACTCCACATTCTTTTAAGTTTTAACGGAAGGCATCTTCACCTGTGCTTTCAAAACCTGGTGTGCCAACTAAACTTGATTGAATATACCTAAAGTTGAATCCCAAAAGCTACTAAGCAAGATTTAAATCCTAAAATTCACCGCATCCAAAAATAATCTTGCTTGAAAACCACTGATTGTGCACACACACATATATCAATCAATCTTAAGGGCACAACCCAGATAAAGGGCCCATCACATTCCAAAGCACATTCAAACCTAACCCTAATTAAAACAGAGTAGATGTTGGCCTTAAGGATTGGACTCTCTCTTCGGAGCCCAGATCGAGATTATTTTTTATTAGTCTATTTCTACTGTTCAATTTGATGTCTAGCTAGGGGAGCAAAAGCAAACGATCGCGATTGAGGTGTATTAAAGGAACCTGAGGTGAAAGCCAAGGGAAGATCCTTCTCCCCAGACCCTCCCTCTAACTTATTGGATTGACCAGAAAGAAGTAGATCAAATCGTTTCTTCATCTCAAGACGGGTTTTAGGAGTCTGTAGGTCCTTAGGCTAGCCCACTTAAGGACAGGTTTGATTATTTGTATTGCAAGGCACCTTTCTTCCTCCCATTCTGTCATGGATCCTTCCACATACCATTCGCACTTCCACTCCTACCCTCCTACCACTACTTATTCCCAAAATGATTATTATTCCAACCAGACTTATTCTCATCCATCTTCTAGTTGGGATAATCCTGATTGGGGATACAGTTCTGGACCTCCATGTTCAAGGTCTAACCTTGGACACCATGATATTGATTCTTATCCTTCTCCGAGCTACATCGATTATAGATCACTGCCCTCATTTGAACAACCTAATTTGTTCTACAATCAAGAAGGATATGCTGATCCTTACCCTTCCCTAGATTACATTGCATATAGGTCATCACCTATTTATGGACAACCTGAAATGACCTATTATCAGGGAGGGTATCACGAACCTCAATTTGTTGACTCCCCTGGACTGAACCCAAACCTGCCCAACCCTAAACCAAACCATTTAGTTCAGGTTAACCAGGTCTAAGATAAGGTTTTGGCTAACTTAGGGAATACCATACAATCTTTAGAAGCTCAACCAACACCTTTCCATGAAGAATTGGAGCCTCTGATTGGAATGATTGATGATCTTAACAAGTATTTATTGGATTTGCTCCAGGATGTTAAGAATAAGGACCCGGGTGAGTTTGTACTTGGGAAGTTATCGAAATTGAGGATGAGATTTGTGATTGCTCTAGCCCAATCATGGGAAGATTCCCATGATGAACCCCTATCAGGAGAGCCAATGTCAAAATCCTCTCAAGCACCAAAACATTACCTGTTTAATTCACCAAAACATTACCTGGTTTAATTGTGTAAATAGGAGGTAGTTGCAATTATAATTTTACTATTTTTAGTGCTTTTGTTTTAATTAGTTTTGTTTTTGTTTTGTTTTCTGTCTTCTTTTCAGGTTTACCTTTCCGGCTAATCTCAGGAAGGTAGGTTTTCGTTGTTTTTGCTATAATACCACTGTAAGTATAGTTTGAATTATTGCATTTAGTTAGTTAAAAATTAAAAATTACAAAAATACATCTCTTCTGACTAGTAGCAGCATATTATAGGCATACACTCTTAGGAGTGCATTTATCTGCTAGTGTATTGTTCTATCTGACTCGGTAATTTCTACTATTTTTCTCGCATCAGTGGGAAAACACGAGATAAAAACCACGTAGATCCCTGTCCTGGAATTAATAAACAAGACCACATATAATTTTGAAAAGACTTAAAAAGCGATCACTTTAATTCTTTCGATATATTTTTGAAAAAGATCAAGTAAAAAGAGGAAATAAAAATTGTGACTTAATCTGTTTGCAGAATGCATGCGGGTTTTTCTATCGCTATCGTCTATTGCATGCTATCACGCACACAGCACGATCACTAGAGTCACATGAGTCTAAATTTCTATCTCTCCTCTTTGCATCTCTTAGGGCTTTGGTCAAAGATTAACAAGTCTGTCTCATTACTAGAGCCCCGGGAAGCTAGTAGTGAGCGGTCTCGATCCTAGACCTTAGACCTTTGAGCCTTAAGGATACGTACTTGCATAGACATGAGATTAGGATGCGTACTCTGATACTATTACTATACTTGTTTGTGTCCAAATTATTTTTGCGTATCCTAGGAATCTCTTCTTTCCTTTGAAAGAAGAGCAAAACCCATGTTTTTCGCGTTGTTTTGCAGGTTTTCGTGGACTTATTTTTCTGTGGTGTAAGTGTGCCTTTGCACATTTTTTTTCATTTTATGGATGAGAGGCGATCCTTGCATCCGCCTCTTGTAACTTCTTTGACAGGTGATCCTAGATCGGTTGCAGATAAGCAACCAATTATTTTCCCATCTTATCCATCTAACTTTATGGAACAAATGCAAAATCAAAATCCTGAGATCCCTTCTTCTTCTAGTCAGGGGGAGATGCTGCCTTTTGATGTTCATGAGGCACTCCTAAACCAGAACCTTAGGATGCTTGAGCAAACTAGACAAATTAACCTATTAACAGCAGCCCTAAAAAATCTACAAACTCTTCAAACCTATCCTTCACCTCAACCTGAGGCGGGTTTTGACCTTCCTGATTTACCGATCAATCATCCAAGGCCTCTACTCAGAGACTACTACAATCCATCTAATGCACAAGTAGAGCCTAATGTTAGGATTCCTATTGGGGAGAATGATCCTAAATTGAAGCTGAATATTATAGGTCTAGTCCCTCACTTTCACGGATTTGCATCCGAGGATCCATTTCAACATATCGAAGATCTAAAGAATCTATCTCAAACTCTTGGACCTCGAAATCAAAATAGGGAAATCCTACTAATGAAGATGTTCTCTTTTAGCCTTAAAGATAAAGCAGCTTATTGGTATAGAACGATTGCAAGACCAATCTCAACTTGGGGTGAACTCGAATCCGCATTTTTGAAGAAATTCTTTCCTACTGGTCGAACTAATGCTTTAAGGCAAGCTATTACTACTTTCAATCAAAACCAAGGAGAACCAATTCATGAGGCGTGGGAACGCTTTCATGAATTGCCAAGGAAACGTCCACATCATGACATCCCTCGTTGGCAACTAATGCATATATTTTACTATGGTTTGCAAGAGGGCATTTGCAATCTAGTCGATGCCTCTTGTGGAGGGAACTTTCTAAATCGCAAAGTAGAATCCGCCTCAGAATTATTTGAAGGGATGGCAGAAAACTCGATCAATTACGCATCTATGTCGCAATTCATGCAGGGCGCAAACACGACTTATCAGAATCTGCACAAGGGCTTTCACGAGATCGGTAATCTGTCCAATTCAAAGGATTTGGAAATAATTGCAGAGAAACTAGACAAAGTAGATATCATAGCAAAGCATCTCGACGAGGTCAGAAATACAATGAAAACTCTTACGCCTCTACTTGCTATGCAAAATCCCACGTATTCACCTGTTTTGCAAATTCCCACGGGGAGGGAATTTGTGAATAATATGGATTCTAGAGATCCATCTTCCTTGGGTTTTCTATCTACTCCTTCACCAACCCGAGGGACCTTTGTTCCACAATCTTACCCACCCTTTTCCCCACCCTTACCTTTTGCAGAAAACATGCCTTATCCTCTAGATTTAAATGCCATTCAGGGATACACACCAAGATCAAACCCATATTCAAATTCCTATAATCTTGGATGGCGTAATCACCCCAATTTCTCTTGGTCTAACCATTCAGAAAGACCATCATATCCAACTCAGACCAGGAAAAACCCACCTACATTGTCCTTTCAGCAACATAGTGCGAGGCCATTTTACATGGGTTTGCAAAACCCCGTAGGACCAAATAGAGATTCACAGCTAGACCAAATTTTGAGAGCTGTGACTGAGAACCAGCAACAAAATGCTGAGGCTCTTGCTGAAGTCCAATGACAATATTCGACAGAATTGGCTGATCTTAGGGGCCAAATCATGCAGTTAGTTGAATCTCATCAGCTAGGGGCCCTTCAATCCCAGCCAATTCCAAACCCCAGGAATATCTAGCAGAGACAACACTCGAGAGTACAAAATCTGAATTAGGGACATGTCCATCTCCTTAATCAATTAGCCCTGAATCCAAATCTGAATCAAAATCCGAATCCACCATCTGCTAATCATGATTTTGAATATCTTAATCAACAGCTATCACTTTCAAATCAATCTTTAATTAATAATTCATCTTTCCAAAATCAACAAGCATCTTCTTCATCAGCTTCTTCTCATGCGGGTATTAACTCTGTTACAACCCGCCATGGAACTTCCACTAGGGATCCAGTTTATCCAAGGAACCTATCCCAAGACCTTAGTACATCTAGAATGACCCTTGTTTCTACACCTGGAAGAGGTACAGAACCCGATCGTGCAATTCCTGCTAATTCGTGAGATTCGGGAAATACCTTAATAGAACAGGAAATTCACACCCCATTCCCTGAAGCTTTGAAGAAGACTAGGAAACAAAAACAACCTGTTACATTGGATGAAGATTTGATTAAGATTTTTAAACAGGTACACATTAATATCCCACTCCTAGATGCTATCAAACACATTCTGACTTACACGAGATTTCTTAAAGAATTGTGTACTCCTAAGCGTAAGTCGAAGAAAGGAAGCACTATGGTACTTTCAAAGCATGTGAGCTCTATAATTTCAAGTATGCTCCCTTTGAAAAAGAAAGACCCAGGATCTCCATTTATTTCCTGTATAATTGGGGGTCAGTGTTTTGATAGAGTCCTCCTAGATTTAGGAGCATCTATTAACCTCATTCCTTTATCTTTGGTAAAACATTTCAAAATAGAAAACCTGAAGTATACCAATGTGACATTACAATTAGTCGATAGATCTATTAAGTCACCTAAAGGAATGTTGGAGGATGTAATTGTAAGAGTTTGAGATTTTTACTTCCCTGTAGATTTTATTGTCCTTGATATGGAAGTACCCAAACACATTAAAGACACCCCAATCATCTTAGGGAGACCCTTTTTGGCTACTGCAAAGGCCAATATTGATTGTGAATCTGGAAAGATTGAATTGAAATTTGGGGAAAAGACAATTAAGTTAGATATATTTAGAGCTTCTAGTAGATTAGATTGTGAATGGATTGAGGAAATAAAATCTATTGTAGCTTTTAAGGATGACATTAATTCCTTAGAACTAGAGAGTACACTTTTTGATATCCCATACCCTCAAAGCAATGAAATCCTTTTGCTAGAATCTTTACTCAATCCTAAATCTGAATCTGAATCATCTAACTCACTTCTCGCAATCGAAAATCTCGCCCCAAATCCTACTGTTGAATGAATTGAAGCCATTGCCTGACAATCTTAAATATGTCTATCTCTAATCTGATCAAACATATCCTATAATAATCAACTCATCTATTTGAATCACAAGAATCCAAATTGATCAAGGTTCTTTGAGATCACAAGAAGGCAACTGGGTGGACTCTACATGATCTCACCGGGATTAGCCCCAATTTTTGTACTCATCGCATCTATATTGAAGATGGGGTACGACCTTCAAGAGAGGCTCAAAGGCATCTAAATCCAAATTTAAAGGTCATTAAGAAAGAAATAATCAAGTGGCTTGATGCTAACATTATCTATCCCATATCTGATAGCCCTTGGTTGAGTCCAATTCAAGTGGTACCTAAAAAGGCAGAACTCACCATAATCAAAACTGAATCTGGAGAAACCATTCCCACACGAATTGCGAATTAATGGCGGGTTTGTATTGATTATCATAAGCTGAATACTGTTACAAAGGACCATTTTCCTTTGCCATTCATTGATCAAATCCTTGAGAGATTAGCTAGTAATAGGTTCTTCTGCTTTCTAGATGGTTACTCCGGATATAATCAAGTAGCAATTTATCCTAAAGATCAAGAGAAAATGACTTTCACCTGCCCCTTCGGAACCTTTGCTTTCCAAAGAATGCCATTTGGGCTTTGCAATGCACCCGCGACTTTTCAGTGTTGCATGTTAGTCATTTTTACCGAAATGGTGGGTGAATATATGGAGGTTTTTATGGATGATTTTTCAATCTTCGGGGAGAAATTTGATATTTGCTTGGATAATTTGTCGAAGGTTCTTAAGAGATGTATTGAAGTTAACCTTGTCCTTAGTTGGGAGAAGAGCCATTTTTTGATTCCAGATGGCATCGTACTTGGCCACCTTGTGTCTGAGCGAGGTATCCAAGTAGATCAAGCCAATATCAATCAAATTGCAAATCTTCCAATTCCTAACTAGATCAAAGGCATCAGATCATTTGTCGGGCATGTGGGATTTTATAGGAGATTTATACTTGATTTTTCAAAAATTGCCCGACCACTCACAAACCTCCTCATAAAGGATGCTACTTTTGAGATGAGTAAGGAGTGTATCTCAGCATTTGAAACTTTGAGAGGTAGATTTACACAGGCTCCAATCTTGCAACCACCTAATTGGGATTTACCATTCGAAATCATGTGCGATGCATCAGATTATGTAATAGGAGCTATTTTGGGACAGAAAATTGAAAAGAATCCGGTAGTTATTTACCATGTTAGTAAAACTTTGAATGACATACAAAGGAATTACACATTTACAGAGGAGTTACTAGCAATAGTATTTGGATTAGAAAAGTTCAGATCTTATATACTCAGATCTCAAATCATTGTGTACTCTGATCACTTAGCTATCCGACACCTTCTATCTAAGAAGGACACGAAACCTAGGTTGATCAAATGGATCTTGCTTTTGCAAGAATTTAACCTAGAAATTCATGATAGTCAGGTCAACAGAATGTTGTTGCCGATCATCTTTCCCGCCTTCCTTCTGATACAATTGAATCATCTCCTCCAATTACTAAACACTTCCCTGATGAACATCTTTTGACCATATCCTCAGATCTTCCTTGCTATGCAGACATTATTAATTATTTAGTTACACATAAATTCCCACCAGACTAGGGCGAGAATCGCAAATCACGACTCAAAGCAGAAGCCAAATACTATTTCTGGGAAGATCCGTATCTTTTTTGACTCTATAATGATCAAATCATCCGGCGTTGTGTCACTTCTTCTGAGATTGATTCTATCCTATCTTTTTGTCATGACCAGTCCTGTTGTGGTCACTTTTTTGGTAGAAAGACCACTACAAAAATTATGCAATGCGGGTTTTATTGGCCCACGTTATTTGTTGATTCATAGACTTACTGTAAGGCATGTAGTCGCTGCCAAACTCTTGGTAGCATGTCACAAAAAGACATGATGCCTCTAAACCCGATTATAGTCTGTGAAATCTTTGATATTTGGGGCATAGACTTTATGGTTCTGTTTCCGTCCTCTTTTGGCTTCCACTACATTTTACTTACTGTTGATTACATTTCCCATTGGATTGAAGCCATACCCACACGCACAAATGATCATCGAGTTGTCATTCCTTTTATACAGAGTCATATTATCGCTCATTTTGGGGTACCTCGTGCCATCATTTCTGACGGTGGTTCCCATTTTATTAATGCCCAGTTTAGAACTCTACTTAGAAAATATGGGGTTACACATCGTATTTCTACACCTTATCATCCCTAGACTAATGGGCAAACCGAGTCTCTAATCGGGAGATCAAAAAGATCCTTCAAATGACAATCCTACCCGATAGGAAGGATTGGTCTTCCCGTTTAGATGAGGCTTTGTGGGCTTATAGGACTGCCTACAAAACACCAATAGGCATGTCACCATCCAGACTTGTTTACCAGAAACCCTGTCATCTTCCCGTAGAAATTGAACACAAGGCCTATTGGGCAATTAAAGCTTGTAATTTAGACCTCATGAAGGCTAGTGAACATCGTAGGTTGCAGCTTAGCGAACTTGAGGAATTGTGTCATGATTCCTATGAGAGTTCAAAGCTGTATAAGGAAAACCTTAAAGCCTTCCACGATAGATTTATTTCCTACAAATCCTTTACACCTGGTCAGAAGGTGTTGTTTGATGCTCATTTGAAGCTCTTCCCTAGTAAACTTAGGTCTAAATGGAAAGGGCCATTTATTGTTGTTAGAGTCTTCAACAATGGACCTATTGAAATCACTGAACCCAACAAAGATCAACCCTTCAAAGTCAATGGTCAACGTTTAAAACCTTTCTTGGAATCACATCCTCTCGGTCTTGTTGGAGAATGCTACACGCTCCACTAGGGTTTACCACCATCCACCAATTTTGTACATAGTTGTTTCCTGCTTCCTATTTTTTGTTTCTTATACACTTTCTCTGATTTTTCACTTCATATTACACTGGTAACTTCATTTAATCCGACTGACCACTCTGACCTTTGGTCAGACTTGAAATCGTCCGCACAGAGATCTTTGATCTCCTCTATCCAACTCCTTCCATCACCCTATACTAAATGAAGTGTAATATCTTTTCACCCTTCTTACAATGAGAACATTGTAAAATCTTGGCTTGGAGGGGTGTGAAGTGAAATTTCACTTAAAGTGTATGTGTAAATAGAAAAGATAAATAAATAAATAAAAATTCTAAAAATTTAAAAATAGAAATTCCAAAACTTATAAAAATTTCAAAATAAAAAATTTCATAAAAATTTGAAAAATTTTGATAAATTCATTAAAATAGGAAAATTCTATAAACATAAAAACAAAAATATATAAATACAAAAATTTGAAAATTGAAAATTCTTAAAAATAATAAGAGGGGTATATTCATCTAGAATGAAGAAGAAAAGAAGAAAAAAATATATTTATATTTATATTTATATTAAGAGCTTAATTTTTCTTTTAGGTCAGAAACTAAAAATATATATAAAATACATATAGAGTATTTAAGAGCATTAAATTCTTATTTAGATTCTTACTTAAAACATTTTGTAAAAACACACTTATGTTTTAAAAATTTTCTTTTAAAACAGGATTTTATTTGAATTGGAATATTTAAATCTTTAAGCTTTGTTTTTCTATTCTTACCCTAAATTAAGAAACTAAGGTGTATTAAGTTTAAAACTTGAGTTTTAGGATTAAATTGTAACTTTTTAATCAATTAGATTAAGTAATCCTTTTGATTTTTGAAAATTTGATTTTATCATAAAGTTAAGTAAAAAGGTCAGATATTCAGAGTTGATTAAATAGAGAGTTAGTAGAATTTTAGTTTACAAGTCTTTCACGCTAAAGGCATATAACTAGACTTGGTAAATTTTGTCTTGACAGATCCTATAAGAGGAAACTAAGAATTTAAACAACCTGGGAGTGAAGGACTTTTATATCCAAGCTCTGGTTTGAGAGCTAAGTAACCTAAACATCTAAATTCACACACATAGAATTATCTTATTGGCATCTGAGACCGCGAAAACATAGAGGTTAAGAGATCGATTCTGAATCCTCTTTAGTCCAAGGATTTCCACGAGGCGGTTCTTAAAAGGGTGAAGGATGTGCCAATCACCTAGAAAAAGGATTTGGAGAATAATGTTGGTAAGAAAAATGAGAAGGGGGAGAAAAAAAAAAGGAAAATAATAAAATAAAACACCCTGCAATTAAGTGCCTTGTTACAAATGGGTATTTATGCAATTTTTCCATATAAAAATAAAGCATCTTGGTACAAATGGATGCTACCCTTCCTTTCATTAAATAAAAGAACACCTCGCTACATATGGGTGTTCTAGCCTATAGAAAAAGTTGAAAAAAAATATGGAGATAAAAAAAATTAGGAATAAGAGACCCAGTGGTCCACCGGGGAAATATACAGAAAAAGTTTTGACCTCGGGATAGAAAACTAGTGAGGAGAAAGCAACCAAACCTGAGTAAGGCCAAGCCAAAGGCTTGAATTGGACTAATCTGGATTGGAAATTGATGTCTTAAGATCTGGATTTTTACAACTTTGGATGCCTTTAGGACAACTCTCTTCACAAAGCACAGATGTTTTAAAATCATAGCTACTGAACCTTGGTATTGGGCAATGAAGCCTAAGAAATCAGGTTTTGAGGATTTGCAGTTGAGACCTAAAGGAGAAGAATTGACAAAATCCTAGGTCTAGAAGTTGTTCTTAGTACAGTAGGCTAGTAGATTAGAGTTTTACTACTCCAAGTATTGTTAATAATGAGTATCTAGTTAATTTGCTTAAACTTATATTGATAAAAGTCAAATATCATAAATAAAGAACTAACTTAAGTCTATTAAGTTTTTGAGTTAAAATTTAATTCCCAACTCTTAGGTTTTGCTTTCTTAAAACACTTTGTATTCTAAGTTTGGGTTAAGAATGGTTACAAAGAATAAGAGATTTTTTGAGAATTCTAATTTCTAATAAATTCTTGTTAACAACATTATTTTTAAGTGTGTTTTGAAAATGTTTAGAGTATAAGTCTAAGTAAGAAAATTTTCACAAAATGCTTTGTATATTAATTATTTATACTAAATTTAAAAAATTCTCTGACCTAAGCTTTCCTCTACATGGTTCTTATTTATATTAATTTAAACCCAAGTGCTTTAAATCATCATATTCTTAGTTAATTTTGCTAGGGACTAGCAAAACTTTGGCTTGAGGGTATGATGAGAAGCTCATCATGATCTCTAATTACCCTTAATTAACTAGTCTTCCTAGTTAATTAGCTAAGAGTATGTGAATATATGGGTTAATTATTAAATAAGGGATATATAGTAAAGGACCTTAAAATAAGTTAAAAATGCTATTTTATCATTCAATTAATATTATTAATAATCTAATTAATAATTGGACTCAAAATATTAATAATCATTCATCTAATTAATGAGTTAACTAACTTAAGCATATGTATATCTAAGTATGTAATAACTTATGTAACATTACTTAATTAAATAAATTACTCTTAAAAGGTCAAAAATGTAAATTCAAGGTTTAAATATAATAATTACCTTATTTATAATCATATATAAAAAGTTGAAAAGGATCTAAATTAAAATAAACCTTGAAAACCTGAGTTTACATTTTGGTCCTTACATTTCATTCTAATCGGGTCCTTATTGTTCTATTAGGTCCTTAAGTTTTATCGCAAACACATCCCTAACTTCTTCTTCTCTTCAACCGATTGAACTGCTGACGACTGAAGGTGCAGCCACCGCACGATCACCGCCCATCCGACGTCATCTATCCTTCTTCAAGCTCCTGGAGTTTGCACTCACCATCCCATCTTCATCCATCGGTCTGGATGACACTTTTATCCTAATTTAGGGTTGGAGATAACTTCACCTTTGTCGGAGAAGATGCCGATGGTTATCCTCCTCTTAGCCTCAATCACGTTCAAATTCCACCTCCTTCTTCGTGGTCGTCGACTATAAATATCCCCTGACCCCCCTGATTTCTTCCAAGTTGGCTCCCTTCCCTCTTCTTCACTGCAGCCAACTTCGATAGGCTATTCCCTCGCAACTCTGACGATCTTCCACCACATAATCTGACTTCCTCCATCCACCTTAATTGGCTCTGGAACTTCGCCAAGGTCAGCCGTGTCTCTGGACATAGACGCTAACCAAGGAGATCCTCTACTTCACCTCACAGTTGCCATTGGAGATCTTCCAACTACCCTCTGATTTCACTCCTCTGTCATGAGCCGTAGATGGAGATCCTCTGACCCCTTCATCCAAGTAACAGTAGGATAGGAGTAGGAGTAGGATAGTTTAGATAGTTAGTTAGGTAGGTAGTTAGCTATAAATGTTAGATTTCAAAGTTTATCTTCCTCGACTCCAGCAAACTCCTTGAGCTTGCCAGAGCCTTAATTTGTCTTTTAAAACCACTGATCATCTTCCTCTATCTTCCACGATCACTTCTTTAACATTTGATTCTTAATTTGATCATTAATTCGCCTAAGTCACATCCACCTTCATCAACTACTTCTGCTGTCTATGGCAGCAGTAGTTGACCTAATTCCACCTCTATTGGATCCTCCATCATCTATTCATCACTAAAGGATTCTAACTAACACTGTAATTTGAGTAAATATCACCTATAATTTAAACGCCTAATTCTATTTAAGCTCCTGAGCTCACTGTTAATGGCGACTCAAGAGTAGTTAAAACCTTAAATTAACTATATATTTATGATCACAAATTACTTTTGACTTGTCTTTACCACTCAATTGAGTGGGAGATCAAGTCCCAAGCTTCAACCAACTCAAATAGTTGAAGAATTGAATTCACTGTTAAATCTTAAATCTAATGAGCAAATGAAGAATTTAATGTGATCCTGAGGTTCCTTGTGACCTCAGGAATCTTTTTAAGTCATAAATGGCATGATTTCTCTTTCTGTACACAATTTGCACTTTCACTGGACTCACCGGAGCTTCGGCGAGCTCCGACAAATCAAATGTGTTCTTCAGCCAATTAAACTTGGTGAGAAGCACCAGAATAATAAAATATGGATCACTGATCATTTTGAGGTCATTATTTGGGATTTTAATATCTGAAGTGGTAGTTAGGAGTTCATCTTCTCCAACTCCAATGGAGTCGAAGAAGTCCGTCAGAAAGCTTAAAGTCACAACTAATGGATCTAGAAGCTTCAGCATAATGCTCTGAAGTCATTCATGCCCTTAGAGCATTGTAACAACCTCCTGATTGCTCTGACGAACAAACTCCATTAGAGTTCAGGCGACGAGTCTGAAACTCTAGAATCCTAAGTTCAAACATCTATTCAGAGGTCTGAGCAAGTTCCTGAGGATGAAAGGATGCTATTCTAGGCTTTAATTACTTGAGGAAAGACTTAGAACAGAAAGTCAAATTTGAATGCTTTCCAGTCAAAGTCGAGCTTGATACCTTAATTCTGAGTTCAATCTGTTGAATTAAGGAGCTTGAATTGATTCTGAGATTCATTTGAACAATTTTAAAGTGAATTGGATGAGCTCTGTTGGGTAATACATTTGGATTTCAATAACTGCCAGTTTTGGTTGTTCTTGAACCCAAACTGTTGGCAGTATTTTTAGGATGAGTTTTGAATGTGATTTCTGCCCAGAGAAGTTTGTAACAACCTATAGAATCTATTTTAATCGATTACACATGACCTTAGCTATCTGTTAGGTCTTTCTTAAGTCTAATTACATTCTCTCAAGCTTTCAGGAAAGCTTTGAGCTTCTCTGCATTTCTTGAAGCCTTTAAGAGTTCAAAACCCACATCTGAAGATGCGGAATTATCTATAGAAACCATTTACAGCCTTAACTGAGAGAGGAAAGTCCAGACTATGGACTTTATAGCATGAATTCCATTTCCAGGCAGAAATACCCATAGAAAAACTATAAATTGTCCGTTAAAATCGAAGAGGAAATCTTCCCCTTAACATTGAATTAACATTGTAATCCTATAGAGCAACTCAAGAGCTTTCCAACAAGCTTTTGTTTGCTTGAATTGGAGCTCTGAACTAGGAGTTATCGCCATCTGAAGTTAGCTCTGGAAGGGGGAAACATAGTCCCACATCAGCAAGTGACGAGCAGCCACCTTGGTACAAAAGAAATTTGTTGCATGGGCTTCTCAGTCATCAGCGCTCGGTGCATGGATACGAACAGTCATTGAGCATGTGTTTGTGTGTGTGCGGGCATGTGTGCCTGCGAGGGTGCGCCTATGTGGGCGTGCGGATGTGTGGCCCTGGGAGGGCGAGGCTTGGGAGGCATTGAGCCGATTTGGCTTGAGAAACTTGAACCGGAAATAAACCGAACTAAAATGAACCAGGCGAGGACCTAGTAGGGTCTGGTCCCACCCTGTAAAGGGTGCTGCGTATCCTCGAAAAGTCTGAGTCGCAAACAATAAACCAATTTTTGGTTGAAGAAGAAAAACCCGGTTTAGTTGAAAGTGAAGGAAGCTAAGTAGTGCTGAAGGGGTTAAGTTCAGAAGAAAGGTTCAGAAGGAGCTGAAGGCTAAGTGTCGAAGGAAAAACACTAAGGAAAGAAAGGGTAAGGAAACAAGGTTAAGGAAGAAGAAGAAGAAATCGCAAAGGCAGAAAGAGGAAGGCTAACAAGCACAAAGGAAAGAAGAGAGGCAAAACAGAAGAGAAGAAAGGTAAGAAAAAGAAAAGATAGAGAGAGAGGCTGAAGAAAAGAAAATGAATGCTTCACTTTCTTGTATTTTTAATTTCTTTTTATTTTTAAATGTTGTAATAAGGCATGTTATAATTAAAAGAACTCTTTATTGCCTTAATTCATTTGAAATAAATAGAAAATTAACATGTTTACTTGCTAATAAAGTAGATCATTTGAGTAAATATGTTTTTATATGGAATTTTGTATATTTCTTAAATTTAAATCATTTTGCAAATTTCATGTTATTAAAATTAACTTAATTATACCTCCTATGAATTGTTTTGAATTAATTGGTGAATTTTAAATAATATATACCTCACAGCGAATGACTTGGACTCAACCAGTTAAAAGTAATAAAATCTAAAATGCTATGTTAACTTGACCCTATACTACTCAACCGACACAAATTCAAGTTAACCTAAGTTACTTTCTTCTACACATAATTAAGCAAAATTAACTTAATTAACTGTGTTGAGAGAGAACGCATCAGGGACACATTTTACGAGATCAGGGTGGACTACGTTGTTTTAGAGCAATCAAATAAGGATGAATTGAATTCTACACCTGAGATCCTTGAGTCGGGGTATGAGGAAGCGTATGTTTCCATGGAACAAAAAGTGATTAATGATTTTGAGACATACATTAATGCGGATTTAGAATTCTTTGATTTTGAAGGTGAAGAATCATTATGCAAAGTTTCACCTGAATTTACAGCACACGATTTCAGTGAGACGACTAGACCTGAGGAATTCGATGAATCATTTGATGGCCCTAAAATTGAGGAATTTGATCTTGTTGGGGCTCACATGACGGATTCAGATCTTGTTATTAAGGATTCAATTCAAAGCCCCATTCCTCAATCACACCCCATTGAGCATATTGATGATTTTGATTTTGAGATTACTAGACCCAAGTCAATTTTGATTCAGCCATCAAGCTTGGACTTGGAAATTTTAAATGGGGTGATTATCATGCAAGAGGTTCCGAAATCTGAAGTCCTGATTGTGGAAGATAGGTGTTGGGAAATGAAGATTTGAGAAGCTAATTTCGTAGGAAGTAGAAGATTGAGTTTAAGGGTGCCTATTTGTCTGAAACCACCAACCTTCTACCAGCACCCTTATGACATTTTTGACTCATAGGATGTCCAACCCAAGCATAAATTCATTGATTATCCTTTTGAGCTTGATTTCTCTGTTATTCAACTTTTTGGACTTGGGATGCATCCTCACAAATCGCAGGCCCAACCTCGCTTGCGTGATGATCTTCAGTTTTGGATAACTTTTATCCAGAACCTTAGATATACTCAACCATGGGGCATGGGTCAGCACCACAATCTGGTTCACATTTGTGGACATCTTCTCTTGGAAAGTCCAAAACTAGATCTTTGTATCTTGATTTTGACCTGCACCTGTGAATTCTTTATTGTATAGGGTGCCTAGCTGAAGGCACTAAATTCAACATGTAGTCTCTTTTTCATCTCGGAGCCAACCTGTTAATCATGAAATTCAGGTGCTTTCTTCTCTACTCCACTCTGTTTTGTGTCTTTTTAATATAATGAGGACATTACATTAAATAGGAATGGGAGGGTGGATTTCATTATCTGAATCATCTTGTTATATTTTTGAAAAAAAATTGAATTAGGAAAAGAGAACTTAGGCTCTAGAAATTTATCAACCATAGGAATGATATGATATGACCTAAACACTTAGACCCTTCAGATCTTAGGGCCTAATAAACCCGAGTCTCCACTAAAATGTGGACCTGTTTATCGAGTCCTTGCCATTCTGTATTCAATTTTTAATTGGTTAAATAAGTTGGGGTGATAAGTACACGACTTAGCAACTTGCCCTCTAATATGAGGGAACTTTAAGTCTAAGCATCTACACACTATTTGCACTGACTCACTTTTCGATGGTTTCAACATAAATTGTGTAGCTAATGAAGCTTCTAGGGTGGTATGGCTAGCAAGTCATTATGGGTAATAGCCCATTGGTCAGTTGCCCAGAGCCCAGCCACATGACCATTATTTTCCTACTGCCTTTAGGTAAATCATAGATCAAGGAATTCACCTACTTTGAAACAAAAAATCCAAAAAGAAATGAAAAATATGAAAGAAGAAAAGAAAAAAAGAAATAAGTCACACTTCACTACACAAGTATGGCTAAAAAGTTACCATGCGTAATAGCTCATTGGTCGGTTGTCTAAAACCCAGCTCACAAAAATGCACGTTTAATTCCAAACACTTAGGAAGAAGTGGAGAAGTAGAATAAACTGGGGAGATATACACTGGGTTCACCCTTGTGTTGACCACATAAAAATAAAAGTAAGGAAAAAGCTATTGGTCAGATAGATACACCTTTAGGCAGAATTCCTTTCTAAGGTCACCTAAGGGTGGAGAAACCCGAAGTTGGTTCTAATCGCTGATCAATGAGTCTATCACATTTCACACATAAAGATGCTTAGAACTTAAAGTCCTCATCGAGTCTTAAGTGGGTTGAGTGGCCGTAGAAAGCTGCTTCGAAACCCTAAACTCAAAAATCCAAAAAAATTAGAAAAGAAGAAAAAGAAACGGATCCTTCTTTGAATAAGGCGAGGTCTTGAGGTGGTCTGCATTTTGGTAAACACCCAGGCGCTGTTGTGTCTCCGTAGTTCAGGTTTTAGTCGAAATTCCTAAGAGTTGAAAAATAACATTTGCCCAAGAAATCTGATTCTAATTCTCTTATAAATAGCATGTAGTTTTGCTAGCAACTAGCAAACACATTCATATCACATAAACCATCTATTTATGCATCTTCCTAAGCATATAGTTGAAATTCCCTACTAGGAGGGGGTGACGTAATAATTGCGGAAATAAATATAAACAATCTCACAAAATAGACAATCACACAAGTACACAAGTATTTTTAGGTGGAAACCCAAACCGGGTGAAAACCACCACCTAACCCTCTCGAGTTAGGATTTTCCGATCAACCAAGTTGATCAAAATCCACTAAATGAATCACTTTAAACGAGGGTGATTCAACCTCAAATACAACCACGCTACAAGTGAGAGGGTAGCGTTCCTCAATCCCTTCTCTTCACGAGAAGGATTTTGTCCCTCGAAGGAGACGGGAATTCGCAAAGCGAATACCCAACCAAATAACAAAGATAAAAGAACAATAATCCTATAGAGCCAACAAAGTAATTTTAAACCTAGCTTCTATAGGAATTAGGAAACTCCCCTTTGAAAGGAGTGCGTCGGCGATGCGGATGCGTGAACAACACGACGACGCTACGTCGCTCTCGTGAACTACGGCGGGAGAGCGGGTGCGCAAAGCTTGATGCTCTCAAGATGAAGAATTAGAGCTTGGAGAGCAAGAGAGTCTTTTTGGACACAAAAGAGTGTGAAAGTGTGTAGCTAGGTGTGTGTTTGTGTTGCAAAGGTTCCCCTCTATTTATAAAGGCCTTAGGAAGGCTTTGGAAGGCTTAGGAAAGGTTCCATAGCCGTTGGGTGCAAAGCCCAAGAGAATCAGGCCGAAATCAGGAACAATGATTACACTGACAGGGCAATCAGACATCTAATTATGGCATCAGACGTCTGAAAGTGCACTTTAAGACGTCTGATTTCAAGGTCAGACGTCTGATTTCGGGCGGGTTCCTTCCTGACTTGAATCAGATCTAAACAGGGTTCTTGTGCAAGTCCATCAGACGACATACAGGACGTCTGGCACTATGTCTGGACGTCTGGAAACCTACTTTTTCGTGGGAATGGATTTTCAACGGCTAGAAAATCTCTGAGAAGAGATTTTCGGGTCAGTCGAGGCAAAACGGTCAATTATCAGACATCTGGAAGGGCTTAAGGACGTCTGATAAGGCTCTAACGATCATATCCTTGAGTGTTTGCTAAGAGAGCCAACGATCCACTAATTGGACGTCTGGCAAAGTCATCAGACGTTTCCTAAGACGTCTGGTCTAAGGTCTGGACATCTGATTTCATCAGACAGAACTAACTTGTCTAGCCTAACTGTTATCAGACGTCTGAATCAACAGTCAGACGTCTTAAAACACTTTATCAGACGTCTGATTTGGGAATTAGACGTCTGGAAACTCTGTTTGAACCCTACATTGGTTTTCTAAGTTCTCTACAAAAAACCTAAGTATCCTAGGGTTGTGCCAGTGTTCCTAGGACTACTGTTAGGGTACTTTGAGGCTCTTTAACATAATTTTCTAAGGAAATAAAGAGCAAGAAAATAAAGACAAAAGTACATGAGAGGAATAAAATGGAATTCTATCCTATTCTTCTTGTACTTCCATCTTCAATCTATCGCTCCTCGCGAATCCCCTCTGTTCTCCATCAAGCTCCTCCAATCCATCCTGGATGCGAGCTCGAATTCCATTTAATCACGTCTACATTTGCAATTGACCTGAAATCTAAGACTCCAAGTGCAAATGTTAAATAACACGTGTTTTGTTATCATCGAAACAAATGATCGTGGTGCTCTAGCACCAACAATAGTTGCATCATACATTATAAATATTGCATAACATGCATCATCTTGCATTTAGGTTAGATTATATAAAGTTTAGGTTAATTTACTCTTTTTGTGGTCAGGTAACAGGGTGACATTTAATCGGGGTCTTGGGTTAAAGATCTAACCGTACGGATTTGATCAAGGCGACGATTGGAGTTCGACTCCAAGATTGCCCTGATTGGACTTCTATAGTGTCAGATGCAGTTTGAGAAAGATTAGAGGTCATGGGGCTAGGTGGTGTAAATCTGTTCCTCAGACAACAAATTCGATCGAATGGATGGGTTCAGATCGATGATCGCAGCCCAACAGCACGAAAATCTATCCAATCCGACATCCGTGGCACTACCTATGAGCATATGAAGATGGACGGCCAAGATGGTGCCACGTGGCACCATCTCAGTTGCCCAAACCGACCCAGCTAAAAGAGTGAAGACCCGCCGCTCCCTCTCTCTCCTCAACAGCACAATTAGATCTAGGCAGTTAGATCTTGATCCAACAGCCATGAGAATGTGCACCTCAGTTAGAAACTTGACAAAGTGATGACATGGCGCATTAGTCATGACCTCGCACCCATGGGAGAGGTCGCAGGTTCGAGCCCCCACTAGCATCAAATCAAGCACGAGGCGTGGGTGTGGCTAAATCTGACCGTTAGATGTGGCATGGACGGTGGATGGAGAGGCCACGTGGCTTCACCAGAGCGTACGAATCACACACGTGCGATCAGATGTGCATACGAACGGCCGATCACATGCTCAGATGCACGATGAAGGCGTGGACGCACGCATCTTAAGCCGTCCGATCTTGTGATCGAACGACTAAGAGCACACGAATGTACACGTGCATTGAAGCCAAGGAAGAAGAAGCGGCAGGTGGGCGCGGGCACTAAGCCCACGTTTAGGGCTTTAGTGACGAATAAATCCGTCACTAAAGACCCTGAGTTAATGTTTTAAAGGATAAAATGACCTAATTGCCCCTTCAAACCTCACCTATAAATAGCCCTATGACCTCCACATATCCTGGATCCCTTTCTCTCTTCTCTCATCGTCTCAAAGGCTCTACGAGCTGGTCCTAAACCTGGGATGCTCCATTAGAGTTACAAAAATAATCTTCCATCTTCTCACCTCCTTTGTGGAGCATCTCGCGGTTGTCCTCTTACCGCCATTCAGGAAGTGCATCCCGCCACGACGTCGCCATACCCCATCCTCCATCGTCCGTCATCATTCTCCTTCCTCCTGCATCTCACCACCTTCATCCGAGCACTTCGTCAATGCAGCTCGTCCTCCAAGCAACCATCGAAGAGGATAATTTCTCACCTTCCTTCTCTTTGCTGCTTTCTAGAATAGGTTTACCACTTTCTAGTAATATTTCCAGCTTTCTCGTGTAGTGATTATTTGTAATGAACATTACTCTGTGGTTATGAAATCCATGTTTATTCTATCTCTATTTTGTCTTTATTTGTATTATTCTCTCTCTCTTCTATTAATTGTTCTTTAAGTAGATAGCTAGTTTAGATTTAATTCGACCAGCTAATCTGTTTCGTGACAACAAATCAAATGTGGTTTTTAATAAAATGTCTGCCTCCTTATGTTCAACCTAGAACTCCTTGAGTTTCAGTTAAAATTATCTGTTGATAGATTTTTCTCGTAAATTACGCTATGACGACAGGTTTTCAAAACTCAAACCTTTTTGAGATGATTTTCTACCGCAACAACTGCCTTTGTTTAGGAAATGAGGGCAAAGAAGGTGGAACGGGCTCTTTTGTTATAAAGAAGAGAAGTTTGGGGTGCTTTTGTAAGGAAAACATAGAAGTTAGGGATCTGGTTGTAAAGAATAGAGAACTGGGGACTAAAATGCAAACTAGGTCAAGATGGATTCTGATTGCACTTAAATATTGGTGTTAACATAATTTAAACCCAAGGAATCTGATGGTGAATTTAGATTTGAGTTTTGACCACGTTTGAATGGGTAAATTACACATAAGCCCAAAACCAAATAAATTCCCGCCTGAATCTCTACTTTTGGTCAAAATGGATTTCGATGGTCAAAGTGAAGGTACCAAACTTCTTAGAATATTTTTTGATGATTTTTAAGAGGTTTATATTGAATTTATTTCTACCAAAACCCTTTCAATTTAAGTGATGCTGATAATTAGAGCTTTTCTATAATAATTTAATGTTGAAAACTCATAAAACCTTGATTCAATTAATCTGAGCTGACTCCTTGGACATTTTAGTTCATTTTATCTTTAATTAACCCCTAATTAATCCTGTAGTTAATCTGCATTATTGATTAGATGTTAAAATCATAGAATTAACCCATTTTCTTATCTTCTTAAATGAAATTCAAATAGAGTTATGATCTTTTGATGAATATCTAATCGCATCTATTACTGTAGTTAGGATAATTTAATCTTAATAACACCAATGATGGCTATTTACCTCGAACGCATTTTTGATAGGAAAATGCGTCGTAGTATAGTGCGCAATATAATCAAACAAAAAATATTTATAAAAAGATAACGAGACTTTGAGTTCCGGTCGTTCGTCTCTGGGAGGCATTTATTCAAATCTGAAATCGAGCTTTCTTTCACTCTACTTATTTAAATTGCATGTCGGTTTCCAATCTTCGGATTAGAGTTTTGCCACTTCTATTGTGAACTCTGATTACATGCGCATGTGGTAGTTAGATAGCGAAGGTGAAAGTATGAGTTTCGGTGCGCACAATTCTAGTTACGTGGTAACTGTTTACGAAAAATGCATTTATAGTTAAATCTTGTATATCTTCCAGAACCAACATGCTCGTTGCAGTATATATAAATGAAAAATAGGCAACTTGAATCACACGAAATAGATTGCAACCAATAAGCTCATGGTGATTTTCAACATAAAGATATGTATATAAAAAATATATCTTTTATTCATTCATTCAGGAGGATGTTTGCAACATGGAATTTGGAGGAAAGCTTGTAAAGGAAAGCTTGAAAAACATAAATCTAGCTAACAGAAAATGATCGCATACAGGAATCTATGGGGGGATTTTGCATGCATCATTGGGGGAGAATAAGAGCTACACTACTAAGCAGTAAATGAAAGTAGTAAAACTATGAAGAGCTAAGCTACTAATCTAGCAGAAAAGAAGGGCATTCGGAGGTGGGCTCCGATGGCCTTTGAGTGACTGAGAGGAGGAGGGGCGACTAATGGTGCTTAAGCCAGCCCTTGGAGAGAGGTTGGGGAGATGATCCAACATCCTGGCATGGAGATGGTTGCTTCCATGGTGCACAACTCGTGGAGGTGGAGTGGAGGTGGATGTAGCTAACCTAAGTGTAAATGAATGCCAAGAATGGGATGGGTGCAAATGGCCACCCCTTAGGTCTTTTTATAGACCTAAGGGAGTCTCTCTAGAGAGAGCCCCATAAGTGGCCGGCCATGGTGAGAGAGAGGTAGTTCTTAGATCCATAAAAAGTGGATCTAAGAATTGAATGACTCTTGGTTGCTAAATTTAGCAACCAAGAGTGGCGCCACTTGAAGAGAGTTCTAGAGAACTCTAGATGGGTGTGTGTGCATGAATGGGTGTGTGTGTGTATGTGAGTGTGTGGCTGTGCCCTATGTGGCCAAGTGGTCTAGGTTAGTTCCTAAGGGATTTAGGTAGGTGTAGGCCTTAAATTAGGGTTGCAAACCCTAATTGCTATGGAGGAATTGCAATTAAACTTAACACAAGTTTAATTGAATGAGTGTGAACCTAATTGAGAGTGTAATAACTCAATTAGGTTGGGCTTAGGTCAATTGGACTCTCACTGAGTCCAATTGGACTTGTGTGGGTTGAGATCTGAGCTCAATTGGACCTTATGAGTCCAATTGACTAGGCAATTGTAATTGACTATGATCTAAGTCAATTAGGTTTAGTGAGGACCTAATTAGGGCCTTAGAGAGGTCTAGAGGTGATGTACTGGGGTTAGGGTACCTTAATTTAGGTTCCTATGGGGTTAGAATTGGGTTTAGGGGGCTAGAGATCCAAGATCAGGGCTTGAATCTCAAAACAGGAACCAGACGTCTGATAATAAATTAGCTAACTTATACTCAAAAATCAGAAGTCCAGATTTCAATTCTGGAAGTCTAATTAGGGTTAGGATGGATTCTAGGTTCTGTCTTGGGTATTCTGTAGAAATTGGACGTCTGACCAAGTGTCTGGACATCCAATAACACTGTAGAAGTGGGTTTAAGGTGTGCGGGAGTTGGCTAAGGGTTCTGGACACCCTGTAACTCATCTGGGCATCTAGATAGAGGTTGGAATTAGGGTTTTAAGGTTTCCTAGGGTGAGGTGACCTAATCTAAGGGTGGCTAAGGCTTGGGGAAGCTTCTAGGCTATTCTAGAGCTAAGATGATCCTAAGTTCTTCATAATTTACTACTTTATTCCTACTTAATAGAGTAGCATACCTTAACTCCCTTACATTGTTATCTACTACATCTAATCTAGGTCTTCTACTCCAGCTCTGCTGCAACACCCGTTATTCTTCTATTCTCCTGATCCAGCTTCAGATCCAACTCACATCCAGCTTATTACCTGTAATTGACATAATGCACCTAATCAGCACATCATAGCATTATTTTATGCATAGCTAAAGGAAAGCAGTAAAGATGCAAATAATGCCTATGCATGCATGAACTACCCTAACTTATGCTAAGTCCTAGCCTAATTTAGGTCAATTAAGACTTATGATTACTGCGCAATATACCTCCATGCCTAAATTTTGCTAGTCGCTAGCAAATGCAAAACTAAATTACTCACAGAAGGGTCCCTAAGGGATTGATTATTTTATCAAGTGTTCGCTTAGAGATTTTTCTCCTTTTTGTTTTCATCCTATGCTCTAGAAATCCAGACAATCGTGATAGTGAATCTATGTAGCTTTTGCAACGGATTCGAGTGAAAATTCGATTCACCTCTAAAGCCTGTACTTGACCCCTAGTAAAAATTCTTGTGGAATAGGCCAATTTTCTTCCCTCGGGGTATTCAAAATATTCTATGAATTCCACCCTGACTTTAGGCTTAGGTAGAGAATCTCAGAGGGAAAAGATTATATATTTGGTGGCTCATTCTCACTTGGTGCTATATAAAGTTTAGTACTGCAGAGTCTAGATTCCCAAATTATTAAGCAACTCAACTCAGAGAAAGATGAGAAAAACTATGCACTCTTTTGGTTCCTTTGTATTCATTCTCTCTTTCTTTTTCTTTTCTTTTCTTTCTTTTTCTGAGAGCTCACAATCTCACTAGATTCACATATAAGACCCGTATTTGGTGGTCTCACTTGGCATCAACACTTTAATTGAGTTTCCATAACCCTAACACTAAGTCGGAATTCCTCAGCCAATATTCAGGCGGTCAGAAACACATGAAAGGTGGGTTAAGGTCATATTTGGTGGGTGTCAAATTTATTTGGTGGTATTGCCTCAGTGCAACTGAAATAAACGCTAAATATTCACTCTTTTTTCTTTGCTTTTTCTTCTTTTTCTAATTATTTTTTTCAATTTTTTTCTTTCTTTTCATCATTTTTTTTTTCAACACAATTAGCACACATCCATGAACTTTATTGAGGAGGCATTATTAAGGATTGGTGGTACTCAAGAGACATTGGGTGGCTTATTTGGTAGAAGTGCCTACTCATGGCATCGGGAGAGATGGATAGGATGGTATATTTCTAGCCTTGACACCAATACCCTCCTTCAGCCGAGAATTCCATAAAGAATGGTCGTAACCATCCACCTTAGCCCTAGTTTTATAAAAACTCACTCTCCTCGTATTTGCCTTATTTGGTGGCTCTCAAAATTTCACACAAAATGTATACGCAGGAATCGAGAGCGAAAACTATGTCTAGTCTCAGAGTATCATCACCTAATTATCTAGGATTCCAGATTCCTTATACTAATCTTAGAGCACCAGTACACTCTATTCTCATCTCACACTATTTGGTGGATCTTTGGAAGAAAATCTGCCTGACTCTCAAAACACTTTCCAAGGGTTTAGGAAACGAAGCACTGCTTCTTCTCGACAGACTAAGTGTTTATCAGCCTTCACCGTGAATCCATTGCAAATTCTACATGTGTGTGAAAAATTATACTGGATTCCATATTACAGGAATCAACTAGAGGATAAAATCCCTAATGCATTCTCTTAATAAGATAATCTTATTCATGGATTCACTATGTGTATATGATATAAACAATTAACCTCTTATATTTGTACTTCATGAAATTTTCCTTTCGGGTTACATTCAGCTTGACCCTAAATTTAGAACAAGAGGTGAGCGGGTGAGTTGAAAATGGCTATTGCGGATGATTTTTAGCTCCAATGCAAGCATTGGAGGTGGAGTCGGTTGTTCTTTTATTTAGGGCCCTCAAGTACGTTTAACATGTAGCTCCGAGGTTTTCCTAAGGGTTGGCATAAAAATTTTCAGTTTTGTTGTATCTACCCCCCATGCCTAAGTTCTTGCATGTCCTCATGCATGAATATAAAAGAAAATAACTACAGCAAGGAGAAAATGGGTAGAAATCACCTGTAATTACTCCTGAAATTATACATTCAGCACCGGCCAACCTGTCAGTATGCAATATGCAGAAAGAAAATATGCTAAAAGAAAAATATGCTATATATAAAAATGGTTATGTATAGATGATGGTGGAATGTGGGATATGCTATCTATACGTGCTGAGTTTAATGCCTCCAATTGGGCGAAAACTCAATCATACGTCCTTAATAAGATGAACAATCTCGTCAGGTGGAGGAGGTTCCTGGGCCAAAAATGGCTTGAGGCGCTAGCCATTTACCGTAGATATATGCCCAAATTTTAGGTCCCTGATCTGGACTGCCCCATTATGATATGGGTGACTCACAACATATGGGCCAGTCCACTTGGACTTGAGCTTCCCTGCGAAAAGTTTTAATCGTGAAACAAATAACCAAACTTGCTGGTTGGGCGTGAATGCTTTCCTCCGGATGTGGCGGTCATGAAAGGCCTTGGTCTTGTCCTTGTATATCAATGCTTTCTCATAGGCCTCCTGCTAGATCTCTTCTAATTCGTTGAGCTGGAGTTTCTGTTATTGACCTCCTGCATCGAGGTCAAGGTTACATTTTCGCACTGCCCAAAAGGTGCGGTGTTCCAGCTCTACAGGAAGGTGACAGGCCTTGCCATATACCATACGATATGGTGACATTCCGAGTGGGGCCTTGTACATGGTCTGATGTGCCCGGAGTGCATCAACTAATTTATTGGACCAGTCCTTCCTATTTGGTCTAACCGTGTTTTGGAGAATCAGCTTGATCTGACGGTTAGACACTTCTGCCTACCCATTGGTCTGCGGGTGATACGGGGTGGCTATACGGTGATGTACCCCGTATTTCTTAATAATGACCTGAAGTGGCCGTGGATGAAGTGGCTTCCCCCATCACTAATCAGAGCATAGGGTATTCCAAATCTCACGAAGATATTTTTCCATATGAATGAAATGACGGTCTTATGATCAGCCCATCTTGCTGGGATGGCCTCGACACACTTCGAGACATAATCGACGGCTAATAATATGTACTCGAAGCCATGCGAGTTCAGAAAAGGGCCCATAAAATCGATGCCCCAGATGTTGAACACTTCAACAACCATGATGGGCTAGAGTGGCATCATGTCTCTCCTGGTCATAGAACCGACCGACTGGCATCGTTTGCAGTGTTGGGCGTATTCGTGTGTATCTCTGAAAATAGTTGGCCAGAAAAATCCCGATTGCAAAATTTTTGCAGCGATTTTCTGTCCCGAGAAATGACCACCACAAGCATCATTGTGCCAAAAAGATAACACACTTGGGATCTTAGAATCTGGAATGCATCTTCGAATAATATGATCCTCTCCAATGCGGAAGAGCAGTGGGTCATCCCAGAGGTAGAATTTGGCCTCCGTAGTGAATTTGAGTTTTTGCTCCTTGGATAGGTTAGTGGGAATCTTGCCTGCAGCAAGGTAGTTCGCGATATCCGCGTACCAGGGGAACTCAACAGAGTGAACTGCCAAAAGGGATTCATCCAGAAATTGCTCATGGATAGGTAGGGAATAAGGAATGTGGCCTGGGTCCAATCTGGATAGGTGATCCGCCACAACATTCTACTTTCCGACTTTGTCGTGGATTTCAATATCAAATTCTTGCAATAGAAGGATCCATCTGATGAGCCAAGGTTTGGCATCCTTTTTTGCCAACAAATGCTGGAGGGCGAAGTGGTCAGTGAAGATGATGACTTTGGACCCTAATAAATAAGATCTGAATTTCTCTAGCCCGAATACTATTACTAGTAGTTCTTTTTTGGTGACGGTATAATTGCGCTAAGCCTCATTCAGCATCTTGCTAGCATAGTATATGACAAAAGGTTGTTTTTCCCGACACTGGCCTAAAACAGCACCGACGGTAAAGTCAGAAGCATCGCACATCATCTCGAAATCAAGCGACCAGTCAGGTGGTTGGAGAATCGGGGAATCATAGACAGCGCTTCGTAAAGTCTCGAAGGCGTTGAGACATGAGGTGTCGAATTCAAATGGGGTATTGGCAACAAGGAGATTCATCAAAGGTCATGCAATTTTTGAGAAAACACGTATAAATCTCCGATAGAAGCCGACGTGACCCAAGAATGATCTAATCTGCTTGACCGAGCTAGGTGGTGGTAAGTAGGAAATAATCTCAGATTTATCTCGATCGACCTCGAGTCCACTTTTAGAGATCCTGTGCCCTAGTACTATGCCATCCCTCACCATGAATGGCTTTTCTCCCAAGAAAGTACCAGGTTTACCTCAATACACCGTTTGAGGATCTTGGTGAGGTTATCAAGACAAGATGTGAAATCATCTCCAAAAACAGAGAAGTCATCCATGAATACCTCCACATAGTCCCCAATCATGTTAGAGAAGATGGCCATCATACAACGCTGAAATGTTGCTGGTGCGTTGCAGAGGCCAAAGGACATCTGCTTGAAAGTGAATGTTCCAAAGGGGCATGTGAATGTCATCTTGTCTTGATCTTCCAGGCTTATTGCTACTTGATTATACCTAGAGTATCCATCCAGAAAGCGAAAGAAACTACGTCTGGCTAACCATTCCAAGATCTGATCAATGAAAGGAAAGGAAGGTAATCCTTCTGGGTAACCATGTTCAGTTTCCTATAGTCGATGCAAACCTGCCAAGATGTCGTAGTGCGGGTTGGGATGGATTCGCCCTTATCATTTTTTACTATGGTGAGTCCTGCTTTCTTGGGCACTATCTGGATTGGACTCAACCACTGGCTGTCATAGATTGGGTATACAATACCTGCATCCAGCCATTTGATATCTCCTTCTTAACAACCTCTAGCATATTCGGGTTAAGCCGTCTTTGAGGTTATCTCGAAGGTTTCACCCCCTCATCTATGTAAATGTGATGAGTGCAATATGAGGGGCAAATACAGTGGAGATTAGCAATGCTCCACCCTATAGCAGCCTTATGGTCTTGTAGCATAGAAATCAATTGATGCTCCTGTTCTTGGGTTAAGTGGGCATTGATAATGACTGGGTATGTCTCACTTTCACCCAAGAACACATACTTAAGTGAGTCAGGTAAGGGCTTCAATTCAATCACGATGGGTCAGAGTCAGAAATGGGAGTGGGAGGAGCAAACTCGAGGGTGGGAATCTGCTGATTCGTATGCATGTGAATTCCCGTTGATTCGCTTCCTGTGAAATAATCGATTGTGACTACGTCAACGGGAAACCCATTAGTTGTGGTCACGTCTTCCTGCAACAACAGGGGCGATTCAGTAGTGTGCGAATTAGGATAGCTAGATTCAGGGGTGCTGTGGATAGAAGCACACCCTAAACAGTCAGATCCTCGAGGAGATATGTACAGTGTAGTGGTCTCAGTCCCGTGTGGATCAAGGTCCAAGAACCCTGATAGTGCCGACGAATATGACATTGGGTCGTCACAAAGGAGCCCAATGTTACTACAGTATGCCGAATCATCATCTTCACCATCCTCCTCTATGCGATCACAGTCAAAATTCTTTGCTGCCCTAAATATGTCAAGTCGAAGTCGCTCATTACCTAGGGCTATCTCCATACACCGGGATGCACAATTAATGTTTGCTCGGGCTGTCGCTAGAAATGGGTGACCCAAAATAATTGGTGCATCTCAGAGGTTAGGAGGAACCTCCATATAGAGATTGAAAAAGTCTGTGGGAAAGCAGAATCCGTGGACTTTTACGATCACGTTCTCAACCACCCCCCTCGGTGTTTTTACTGATCTATCAGCCAGCTAAATCGTGATCGAGGTGGGCTTTAACTCCCCAAATCGAAATCAATCAAATACGACAGTGGGAGTTAGGTTGATGGACGAACCCAGATCTAGAAGGGCCCGATCAAATGGATAATCTTGCAAAAAGCAAGATATGAGTGGGGTACCAAGGTCTTTCTTTTTAGGCGGCAAGTCAGCTAGAATCATGGCACTAGCTTCTTTTGACAGTACCGCCTGTCGTCCAATTCTAGGCTGTCACTTCAGGGTATAATAGTCCTTGAAGAACCTAGCGATAGCGGGGATGTGATCAATTGCCTCGAGGAGGGGGACTTGAATATGTACCTCCTTGAACATTGTCTTCAGGTCCTCAAAATTCCACGTGTCCTTCTATACTACATTTCGTGTCAGAGCCTCAGGAAAAGGGATGGGAATCTCAGGGTCAAGTGGCCTCTTACCCTTGTCTATCGTAGGTGGCTCCTGAGATGGAGTCGAACCTGCCTGTGGCGAAGGGTGAGAAAAATCAGGACCCTCCTGCCTATGTGGTGGGTCGAATGTCTTCCTTCCACTCCTCAACGAAACAGCATTTGCATCAGCTTGTTGTCCATGAGGTGGTGGGGGAGCGGAAGGGGTAGAGTATGCGGGGTTCTGCATCAAAGGTGGCTAGCCTTGAGCATAACCAGGTGGTGCAGGAGGCACCTGTAATATGGCGTGTGCCTGTCCTTGTGGTGCCTGAAACCTAGGTGGGGCACCTTGGTTCTGCACATACTGAGGGTTCAGGATGGGTTGGGAGGGCAAGGCTCCCTGAGTCCTATGCTCCTACAACAGCTGGTTTTGCATGTTCTGTATAGTCTGTATCTGGTCAGCCGTCGCCTTCATTATCTGCAAGCTACCCTGTGTAGATTTCCTCATCGATTCTTGCAGCTCCTCTTTCAGTGCCTCCAGAGGGTCATCCCGCTTTGGAGGGTGATTGGCATCTTGGTGCAGTGGCTGGTATACAGAACGGGGTTGCTGCTGATGTGGGAATGGCTGCTGCCTAGGGTATGTGTTTTGCGCATTCCCGTATTGCCTAGTCTGGTAGTGTGGATCTTGATGTGGTCTCTGTGAGTTACCCGACCAGGAGAAGTTCAGATGTTGGCACCAACCAGGGTTATACGTCTCTAAGTATGGGTTATTGCGCCTGTATCCTTGGATAGCATTGACGTCCTGGTAGGTCGAAGACGTCTAAGACGTATATCCATCAAGGGGATACGTATTATAATCTGTGGGTGGTGCATAACCCTGGTCGTATGGTGCTAGATCTAGATTGTTTATGGGATCTCGTAAATAAGGAGAAGATGCATCCCGAGTGAGTAGATTAACTTGAGCAGGGGGGATCGGGGTGCATAGGAGGGTCTTGGAGCAGTAGAGTTCATGTCAGATTGACCCTGACTAATTTGGTCAATCTTTTTCTCAATCAGGTTTATTCTATCCAGTTGCTTGACGATGATATCCATGTCGGCTCGAATAGACTCAGTGTAAGACTCATGGACACCAACTCGCTGCTGACCAAGCCGCTGGAACTGGTTCATGGATGTGGCATTCATCGAGTTCTTTTCCAAAGATTCGAACAACTCAAATGCGTTGTTCTCGTCTTTCATGAGAAAATTCCCGCCAATAGATGCATCAGCCAGATACCGATGTGTGTCATCCAACCCATGGTAAAAGATCTACGCTAGGTGCCATCTGGGTATACCATGGTGCAGGCATTTTCGAAGAAGGTTGTGAAATCGGTCCCAGGCTTCATGCAACTTCTCCCCAGATCCTTGGGAGAAAGTCGTGATTGCACGCCTCATCGCGTTTGTTCGACCGATTGGGAAGAATTGCAGGATTTCATGTCTTAATTCCGACCAGGTTCCAATTGGTTTCCCAATGGTCTTGAACCAGTATGAAGCTTTGTCCCTCAAAGAAAATGGGAAAAGCTTCATTAGAACAATCCCAAGATCAATGTTCCTGGGTTGAATCGTTTCTGTCAGTCGACTCAGGTCCTCTAGGTGCTAGAACGGATTTTCGCTTGAGTTTCCATAAAAGTGAGTGCTGATCAAACTGATCACATTTGGCTTGTAGATTCCTTTCTCAATTATCTTTTCAGAGAATATTTTTTTGTAATTTTCACTATTTCAACCAAATTTATAGAGATTTTTAAATGTCAAGGGGTCAGATCTGAAATTTTAACTCCTAGTTGATATTTTACTTTGAAACAGTATCAAATAACCTTCAAAAATTCAGAAAAAATATGGAAAATAAAGCCAATGAGATCAGCTTTCAAACCCCACCATTTTTAGTCAAAACATATCCACATATTCCTCGAAATTGCTTTTTGAATTTTGAAAAATCTCAAATATGGGTTAGTCTGACCCCCTTGTACTTCATGAATTTTTAAAAATTTTATACTTGGAATTTTTCAAAATAATGGTGCCGTTTGAAATATGGTTTGAAAATAAAGGTCTAACCCAAATTTTAGATTTTTTTGTTCACTAGTCTTTCGGCAATCAAATTTTTAAAATAGATTTTGAAATATGGCCGAAAATCAGAGAATGGTGGAGAAGCTTTTAAAGAATATTTGAGTTTGAAAGTCAAACTTTTCCACCAAAAAAATTTTTTTTTCAAAAACTTTTACAAAATTTTTTTTCAAAAAGGATTTTCAATTTTTTTTTTTTTTTGCTTTTTCAAACTAACCTAGGATTCAAAAAGGAACCTAATCTAACTACCTAGATTTTTTTATTTTTTTTTCTCTTTTACTTTTCATGAAAATGAATAAGTTTTTATTTTTAAAGAAATTGCTGGAAGCAAATCTATCCTAGGATTCAAAAGAAAACCTAGACTAAAGAGGGTGGGATGTGCACTTGGAAATCCTTTTCCGTGCTTGTTGTGTGTGCAGATCCCGTTTTTCCTATGTTATCCTGCACATCCAAAAGCAAAGTACAGGAAGATTTGCCAATGATAGTTCAAAAGATCAAAATCAAAAAATGATGTTGCCTGCTGATGTAAACACATTTACACTACTTAAAATGTCTATTTATGCATGTTCTTAAGCATAGGATTGCATTTCATGATATAAATATTGCATAACATGCATCATCTTGCATTTAGAGTAGTTTGAATAAAATGGAGGTTAATTGTCTCCTTTTATGTGCTTGGACAGGACAAACATTTTATCAAGGCCTCGGATCAAAGATCCAACCGTATGGATGTGATCAGAGCGACGATTGGAGTTCAAAGACTCCAAGATCACCCTAATCAGGCATCCGTAGCATCAGATAGTGACCTGAGAACCCTAGAAGATCAAGGTCCAGGATGGTGTAAATCAGCACTTCAGATGATAAATTCGACCACACGGATGAATTCGGATCGACGATCGCAACCCAACGACACAAAAATCGAGTCAATCCGACATCCGTGGCACTATCTACAACTTCCGGAAGATGGACGGCCAAGATAGCACCACGTGGCGCCATCTCAGCCGCCCAAACGGCCGCTTCATCTTGTGAAGGCTCCACGCCCAATGGCTCTCCGCCGTTGGATTGTAATCCAACGGCTGTGGGCGCTCACATTTTAAAACGTGCGCTCGACCATCCGCGTCCCATAGCGTAGTGGTCGAGTGTGCTATCGTGAGCGCGGGGCGCGGGTTCGATCCGCTGCGAGGCGTTGGAGGGCGCGATCAATTGAGCCACGTGGAGCGTCAGATGAAGATCGGACGGCCGCGCGCACCCGATAGCATCGACGCGCGATTGGACGCACAATCGAACGCGCAATCAGATGCGCGGGGGGCGCGCAACGCAGCGGGCGCGAACGCGATTTAAGCCGTCCGATCTCGCGATCGGACGGCTGAAAATCAATGGACGTGCGCGGCCGTTGCGCGCGCGAGCAGTCGATCGGGCGTGCACGAGTCGCCCACATCGCCCACGAAGGGAGCTTTAGTGACGGATTTATCCATCACTAAAGACCCCTCATTTACTATTTTGAAGTTGTAATGTCCATTTTGCCCCCACTCCTTGCAACTATAAAAGGAGACCCCCTCCATACGAAATTCTCAACCCTTCTTTCTCCTCTCTACCCCTCCAAAGCTCAAAAGAAGCTTGTCCCACACCCGGGATGCTTCTTGCGAGATAAAGTCCAATTTTCGTTCCCCTTTGGAAGTGGATCCCGCGACGACGACGGCGTGCTGCTCCGTTCCCGTTCTTCTGCTTCGTCCTCCTTCGTACTACTTCGTTCTCCTTCGTCCAGGCGTCGTCCCGTCTGGCTCGTCCTCCAAGCAATCGTCGAGGAGGATAACTTCTCTCTCCCATTCTTATTTACAGCTTTTCTAGTGTAGAATTTTCCTGCTTTGTAGTGTAATTGATTTTCCGCTTTCTAGTGTAACTTTTATAAACAATTGAAATATTGAATGCATGTTCTCTCTCTCTCTCTCTCTCATAGTTTGATAGCTCCATTGTAATTATATCGCCTTGCTTAACAAAAAAATCTTAAAAAAATATATAATTGCGAATATAGATCAACGTAGCCTCCCTGTGTTAGACCCGGAATTCTTTTCGGTATAAATTTTATTTGTTGAACACGAATTCTTCGCTTTTTGAACTACAACGACAGGTTTTCCAAAACCAATCTCGTAAGCGTAGTGATTCGCGAAACCCGTTCAACATTTTGGCGCCGTTGCTGGGGAGGCAACGATTTCCGATCTTTTCTTCGCATTTCTTGCACTTTATTTGTTTTCTAACTAGCTTTCTCTTGTGTCTATTGTTTTGTAGAGACCTCCATTAAGGAATCAACAAGCGGTAGACTGGAGTAAAGTGCAGTTGAAGACAACTGTAAGTGCTCCCCCATTCTTTCCCCCTCCATAGATTTCATTCGCCACATTAAATCCAAATCCCAATTAACCTAGGTGTTTGCATAAATCCTAGGAATAGTTTGGTTGTTTGGATTTTCACTCACATTCATTCCACCCTCATTTACAAGAAAATAACAAAAAGATAATCTTGTGGGGTAATATTCAACAAACACACAACACACACCCACATTCAAGGCACTTGATCAACTTGATTTGTTTTCTACTCAACTGGGTTCTGATCTGTGGAACTGGTACACACAAAGCAACACATAACAGAGTAGAAATCATTTTAGGTTAATCATCTTTGAGTGCCTAACTTAGTGGTGCATTTGTGGCCAATTGTTTGAGTTGTTTGGGCCGCACCACTTTATTTTAAAACCAACTCATCAAGTAGCTCCTCCTTAGGGTTTTCAATCTAGGTATATTCCAGGCACTCCACTTTATTTCTGATTTTAAAGGAAAACAATCTTCACCTGTGTTTTACAACTTGGTTTGCCTAGAAACTTGATTGCAATTCACCTAATTTAAAACCCTAAAAGCTACTTAAGCAAGATTTGAACACTAAAATTCACACATTATCAATAATCTTGCTTGAAAACCCTGGTTGTGCACGCACTTACACAAATCTCAATCAATCATTAAGGGCACAACCCATTGTAAGGGCCCATCACATTCCATAAGCACCACAATCCCAGGCCTTAATAAAATTGAGTAGACGTTGGCCTTAAGGTTTGATTCGCTTTTCAGGGCCTAGTCTGAGATTATTTTTGATTAACCTACTTGTACTGATTAATCTGATGTCTAGCTAGGGGAGCAGAGTCAAACGATCACGGCTGGGGGGTACACTAGGAACCGGAGGCGAAAGCCAAAGGAAGAACCTTCTCCCCAGTCCCTCCTTCTAACTGGTTGGATTAAATTGACGTAAGTAGATTAAATCACTTACAGTCTTAAGGCTGGTTTTGGGAGTCAGTAGATCCTTAGGCTACCCCACTTAAGGACAACCTTGTTTTGTGTGCTGCAGGGTCCCTATCCCCAGTCCTTCTAACCTTCTCCTAGTTTATGCTGGGAAGACGGTCATTGAATCCCCGATTGGAAGGACCATTAGAACATTCTAGGAGGCGCAAGTTAGATTTTGGTCAATTTGATCCCATGGCCGAACAACAGCCTCCTCTGCTTGAAAATCCACAGGAAGAATTTAGAAGGCAGCTGGAACAAATGCAGAGAATGCAAGAATGGTTCCAGAGAATGCAGGGCGCTCAGCCCTTGAAGGATTTTTATGATCCTTCGAATTACGGGGAACGTCCCGGCGTCCAGATTCCAGCCGGTGACGTAGAAATCAAGCCCCAGGTGTTAAGCCTGATTAAACATTATCATGGGCTTGGCTTCGAAGATCCGTTTCAGCTTGGAAGATTTGACCACTTTGGTCCAGACCACCAAGGCTCGAAACATTAATGAGGAGCAAATGACCATGAGGCTCTTCCCCCACTCTCTTAGGGATAAAGCCGCGCATTGGTATAGGACAATAGGAAGACCAATTACAACTTGGAATGAGTTGAAATCGGCCTTTCTGAAGAAATTCTTCCCAGTCGATCGTACCAATGCTATGAGATGGGCAATCACTACCTTTACCCAGCGGCCGGGGGAGCAGTTTCATGTGGCCTGGGAGCGATTCCAAGATTTATTGCGGAGGTGTCCACACCATGAGGTGCCGAAATGGCAACTCGTGCAGATCTTCTATCATGGGTTGAATGAGCAACTCAGAAACCATGTGGATGCTTCTTGCGGAGGCAATTTCCTTAATAAAGATGCAGATAGTGCACATGATTTATTTGAGGAAATGAGTGAGAATTCAATTAATCATGCCTCCATGGATACTTCTAACCGGTCCCAGCAACCTAGATCAAATGTCAATGAAGTCCATGACTCTCATTCATTTGATATGGAATTGATTTGTAATAAACTTGATAAGGTGGACTTGGTTGCTAAAAGAATGGAAGAGTGGATGGCTGGAAATTCTATGAACAACTCTCAATCCACTCGATCCCAAAATTCGGGATTCCATTCCTCACGAGCTCCTTATGGACGGGAGTTCGTGAATCAACTCGATGCGACTCAATCTATGAGTCAGCATTTCTCGGAACCCCATGGGTTCCCAACTGGGGCCTTTGATCCCAGTTTTTCTGATCCTTCCCTTTCTTTCTCTCCATCCGCACCCTATGAGGATGTCTGTGCTGTACAAGAGAATGTTAGATCCAACCCCTACTCGAATGCCTATAATCCAGGTTGGAGAAACCACCCTAACTTCTCTTGGAAAAATCTGGGGCAACAGACCCAATTCCGACCCAGCAACTATGCTCCGCAACGTCCAATGGGTCAGGGTCAAGTATATACTCAGTTGCCTCTGAATCAGGTCAGTCAGCTAGCTTGGAATGCCCGTCAACCCGCAGGGCAGACTGATTTGAACCGTCAAATGGTAGAGATGCAAGGATCTATGCTCCAGCTTATGCAGCAAATGAAAAACTCGCTGGACAACTTGCAATCCGGGCTCATTGCTAACTCTCGTCAACCCGGATCTCTACCATCCCAACCCGTACCCAACTCGCGAAACATTATAAATCCGGGCAATCAAGCCCAAGGGTACGGAAATCAGAGGGACCCGCAGGCACATGCTCAGGTGGTTGAGCAGGGTTCCTCGTCTTCTTCTTATGCTAATCAACAATTCATGGTCAATCAAGCCCCTCCAATCTTTCCTAACCCTCCCCAAGACCCAAATTCTTATGCTTCTGCAAATTCTGTCACTTTGAGGAGTGGTAAGAAGACTCAGGATCCACAACCACACTATTCTGATCTTTTGAATCCTGAAGAATCTGAGGAGAGAGAGGAGAATTCTAGAGGAGAAATCAAGGCTCAGGAACCTGATTCCAAAAATCTGACTCATGTTCCTTTTCCTGAAGCCTTAGCCAAAGCAAAGAAGAAGAAGTCTGTTGATAGCAATGAGGAGCTTCTGAATTTATTTAAGAATGTTGAGATCAATATTTCACTCCTTGATGCTATCAAGCACATACCGGCTTACGCAAAATTTTTAAAGGAATTATGTACACAAAAGCGTAAGTCGAGAGAATCTGTTCCGAGGAAGGTGGTACTCTCCGAGCAGGCTAGCTCTGTTATCCTGCACTACCTCCCTCAGAAAAAGAGAGATCCTGGTGCTCCTTTGATTTCTTGCGTTATCAGAGATTACACATTTGATAGAGCACTTTTGGATCTCGGTGCATCCATCAACCTAATTCCTACTTCTCTCTACGAGAAGTTTGGGTTAGGTGAACTTCGGCCAACTTCAGTAATGCTACAGTTAGCGGACCGTTTGGTCACAAACCCGCGAGGCGTTATTGAAGATGTTATAGTTAAGGTCAAGGATTTCTATTTTCCTGTAGATTTCCTTGTCCTTGACATGGATGTACCAGATAATCTGAGGAACACGCCCATCATTCTGGGGCGTCCGTTCCTGGCTACTGCAAAGGCCAACATTAATTGTGAAAGTGGTAGCATGGAAATCGCCTTTGGGGACCAATGAATGAAATTGGATATTTTTAAGGCGATCAACAAATTTAAGGATTGTGGATTTATTGAGGAACTTGATGAGGATTATGTTAATATTGAAACTTGTTTGACAGTTTCTTTAATTGAAAGTTCCTCTTTGGTTGATGAATTTGACCTGCAACCCTCTGACCTGACATCTTCGGAAGAGGTTACTGATTTTGTTCACTCAAAACCTCTTCCTCTTGTTGAATCTTCAGCATCTACCATACCATCAATCATTACTCCACCCTAGCTTGAATTGAAACCATTTCCTGAGAATTTAAAATATCAATTCTTAGGACTGCAGAATACGCTCCCTGTGATTATTAGTACTAAATTGACAAAGGAGCAAGAGATTAAATTGATTAAGGTCCTAAAGGAACATAAGGATTCAATTGGTTGGACCATTCATGACCTCAGGGGGATCGAGCCATCTTACTGTAATCATAGAATATTTTTGGAAGATGGATCCCACCCTTCTCGCAAGATGCAGAGGAGATTGAATCCAAATATGCGAGAAGTGGTCAAAATGTAAATCATCAAGTGGCTCGATGCAGAAATTATTTATCCAATCTCTGACAGTCCCTGGGTAAGTCCCGTTCAGATTGTTCCAAAGAAAGCCGGGATTACTGTTGTGACTAATGAGAGAGGTGAATCTGTCACAACTCATTCAGCTTCCTCTTGGAGAGTTTGTATTGATTACAGGAAGTTGAACACAACCACTAAAAAGGATCATTTTCCCTTGCCCTTCATTGATCAAATCTTGGAAAAATTAGCTGGGCAGAAGTACTTCTGTTTTCTTGATGGCTATTCGGGATATAAACAAGTTCCTATCCATCCCGAGGATCAGGAAAAAACTACTTTCACCTGTCCCTACGGAACCTTTGCTTTTCGTAGGATGCCTTTTGGGTTATGTAATGCACCTGCGACTTTTCAAAGGTGTATGCTAGCCATATTTTCCGACATGGTGGGAGAGTTTATGGAAGTCTTTGTGGATGATTTCTCTATTTTCGGAGAATCGTTTGACTCATGTTTGGCTAATTTGGAAATGATTCTTAAGCGATCTATCAAAACACGACTGGTCCTTAGCTGGGAAAAGAGTCATTTCATGACCCAAGAGGGCATCGTTTTGGGTCAAGTAATCTCTGAACGGGGAATTGAAGTGGACAAAGCTAAGGTTGATGCTATCGCTAAACTTCCTCATCCCACATCTGTTAAACAAATCAGATCATTTCTTGGCCATGTGGGATTTTATCGAAGATTCATCAAGGATTTCTCGAAAGGTGCTCGTCCTTTGAGCAATCTTCTTGCCAAAGAAACGCCATTTGTTTTTGACGAATCATGTCGAAAGGCATTTGATTTTCTGAAAATGGCAGTCACCTGTGCTCCAATTTTGCAACCACCAATTTGGGCAGCCCCTTTTGAGATCATGACCGACCCTTCTGATTACGTGGTCGGGGCTGTCCTGGGTCAGAAAATTGATCAAAAGCCCTCTGTTATTTACTATGCTAGTAAAACTCTGGATGAAGCCCAGAGGAATTACACTGTTACTGAGAAGGAATTACTAGCTGTAATATTTGCTTTGGAAAAATTCAAGGCTTATCTCTTGGGGTCTCATGTTATTGTTATACTGACCACTCGGCCTTGAGACATCTCTTGGCTAAAAAGGATGCTAAACCCCGGCTTATTCGTTGGATTCTTCTTCTTCAAGAATTTGATCTTGAAATCAAGGATAAAGCCGGGGTGCAAAATGTGATAGCAGATCATTTGTCGAGACTCCTAGGTGATTCTTCTTGTCCGGACATTTCGATTGCTGACACTTTTCCGGACGAAACCATTCTTACAGTTTTAGGTGTTCACTCCCCATGGTTTGCTGATATTGTTAACTATTTGGCCGTTGGTCAAATCCCCCAAGATTGGACCAAGCAACAACATGATAGACTCAAATCTAAGGCCAAATACTACTTTTGGGAGGACCTTGAACTGTATCGCATCGGCTCTGATTAGATTATTCACCGATGCATACCGGAGAATGAATTTAACAGTATACTCGAGTTCTGCCATGCATCTGGGTGTGGTGGACATTTCTCCGGGAGAAAGACTGCTGCAAAAATCTTGCAATCTGGCTTCTATTGGCCGTCTTTATTCAAGGATGCCCAGGACTTCTCAAGGTCATGTTCTTGATGTCAGTCACTCAGGAACATAACTAAGAGAGACATGATGCCTCTAAACCCTATTCTTCCTGTAGAAATTTTTGATGTTTGGGGCATCGATTTCATGGGACCCTTTATCCCTTCATTTGGACATCAGTACATTCTTGTTGCTGTTGATTGTGTCTAAATGGATTGAGGCAATTCCCACCCGAACCAATGACCACAAGGTGGTCATCAATTTTGTCAAGAAAAATATCTTTAGTAGGTTCGGGATTCCGAGGGCTATCATCAGTGATGGTGGCACTCATTTTACTAATGCCCAATTCTGGAATTTATTGGCCAAATACAGGGTTAATCATTGAATTTCCACACCTTACCATCCCCAAACGAATGGACAAGACGAGATCACCAATCGAGAGATCAAGAACATTCTGCAAAAAACGGTTAGGCCTAATCGTAAGGATTGGACTCAAAAGCTTGAGGACGCTCTTTGGGCCTACCATACGGCATATAAAACGCCCATCAGCATGTCTCCATTCCGTTTGGTGTATGGAAAGGCATGCCATCTACCCGTAGAGATTGAACACAGGGCATTCTGGGCAATCAAACAATGTAATTTAGATCTGAATCTAGCTGGAAAGACCAAGAAACTCCAACTATCTGAGTTAGAGGAGCTTAGAAATGATGCTTATGAGAATGCCAAGATCTACAAGGCTTGGACCAAAGCTCTACATGATCAATTGATTTCCCGCAAGAACTTTGAGCCAAAGCAGAAGGTCTGGTTATTTGATTCTAAACTTAAGCTCTTTCCTGGTAAACTTAGATCTAAATGGAATGGCCCATTCATAATTGATCAGATTTTTCCTAATGGTGTCGTTCAAATTTCTGACCCAAAGACGGGTAACACCTTTAAAGTCAACGGTCAACGTTTAAAGGCTGTTGTTGACCATAATCTTCCAGAACCCATCTCAAACTCTGTTGCTCTAGCCATTCTGTGACTTCTTTGGCTGGACTTCGCTAGCTGATAGCATTAAACTCAGCAATTGTACATATGACACAAGGCTGATACGAGCTTCATATCCAAGTGATATCTTTCATATTCTACCCTTTCTTTCATGTCTCTTTTTCAATGAGGACATTGCATCAGCTAGGCATGGGGGGGTGGATTCATTCTTGAATTATTTTGTCAACCTTGTGAAATCCATGTAAATTGTCTCTCTTCTTATTTAAAAAAATTTTAAAAAAAAAAGAAAAAAAAATTAGGAAGGATTAGTTAGACATTAGGACTTTTCAATCCTAAGAAATTTTACATTAGGATCTGAACACAAAGACCCCTCAGGTCTTTGGACTTAATTAGCCTGTGTATCCACTAAAATATGGATTTGTTTTTGAATCCTCGCCATCTTAATTCTTTCGTAATTGGAGTAAATAAGTTTGGGTGATAAGTACACGACTTATCAACCCGCCCTCTGATTTGAGGAAATTTTGAGTTTTAAGCATCTACACACTTTCTTTGAACTGACTCATTATTCGGCGATTCTAACGGAAATTGGGTAGCTAATGAACCTTCTAGGGTTATATGGCTGGCAAGTTATCGTGGGTAACAGCCCATAGGTAGGTTGTCTAGAGCCCAGTCACTGGACCTTTCTTAGTTTGCTGCCTTTAGGTAAATCTTAGACTAGGGAAGCCACCTACTTAAAAATAAAAAAAAGAACAAAAAGAAATAAGCCACACTTCACCGCACGAGTATGGCTGGCAAGTTGTCGGTGGTAACAGCTCATCGATCGGTTGTCCAGAACCCAGCTCAGAAAATTCACTAAAAATTCCCAAAAAACTTAGGAAGAAGCGGAGAAGTAGAATAAACCGGGGAGATATACACTGGATTCACCCTTGTGTTGACCCCGTAAAAAAAAAAATAATAAAAGTAGGGAGAAAGCTACCGGTTGTAAAGATACACTTTTAGGTAGAATTCTGGTTAGGTCACCTAGAGGCGTAGAAATCCGAAGTCCGTTCTAACTGTCGGTCAACGAGTCTATCACAATCACAATAAGATGCTTAAAGCTTAGGGTTCTCATCAAATTTTGGGTGAGTTGAATGGACGTAGAAAGCCACTCTTAAACCCGAAAATTTGAAAATCAAAAAAATTAGAAAAGAGAAAAAGAGAAAAAGAAATTTTTCTTTTAACAAGGCGAGGGCTTGAAGCGGTCTGCATTTTGGCTGATACCCGGGCACTGTTGTGTCTTTGAAAGTTCAGTTCCTAAGTAGACAATTTCTTAATGATTGAAAAATAACTCAAAGTCCAAGTAATCTAACCTAATTCTTTTATAAATAGCATATAGTTTTTGCTAGGGACTAGCAAAAGATAGGCATGGGGGTATGATGTAAACACATTTACACTACTTAAAATGTCTATTTATGCATGTTCTTAATCATAGGATTGCATTTCATGATATAAATATTGCATAGCATGCATCATCTTGCATTTAGAGTAGTTTGAATAAAATGGAGGTTAATTATCTCCTTTTATATGCTTGGACAGGGTAAACATTTTACCGGGGCCTCGAATCAAAGATCCAACCATATGGATGTGATCAGGGCGACGATTGGAGTTCAACGACTCCAAGATCGCCCTAATCAGGCATCCGTAGCATCAGATAGTGACCCGGGAACCCTAGAAGATCAAGGGCCAGGATGGTGTAAATCCTCACTTCAGATGATAAATCCGACCGTATGGATGAATTCGGATCGACGATCGCAGCCCAACGACACAAAAATCGAGTCAATCCGACATCCGTGGCACCATCTACAACTTCCAGAAGATGGACGGCCAAGATAGCGCCACGTGGTGCCATCTCAGCCGCCCAAATGGTCGCTTCATCTTGTGAAGGCTCTGCGCCCAATGGCTCTCCGCCGTTGGATCTTAATCCAACTGCTGTGGGCGCTCGCATTTTAAAACGTGCACTCGACCATCCGCGCCCCATAGCGCAGCGGTCGACCGCGCTATCGCGAGCGCGGGGCGCGGGTTTGATCTGCGGCGAGGCGCTGGAGGGCGCAATCAATTGAGCTGCGTGGAGCGTCAGATGAAGATCAGACGGCCGCGCGTGCCCGATAGCATCGACACGCGATTGGACATGCAATCGAACACGCAATCAGACGCGCGAGGGGCGCGCAATGCAGCAGGCACGGACTCGATTTAAGCCCTCCGATCTCGCGATCGGACGGCTGAAAATCAATGGACGTGTGCGGGCGTTGCGCGCACGAGCAGCCGAGCGGGTGCGCACGAGCCACCCACGTCGCCCACGAAGGGAGCTTTAGTGACGGATTTATCCGTCACTATAGACCCCTCATTTACTATTTTGAAGTTGTAATGTCCATTTTGCCCCCACTCCTTGCAACTATAAAAGGAGACCCCCTCCATACGAAATTCTCATCCCTTCTTTCTCCTCTCTACCCCTCCAAAGCTCAAAAGAAGCTTGTCCCACACCCGGGATGCTTCTCGCGAGATAAAGTCCAATTTTCGTTCCCCTTCGGAAGTGGATCCCGCGACGACGACGGCGTGCTGCTCCGTTCCCGTTCTTCTGCTTCGTCCTCCTTCATCCTACTTCGTTCTCCTTCGTCCAGGCGTCGTCCCATCCGGCTCGTCCTCCAAGCAATCGTCGAGGAGGATAACTTCTCTCTCCCATTCTTATTTACAGCTTTTCTAGTGTAGAATTTTCCTGCTTTGTAGTGTAATTGATTTTCCGCTTTCTAGTGCAACTTTTATAAACAATTGAAATATTGAATGCATGCTCTCTTTCTCTCTCTCTCTCTCTCTCTTTCTCTCTCTCTCTCTCATAGTTTGATAGCTCCATTGTAATTATATCGCCTTGCTTAACAAAAAAATCTTAAAAAAATATATAATTGCGAATATAGATCAACGTAGCCTCCCTGTGTTCGACCCAGAATTCTTTTCGGTATAAATTTTATTTGTTGAACACGAATTCTTCGCTTTTTGAACTACAACGACAGGTTTTCCAAAACCAATCTCGTAAGCGTAGCGATTCGTGAAACCCGTTCAACACCTGCCCGACAACAGCGTCATTTGTTTGCCTCGTAGAGCGCATTTTTGATAGGAAAATGCATTATAGTATAATGCGCAATACGATCAAACAAAAAATATTTATAAAAAGATAACGAGACTTTGAGTCCCGACCGTTTGTCTCTGGGAGGCGTTTATTCAAATATGAAATCGCCCTTTTTTTCTCTCTACTTATTTAGAATCGAACGTAGATTTCCAATCTTCGGATTAGAGTTTTGCCACTTCTATTGTAAACTCTGATTACATGCACATGTGGTAGATAGATAGCGAAGGTGAAAGTATGAGTTTCGGTGCACACAATTCTAGTTACGTGGTAGCTATTTACGAAAAATGCATTTATAGTTAAATCTTGTATATTTTCCGGAACCAACATGCTCATTGCAATATATATAAATGAAAAGCAGGCAACTTGAATCACACGAAATAGATTGCAACCAATAAGCTCATGGTGATTTTCAACATAAAGATATGTATATAAAAAATATATCTTTTATTCATTCATTCAGGAGGATGTTTACAACATGGAATTTAGAGGAAAGCTTGTAAAGGAAAGCTTGAAAAACACAAATCTAGCTAAAAGAAAATGATCTCATACAGGAATCTATGGGGGGATTTTGCATTCATCATTGGGGGAGAATAAGAGCTACACTACTAAGCAGTAAATGAAAGTAGTAAAACTATGAAGAGCTAAGCTACTTGTCTAGTAGAAAAGAAGGGCATTCGGGGGTGGTTTCCGATGGCCTTTGAGTGGCTGAAAGGAGAAGGAGGGGCGGCCAATGGTACTTAGGTTGGCCCTTGGAGAGAGGTTGGGGAGATGATCCAGCATCCTGGAGTGGACATGGTTGCTTCCAAGGTGCACAACTCGTGGAGGTGATGTAGCTAACCTCAGTGTGAATGAATGCCAAGAATGGGATGGGTGCAAATGGCCACCCCTTAGGTCTTTTTATAGACCTAAGGGAGTCTCTCTAGAGAGAGCCCCATAAGTGGCCGACCATGGTGAGAGAGAGGTAGTTCTTAGATCCATAAAAAGTGGATCTAAGAATTGAATGACTCTTGGTTGCTAAATTTAGCAACCAAGAGTGGCACCACTTGAAGAGAGTTCTAGAGAACTCTAGATGTGTGTGTGTGCATGAATGGGTGTGTGTGTGTGTGTGAGTGTGTGGCCGTGCCCTATGTGGCTAAGTGGTCTAGGTTAGGTCCTAAGGGATTTAGGTAGGTGTAGGCCTTAAATTAGGGTTGCAAACCCTAATTGCTATGGAGGAATTGCAATTAAACTTAACACAAGTTTAATTGAATGAGTGTGAACCTAATTGAGAGTGAAATAACTCAATTAGGTTGGGCTTAGGTCAATTGGACTCTCACTGAGTCCAATTGGACTTGTGTGGGTTGAGATCTGAGCTCAATTGGACCCTATGAGTCCAATTGACTAGGCAATGGTAATTGACTATGATCTAAGTCAATTAGGTTTAGTGAGGACCTAATTAGGTCTTTAGGGAGGTCTAGAGGTGATGTACTAGGGTTAGGGTACATTAATTTAGGTTCTTATGGGGTTAGAATTAGGTTTAGGGGGCTAGAGATCCAAGATCAGAGCTTGAATCTCAAAACAGGAACCTGATGTCTAATAATAAAATCAGTCGACTTATACTCAAAAATCAGAAGTCTAGACTTCAATTCTAGACGTCTAATCAGGGTCAGGAAGGATTCTAGGTTCTATCTTGGGTATTCTGCAGAAATTGGACATCTAACCAAGTGTCTGGACGTCCAATAACACTGCAGAAGTGGGTTTAAGGTGTGCGGGAGTTGGCTAAGGGTTCTGGATGTCCTGTAAGTCATCTGGACGTCGAGATAGTGGTTGGAATTAGGGTTTTAAGGTTTCCTAGGGTGTGGTGACCTAATCTAAAGGTGGTTAAGGCTTGGGGAAGCTTCTAGGCTATCTTAGGGCTAGGATGATCCTAAGTTCTTCATAATTTACTACTTTATTCCTACTTAATAGAGTTGCATACCTTAACTCCCTTACATTATTATCTACTACATCTAATCTAGGTCTTCTACTCTAGCTCTGCTGCAACACCCGTTATTCTTCTATTCTCCTGATCCTGCTTTAGATCCAGCTTCAGATCCAACTCATTACCTGTAATTGACATAATGCACCTAATCAGCACATTATAGCATTATTTAATGCATAGCTAAAGGAAAGCAGTAAAGATGCAAATAATGCCTATGCATGCATGAACTATCCTAACTTATGATAAGTCCTAGCCTAATTTAGGTCAATTAAGACCTATGATTGCTGCGCAATCAATGGTGCTACCATCATACTCCCATGCATAACTTTTGCTAGTTCTTAGAAAAATCCTACAGAGCAAACTAAATCTCTAAGCCAGATTTTAATCGTCAGGATGCCTTACTGATGGGAACAACATCATGAGTCATAACTATCTCAATTTGGTCTAATAAAGTTGATAAAAGCTCATACATAACCATCAGAGGGTCATATATGTGTAATGTTCTATATTAAGAAGATAAGAAACTAGGGTTATTTCTGCAATTTTAACAGCATTCCACAATTATAGAATAATCATGGGATATTTCACGGGTTTATTAAAAGTCATATGGTCATTAATGTCTTATAAGTGGGTCCATGCTGAACAAAATGGGCTTTCACGCATTTCAAGAATTAATGAACATCTAAAATCCTAAAAATAGATCCACTTAATTAAATGAGGTCTTGGTTAGGATAAAATTCACCTAATCCCTCTAAAATTCATAGAAAAAAATTCTATAGGGTTTGGTATCTTTGATTTGACCATCAAAACCTATTTTGACCTGAAACTGAGTCACAGATGCAAAGTTGCCCTAATTTGGGCTTCTACATAATTTACCCAATCAAAGGTGGTCAAAACCTAAATCTGACTTCACCATTAAATTCTTTAGGTCCAAATTAAGTTTATACCAAAATTTGGACCCAATCTGAGATTATTTCGACTTAGTTTACATTTTAGTTCAAGTCTAACTCTTATTCTCTCAAATAGCCTCTCAGCTTTTGAAATTCTTGCAAAAAGCCCCCCAACTTTGTCATCTTCTTCAAAAATTAGTCCTTTTCGCCATTGGAGGTCAGCTGATCTCCAGGTAGGCTTTGACTGACTCAAATCCCACCCAAATGGCAATCAAATCCCACCAAATTTGGTAGGATTGATGTTCACACCTAGGAAAACCTATTAGAATCAATTCTAATGAGAATGGAGAGGAGAGGAGTGGAGGAGAGGTGTAGCTAGGGTTTGGGAGGCAGACGACAGTTGGAGGGTTTGGAGGTCTAGGAGAAATCGTCAGAGGGAGAGGATGGAGGAGGCATGGGCACCTCCACGGGTGCTCAAAGGGCTGGTGAGATGTGGAGGTGAAGACAAGGAGGTAATGCGGATGTCCTATGTTATCGATGTAGAAGAGGACATATGGCGACAGTGTGTAGGTCGCCGACCTTATGCCTAGCGTGTGGTGGGTGGGGACACAAAAGGAATGAATGTAGAGCAAAGGGGAGGGAGATGCAGAATGCTGGTGGGCGAGATAGGGTTTAGGGTGTTAGTGAGAGGCCTCCACCGCCTCCACAACCACCGCCGGAGGGGTTGGGGCAGGTGTATGATGTGGAAGTGCCTCAATCCGAGGAGACCAGGGCAGTAGAGATGGAGATTAGGGGGGCACTCATCGGTGAAGTTATGATTGGCACCTATGCTCATGAGATGACCCAAAAGCTGGTAAGGTCTCTTTCACTTTCTTCTCAGGGGTGGAAGGTGGCACATTTGGGGGGGCAAGGTTTGTGCTTTTCGATCATGACATGTTGGATGTGGAAGGGCTACGTTTCCGTACATCAAGCTTCGACGAGGTGACGATGTTATGGAGACTGGTGTCTCCTTTTGATGGAGCTCTTCGTGATAGACCTCCTCAGAGGACTGAGCTCAGAAGGGGGGTCATGGAGATCTGGGGACTGCTATTGCATTTACAGACAAAGGGGGTGGTGGCTGATGTGATTGCCAACTTCGCGACCATGGAGGAGAGCACCGTGGTTGGTCTGTGTGAGGGAGATGAGAGGTCGATTAGGATCGACGTGAAGGTGACAAGGGGGGGTCCAATCTAGGACAAAGTTATCCTCAGGTTCGGTGAAGTACTTGGCTTCTCCGGCTGAAATTGGCCTTCTGCCGTGATATTAGTATGCAAGAGGAGATCCTTAATGTACAAGTTGAGGAGATGGACACCCAGAATAACCCCCAAGGGGATAGTGCCAGGTGTTCTGGAAAACAAGAGGCAAAAAAAAGGAAGGAGCTTCATTGGTCGGAGGTGCCTGATGCTGAAATGGAGGAGACGAGGGGGTCAGACCAACCACTACCAGAGGTTGCGCTAGTGCAGGATGAAGGTGGAGGAAGGGAGCTTGTCATTGTGAATTCTGATGCTCTAAGGCAACATTTGACTTGTGAGGCTACTCCACAAAATCCTGATAGCATCTCTTTTTTGGCGCCAGGGGAGCTGAACTATGAGATAGGTTCTTCATCAAGGGTGACGTATGTGCGCTAGTGTTATAAATTGAGGGGAAGGAGTGCTGGTGGAGGTCAAACATACAGTGAAGGGAAGGTAGCAGACATCCTAAAGGTTGAGAAGATAACTAGGGGCCAACAGGGGGCCTTGAAGTCTAGGGGATGATGGTGCTCACATGGAATGTGTGTGGGTTGCACAATAGATTGCGGAGGGCATCGCTGGCTAGATATCTTCGTGAGTGGGAGGTGGATTGAGCCTTGTTACAGGTGACTCATATAGAAGAGGAAGGGTACTCTCTATGGTAGTCACTGTTACAGCGAGGCAGGCTGATTTTAAAGCTGTGAGTGCGATTGGTAGGGTAGGAGGGATGGCTGTGTGGTGGAAGAAGTCTTGTCTAAATTTGCTAGAGGTTTAGAGGGGAAAATTTGTGCTCTCTTGCAGATTTCAGGTAGTTAGGGATGAACAAGAGCTGATTCTTTCGTGTGTGTGTATGGACCATGTGCAGACAATTTAAGACGTGAATTGTGGCAGGAACTACGTGGGATGGCGAGTAATACAAATGGGATCCCCTGGCTTGTTGGTGGGGATTTCAACAGTGTTTTATCAGTGACTGATCGATGGAATGGAAGGGGGGACAGGTCCTCTCTTGGCTTTCAATTAGTGGTGTCGGAGGTGGGCCTCAATGAATATCCATTAGCGGGGGTTGAGTTCACCTAGCGTGGGGTTAATGGGCTAGTTTCCAAGCTGGATAGATTCTTTAGGAGTGTAGAGTTGTTAGAGCAATATCAGCTCTCGTCGGTCATGGGGTTGGCTCACCCATTCTCAGACCACACTCCACTATTTTGGGATAGCAGGGAGGAATCACATGTGGGCACCTACTTCAAAATTAAGAAGTGATGGCTGAGAGAGGAAGGCTTCAAAGAGATGGTTGGCTGCAGGTGGGTGCATAAGAAGGTGGAAGGATCTGCCACTTATCGCTTGGCCGTGAAATTGAAGGATCTGAGAGGGATGTTAAGGGAATATAGGCGAACTATAGAGATCGTCAGAGATCAAAGGAGGTCGAAGCTATGTCCATGATGCGGTTTCTGGATGAAAAGGAGAACAGGGAGCAGTTGACAGCGGATGAGGAGGAGCAGAGGAAGTGTTGGCAGGGGGTGATTCAAGCTGAGGATCAGATTAGGGAAGTGGACTGGCGTGAAAAGTCCAAACAATTTTGGTTGAAGGAAGGGGATGCAAACACAAAGTTTTTCCATATGGCTGCGAGTGTTAGGAGAGTGAATTTTATCTCTTCTCTGAAGAAAGGGGACTCGGTGCTTACATCCTCTGATGATATCAGAAGGAAGACGGCTAGATATTCCAAGGAAGCGTCAAGATCAAGAGGGAGAGGAGGCTGGAGAATTGTAGCTTCAGATTTCCCTCGGGTGGGAAGTACGGTAGCTACAAAGCTGATTGAGGACATTTCAAATCAAGAGGTGGTGGAGGCTATGGCTGGGTTGAATGTAGAGAGTTCTCCGAGCCATATGGCTTCCAGGTAATTTTCTACAAGGAATTGTGGCCTGTGGTCAAAGGGGATGTGATGGAGGTTATTAAAGAATTCCAAAGGGGCAACTCAAGCATGGAGAGAATCAACAAATCTTATTTGTTTCTATTACCAAAGTGCAATGGGGCAGAGACACTAGCAAACTTTAGACCCATTACACTATTGAACTCAATCTATCTCATCATTGGTAAAGTACTGGCAAATAGGTTGAAGCATGTCCTAGCTGATTTGATTAGTTCGGTGCAAGCTGATTTTCTCCCCAATAGATCTTTACAGGAGTCGTTCATCATGGAGCAAGAGATGATCTTGGGTTGGAAGAGGAGAAAGTGTAGGGCATTCATGTGGATGGTTGATTTCAGTCATGCATACGATTCGGTAGAATGGCCATACCTGTGGGAGATTTTCAAGAGGAGGGGATTCCCTCCCTAGTGGATTCAATGGGTGAAGATGTGTATTGTCACATCTTCTTTCTCCCCTCTTGTAAACGAGAGGCCTTGTGGAGTGTGGATCCAGCCGCAATGTGGGGTGAGGTAGGGCTGCCCTCTGGCCCCACTTATCTTCAATTTGGCAGTTGACACCATCACACATTTCAGTTTCAAGATGGCAGAGGCAAGCATGGTCAGGGGATATTCGCTATCAAATTCTAGAGCCCTTGCACTTGTATTACAGTACGCCGATGAAACAGTGTTTTTTGTGGAAGGTGGGCTTAGTGAGGCGGAGTCTCTAGCTATTATGATTAATATATTTGGAGAGATTTTGGGCTTGCAGCTGAATGGAGCAAAATCTTCTTCAATCTGCTTTGGTATGGCTGATAGGAACGTGAAGCACTGTCAGCCACCTTGCATACACCACCTGCCACACTTCCGGTAAGATACTTGGGCTTACCTTTGACAGATAAGAAGATGAAGAAGAGTGATTGGGCATCTCTTTTTGAGAAGGTAACTGCCAAACTGGAATCATGGAATAGTAGATTTTTATCGAAGGGTGGATAACTGTTCTTGCTGAATTCAGTCATCACATCGATTCCGATCTTTTTTTCTCAGTATTCAGGCCACCGAAATCTATTTGGAAGAGGCTTGACATGATGAGGAAGCACTTCTTCTGGAAGGGGCAAAGTCGGTAGGCAGGTTCCTACATCCGGTGAAATGGCATCATCTATGTAGACCTCGGTCAAAGGGAGGTATGAGCATTAGATCATTGAAAGAGTTCAACAACTCTTTGCTACTGAAGTGGGCAGTTAAGCTAACAATGGATGATGACAAGATGTGGTCCCAAGTAATTAGAGACTTGTATGGTCCTTCACAGGTGCAGGTGTGGAGTAGGGCCCCTAGCTGACCCTCTCCATTTTGGCAGTCAATGAGGAGGGCAATCCAAGACCATTGGTCAGAGTTTGCACCTGAACTAGGTGATGGTAGAAGTTTTCTGTTCTGGGATGATGCATAGTCTGATCTGAGCAAGCTACGAGAGGCATATCCAAGGGTCTTCGCGGCAGCAGGGAAAAGCAGGGCATTAGTCAGAGATTTATGGGATGAGGGAGAACGGCAGGTGGTTTCCTGATGCTGTTGGTGCTAGCGAGGGGGGAAGAACTCAGACTAAACTTACATGGATGCTTGCTGATCTAACTGCTTTCTAGCTGGCAAAAGGGGAGGATGGCTACCGCTGGAAACATGGTTTGTTTAATTCTTCCAAGGCCTATTAAAGGCTGTTGAAGGTCTCAACTGATACTCCCACTCCTGCAGACACCGATTGCGCCAAGATATGGAAAATGAAAATTCCACTTAAGCTTAAAATCTTATGGCTTTGTAGGAGGGATGGGCTTATAACTAGTAACTTTAGGAGTAGGAGGCTGGGCGCCCCACAGTAGAACTATCCAATATGTGGTTTCGACACAGACAACAGGATGAACCTTTTCTCTTCCTGCTTGGTGATGGGTCAGATTTGAAGAGCAGTATGTGGGGAGCCTTTACTCATGTGGGATGACCTCCGGAGGAAACTTGTGATGTCAGGGAGCCAACAGCCGAAGATGGTAGCTGTTATGTGGTGTATATGGCATGCTCGTAATGAGTGTCTTTTTAGGGGGGGTTCTATTTATGTAGGCGCTATTGTAAGGGAGTGTCGGGGGCATGTGAAAGAGTGGTGTGACTCTATGTAATGTCTTTTTTGGCATATGAATAAATGAATCCAGTCTGCTATCATTTTCGATAACACTCCTCATCTTTTCAAAAAAAAAGAATTGATTCTAATTCCTAAAACCCACTAATTCATGCGTGCAAACCCACGAAATCAGTGGGATTCTTCTTGAATCCTAAGCAAGCTTTGAAGCTTGTTTCCTATTCTTCAAGCTCCCGTAAGCCCTATAAAAGACCCCCCATGGCATTCCTCACCTCCTTAGCGAGTTTTTAGGACAAGAATTCTTTCTCTTCACCTCTGGCCTAATCCAAAGCTTGCTATTTGGGCATGAGTTATTTTCAATCATTAAGAAACTGTCTACTTAGGATCTGAACTTTCAAAGACACAACAGTGCCCGAGTATCTGCCAAAATGCAGACCGCCCCAAGCCCTCGCCTTATTCAAAGAAAATTTTCTTTTTCACTTTTTCCTCTTTTCTAATTTTTTTGGATTTTCAAGTTTTAGGGTTTAAGAGTGGCTTTCTACGGCTATTCAACTCACCCAAGATTTGATGAGAACCCTAAGTTTTAAGCATGTTATTGTGAATGGATAGACTCTAGGTGACCTCAAAAAGAATTCTGTCTAAAGGTGTATCTTTACAACCGGTAGCTTTCTCCCTACTTTATTTTTTTACGGGGTCAACACAAGGGTGAATCTAATGTATATCTCGGTTTATTCTACTTCTCCGCTTCTTCCTAAGTGTTTTGGGAATTTTCAGTGCATTTATTGAGCTGGGTTCTAAACAACCAGTCAATGAGCTATTACCACCAACTTGCCAGCCATACTCGTGCGGCGAAGTGTGGCTTATTTCTTTTTTTTCTTTTCTCCTTTTCTTTTTGATTTTTTTTTTTTAAGTAGGTGGCTTCCCTAGTCTAAGATTTACCTAAAGGCAGCAAAAAGAGAAAGGTCCAGTGACTGGGATCTGGACAACCTACCTATGGGCTGTTACCCACGATAACTTGCCAGCCATATCACCCTAAAAGGTTCATTAGCTACCCAATTTCCGTTAGAATCGCTGAACAACGAGTCAGTGCAAAGAAAGTGTGTAGATGCATAAAACTCAAAAATTTCCTCAAATCAGAGGGTGGGTTGATAAGTCATGTACTTATCACCCAAACTTATTTATTCCAATTACAATAGAATTAAGATGGCAAGGACTCGAAAGACAAATCCACATTTTAGTAGATACACGGGCTAATTAAGTCCAAAGACCTAAAGGGTCTTTGTGTTCAAATCCTAATGTAAAATTTCCTAAGATTGAAAAGTCCTAATGTCCAACTAATCCTTCCTAATTTTGATTTTTTTTTATGTATAAATAAGAAGAGAAAAATAATTTACATGAATTTCACAAAGCTAACCAAATGATTCAAAAATGAATCCACCCCCCATGCCTAGCTGATGCAATGTCCTCATTGAAAAAGAGACATGAAAGAAAGGGTAGAATATGAAAGATGTCACCTGAATATGAAGCTCGTATCAGCCTTGTGTCATATGTACAATGCTGAGTTTAATGCCGTCAGCTAGGCGAAGTCCAGCCAAAGAAGTCACAGAATGGCTAGAGCAACTGTGTTTGAGACAGGTTCTGGAAGAATACGGTCAATAACAGGCTTCAGACGTTGACCGTTGACTTTAAATGTGTTACCGATCTTTGGGTCAGAAATCTAAATGGCTCCATTTGGAAAAATCTGGTCAATTATGAATGGGCCATTCCATTTAGATCTAAGTTTGCCAGGAAAGAGCTTAAGTTTAGAATCGAATAACCAAACCTTCTGGTTCGGCTCAAAGCTCTTGCAGGAAATCAGTTGATCATGTAGAGCTTTGGTATGAGCCTTGTAGATCTTGGCACTCTCATAAGCATCATTTCTAAGCTCCTCCAACTCAGATAGTTGGAGTTTCCTGGTCTTCCGAGCTAAATTTAGATCTAAATTGCATTGTTTGATTGCCCAGAAAGCCCTGTGTTCAATCTCTACGGGAAGATGGCATACCTTTTCATACACCAAATGGAATGGAGACATACCGATGGGCATTTTATGTTGGTGCTAGAGCACCACAATCATTGGTTTTGATGATAACAAAACACGTGTCATTTAATATTTGCACTTGAAGTCTTAGATTTCAGGCAAATTACAAATGGAGACGTGATTAGACGGAGTTCGAGCTCGCATCCAGGATGGATTGGAGGAGCTTGATGGAGAACAGAGGAGATTCGCGAGGAGCGATAGATTGAAGATGGAAGGACGAGAAGAATAGGATAGAATTCTGTTTATTTCTTTCATGTACTTTTGTCTTTATTTCCTTACTCTTTTTGTTCCTTAGAAAATCATGTTAAAGAGCCTCAAAGTACCCTAACAGTAGTCCTAGGAACACCGGCACAACCCTAGGATACTTAGGTTTTCTGTAGAGAACTTATAAAACCAATATAGGGTTCAAATAGCTTTCTCAGACGTCTAATTCCAAAATCAGACATCTGATAATATGTTTTAAGATGTCTGACTGTTGATTCAGACGTCTGATAACATTTAGGCTGGACTTAGTTAGCTCTGTCTGATGAAATCAGACGTCCAGACCTTAGTCCAGATGTCTTAGAAGACGTCTGATGTTTTCACCAAACGACCAATTAGTGAACCGTTGGCTGCCTAGTTAAACACTGGAGGATATGACCGTTAGAGCCTTATCAGACGTCCTTAAGCCTTTCCAGACATCTGATAGATGACCGTTTTGCCTCGGCTAACCCAAAATCTCTTCTCAGAGATTTTCTAGCCGTTGCACTCTCTTGGAAATTCATTCCCGTAGAAAAAGTAGGTTTCCAGACGTCTAGACATAGTGCCAGACGTCCTGTATGTCGTCTGATGGACCTGTAGTAGAACCCTATTTAGATCTGATTCTAGTCAGGAAGAAACCCGCATAAAATCAGACGTCTGACCTTTTTTTCAGACGTCTTAAACTGATCTTCTAGACATCTAATGCCAAGATCAGACGTCTGATAACTCTATCAGTGCAATCATTGTTCCTGATTTCAGCTTGATTCTCTTGGGCTTTGCACCCAACGGCTATGGAAGCTTTCCAAAGCCTTCCAAAGCTTTCCTAAGGCCTCTATATATAGAGAGGAACCTCTTGCACACAAATACACACCAACACACACCTAGACACACCAAGAACAAGCATTTCCACTCTTTTGTGTCCTAGAAAAGCTCTTGCTCTCCAAGCTCAAGTTCTACATCTTGAGAGCATCAAGCCTTTGCGCACCCGCTCTCCCGCCATAGTTCACGAAAGCGACGTTACGCCGTCGCGTGGCTCACACACCCGCGTCATCGATTCAACACACTCCTTACAAAGGGGAGTTTCCTAATTCCTATAGAAGCTAGGTTTAAATCTTCGTTGGCTCTATAGGACTATATTTGTTATTTTACTTTGTTATTTGGTTGGGTATTCGCTTTGTGAATTCCCATCTCCTTCGTGGGGCAAAATCCTTCTCGTGAAGAGAAGGGGTTGAGGAACGCTACCCTCACACTTGTAGCGTGGTTGTAATTAAGGTTGAATCACCCTTATTTAAGTGATTCGTTTAGTGGATTTGATCAACTTGGTTGATCGAAAAATCCTAACTCGAGAGGGTTAGGTGGTGGTTTTCACCCGGTTTGGGTTTCCACCTAAAAATAATTGTGTACCTTATGTGATTGAATTTTGTGAGATTGCTTTATATTTTATTTCTGCAATTTATTACGTCACCCCCTCCTAGTAAGGTGATTCTACATTTTATACACCGTACGGTAGGCCCAAAGAGCATCCTCAAGCTTTTGAGTCCAATCCTTGCTATCAGACCTAACCGTTTTCTTCATAATGTTCTTGATCTCTCGATTGGAGATCTCGGCTTTTCCATTCGTCTGGGGATGGTAAGGTGTGGAAATTCGATGATTAACCCCATATTTGACCAATAAATTCTGGAATTGGGCATTAGTAAAATGAGTGCCACCATCACTGATGATAGCCCTTGGAATCCCGAACCTACTGAAGATATTTTTCTTGACAAAATCGATGACCACCTTGTGGTCATTGGTTCAGGTGGGAATCACCTCAATCCATTTGGACACATAATCAATAGCAACAAGAATGTACTGATGTCCAAATGAAGGGATAAAGGGTCCCATGAAATCGATGCCCCAAACATCAAAAATTTCGACGGGAAGAATTGGGTTTAGGGGCATCATATCTCTCTTAGTTATGCTCCCGAGTGTCTAACATCGAGAACATGACCTTGAGAAATCTTAGGCATCCTTGAATAAAGACGGCCAATAGAAGCCAGATTGCGAGATTTTTGTAGCCGTCCTTTTCCCGGAGAAATGTCCACCACACCCAGATGCAAGGTAGAACTCGAGTATACTGTTGAATTCATTCTCCAGTATACATCGGCGAATAATCTGATTAGAGCCGATGCGATATAGTTCAGGGTCCTCCCAGAAGTAGTATTTGGCCTTAGATTTGAGTCTATCCTGTTGTTGCTTGGTCCAATCCTAGGGGATTTGACCAACGGCCAAATAGTTAACAATGTCAGCAAACCATGGGGTGTGGACACCTAAAACTGTAAGAATAGTTTCGTCCGAAAAAGTGTCAGCAATCAGAATGTCCGGACAAGAAGAATCACCTAGGAGTCTCGACAAATGATTCACTACCACATTTTGTACCCTGGTTTTATCCTTGATTTCAAGATCAAATTCTTGAAGAAGAATCCAACGAATAAGCCGAGGTTTAGCATCCTTTTTGGCCAAGAGATGTCTCAAGGCTGAGTGGTCAGTATAGATGATAACATGAGACCCTAAGAGGTAAGCCCTGAATTTTTCCAAAGCGAACACTACAACTAGTAATTCCTTTTCAGTAACAGTGTAATTCCTCTGGGCTTCATCCAGAGTTTTACTAGCGTAGTAGATGACAGAGGGCTTTCTATCAATTTTCTGACCTAAGACAGCCCCGACCGCGTAATTAGAAGCGTCGGTCATGATCTCAAAAGGGGCTGTCCAAATTGGTGGTTGCAAAACTGGAGCACATGTGATTGCTGTTTTCAGGAAATCAAATGCCTTTCGGCATGATTCGTCAAAAACAAACGGCATTTCTTTGGCAAGAAGATTGCTCAAAGGACGAGCAACCTTCAAGAAATCCTTGATGAATCTTCGATAAAATCCCACATGGCCAAGAAATGATCGGATTTGTTTAACAGATGTGGGAGGAGGAAGTTTAGCGATAGCATCAACCTTAGCTTTATCCACTTCAATTCCCCATTCAGAGATTACATGACCCAAAATGATGCCTTCTTGGGTCATGAAATGACTCTTTTCCCAGCTAAGGACCAATCGTGTTTTAATACATCGCTTAAGAATCATTTCCAGATTAGCCAAACAAGAGTCAATGATTCTCCGAAAATAGAAAAATCATCCATGAAGACTTCCATAAACTCTCCCACCATGTCAGAAAATATGGCTAGTATACACCTTTGAAAAGTCGCAGGTGCATTGCATAACCCGAAAGGCATCTTACGAAAAGCAAAGGTTCCATAGAGATAGGTGAAAGTAATTTTTTCCTGATCCTTGGGATGGATAGGAACTTGGTTGTATCCCGAGTAGCCATCAAGAAAACAGAAGTACTTCTTCCCAGCTAATTTTTCCAAGATTTGATCGATGAAGGGCAGGGGAAAATGATCCTTTTTAGTGGCTGTGTTTAGCTTCCTGTAATCAATACAAACCCTCCAAAAGGAAGCTGAACGAGTTGTGACAGATTCTCCTCGCTCGTTAGTCACAACGGTAATCCTGACTTTCTTTGGAACAATCTGAACGGGACTTACCTAGGGACTATCAGAGATTGGATAAATAATTCCTGCATCAAGCCACTTAATGATTTCCTTTTTGACCACTTCTCGCATATTTGGATTCAATCTCCTCTGCATCTGGCAAGAAGGGCGGGATCCATCTTCCAAAAATATTCTATGATTACAATAAGATGGCTCAATCCCCCTGAGGTCATGATGGTCCAACCAATTGCCTCCTTATGTTCCTTCAGGACCTTGATCAATTTAATCTCTTGCTCCTTTGTCAATTTAGCACTGATAATCACAGGGAGCATCTTCTGAGGTCCTAAAAATTGATATTTCAATTCTCAGGCAATGGTTTCAATTCAAGCTGGGGCGGGTTGATGATTGATGGTAGGGTAGATGCTGAAGATTCAACAAGAGGAAGAGGTTGTGAGTGAACAAAATCAATAACCTCTTCCGAAAATGTCAAGTCAGCTAGAGAGGGTTGCGGGTCAAATTCATCATCCAAAGAGGAACTTTCAATTGAAGAAACCATCAAACAAGTTTCAATGTTATCATTATCATCATCAAATTCCTCAATAAATCCACAATACTTAAATTTGTTGATCGCCTTAAAAATATCCAATTTCATTCGTTGGTCCCCAAAGGTGATTTCCATGCTACCGCTTTCACAATTAATGTTGGCCTTAGCGGTAGCCAGGAACGAACGCCCCAGAATGATGGGCGTGTTCCTCAGATTATCAGGTACATCCATGTCAAGGACAAGGAAATCTACAGGACAATAGAAATCCTTGACCTTAACTATAACATCTTCAATAACGCCTCGCGGGTTTGTGACCGAGCGATCTGCTAACTGTAGCGTTACTGAAGTTGGCCGAAGTTCACCTAACCCAAACTTCTCGTAAAGAGAAGTTGGAATTAGGTTGATGGATGCACCCAGATCCAAAAGTGCTCTATCAAATGTGTAATCTCCAATAACGCAAGAAATCAATGGAGCACCAGGATCTCTCTTTTTCTGAGGAAGGTAGTGCAGGATAAAAGAACTTGCCTGCTCAGAGAGTACCACCTTCCTCGGAATAGATTCTCTCGACTTACGCTTTTGTGTACATAATTCCTTTAAAAATCTTGCGTAAGCCTATATGTGCTTGATAGCATCAAGAAGCGAGATATTGATCTCAACTTTCTTAAATAAATTCAGAAGCTCCTCATTACTATCAACAGACTTCTTCTTTGATTTAGTTAAGGCTTCAGGAAAAGGAACAAGAGTCAGATCTTTGGAATCAGGTTCCTGAGCCTTGATTTCTCCTTCAAGATTCTCCTCTCTCTCCTCAGGTTCTTCAGGATTCAAAAGATCAGAATAGTGTGGTTGTGGATCTTGAGTCTTCTTACCACTCCTTAAAGTGACAGAATTTGCAGATGCATAAGAATTTGGGTCTTGGGGAGGGTTAGGAAAGACTGGAGGGGCTGATTAACGATGAAGTGTTGATTTGCAGAAGAAGAAGATGAGGAACCCTGCTCAACCACCTGAGCATGTGCGTGTGGATCCCTCTGATTTCCGTACCCATGGGCTTGGTTGCCCGAATTCATAATATTTCGTCAGTTGGGTACAGGTTGGGATGGTAGAGATCCAGGTTGACGAGAGTTAGCAATGAGCCCAGACTGCAAGTTGTCCAGCGAGATTTTCATTTGCTGCATGAGCTGGAGCATGGATCCTTGCATATCTACCATTTGACAGTTCAAATCAGCCTACCCTGCGGGTTGACGGGCATTCCAAGCTGGCTAATTGACCTGATTTGGAGACAACTGAGTATATACTTGATCCTGACCCATTGGTCGTTGCGGAGCATAGTTTCCAGGTCGGAATTGGATTTGTTGCCCTGGGTTTTTCCAAGAGAAGTTAGGGTGGTTTCTCCAACCTGGATTTTAGGCATTAGAGTAGGGGTTGGATCTAACATTCTCTTGCACAGCACAGACATCCTCATAGGGTAAGGATGGAGAGAAATAAAGGGAAGGATCAGAAAAACTGGGATCAAAGGCCCCAATTTGGAACCTGTGGGGTTCCGAATAATGCTGACTCACAGGTTGAGCCGCATCGAGTTGATTCACGAACTCCCGTCCAAAAGGAGCTCGTGAGGAATGGAATCCCGAATTTTGGGATTGAGTGGATCGAGAGTTGTTCATAGAATTGCCAGCCATCCACTCTTCCATTCTTTTAGCAACCAAGTCCACCTTATCAAGTTTGGCACAAATCAATTCCATATCAAATGAATGAGAGTCATGGACTTCCTTGACATTTGATCTGGGCTGCTGGGACCAGTTAAATGTATCCATGGAGGCATGATTGATTGAATTCTCACTCATTTCCTTAAATAAATCATGTGCACTATCTGCATCTTTATTGAGGAAATTGCCTCCACAAGAAGCATCTACATGATTTCTGAGTTGCTCAGTCAACCCATGATGGAAGATCTGCATGAGTTTCCATTTCGGCACCTCATGGTGTGGACACCTCCGCAATAAGTCCTGGAATCGCTCCCAAGCCACATGAAACTGCTCCCCCAGCCGCTGCGTAAAGGTAGTGATTGCCTGTCTCAAAGCATTGGTACATCCGACTGGAAAGAATTTCTTCAGAAAGGCTAATTTCAACTCATTCCAAGTTGTAATTGGTCTTCCTATTATCCTATACCAATGCGCGGCCTTATCCCTAAGAGAGTGGGGGAAGAGTCTCATGATCATTTGCTCCTCGTTTACGTTTCAAGCCTTAGTGATCTGGACCAAAGTGGTCAAGTCTTCCAAGTGCTGAAACGGATCTTCAGAGCCAAGCCCATGATAATGTTTAATCAGGCTTAACACCTGGGGCTTGATTTCGACATCACCGGCTGCAATCTGGACACTGGGACGTTCCCCATAGTTTGAAGGATCATAAAAATCCTTCAAGGGCTGAGCGCCCTGCATTCTCTGGAACCATTCCTGCATTCTCTGCATTTATTCCAGCTGCCTTCGAAATTCTTCCTGTGGATTTCCAAGTAAAGGAGGCTATTGGTCAGCCATGGGATCAATTTGACCAAAATCCAATTTGTGCCTCCTAGAATGCTCTAATGGTCCTTCCAATCGGGGATTCAATGACCGTCTACCCAGCATAAACTAGGAGAAGGTCGGAAGGACTGAGGATAGGGACCATGCAGCACAACAAAACAAGGCTGTCCTTAAGTGGGGTAGCCTAAGGATCTACTGACTCCCAAAACCCACCTTAAGACTGTAAATGATTTACTCTACTTGCGTCTGTTTAATCCAACCAGTTAGAAGGTGGGACTGGGGAGAAGGTTCTTCCTTCGGCTTTCGCCTCCGGTTCCTAGTCTACCCCCCAGCCGCAGTCGTTTGACGCTACTCCCCTAACTAGACATCAAATTAATTAGTACAAGTAGGTTAATAAGAAACAATCTCAGACTAGGCTCTGAAGAGAGAATCAGACCTTAAGGCCAATGTCTACTCAATTTTATTAAGGCCTAGGATTGTGGTGCTTATGGAATGTGATGGGCCCTTAAAATGGGTTGTGCCCTTAATGATTGATTGAAATTTGTGTAAGTGCATGCACAACCAGGGTTTTCAAGCAAAGATTATTTGTGATGTGTGAATTTTAATGTTCAAATCTTGCTTAAGTAGCTTTAAGGGTTTCAAATTAGGTGGATTGCAATCAAGTTTCTAGGCAAACCAAGTTGTCAAACATAGGTGAAGATTGTTTTCCTTTAAAACCAGAAAGAAAGTGGAGTGCCTGGAATAGACCTAGATTGAAAACCCTAAGGAGGAGCTACTTAATGAGTTGATTTTAAATAGAGTGGTGCGGCCCAAACAACTCAAACAATTGGCCACAAATGCACCACTAAGTTAGGCACTCAAAGATAGCTGACCTAGAATGATTTCTACTCTTTTATGTGTTGCTTTGTGTGTACCGGTTCCACAGATCAGAACCCCGTTGAGTAGAAACAAATCAATTTGATTAAGTACCTTGAATGTGGGTGTACGTTGTGTGTTTGTTGAAAATTACCCCACAAGATTATCTTTTTGTTGTTTTTTTTTTTATAAATGAGGGTGGAATGAATGTGAGTGAGAATCCAAACAACAAAACTATTCCTAGAATTTATAAAAACACCTAGGTTAATTGGAATTTGGATTTAATATGGCGAATGAAATCTATGGAGGGGGGAAAGAATGGGGAGCACTTACAGTTGTCTTCAACTGCACTTTACTCCAGTCTACCGCTTGATGATTCCCTGATGGAGGTCTCTGCAAAACAATAGACACAAGTGAAAGCAAGTTAGAAAATAATAAAGTGCAAGAAATGCGAAAAGAAGATCGAAAATTATTGCCTCCCTAGCAACGGCGCCAAAATGTTAAACGTACGAATTGCTACGCTAACGTGTTTGGTTTTAAAACCTTGTCGTTGTAGCTTGAAAGCGAAGAATTCGTGTTCAACAAATAAAATTTATACCAAAATTGAAATTCCGGGTCGAACACAGGGAGGCTACATCAATCTATATTCGTAATTATATTTTTTTAGAATTTTTCTTGAAAAGCGAGGTGATGTAATTACAATGAAGCTATCAGACTAAAAGGAAGAGAGAGAGAGAGAGAAAACATGCATTCAATATTTTAAAATGTTTATACAATAAAACCAACTAAGAATTATACTAGAAAGTGGGAAATTAGCTACACTAGAAAGCAGGAAAATTCTACACTAGAAAGCTCTAAAGAAGAATGGGAGAGAGAAGTTATCCTCCTCGACGATCGCTTGGAGGACGAGCCGGACGGGATGACGCCTGGACGAAGGAGGATGGAGCAGGACGAAGGAGGATGAAGCAAAAGAACGGGAACAAGGCAGCACGTCGTCGTCTTCGTGGGATCCACTTCCGAATGGGGACGAAAATTTGGACTTTATCTCGCAAGGAGCATCCCGGGTGCAGGACAAGCTTCTCTTGAGCTTTGGAGAGATAGAGAAGAGAAGGAAGGGATGAGAATTTCGTGTGGAGGGGGTCTCCTTTTATAGTTGCAAGGAGTGGGGGCAAGTTGGTCATTACATCTTTAAAACATTAAATAAGGGTTCTTTAGTGACGGATAAAACCATCGCTAAAGCCCCATCATGGGCGTCATGGGCGCTGCCTGCACCGCTGCTGGCTTCCACACGCGCTTAACGCTTGCCGCACGTTCGCTGAATCTCAGCCATCCGATCGCGAGATCGGACGGCTTAAGATGCGCCTTCCCTGCTCCTCAACACGTGCCCACCCACGTGCAATGCCGCATGAGGTGCGGGCGTGCGATAGCACGTGGGCGCTATTGAGCACCCACAGCCGCCCGATCAAGATCTAACTCTCGCCTACGCCCGCTCTTCCACGCCGCTCGCCCTCTCACGCGATTCGATCCCGCGCCAGCACCTCGCGATAGGGCACTGAACCGCTGCGCTACGACGTCCAAAAGGTCGTGCAGACATTTTCAAGCACACGCATCCATAGCCATTGGATCAAGATCCAACGACCCAGAAGCGGCACTCTGACTGAAGAAGAGAAGGTACGGCAGTGCTTGATAGCCGATTGGATGGCTGAGATGGTGCCACGTGGTGCCATCTTGGTCGTCCATCTTCTGGATGATGTAGATGGTGCCACAGTTGTCAAATTGAGTCGATTTTCACGCCGTTAGGCTACAATCGTCGATCTGAATCCATCCATGCAATCGGATTTGTCATTTGAAGTGTGGATTTACAACATCTTGGCCCTTGATCTTCTAGGGTTCCCCGATCTCTATCTGATGCTACAAATGCCTGATTAGGGTGATCTTGGAGTCGTTGAACTCCAATCGTCGCCCTGATCATATCTGTACGATTGGATCTTTGATCCGAGGCCCTGATAAAAAGTTTTCCCTATCCAAGCACATAAAAGGAGAATTTTAACCTCCATTTTATTCAAACTACTCTAAATGCAAGATGATGCATGTTATGCAATATTTATAGCATGCAATACAATCCTATGCTTAAGAACATGCATAAATAGACATCTTAAGTAGTGTAAATGTGTTTACATCATACCCCCTTTCCACCTCCGTCTTCCTCGTCTCCGGTGTACCTCCAGTGATCCCATCTAACCACTACACCCCACTAAACCACACGCCACCAGTCCCTACACCATTGCCGAACCCTCACAAGCAAAACCCCTCAAGAAATTGGGGGGATTGCTTGCCCTAGCCTTCCATTGAACACCTTCACGTGCTCCGACCTTCTCCGCCTTCGCCACACTCACACACACACCTTCATAGTGCACCACTGACACCACTACAGTCACCACACTCCAGTGATTCTTCTCAACCTGTTTGATGTGGCTGTGAGGTCGTTCTCATACTTTCAGGTATTCCACTTGTGTTCCACCACCGCCCTGACTCCTCTGACTACACCTTCAGTCCTCTGACCACATCTACTCCATATTTCAGTCCCAGGCTTCGCAAGTGACTCCCAAGCATCATCCCAGACCCTCAATTCCATGCCACAAGCTTGCCTTCGACTTCAATTGGAAGCCCCTCCATCTGCTACTGCGCTGGGAAGACGTGGGAAAGATAGTCCCACATCGTTACTTCAGAAGTTGCTGAGAGGTTTTCGTGTCCCTGTTGGTGTTGTGCTGTGTCTCTCTCTTGAAGCTTGAAGGAAGAAAGACGAGGCCTTTACCTCTCCATTAAAGCTGCTCATCCTGAACACTTAAGCCGTCTGGGGCTTATTTCTGTAGTCTGATTTTTAAGGCATTTGATTCTGTGGTTATGCTTATTATCCATATATTTGTGAGGATTAAACTTAAAGGGTAATTTGGTGATTCAAATCACCATTTTACCCTAATCTTTTTGCACATTGGTATTTATATCTATTAATATATTATTATGAATTATTCTTCTAATCTTAATTGCTTATATTTTGCTTAGAATTGTGATATGTGAGAATGAATTGCTATTATTGCTCCCAGTGAACGACCTCGAACTTTTTCTGAGTTATAAATTTAAGTGTTTAATGTGATTTTATCCTATACTATAATGCATTTCTTAAACATCAACAATTTCGCATAAACATTTTGGCACCGTTGCCGAGGAGCAACACGCAATTTGATCTCTTGATTATGATTCCTGACTTGATTCTAACTTGATTTATCTCTTTTTATTGTGATTTGTGCAGGGATTTAGCCGAGGAGCAAGATCAACCGCACAACAAACACTCCAGGGGTAGGTAATCTCATCTCCTTTTTCATTAAGCCCCTAAATTCTGAGAAGAACTAAAAAAGGAAGAAATCAATTAGGATCAACTTGCATTTTCTACTTAAAATTAATAATCAAGTTCCCTGATTTGATCAGAAAAAAATCCCAAACCTAATTTGCTCCACCTATTAGGGATTTAAGACACCTAGGGCTACTCACCTTCTTGATTGAGCCCTAGGTGCCAAATTTGGACAAAAATTGATTGGACCAATTAGTGTCAAATTAGGATTTCCACTTTAGGGTTGAGGATCACACTTGCTTACAAAAGAATCTACTTCCCCAAACTATGTGTTTCCTAAGCCTTGGTTGAATTTTCCTAATCAAGCAAACCCTAAAAGCAAGCTCTAAACATCCACTTGAATCATAAAATAGGGCCCAAATAATCTCAGCATAGATCAGGTGAAGTTGACCCACCTTGTGAAACAACCTTCAAATTAGGTCACCACTCACAAATTCATTCTAAAGTGAAAGTGAAAGTGAAATCCTAAGCACCCTCTCTCTAAAATTAAAATTGATAGACTTAAGAGGTCAAGTTATCCATTCTAGTCTACCTAGATCCATGGTGACAAGGAAGGTCGAGTGGGGGAAATCCTGTAACCTGTGGGGACACTCTACCGTCTAGGGGTCTTTGCAGGACTATCCTTCCTAGCTGCTCAAGTAATTCTCAGATGGACAACTTCGTGATCTAGAGGTATCATCCGCCTCGAACCTTTATAGTCATCCAAAAATCTTTGGGTGTCTTGATTGGGTCCATCACACCTTCTGTCCCTCGTCTATTCCATTGGTGTCTATATGGGAGGAGGTCCTTAAGACCACCCTTAAGGCCTCCACTAGTTTTCAACTCTCGTCGAGGCCAAGCCTCGACTTCCTTGTTTGTGCAACTACCCGATCACATCGACATCTCTTACAACTCCTCCACTTCTGAGCCCGAATCTCCAGCCACAACCATGGATCATCCAGAACAACCTAACTTTGACCACAATAATTTTTTGATTTCAGAGATCGGGTCAATGCCTACATCAACCCACCATTGCATCCTCAAATGAGAGATCACTACAATCCCATTGCTGTGGAGATTGAACCTCGAATCAACATTCCTGCGGGAGGATTAGAGGTGGAGCTCAAGCCTAGTATGCTTCACATGACCCCAAAATTTCATGGCTTGAACTCCGAGGATTCTTTCCAGCACATCAAGAATCTGAAGCATCTAGCCTACACATTTGGGGTAGACTTGCAGAATCGAGATAGTCTACTCTTGAAAATCTTCTCCTTCTCTCTAGCTGACAAAGTCGCCAATTGGTTTCAAACATCCCCGCACCAGATCAACACATGGAAGGAACTTCAGACTACTTTTTTACAAAAGTTCTTTCCCATTGGAAAAACTAATGCATTGCGGCACCAAATCACGCACTTCTCGCAAGGAGCAGGAGAATCTCTACACGAGGCATGGGATCATTTTCTGGATCTCATGCACAAATGCCTCCATCACGGAGTCCCAAAGTGGGAACAAGTTCAATCCTTTTACCACGGGCTCCGTGACGACATCAAGTTATTTGTCAATGCAACCTGTGGTGGCAACATCATGGGTCAACATGAAGACAATATTTAGGGAATTCTCAAAAATATGTACGAGAACTCCCTAAACAATGAGTCACTGGATGCGTACGACCAGACGTCTACTCGCGCATTGACAAACAATCGAGGGGTACATGAGACCCAAGGCCTTTCCGCATACGTTGACTTAGAGTTAGCAGCTAGTCAATTGGATAAGGTCTCTATCATTGAAGAAGAGGTGGACAACATCACTCGGCATCTACACAAGACCACCACTGCACCGCAAAGCACATACGCACACCCACCCTCAGGTAAGGAGGCTACACACAACATCTACCACTCTCAGGGGATGGATGCCTATCCACCCCCATCTAATTTCGATCTTGGAGGAAACTCTGAGCTAGCCTACCACAATTGGGGGAACTCTGAACCCTCATATCCTGATTACTCTAGAGTTCCTCAGACCTGCGAGGACCTCCACGTCATCCAGAACAATCCCTTCTCTAATACCTACAACCCTAGATGGCATAGTCATCCAAACTTTACATGGTCAGGAAATAACCCAAACCCGAGACCTCAATTCCAACCACGACCACAAGCCCCACACCCATATCAGCTCAATCAGCCTAGACCCAACACAAATTACCAATCAAGGCCCAATAAGGATGATCAGATGGCCCTGATCCTTCAAGCCTTGGCTGACATTCAAAAATAGCACAAAGACAAGATCATAGAGGTCCGTAATCAGCTTGCATGAATGGCGAATTCTCACCAGCTAGGTACACTTTCCTCCCAACCTCTGCCTAATCCAAACAGCGTGTCAACCCAAAAACACATTGTAAACCAAATCCAGAGTCAAGCATTCTATACCCAACCTGGCCCAGCAACTCATACCTGCATATTTTCTCCATCCACCTCAGCTAAGCCAAAACACACCATGACTTACCTGACACCACTCCCACATTAACAGCAAGGTCCAACTTTCTCCCCTCCACCTGATTGTGCTATGATCGATGTTAGGAGATAAGAACAGAAACCTGTTCCCCAAGATAGCCAATCCATTCCCCTATCCCAGGTCGTATCCCACCTCCACACTAGAGGATTGTCAGAGCTTGATATAACGGGACCTTTAAGGAATGCACAAGTCACTATTCCACTACTTGATATCCTCACTCTCAATCTGACCTCACTTGACTTATCCAAAAAAGAGGTGGAAGAACCAACATAAGGGAAGGTAGTACTGTCTAAAAATGTAAGTGCCATAATCCAAAATAGTCTACCTCCTAAGAAATCTGATCCAGGCACCCTGCCAATGCCCTGCAATATTGGTGATACAAATTTCAAGTGGGTAGTACTGGACCTTGGTGCTTCAGTCAACCTCATCCCTACCACCCTATTTGAAAAATTACAAATCGAACAGCTAAAACCCGCTCATGTCACTTTGCAACTAGCTGACCGAACCCTGATCACACCAATTGGGATGGTAGAGGATGTGGTAATTAGAGTTAAGGATTTCAGCTACCTAGTTGATTTCCTAATTCTCAACATGGACACACCACAACAGATATAGAATATGCCCATGATTTTTGGAAGACCATTCTTGGCTACTACAAGAGCCATAATCAATTGTGAATCAGGGCATATGATAATTGCCTCAGGAGATCAACTTACTGAAATTAATATCTTCGAGGTAACAAAAGGGAAATGCTCAGTAGAAGAACTAGGTTTTATCCAGAACCTCATGACCATATCCTTGGTAGAAAATCTAGAGCCAGAATTAGAAACTTTTCACATCTTAGATGATCCTGACTTGATCGAGCACAATAACAAAATAACAGTGCAGGTTTTCACCTTTGACCTTGAAGACATACCCTGGGAATTCGGGAAACACAGTGACTGATCAGAGCGTGATTCACGTGTTAAAATTAGGGTTCGGAGGACCCATCATCGTAGCTTGCAAAATGCGTCTATCAAATAAAATTTATAACAGAAACTCAAAAAGTGAGTCCTGGGTCGAACACAGGGAAGCAAACATTTGGTTTTATGAAATCTGCATTTTGCTTTATTTCTTTTTATCATTTTTATCTTTTCTAATTTTTTTGGTATTTTTATCGGGCAATAGATTAGGTCGATGAAAACTTTATCTACTTGCAAAAATATAAGGGAGAGAGGGAGAGAGAGAAATAATCATCTATTTATCAAGAATTGTTTGTTACATCTACGGAAGCGGAAAATCCACACTACGAAAGCGTAAAAAGCTAGAAAGAGGTGAGAGAAATCCCCCTCGACGGTCGCTTGGAGGATGACTCACTCTGACATTACCTGGAGGAAGGTGGTGAGGAGCAGGATGGAGGATGGAGCCAGAGGAAGGAGGGTGGGACAGGACGGCATCGCGGCGAGGATCTTCTTCTCAAAGGGTGATGAGAGGATGGCCGTGGAATGCTCCACGAATGGGGATGAAAGGTGGGAAAACTATTTTCTTTTCTACTCTAGAGGAGCATCCTGGGCTTGGGACAAGCTCTCTCTAGAGCCTTGGAGGTGGAAAGAGGAAGAAAGGAAGAGATGGTTTGCAATGGTGGTGGGTAGGTCCTTTTATAGTCGAGGAGGAAGAAAAAATTTGCATCTGGGTCATTACTGACATCCGTAAACATCGCTACAGATCCTTGCAGCTATCGCTAAAGATCCACCCTTCAATTCCTCTTGCTAGCGCGCGCAGACCATTAATGACAGCTGCAAGCGTCACTAAAGGCCTGCATCATTAAAGATCCACGCCTATCCTCTACTGGCACTTGCTCCACAGGTGCATGCATTGCACACTCCTTGTCATGTGCACACGCTCACATGCTGGCGTTGTGCTGTACGAGCGAGCGCTGTGCTGTAGCTGTGTGCAGGCGTTGCGCTATGCGCTGCTGTTGCATGCGCTGGCTGCATTGGGCACCGACTGAATTGAAAATTTGGGGGGGCTGTGGGGATTCGAACCTGTGCCCCTCCTTTAGGAGTGCCTCTCTCCAACCAACACGACCAGATGTCCAGATTGTCGCATGGACATCTTAACGTATGCGGTGGAGATGAATCCTCAGCTGTCGGATCTTGATCCAACGATTGTGGTGCGAGATCACGGTGATGAGGAGGCGATGCTAGGACTGCTGGCCGGTGTTGGGCAGCCTGGATGGCGTAACGTGGCACCATTCGGGTTGTCCATTCTTCTTTCTGTTGCAGAGGGTGCCACAGTGCTTGGATCGAGTTGATTTCCACGTTTTCAGACTGCGATCATCACTCCGGATCCATCTGTACAGTCGGATTTTTCATCCGAAGTTGGTAAGGATGTCACATTGCCCTCCTGGCCGTTGATCTTCCTCGGACTTCATATGATGCTACAAGACTCCAATCTAGATGATTTCGGAGGCGTTAGCCTCCGATCATCGTCTTGATCAGATCCGTACGATCTGATCATCCATCCGAGGCCCTAAAATAAATCCTCTTCTCTCCTGACCATAAAAAGGATACAATTAACCTAAATTATATACAACTACTCTAAATGCAAAATGATGCATGCTATGAAATATTTATAACATGAAATGCAAATCTAAGCCTAGGAACATGCATGAATCAGCATTTTACTTTCAATAATTGTGTCTACATCAGTGACATACCAGATTCAGTCCTTATGGACATAGAGACATTTCATTTTGAGGACCTCAAGAATCAAGATTTGCAGACACTGAGAGTGACCTACACCTAGAGTATGAATCCATTACAGAATCGGAGTTAAACAATCCAAAAGGCACTCTCCAAGCATTCATTTTCGATTGGGATGAGAATTATGGAGAGGAATCATTAGAGGAACCAGTCTTCGAGTCATTTCTTGAAGAGATGATCTCACATTCAAATGAAAAGAATCAAAATGACTCATTGAGTATCGATTTAATAGGCCACAATGCACGAGACGAGAGGAACCACACATCTAGGATACTAGATCCTTCTCTATTGAGTCCTGGGCTCATGACAAACTTATTTCCAAATCCCATGACCAGTACACCTTCCGAATGATTCCTCCGCAAGAGTTCAATAAAGATCATCCAGAAACAAATCAAATTGAACCATATCAGAAACATCCTAGAATGACTCTTCACCATGCTTTAATACTTATCTGTGGCCATCAGATTCTCGACCATCAGATCACTCATGCAACCAATCACATCTCCCTGAGCTTATTGCCCCCAGCTGATGGAGTTAAACTTAGCGCTTAACGAGATGCAACCCATCATCTCTTTGAAAAACCTGAAATCCTTTTTGACATAACTCTCTACTGAACACATATTGCACTTTCAGGTTCATCCGTTAGAATAGCCGAATCCACCTTTGGTACACATAGCAGAGCTTGAAATCGTTCACAACAGTCACCCCAACCCATCCATCCACCTTTTTGAACCTGTTCTAATGTACAATCTAAGCTAAACTCGTACCCACCTAATTTACAATGACATTGCAAATCATAGGCATGGGGGGTATTAAAGTGCAAATGCCATGAAAATCAAATCACACAAAAAGGATTTCATCAAAAAAAAGGAGGTTGAGGAAAAAGAATAACCATTTGAGATAAAAATGAGGAGGGAGGAAAATAAAACAAAAAAGGAGCAAAAAGATAAAAGAAAAAATAGAGTCCCTAAAAAATAATATGGAACTTACCTAACTTCTAGATGGGATCGAATGATGAATTAAGACCTGGAAGGCTACAACTTAAGGGATTAGTGGCAAATACCGACCTTAGGCCTCTTGGATCTGTTCTGAAATTTAAACACTCACATACTTATCAAGATCCAGATTAGTCCTTAAGAGGTTGAGGAAAATGCAAAGCTTGTGTATTAGGTCTAAGGCTTAGGGATTATTCGGCCCCATTAACTGACCTCTGGTTTGCGAGACTCGGTAAGTTAAGCACCCTAAATCACACACAGTGTGGTTCAGTGAGCTTAAATATGAAATCATGCCAAAAGCATTTATACTATTCTAAAACGATCCTAAGATCTAGATTAGGTGTGGCTCAAAAGCATAAGTTGATTTGGATAAGTTCTCGACGTGGAGAGGTGGGAAATTCCCCTTGAAGATGCACAATAACATACCATCTCCTTGGTGCTTATCTCTTAGGATATCTAAATATCCTACCGGGGCATGTAAGCACCTTGTGCTAATTCAGATGCCATGAGTGCCATTATCACAAAATGCCGATTGCCAGGGTCTGGATTTAGCTATAGAACACCATGGGCAACACCATCCCAAAGTGTCGAAAGCCATGTTCTGGGGGTTTCCATGGGCAGTGCTATCTTGAAGCATCAATTGCCAAGGACCCTGCGAGGATTGATGGTAGGGATAAGGAATCTGATATAGAACGTGTTTAGGGCCAATCCGAGGTTGGATCTAAGGAAAAATATAATGAAAAGAAAAAGAGAGAGAAAGCTCTCCAAAAATTACAAAATTCTTCTATCTCTCTCTTACAAAAATGCACTGGCAAACTAATCCTGGGCTAACCATGTTACAAGCATGGTGCTTTAACTGCTGGGTCCAACAGACCTTAGGATAGTTTCTACGAGCCTTAGAAACCTTCACGGCAGACTGAAGCGAAAGCTAGTCAGTTCTGGATCTGGACTGGTACTTGAGTACCTCTGGGCCTATTGTTGGTATTAAGATCTGATTCCTAGAGTTGCAGCTTAGTAGGGCATCCTGACGGTTACATCCGACCTAGATAACTAGTTTGGTCCATAAGGTTTTGCAAAGGGACTAGAAAAAGCTAGGCATGAGGGTATGATGGGAACACCATCATGAACCATAACTAGCTCAATTTGGTCTGATAAAGTTGATAAAAGCTCCCACATAACCATCAGAAGGTCATATATGCATAATCTTCTATTTTGAGAAGATAAGAAACTAGGGTTATTTCTACAATTTTAACAGCATTCCATAATTACAGAATAACCATGGGGCATTTCAAGGGTTTATTAAAAGTCATATGGTCATTAATATCTAATAAGTGGGTCCATGCAGAACAAAATGGGTTTTCATGCATTTCAATAATTAATGGACATCTGAAACCCTAAAAACAGATCCGCTTAATTAACTGAGGTCTCGGTCAAGATAAAATTAACCTAAACCCTCTAAAATTCGTATAAAAATATTCTATAGGGTTTAGTATCTTTGATTTGGCCATCAGAACCTATTTTGACCTAAAACAGAGTTACAAATGGAAAGTTACCTAATTTAGGCTTCTACGTAATTTACCTAGTCAAACATGGTCAAAACCTAAATTTGACTTCCCCATTAAATTTCTTCAATCAAATTAAGTTTATACCAAAATCTAGGCCCAATATGAGATTATCTCAACCTAGTTTGCATTTTGGTCCAAGTCTAACTCTTATTCTCTCAAATAGCCCCTCAGCTTTTGAAATGGTTTCAGAAAGCCCCCCAACTTCTTCACCTTCTTCGCAAATCAGTCCTTGTCGCCATTGGAGGTCAACTGACCTCCAAGTAGGCTTTGACCAACTCAAATCCCACCCAAATGGCAATCAAATCCCACCAAATTTGGTGGGATTGATGTTCACACCTTGGAAAACCTATTAGAATCAATTATAATTCCTAAAACCCACTAATTCATGCATACAAACCCACAAAATCAATGGGATTCTTCTTGAATCCTAAGCAATCTTTGAAGCTTGTTTCCTGTTCTTCAAGCTCCCCTAAGCCCTATAAAAGACCCCCCATGGCATTCCTCACCTCCTTAGCGAGTTTTTAGGCCAAGAATTCTTCCTCTTCTCCACCTTCGGCCTGCTCCAAAGCTCTCTCTGTGACCCCCTACCTCCGACTCCCTTGCCTACTGCCACATACGATAGGCAGAAGGCTCTTCTTCCGCTCTACATTCTGCATCTTGCCATACCTGCAAGGAGCTCTCCGACCCCTTCTTCATTGCCATCTCAACCTCCAGAGCCACCTTCATCTTTGGTGCTGGCAATCATAGCCAACGCCTCCTCTGCCTTCTCTTCATCTGTAAACATTCTTCAACTCCTCATCCCTTCCTGACTTCACTCGCACCCTAAGATTCTAGGCTCGCTCACAAATACGCCCGATCCACCTCTGTCGTCCTTGTCACCGGTGTACCTCCGGTGATCCCATATGACCACTACTCCCCACTAAACCACATGCCACCAACCCCTACACCATCGCCGAACCCTCACAAGCACAACCCCTCAAGAAATTGAGGGGATTGCTCGCCTTAGCCCTCCACTGAACACCTTTACATGCTCCAACCTTCTCCACCTTTTCCATGCTCACACACACACCTTCACAATGCACCACCAACACCACTACACTCCCCACACTCCTCCAACCACATCCGCTTCAGATTTTAGTCCCAGGATTCATAGGTGACTCCCAGGCATCATCCCAGACCCTCAATTCCATGTCACGAGCTCGCCTTCGACTTCAATTGGAAGCCCCTCCATCTACTGTTATGCTGAGAAGACGTGGGAAAGATAGTCCCACATCATTACTTCAGAAGACTGAGATGCGAGATAAAAGGAATTTCTTCCTTAAACCCTTGCCCAGTCACGAGGGGTTGAGTCCCTCCTCACATATGCCTCACTCCTCAGCTACCTCTCACACCCAGTAGCTCTAGTCCCCTGTCTGGATCTGAATACCTGCTTGGATACCTGATTATAGATCTGATTACGTGGGTTTCTGAGAAAGAGAAGAATAAAGAGAGAGAGAGGGAGGGGATTTTGCCCTTGCTCTTGCTCTCTCTATACATAGCTGCTGAAAGGTTTTCGTGCCCTTGTTGGTGTTGTGCTATGCCTCTCTCTTGAGGCTTGAAGGAAGGAAGAAGAGGCCTTTACCTCTCTGTTGAAGCTGCTCATCCTGAACACTTAAGCTGTTTGGGGCTTATTTCTAAGGCATTTGATTCTATGGTTGTGCTTATTATCCATATATTTGTGAGGATTAAACTTAAAGGGTAATTTGGTGATTCAAATTACCATTTTACCCTAATCTTTTTGCACATTGGTATTTAGATCTATTGATATATTATTTTGAATTGTTCTTCTGATCTTAATTGCTTATATTTTGCTTAGAATTGTGATATGTGAGAATGAATTGCCATTATTGCTCCCAGTGAACGAACTCGGACTTTTTCTGAGTTATAAATTTAAGCGTTTAATGCGATTTTGTCCTATACTATAATGCATTTCTTAAACATCAACGATTTCGCGTAAACACTTACCGAGCTGCATCTCTAAAAATTAGATCAAAATGCCAATAATAAGCCTAGAGGTACTTATGTACTAGCCAAGATCCAAACCTTACCAGCCTCAGCCTTGGGTCCGCTGCGAAGGTTTCTAAGGCCTACAAAAACTGCACATAGGTTCAATGACCCCAGCAGTTAAAGCACCCGTACATATGTGTAACAAGTCTAGGTTCAGTTTACCAGTGCATTTTTTATAAGAGAGAGCGAGGAATATTTATTTTGAGAGTTTTCTCTCTTTTCTTTTTAAATTCTCCTAAATCTACATTTAATTGGCCCTAAAAATAGTCTCTGTCAGATTCCTTGTCCCCACCATCAATCCTCACAGGGTCCCTCACAATCGATGCTTCGGGATAGCATCGCCCATGGCAACCCCCAAAACCCTAGCTTTCAACACTTTGGAATAGTGCCGCCAATGGCGTTCTGTAGCTAAATTCAGGCCCTGGCAATGGACATTTCGGGATAATGACTCCCATGGCACCTAAAGCAGCATAAGGTGCTTACATGCCACCTAAACCAACACAAGGTGCTTACGTGCCCCCAATAGGATATTGGGATATCCTAAGGGACAAGCACCGAGGAGATGATATGTTATAATGCATCTTCGAGGGTAGTATTATTATTCCTCCTCTTCGCGCTAGGAAGTCATCCAATCAACTTGTGTCTTTGAGTCGCTCCTAAGTCAAATCTTCAGGAAAATATTTTCAGAGCAGAACACTTTATGGCATTATTCATCATTAAGAGCACTAAACTAGACCAGTGTGTGATTTTTGGGTGCCTAGGTTACCAGGTCTCACAAACCAATGGGTAGGTAACGGGGTCGAATAATCTCTAAGCCTTAGACTTAATACATTAGCCTCGCAACTTCCACAACCTCTTAAGGAACAGTTCAAATCTTAATAAATACATGAGTGTTTAAGCCCAAAATCAGGCCCAAGAGTCCTAAAGTCTGTACCCATCACTTATCTCCTAAGATTTAGCCCTTCATGTCTTAATTCATCATGCAATCTATCCTAGAACTTTGGTAAGTCCCATACTCAATTGCTAGGACTAACATAATTATTCCTTTCTGCTCCTTTTTCTCTATTTTTCCCCTTTTCTCCTCCTCAATTTCTCTTTCAATTCAGCTCAAATGTTTCCTCCTTTCATACTCTCCTTTTTTCTTAATAATGAAATCACCTTAATAGAATCGAATTTCACATCGTTTTGCACTTTCATCCCCCCTCATGCCTAAGATTTGCAATGTCCTCATTGTAATTTAGGTGGGTTTGAGTTCAGCTTAGTTCAAACGCTAGAATAGGTTCAGATGGGTGGGTGAATGGGTTGGGATGACTATTGCGGATGATTTCAAGCTCCAATACGAATATCAGAGGTGGAGTCAGCTATTCTAAGTAACAAACCCTAAAGTGCAATAGGAATTCAGCTCAGAAATGGGTAGGAAGGGTCTTGGGTTTTTGAAATGACGGGTTGCCTCCAATTAAGCTTTAAGTTTAACTTCATCAGCTTGGCACAATGCGACTCATGTTGAATGGAGGTCAAAAGATTCAGTAGCCAGATTCGAATCAGTGAGTTCAAGGAATGGTTTTAGTCTTTGACTATTTACAACAAAAGGGTCAAAGTCCTGGTTGAGTTTGCTAATTTCCGCAGCTCAATTTCCAATGATCCTCCGGACTAAAAAGGGTCCGATCCATTTTGAATCTTAATTTCCCTGGGAAGAGTTTGAGTCTGGCATTGAAGAGAAGAACTTTCTGACCAGGATAGAAAGATTTTCGTGATATGTGCTTGATGTAAACACACCTATTTAGGTTAAAATGCCTATTCATGCATGTTCCTAGGCTTACATTTGTATTTCATGTTATAAATATTACATAGCATGCATCATTCTGCATTTAGAGTAGTATATATTTTGGGTTAATTAGGTCCTTTTTATTGTCAGGAGAGAAGAAGACTTATTTCAGGGCCTCGGATGGATAATCAAACTGTACGGATCTGATCAAGACGACGATCGGAGTCTAATGCCTCCGAAATCATCTAGATTGGAGTCCCATAGCATCATATGATGTCTGAGGAAGATCAACAGCCAGGGGGGCAATGCGACATCCATACGGGCTTCGAATGGAAAATCCGACCATACAGATGGATCCAGAGCGACGATCGTAGTTCGGTAACACAGGAATCATCTCTATCTAAGCATTGTGGCACCTTCTACAAAAGAAAGAAGAATGGACGACCCAGATGGTGCCACGTGGTGCCATCTCGGCCACACAACATCGGCCAACAACGCTTGCTCCCACCTCTCCATCATCCGTGAGTCTCATTCCCAACCATTGGATCTTAATCCAATGGCTGAGAAGCCTTCGCACTGCACGCCTCTTTGCGATGCAAGGGAGAGCCCAGCGCAGTGGTCGAGCGCTCTCTGCGGATCAAGGGGCATAGGTTTTAGACCTGCGGACCCCCCAAATCAAAGATTAGAGGTGCGTGCAGCACCAACCACAGCACCAGCGCAGCGCAAGCATGCACATGTGCAGGCGCTCACACAGCCAGCACAGCGCCAACGTAGTGAGAGTGCGCGCACACGACTAGAGGTGCGTGATGCACGAACCAGCTGTTGGCGTGGGCGAGCACGTGCTCGGTTGGTGCCAGCCTTCAGTGACAGCCTGGCAGACATTCAGCGACGCTTATAGCCATTGCTAATTGTTCGCATGCTAGCAAGGCCAACTGTGAGCGTGAGCGGGTGTTAGCTGCCTACAACGACACTTACAGCTACGACCTGGAGGTCGCTAATGATCCCATGCCCATTCTAGCCTTTTCTCCACTATAAAAGGACCTACACCCCCTCCCTTCCAAGCTATCTCTACCTATTCTACTCCCACCTATTCCCAATCTCTAGCAAGCCTACCAACCCTCTATTAGAGCTTGCTCTCAAGCTCCGAAGGCACTTATTAGTGTAACGAAACTCTGCCCCACCAAATACTCCATCTTCCCATCCCCATGCATAGGTTGCCTTGGAGCCATCCTCCCACCTCCATTCTAGTAGCAGATCATCTCCGCCTTCTCACCTCCATTCTGAAGCTGCACTGAAGCTTTCCTCTACCCGACGTCCTCTCGTATCTCACCTCCATCATCCTGCTTCCCAACTCCTTCATCCGAGCTTCCGCCAGGCACTATTGTCTCACCAAACAACCATTTTGGGAGATTGCTTCTCACCTCCCTCTCCTTTTATGTTTTCTATATTAGTGTAATTGACATTCATGCAATATATCATATTCGATTATATCTCTCTCTTGTGATTGATTGTCAATTTATTTCAAAAATAAAGAAAATAACAAAACCCTAAAACACCAAAAAGAAGCAAATCGAAGCACGATTTTCATACAAACTAAACGTCACCTCCCTATGTTCGACCCGAAACTTCCTTAGAATTTTAGTATAAATTATATTTGATCAAGAGTTTTACAACTACGACGATGGGTTACTCGTAATCCCGATTTCAAACATGCAAAACTCGTGTGATCATTTTGGTGCCATTGCTAGGGAGGCAACAGAATTTACTTTATTATTTTCTATGCTTCTTTGCATTTACATAGCACTAACCGTGCTTATCTCTAATCTATTGTCTTGTAGGTATCCTAGCATGGAGATCCATGTGTGGTAGACCGGAGTAAAGTGCAGGTAGAGTGCTTTGTATGTGTCCACCACATTCCCCCCCACTAGTTTCATTTCACCACACTCATAGCCAAGACCAAATCTACTTAGGTGCTTGCATAAATCCTAGGATAGAATTGTTTGTCTTGTTTGCCACCTTCAACCATGTTGATGAGAACCTCATCATGAGCCATAACTAGCTCATTTTGACCTAATACAAAGGATAAAAGCTTCTACATAACTCAAGGAAAGGCTTAACTCAGAGAATTCTGAGTTTAAGGAGAAAACAAGTCATAAGGGGTAAAAATGCAATTTTACCAGTATAATCTACATACAGGGTAATTCAGGGTCCAAACATAGGTCAAACAAACCGAATAAGAAGGAAAGTGGGATGATCTGACAAGGGCTACAGCAATTCCAAGGAACTAAATGATAATCTGTAACCTTAAAATAAACCCACTTCAATTCACGAGGTTCGAGGCAAAGTAAAAATAGAATAAACCCTCTAAAGTTCATAGAAAAATAATCTCTAGGGTTTAGAACCTTCAAATTGGCCTTCAGAACCCATTTTGACCTACATTGAGAACCATGCCCAATTAATAACTTAATTTGGGTTTTTACATAAATTGACCGGTCAAACAAGGTTTAATCTAGAAATAAAATTCACCATCAGATTCCTTAGGTTCTAATTAGTCATGTATAAAAACTTGAGCTTAAGAAGAAACCTTCTTGACCAACATTACACTTTGGTCCTCATATATTTACTTTTTGGCCCTCAACTTTTGAACCCTAGCATTTTGGCCCCTAACTTTCCTTCGTTCTTTGCGTTCAGGTCCTCCCTGCAAAACCTGCCAGCACCATGCTCCGGCGACCTTGCGCGGAGCATGGCGCCGCACAGGGTGAGGGGGAGGGTCTGGCAAGTAAACCGGGGGTGCCCTACGTCGTCAGCCGTCGCAGGAACACCCCCCTGGTCGCTGCAACCACCCATACCGGCCGTGCGAACGCACGGACGGTATGGGTCTCCATCTCCGACGTCCTCCGGCGAGGGAGACACGTCGTCTCCCTCCGCCCTCCTCTCTGATTCTACCCTATCAATACCCCTCGTCGCTCCACCGTTCTTCCCAGCTCGATCCTGACGGAGAAAGACCCCCACTTCCTCTCTTCCCACTCCGACAGGAAGCCCTCCAGCTCCGGCGGCCTTCCCTCTTCCTCCTCGTCGCTCTGCCGCACTACCAGCTGTAGGGTTGCTCTCCCTCGCTCTTCCCGCGCCACGCTGCACCCAGCTGGCGCCTCTCCGGCCCTCTCCTCGCCGCCGCCCCTTCCCCTGGGCAGCTTCTTCTCCGGCGACAGTCGATACGACTGTCGCCTGCTCTAACCCCTCCTCGTCCTGCTAAGTAGGTAGAACCCCTCCTCTTCCTCCCCTCTTCCTTTTCCTCACTTTACATCTTTACTGTTGCCCCGATCCGACCAATCGCCCTCACCTTCTCCACCTCCGGCCCCTGCTCCGGCGACCCGCTCCCATCACTCCAGCAACCCACACGGTTCGCCGATCACCGCAGAACCTCCGCCTCCTCACCCTGATCAACCTCCGCCCTTCCACTTCCCCCAAACCACCCTCTGCAACTCCACCGAACAAACCCATCTCCTGACCCACAGTCCGACCTAGGGCAGCCCTTAGGCTCCGCCTCGCCACCTGCACACCCCCTGACCACCTTCGCCGTGCCACGGCGAAGGTCCTCCGCGTTTCTGATTGGGCCGAGAGGCCGTTTCTCTGTAGGCAGGTACCTGCGCTCGTCGCCGCCATTGTTGAAGCGAAGCAGCTTCTTCGCATGCTGCCCCAGGTGCGCCACGCCCAGGTTACGCTCCCAGACAGTGCGAGGTGTCTTCGCGAAGTACCAAGCTGCAGTCGAGTCGAAGCTCTGTCGCGAAGCCCCCGCGCTTCGCCTCGACTGCCGCTGCTTCCTCCGCGCAGGCACCCAAATTGGGGTGGGACATTTAGTCCCACCTCGTAACCTTTCAGAGGAGCGCGCCCGCATAAATGCAAAAAGTGCCTTATGCTCGTTGCCTCATGAGCACGGGGTGAGGTCCCTCACTCACTCGCTCGACCCGGCCTCGTCCGCGACCACGCCCCGCGGACCTGGCCCGACCCGACTTATACTGACCTGCACTCCTCGCCCACCACGCACGCCGGTGGGCCTGGACCTGGTCGCGACCCGTACCCGACTACCCGGCAGCTCTGGGAGAGCTTTCCTAAGAGCGACTTCTGTGAGAGAGAAACGCGGGGTGGGGGAGGGTAGAATAGGTTTTTGCCCGCTGACGAGAAGCTTTGAAGTGTGCAGGCACAGGCGAAGAAGAAGAAGACGAGCGAGGCAGAGAAGAAGGACGACGAAAGCTGAAGGAAGGAGGAGCACTGTAGCAGCGGCGGTTTAAGTCGTCTAATTGGAAAATCAGACGACGTCCTGAAGGCAAAGAAGGAGAAGGAAGGCGAGGCAGAGGAGAACACAAAGAGGCTAAGGGAAGAACTGAAAGAAGAAGATCTGAATAAAGGAAAAGAAGAAAGAAAGAAGAAGAAGAACAGGACCGCTCTGCAGAAGAAAAAGGAAGAGACGAGCAGAAACAGCTGAAAGAAGAAGAAGAACATCACCACTGCAGATAAAGAAGAAGAACAAAGGAAGAGAGCAGAAGATCTGAGAAGGAAGAAGAGGAGAAGCAAAGAGAAAAGAAGAAAAGCCAACAAATTCTCTCTCTCTCTTTCTTTATTTTTGTAAAAGAAACTTGTACCCCTAGAATACAACTTGCTCCCTGAGTTCGACCTCGGGAACTCTTTATTTCCGAGTAACAAATTGTAGTAAACTGGTAATCACCTCTCTATACTATACTACGATGAAATAATAAAACTATAGAGGAAGGTCGCCACCAGTTTTTGGCGCCGTTGCCGGGGAGGCAGCCCGTCATTCTCTTTGAAAACCTGAAACTTGTTCTGACACCTTTTTGCACTTGAAGTTCACACTTTAGGACAGCCAACTCCACCTCAGGTGCTTGCATCTGAGATTAGAAATCGTCCGCAACAGTCACCCCGACCCATTCACTCATCAAAACAGCTGTCCTAATGTATGAACTTAGTTGAATAAAACCCCTAGGTTACAATGAGGACATTGCAAATCTTAGGCATGGGGGGGTATGAAAGTGCAAAACTTGTAAGAAAAGGTTTCAAACAAAAAAAATTCACATATGCCAAAAACACCATAAAAATTAAAAATTTTCGAAAAAGAATAAGAGGAAAAGAGGAGAAGGAAATTTTGTGAAGGAGGAGAAAAGAAACAAAATGAAAAAGGAGCACAAAATTATGAGAAAAGGTGATAGTCATTAGTAAGGAACTAAGGAATTAACCTAAGTTCTAGACCTCATTCAAGAAAATAACTGAAAAGTGCATAATGAGATTAGTAAGAACGCAAACCTTAGGCATTCTTGAATAGACTCTTAGTACCCATTAAGATCCAGACAATCCTCAAGAGGTTGAGGAAAATGAAAAGCTTAAGTACTAGGTCCAAGGCTTAGGGAGTATTTGGCCTTGTTAACTAATTTTTGGTTTACTGGACTCAGTAACCTAAGCACCCTAACCTCACACACAGCCTGGTTCAGTAAGCGTAAAAATCAAAATCATGCAGAAGCGTCACAAAATTCTGAAAAGAACACCTAGAGTAGGAGCAGCCGACCAACACAAGTTGATTTGGATGAGTTCCCAGCGCGGAGAGGCGGGAAATCCCCTCGAAGATGCGTAACAAAATATCATCTCCTCGGTGCTTGTCTCTTAGGATATTCACATATCCTACTGGGGGCATGTAAGCACTCTGCTGGTTCAGACACCATGGATGGGATTATCTTGAAATCTCAATTGCCAGGGTCTGGATTCGGCCACGGAACACCATGGATGGGATTATCTCGAAATCTCGATAGCCAGGGTTCCGGGGGTTGGCATGGGCGGTGCTATCTCGAAGCATCGATCGCCAGGAACCCTTGAGGATTGATGATGGGAGCAAGGAATCTGATACAGACCGTGTTGAAAAGCCAATCCTAGGCTAGAACTAAAAAGAAAAAGAGAGTGAAAACTCTCCAAATAGAAAAACTTTCTATCTCTCTCTTATAAAACGCACTGCGAACTGAGCCAGGGCTAAAATCATTTCAAGCACGGGTGCTTTAACCACAAAGTCCAATAAACCTTAGGTTAGTTCTTGTGGGCCTTAAAAACCTTTGCTAAAGACTGAGGCTAAGGCTAGACAGATTTGGATCTTGATTGGTACTAGAGTACCTTTTAGGCCTATGGTCAGCATTCTAACCTAATCTGAGCTCAAATGAAAAAGCACTTATCTAAAGCTATTAAGAACTTCATGGTCTAGAACAAGGGTTGAAACCTTAAGCTTTTGCTAAGGGACTAGCAAAAGCTAGGCATGGGGGTATGATGAGAACCTCATCATGAGCCATAACTAGCTCATTTTGACCTAATACAAAGGATAAAAGCTTCTACATAACTCAAGGAAAGGCTTAACTCAGAGAATTCTGAGTTTAAGGAGAAAACAAGTCATAAGGGGTAAAAATACAATTTTACCAGTATAATCTGCATACAGGGTAATTCAGGGTCCAAACATAGGTCAAACAAACCAAATAAGAAGGAAAGTGGGATGATCTGACAAGGGCTACAGCAATTCCAAGGAACTAAATGATAATCTATAACCTTAAAATAAACCCACTTCAATTCACGAGGTTCAAGGCAAAGTAAAAATAGAATAAACCCTCTAAAGTTCATAGAAAAATAATCTCTAGGGTTTAGAACCTTCAAATTGGCCTTCAGAACCTACATTGAGAACCATGCCCAATTAATAACTTAATTTGGGTTTTTACATAAATTGACCGGTCAAACAAGGTTTAATCTAGAAATAAAATTCACCATCAGATTCCTTAGGTTCTAATTAGTCATGTATAAAAACTTGAGCCTAAGAAGAAACCTTCTTGACCAACTTTACACTTTGGTCCTCATATATTTACTTTTTGGCCCTCAACTTTTGAACCCTCGCATTTTGGCCCCTAACTTTCCTTCATTCTTTGCATTCAGGTCCTCCCTGCAAAACCTGCCAGCACCATGCTCCGGCGACCTTGCGCGGAGCATGGCGCCGCACAGGGTGAGGGGGAGGGTCTGGCAAGTAAACCGGGGGTGCCCTGCGTCGTCAGCCGTCGCAGGAACACCCCCCTGGTCGCTGCAACCACCCATACCGGCCGTGCGAACGCACGGACGGTATGGGTCTCCATCTCCGGCGTCCTCCGGCGAGGGAGACACGTCGTCTCCCTCCGCCCTCCTCTCTGATTCTACCCTATAAATACCCCCCGTCGCTCCACCGTTCTTCCCAGCTCGATCCTGACGGAGAAAGACCCCCACTTCCTCTCTTCCCACTCCGACAGGAAGCCCTCCAGCTCCGGCGGCCTCCCCTCTTCCTCCTCGTCGCTCTGCCGCACTACCAGCTGTAGGGTTGCTCTCCCTCGCTCTTCCCGCGCCACGCCGCACCCAGCTGGCGCCTCTCCGGCCCTCTCCTCGCCGCCGCCCCTTCCCCTGGGCAGCTTCTTCTCCGGCGATAGTCGATACGACTGTCGCCTGCTCTAGCCCCTCCTCGTCCTGCTAAGTAGGTATAACCCCTCCTCTTCCTCCCCTCTTCCTTTTCCTCACTTTACATCTTTACTGTTGCCCCGATCCGACCAATCGCCCTCACCTTCTCCACCTCCGGCCCCTGCTCCGGCGACCCGCTCCCATCACTCCAGCAACCCACACGGCTCGCCGATCACCGCAGAACCTCCACCTCCTCACCCTGATCAACCTCCGCCCTTCCACTTCCCCCAAACCACCCTCTGCAACTCCACCCAACAAACCCATCTCCCGACCCACAGTCCGACCTAGGGCAACCCTTAGGCTCCGCCCCGCCGCCTGCACACCCCCTGACCACCTTCGCCGTGCCACGGTGAAGGTCCTCCGCGTTTCTGATTGGGCCGAGAGGCCGTTTCTCTATAGGCAGGTACCTGCGCTCGTCGCCGCCATTGTTGAAGCGAAGCAGCCTCTTCGCCAGCTGCCCCAGGTGCGCCACGCCCAGGTTACGCTCCCAGACAGTGCGAGGCGTCTTCGCGAAGTACCAAGCTGCAGTCGAGTCGAAGCTCTGTCGCGAAGCCCCCGCGCTTCGCCTCGACTGCCGCTGCTTCCTCCGCGCAGGCACCCAAATTGGGGTGGGACATTTAGTCCCACCTCGTAACCTTTCAGAGGAGCGCGCCCGCATAAAGGCAAAAAGCGCCTTATGCTTGTTGCCTCCTGAGCACGGGGTGAGGTCCCTCACTCACTCGCTCGACCCGGCCTCGTCCGCGACCACGCCCCGCGGACCTGGCCCGACCCGACTTATACTGACCTGCACTCCTCGCCCACCACGCACGCCGGTAGGCCTGGACCAAGGCGCGACCCGTACCCGACTACCCGGCAGCTCTGGGAGAGCTTTCCTAAGAGCGACTTCTGTGAGAGAGAAACGCGGGGTGGGGGAGGGTAGAATAGGTTTTTGCCCGCTGACGAGAAGCTTTGAAGTGTGCAGGCACAGGCGAAGAAGAAGAAGACGAGCGAGGCAGAGAAGAAGGACGACGAAAGCTGAAGGAAGGAGGAGCACTGTAGCAATGGCGGTTTAAGTCGTCTGATTGGAAAATCAGACGACGTCCTGAAGGCAAAGAAGGAGAAGGAAGGCGAGGCAGAGGAGAACACAAAGAGGCTAAGGGAAGAACTGAAGGAAGAAGATCTGAAGAAAGGAAAAGAAGAAAGAAAGAAGAAGAGGAACAGGACCGCTCTGCAGAAGAAAAAGGAAGAGACGAGCAGAAACAGCTGAAAGAAGAAGAAGAACATCACCATTGCAGATAAAGAAGAAGAACAAAGGAAGAGAGCAGAAGATCTGAGAAGGAAGAAGAGGAGAAGCAAAGAGAAAAGAAGAAAAGCCAACAAATTCTCTCTCTTTCTTTATTTTTGTAAAAGAAACTTGTACCCCTAGAATACAACTTGCTCCCTGAGTTCGACCTCGGGAACTCTTTATTTCCGAGTAACAAATTGTATTAAACTGGTAATCACCTCTCTATACTATACTACGACGAAATAATAAAACTATAGAGGAAGGTCGCCACCACATGTCACCCCTGCATTTAAAAAAGAAAAGAGCAAAAAGATTCTTTCTGTGGGATGAATCAATTTACACACTTTATACACCCACATCGGAGGCACATAATCGGACTTGATGTTCATCTACTCAATTGGGATTCCGACCTGTGGACCTGGTACACTAAATCAACACAGAAAAGAGTAGAAATCATATTAGGTTAATCACCTTTTTGTGTGCCTTAATCGGTGGTGCATTTGAGCTGATTGATTAAATTGTTTGGGTCGCACCACCTAATTTAAAAGAAACTCAGTTGTAGCTGCCTCATAGGATTCAATATTTAGGTAAAGCCAGGCACTCCATATTTTCTTGGTTTATAAAGGAAAATACTTGAACACGTGCTTTCAAAACTTGGTTTTCCTCATAAAACTTTGTTGAATACACCTAACATTTGAATCATAAAAGCTACTAAGCAAGATTCGAACCCTAAACTCACCTTATCATTAATAATCTTGCTTGAAAACTTCTTGGTTGTGCACATTCACGCATTCTCAAACAAATCATTAAGGGCACAACCCATTAAGGGCCCATCACATTCCTGAAGCACCATTGTCCCAAGCCTAACTAAAATTGAGTAGATGTTGGCCCTAAGGATTCATTCGCTTGTTGGGATCCAGATTGAGATTATTCACGATTAACCTACTTATACTAGTGAATCTGATGTCTAGCTAGGGGAGCAGCGATAAACGACCGTGGTTGGGGGGTACACTAGGAACCAGAGGTGCAAGCCAAAGGAAGAACCTTCTCCCCAGTCCCTCCTTCTAACTGGTGGGATTTCCTAGACATAAGCAGAGTAAATCATCCATAATCTTAGGACGGATTTTGAGAGTCTGTAGACTTTTATGCTACCCAACCTAAGAACAGGCTTGTATTTTTGTGCTACAGGGTCCCTTCTCTTCCCCATCCTTCCGACTTCCTTCTAGTGTATGCTTGAAATGAAGTCATTGAACCCTCGTTTGGAGAGACCTTTAAACCATTCCCGGAGGTGGAGGTTGACCTATAGCCAAGCAAATCCCATGGCTGATCAACAACCACTTCCCCCGTCCCGAAACCAGCAAGAGCTGATTCAGAGGCAAAAGGAAGAATTGCAGCAGATGCAGCAATGGTTCCAATGAATGAATGGTCAGGGTGCTCGGTCCTTGAAGGATTTTTATGATCCTTAAAATTATGAGGATCATCCCGGTGTTGTGATCCCCGCAGGTGATGTTGAGATCAAACCCCAGGTTTTGAGTCTAATTAAACACTTTCACGGGATTGGCTCAAAAGACCCATTCCAACATTTGGAGGACTTGATCACTCTAGTTCAAACCACTAAATAGTGAAATGTGGATGAAGAACAGATGCTCATGAGGCTTTTCCCCCATTCACTCAGGGATAAGGTCGCACATTGGTATCGTACCATTGGAAGACCGATTGCTACCTGGACAGCTTTGAAATCGACCTTCCTAAAGAAATTCTTCCCAATTGGGCGAACCAATGCGTTGCGACGGGCAATTACCACTTTTGCCCAGTGGTAGGGGGAACCATTTCATGGGGCCCAGGAGAGATTCCAGGATCTGTTACGGAAGTGTCCACACCACGAGGTGCCTAAATGGCAACTTGTGCAGATTTTTTATCACGGGTTGAATGATCAACTTCGTAATCATGTGGACGCTTCTTGCGGAGGCAATTTCCTCAACAAAGACGGAGATAGCACATATGATTTGTTTGAGGAAATGAGCAAAAATTCTTTAAACCATGCCTCCATGGAAACCTTCAACCGATCCCAACAAACTAGATCTAATGCCAATGAAGTCCAAGATTCTCATACATCTGATATGGAATTGATTTGAAATAGATGAGATAAGATGGATCTGGTTGCTAAACGAATGGAAGAGTGGATGTCCAAAAACTCTAATTTCTCTAGATCCACTCAATCCCAGGGATAAGGATTCCATTCTTCTCAAGCTCCTATGGGATGGGAGTTTGTGAACCAACTAGAGTCAACTCGACCTTCGAGCCAACTCTTCTCGAAACCTTATGAGTTCCAAACTAGGGCCTTTGATCCTAGTTTTACTAATCCTTCTTCATCCCATCTTATGAGGATGTTTAGGCTGTGTAGGAGAATGTTAGGTCCAACCCTTACTCGAATTCCTATAATTCTGGTTGGAAAAATCATCCTAACTTCTCTTGGAAAGATCAAGGGCAACAGACCCAATATCGGCCCAACAACTATGTACTGCAAAAACCAATGGGTCAGGGTCATGTATATACTCAGTTGCCCTTGATCAGGTTAATCAGTACGTGTGGAATGCTCAACAACCCACCGAGCAAGCTGATTTAAACCTGAAGATGGTAGAAATGCAAGGGTCAATGCTCCAGCTCATGTAACAAATGAAAACTTCGCTGGATACCTTGCAATCCAGACTTGGTACAAACAACCGATAGCCCAAATCTCTACCATCACAACCTGTACCAAACCCAAGGAATGTAAAGAACCAGGGCGTTGGGCCTCAAGGGTTTGGTAATAATGGGGAGTCATATGCTCAAGCTCATGCTATCTATCAAGCTAACCCAGCCCCTCCTGGAGAGAACCATGTTCCTACCATAATCAACCGGGAGCCTCTTGTTTTGCCCAACCCTCCCCAAGACACTAACCAACAGCATTTTTCCACTGCAAACACCATCACCTTGAGGAGTGGTAGTAGACACAAGGTACCTACCCAACCCCATGTCAACCCCATTAGGCCCCGTAGCAAGAATTTTAGACTCCCAACTAAGAATGTGATCAACAAAACATCAGAGTCTGATTCAGGAGAATGTTGTTGTTGTATGGGCAAATAGAAAAAGTCAGAAGAGAAATTGGAGGAAAGGATGTCCTTACTTCAGGCTTTCAAATTGATAATCATTTTACTCCTCGCAACTATCGGATCAATCCCCGCCTACACCATAGGTTTACTGAGTGCATATAAAGAAAGGCGTAGAGTGAAATCTGAAAACAATAGGAGAGTAGTTTTGTCCGATAACACAAGCACACTGATCCTAAACAAGCTACCTCCTAAGAAGCAGGACCCGGAAGCCACGCTGATTTCCTGCACAATAGGAAACATTACTTTTAACTAGGCCCTCCTTGACTTAGGTGCTTCCATTAATGTGATTCCCACCTCACTACACATGGAATTGGGTCTAGGCTAACTAAAACACACTGACATAATCTTGCAGTTAGTCAATAGATCCATTACAAAACCAAGGGGTATTTTGGAGGATTTTTAGTCAAGGTTAATGATTTGCATTACCTTGCTGATTTCATGGTCCTGGACATGGAAGGCCCAAAACAGCTCAACCACACCTCGATTATTTTGGGAAGACCTTTCCTAGCTACTGCCAAGGCGAGGATTGATTGTGAATCGGGAAATATAGAAATGGCATCAGGGGATAAGACAAATTAATTCAATATTTTTGAGGTCTCAAAGAAGAATAAAATTAAGTGTGGTTCAATGGAGGAGCTTGGTAAAATAGAGGAAGTAATGGCCATACATACCTTAGACAACCTTTTAATGGCCAAATCAACCCAAACTTGGAAGAAGATCACACGATTGCGGAAATAATTGAGGACAAAGCAAAAATGCGACCAATTGTAGCAACACGGGATGAGGAAGATATATATGAAATCGGAAATTTGTTGGATGATTCATGTGATCAAGTTAAAACCAAACAACATCCTTATCCTGAATGCTTAGAGTTTGAGGTCCAACTTGTGGGTGAGAATCCTGAAGATCAAGATGGTTGGTTTAAGAACCCAGAGTGTGAGGATGAAATTGAACATTGGGGAAGAACTCTTCAAACTTTAGGTATTCTAGAGTATCCACAAATCCCCAACACATCACAAAACCCTCATCATCCTTTTCACCCAACCATTGCACGAATTCTATACCCAACCACACTTCCTCTGTAATAAATCAACAAAACTCCTATTGGAGACCATTTGGGCTCTCCCTGCACCACCAGCTTGCCACTTTCATTGATCATCTCTTTGGCAAGTCCATTTTCACTCTCCGAGACCCAAATCTTGGTGCCCGGAAACTGTATTATTGCAGCCCCAATGTTAGTTATATTTGATTGAGGACCTCGCCTGGCTGAAGGCACTAAACTCAGCACATGTAAAGACTGTTCCAAGCTGACCAGAGTCTCATGGAAACCAGTGCTATTCTTCCACATCTACTCTCCTTTATGCTTTCATTTTTCACAAGGAGGACATTGTAACAGCTAAGCATGGGGGGGTGGACATATTTTATAACCTTTTTGTCAGTTGTAACAGTAATTTCCTATTATTTGATTCTTATAAAAAAAATGAAAATTCAAAAAGATTAAAAAAAAAGAATTAGGAGAAGAGAACTTAGGCATTTTAAAGTTATTATCTTTAGGAAATGATACAAGAGGACCTAAACACTTAGACTCTTCAGGTCTTCGGGCTTAATTAGCCTGGCTGTCCACTCGAATGTGGACTTAGTCTTGAGTCCTCACCAAGTCAATCTTATTTTAATTCGATAAATAATTTGGGATGATAAGTATGCGACTTATCAACCCACCCTCTGATTTGATGGGACTTTAAGCCTAAGCATCTATACACATTTTTTATGCACTGACTCACTTTTCGGCATTTTCTTTGGAAATTGGGTAGCTAATGAACTATCTAAGGTGGTATGGCTGGCAAGTTGTCAGTGGTAACAGCTCATCAGCCGATTATCCAAAGCCCAGTCACAAGACCATTTTCATTATATTACATTTAGGTAAATCTTAGATCAGGGAAGCCACCTACTAAAAAAAATAGAGAGAGAAAAAAAGAAAAAAAATAGGAAAAGGAGAAAAAAATAAATAATAAAAAACAACACTTCACCGCACGAGTATAGTTGGTAAGTTGTCGTAGGTAATAGCCCATTGGCCGGTTGTCCAGAACCCAGCTCACAAAAACATGCATAATAATTTCCAAAATACTTAGGGAAGAAGCGGGGAAGTAGAATAAACCAAGGAGATATACACTGGGCTCGCCCTTGTGTTGACCCCATAAATAAAAGTAGGGAGAAAGCTATCAATCAAAAAGATAAACCTTTAGGCAAGGTCACCTAGGGTCGTAGAAACCCGAAGTCTGTTTCAACGGCCGCCTAGTGAGTCTTTCACTATTTTCACAAGATGCTTAGCACTTAGAGTCCTTTTCGAGTCTTGGGCGGGTTGGGTAGCTGTAAAATGTTATCCCGAAACTCTTAAACTCCAAAAGTATAAAAAAATTAGAAAAGAAGAAAAATAAAAAAATGTATCTTCCCTTTTCAAATAAGGCGAGGACTTGGGCAGTCTGCATTCTGGCAAACACCCAAGTACTGCTGAGTTTTCGTTGTTTAGGACCTTAGTTGAAATTTTCTATTGTTAATAAATGACTTAGGCCTAAGCGAACTAATCCTAATTCTACTTTTATACATAGCATGCAGTTTAATTTTGCTAGGGACTAGCAAAAGATAGGCATGGGGGTATGATGTAAACACATCTATTTAGGTTAAAATGCCTATTCATGCATGTTCCTGGGCTTAGATTTGCAATTCATGTTATAAATATTGCATAGCATGCATCATTCCGCATTTAGAGTAGTTGTATACATTTTCGGTTAATTAGGTCCTTTTTATGGTCAAGAGAGAAGAAGTCTTATTTCAAGGCCTCTAATGGACAATCGGACCATACGGATCTGATCAGGACAACGATCGGAATCTAACACCTCCAAAATCGTCTAGATCGAAGCCCCATAGCATCATATGATGTCCGAGGAAGATCAACGGCCAGCGGGGCAATGCGACATCCATACAGGCTTTGGATGGAAAATCCAACCGTACGAATGGATCCATAGCGACAATCGCAGTTCGGCAACGTAGGATCATCTCAATCTAAGCACCATGACACCCTCTACAAAAGAAAGAAGAATGGACGGCCTAGATGGTGCCACGTGGCACCATCTAGGCTACCCAACATCACCTAGCAACGGCCGCTCCCACCTCTCCACCATACGTGACTCTCATTCCCAGCTGTTGGATCTTGATCCAACAGATGAGAAGCCTCCGTAGCGCATGCCTTTTTACGACGCAAGGGAGATCCCAGCACAGTGGTTGAGTGCTCTCTGCGGATCGAGGGGTGTGGGTTCGAGACCAGCGGACCCCCCAAATCAGATATTGGAGTCATGTGTAGCACTAGCCACAGCGCCAGCATAGGGCAAGCACGCACGCACGCAGGCATGCACACAACTAGTGCGCGAGCACGTGCACGGGACCAGAGGTGCTTGATGCGCGGACCAGCTACGGGCATGGGCAGGCACGTGCTCAGTTGTCGCCAGCCTTCAGGACAGCCTGGCAGACATTCAGCGACGCTTACAGCCGTCGCTAATTGTTTGCACACCAACAAGGCTAGCTATGAACGTGAGCGGGCGTGAGATGCCTACAGCGACACTTACAGCGACGACCTAGAGATCGCTAATTGTCCCATGCCCATTCTAGCCTTTTCTCCACTATAAAAGGACTTACACCCCCTCCCTTCCAAGCTATCTCTACCTACTCTACTCCCAAGCTTTAGCAAGCCTACCAATGCTCGGTTAGATCTTGTTCTCAAGCTCCCAAGGCATCTATTAGTGTAACGAAACTCTGCCCCACCAAATACTCCTCCATCTTCCCATCCCCATTCATAGGTAACCTTGGAGTCGTCCTCCCACCTCCATTCTAGTAGCAGATCATCTCTGCCTTCTCACCTCCATTTTGGAGCTACGCTGAAGCTTTCCTCTACCCGATGTCCTCCCACATCTCACCTCCGTCATCCTGCTTCCCAACTCCTTCGTCCGAGCTTCCTCCATGCGCCGTCGTCTCATCGAACAACCACTTCGGGAGATTGCTTCTCACCTCCCTCTCTTTTTATGTTTTCTAGATTATTGTAATTGACATTCATGCAATATATCATATTCGATTATATCTCTCTCTTGTGATTGGTTGTCATTTTATTTCAAAAACAAAAAAAAACAAACCCTAAAACACTAAAAAGAAACAAATCTTAGCATGATTTTCATACAAAGTAAATGTCGCCTCCTTGTGTTCAACCCGGGACTCCCTTGGAGTTTCGATATAAATTATATTTGATTACGAGTTTTGTAACTACAACGATGGGTTACTCATAACCCCGATTTCAAACACGTGAAACCTGTGCGATCAGTGCTTGTCATGAAAGGCCTTGATATGCTCTTTGTAGCTATGCAAGTTCTCATACACATGATTGCGTAACTCATCGATCTCGCTCATTTGCAATCAGTGGTGGATTCCAACCTCCCTGAGATCCAGATTGCACTTCCGTACTACCCTGTAGACTTTATGCTCCATCTCTACAGGAAGGTGACATGCCTTCCTATACACAAGTCTGAATTGAGAAATTCCTAGATGGGTTTTATGGGTGATCCTTGGTAAACACGCATGTATTCATTATTAAATGCTTACTTATGATAGTTCCTATGCCTAACAATATTGCATTCCATAGTATAAATACTGCATAACATTCATCATACTGCATTTAGTGTAATGTGTATAAATTGTACAATAATTCATGCATTATTGTGTCCAGGAGACAGGGTGCAACATTTCAAAGCTTCAAATGCAAAATCCGACCGTATAGATGAATCCTAAGTGATGATCGCAATCCGGCAGTGCGGAAATCATCTTGATCCGAACACCGTAGCATCTTCTGCAAGAAAAGAAAAGTGGACAGTCCAGATGGTGCCACGTGGTACCATCCAGAGTGTCCAATGTTGCCCAACTCCCTTCCAAAGCGCCTCAAGAGGAGATCCCAGCCATTGGATCTCAATCCAACGGCTGAGAATCCATCGCTTAACACCAAAGATGGCCTGATGAAATCTAGAGCATTAGATCTTCATCCAACGGTCGAGAGTCGAGGAGGCAGCAGCTCTTGGCGCAACAATCCAGCGCCTTGCCTCACCGGTAGCATGCCCATTCCTCAAGGAAGAGGCACAAGTTCGAGCTTCGATCCACTGCAGCCTCTTCGAAACCAGCCAAATTGGACTGCTCGATCTTGATCAAGCGGTCAGGATCGTGTACACACGATTAGATGCCCACCCGACGACGTGCAGATGCACGCCAGATCTAACACGCGCAATCTGGGGTGCCCATTTAAGACGACCGCGCACACTCTTCGTCATCGGATCTTTGCGAAGGCGCGATGCGCGCACATTCAAATCTCGTGAAGGTGCAATCTGCGCGTGCCCTCAGTCTCACGATCGTGAATCCAAGCACGCAATTCAAATTCAAGCACGCACGACCTCCGCTCAATCCACGCCATCCACTCACGATCTAACGACTGTGGATGCTCCAGCATTGGCCAGCTACGGTGCATGGATGCACCAGTGCCTAGCACGCAATGCGCACGTGCGTGCACGGCGCTGTGCATAGCTGTACACGAGCGGTGTGTGTGTGGCATGTGTCGTGTGCGCGGCATTGAAGTGCATGGCCGTGGCAAGCCTCTTCCCTTCACCTATTTAAATCCCCCTTCTCCTCCCCATTGAGCCTCATTTCCACCTAGACATTCCTCACCTACTCTAGAGCTTTAAGAAGCCTCCCAAGCTCCCAAAAGCTCTTTCCCAAGTTCCACGGCCTCCTATTAGTGTAGCATTCCCTTACTCCACCAAGCATTCAACCATACCCTGACCTCCATAGGAGACCGCAGAGCCATCCCCTCACCTCCATTCAGGTAGACGATCACCTCTACCTCCTCATCACCATTCCCTCAGCTCGGTCAAGCTGCCCTCTACCTGAGTTCCTCTTGCACCTCATCCCCGATGTCCAGCATCTCATCTCCTCCATCCAAACCACTACCAAGCGTTGTTGTCTCACCAGACATCCGCTTTGGGAGATTCCTTGTCATTTTCATTCTCTTGTTATTCTGTTTAGCATATTTATGATTAGTGTGATAAACAACATTTTGATATATTAGATTTGCTTCATTTCTTTACTCTCTATCTCTTTATTTATTCTTGCCCGAAAATTATCTTGGCTATTTCTTCATTACGAAAATACTAAAAAAATCACAAAACCCCAAAAACACTAAAAAGAAACAAAGCAGAATGAAGATTTCAAAGAAACAAATGTCGCCCCCCCGTGTTCAACCCGAGACTCCTTTTTATGTTTCGGTAAATTTTATTTGATAGCAAGTTTTGCGACTACAACGATGCGTTTCTCAAAACCCTAACTTTTCTTCATGAAAACCTGTTCATCAGTCCTATAAGCCTATAATGCTTCTGGAAGCTAGGTAAACCAATCCTTTCTATCAGGTCGAACTGTGACCTGTAGAATTTTCTTGATCTCCCGATTGGAGAGCTTCGTCAGTCCATTTGTCTGGGGATGATATGGGTCAAAATGCAATGCGAAACCCCATACTTTTTCATCAAGGACTGGAAGTGCACATTCACAAAGTGGGTCCCTCCATCAGAGATGATTATGCGTGGGACATCGAACCAAGAGAAGATATGCTCATGAATGAATTTGATCACAACTTTATGATCGTTGGTTTGGGTCAAAACGGCTTCTATCCATTTGGACAGGTAGTCCACCGTAAGAAGAATATACTTGAAGCCATTTGAATTTGAGAAGGGACCCATGAAATCAATCCCCCATGTGTCAAAAATCTCACACACTAAAATGGGGTGTAAGGGCATCATGTCATGGTGGCTCATGTTACCTAAGGTTTGGTAACGAGCGCATGCCCTATAATAATTGTGTGCATCTTTGAAGAGCGTGGGCTAATAAAAGCCACACTAGAGGACCTTTGATGTGGTTTTGTGCCCTAAGAAGTGGCCACCACAGACCTGGTTGTGGTAGAATGATAAAATGTCATTCACCTCGGAGTTGGGAATGCATCTCCAGATTATTTAATAGGCATGGATGCGGAAGAGATAAGGATCTTCCCAAACAAAGTATTTTGCATCTAAAATCAATTTGTCTTTCCTGGCTTTCGACCAATCAAATGGAATCTGGTGTGACGCTAAATAATTAACTATATCGACATACTAAGGAAGTCCAGTATTGATAGTCAGAAAGTGCTCATCCGAAAAGTTCTCAGTAATAGGTCTAAAAGGGTCAATGACTGAAGAAGGGAGGCGGGATAAATGATAAACTACCACATTCTGCTTCCTAACCTTATCGTGTATCTCAAGGTCAAATTCTTGTAGGAGCAAGATCCATCGAATCAGCTCAGTTTTGTGTCTTTATTTGCAAGTGCCTCAATGTAGTATGATCCGAGCAAATGATGCCATGGGAACCCAAGAGGTATGACCTGAACTTCTCCAGACCAAATACTACAACCAGCAGCTCCTATGTAATCGTGTAATTACGCTGAGCCTCGTCCCATGTCTTGCTGGTGTAGTATATTACCACTAGTTTCCCATTGATTTTCTGCCCAAGCACTGCACCTACTTCGTGGTCAGACACATCGCACATGATCTCAAAGGGTTGAGACCATTCAGGAGATTGTAGGATTGGAGCTTGGGTTACTCGGTCACGTAGAATCTCAAAGGTGTCAATGCACTCACTTGTCATCTTGAAAAGGAGTGTCCTTCCAGAGAAGATTTGTTAAGGGCTGTGTGATTTTGGAGAAATTAGATATGAATCGTCAGTAGAAACCGATGAGCCCCAAGAACGATTGGATATCTTTGATCGAGGAAGGTATAGGTAGTTTGGAAATCAAATTCACCTTGGCTTGGTCAACTTGGATACCTTTCTCAGATAAGAGGTGCCCAAGTATGATGCCTTCAGGAGCCATAAAATGGCTCTTTTCCCAGGAGGGAACTAGATTTACATCAATGTAACTTTTGAGGATCTAAACCAAGTGTAGAAGGCAATCATGAAAGGTTTGACTGAAATCCTTGAAGTCATCCATGAAGACTTCAAGGTATTTACCCACCATATCGGAGAATATGGCTAGCATGCACCGCTGAAAGGTAGCAGGCGCATTACATAGCCCAAATGGCATCCTACAGAATGCGTATGTGCCGTAGGGGTAGGTAAAGGTGGTCTTCTCCTGATTTTTAGGATGAATTACCACTTGCTTATATCCGAAGTATTCATCCGGAAAATAGAAAAATCGATTTCCTGCCAGTTTCCTAAGAATCTGATCAATTAACGGGAGAGGGAAATGGTCGCTCTTCATGGAGGTATTCAGTTTCCGATAGTCTATGCAGACTCTCGCAATTCGAGTCGAGATTGTTTCTCTAGATTAGGTCATAATCACGATGAGCCCTACCTTTGTAAGCACAACTTGGATGTGACTCACCCAGCGGCTATCAGAGATGGGGTAGATAATTTCTACATCGAGCCACTTGATAATTTCCTTTTTCACAACTAATAGGTCCACTCTAGTGAGTGATAATTAAGCCTAGGAACCTTATGATTGGGATAAGAATTCAATTTAAACTATGCATTACAGTGAGAAATTAGATAAGCTTGCAATTCATCATTCCTATTTTTTTATCATTATACTTGGCATGCATATGATCTGTTAATTAATGTGTAATCATATATTGGTATGTTATTTACGTGGACATCTTCTTTTTGCACCAATTGACTGGAGATCAAATGTAGAATGCCACCCAGACATTTTAACTAGACAACTTCCCTTCCTAATTTCCTCTCAATCAACCAACATCCACAGCCACCATCTATGATTCTTTCCTTGTTTCTCTCTCTCTCGGAAACCACCAAACGAGACCCTTCCTCTCTCGTCCTCTCTCTTTATAATCCATCCACGCAAACACCATAGGGAACTCTCTCAAACCCCGACCCCTTGGGCCTCCCAGCACGAAGATCTTCCTCTCTCAGGAGGGAGGACGGTCTGGAGCATCTCTCCCTCTCCCTCAAGCCTCAGCACCGATAGCCCCATGCGATGTCTTCCTTCTCACCACCGAGAGCCACACTCAACGACCGTGTGCCCACAACCGTGAATTGCCCACATCCACAATGACTTCGATCACTGCGAACCGCCACAGTGGTCAGCGGTTACAACGCCGACATCATTACCGCGACTGCGCCCTCCTCACAGCGAGTTCACCACCACCGTGCTCCGTCCGACGTTCCCACTACCACAAGCCTCCGTCGTCGACATCGCCTCCACGACAGCAAGCATCACCCCTGTCCTCTCAAACCGCAAGCCTCCGCCTTGACCGCGCAAACCCTCTTAGGTGCAACGACCGTGCTCCATCACACCCTCAACAGCAGAACGCCACCTTCAAACCCAACATCTCCACCCAACAGAGGACCCACGCATGACCTCTTCTTCCTTCTTCACCCTCTTTCTCTGTTTCTCCTTCAAACAAACCCCAAACCCATCGATGGCCTCGCACGCACAGCCACCACCACTGGCCACCATCCTTGACGCCGACTTTGCCAACATCTCGACCACGCTCCTCCATACCTTCCTCGACGGTAACGACCACCAATAGCATCCTCTACCATCGCTAGTAGGACCCAACGTCGTCATTCTTCATCTTCGTCTAGCCGTCGACCTCCACGCACCGACCATCCTCCACGACTCATCACAGCACCACTGTCCGTCGGCCACCCTCCACTCCTCCACCTAGTGTCAACTGATCTCCTCTGCCACCATGACCGTGCGACTTCTTGTTCATCTCCACTGGCTGCAACTACACCCACCGAAGAAGAACCCAATGCCATCCCTACGCAGCTGCCACCACAGCCCATCATTCGACGTGTCGTCTACTCCATTGGATTCGTCTCAACTCCACGAGCATAGCCATGCCCTCGAACGTGCCAACTACAGCCCACGCACACCCATGGAACAACCAACCGCCGGCGACCTCCAACTCGCCGTCCGACCACCTCTGACTGCCTCCGTCGAAGCCGCTACCATCAACGGAATGCTCTCTGCATCCTTGACCTCCTCCGAGTTTCCCACACCCACCATGGCCTCCTCTCTACACACGTATGAGGGGTGTGAATCCCCTGTGTTTTGGTACAGTTTTGAGTTAATTAAAAATTACATTTAATGCTGTTTGATGAGACAATATACGACTTTTAATTATTTTATCAAATTACATTTGTGTGCATGTCCTCGTGTATTCACACTTTTTCCCTCATGCACTCACCTTCCTTATATGTCATGATCTCCGTATGTGCCTTAACATAATTTCAACTAATCATTGCAATAATTTTCTAGTGATTTTATGTGAGCAGATTTATTGATCTATATTTATAGTCTTATTTCATTTGTTCTTCCGTGTGGATACAACCTAATTCTTCATGATTAGTTTTCACTGATAAATATTTTTGTTCGAGATTTTTCCATCACGATTTACATTGCGACAATGTACTTTTTCTGACATATCATCTTGTAAGCGAAAGGTTCCAATCAAATGGTGTCACTACAGGGGAGGCAACAGACATAATAGATTCACCTAATTTTATTTCTGATCTATTTTGAGGTCACATTTATCTGACTATTAGCTATTTTTCTGTGTAAGAAATCTGACGAGATGATAGGTGCAACGACGACATCGACCTTGAGCGATGCACACGCATGCACAGAGAATTTGAAGAGAAGACCTGGATCTCTCTTTCACAGGGGATTCTCCTTTGTCGCCAAATTTATTTCATTTCATGCTTCTAGCCCTTGTAGCATAGGGGTTGGTTTTCAGGAGTCTGTCCCCACTTTCTTTAGTAGCTAAGGCGATTTATCTATGGTTCTCTACTTGCCTGCTCTAAAAGAAGAAGATAAAAAAAAACATCGAGCTGCCTGTTTAGGAGTTACAAATCCTTAGGTGCGAGCATTTAGGGGTGATTGAACAGCATACTAGATCTCTTTCTTTGCATTGCATACACACCAGCATGGAGATTGCTAGAGTTAGGTATACCTTTCTATCTTTGCATCCAGCTCCTATTCATGCATTGCATTTGAAGTAAACTTAGAGATCACCAAACTGATTGAATTTATCTAATTCAGTAGTTGCCTAATTGAAATTGGGACTGCTAATCAGATTCGACCATAAAATCAAAATCACATTTGATCTGATCAAAAGGGACTTGTGTGCAATTCTTCTAAGAAAAAACCAATTTGTGGTCTGATGCACATATCTGGACTGAGCACACACACTAGGCACCGCATTTGGTCTCTGTCTCTTAAGGCTATACGCACCGATCTCTTTATCGGTGTAGACCCTCCTATTTCATCTTGTGATAGTGATATTATCCTGTAACAAAGTGTTTTGATACTTCAAGGAGGGGGACAACCCTTAAAGGAATGAAATGGTAGTTAAGAGGCACCTCATTCACATCGCTTCAATGGAGGGTTTGCCCTACTTGCATCCCTTAGTACCGTCATTAGAGTAACTTCTCACTAGATCACTTGAGCATTTCATTCAAGCAAGGTGTAGGTCTTAGGGCACTCAAAGGTTGGCCTAGGTCGCGTAACTAGATTGAGAAACTTGTTTGGCCACCAAGAGATAACATAATTGTCCCCCCATCTTCTCCAAAGAGTATGTCAAGGATCTCAGGTTACATCGCCCTCTTATACCACTATTGTGGGAACAAACAGTCACAAATTTGACCCCAATTGAAAATTGTGAGTAGGTTGGAGGTTGACCAAAATTTTCTCTAAGAAAAAGGAGAGTCTCATTGCCTTGTGTTTTGATTGGGGTGTGCATTCAAGACTAGTTTTCAAATGGATTACAACTACTTCACTCACCCCAAAACAACTAATTCTGGTCCCATGACCTGTACTTATCCATCCTCTAAGAGATATCCTGATGAAGAGTAGGATCCTTTCTACTCCTACTATAGGAACATTGGTCTGATTAATCCCCAATCCTGTGATTATGAGTAGAATTTAGGAGTGGGACACACCTTCTCTGATATGCCACACACTTTAGTTAAACCCAACCCACCCACCCTAGATGATTTTAACTCTAATGGTTGGACAGAAACTCCAAGGTATTATAACCCTGAACTTGCCTTTCCTCTAGAAAAGAATGATCACCTTGCCACATTCAAGATTGAAATGCAAAAATGACAGCTGAAAATGATGGAATCTTTAGGAGAGTCTTTGAGGACAAGTCAACAATTAAATGAAGAAATTAGTCACTTGATTTTCTCCCTTGAAGTTGATTCTAAGCCCTCTATGCTAGATACATCTCCTTTGAGAGAGCCACACCATAAGATGGAAGGGGACATTAAGGACTCAATCATGGAGTATACCTACCCTCTTGAAGATATTGTAGACCCCTCCATACTCGATTACTCGTCCTTGGGAAGTCCTGACATGAAGGGGGAGAGGGGCTACATGGATACACTAAGAATTGAAGGGAGTAGCTAGTCAATGAATTGTAATATAGAATGGTGGTAGCCAGCAGAGGACTACTCGGATATTCCACCTGAGCTTTATTAGAGCCAATCAAAGGGGAAGATAATCCCATTAGATGAACTTGACCTAAATGATTGTATCTTTGTTACATTTCATGAAGCGGGTTGCAGTCAAATAGTCAACCCAACTCCCATTCTTGATTTTGAGGTAGAATATGCACGTCATCCTAAGGATGCCAAACCTATACTTTACATATCTGAGGACCTTGATCCTTAGATAGATTTCCCTAAGGATTCTAATTCTGAAGCTCATAAATACCAGGAGTCTTGGGTGTCGAAAGGAATCATTTTGGAAGGAAATGATAATAACCACGACCCTCTACTTAGGGAGCCAATAACCTCCACACACCAATCTGAGATTCTACATGTGTCTAATAGAGGTGACCCTAATGAGATTGATATGGAATTGATGACTTGGATCAATTTTGGTCTTAGGGACATGAAGATTTGATTTTTGAGGAGGAAACAGAAACAATTGATCATGGCTTTGAAGATTTTTTTGAGTCTCAGGGAAGAAACGTAGAAGAGGATGATGATGACTTTGAGGGGCCTGGACTCAGGGCATGGAGTGACTCTAGGGGGAAATATGTTTTGTTCAAGGACTTACCCCCTGAGGATCTTACTGATTTAGTCAAATCCACATTCCTACCTACTTTTGACTACAAAGATCATCCTCTCAAACATTAGGAAGAATTGGAAGCAATTGATACCATTAATGACGAAATCTATACACCCCAGGGGTAGGATCTTAGTATCGAACAAGAACCTGGGGATGTCATTTTAAGGACACTCACACTCCTATTGCTTCCAACCCACCTCTACATAATAAAAAAATAGATGACACCCTTGATCAGTCCAATTTGGAAAATGAACATTTGGGCCCATTACAGGATGAGCACACCAATGATAGGCGGCATGAAAGTTAATCAGTTACTAAGGTTGCTTCTAATGACATTCAAGAACTGGAATGGTTGTTGAGGAAGTAAGCTAAACCTCTCAAGCTCTCCTTGACCCTCTTCACTACCCTACAATTGAGTGACTTACACTCCTTCAGAAATAGCTCCTTAAAGTCTATGCTCACATTACTACTTTACGGAGGGATAACCAAACCAATACATCCTATGGTAGAGTGGCGAGTATGGATCAACGCTTGTCTATGTCAGCCCATCATCCTTAGGGTGTCCTTCTTAGCACCCTTGTTTTCCCACATGTATCTACTGAAGGAGCCTTTTCCTCCTCGTTGTGCACTCCCAAAGGTCACTACTCATGTGTATTATGTGAAACCCCCAACAATAGCTCAAGAGTACCCTATTTTCACCTATATCTGGCGAGCATTTTGCATCACTCTCCATCACCTGCTTGCCAACATCTTGGGTTACTTACTAGGCCAAGTTTGTTACGAATTTTTTTCAGGACTCCTTCTGCTTCACTTCTAGAGCCCGATTTACAAGAATCACTCATTGGGAGACATCCCAACTCCACCTCAGGTAATATATTTCCTTGCTTTTGCTTTCCAATGAGGACATTGTCAGATTTAGGCATTGGGGGGTATAACCTAAGGTTGTTCATAGCATTTATACATATTCTGCATGCAGTTAGAGCATCCATATGGCATAAGAAAAAGGACATGAAATCTTTGTGGGCTAAATTGAAAGTATAGAGTTATACTCTATCATAACAGGGGATAGAGTTACACACTCTCCCCATCTTTCGAATGAAATATTTCCACTGTTGGTAATCTGGTTAAATCCTTAGGGTCAGATCCTCCTTTAAGTGAGCCATGAGATTGGGGACCGCACCATTGATAGGGGGTGCAATAGGTTTATGTTGATTAGTAGGCTTATCTTATCAAATGCAATTCAATACTCAAATAATAACGTTGTTAAAGAAAGAAGAGAACTAAAGAGCCCCTACCCTAAGAAGGATGGGCACCACCCATTGCCCTAGGATTGATTGAGGGACCTTCTTTTCATTATTTCACTACAAAACTTCAATAACCACAAAACTATGAATGAACGAGTTATTAATTATTCCTACCTTACCAATCCAAAAGGCATGGCAGAAAGTGTGTTTCTTTCAATAAATCTTGAAATTGTTTCCACTTTCTTTGATAATTATGATGAATTCCATGATCTTTGAGACATGTTGGATATCCATTCATTTGACTCACATTGATGATCCAATCAATATAAGTTTTCATCAAATTATGAAAATGTTTTCCCTAAGTCTGTGGTTTGGAAAGGTTCTAAGGTTTGATTTGCAGGTCCGGCGCATCCCCTGTAGTTCACAGGGATGTAGTTATCTTGACTGTTAACCAAGAAACCACGTCACGCCGCCTGCCCCTTTAGGTTGGCGACTAGTTGAGTCCAAACAGGATCGGGACCCTTGTGAATCAAAGGTTATCATGACTAATTATTGTCTATTTCCTCTGATGATCAAGGTTGCCGTTGTACAGTGGTTCCGAGTTTTAGAAGACCCAGGGAAGGGCCTGTTCATTCGGCAGATCTTGGTGATCCGCTCCAGGCTCACGAAGAGTTATTGCATTTGTGCTTCCTTGCTCGCTAAGTGCCTATTGGCAATTGGGTGGAAGCCTGGTTGGTTGTTGAAAACGTCGGTTTTGTATTTGTTATAACGTTGTAGTAAAGCCGGTTGTTACCAACGTTTCATATATAAAAATTTTTTTACTCGGAAAAATGAAAGAGTTCCCGAGGTCGAACTCAGGGAGCAAGTTGTATTCTAGAGATATACATGTTTCTTTTACAAAATAAAGAGAGAGGGAAAGAATTTGTTGTGATGTTCTTCTTCTTCTTCCTGCTGTTCCTGCGTTGGTGATGTTTTTCTTTCTTCAGATCTCCTTGTTCTTCTTCTTCTTTGGTTTTCTGCCTTGACCTCTCTTCTTCTTCTTCTGCAATCGTGGTGACCCTTTCTCTTTTCCCTTCTTTTTTTTTTCTTTATGGCTGCAGAGCTTCTGCCTTCAGCTACTAAGTCTTTCCTTCTTCTTCTTCTGCTTCGGCCGTTGCTCTTCTTTCTTCTTCAGCCTGCCTTCTTTCCTGCTCTGGCTGCTGTCTTTCCGACGTCTGACCCGGTGCTTCGACGACTTAACTGAGCAGTTGCTACAGTGCAGCTGCTTCTTCTTCGCCTGCACTTCTTCTTTTGCCTGCACACTTCAGAGTTTTTTTTTTTTTTGTCAAGAGGCAAAACTTACTCTACCCCCCTCCCCCGCGTTTCTCTTTCTCTCTGAAATCACTCTTCGGAAGCTCTCCCAGAGCGCTACCGGGTAATCGGGTTCGGGTCAGGCCCGGGTCCAGGCCCACCGGCGTGCGTGGTGGGCGAGGAGTGCAGGTCAGTCTAATCGGGTCGGGCCAGGTCCGCGGAGCGTGGTCACGGACGAGGCCGGGTCGGGTGAGAGGGACCTCACCCCGTGGTCAGGAGGCAGACAGCATAAGGCACTTTTTGCCTTTATGCGTCCGCGCGCCTCCGAGAGGTTCCGAGGTGGGACTAAATGTCCCACCCCAATTGAGCGCCCGTCGCGGAGGGAGCAGTGGGCGATCGTGTCTTCACGCGCGGCCCTCGCCCCGTCTGCGAGCCTGGGACGTTTCGCGGAGACTCCCTGCGCAACCTGGGAGTCGAACCTGGGCGAAGGCGTGCCTGCACTTGCAGGGACGAAGGGGGAGGAACAGGGCGACAGTCGTATCGACTGTCGCCGGAGAAGACGATGCTCAGGGAGAGGGGCGGCGGCGAGCAGAGAGCCGGAGAGGCGCCAGCTGGGTGCGGCGTGGCGCGGGAAGAGCAGGGGAGGAAGTCTCTGCTGCTGGTATTGCGGCAGAGCGAAGAGGTGGAGGGGGAGGAAGCCGCCGGAGCTGGTGAGCGTCTGCCGGAGGAAGAAGAGAAGAAAGCTGGGGGTTTTCTCCGTCAGATCCAGGCTGCCCTGGTCGGTGGAGCAGCGGGGGGTATTTATAGGGATGAAACAGGGAGGAAGGCGGAGGGAGACGACGTGTCTCCCTTGCCGGAGAATGGTCGGAACACGAACCCATACCGTCCGTGCGTTCGCACGGCCGGTATGGGGGGCTGCAATGATCCTGGGGGTGCCCCTGCGACGGCTGACGACGCAGGGCACCCCCGGTATACTTGCCAGGTCCACCACCTCACCCTGCGCGGCGCCATGCTCCGCGCAAGGTCGCCGGAGCATGGTGCTGGCAGGGTTTTGCAGGAGGGACCTGGTTGCAAAGAACGAAGGAGAGTTAGGGGCCAAAATGCGAGGGTTCAAAAGTTGAGGGCCAAAGAGTAAATATATGAGGACCAAAGTGTAAAGTCGGTCAAGGAGGTTTCTTCTTAGGCTCAAGTTTTTATACATGACTAATTAGGACCTAAGGAATCTGATGGTGAATTTCATTTTCATATTAAACCTTGTTTGACCGGTCAATTTGCGTAAAGACCCAAATTAAGTTATTAATTGGGCATGGTTCTCAATGTAGGTCAAAATGGGTTCTAAAGGCCAAATTGAAGGTTCTAAACCCTAGAGATTATTTTTCTATGAATTTTAGAGGGTTTATTCTATTTTTACTTTGCCCCGAACCTTGTGAATTGAAGCGGGTTGTTTTAGGGTTACAGATTATTATTTGGTTCCTTGGAAGTGCTGTAGCCCTTGCTAGATCATCTCATCCCACTTTTATTCTTATTAAGCTGTTTTGACCTGTGTTTGGGCCGAGAATTACCCTGTATGCAAATTATACTGGTAAAATTGCACTTTTACCCCTTATGACTGGTTTTCTTCTCAAACTCAGAATTCTCTGAGTTAAGCCTTTTCTTGAGATATGTAGGAGCTTTTATCCTTTGTATTGGGTCAAAATGAGCTAGTTATGGCTCATGATGAGGTTCTCATCATACCCCCATGCCTAGCTTTTGCTAGTCCCTTAGCAAAAACTTAAGGTTTCAACCCTTGTTCTAGACCATGAAGTTTTTAATGGTTTTAAATAAGTGCCTTTTTTATTTGAGCATAGATTAGGTTAGAATGCTGACCATAGGCCTAAAAGGTACTCTAGTACCAATCAAGATCCAAATCTGTCTAGCCTTAGCCTCAGTCTTTTAGCAAAGGTTTTTAAGGCCCGCAAGAACTAACCTAAGGTTTATTGGACTTCGTGGTTAAAGCACCCGTGCTTGAAATGATTTTAGCCCTGGCCCAGTTCGCAGTGCGTTTTGTAAGAGAGAGATAGAAAGTTTTTTCTGTTTGGAGAGTTTTCTCTCTCTTTTTCTTTTTAGTTCTAGCCTAGGATTGGCTTTTCAACACGGTCTGTATCAGATTCCTTGCTCCCATCATCAATCCTCAAGGGTTCCTGGCGATCGATGCTTCGAGATAGCACCTCCCATGGCAACCCCCGGAACCCTGGCTATTGAGATTTCGAGATAATCCCATCCATGGTATTCCGTGGCCGAATCCAGACCCTGGCAATTGACACTTCGAGATAATGCCATCCATGGAATCTGAACCAGCAGAGTGCTTACATGCCCCCCGTAGGATATGTAAATATCCTAAGAGACAAGCACCGAGGAGATGATATTTTGTTACGCATCTTCGAGGGGATTTCCCGCCTCTCCGCGCTGGGAACTCGTCCAAATCAACTTGTGTTGATCGGCCATTCCTATTCTAGGTGTTCTTTTCAGATTTTTGCGACGCTTCTGCGTGATTCTGATTTTTACGCTTACTGAACCAGGCTGTGTGTGAGATTAGGGTGCTTAGGTTACTGAGTCCCGTAAACCAAAAATTAGTTAACGAGGCCGAATACTTCCTAAGCCTTAGACCTAATACTTCAGCTTTTCATTTTCCTCAACCTCTTGAGGAGTGTCCAAATCTTAATGGGTACTAAGAGTCTATTCAAGAATGCCTAAGGTTTGCATTCTTACTAATCTTATTGTGCACTTTTCAGTTATTTTCTTGAATGAGGTCTAGAACTTAGGTTAATTCCTTAGTTCCTTACTAATGACTATCACTTTTTCTCATAATTTTGTGCTCCTTTTTCATTTTGTTTCTTTTCTCCTTCACTAAATTTTCCTTCTCCTCTTCTCCTCTTATTCTTTTTCGAAGAATTTTTTTTTTTTTTTTTTTTTTTTTGGCATATGTGAATTTTTTGTTTGAAACCTTTTCTTACACGTTTTTGCACTTTCCTACCCCCCCATGCCTAAGATTTGCAATGTCCTCATTGTAACCTAGGGGGTCTTAGTTCATTCCTTAAGACAGAAATTTGGATGAGTGAATGGGTCGGGTTGAATTTTTTTTGCGGACGATTTCAAATCCCAGATGCAAACATCTGAGTTGGGGTCGGCTGTCTACAAGGGTGAACTTCGAGTGCTGAAAGGTGTCAGAACAAGTTTCAGGTTTTCAAAGAGAATGACGGGCTGCCTCCCGTTAAGCGCTGAGTTTTACGCCATCGGCTGGGCGCAATAAGCTCAAGGGGAAAGGAGGATATAAGATGCCTCAGCCAAATCAGTAGAAGTTACATCAATGAACGGCTTGAGTCTTTGACCATTCACGATGAAAGGTTCAGAATCGTGGCTGAGTGGACTGATTTCGATTGCTCCATTTCCAAAAACCTGTCGGACCAAATATGGTCCGACCCACTTAGATCTCAGTTTTCCTGGGAAGAGTTTGAGTCGGGCATCAAAGAGTAGGACCTTTTGACCAGGATGAAAGATCTTTCTCGAGATGTGTTTGTCGTGGAAGGCTTTAACCCGCTCCTTGTAGATTTGCGAGTTCTCGTACGCGTCTATGCGCAATTCATCGATCTCGCTGATTTGGAGTTTTCTGTGGGTCCCAGCCTTAGAAAGATCCAGATTACAGTTCCGTACTGCCCAATAGGCTTTATGCTCCAGTTCGACGAGAAGGTGGCATGCCTTTCCGTACACCAATCTAAAGGGAGACATGCCCAATTGGGTCTTGTGGGCGGTCCTATAGGCCCACAATGCTTCCGGAAGTCGGGACGACCAGTCCTTCCTGTCAGGTCGAACAGTGACCTGCAGGATTTTCTTGATCTCCCGATTCGACAGCTCAGCTAGACCATTAGTTTGGGGGTGGTAAGGAGTAGAGATTCGGTGAGACACCCCATATTTGGTCATCAGTGACCTAAACTGAGCATTTGTGAAATGGGTCCCCCCATCAGAGATTATTGCACGAGGAATCCCGAACCTTGAGAAAATGTGTTGATGAATGAATTTGAGAACGATTTTGTGATCACAGGTTCGGGTCGGTATGGCTTCGATCCATTTGGACACGTAGTCCACAGCCAACAGAATGTATTCGAAACCATCCGAAACAGGAAAGGGGCCCATAAAATCAATCCCCCAAACATCAAAGATTTCGCATACTAGAATCGGTTGCATAGGCATCATGTCGCGATGGCTCATGTTGCCCAAAGTCTGGCAACGACTGCATGCCTTGCAATGACTGTATGCGTCTTTGAACAATGTGGGCCAGTAAAAGCCGCACTGGAGGACTTTTGATGCGATTTTATGCCCGGCAAAATGGCCACCGCATGCCTGGTCATGGCAGAAAGAGAGGATATTGTTGACTTCCCCTTCCGGGACACATCTCCGGATGATCTGATCGGCACTTATGCGGAAGAGGTACGGGTCTTCCCAAATGTAATACTTGGCATCGGAGCGTAATTTGTCTTTCTTGGCCTTCGGCCAATCGGACGGGGTCTGATGAGATGCCAAGTAATTTACAATATTAGCAAACCATGGAAGGCTAGTACCAATAGTCAGCAGGTGCTCATCGGGAAAATGCTCAGTGATGGGTCCGGAAGGGTCTATCATTTCAGAAGGAAGACGGGACAAGTGATCAGCTACCACGTTTTGTTTTCCCGCTTTATCGCGAATCTCGAGGTCAAATTCTTGCAACAGCAAGATCCATCGGATCAATCGAGGTTTCGCGTCCTTCTTTGCAAGGAGATGCCTCACAGCCGTGTGATCCGAGTATATGATGACATGGGAACCCAGAAGGTATGATCTGAACTTCTCTAGGGCAAATACTACAGCTAGCAGCTCTTTCTCAGTAACTGTATAGTTACGCTGAGCCTCATCGAGTGTTTTGCTGGCATAGTAAATGACCACAGGTTTCTTGTCATTTTTCTGCCCCAAAACCGCTCCTACAGCGAAGTCGGATGCATCACACATGATCTCAAAGGGTTGAGACCAATCAGGGGACTGTAGGATCGGGGCTTGGGTGACTCGGTCACGTAGGATTTCAAATGCTTGAGTGCATTCCTTGGAGATTTTGAAGGGAACATCCTTGGAGAGAAGAGTGGTCAGGGGGCGTGCGATTTTTGAAAAATCAGGAATAAATCGTCGATTAAAATCGACATGCCCTAAAAAGGATCGGATGTCCCTGATCGAGCTAGGCATAGGAAGGTGAGAAATCAGATTAACCTTAGCTCGATCCACTTGGATACCTTTCTCCGAAATTGAGTGTCCCAGGACAATTCCCTCAGGCACCATGAAATGGCTCTTTTCCCAGGAAAGAACCAAATTCACGTCGATGCACCGCCTGAGTATCTGGACCAAGTGTTGGAGGCAATCGTCGAATGATGCTCCGAAAACTGAAAAGTCATCCATGAAGACTTCCAGATAATCACCTACCATATCTGAGAATATGGCAAGCATGCATCGCTGAAAAGTAGCGGGTGCATTGCAAAGACCGAAAGGCATCCTTCGGAAAGCGTATGTTCCGAAGGGGCAGGTGAATGTGGTCTTTTCTTGGTCCTCAGGATGGATTGCCACCTGGTTATAACCGGAGTACCCGTCAAGAAAGCAGAAGAACCTATTTCCCGCTAGTTTTTCAAGAATTTGATCAATGAAGGGTAGTGGGAAATGATCCTTCTTCGTGGAGGAATTGAGTCGACGGTAATCTATACAGACTCTCCACGAGTTGGCTAATCGGGTAGGAATGATTTCTCCGGTCTCAGTCATTATAGTGGTGAGTCCTGCCTTCTTAGGCACGACCTGAATTGGGCTCACCCAACGACTATCGGAGATCGGGTAGATGATCCCGACATCTAACCACTTGATGATCTCCTTTTTCACGACCTCCTGCAGATTGGGGTTTAAGCGTCTCTGCATTTCACGAGAAGGTCGTGTGCCCTCTTCTGAATAGATATGATGAGTACAATAAGAGGGACTTATTCCAGTCAAATCATCGAGGGTCCATCCGATGGCTCTGCGATGTTGCTGGAGGACAACAATCAGACGGGATTCCTGTTCAGGACTGAGGTTGGAATTGATGATCACAGGAAGGGTCTGATTAGAACCCAAAAAGATGTATTTCAAATGAGCAGGAAGGGGTTTTAGTTCGAGGATGGGGTTTTCAGCAGCAGCGGGTGGTTCAGTATAGATGTGAGGTTCAAGGGTGGGAGTTACTGGGTTGTTCACATCTGGATTGGACTCCTCTGTTTGCGGGTCAAGATCCTTCTGTGGTTGATGAGGCATACTCAAGTCATTCTGGAGGTGTGATTCATCAACCAAAGTCTTGATGTCACAAATTTGCTCGATGACGCCGCAATTAATTCCTTGTTGGGCCTTAAATATATCAATTTTCAGTGTTTGATCTCCAAACTTAAGCTCTATTTGGCCCTCCTCACAGCTGATGTTGGCTCTAGCAGTAGCCAAGAAAGGTCTCCCTAGAATGATTGGTGTATCCCTAGGGTTCTCAGGTGCATCCATGTCTAAGACTATAAAGTCCACTGGAAAATAGAAATCCCGCACTCTCACGATAACATCCTCGAGAATCCCTTTTGGTGACTTTATAGATCGATCTGCTAATTGTAATGTCACCTCGGTTGGTTTCAGCTCAGATTCTTCCAGATGGTCAAGTAAGGATGTGGGTATCAGATTTATAGATGCACCTAAGTCTAACAATGCTCTATCAAATTGGGTACCACCTATCTTACAGGAGATCAGGGGAGTTCCAGGATCTTTTGCCTTGGGTGGGAGTCTACTAAGGATTACAGAGCTGGCTTGCTCTGACAGAACAATTGGGCTCCCTCCCTTGGTTCGCGGCTTACGCTGGGGTGTACATATATTCTTTAGAAATCGTGCGTAAGCTGGTACGTGGTGGATTGCATCCATTAAGGGGATGTTTATGTGGACCTGCTCAAAGAGCTTGACCAGGTCCTCCTCAGGGGCCACGGGTTTGGTGGTCTTCTTTCCCTTGGTCAGGGCCTCGGGAAATGGGATCTTGGTTGGTTCCTCTAGGATAGGTCCAGGTTGTGGGTCTGGAACAATGGTACCTTGGATAACTATCCTAGGGTCATGATTATCAGGCTGGGAGTGGTTTGGATAATGCAGGTCCTGAGTTGTCTTTCCACTACGTGTTGTTACAGAATTTAATCCGGCCTGATTTTGGTTTGGGTTTGGTAGGAGGGGTGGCTGCTGCTGAAATCCCGCACGCGAAGTTGAGGCATCCATCTCATCTGGAGATGGAGCAGTGGGGGCCTGATAAATCCATTGAGCGTGGCCTAAATTTGGATTCATAACGCGCTTCTGGGTTGGCACGTTATTTGGGTTAGGAAGGGGTTGGGAAGGGAGTGTGCCTGGCTGGCGAGAATTTGCCAACTGGGCCAGTTGAGTTTTAACTTCAGTAAGCTCGTCCTTGTGCTGTTTTTGAATGGCCGCATTCGATTTTTGAATGTCAGCCAGAGTCTGAAGGATTAAGGACATTTGATCTTGATTTGGCCCTGATGGATAAGTAGGGTTGGGCCGAGGCTGAGGCGGTTGGTAGTGATGAGAGGGCTGTGGGCGGGACTGAAAAGGTGGTCTTTGGGTTTGGGAATTTCCCGCCCACTGAAAATTGGGATGGTTTCGCCATCCAGGGTTGTAAGTGTTGGAGAATGGGTCGTTCTGGATGGCGTTGAGGTCCTCGCAGGTCTGAGGAACCTCCTGAGAATCAGGGAAAGGAGGAATGGAGTTCCCCCGGCTGGTGAAGAAAGGATCGGATGATCTCCCAGTCCAAGAATCAGATGGGGATGGATATGGATCCATCCCAGGGGAGGATCGGTGGAGGATGTTTTGCACAGTCTCCTGTGTGGAAGGAGGTTGTGCAAAGGAGTTACGCGCAGAGGTGGCTCGCTGCAAGTGCTGAGTCAGCTCATCCACCTTCTTTTCAATGATTGAGACCTTGTCCAATCGACTGGCCATTAATTCCAGGTCGACTGATGCGGACAGGCCCTGCGTCTCATGTGCTCCCTTAAGATTCGTCGCTGCGCGGGTATTCGTCCTGTCGAATAATCCCATGGAGTCATTGTTGATGGAGTTCTCGCACATGTTTTCGAGAATCTCCCACACGGTGTCTTCATGTTGACCCATGATGTTTCCTCCGCAGGTTGCATTGACGAAAAGGCGGATGTCCTCACGGAGTCCCTGGTAAAAAGATTGGACTTGTTCCCATTTAGGAACTCCGTGATGGGGGCACTTCCTCATGAGATCCTGAAAACGATCCCATGCCTCATGGAGAGGTTCTCCTGATTGTTGAGTGAAGTGTGTAATCTGATGGCGCAAGGCGTTGGTCCGACCAACGGGAAAGAACTTTTTCAAGAACTCGGATTGAAGTTCTTCCCAAGTGTTGATCGGCCGGGTCTGAGTTTGATACCAATGGGCGGCCTTGTCCATAAGAGAAAAGGAGAACATCTTCATGAGAAGAATATCCCGATTTTGCGCATCTGATCCAAAAGTGTGGGCCAGATGCTTTAGCTGTTTGATGTGCTGGAAGGGATCTTCAGAATTAAGCCCATGGAATTTAGGTATAGCGTGAATCATGTTGGGCTTTAGTTCGGAATCAGGTCCTCCAATCGGGATTCTAACTCGAGGCTCAATGGCCACCGCAGCAGGATTGTAGTGGTCCCGCATCTTAGGACGCTGTGGTGGGTGTACGAAGTTTTGGAAGAGGTCATTGAGTCGCTGGAGCTGGTGTTCCAGATTATTTTCTTCCTCAACTGGCTGAGCCATGATGGGGGAAGAAGAAGAACTTGGTTCTGAATCAGAAGAGAGAATAATGTGAGGGTGTTGCTGCACAAATACGGGCGTCGAGGCTTGGCCTTGACGAGAGCGAATTTCTAATGGAGGTCTTAAGGGTGGTCTTAGAGACCTCCTTCCGTACATGCACAGTTGGGAGAGGTAAGTTTAGAAGGTGCTGGACCCAATCAAGACACCCAAAAATGTGTTGGGTGACTATAGAGGTGCGGGGCAGATGGACCCCTTGATCAAAAAGATCGTCCACCTGAGAATTACCTGGGCAGCCAAAGAGGGAGAGTCCCGCGAAGACCCCTACACGGTAGAGCGTCCCCACGGGTTACAGGGTTTCCCCCACCCGACCTCTCTTGTCACTGCGGTTTCAGGTAGACCAAAATGGGGATCTTGACCTCTTAAGTCTACCAATTTTAAGATCAGGGTGCTTAAGGTTTCACTTGAACTTTAGTCTTTTTAAGTGCAAAGAGTGACCTAATTTAAGGTTGGTTAACCCAAAGGGGTCAACTTTACCTCTTGTTTTCTTTGAGAGCTTTTTGGGTCCTGTCTTTTAGGGTTCAAGTGTTTAGAGAGAGCCAATTGTTTAGGATTTTTCTTGTTAATTATTTTCAATCAATGGCTTGGGCACACCTCTTTTGGATTTCCTCAATTCTTGATTAAGGGGTGTGTCTCTACTGAAATCCTAATGTTTGACCTTATGTTGGCTCTACTTGGTCCATTTAACTCTTTGTTGGGCAATTAGGGCTCAAGCAAGAATGTGTTAGCCCTTAAATACCCTTAATAGTGTGCAGGAGTGATGAGTTGAAAACATGCAACTTTTTATGGTTACTAAGTATGGAAGACAGGTTAGCCCTATATTGCTTGTTCTTTTCTTTTCTTCCTCTTTAGAGTGTAGGGGTTAATAGTGAGAGAAAAGATTTACCTGTCTTCGGAGTGGTTGTGTGGTTGCTTGTCTTCTTGAGTTCTTGTAGCTGCACAAAAGAGAGGAGATTATCAGAACTTAAAAGAAACAGGAATGTTTACCTCTAGAATAGCCGTTGCTCCCCGGCAACGGCGCCAAAATGAAAACGTCGGTTTTGTATTTGTTATAACGTTGTAGTAAAGCCGGTTGTTACCAACGTTTCATATATAAAAATTTTTTTACTCGGAAAAATGAAAGAGTTCCCGAGGTCGAACTCAGGGAGCAAGTTGTATTCTAGAGATATACATGTTTCTTTTACAAAATAAAGAGAGAGGGAAAGAATTTGTTGTGATGTTCTTCTTCTTCTTCCTGCTGTTCCTGCGTTGGTGATGTTTTTCTTTCTTCAGATCTCCTTGTTCTTCTTCTTCTTTGGTTTTCTGCCTTGACCTCTCTTCTTCTTCTTCTGCAATCGTGGTGACCCTTTCTCTTTTCCCTTCTTTTTTTTTTCTTTATGGCTGCAGAGCTTCTGCCTTCAGCTACTAAGTCTTTCCTTCTTCTTCTTCTGCTTCGGCCGTTGCTCTTCTTTCTTCTTCAGCCTGCCTTCTTTCCTGCTCTGGCTGCTGTCTTTCCGTCGTCTGACCCGGTGCTTCGACGACTTAACTGAGCAGTTGCTACAGTGCAGCTGCTTCTTCTTCGCCTGCACTTCTTCTTTTGCCTGCACACTTCAGAGTTTTTTTTTTTTTTTGTCAAGAGGCAAAACTTACTCTACCCCCCTCCCCCGCGTTTCTCTTTCTCTCTGAAATCACTCTTCGGAAGCTCTCCCAGAGCGCTACCGGGTAATCGGGTTCGGGTCAGGCCCGGGTCCAGGCCCACTGGCGTGCGTGGTGGGCGAGGAGTGCAGGTCAGTCTAATCGGGTCGGGCCAGGTCCGCGGAGCGTGGTCACGGACGAGGCCGGGTGGGGTGAGAGGGACCTCACCCCGTGGTCAGGAGGCAGACAGCATAAGGCACTTTTTGCCTTTATGCGTCCGCGCGCCTCCGAGAGGTTCCGAGGTGGGACTAAATGTCCCACCCCAATTGAGCGCCCGTCGCGGAGGGAGCAGTGGGCGATCGTGTCTTCACGCGTGGCCCTCGCCCCGTCTGCGAGCCTGGGACGTTTCGCGGAGACTCCCTGCGCAACCTGGGAGTCGAACCTGGGCGAAGGCGTGCCTGCACTTGCAGGGACGAAGGGGGAGGAACAGGGCGACAGTCGTATCGACTGTCGCCGGAGAAGACGATGCTCAGGGAGAGGGGCGGCGGCGAGCAGAGAGCCGGAGAGGCGCCAGCTGGGTGCGGCGTGGCGCGGGAAGAGCAGGGGAGGAAGTCTCTGCTGCTGGTATTGCGGCAGAGCGAAGAGGTGGAGGGGGAGGAAGCCGCCGGAGCTGGTGAGCGTCTGCCGGAGGAAGAAGAGAAGAAAGCTGGGGGTTTTCTCCGTCAGATCCAGGCTGCCCTGGTCGGTGGAGCAGCGGGGGGTATTTATAGGGATGAAACAGGGAGGAAGGCGGAGGGAGACGACGTGTCTCCCTCGCCGGAGAATGGTCGGAACACGAACCCATACCGTCCGTGCGTTCGCACGGCCGGTATGGGGGGCTGCAATGATCATGGGGGTGCCCCTGCGACGGCTGACGACGCAGGGCACCCCCGGTATACTTGCCAGGTCCACCACCTCACCCTGCGCGGCGCCATGCTCCGCGCAAGGTCGCCGGAGCATGGTGCTGGCAGGGTTTTGCAGGAGGGACCTGGTTGCAAAGAACGAAGGAGAGTTAGGGGCCAAAATGCGAGGGTTCAAAAGTTGAGGGCCAAAGAGTAAATATATGAGGACCAAAGTGTAAAGTCGGTCAAGGAGGTTTCTTCTTAGGCTCAAGTTTTTATACATGACTAATTAGGACCTAAGGAATCTGATGGTGAATTTCATTTTCATATTAAACCTTGTTTGACCGGTCAATTTGCGTAAAGACCCAAATTAAGTTATTAATTGGGCATGGTTCTCAATGTAGGTCAAAATGGGTTCTAAAGGCCAAATTGAAGGTTCTAAACCCTAGAGATTATTTTTCTATGAATTTTAGAGGGTTTATTCTATTTTTACTTTGCCCCGAACCTTGTGAATTGAAGCGGGTTGTTTTAGGGTTACAGATTATTATTTGGTTCCTTGGAAGTGCTGTAGCCCTTGCTAGATCATCTCATCCCACTTTTATTCTTATTAAGCTGTTTTGACCTGTGTTTGGGCCCAGAATTACCCTGTATGCAAATTATACTGGTAAAATTGCACTTTTACCCCTTATGACTGGTTTTCTTCTCAAACTCAGAATTCTCTGAGTTAAGCCTTTTCTTGAGATATGTAGGAGCTTTTATCCTTTGTATTGGGTCAAAATGAGCTAGTTATGGCTCATGATGAGGTTCTCATCAGTTGTTCCTTGCAATGTTCTGTAAGTGCATGGGTTCGGCCCTCCAGGCAACCAATGGTGGTGAAGGGATCCACCCCCAGCCATTACCAATAGCCCTTACTTCACTTCTCTTCACGAGGGACGGGATTCCAAGGGCGATTCCACCTTTTGTACGGACTGTAATACGACAGAGGTTGGAACGAAGCGATCTTGTGGTTTAGATGTATCTATCATTCTTTTCTGTGAAGGGAATTATTCCCTTAGCAAAGAGGGTGTCTAGTTCTATGTTTGAGACTATCAAATAACCAATGTCCCTGGAAACAACTGCCTGGGTCCGTGAGTTCATTGGTCTATTTGGAACTTAAGGATCTGATTTGGCGGTACTGCCCATCTTTTTGGCGGGTGATTGCCCCTGAACATGGGCATGACCTGGAAACCATCTTGGAAGGCCTTGCCAACATATGTTCTATCACAGTTCTTTACTTTAGGGATCAACCTAATAGTAAAACCCTATCTATGGGTAAGTTGTGCTAGAGCTGCGTACCTTCGCAAAGCTCGTCGATTTGGAATTTTCGATGGGTCAGCAAGTGTCTCGGTTGTGGCTTTGGCCACATCAAGTCTGATATCCCATCATTGGGCCATATGGTGATCAGGGTAATTCGTTCACAGAATGGTCCATGGGAACTGATCTCGAAAGGGATGTCACGAAATGGTGGCATCTTGGGTACGAGCATTTTCCGAGGCTTGAGGATTGGCGTCAAGCCTTGACCCTCTACCCCTGATGGGTTCTAGATCCCTTGCAGGCATCTCAAATGGTGTACGGAGGGGAGGGCTAAGAGAAGGATCCTTGCTATCGGGAACTTAATCAACCAGAGAATGCTAGCTCCTGCCCATGAATGGTTAATTCCAGCACTATTAGTAAAGGTGAGGTTCCCATGGATGGGACATTCGAGAAGCTGGGGGTTTACTATTCAAGCATCTTGGTGGCGGGTCTGAGTGTTACTCATATGACTTGTCATTAGCTATGGACTGCTTCCCATTACTAATTTTATTTACCGTAATGGAGGCTATTTGGGGTTCTAAGATGGTGAGTGCCTGTGTAAACAGAGCTATAAATTGAAACTCATTGACTTTGCCGATTTTACTATTGCATCGGAAGAAGTTTAGTCTTTCTGAGGACGGAGCGGTGACGAGGACCAGAGATGTGGACTTAACAAGGGGAGTAAATCAACCTTCCTCCTAGATCTACCCTTGTTTGCTTTGTCTCATCACACTGTTATGTGGTGGGCGACTGAGCAGGAAAATCCTGGTATGCAGTTTGATCGCTATATGCTTCTCGAAGATGACATTGTCATTGCTGATGGTCATGTAGCGAGTTGGTATCACCAACTCATGTCTGATCTTGGGGTGAAGGTCTCCCTTCTTAGGTCCCTTGTGTTGATGACTGGTGCAGCTAAGTTTGCGAATCAATTCCTCGTTAGAGGTCTTTCTATCTCCTGTATCGCTGAAAGTGTTATTGGGATATCATCACCCTTTCAGCTTAATTGCTATTGGGGACAAGTTTCACTTCTCTGATCGAATTATGTTTCGCATAGGCAGTATAGGGTTCAAGTTGTGTTTGCGACTCAGTTCCTTCACCTCGTAGGTTTAAACGAGTGAGGTCCATGCTGAATCGACATCGAAATCAAGATTTGGTTGGGAGATGAGATTCCGTTAAGTCCAACCCCTGTTGTAGAGGCCCTTTGATGGGTGAGTGCTAGGTGCAAGCAGGTATATTTTGACGCTCGAATCATTCATAGCTTTAATAGCTCCATTGCCGGCCAATAATAAATAATACTAATACCCCTTCTTCAAGAAAGAACATTCCCAGGAATCTATTGGTAACTCTGAACTAGGCTAAATCATGCAATTCCCTACTCTCTTTCCTTGCATAACTTTCTTTCATGCTTACCTGGATCCCGGTAAACAGGTTAATTCATTATACAAGCTCAACCTTTGACCCCAGCTGATTATCTAAGGCCAAATCTATTCTCGAATAGGAAAGCAGGTGCGGACCCCAACCTAAAATCCGCGAGGGAATCTCTCCTTTGCTTTGAGGGGTCAAGTAAGGAATTTGATGAGTTCTTCACGGGGGGAAGATCATTGTCCTTACTTTGAACATCCAGCCAAAAGGGAATGGGTTTGTTCAAGGGGTTCCAGGTTGGTTAAGTAAAGATTCATAGTCAGTCACTAATGAAACTGAGATGGATGAAAGATTCAAGTATCATGATTTGACCAGGTCAGAGTTCTAAAAAATTGGGAATTACCCCAAGTAAGTTCAGTGTCGGGGAGACTACTTTCCATTAGCAAGCAAAGGGAAGAACTCCACTCAAGCTAAGATTCCCCTCCAAAGATCCCTAAACAAATGGTCTGTGTCAAGGAGTTCCTCCTGGTTAGAGTGTTTAATAGTTCAAGAGACGAGGTTGTTCACGAGGCATGTGCTTCTTTGGTGGGGTAACTAAAATAAATAGGGTGTGTGGATATATAATCAGATTCTTAAGAGAGTCGCTCGTCATAGCTCTAAAGAGAGTACTCAGACTCCTTTCCTCTAAAGTAGTACGTAGAAGCTAGGTATTGTAGAATCGAGGTCAAAGTCCAATGAATCTAATTTCCCAGTCTCAGGAATTGGAGAGGAATGAATCAGGTAATTGAGGGTTAGCACAATAATAAACCACCCCGAGGTCTTCAGTGAGTTTGAAGGAGGAGGGTCCATTCAGGTCATCCATTGCTAAGGCTAAGGGAAGATAAATAAATCTGATTGGGTAATGGATTCAGGTTTTAAGTAAACAGTGAATTCCCCTAGTGTGATAAGTTCAAAGGAAGAAGTGGTTTCTACTAGTTCACCCATGGGTTTTTAGAATATCGAAGTTTCGGAGTAAAGTCTGAAGCAGTCAAGCAAGGGGTCCGACACTACCCTAATAGTAGTGTGTGATAAGCTAATACTAGTTGACTATTACTCACTTGCCTAGGAGTTATAAGCTTCTATTAGATGACTATGACCCATAGGTTAGGAATGTGTGATTCCCGGGAGTGAATGTAAATTTGTTAGTCATGTGTGATTTCAATTCCAAGTGAATGCACTTTGCTCCGGTGGGTCTGGAACTTCACTAGCTAGTGTCACATAACTCAAACTCAATACTTAGGGGTATAGACAGATTTCCCTAGGGAGAAATGACGTAGTTAGTGCAAGTACCAATTGGATGCTCAAGTCAGGGTGTAGTAAGCTATCTCATTTCCTCAGGTACCAATCCAATGATTTCAAGTTAGCTCGAATTATGGCTTGTTTTTCTACTCTTGGATGTTTTATGTTGGCTTGTTGTTCCCACTTTTGATTTGTTCAGTGGGTTCGTGGATCTCTTGGATGTTTTTAGTAGGTTGTTTATTTGTGCAATGCTGATCAGTGTCTGGATTAGTGAATGAGAACTCATTCTTCATGATGGATTGAATCACGTCATCGATGGCTTTCCGCATCTCTTTCCTCCTTTCTTCCTCTTGATCTAGGGGTTTGTTGATAAGCATTTGAGCAGGAGGGTTGGTGTCTTTGTTGTTCCCTATTTTAGTAAGCTACTCAATGTCTTTCTTCACACGAGTTCTTTGCTGTTCATAATAGGCAGCTGCTATCAGCCATAGGTGACCCTCAAGTGTCTGGGGTTTGATTGGTGCTGGAGGGGTGCAGTCTTCATCATCAGTGTCTTGGTTGTTCTCGCTTTGAGTAAGAAGCTCAATGTCTTTCTTCACCTAACTGGTTAGATGTTGATACTTGGTTGCAGCTATCAGCCACAGGTGACCATTTTCCTCAACAGTCTAAGGTTTGTTGTTCCCAGGCTTATCCGTGTCTTTCTGTTGAACCTGACTGAATTAAGAGGCATCAAACTCGTTATGCCACTTGTTCTCTTGGATGGTTTGAGTGGGTTTCTTCATTGTGCTAGTAGGCAGATCTGTTTCTTGATTCACCGGCATATAGATCCGTCTAAGCTTGGGTTATTTCTGAGTAGGTATTCCATTTGGTTTTCTAGGGATTGGATCAGTATTTGAGCTTATCTGGAAACACCCTCATGTTCCTCTAGATGAATTGGCACAGTATCTACCCATTTCTTTTCACAATTGTATATTTTGACTCTTTTTTTAGAATCAGGTATTCCTAGTATAAAAGTAGATTCTTTATTGCGAATGGTCAATGTTTTCATTTTCACGCAAATGAGTGAATGAATCATGACAGTCTATTTCTTAGTTTCATCATGATAGAGTTCTTTCATCCATTCCTCTGTGACAATGCTTTTGACAGCTCCTTTGTAAACAATGACTAGCTCTTGATCTTCATGATTTTTGAGGTAATAACATTTAGGTGCCAAGAAAAGACCTTTCAGCTTAGACTCCAATTTAAATTTCCTTAAAATCTCATTGGAGATTTCTGAATCAGAGAGTGGTTTACTCAAAAAAATTGAATCTGTATCAGTGTAGAAGCATTCATTTCAATTTATATATGGATGCATATAAATCCTTGCACAAGATGTAATTGCCACAAAAATACTCTACCATTGGGACAAGAGCAATCCTCGCTAGTTTCCAAAATTCTTCAGATGATTTATGAAGATTTCTTTTGTATGTGAACATGAAATGATCTTCACTCAATTTGTCACCAAACATAAAGCTATTTGACATCATGATAGAATTGTATTGCTCCTAAGTGTAGATTTCAGTCATAGTACTACCCTACAGGGTTGATACCAAATCTTCCATAAAGAGAGTTAATCAAAATTTTGTAGAAATATGATAAAGCAAAATTCTTTTCTTTCTTTGCTTTCCATTTCATGTCTATTAGTCATATTACCAAGGCATGAAAGTGGTAGTTCAATCAATTTTTCATAATGAGTTTTTCTTCCTGTAGGATCTCCAAACGATAAAGCAAATTGGTGGAGGACTTGAGTAGGATGGCCTGTACTACCTTAACCTACCACCCACACATCTTTCTGCTACTGTCGCTATCACACCCCAAAAACCCAGGCCCCAACGAGGGTCGGATTACTAGGAGTGGCAATAGAGGAGGTTGCACAAAATCATAGTTGAGCCACCAAAGAGTAGCTACCATTGATCAACTATAACTGTAGAAGTATGGTAGGAAAGCATTAGAAAAATGGCACATAAATGAGAATTCTCAGCACAAATGGAAACACCCAACAAGCTGGCATATAAAGCAGAAATTCACCAAAAATCAAGGTATATGGTTACCTGCTAAGCGTCACCCGACAATTCCTGCACTGGCAACAATCCTGCGAGTCGTTGAAGCACGGCTCAGCAACACTCTACCTAAAAGTAGGTTACAAAATAGGGATGAGCCAAATAGGTGCTACCTAGTAGGGACAAACCACTATTATTTGAAATCAAGCAAGGTAGTAGACGGGTTCACTAGCTAGCTAGATCCCTACCCCAAACCCAAACTCCAAGTTCAAACTCCCAAAGTCGATTTCACCTTACTACACCAAAAGACCACATTCAATCCCATTACTCATTCCCATTAATTAATGCTAACTTGTATTAACGTGGCTACCCTAATGATCGAAGATCCTGTCACCCATCGGGTCGCCACCTATATGTTGAACAACATGGAGTCTATAGCCAAGGTGGTCATGTCCTACTCATCTACCAGAAAGATGTGGGACGTGCTACATGAGATACATTCTCAGAAGAGCAATATTGCCCGTCTCTATCGGGTTGTTGAGGATATACACACTTTCCATAGCTACCCATAAGTGATCGATGTCTTTGGTACAGTGTTATGGCTCTCTGAAGAATTTGTGATATGAGCAAGATACTTATTAGCCTTTGTCGTCTGATGTTTCAGTTATGGCCAAGTAGAGGCAAGCTATTAGATCGGTTCAGTTTCTAACGACCCTAGGTAAGCTCCTAGAGTACAAGCTGTGAAATATTAGCTAATGACCTCAGAGGAGACACCTACTACTGCTAAAAATTGTGCAGATATATGCATGCCTATCTCATCTTGAGATATCTGATTTGACTCCAGTGATTGACTCTTTTGTCATGGTATCAGTCGGTCATGGTCGTGGAGTCTCAGGCAGGGGGAGAGGATGCCCACCTAGGGGTGGTCGTGGCCGTGGACGAGGTCGTGATAGAACCACCTATTCTGTGAGCACTGCCACCATACTGGTCATACTATTGATAGGTGTTGGATCAAACACAGTTATCCGTAGGGACATGCCTTATGTGCCCACTAGGTTTCTTCCGGAGCTGAGGAGACCATATTTCAAGATGCTGATGGTTCGGCCTCTCAGGTGAATATTTCTCTGGAGGAGTATGATAGATTACTAACATCCCAGTCTACTTCTGCTGGAGCTTCTTTTGTCAGAATGGCAGTATCTCATGATCCTAACTAGATAGTAGATTCAAGTCACTACAACATATTCTACCTTTTCTGTCGGTTAGAAACCGACGTCAAAGCCCATATAACTGACGCCATTAAGCAATGCCATTATTAGCATCGCTGTTTTATTTTCCCGTCGGTTAGAGGGCACATCCGACGTCAAAATAGTGTTCGACCACCAGACGGATTGGATATTTCGATGTCATTTTAAAATCGACTGAAATTGTATTTTTCATCGCTTACAGACATAACCGATGGCATTTATATGTCACTTTTTCTCTCCTTTACATGTCATTTCTTAAGTTTCACTGTCGTTTGAATAAATACACTTCGCTTATATAAGTGATGGCATCGAGGTGACAGCAAAAATATTTTTGCCGTAACTTATTTGAATAAGTGACGACATAGAGGTGACGGCAAAAATATTTTTGTCGTCACTTGTCCTAATAAGCAACGACATAAAAGAGGAGGTGTGGTTCTCTAGAACCTTATATCCCGTCGCTTATTATGAGAAGTGACGGCAAAAATATTTTTACCGTCGCTTATTCAAATAAGTGATGGCAAATATATGGGTTTTTTAAAAAAAAAATTTAAAATGATAGGTACTACCTAGTAAACATACTTAAAAGACTTGCTTTTATGCAAAAATAACTAATGAAGATGAAGAGAAGTTTATATTTCATAAATATAAAGTCTAGTACATAAAAAGTTTGAAAATGAAATATTTACATAAAAAAGAGTAACATGAAAAGCATAATGAAAGAAAATGGATAAAAATCAAAATGCTGCTACCCTGATGCCACCAACTCCACCTGCACTACCCATGTTGTCGTCGTCATCTCGCTTGTAGATGCTGGGATCTGATGAAGATGGATGCTCTGAGTGTCCCTTCTTGAGAAGAAAGGATAGAAGCGTCTGCAGCTTCTCATCCATGGCATTCATCTTTTTATCCCTCTCTACCTCTCTCTTCTGCCTCTCCTCCTCTTGTCTCTATAGTGTGCTGATCTTTTGATGCGGCTGATCGACGACATTACATGAGATGACACCTTTCCTCCCATACCAGGTGGACAACATGTGTGCCCTCCTCGCACTACGAACGAAACCACCGTGGTCCGATGGCATCACTCTCCTAAATGCCTCCTCTGCATCCAGAAGCTGCTGGACGCTGTCGGAGGTCTCGTCGGTGGGGGGATGTGCTAAGTGTATCATTTGCTCCTAAATGTATTAAAAAATATTATTATAATATATATATACAAAGTTATAAGTTTTTTAGTTTAGGAAAATTACGTGTCTCCCTTGGTATGACTCATGAATCCACACTTACGAGCACCCTTAGTTGTAGTATTACTGTAGGTGACCTCATAGATATCCATCCTACTTATTTCCATCTCATCATGTGTAGCAGACTGAAAATATAAAAATGATATAATTATATTAAGATAACTTAAAATCAAGTAATATTCAACTGCAAAGTAGTTCCAATACTTACATAATTGCTCCTAACCGTCTCAATGCTCCTTTGACCCAAACAATGGGTCTGTGGTGGAGCTTTGGTCTTATTAGCCTTATTTTTTTGTACTTACTCTGGTAGATATACACAGTAATATTTTTTACAAATTTAAGATATATAAAATTAATAGAATATTTTTAATCATTTACTAACCTCCACCTTGGGATCCAACTAATGTTCACATGCCTTCTTCCAATCTTCAGACATGACATGAGGAGGATAATTCTCTATTGCCTACTCGAGTGAACTGCAGTTTAAGAAAAATTAAGTACCAAATATAAATTATTAAAAATAATATATAAAATTATGTACATAATAAAAATGTAAACATTTAAAATTATTACATTTATGTAGGTCTCCATCCTCCATTCTTTATTGATTTTGGCGGCATCCGTAAGGATATATTGGGAGGCATCACAACAATAAAGAAGGATTTTTGTCACGGTTCTACGAAAAACCGTGACCAAAGGTTAAAAACCGTGACCAAAAGTCGTTCGTGACAAAAAGCTTCTCCTTAGAACCGTGACCAAAGTCCCAATCTTGGCTGGCTTCAAGAGCTTTTGGTCATAGTTTTAAAACCGTAATGAAAGAAAGAGCTTTGGTCAAGATTTAGAAGCATGACCAAAGAGGTACAACCGAAGACAAATGACATTTGGTGACGGCTCTTAATAAGAAAAACAAAATAAGAAGATCTGACATGACGACCGCAAGCTGAGAATGACAAGAAATTCAACTTTATTCAACTTTATTCCTATAAATCCAAACACCATGTAATTCCTACAAAATTAATACATCCATAAGCAATTTACAACTCTACCCACAGGCAAATGCGCATCCGTAACTATCTGTTCATAGCAAAGCACTTGCACCGGCCGACATGCTAAGTAATCAGGTTAACATGTAACACATTAATTGAGGTTTTCCTCTACGTTGTGGACAATATAGTGAGTTGTGTAGTTTCTGTTATGATTGAAAGACTCGTAAGCCTTAATAATGTCTCCAAAATACTCCATCTTCTCTTCTTTCTAGGGGTCCTTTCCTGTCTCCTTTTTCTTGGGCTCATCCTTCTTCGATCCTCCTCCTTTAGTTCCTTCAATGGTCCCATGGTATCTATATCGACATTGCAAAACTTCCTCAACATCTCTATGAGTTTGATCAGATCGACTTCACCTGTCATAGTCAGCTTCTTGTCCACTATGCTGATTGAAGTGATCCCTACATGATTAAATAGAAGTAAATGCAAAAAAATCAAGATTGGGAGCTGGAAATTAAGCTGGACATCAAGAGTAGTGGCGTTTATTTAATCACCTGAAAACGAGGTGGCCATCTTCATTAGCTTTTGTTTTCCCTTCTCATCTTGGTAGCTCACTTTAACCACAATTTTCTGCAGAGAAGGAGACTACACGGTTAAAGTACAAGCTAAATTGAAGGAACCATGAGAATCAAAAAGACCCAACCAAACATCAAATGGCTCCAAAAGAATGTGATGAGGCAGAAAGCCCCAATACTGTGATGGAAAAAGAAAAAAAAAGAAATCCATGTGGAAGCAATAGAGCATAGAATAGTGCCAGCTATACAGCAAAAACATAGTATACATTAAACAAAGATGAATAGAAAAGAGTCTCTGTTGTGTGGATTAGTAGGAAGGGTATACATTTGCCTCTGCTCAGATCTATTCCATGCCATTGGAGACTTGATCCCAGTGCACGCGAAATAGAATTTGAATGAAAAATTCTTCTCTTCTCAGTTTTACAATCTAGAACCCTCTGATTGGGCTAGTGCAGCAGGTATTAAATCTTTTAAACATTGCTATATTCAGAGATGTCATACAGAATTTCATATAAGTTGTGACCCATTAATTAAAATGGATCAAAGCAATATTTATCCTGGCAAAATTTTTCCAATAACCCACCAAAATGACTTCATCTAAAAGATTGACAGCTAGCACTCCAGGAATAAACCCAGCAGCCATTCCCTGAATCTTATGTGGACCTACAAGATCAGGGGTGCATACTCTAAAATTTTGTAAAGAATAAAATCAACCTTGAAGTGCAATTATGAGGCATGTCTGTGAGACATCTATAACCAACTTTAGATCGAGAGAAAAAGAAGAAAGGATAGGATGAATTCTATTTGACCAGACTCAGCAAGTTTGCAGTACGGTATAACCATTTTCCTACCAAAATGACCAACTTAAACAAAGGCAACTTTGATGACAAAGACCAAAAATGATTAGGATGAAACTAACATGATTACATACATTTGTGTGCACCACCATCACGAACCAATTGAAGGAAATACAAAAGCTACAAAATATCTGGTCTTTCACCTTTCAAATATGCCTTTCGCCTTTTGCCTTTCAAGTTTACAGTATACCATAGTAAATATACTGTGGTATTGCAGCAAGCCCTACAACATTATATCGCAATGTGCACGAGATTCTCCCTCCACAAAGAGATCTGGTCAAAGATGTTGATGCCCAGATGCAAGCACTGTAAATGCTTCTGCGACCAGATGCTCTCATGTTGTCCTGTTCACATGTGGAAAAGGCCCCTAAGTCATGGATGTGATGCCAGAGTTGGAGATGCTGCAAATGCTCCCTGTGTCTGTTGGCAGTGCAATTGTGTGTGCACAGGTAGTGAAAGCTGTTACGGTTTGTGTTGCACTTCGCATGGAAAGCGATCTTTAGGAGCAGGGAATAGGGGGCATGGTAGACTGCTCGGTGGCTTTGAAGGGTAGAGGTACCACACATGGAAGCTTTAGGCGTGCCCATCATCTGAAACCACATAGGAAGTATTGAATTGAATTTTTTCAAGCACTCATGTATTAGAGAGGTGCTGAAGTGCTTAAAGGGACATAGGAATATATAAGGAAAGACTAAAGAAGCAAATAAAATAAAAAGAAATGTTAAATAGACTCTAAAGAAATTGCTTATATCCTTAAATCTATTAGTTTTTGTGACATTTATAAGTAGAGGCATACCCTTCAATAGAATTATTCTAGTTCCTTCCAACAAGTGTCTTGGACATCATCAGAATTTGGTTTGTAAGTGCCTTCTTTGTTGCCACGATGATATTTGTTGGCATTGAACTTGCTGAGAACAGATTAGTTAGATGAACTGGGAGATGGGATTAAGAGCTTTACTTGAATTGAATATGGATGAAAATTTGGACAGGTTATCAAGCCAATTCAGTACTTGACCATTTTTGGCATTAAAGCAGATTGTGCACACCTGTTGTTTGACGGCTACTGTGGTGCAGTCAGAAATCAAAGGCCGTAAGATGTTAGCCCTGACCTGCCAATCTAAATTTCTAGAATTCCTCATCCACTTGGCAGTTGGACAAAGCTCAAGCATTGGTAGTTGCATCATTTTCATGGTAAAGTTGGTGGCCAAAACCCTCTCAGAAAAAAATAAAAGGCTCAAGAGCTAGAACAAATTAATTAGTAGCTGGAGTGCAGCATACTACTAGAATATTCAATAATATTTAGTACATTTCGAATGTAAGATCTTGTTTGCCAAAATGTACCAATATATACAATAGATTGTTGGTTTGATTGCAACTGGATATAATTTTATCCTGTCGCATTTGAGTTAATTATTTAATGTGATTACTAAAAGTTTTGACTTGATTCAGTCTGCTAGATTCTAAACTAGTTTGACATAATTCCATAAAGCAAATTGGACTGTTGTTGACTTTTGAAACCCTGCTGTAAGGGATAGTTAAGAAAGAAAGAAAATGTACCCTTTTGTTGTTACATTTCAAATGGCATAAAATCATTTTACAAAAGATTATATATGATCCCAAAGTTACCTACATGTATATAACTTCTCATTCAACATCCTGAAATGGCCTCCAGATAGTCTAGCTCACATCAGAAGATAACAAAATGTTAAATTCTTAACATACATAAAAAAGGTTAAAATTACAGCATTGAACCTATTCTCTACCTCAAGTGCCAAACACCCATGTCAGTGAATTTCTGATCTCAGTTAATGAAAGATATGTAGGTGGGTAGATTTGGTTGCAACACGATGTCCAGCATGATGTCTTTTGACCTCCCTATTGATTGTGTCTACACAGATATATGATAATTGTGCTTGCTTTCAAAGTTCACTCTCAAGGAATTGTGAAGAGGTTCCCTCTCCATGCTCAAGAGGATCTCTCGTCCCACTTTTTCAGCAACCAGACAAGAAACTTTTTTTTAATCAAGGGTTTAGTAGAGGCAACAACAAATATGGTCATATACCACAAATGCAAATATATATTCTACCATTCATATGGACCAACAGATGTGTCAAATGGCTTCAACTACATTTGTGGACAGACCAAGGATGTAGATTCCCTGTAAGACATTGAATGCATAGTCCCGCAGTGACACAGAAGATGAAATCTAGCACTGTATGGTACACGTTATTCTGAGTAATATTTGGATGTCACATCCTTTGTTTTGTGTTTTAAGCCCTAAACTATAAGGTATCAATCTACTTTTCAAATTGAATCACCTTCTCGGAAGTGATTATAGTTCTAGAGTGTAGTAGGCAATTTCAACTAAGCCAAAGCCATCATGTTTACGATTTTGACCAACTGTAATTCTAGTGTGCCAGAAGCAATTAAAACAAGTAAAGGAATCATGTTTATGTAAGCTTGGTTGCTGCACGGCAAGAAAAGATAAAGTTGGAAAAAATCACAACAATAATTTGGAATTGTAGTCCTTGGGCTCAAAACCAACGACCATAAGGTATAGCAATTTTGACAGTTTCTCTAGTTGAGGTGCTTTTAACTATCTAAAACAGAAGATGAATGTAAGTGTGAAAGATTGAACTCTGTAGGGAAAAAGTTTTCAATACCTTCTTAGCTGGCCAATTGTTGATCATTGACGTCATCTCTACTTTGTCCTTCACACTAAAGTGCATGTGGTCGCTTGTACAAGCCACTGTAATTTTGGCACAACAATTCAACAGTTGGTGTGTATATAATTGAAGCAAAATCATTTATGTTATCAATTGAAACCTGCAAAAAAAAAAGCCACAGCTATGAGCTCAAAATATTTAAATTCTTATTAAAAATTGATTCAGATACTAAAGAAGCTTGCAACTATCATTCATAAGCTAAACAGTTTCATGCATACCTGTAGAAAAAAAATCCAAAATTCTTCGCTGCAGTAACCAGAGCAGCTTCATTTGATGATGTAGCCTAGTATCTAATCCTTTCAGGTGATTCATCACCTTATGGAAGCACAGTATGGCAACTAGCAAGACATCTGAAGAATTCCTAAACCCAAAATGAATATCATTTAAACTGTCATCCCCCAGAGAAAAAGAAAGTAGAGTCCAAATGAAATTTGTTTATTGAGAAGGGAATATTAAACATTGTTTCTTTTTTGTATATTGCAGCCACCATCACAACTGGAATCACATAATTGAGTAACCCTTAAGTTTTATTAACTATCAAAGTGGAATATGACTGCCCTTTCTGCCATAAGATGTCTCAGCCCTTGAAAAGAGCAGATGAAGACAACAATCAATTTCGTATTGATTGGTTTACAAAAATAGTCTCCAATTATTAAGTCAATAATCATCCTTACTGCAAACAATATACTGGAAGAAAACTGCATGTTGGAAATTGAATTTCCACTTGGGAGACAACAATAAGGAGACTGACATGAAAAGTAAAAGAGGAAACATATAGCAAACCAAAATAGGGTGATTTTTGATACTTTTTGTCAATATTTCAAAATGATAAAAGAGTGCTAGGTTTTTGAAACAGTTTTAAAAACCTAGCTTTTAAAACTAGGTTTTATAATGATAAAAGGTTGTCATCATTCTTCTGGAGTGAGTTGTAAGTTGTTGCAAAGGTGAAGATCAGTCTCCAATCACCTCTATTGTACATTATAAATATGTGATGGCAATGCATTAAAGGGTGATGGATCATCCCACTTCATTAATTGTACCAAGAATAAGTTAACCATAGAATGTGGTATCTCATCATGTGCTAAATCCAGTGGTGTCAAGTGTCAATGACGCCAACTATAGGCAAATCAATCATACCATTTGCGGAAATGAAATCCCTAATGAGTAGGCGGTTCAAGATGTATTGATTTCCTAACAACGCAGCCTTTGATGATGCAGAAAAGCAAATCGTAGAAGGGGAACAAAAACAAGGGAAGATGTGAGATATCTGGACCTTGAAGATGAGGCATTTGCCGATCCTGCCGGCGGGGTGGTTGAAGGTGTACTGGTGGAGGGTGAGCCCCGTGGCTTCCAAGAGGGCCACGACGACGGTGTCCCTGAACAGCAACTAGACGGCCGTGGAGGTTATGGGTGCCAGATCAAATGGGTAGAGCTCCCCCTCACGGAGGTCAGCGAGAGGACGCACGCCCCTTTGGCCTTGGCGTAGGGCACGAGGCGAAGTATCTCGTCAGAGGATCGGGACTTGGAGAGAAGCATGAGGAGGTCGAAGGGCCCTGATGTTCCTGCGGAGGGCATCCACGGGAGAGAGGAAGGAGGCACGTGGGAACTCGAGGGAGGAGAGGGTGCACAAGATCTTGTGGGCGACGAACCCAGACTTGCCCACCCCGGAGAAGAGGATGGAGCTACGGGCGTCCAGGAGGGAGCGGGCGAACGACGCCGCCTCCTTGGGTGAAGAAGTGGTCCACGTACCACCGCTGGGCCTCAAACACCTGTCGGATCAACCTAAAGCTTTTGGTCACATAATTATACTTGGGAAAGGGATGGTCGGGATGGTCGGGAAGGTTTGGAGGGGGTGGCGTGGAAACAATAGGTTTTGGTGACAGTTTTAAAATTTGTGATCAAAGTCTTTGGTGACGATTCTGGGAGAAACCGTGACCAAAGGGTTCTAGCTGTGGTTATGCTTTAAGAAACTGTGACTATAAGTATTTGGTCATGGTTTTACAATGTGACAAAATGTTTGGTGCGTAATTTGTCTCTCGCATCTTTTTGGTCACGGTTCCACCTAAAACCGTGACCATATATTATTTTCTATCACGGTTTTAGAAACCGTGACCAAAACTAATTATTTTAGCTATAATTGGTATTGTTATCCCAATCATAATTTATGTACATTTATTTTTAAAAAAATATGTCGATCTTACTTGATAATTTTAAGATAAAGTTAAAAAAGAAATAACTTTAATAAATAAAATTGCCTCCAACTGTCAGAGAAGTTGCCTCTTCACCTCTATGGGCACCTTCCTCTAAACAAAGTAGCAAATGGCACTCGACCGATGAAGTCTAGATAATTCTCCACCTCCCCTGTGGTTCTAAGCCTGACTGTTATTCTTAGGCCCTCCAGGACACGTTGGAGATCTAGATTCTTTGTCTTCCCCCATCCTCTTCTTAGTTTACCTGCGTAAACATTAATCATATTCATTATATATTTATGAAGTTATAATAAACCTTAAAATATATAAGTAATTTACTTCTTAAAGGTATAGGAGTTCCTACAAAAACTTGTGCCTACCGCTAAGGGGTCCACATGAACTAGGGACGTATTCCCCACCTCCTCCTCCTCTTCCTCCCCCTCCTCTCCTGCCTCCCCCTCCTCTCCTGCCTCCTCCTCCTCCTCCTCCTCCTGATTTGATGCTCTATAATCTAGATCATCCTCTACTCACTTTGACAAGGTATGAACAATCTCCTTACCCTTTCCCTGTAACGAGCGCGTGCCCCAGACGCCTTTTAAGACGTCTGGGAGGTGGCCCAGACGTCGTACCAGACGTCTGGGATCACATCCAGACGTCTGACCAAACGTCCGGGATAGTTTACAGACGTCTGGAGAACAGTTAGGTTCGCACGGGAGATTCGTCTGCGCGCCTGTGTGCGCAGACCTGCGTTTCTGCCCTCTTTCTCTGCGGCTGCAGGCGGCTACGACCACCTTCTCTCTCCTCTCCGCGCGGCGTTAAAAGGGGGGCGCGCCTCCCCTCCCGTCTTCACCATCTTCCTCCTTCTTCTCCTGCCTGTGCGCGAGAGCGAGCGGACGCGAGGGCGCAGCGGCAGCCGCAGTGAGCGCGAAGGAGCTGCGGCGTGCGAAGGCGGGGCTCTGCCGTGAGGGCGAGCTCGCCAGGAGCGGCTTGGCCGGCCGGCGGAGGGCGCAGGGGGCGCGGAGCGTCGCGGAGAGGGACCTGTGCGGGCTGAGCAGCAGACGCGCGAGGTGCGACGCGGGCGGCGTCGCGAGCGGAGGCCGAGCAGGGTTCTGATTCTGGAAAAATTTCCAGAATCAGACGTCTGGATTGATATCCAGACGGCAAGGTCGACGTCTGTGAGATCATACAGACGTCTGAAAGGTGAGTTTCCGCTTTCTTCTTCCTTCTTGTCGACTGACCGTACTGAGGGAGGGGGGTTGGCTGTGCGCAGGTTCTCTGATTCGTCATCTTTTGCGAATCAGACGTCTGGAAGTTGTACCAGACGGCGGGAGTGACCTCCAGACGTCCGGAGGGACCATCGGACGTCTTGGATCTAGGCAGACGTCCCCGCAGACTTCTGGACGTCCGGGGAACCAAGCCGAACAGGTAATTCTCTGATCCACCGTTTAAGACGTCTGGAAGGAGTTCCAGACGTCTGATTTTGCACAGTATCGTCTTTCTCGACCCGTTTAGGGCCCGTTTGGGCTCCGTTTTCCGCGATTCGAGTTGCGTTGGTTTCAGAATTAATTCCTCTACCCGCCTACAGTAGCTATACACTGTTTTGAGACACTCCTTGTGTTTGATCCTTGTGATAGGACCTCGTTCGGTTGCAGTCTTGAGAGTCGCGGAGGCACGCGGGATTCCCGATCACGCCCCCATTACTCCCGTTGTACCTGGTAGAGTGGCTTTAAGTATTAATAAAATCTGTTAAAGTATGGAACCATAACTAGAACCTAGGGCTTTGCATGAATCCTAGGAATGAGAAATATATGGAATGATAGCTCCTAGGTGTTGCATGAATCCTAGGGCCGGAAAACTAGATTGTATGATAGATCCTAGGATATGGCATGAATCCTAGGATGGAAAAACTAGTGGAATGTATATTACTGCAGTCTTGGAAAAATGGAAAGGAATATATAAAGCTGCCTGTTATGAATAAAGAAACATGTTTGAGATCATGGAATTTGAGAACGTGAATCTGGAAAGTGAAACATATGATGTTCTGAAATAAAGAGCTGGAACCCTACGGGGAGTTAGGAGTGGAACTCCTGGAAAGAAAAAGGAATGGAACTGAGATGTAGTTGTACTGTCTCTTGGGTACGCAGTACCAAGGGAAGTACCTGTACCTGTTTAGTGCAGAATGGGGCCAGCCGCCCCAGGGACCTGGGGTTAGGATTGGCCGCTCTGTACCGACTTGTTGGCCCTCGTGTACGTAGTACCGAGGAGAGCTAGTAGTGTTAGGAGAGTACTAGCTACCCCACGGGCCCCGGGGTTCTGCTAGCCTCCTTCACCGACTTGTTAGGCCCACTAGGGCAAACCAGGGTAGTCAGGCGAGGGTGCGCGGACTGTGGAGGGGCAAGGCCCCGGTTTGGTTACTGTGGAGGGGTTGGACCCCTGTTACTGAGAGGGCTCTGCCCTGGTTCCGTGCTGTGCTTTGGGCGCACCCGTTAACGGAAACGACTGACCGCGTGCCAGTGCGGGCTAGCTACCTGTGCGTTTATCGCGCGTGCCGTAGTCACCGTTACGTCTGTCAGTGACCTTGGGGTGGTTGACTGAGGGTAGGATCACCACGGGGGACTCTCCCGGCTAGGAGAGCACCACGTGCTACTTCTACTTTTGGAAAAGACTGCAATCAAGATCGTCCCACGAGGACATTCGAGATCAAGTAAAGGATCTGAGAAATAAATGAAATAGTGAGAAAAATTGAAAGATGTAAATAAAGGAAGTAATAGAACATAACAGCTACTGTACACTCTACTGTTGCCTTTAGTTAGTTGCCACTCTACTCAGCGTTTTGCTGACGTGTTACACTCGTTACCTTTTTCAGGACCAGGTGTTGAGCAGCCAGGGTCGGCGGCTGCAGAGGACGCTGGGCCGAGTAGGGTCCAGTAGAGTTACCCCAGCTTTGTACCCCTTTTTGTTTCTGTTCTAGTGAGTAGTTTTTGTTTCCGCTGTACCTTCTTTACCTGCAGTTTTTGTTATATGATAAATGTTGTTTTACTGTTGTGGTGGTGCCTACTGTAGTAGTTTCTTTCCTTACTGCTGTACTTTCTTACTGTTAGTTATATTCATGCTGAATGTGGTTTATTTTACTGTCTTTTGGTTACTTCCTCGTTGGACGACTGGGTCTTGGGATTAGTCGAGTCGGTCCGGTTCTCGTGTCTCGTAGGGACTCGGGAACCGGGTCGTTACATTCCCTTCCCCTTCGAGTATAGTAAATGTGCTATTTCCTCGGGTCATACAAAATATGACTAGGGAGGAGCCTGGTGTCGGGGGGTGGCTAAGCCTACTGTCAGGGGGGGTGGCTGCGCCTGAGGAGACAAATCGGGCTGGGTGGATGGCTATGTCTCAGGGAGACCCTTTCTTTTGGATTTTTTCTTAAACAACTTCATTTGTAACAAGGAAAAAATGTAATAATTAATATAGTTGAAAATCATTAATGAAAAAAGTTTAGTAAACATTAAAAAATATTTAAAATTTTCGGTAGAGTTTCCCCTTAAATTTAAAGGTTTCTCTATAAACCTGCATATTAAAATGAATGTGGACACACCTCACATTAAAAAAAATTGTAACTCAATGCACAATGAGTTGCATATTTACAACTCAAAGCAAATGCAAGTTATTCAAAGATGATTCTAATTCTAAGTTCTAAGTTAACAATTTAACAATTGTTCGGCAAACCTAAGATAAGTTTTATCAGGTTTTCAGCAAATCTAAGTTCTAAGTTCAACAATTTAACTCATAGAGTTTTGGATCTCGAGGTTCACAGTTTAGTTCCTCCTCTTTGCCTATTATTCCTCAACTACCTCAAACCATTCGATATGGTATCCCTTATAAACTTACTTCTACCAATTTTTCTGTTCTTTCCTTTGCTAAAGGCCTATGATTTATTACTTGGGTCATTTGATGGTTCTACCATTCCTCCTCCAAAATTTGTTTGTCAAAGAGAGGGTTCCTCTACTATTTAAGTAGTTAGTGATGAGTATATGATCTTTTATATATGAGACCAACTAGCTTTATGTTGACTTCTTCCTCCTTCTCCTTAGGTTAGTCTCCCTTTCTACCTTCTTCTTCTTCTTCTCTGCCTTCACCTTCTTCTCCACCTTCATCTTAGGTTGGGATGCTAAATGGATAGGCTAGAGTGGTGGTTTCCTAGAGTGGGTGTGTGTAGGATTGTGAGAGTGAGGTCATTAAGTGCATGGCTAGGTGATGTGGCAATGTCATTTAAAAATTTTGGCAGAGTTTCCCTTAAAATCTGAAGCTTTTCTATAAACTTGCATAGCACATAAGTGGGTACATCCCACATCCATTCAAAATAACGAAATATAAAACAAACAAGTGGGTACACCTCACATCCATCCAAATAAAATAGCTAAACATGCAACGCAAGTGGGTACACCCCACATCTATTCAATGAAATAAAAAATAATATGTGGGCACACCCCACATTAGGTAAAAATGTATAATTTCATCCAATAAAATTGAAAACATTGAAATTATACCTCTAAGTATAACAGCTTCTGAGTTTGCCCATCATTGATAATTTGTAATTTGAAAAATAAAAGTAATTAAATAAAATATTATAAATGTCAGTGTATATAAAATAAATAAAGAAAAAGTGTAGTGAGTAAGAGTAACATATTTTGAACATGTGTGCGTGATTAGGTTTAAGTTTTGATATTTCTAGTGTATAGAAAATGCTAGTAGAAGTTTATGTTTCTTCAATTTGAAGATGAATTTCATTTAAATAGAAATGAAGCAATGCAAAGAAGTTGTTACTAAACTTAGATGTCCACATCTACTGCATTTGAATCTATATGACCTTCTTCCATCAATTCTTGGTATGCTTCAGATTGTGCATCAAAACGATTGCATGGTACTGTTCTTATTGGTATAACCCATCCCCTTTGGCAATTATCGGGGATATAGAAAATTTGTGCCGCTTGACATACCAATGTGAATGGTTCATCAGACTGGAGAATTTGATGGTTACGATTTACACTTAAGAAATTATGTTTCTTGTCAATTTTGAAACCAGTGCCCTCTTTAAAAACATCAAACCAATGACATTTAAATAGGACAACTCTACAACCATATTTGAAACTGATCTCCATAATTTATTCGATTTCACCATAGTATCCATCTAGACCACTGAAAAGATCTAAATCAACAACTTTGACCTGTTATGTAACCTTTCTATCATCAATTTCTTTTATTCTAAATATGAACTCATTTATTATATGCCCAGAGTGATAATGTGCATAATGTAATGATGTATCGGCAATTACATCAAAATCTAGTATCCATCGTGGGTCCTTATCCTCTCTCATTTGATTAGCTTGATCTTTAAACCAATACAAGAAGTCAAATTCAGATGTCCTTGAATGAGTTAATTGTTTGAATTCCTCGTAGAATGGATCAATTTCAGGAATTTGTTTTAAAATATATAGATGTGCCAAACATCTGTCGCTTTCTGAGATTGCCTTATTTTAAAATAAGATTCTCAACTGCCTTAACAGCATCATAGAACGGATCACAACAGAATAAATCTTCCTCATTTATATTTATGTCCTCTCCTACTCTCATCTCCTTCAACATTTTTTTTATTTCTTCACCTCCACTATTATCAATTTCCTCGTTAATCTCTTCATCAACAGTGTTCTCATTGTTTATGACTTTCTCAGTAAACACCACTCCATGAGCTACCCAAGTAGTGTAAGGCTGCCACCACCCATTACAAACCAAGTCTTAGGCACAGTATTATGATTATGCAAGGAACTATTCAAACATCTACTGCATGGGCAAAAGATATTATCAAGTTGATCTCCACACCTCAATATCTTCTTATCATCATCAAGGCCCAATCCAGGAATGAAATTACTCCATCTTTATATCTGGTGTAATCTAAACCTTGCAATCCAATCCAAGATTTATCTATTATAACCTAAAATTAATGTAAACAAATCGCTTTATTAGGAAGGGAAATGACTGAATGATGTGTATCTTGATTAAGATTTTCACTTTATAGCCCATTCTCAAAGATTTGATCACAACTTAGGCTTACTCATACATGTAACCTTAGTGCGATGAAATTTCGACAGCATCTCCCTACACTTCTCCAGTATACCCAACAATACTAACCTTAGCTAGATTTCCTTTAACATCCATTTAAGGGTACCACAGGAAACTAGATAAGATTAGTTGATATACCGGAGAAGAGTAGGAAGAAGTAACCAAAATTTTTCTGCACAAGGTTACATGTAACGAGCAAAACTAAGTTGTGATTAAATATTTAAGGACCTTCTTTAGTTTGGTACTTCACCGAACTAAAGTCGATCGAGTCTTATGGCATGCTACAAAGACAACACATCATACATGTAAGTGAGGTATACATACACTTCCTGCATTGTCCGTATAACATGATCATAAGTCTCGACGGGCGAGTAATTTGGACACAATTTGACTTGGAGGACTTTTACCTTAGGGGTTAAAATACATAATGTTTCGCCTTGCGTGCATATATCTTCTTTAGCAAGTGTGTATATCTAACCAATAACTAATTTGAACATTAAAGAAATTCAACCAAAAACTAAAATATCATTCAATTAAATTAAAAAGATTGAATGTATATATACCTCCAACTACTTAAGCCTCCGAGTGTACTCAACACCGATAACTTGCATTTTCAAAAGCAAAATTAATTAAATAATAAATTATAATCTTAAATGTTAATAACAAATAAATTAGTATAAGGTATATATTAACGAGGAGGAGGATGATGATGACGAGGAGGAAGGGCAGTATGAGGATGATGAGAGGATGATAGGAGGAAGGGAGTCTTCTTGTTCTTCTTTGTGAAGTTAGGAGGAGGGCAAGAGGATAGGAGGAGGGCAGGAGGAGACAAGGAGGGTAAGAGGAGAGAAAATAGTGTTGAGGATGCTATGCATCAATGGTTGAACCATAATTGGCCTTTAACATTGAATTATTATGCCCTTAGGGAAAATGATGGGAACACCATCATAGGCCCTAACTAGCTACATTTAATTAGGTTTAATCGATAAAAGCTCCTACCTAATCATCTGTGGGTCGTAACTCTATATTATTCTGAGTTGAGAAGAAAATATTAAAAAGGGTTAATTCTATAGTTTTAACATCGCATCAGAAATGCAGAGTAACCATGAGATTTTTTAGGGGTTAATTAAAGGTCAAATCAACATTAAAGTCCAAAGAGTGGGTCCATACAGACAAAAACGGGGTTTCACGCATTCCGTGAACCAAAACAACACACAAAATCCTAATTTCAGACCTGCTTAAATTAAAGAGGTTCTGGTCAGGATAAAATTTATCTAAACCTTCTAAAATTCATAGGGAAATATTCTAAGGGGTTTAATACCCTTGGTTTGACCACCTGAGCTCATTTTGACCTAGAATAGTCTTAAACGGAATTCTACCCTAATTTGGGTTTCCATGCAAATTTCTTAGTCAAGAGTGGTTGAAACTGAAATCCAACTTTACCATTAGATTCCTTGGGTCCAAATTAGGTTGGTATCAAAATTTGGGTCCAATTAGAGTTCATCTTGATTTAGTTTGCAATTTAGACCCTTAAAACTCTATTTTTCACACTTAAGCCACTAACTTTCAGATTCCTTGTAATCAAGCTCCTAACTTCTCATCGTTTTATTCAAATGGGTCCCTGCCGCCATCGACGTGTGAACGTATCCGCAGCCGACCTTCAAACGAGGAGATCTCCTTGATTCCTTAGCCAAATCCTCCCAAAATTGGAAGGAACAATCTTCAGGAGATCCTCTTTTGATTGAATCACTTCAGGGATTCCAAATCATACCATAGAGCTCAGGCGAAGCCCTCAAAATCCATGAGGGAACCCAAATCAAATTACGATGAAATTGAGACTAATTACCCTATGTGAGCTCAAATCTGAGCTCTATATAAGCTCTAGATTATACAGTCGTTCTTCTTAGCTCGATTCTAGGTCAAAAATCATCTTTTTCTGCTCCCTCGGTCGCCTCTAACCATAGCTCTGGCGAGCCCTCTGAACCTCCGTCGTTGCCCTCTGCTACGTATGATAGGCAAAGGGATCTTCTTCTCCTTCTTCCACCTCTCGCTAGCCAAAGTGAAGGCTCCTAGACCCCTTCTTCCTCGCCGTCTCCCTCACCGGAGGACTTCTCCTTCTCCACAACCAGCCAATCAAAGCCAGCGCAATCTTCCTCCCTTTCGAGCCTTAGACTAGGCCACGGGCCTGGACCTCTGACCCATATACCCGATTACCCAATTATGCGCCTTATAAGAGAATAGAGAGAAAAATCTTGAGGAGGAAGGGGAAGGGTTTTGCAGTTTGGATTCTTAAGGTGCATGCTTAAAAGCTTACATTTAGTTTATGAGGAAGAAGGCTTACTCTATGGTTGCCTCTTTCCTTGGTCTGAGTTCTGAATAGTTAAGTTGTCTGAAATTAGGGTTTGATGACTGAAGGATGGTACTGTGGATTTATTTAGCTCTTGGCTGATATATGATTCGATTACTGTTGAAACATTTGGCTTAATTGAGAATTTTGGGATGTGCTTTGATTGAAGCAATTAGTTGGTGATTCAAGTCATCATTTAGAGTTCTTTCATATTCTTTTTATCCAAATAATTCTTGAGATAAATTGGGCTAATATTTTTAATTATTGATTCTTATTGCATATCTTGATTATTGTGCTCATTTATTCATATTTTGATTAGTGTGGGAGTTCCAAATTTGCTCCTTGCGAACGACCTCGGACTCACATTGATTTTGAGTTTATAAATTTAACTGTTGTTGCCATTTTTGTCCTCTACTACGATGTGTATTTCAAAAAGACAACTTTTGTGCATCAACATTTTGGCATTGTTGCCAGGGTGTAATGTGCAATTCAGCACTAGTCTTATCTTATTTGATTGAGCTAATTACTAACTTGCCCTATCTATTTTTTTTGTGATTTTACAAGGTACATCACTAGAAGATCTTCCACACAATCAACCACTCTAGGGGTTGGTAAAATTTCTCTTCTTCCTTAATCAACCTCCTAATCTTGGGAAAGAGAGAAAGGAAACAAATGAATTAGGATCCACTTGTCTTATTTTCCTAGTAACTATCATAAAGGTAAAGTTTCCTTATTTGCAAAATTAATTAATATTTGATTGAAGTGAAACGATTTGATTATAGATCCCCATCCTAATTTCCTGTGTCTAATAGGGATTTATGCTTAATTTTCTAAACATCTTGGACTACTCACATTCTTGTTTGAGTCCAAGGTGTTACATTTGAGATCAACTTGGACTTGGAAATAGAGCCAACTAAGGTTTCACTTTAGGGTTTTGAAGTGCTACTACACATTTGCATGCATTAATGGAAACTGATTTTCCCACATTTGTGTGCTACCCAAGCCATTGTTTGAATTGATCTATTCAAGAAAACCCTAAAATTTTGGACCTAATAACCTGAGAGTCAATTCAGGGTGATTTGAGTTTTGACCCAAATTTCATCCTCCATCTTTAGGGTAGGTTAGGTGAAGTTGGTCCACTTTGTGGATCAACCGACCTCCAAATTAAGTCACAAATTGAATTAACTTCTAATCAAGTGAAATTCAAGGCACAAATTGGGACTAAAATTGGTAGATTTAAGGTATCAATTCGTACATTCTAGTCTACTTGAAACCGCAGTGACAAGGAAGGTCAGGTGAGGGAAACCCTATAACTTGTGGGGACACTCTAATGTGTAGGGGTCTTTGCGGGACTCTCCCTTCCTGGTTGCCCAAGTAATTCTCAAGTGTATGGATTTCTGATTCAGAGTTATCATCCACCTCGAAACAGCCTTAGTCATCCAAAAATCCTTAGGTGCCTTGATTGGGTCCAATAAACATCTAGTCCCTCATGCATTCTCTAGAGCACATACAGATGAAAGGTCCCTAGGTTTTTGACCTAGAGTCCTCCATTACAGTGATCTTCTTAGGGAAAATCTAATCTGATCTGATCAATTCGATCTGGACCTGAATTTGATTCTACATTTTGATCCACCACCTGATTTGAAAATGCAATCTGACAACATAGGAAGACTATTTAGGAAACTTGAATCCCAAATGAGCATGAAAGAGAAAATGATCGAGGCTACTTTTAGACATCATGATGAGTATTACAAAACCTCAGATCCATCTAGGAACATTCAGGTTAATGTGTCAAAAACAACAACCCACATTATGAACCGTGCCCAACTAATGTTGACACAGATGATAAATAGTTCAACCTGGGATATTTTCATGACAAGATACATTGAATTAGAGAGATTGCATAATTTTGAGTATCTCTAATGTCTGACAAATTCACTACTTTGGGAAATGCATCAAGATGTCATTGAGAAATGGGAGAATTTGATAAATCTTTTGAAGCAGACCATCAATCAAAAATACCTATATCAACATTTAGAAATTGATGAGACATCTTGGGATAAGGTTGAAGAACAACATGATTTCCCAGAGCCCGAGTTCGAAAATAGAGGTTGTTATGGACCCCTAACCCAAATGGAATCAGGTTCAAACTTTGTGGAAAATGACATACCTGATCTTGATGTTGGTTGGGTGGATTCAGTTGCAGGTATTCCCGATTTTGAACCAGCCTTAGAGAGCCATGAAGCTGGTCCATCATGCCTTGATTTCCGAAACACCTGTGATGAGCTTGAATCAAAACCTCTCGAGGATGTAATTCCCAAACCTTATCCTATTAAGGTAATCCTCGAGAGTGATTCAGACATCCCAATAGAATGAAGTCCAGATTCTAGTGACCCAATTCCTACCCTTAATCTAGAATCTAGATCTGAGCCTATTTGGAATGATCATGAGGCCCAATGTGATAAGAACCAAATTTTAGATCTAAACTATGATTCTACGGCTACATTTCATGATTATACCTCTCCAAACTCCTCAAAAGAATGAATTGATTTTTCCCAAGTCGCACTGATTTACAATACAGAAACATAGGAGTTGGAAGAGGTGGGATTTGATTGGATTTACCCTAGGAGCCAAGAAGCTGAGCCTATGCCTAATAAGGACACCTCTTTGAGCTTGGAATTTGAGATTAGGTTAGGTCCAAGTCAGGTTGACAATTTCATGAATCATGATTTGTCTAGTCGTGGAAATCTAGATCTTGAATCAGGTTCAAAAACTGATTGTCACAAATTCTCCGATGATTTTGAATGATACTTTAATTTCGGAGAACCTTTGTTTCCTGATGATTATGAGCCAATTTACGACCTTAGCATCCATGATCCATTCTTTGATTCTGATGCTGAGGCCGATGATTTGTACCTTGATGCAGCCACAGCTTTCATAGAGCCTTTCAAAATCCGATCCCAACCCTGACCCGCCATCAGAATCAATTTATACTCTGATTCACCTCTCTCTGATCTAGTTGCATACGATTCCCTTCAACATTTGATCGAGAATCAGACAGTGATCAGATCGTTAATCACATCTTATCCTTCTCTAATCCCATCAGTAGGGTTCCTACATTCTTCACAGATTCATTATCTTTTGAGGACCCCTACTCTGATCAGGCTGAGCCGATTTAGCCAAACCTGCACTGTGCATTTCCACATCTTTTCAAGCCTCAAAGCATTTGGTGGGATCCATACCTATTGATTTACATCCATTAACCCACCAGACTAAATGGGTTTGGTTTGCATTATCAGCCTGTTGATCTGAACAAGCACCTGGTTGGACCAACCGGGCTACTCATCAAGGTGCTTGTTCTACAAAATTCTTCTGATTTGACCACCCCTTCTCCTTGATCACCTTCTGCTTAGTTGAAGGCATTGAATTTAGGGCTTAATGGGAGGCAACCCGTCATTCCAAAAACCCGAGACCCTTCTGACCATCTTTTTGAGCTACACTCCTATTGCACTTTTTGGTTCAACTTTAAAACAGCCGACTCCACCTTTGGTACTCGTATCAAAGCTTGAAATTGTCTGCAACAATCATCCTGACCCATTCACCCACCCTTTGACTCTATTCTAAATCTTAAACTAACCTGAATTCGTACCCACCTGGTTTACAATGAGGACATTGCAAAATTTAGGCATGGGGGGTGTTAAACTATAAACAAATGGAAATTCAATTCTTTGAGAGATTCTCACAAAAAAAATACATAAAAACAAAATGAAAAAGGGGAGGAAAATTTTGAAGAAATGATTGAAAATCTTTCTTGAGGAGAAAAAGAGGAGGAAATGCAAAATGTCAGAAGGAGTAAAATCAAGAAAAAAATGATAGTCAGAGCAATTGATTATGGAATTTAGTTAAGTTCTAGACCAAATCAAAACAAGGATTAAGTCCTAAAATGCTAGAGACAAGGAGATTAGTAAGAGTGCTGATCTTAGGCCTCTTAGAATTATTTCAGGGTTTAAACACTTACGTACTCGTTAAGATCTAGAGTAGTCCTCAAGAGGTTGAGGAAAGTGCGAAGCTGATGTAGTAGGTCTAAGGCTTAGGGATTATTCGGCCCCATTGCCTGCTCTTTGGTTTGTGGGACTTGGTAACCAAAGCACCCAAAATCACAGACTAGTCTAGTTCAATGAGCTTAATAAAGAAATCATGCCAAAAGTGTTCTGTTATGAAAAGCCATCTCGAAGATCTAGCTTAGGAGTAGCTCGAAGACACAAGTTGATTGGATGAGTTCCCGATGCGGAGAGGTGGAATATTCCCCTTGAAGATGCGTATTAACATATCGTCTCCTCGGTGCTTATCTCCTGGGATATCTAAATATCTTACTGCGGGCATGTAAGCATCTTGTGCTGGTTCAGGTGCCATGGACGGGATTATCTTGAAATGTCGATTGCTAGTGTCAGAATTTAGCTACATAATGCCATGGGCAACACTATCTCAAAGTGTCGAAAGCTAGGAGTTCTGGGGGTTACCATGAGCGGTGCTATCCCGAAGCATCGAAAGCCAGGGATCCTTCGAGGATTGGTGATGGGGACAAGGAATCCGATATGGATTGTGTTTAGGGCCAATTCATGGCTGGATCTAGGGAAATATAAAAAGAAAAGAGAGAAAACTCTCCAAATGAAATATCCATCGCTATCTCTCTCTTATCAAAATGCACTAGCAAACTAAACCTGGACTCAATACATCTAACACACGGGTGCTTTAACCGCTGGGGTCAACAAACCTCTAGGCAGTTTTTGCAGGCCTTAGAAACCTTCATGGCAGACCCAAGTTGAAGCTAGCTAGATTGGATCTTGATTGGTACTTGAGTACCTCTAGGTTTATTATTGGCAATCTGATCTAATTTTTAGAAAGTGGCAAAAAACAGGCATCTGAACACCAAAGCATGGTCTAGAGACCTAGCTCTTTCCATGAGATTTTGCTAGGGACTAGCAAAAGCTAAGCATAGGGGTATGATGGGAACACCATCATAACACTAACTAGCCACATTTATTCAGGTTTAATCGATAAAAGCTTCTACCTAATCATCTAAGGGTTGTAACTTCGCATTGTTCTAAGTAGAGAAGAAAACATTAAAAAGGGTTAATTATGCAATTTTAACATCACATCACAAATGCAAAGTAACCATAGGATTTTTCAGGGGTTAATTAAAGGTCAAATGAGCATTAAAGGCCAAAGAGTGGGTCCACACAGACAGAAATAGGATTTCACGCTTTCCGAGAACCAAAACAACACATAAAACCCTAATTTCAGATCTGCTTAAATTAAAGAGGTTCTGGTCAAAATGAAATTCATCTAAAACTCCTAAAATTCATAGAAAAATATTCTAAGAGGTTTGATACCCTTGGTTTGACCACCTGAGCCCATGTTGACCTAGAATAGAGTCTCAAATGGAATTATGCCCAAATTTGGGTTTCTATGCAAATTTCCCAGTCAAACATGGTATAAACTGAAATCCAACTTACCATTATATTCCTTAGGGCCAACTTAGGTTGGTACCAAAATTTGGGCCCAATCAGAGTTCATCTTGACCTAGTTTGCAATCTAGTCCCTTAAAACTCTATTTTTTACACTTAAGCCCCTAACTTTCAGATTTCTTGCAATTAGGCCCCAAACTTCTCATTTTTTTCTTCAAATGGGTCCCTACCGCCATTGACGTGTGAACATATCTGCAGGAAACCTTGAAACGAGGAGATCTCCTTAATTCCTCAGCCAGATCCTCCCAAAACTAGGACCAATCTTTAGGAAATCCTTCTTTGATTGAATCACTTCAAGGATTCTAAATCACACCATGGAGCTCAGGCGAATCCCTCGAAATCCGTAAGGGAACCCAAATCAAATTGTGACAAAATCATGACTAATTCCTCTGTTTGAGCTCAAATCTGAGCTCTCTATAAGCTCTAGATCATACGACTGTTCTTAGCTTGGTTTTAGGCCAAAAATCATCTTCTTCTCCCTCGACAGCCTTCGACCATAGCTCTGACGAGCCCTCCTAACCTCTATTGTTGCCCTCTATCATGTATGATAGGCAGAAGGATCTTCTTCTTCTCCTTCGTCCACCTCTTGCCGGCCAAAGCGAAGGCTCCCGGACCCCTTCTTCCTCACCATCTACCTCACCGGAGGACTTTTCCTTCTCCACGACCAACCAATCAAAGACGGTGCAATCTTCCTCCCTTTTGACCCTTATACTAGGCCAACCTCTCTCTCTCTTTCTTTAGGTTAGAACCACTCCTTCCCCACTTCAAATCAACTTCCATAACACCCTCTCCCTAGTTGTCTTCTCTACCACTAGCATAGCTCTGATGAGCTCACCACGCCGCTACACCACACCAATCGCCTCGCTGTCACCCCCATAAGCATCGCCGCATCACCCTTATTAGAACCCCTCATGAAATTGTGTCGTCCATCCAATCCACGGCTCCACCACATTGACCGTCTTCTCACACTATCGCCGACTCCGTTTGACCAATACACACATCCATACACTCGCATAACACCACTATCACCTTCGCCACTCCACGGAGGAGCTTTTGAGCTCTCTAATTAGGGCCTAGATCCTGTGCTCCATGTTTCAAGTGTTCGTTGTCCAACCATCATCGCCACCGTCTTCTCCATCTCTGGTCACCATCATCCGGTCACCTCCAGTCTCGCCCCTTCTCTCAATCGGTGCAGAGCAACTTTAGGATCAATTCCAAACCCTCAATTGGGTGAGGCCACAACAGAATAAGCATCAATCAAAGGAGGCTTCACTGTAGCTGCTCACGCGAAGGAGGCGAGTGGGATAGTCCCACATGGGCATCGGGTCCCCTCTCACATGACTTGTGCACCCTCGCCTATGCACACATGCACACGGGCCTGAACCTCTGACCCATAAACCTGATTACCCAATTATGTGCCTGATTAGAGAAATAGAGAGAAAAATCCTGAGGAGGAGGGGGAAGGGTTTTGCATTATGGATCCTCGGGGTGCATGCTTAAAAGCTTAAAACTTAGCTTTTGAGGAAGAAGGCTTACTTTGTGGTTGCCCTTGTGCCTTTGTCTGAGTTCTGAATAGTTAAGTCATCTGACCTTAGGATCTGACCACTGATTGAAGGTACTATGGATTTATTTGGCCCTTGGCTGATATATGATTCGAGTTACTGTTGAAACATTTGGCTTAATTGAGAATTTTGATTGTGCTTCAATTAAAGGAATTAATTGGTGATTCAAATCAATATTTTTAGAGTTCTTTCATATTCTTTTTATCCCAACAATTCTTGAGATACAATTTGGGCCAATATTGAATATATTTTTTATTATTGATTCTTACTGCATATCTTTATTATTGTGCTCATTGATTCATATTTTGATTAGTGCGCTCATTGATTCAATATTATTGTGCTCATTGATTCATTGATTGATATTTATTATTATGCATCTTTCTCTTGCGAAGTTAGTGTCACGATTTAAGATCAATAGGAGAAGGTTTGGAAGTCATGGAAGATACTCGTTCCTAGTCTAGCATAGAATATCAACAAAGAGTTAAGGGGCTTCTTGCTATGCATTCCACCGATATTATTTTAACTTAGTGCATGGCACTAGTGGTGTACAAACTAATGAGAGGTACTAGTGAAGTGCCAAGTGATTGCTCAGCAATCATAGGCCCTAATTCGCCTGAATTAAGGTAGAACCTAGCTTAACATGGGCATTCTGCATGCATACACATTGTACTTTGCATCTTAGATGATTTATATGATTTATACATAATAATGTGCTATTTGAGAGGTATTAATAATTGCAGGTAATCCAGGGCTGCAGATGACCAATCCAACCTTATGGATCTATTTAGAATGACGACGAGAATCTAATGCTTCCAAGAGCGCATCAATCAGACTCCCAAAGCACCCTAGGGAGGCCGCAGAAGAAGTAGGAGCCAAGGGGCAAATTGAAGAATATCCAGACCTTAGATGATAAATCCAACTGCACTGATGGATCCAGATCGATGTTCGCAGTCCAACGACATAGAAATCAATTCAATCGGAGGCCTACATCATTAGATACAAGGAGAAGAAGATGGACGGCCACGATGGCATCACTCACCGCACCCCAATCTGGAAAGGAGAGTCGTGGGCCATTGGATCATCATCCAATGGCTACAATGCAGCCACGTCGCCTGCCTCCAGCTGCCTCATCAAACGAGGGTGAGATCTCGACCATTGGATTCCCATTCAACGGTCGAGGGTGGCTGCACAGAATTTGGAAAGCATGACAAGCCACGCTCGTAGCACAATGGAGAGAGCGCTTAATAGATAGTGCGTGATGCGGGTTCGAAGCGCTATTGGGAGTCAGGTGCCTGCGGATGAAATTCCACTACTGGATCTTCATCGGGCAGATCGACGGCGAATGCGTGGCGTGTGCGGGAGCGTCGAATGCAGACGCACGCGATGACACGCTCCTTAGGACTCAGCGGGCGTTGTGCAAGCTTTTTAAGCTATCCGATCAAGAGATCGGATGACTGAGAGGCTTTAGGAGTTGAGGCGCTGATCAAAGGGCAGCGTAGGCATGAATCTAAACCATTCGATCCTATGATTGGATGGTCGACAATCGGGCGGGTTTCGAAGGCGAGCAGCGAAGCAAGGAACACAGCAGGCGAGTGAAGGAACAGCTGAGCCGTCAGATTTAGATCCAAGGGCGCACAGAGTGCCACGTGGCAGCACCAGAATAAACTGTGGATGGAAGAAGGATTTGGAAGGCTTAATCAAGATCGTTGATCTCCCGATCAACGGATCTGATTAGTCTGAATCCTTTTCACGGGATTAAGGGCTCAAATACCCTAAATGCCCTTTACAAAAGCTATAAAAAGAGGCCTAAGCACCCCCTTTGAAAGGCATTCTTTAGTTTTCTTCTTCTTCCTCCCTCTACAACTCCTCTTTCTTCTTCTTCTTCTTCCCGTCTTCTCTACCTCCGTCTCTGCACCTTCGTTTGAAGTGTTCGTTGGGCCACCCTGACGGATCGTTGCTGCTCTTCCCAACCTCTCCAAAAGGCCATCACAAACCACCTGTGGTGCCCTCGTTTTGCTACATAAGTAGTTTACATTTATGTTGGAATTTGTTTAGTTAGATGTATGAAATTCATGTTCAAACTCTTTGATTGATATATATACTACAATATTGTGTCTATACTATTTAGTAATCATATTGAGAACAAACACATGAAATTAAAAGTGCTTTCTACCTCCCTGTGATCGATCGGGACTCACCAAGTTCCGTTAATTTATTTTCTTAAGACGTATTTCATGCTATACTACAACGCACTAATTTTCTACGCAATCTACACCACGAACAAATTGGCGCCGTTGCCGGGGAGGCACAGTGACTTTTGATTTTATCTCTAACATAGTATTTTTGTGTGCAGGTACAATGACACAAAGTGGTGAACAAAGCAACGCGGGCATCGCGAAAATCTGGTATACACATTCTTATTAGAAACTTGACTAGAAATTAAGTGTCATCTTTAAAATTCAATAGCCGTGTTCCAAAATTTGAACTGAAACTAGATCTTCAAATTATCTTTTCAATGTCACCTTTTACAAAAAGAAATTTCTTCTGTGGAATTTTTAAAAATTCGTGGAGTACATACTAGTCAGATTGATTGAAAATAAAACTTTTATGAACTTTAGAAATCAATTATGACTAACATACAAATTGGATTTATTTATAATTTTTGGGGTTTGAAAGATAATCAAATTATCTTTCAATATCATATTTTTACAAAATTTTTGGAGCATATTTGATATTGTTTCCAATAGAAAAACCAACATGGGATCTAAATCCCAGATTTAACCCTTAGTTTGTTAAAAATTCATAACTAATTGTTGGAAATAGTAAAAATTTTGGAAAAATACTCTTTGAAAAGCTTATTGAAAAAGGAATCTTCTTGACAAGTTTCAACACATTTGGGTTCAACTTTACTAAAGAGTATACATTTGAGTTGTGGTCTTCAATTTGAAGAACTTAGAAGTGCATGAGCTAATAGGACCACATTGACTAGCTGGGACTCCGACGAGCCCAAAAGTTAGTCGGTGAGACGTGTCACCTTGTGGACTGCCCACCATTTGCTAAATTGAAGCAATAGGTTAAAATTCATAGAAATATATCAAATAACCTGCATTTAGCTTGAAACTACTGGGTAGTTCCAACCTCTCTTGCAAAACGTAGTGCTTAACCTTGCGGGGTAGTGTCAAACGATTACGGTTGTGGGGTAATGGAACTGGAGGCGAAAGCCGAAGGAAGAACCTTCCTCATAGTCCCATTGTAACCAGACTGGTTGGGTTAGCTTGGGAGGTAGGAATTCCTTGCAGTCGATCTCTCGCTGAATTTTTTTTTATAACACAAACTTAAACGAAAAATCTAGTCATCTGATCTAAAGGGCCACTCTGATTAACAAGGCCTTAGCCTTGTTCTACTTGACTTCACCAACCCTTTGAGTTGGTGTATGCAAGGAATAAGGTTGTTAAGACCAAAACTTGTGGGATCTTGGGAGCCAAACCCAAGGCGGCAAAAGCGATTCTTGCCCGACCTCTCTTCTCAACCTTCTTCCACTCGATTAGCTGAGATGGCTAATCACAGTCCTCGAGTTCATCAGGACCTTGAGAATCAGGACCCAATGGCTCATCTGGAAGCTAAGGTTGAGGAAACGAAACAAAAATACGAGCAGAGCATCAACAGGATTCTCACAATACTTGACAGAATGCAGCATCCACCATGCGAAGAACTGTGGGATTTCTACGATCTGGTGGCAACAATTATAACACCTCAGGCCCGGATTCCCACAGGCGGAGATGCATTCGAGTTGAAGCCAAACATCATAAGTCTGATTCAGACTCATTTCCATGGAAACTCGAATGAGGATCCCTTCCAGCACATTGAAGATTTGAGTCGGATTGCAGAGTTAGTTTGACCCAGGAATGTAGATATCGAAATTGTTCTCATGAAGCTTTTCCCTTTTCTCTCAAGGATAAATCTGCTTATTGGTTTAAGACCATCGGGAGGTCAATTGGAGCCTGGGAGGAATTACGTCGCGAATTCCTCCAAAAGCTCTTCCCGATCGGTCAAACAAATGCTATGAGGCATGCAATCACGACTTTTGCCTAAGGCTCTAGAGAGAAGCTGCATGACGCTTGGGATAGATTTCACGATCTTCTCAGGAAGTGCCCACACCATGGTGTACCCAAATGGCACCTCACTCAAGTATTTTACCATGGGTTGGATGACACACATCGGTACCTGGCCGATGTATCTAGCAGTGGGAATTTCCTCGTGAGGGACGAGAACAATGCATTTGAACTGTTCGAGTCCTTAGCAGAGAACTCGATGAATGCCGCCTTAATGAACCAGTTCCAGTGACTTGGACAACAACAAGTCAGTGTCCATGAAGCTCAAGCCGAGTCTACCCAAGCTGACATGGACATTATCACCAAAAAGCTAGACAAGGTGGATCTGCTCGATAAGAAGCTCGATGAATTAATGCAAGCGAGATTTGGATCTTTTGGCAGCACAGCTCCATCTTACTCCTCTCAAGCATCTCGAGCCCCGTGCTCGTACATATCTGTCTACTCGGGATGTTTTCTCTCCATCTCCGCAGGATCCTGCATACCAGGAACCCGTGAACAATGTGGATTTGGCATCGTACAATCAGGGTTATGCACCATATGATGATGCAAGTGCATATTCTTTTGATGAATTTACATTTGAGACATCTTCGGCCTACAAAGATGTCAATGCTATTCAGGGTTATGGGTGTAGCAACCCGTATTTTGAAACGTATAACCCTGGTTGGTGCCAGCACCCCAATTTCTCCTAGTCTGGTAACCCATAGAGATCGAGTCAAGCTCCACACTACCAGACCAGACAATACGAGAATGCGCAGAACATGTATCCTAGGCAGCATCCATTCCCGTCTCAGCAGCAACAGACACGCTCTATCTATCAACCACTGCACCAAGCTGCCAACTACCCTCCAAAGCAGGCTGACCCTTTGGAGTCTCTGAAGGAGGACTTCCAGGCATCAATTCAAAAATCTACTCATGATAACCTACAAATAATGAAGGCAATGGCTGACCAAATACAGAGCATACAAAACACGCAAAACCAGATGATGCAGGAGCATAGGTCACAGGGAGCTTTGCTCTCCCAACTTGTTCCAAACCTAAGATATGTGCAAAATCAGGGTGCCCCCCTAAATTCCAAGCACCACAGGGGCAGGCACACGCTACTCACCTGGTTATGGGCTCGGTCAGCCACCTCTATTGCCAAACTCTGTGTATCCAGGCCCACTTGCTCCTCTACCCCTTCATGGATAGCACGCTGATGCAAAAGCTATCACTCTAAGGAGCGGAAAGACTACACAGGACCTGCTACCTAGGCAAGCGGGTAATGTTTTTTCCTGTGCTCTACCACAAGATGGCTCACAACCCTCTTCCTCTCACAAGCCATCTTCATTAGATAAAGGAAAGAAGCCCCTAGACCCTAAAATTCCCATCCCTTTTCCCGTGGCCCTAACACGAGATTCAGTACGGAAAAAGGACATGCGGAATTTCGAGGACCTAAAATCTATGTTCAAGGAAGTTCACATTTAGGTCCCTCTCCTCGAAGCAATAGATCACATCCCTACTATTGCTAGGTTCTTCAAGGACTACTGTACTCCGAAGCGACAGCAGAGAATCATACGATAGGCGGTGTTATCTGAAGAAGCTAGTGCAGTTATCTTAGCCGACTTGCCGCCCAAAAAGAAGGACCTGAGCACATCACTGATTTCCTACTTTTTGCAGGATTTCCCTTTTGATAGGGCCCTTCTTGATTTGGGGTCGTCCATCAACCTAACTCCCATTGTAGTATTTGATCGATTTCAATTTGGGGAGTTAAAGCCCACCTCGGTTACCATATAGTTGGCTGACCGATCAGTGAAAACATCGAGGGGGGTGGTTGAAAATGTGATCGTAAAAGTCCAAGGATTCTGCTTTCCAGCGGACCTTTTTGTTCTTGATATGGAGGTTCCTCCTAATCTTCGTGATGCATCAATTATTCTAGGTCGCTTGTTTTTGGCAACCGCCTGCCCAAACATTGACTATGCATCAGGATGCATGGAGATTGCCTTAGGAAACGAAAAGCTTAGACTTGACATTTTCAGGGCATCAAAGAACTTTGATTGTGATTTGATCGAGGAGGATAGTGAAGATGAAGATTCATCTTTCTGTGGGAACATTGGGCTCCTCTGCAGCGACCCAATGGCACATTCATCTTCACTATCAGGGGTCTTAGATTGCGATCCACATGGGACTGAGACTAATGACATACACATTTCATCCCATGGATCTGGTTGTCATGGGTGTTCATCTGCTCCTAATACCCTTGATCCCGACTATCCTGTCCTATCTAACAATGATATCTTAAGGCAAGATTACATAACCACTGCAGATGGATTCTCTAGTAGTTAGGATCAGCAGATTTTCGCTATTTTTTCCTCTCCTCCCCTGCATAAACCCTCTCCCCACCCTCCTCTACTAGAGTTACAGCCCTTACCTGATTCACTCAAGTACGTGTTTTAGGGAGAAAGTGAAAAATATCCCATGATTATCAATGCTCACTTGACTCCAGATCAGGAACACCAGTTGATCTTCGTTCTGCAAGCACATAGGGTTGCTATCGGGTGGGGCATTGCTAATCTCCACATGATTGGCCCCTCTTATTGCGCTCACCATATCTACACTGATGAAGGAGTGAGACCATCAAGACAACCTTAGAGGTGCCTAATTCCAAACATGTTGGAGGTTGTCAAGAAGGAGATCATTAAATGGCTGGACGCGGGCATTATCTATCCTATTTCTGACAGCCAGTGGGCGAGTCCCATTCAAATTGTGCCCAAAAAGGCAGGACTCACCATGATAAAAAATGAATTGGGTGAATCCAACCCGACCTGCACCACGACTTCTTGGCGGGTCTGCATTGATTACAGGAAGCTAAACTTGGCCACCAAAAAGGATCATTTTCCTTTACCCTTTATTGATTAGATTCTAGAATGGTTGGTCGGGTGTAGCTTCTTCTACTTTCTGGCTGGATACTCCGGGTACAATCAAGTAGCAATCAATCGGAAGATCAAGACAAGACTTTTACGTGTCCCTTCGGAACATTCGCTTTTAAGCAATGCCCTTCAGCCTCTACAACGCACCAGCTACTTTTCAGTGATGCATAATGGCCATCTTTTCAGACATGATAGGGACTGCGTAGAAGTGTTCATGGATGATTTCTCTGTGTTTGGAGATGATTTTTCGTCTTGTCTTGATAACCTCACAAAGATCCTGAGGAGATGTATAGAGGTTAACCTAGTACTTTCATGGGAAAAAAGCCATTTTATGGTGAGGGATGGCATCGTTCTAGGTCACAGGATCTCCTCTGATGGACTTGAGGTTGACTGAGCTAAGTTTGAAATCATTTCACGATTACCTTATCCTATCTCGGTTATGCAAATCAAATCATTCTTAGGGCATGTCAGATTTTATCAAAGATTCCTTCGAGATTTTTCGAAAATTGCTTGTCCATTAACGAATCTTCTGATAACCGACACGCCCTTTGAATTCAACTCCTCGTGTCTCAGTGCTTTCGAGACCTTGCGAAGTGCTGTTTCAAGTGCACTTATTCTCCAACCTCCCAATTGGTCTCTCGACTTCGAGATGATGTGTGACACCTCCAACTTTGCTGTTGGAGCCGTTCTTGGCCAACATCAGGAATGCCAACCATTTGTAATATACTACGCTAGCAAAATGCTGAACGAGGCTTAGTGTAACTATACAGTCACTCAGAAAGAATTGCTAGTTGTGGTATTTGGGTTGGAGAAATTTAGGTCATACTTACTTGGGTCCAAAGTTATCATCTACACTGACCATTCCACCCTCCGACATTTGTTGGCAAAGAAGGATACTAAACCCCACCTTATCAGATGGATCCTTCTTTCGCAAGAGTTCGATGTCGAAATCTGCGACAAAGCTGGAGCACATAATGTTGTGGCGGATCACTTGTCTCGGCTAGACCTAGACTACATTCCGTACTCCTCGCAGCTATCAGACCGATTTCTGGATGAGTGTCTGCTGTCTATCGACTTTGTTGAATTTCCTTGGTACGCTGGTATAGCAAACTATCTCATCACAGGTAGGCTACCTACGGGATTATCCAAGGATCAAAAACTCAAATTTATATCAGAGGCTAAATTCTATTTTTGGGATGACCCACCGCTCTTTCGCATTAGGGCTGATCAGATCATTCGTAGATGCATCCCTGATTCGAAAATCTCTACTGTGCTATCCTTCTACCACAGCGATGCTTGTAGTGGTCATTTCTCGGGCCGAAAGACCGCTGCAAAGATTTTGCAGTCGGGATTTTTCTGGCCAACCATTTTCAGAGATACACACGAATTTGCCAAGTGTTGTAAGCGATGCCAGGCGGTCGGTTCTATGACCTAGAGAGATATGATGCCTCTCCAATCTATTCTTGTCGTAGAAGTGTTTGACGTCTAGGGCATGGACTTTATGGGCCCCTTCCCGTACTCGCATGACTTTGAGTACATACTCCTTGCATTAGATTATGTCTCAAAGTGGGTAGAAGCTATCCCCGCAAGACGAGTCGATCATAAGACTGTTATATCCTTCATCCAGGAATTCATTTTTATGAGATTCGAAGTTCCCCGTGCCCTGATAAGTAATGGGGGAAGTCACTTCATCCATGCCCATTTAGGTCACTATTGAAGAAATACGGGGTGAAGCACCGCATTGCTACCCCGTATCACCTACAGACCAATGGGTAGGCTGAAGTATCAAATCGTCAAATCAAGTTTATCCTTCAAAAGATGGTTAGACTTGATAGAAAGGATTGGTCCGATCTGTTGATTGATGCACTATGGGCATATTGGACCGCATACAAGACCCTGCTCGGAATGTCGCCATATCGCATGGTGTATGGAAAGGCCTATCACCTTCCTGTGGAGCTGGAGCATCGTGCCTTTTGGGCAGTGTAGAAGTGTAATTGTAATCTCGAGGCCAGAGGTTATAAAATGAAGCTCCAGCTCAGTGAGTTAGAGAAGATTAGGTAGGAAGCTTACATGAATGCAAAAATATACAAGGACAAGACAAAGGCTTTCCATGATTGACACATTCGAAGGAAGGAGTTTGCACCTAACCAGCAGGTCTGGTTGTTTGACTCTCAACTCAAATTCTTTATGGGAAAGCTCAAGTCCAAGTGGACTAGGTCATTTCTGGTGGTCCACCCGTATCCTAACGGGGTGGTCCAAATTAGAGACCCGAAATCTGGGCATGTTTTTACGGTTAATGGACAGCACCTCAAACCATTCTTTGCCTAGGAACCTCCTCCTGCTAACGAAATGATACATCTTCTTGAGGACGTGTGACTAATGAGTTGCCCAGCTGGAGGCATTAAACTCAGCACGTATACATATATACATACCCCATATACATAGCATATTTCATTTTCACATATTGTTTTACATATTGTTTTGCATATTGTGTATGGCATTGCAGTGATGGCATGAGCTGAACGATAACTCAAAGCAGTTTCAGGTGATTTCTATCCACAAACACCCTACCTTCTTTCTTTTATTCATGCATGAGGACATGCAAACACTTAGGCATGAGGGGTAGTCCATAAAAACTGAAAATTTGCTGCCAACAAGTGGGGGATTAGATAGTTTTATCAAGAGGTTTTATTAAATATTTATTCTTTAGTAGATTCCTAAGCTTAGAATCCAGTATAACCTCACATTTGCATGCAGAATTTGTAATGAATCCACTGTGAAAATCGATATACATCTCTAGTTTGTCGAGAAAAAGCATTGCTTCTTCTCCTGAACTCTTGGATAGCAATCAGGGAGTCAGGTGAACCATCTTCTAGTAGATCCACCAAAACATATGTGAGATGAGAGTAGAGAGTCTACTGGTGCTCTAAGACTAGTATAAGGAATCTTTAACTTTGAAAAAATTGAATAATGACACTCGGAGATGGGCATAGTTTTTACTCTCAGTTCTTGCGTACTAATTCTATAAGAAATTCCATACGAGAGCCACCAAATAAGGCAAAAACACAGAGAGTGGGTTTTGATAAAATTAGGACTGAGGTGGATGGTCACGACCATCCTCTGTGGAATCCTCGGCTGAAAGAGGGTACTGATGTCAAGGTCAGAAATACGTCATCCTATCCGTTCCTTACCCGGTGCCAAGAGTAGACACTTCCACCAAATAAACCACCCGAGATTCTCTTGGTCATCCCCAAAAATCTCAAATAATGCCTCATGAATAAAAGTATGTATGTCATGTTGTATTATTGCATTATGTTATGTTGGTAACGGCATTGTGCCAGTATATATATATATATATATATATACAAAAGAGATATTTGCTTGTGAAAAAAAAAAGTGTTAAGAAGTTTGAGTTATGTAAGTCAAAATGTTTTGAGGCAAAAACACCTACCATCCCCACGAACCACCAAATACAGCCTAAACCTATTTTTCTGTATTTCTGACCACCTGAATATGATCTGAGGAGCCTGACTTAGTCATAGGGTTATTAGAACTTAATTAAAGTGTAATGCCATGTAAGACCACCAAATACAATTGCAAATCTGGTGAGATGTGAGCTTAGGAAGAAAAAGAAAAAGGAAAAGAATGAGAGAGAGAAAGAGAGAAAAGAAAATGTACAAAAGATTAAAGAGAGCACAGTTTTCCAGCCTTTTCTCTAAGTTAATTTATTCAATAATCTAGAATCTAGATTCTAAAATACTAATCTCTATGTAGCACCAGAAGAGAGTGAGCCACCAAATACAAATCTAGTTAACTCAGACGTCTTCTACCTAAGCCAAAAGCTGGGGCTAAAATAAGAGAATAGTTTATATCCCCAAGAGAAGAGGTTTGCCTATCCCAACAAAATTTTACTAGGGGTCAAGTATAAGCTTTAAATGTGTATCGACTCTTCACTTAGATTTGTTGCAAAAGCTACAACATTATATATTCATGATTATCTGGATTTTGAATTTTTTATGAAACAAAAAGAAATAAATTTTTAGTTAAATTCTTGATAAAATGCTCTTAGTCTTACACTTGCTAGGGACTAGCAAGATTTATGCATGGGGTTATGATTGTCCAGCAATCATAGGCCCTAATTCGCCTGAATTAAGGTAGAACCTAGCTTAACATGGGCATTTTGCATGCATACACATCATACTTTGCATCTTAGATGATTTATATGTTTTATACTTAACAATGTGCTATTTGAGAGGTATTAATAATTGCAGGTAATCCAGGGCTGCTGATGACTGATCCAACCTTATGGATTTGTTTGGAATGACGACGGGAATCCAACGCTTCCAAGAGCGCATCAATCAGACTCCCGTAGAACCCTAGCGAGGTTGAAGAAGTAGGATCCAAGGGGAAAATTGAAGAATATCCGAACCTCAGATGATAAATCCAATCACACGGATGGATCCGGATTGATGTTCGCAGTCCAACGGCACAAAAATCAACTCAATCGGAGGCCTACATCATTAGATACAAGGAAAAGAAGATGGACGGCCACAATGGTGCCACTCACTGCACCCCAATCTGGAAAGGAGAGTCGTGGGCCATTGGATCGTCATCCAACGGCCGCAATGTAGCCACGTTGCCTGCCTCCAACTACCTCATCAAGCGAGGGCGAGATCTCGACCGTTGGATTCCCATCCAATGGCCGAGGGCAGCTACACAGGATTTGGAAAGTGCGACAATCCACACTCGTAGTGCAACGAAGAGCACGCTTAACAGATAGCATGAGACATGGGTTCGAAGCACGATTGGAAGTCAGGCACCTGCAGATGAAATTCCACTACCGGATCTTCATCGGGCGGATCGACGGCGAACGCGTGGAGGGTGCAGGAGCATCGGATGCAGACACGTGTGATGATGTGTGCCTTAGGACTCAACGGGCACTACGCAGGCTTTTTAAGTCGTCTGATCGAGAGATCGGACGACTGAGAGGCTTTATGAGTTGAGGTGTTGATTAAAGGGCAACACAGGCATGAATTTGAACTGTTCGATCTTATGATCGGACGGTCAATGATCGGGTGATTTTCGAAGGTGAGCTGCGAAGTGAGGAATGCAGTAGGAGAGCGAGGAAGTAGCTGAGCCGTCAGATTTAGATCCAAGGGCTCACAGAGTGCCACGTGGCAGCACCAGAATAAACCATGGATGGAAGAAGGATTTGGAAGGCTTAATCAGGATAGGTGATCTCCCGATCAATCGATTTGATTAATCTGAATCCTTTTCATGGGATTAAGGGCTCAAATACCCTAAATGCCCTTCACAAAAGCTATAAAAAGAGGCTTAGGGGGCCCCTTTGAAAGGCATTCTTTAGTTTTCTTCTTCTTCCTCCCTCTACAATTCCTCTTTCTTCTTCTTCTTCCTGTCTTCTCTGCCTCCGTCTCTGCACCTCCATCTGAAGCGTCCATTGGGCCACCCCGACGGATTGTAGCTACTCTTCCTAACCTCTCTAAAAGGCCACCATGAACCACTTGTGGTGCCCTCATTTTGTTACATAAGTAGTTTACGTTTATGTTGGAATTTGTTTAGTTAGATGTATGCAATTCATGTTCAAAATTGATATATATACTACAATATTGTGTCTTTACTATTTAGTAATCATATTGAGAACAAATGCATGAAATCAAAAGTGTTTTCTGCCTCCCTGTGATTGACCAGGACTCACCAAGTTCTGTTAATTTATTTGCTCAAGACGTATTTCGTGCTATACTACAACGTGCTAATTTTCTACGTGATCTACGCCACGAACACCAAGTGATGAGCACTTCCCACTATGTTGGCTGCACAATGCTTTTAATCATTCATCCTTGGAAGTGATTAGATGTAATTGAGAATGGATTTCAAAATTTGAGCAATGATACCCTCTTTACGGCAATGCTAGCATTTTTGGCTCCTCTAATTGTTCTCATCTAAAGAAGAAAATACTTTGCTCCACACTTCATCAAAACATTTGAATTTGAGGAGGAGGGTGGGGAGGAGTAAGAGGGCGGGGACGAGGATGGGGAGGATGAGGAGGAGGAGGGGGCAGTGAGGAGATACCTGTGGAGGAGGAGGACCGTCGGTGACTGATGGAGGACGAGGAGCGGCGCGCAGACGACGAGGATCAAGAGAGGAGGAGTGGCGAGGCAGTAAGGTTTTTGTAAGGTGTGCGGGGAGGAGAGAGTTCTACTTGTGAGGATGATGAACTGACATTTGCTGTCGGTTCTATCAGACATGATGGTAAAATGATAAATTAAATCACTACTTGCACCCAAATTTTGGCCGATAATTATAACCTACTTTTCATTGTCGCTTATTAGACTAACCAATGGTAGAAGTCTAAATTAAACCCCTCAACCCACCCAAATTTTAGGCACTAATTTTAACTATCTTTTCACCGTCGCTTCTTAGAATAACTGACAGTAAAAAAAATTTCCTGTCGCTTAATTAACCGATAGTAAATATTATTGACCACTATGCGCCCATCACTTTCATTCAATTGATGTTAGGTCAAGTACACACATTCAAATAAGCGACGGTAAAAATATTTTTGCTGTCTCTTTCTAAAATCGATGGCACATAATCGACGGTATATCCCATTTTTCTAGTAGTGTGTGCTTCTTCCCAATGGACTACCATTACTAAAGATGCAACTTGATTCATGTCCTTACTTCCCTTCCCTTCCCTTCCCTTCATGGTCTCTTGCTAACCCATGCAATGTGAGAGTAGCTGATGGTGCCCTATCTCCAGTTACTGGGCTTGGAGATCTTCCTTTGATTGGGTCTTGTCTCTCACAGATGTGTTGCATGCTCCAAAATTGGCTTTCAATCGATCAGTTAGATTACCAAGGCCTTGAACTACCGAGCAGTATTTATGATCATTTCTTTCCTTGCAAGATCTCCTAACGATGAGGCAGATTGGTGGAGGATTTGAGCATGATGGTCTTTAATACCTGAGAAATACCAATTTTCCAACTACGCATTTATCTACTATTGCCACCTTGCTTTACTATTATTGCATTGCTCTCCAGTGGCATTTGCATTTGGGTTACCCGAGTATTCCCGTGCTGCGTTCCAAATTGATAGTTCCCTGAGTCATTCCAGTGGGATGCTTATAAATTTGGCAAGCATCACAGAGTTTCGTTTCCTTCAAGTCACAATAAAAGAGCCGAGTCACCTTTTGATTGAGTCCATGAAGATTTATGGGGACCTTGCCGGGAAATAAACTTAGTCTCAGGGGTTTGAGGTACTTTCTGATTCTTATGGATGATTGTACCCAGGTTACATGGGTTTATATGTTGAAGGAAAAGTCTGAAACTCCTGTACTTATTAAAAACCATGGCAAATTTGTTCTTTGAAATCAAGACTGAGTTTTCTTCTACTATTCGGACTACCAAAAGAAGTGATAATTCCCTTGAGTTTGTGAATGCATCTATGGTAAGCACTTAATTTTTTACCTTTTCACCAGACTTCTTGTGTTCATACCTCCCAATAGAATGGGGTGGCTAAATGCAAGCTCAGACATTTACTAGATGTGGCCAGAACCATGACATTTCAGATGCATGTTCCTTCTCAGTATTGGGCTGATGCAGTTCTGACAGCAGCTTTTTTCATCAATAGGGTGTCTTCACTTGTACGGTGACGAGAGCATTATTCTGTGGGTAGCTTCCCTTTTTTGAGGGTACAGTAGAATCGACCGAAGGCAACGAAGTGGCTGACATTTTTAAAGTGAGCAACTTAAACTATAAAACTAAAGTAGTTGATGTTTTTGATAAAGGTAGAGAACGAGGATGCTTACTTTCTTTATCAAGGAGAGGGTATGAGCTATGCTAGTAGCGCTATAGTTGCGAGGCAGAGAAGGTTTTTTAATCTACTACTAAAACGGGATCAGAGGTCAAGTAGTGGCTTACGGATAGCCCAAAACTAGTAGTAATGATGGAATGGGAGGTCTCACCACTTGTGACTTCAGCTTTAGCGGGGACTTGTGACTGAAGCGGTGGTTCAGGTTTTTTAAAGTAGAACATATACTAATAGAATAGGAGTGTGGAGTTGGTTTTGAGGCCCCAGGTTGAGGAATAGACGACCACACAGGGATAGGTAAGCTATGGAAGGACAGCTAAACAGTTCAAGTAATCCAGCTGTGAGTTGCTACCTCAGAGTTACCTATTATGAAGTTGGATGACACACTAGACCTAGCTGAACCAAGATGGACCGGATTGCTCCCCTGATTGTCAAGTGCTACACACCTAACCTCCAGCCTTACTACACTGCCTATTGAGAAGGGAAGTAAGAGTCTCATAGGGAAGGAAGCACAAACCAATCAAGAGTGGAAAGTTAAGAAAGAGAGTCTTCCTGTTAATGAAAGCAATGAGACTGTGTCATATATCTCCCTATCTCAACGTGAGTTCTTGCTCCCCAACCCATCACATTCATAGGAGATGACCGAAACCATGTGGTGTTGCCACATGTGGACCCCCTATACGTGTCTTCCTATGTCAATGATTGGTAGTTTGGGTCAAGAGAGTTCTAGTAGAAGGTACGAACTATAGGCGATAGCCAAAGGTTAGGTTTAGGAGGCAAGCATTCCCATTTTCCACCCTAAGCTACAACTCGTGGGACTCGAGACCTCCGATTTCGCCCCTTGCATCAAATGTTGAGGAGGGACCGTAAATACCTATGACTCGGTTGAACTATATATATGCCTAGAGAACCACTTCTAGTAGGAACCCTAAAAAACCATCCCTTATCCATGTTGTCCCTTTCGTCATGCTTTCATCTTGTTTCTATCCAGAAGCAATGCCGGGGGGAAGAACATGACTTGGTAAGAAAGAGTCAGTTCCCCATTGCATGATGAGGGAGGTCTTTCTTTTCTTCTTCATTTATTGGTAGCATCTTCGCCGGTACCCTATTTATAGGAATATTATCTTCACGTCTTGACAAAGAGGGGAAATTTGTCGCAAAATTCAACATTGTTGGAGAGAGATTTCTCCACATCGAAAGAGAGAGAAAAGAAAGAGTCCATTTTGCCACAACCTGGTTGGAGGGTAGGCTCTGAAATGGGGAGGAAATAGCAAGAATGATAGTCGAAGCCTGGAGGCTGATTGGAGACAGCCCACTTGACCAATTTGCCATTAATCCTTTGATTTTAATGAAGGTGAGAAATATCTATTTATCATTCACAAATCCATCCTTGTCTATGCTGCTCACTCTCAGTTTGGTCTTACCAATGTTTTATTTTGTTACAAAAAAGGGTGGGGGAAAGTCAGTGCCAAATGCTTGGCAATCCTTGGTAGAGCTTATTTATGATTTCGTGCTGAACCTGGTAAACGAATAAATAGGTGGTCTTCCAGGAAATGCAAAACAAAAGTTTTTCCTTTGCATCTTAGTCACTTTTACTTTTTTGTTATTTTGTAATCCCTAGGGTATGATACCCTATAGCTTCACAATGACAAGTCATTTTCTCATTACTTTGGCTCTCTCATTTTCTATTTTTGGCATTACGATAGTTGGATTTCAAACAAATGGGCCTCATTTTTTAAGATTTTTATTACCCACAGGAGTCCCACTGCAGTTAGCACCGTTTTTACTACTCCTTGATCTAATCTCTTATTGTTTCCGTGCATTAAGCTTAGGAATATGTTTATTTGCTAATATGATGGCTGGTCATAGTTTAATAAAGATCTTAAGTGGGTTTGCTTGGACTATGCTATATATGGATAATCTTTTATATTTAATAGGGGGTCTTGGTCCTTTATTTATAGTTCTTGCATTAACCTATCAGAAAGGTCTCAGGTTTTTCAAAATGATGGGTTGCCTCCCGTTAAGTGCTAAGTTTAACGCCATCAGCTGGGCACAATGTGGCTCAGGGAGAATGGAGATCAAAAGATATTGTAGCCAGATTCGAATCAGTGAGTTTGAGGAATGGTTTGAGTCTCTGATTGTTCACAACAAATGGTTCTGAGTCATGGTTGAGTTAACTGATTTTCACAGCTCCATTTCCGAAGATTCGTTGGACGTGAAAGGGTCTGATCCATTTTGATCTTAGCTTCCTTGGGAAGAGCTTGAGATTGGCATCAAAGAGGACCACTTTTTGACCAGGATGGAATGATTTTCGCAATATATGCCTGCCATGGAAGACTTTGATCTGCTTTTTGTAGATATGTGAGTTCTCATACACATCATTGCGTAACTCCTCGATCTCGCTCATTTGCAACTTGTGGTGGATTCCAACCTTCATGAGATCTAGATTGCACTTCCACACTACCTAGTAGGCCTTATGCTCCATATCTATAGGGAGGTGACATGATTTCTAGTACATGAGCCTAAAGGGAGACATTCCTAACTGGGTATAATGGGTGGTCCTATATACCCACAAGGCTTTCGGAAGTCGGGTGGACCAATCTTTCCTGTTAGGCCAAATAGTGACCAGAAGGATTTTCTTGGTCTCCTGATTGGATAGCTCAACCAATTCGCTGGTCTAGGGGTGATAAGGAGTCGAGATGTGATGCAACACCCTAAACTTTTTCATCAGGGACTGGAAGTGCACATTCGTGAAATGAGACCCGCAATCGCTGATGATGGTCTTAGGAACCCCAAATCTGGAAAAGATGTTCTCCTGAATGAATAAGAGAACTTTATGGTCATTCATTTTGGTGGGTACAGCTTTGATCCATTTCAAGATGTAGTCGATAGCAAGTAAGATGTACTCGAAGCCGTTAGATCCTGGAAAGGGTCCCATAAAATCAAATCCCATATGTTAAAAATTTCACTCATGATAATCAGATTCAAGGGCATCATATCTCGTGGGCCCATGTTGCTGAGAGTCTGACAATGGGCATATGCCTGATGAGTGTGATTTCATATGCGAAAAGATTTGAGTTAGAAAACCCGTCGTCGTAGTGAGTAGAAATCCACTACCAGATAACATTTATAGTTGAAACTCGAGGTGAGTCCGGGGTTGAACACTGGGAGGCGAACGTTTGGTTTTGAAATCCGCACTTTTGATTTTATTTATTTTTGTTGTTTTTATCTTTGTAAATTTTTTTGTCATTTTAATAGGCAAGAGATCAAGTTGACAAAACTTTATCTAACTAATCTACTTACAAAATAAGAGGGAGAGAGAGAGAAACAATCACATATATATATCTAAACAAGTGTTCGCTATAGAGAAGAAAGAGAAAAATTACATTACAAAAGCGATAAAGATAGAGAGAGGTGAGAAGAGTCCCCTCCGACGGTCACTTGGAGGATGGTTCACTCTAACGTTGCCTGGATGAAGGTGGTGGGAAGCTAAAGAAGGAGAACGGCAGCGGAGGAAGGAGGATGGGGTAGGATGGCATCATGGCGAGAATCTTCTTCCAGAAGGTGGTGAGAGGATGGCTACAGGATGCTCCACAAATGGAGGTGAGAGGCGATAACAAATGTTGGTTTTCTACTCTTGAGGAGCATCCTGGGCTTGGGACAAGCTCTCTCTAGAGCCTTGGAGGTAGTGAGGGAGAGAAAGGAAGACATGAAGAAGAATGGGAGGGGTAGGGGTCCTTTCATAGTGGAGGAAAGGATCCATTTCGTACATAGGATATTTGGTGACATCCATAAGTGACGCTGAAGATCCGTCACAAGCGACACTAAAGCTCCAGCTACATGCCCCACGTGCTGCGCATAGTGCGTGTGCTTCGTGCACCCGCTAGCACTCATAGCCTCCGTGCGTGCTACGCACGCCCGTTGGCGCTCGCTGCCTCCGCGTGCTACGTGTGCTGTGCTACCTCCGCACACCTACTGCAGTGCACGCCCATGCACTACGTGCATGCATGCGGTGCTGTGTGCGCACCCATGGGCGGCCTAGATAGCGCCACGTGGTGTGATTTGTGTAGTATATCTTCTCTCCATTGTAGGTGATTAGCCCATAGTTGTGGGCTATTTAAGTATTTAAGTGCCTACACATTAGGTTAATTCTAACATTTATTTAGTATAAATTAGGATGTAAATAGATTAATTCATAGTTTTAATCTAATTACATAATCCATACATTGCATTCATATCTTAAGTGCATTTAGAATTAGCTTAGAATAGCATTCATCTAATTAGATAACCAATTAGGTATATTATTTTTATTAACATAGAAGTTGAGGGTCTATACATAAATAACCCTAATATTTTAATAATATTTTCTTTATTCGTCTTCTTTCAGAACGGCTGGCTGCCGCTCCAACGCCCGGCTGATGCAGTGAAGAAGCCATTCAAGGGGGAGCGGATGTGGTGGATCTGGTCGGCCGCTGATTTCAAATTTGTTCAAGACACTACAAAAGGAGCAGGGAGGCAGCCGAGCTCAGGAGGCCTCCGCCACCGACCCACCACTGTGCAGAGAGAACCTCTCTCTTCCACTCCACACTGCCGGCCTCTACCGTGGCGGCGAGTCTCCACCACCGTGGGCGTGTGGTGTGACAGGCCACACCGCCATCCGGAGCTCGCCCGCATTACCGTGAGCACCTTAGCGTGCAACTCCCTCGCCGTCATCGCCGACCACCGTCACCAACCTACTGATTCAGCCACCCTCTCAGTAACTTAAGACGTCTGGGGAATTTCCCAGACGTCTGAAGTTACCCGCTCACTTAACCGCACACGCCTGAAGTCGCCTGCAGACCCCTTCCCGCACCTGCAGAACCTTCAGCGCACCCACGTCCGTCAACCTTCAGCTCAAACGTGCCTCAACTCTCCAACAGCCGCGCTCTCCTCCAACGCCTGCAGACCAGCCTGCAGCATCCTCCAACAGCCGCCTGCAGCTTCCACCGCACACGCCAACCGCCTGCAGCTTCCACCGCGCCAGCGCCCTCCGCAGACCCTCCGCCCACGCCAGCTTCCACCGCACACGCCAACCGCCTGCAGACCACCGCGCAAGCGCCCTCCTGCAGACCACCGCCCACGCACAACCGCGCGCCCTCCTGCAGACCCTCCGCGCACCCACGCACAACCGCCTGCAGACCGCCCAACCGACCACCGCGCACGCCAGCCGCACACGCCAGCCGCAGCAGCCACCCCCGCAGCAGCAGCAGGCGGCGGACTTCACGCCAACAGGCTGCGCAAGCTGCCGGCTGCAGCACCTCCGCCGGAGCTCGTCCGGCCACCTCCGACCGTCGCGCGACTCGCCGCCACCACCGATTCGAAGCCCTTGATCCAAGGGACCTCCTCCGAGCTTCCCGCGCCCGACCATCGGCTCCTCGTCGCGCAAGACAACGGGGAAGAATTCCCCTGTTTTGCTACAGTAAAACGTTAATTAAAATTTACATTTTCTGCCATTGCCACATTTTAATCATATTCTATTCACTCTGCATTGCGGAAAATATCCCGTAGTTTCTCATAATTGCCATTTCAGCATTGTTTCTTGCTTAAACCTTAATCTAAAGGCAATCTTGGCTTGGTTCTTGTCCAAATTGACTCCGAACAAACATTTTTAAGTGGCGCAAATTTTAATACGTTATTGCCTCCCTGTGGATACGACCCGCTCCTCTGTGAGTGGTTATTTCTTATTAAAAATTGATTAGTCGATTTTTCCAACACATTAAACTACAAACGACTTAAAAGCGAAAGATCGACTGGTCAGTAGGGTTGCTACAAAAGTTGGATTGAGTCGATTTTCGCGCTGTCAGGCTGCGATCGTCGACCGAAATCCATCATGCGGTTAGATTTGTCATTTGAAGCTCCGAATTGCATCACCTAGTCCCTTGGCTGTTGATATTCCTTGGATTGCATAAGGTGCTACGGGACTCCGATCAAGATGATTTTAGAGGCATTAGACTCTGATCATCATCCTAATCAGATCTATATGATTGGATCGTAAATTTGAGGCTCCGAATTAAATCTCCTTCTCTCCTGGCCATAAAAAGATGCAATTAACCTAAAATTTATACAGACTACTCTAAATGCAGAATGATGCATGCTATGCAATATTTGTAACATGGAATGCATATCTAAGCTTAGGAACAAGCATGAATAGGCAATTTATCCTAATTAAATATGTCTTCATCATACCTCCATGCCTATCTTTTACTAGTCCCTAGCAAAATCAAACTAAATGCTATGTATAAAAATAGAATTAGGATCTGATTACTTAGACAAGATTTATTGATTACATTAGAAAATTTCAACTAAGAACCTAATTACAAAAACTCAACAGTGCCTGGGTGTTTGCCAAATTGTAGACCGCCCAAGTTCCCGCCTTATTTTGAAAAGGGAAGATACTTTTTTGTTTGTTCTTTTCTAATTTTTTTGGAATTTTGAGTTTAAGGTTTCGAGGCAGCTTTCTATGGCTATCCAACTCACCCAAGACTTGAAAAGAACTTTAAGTTGTAAGCATCTTGTGAAAGGTGATAAACTTACTAGGTGGCAGTTAAAATGAACTTCAGTTTTCTAAGACCCTAGGTGACCTTAAAAGTTTTTGCCTCAAGGTTTATCTTTATAATTAGTAGCTTTCTCCCTACTTTTTTATAATTTCTTACAGGGTCAACACAAGGGTGAACCCAGTGTATATCCCCCCAGTTTATTCTACTTCCTCGCTTCTTCCCTAAGTGTTTTAGGAATTATTTGTGCATTTTTATGAGCTAAGCTCTGGACAACCGGCCAATGAGCTGTTAAAATCAACCACTTGCCAGCGATACTCGTGCGGTGAAGTGTGGCTTTATTTATTTTCTCCTTTTACTATTTTTTCTATTTTTTTCTTTTTCTTTTTGAGTATCATTTTTTTTTTTGAGTATGTGGTTTCCCTAATCTAAGATTTACCTAAAAGCAGCAGAAAGAGAATGGTCGTGTGGCTGAGCTCTAGACAACCGATCGATGAGCTGTTACCACTGACAACTTGCCAGCCATACCACCCTAGACGGTTCATTAATTACCCAATTTCCATAAAAACTACTGAAAAGTGAGTCAGTGCAAATAGTGTGCAGATGCTTAGACTTAAAGTCCCCTCAAATCAGAGGGTGGGTTGATAAGTTGTATACTTATCATCCTAATTTATTAGCCAAATTAAAGTAAAATTAATCTTGGCGAGGAGTCGAGAGCAAGTCCACATTTTAGTGGACACTCGGGCTGATTAAGCTCGAAAACCTGAAGAGTCTAAGTGTTCAAGTCCTTAAGTATCGTCTCCCAAAGTTAACAACTCCTAATGCCTAAGTTCTCTTCTCCTAATTCTATTTTTTTTTTTGAATTTTAATTTTTTTTAAATAAAAGAAATTCCACGGAGCTAATAAAATAATTTCAGGATTAAGTATCCACCCCCCATGCCTAAATGATGCAATGTCCTCATTGTAAAAATAAAGACATGAAAAGGGTGAAATAAACAGAATATCACCTGAATTTCGTGACAATCCAGTTGGTTCCATAGACAGAAAGGAGTATACACACGTGTTAAGTTTATTACCTCTAGCTAGGCATAATATACAAACAAAGAAGAAATTAGAAATTCACAAGTGCGGGTCAGGATCAGAATTAAAAGATTGATCCTAGGACTTGTCAACAGAAGATGTCCACAGATGTGGACCAGATTATGGTTTAAACCCATGCCCTAGGGTCGAGTGGTTCTAAGGCTCTGGATGAAAATCACTCAGAACTGGAGATTGTTGTGTTTGTGGGGCCAAGCCTGCGATTTTGTGGTGTGCAACTCAAGTCTAAAGTGACGGACAATAGGTAGATTTGGTTCAATAGATTCGTCTGTCCACTTAGAGTTCAGCTTAAAAGGATAGTTAATTATTCCGAGCTTGGGTTGCACGTCAAAGATATCATAAGGGTCCTAATAGAAGGTAGGTGGTTTTAGGTCAATAGGAACCCTTAGATCCAAAATTATATTTCCCTCATAATTAGCCTCCCAGATTTTAACTTCCAATTTCCTATCCTACAAGATCAAGTGTTCTGGTTTCGGGACCTCTTGTATATCATTCATCCCATGAGATTTACCCAAGTCCAAAAATCGTGGCTGAATCAGGATTGACTTGGGTTTAATAATTTCAAAAATATCATCATTCAGCTCTTTGGGGTGTGGTTGAGGAATGGGGCTACTGATTGAATCTTCTAGTAAATCGGGATTCAGATCCTCCAAGTTAGCCTTAACAGGATCACAATCTTCAATTATCGGGTTATCAAATGATTGATCAGATTCTTTTAGCTCGTTTGTCTCACTAAAATTATCTTCCTTAAGCTCAATTGAGACTTCACCTAAAGATTCTTCACCCTTAGAATCAAAGAATTCTTGATCCTCATTTATATATGTCTCAAAATCATATGTCATTTCTTGGTCCATGGAGACATATTTTTCCTCACTCCCTAGCTCAAGGATCTCGGGTGAGAAAATCAGTTCATCATCAATGGGTTGCTCTAGACCAACCTGGTCATCCCTGGTTTCATAAAAATTATCCTTGCTGACAAGTGCCTGAGCGATTTCTGACGTTAGCTCTCCTGAAGGGGGTTCATCTTGAGAATCATCCCAAGATTGGACTAGAGCATCCACAAATTTCATCCTCAATCTTGACAATTTCCCCAGTAAAAACTCACCCAGGCCCTTATCCTTAACATATTGGAGCCAATCCAATAAAGAACCATTAAGCCCATGAATCATTTTGATCATAGGCTCCAATGTTTCAATGCATGGTGTTGGCTGAGCTTCTAAAGATTGTATAGTGTTCCTTAAGTTAGCCAACACCCTATCTTGGACCTGGTTCACCTGAACCCAATGGTTCGATTCAGGGTTAGGTGGGTTTGAGTTAAAACTAGGGGAGCTAAGAAATTGAGGTTCTTGGGGTCCTCCCTAATAGTAGGTCATTTTGGGTTGTTAAAAGAATGGTGGTAACCTATATTCAGCATAGTCCTAGGGAGGGTAGGTGTTATATCCTTCCTGATTGTAGATCGGGTTGGTTTGTTCATAAAAGGATGGTGATCTATAATCGGTGTAGCTCTAGGAAGGATAATAATCCTGATCATAATGATGTCCAAGGTTTGGTCCTAGACATTGAGGCCCGAAATCATATCCCTAATCAAAGTTACCCCAGCTAGTGGATGGGTAGTCATAAGTCAAGTCGGGATAGTAATCATCTTGGAGATAAGTGGTAGTAGGAGGGTAGGGTTGGAAATGTGTGTAGGATGTGGAAGGATACATGGCGAAAGAGGAGGGAAAATAGAGGAGAGAAAGGTGCCCTGCAATATAATCAACCAAACCTGTCCTTAGGTGGGTAGCCTAAAGACCTACAGACTTTCAGGTCCCATCTTGAGAAGAAAGAAATGATTTGGTCTATTTCTATCCGGTCAATCCAACCAGTTAGAGGGAGGGATTGGGGAGAAGGTTCTTCCTTTGGCTTGCACCTCTGGTTCCTTTGATACCCCACAAACGTGGTCGTTTGATGCTTCTCCCCTAGCTTGACATCAGATGGACCAGTAGAAGCAGATTAATAAAAAAAAATCTCAATCTGGGCCTCGAAGAGTGAATCAATCCTTAAGACCAATGTCTACTTAGTTTTAATTAGGCTTAGGATGATTGTGCTCTTAGGATGTGATGGACTCTTTAGATGGGTTGTGCCCTTAATGATCAATTAATATGTGTGTGCGTGCACAACCAGGGTTTGCAAACAAGATTATTGATGATGTGCCTTTTAGGGCTTAACCTTGTTTAGTAGCTTTTAGGGTTTAATCTTTAGGTTTGTTCAATCAGGTTTTAGTAGAACACTCCAAGTATTTGCAAACATAGGTGTAAATATATTTCTTTAAGACTCAAAAATAATGTGGAGTGCCTGGTTCAACCCTAAAAATTGAACCCTAAGTGGCAAGCTACTTGATGAATCAATTTTATCTTAAGTGGTGCGGCCCAAATAGCTCACTCAATTAGCCCTGATGCACCACTTAGTTAAGGCACACAATAATGTTTAACCTATTCAAATTTTCTACTAACTTATTTGTGTGTTGAGTTAAGGTGTACCGGATCCACAGATCAGATTTCGGTTAAGTGGTAGAATCAATATAGAGTGGTACGCCTTAAGTCAAGAGTTGTGAGTGTTTAATGTGTGTAACTTTTAGTAAATCCCACAATCAAATGAGTATTTTTTTGTTTTTTTGAATTTATGAGAGTGGGTGAGGTAAGGTGAAGTGACAATCAAACAATCAGATCTATCTTAAGGTTTATAAAAGCACCTAGGTTGATTTGAGTTTGAGTTCTTTGGTGATGGAATGGAAATCTAATGGGTGGGTGGGGGATACATTTACAGAACCTTCTAACCGCACTTTACTCCGATCTATCTACTTTGGCTTGTCTTGGAAGGGTACCTGTAATCACAAAAAGAAAGGAGCAAAGTGAGCTAAAAAGTAAGTAAGGTGGAAAACGTGGTAAAAACCAAAGAGCGTTGCTTCCCCATCAACGGCGCCAAAATGATGGTTGTTATTTCGTATGCAAAAAGATTTGAGTTAGAAAACTCGTCATTGTAGTGTATAGAAATTCACTACCAAATAAAACTTATAACCAAAACTCAAGGTGAGTCCCGAGTCGAACAAGGGGAGGCGAATGTTTGGTTTTGAATTCGGGCTTTCGATTTTATTTATTTTTAGTGTTTTTATCTTTTGCAAATTTTTTTGGTATTTTAATAAGAAAGAGAATAGGTCGACAAAACTTTAGCTAACTAATCTACTTATAAAATAAGAGGGAGATAGAGAGAGAGAGAGAAATAATCACATATATATCTAAACAAGTGTTTGCTACAAGTAAGAATGTGGAAAGCTACACTACAAAAGTGATAAAGATAGAGAGAGGTGAGAGGAGTCCCCCTCAATAGTTGCTTGAAGGACGACTCACTCTGATGTCGCCTGGATGAAGGTGGTGGGAAGCTAGAGGAAGGAGAACGTCAACAGAGGAAGGAAGATGGCGCAGGATGGCATCGCGGCGAGGATTTTCTTCTGGAAGGTGGTGAGAGGACGAGTACGAGATGCTTAATGAATGGGGGTGAGAGGCAGGAACAAATGTTGGTTTTCTACTCTGGAGGAGCATCCTGGGCTTGGACAAGCTCTCTTTAGAGCCTTGGAGGTGGTGAGGGAAAGAAAGGAAGAGATGAAGAAGAATGGGAGGGGTAGGGGTCCTTTAATAGTGGAGGAAAGGATCCATTTCATACATAGGACATTTAGAGACAACCATAAGCGTCGCTAAAGATTTGTCGCAAGCCTCGCTAAAGCTCCAGCTCACGCACCCCACGCGCGTCACTCGCATGCGTGCTTTGCACGCTCGTGTTGCGTGCATCTGTTGGCACTCGCTGGCTCCACGCGCTATGCTGCCTCCGCACACCCACTACTGTGTGCTACGCTGCTACACGTGCCCATGCGCTACTCACATGTGGTGGTGCGTGTGCGCCCATGGGTGGCCTGGATAGCACCACGTGGCACGATCTGGGTCGTCTATCTTCTTTCCTTTGTAGGGGCAGCTATAGAAGTTGGATTGAGTCAATTTTCACGCCATTGGGTTGCAATCGTTGACCTGAATCCATTTGTGTAGTCCGATTTGTAGTTTGAAGCTCTAAATTGTGTCACCTAGTCCCTTGGCCGTTGATCTTCCTCAGATTGCATAAGGTGCTACGAGACTCCGATCAAGACAATTTCAGAAGGGTTGGACTCCGATCGTCATCCTGATCAGATCCATACAGTCAAATCATCAATCCGAGGCTTCGAATTAAATCTCCTTCTCTCCTAGCCATAAAAGGATGCAATTAACCTAAAATTTATATAGACTACTCTAAATGCAGAATGATGCATGCTATGCAATATTTATAACATGGAATGCATATCTAAGCTTAGGAACATCATAAATAGGCAATTTATTTTAATTAAATGTGTCTTCATCAATGCCTTAGAGTAGGATTGTGAGTCTTTGAACATTGTGAGCTAAAAGAACCCACACTAGAGGATCTCTGCTACTGTTTTATGCCTAAAGTATTGGCCACTGTAGGCCTGGTCATGGAAGAAAGAGATGACATCATTGACCTTTTCGTCGGGAATGTATCTTTGGATCACTTGGTCATTATCGATGTGAAATTGATACAGATCTTCCCATACATAGCACTTGGCATCGGAAATCAGCTTGTCTCACCGGGAGGTTGCCTAATCAGGGGGAACTTTCCTCGAAACCAAGTAATTCACGATATCAGCGAACCAAGGAAGTCCATTAATGGCTAAGAGATGCTCATCCGGAAAATGCTCGGTGATAGGTCCAAACGGGTCAATGATCAAAGAAGGCGAGATAAATGGTCAGCTACCAGATTCTTGCAAAAGCAAGATCCAGCAGATTAATCTAGGTTTTACATCCTTCTTCGTAAGCTCGTGCCTCACTGTAGTGTGATCCGAGTAGATGATGACATGGGATCTCAGGAGGTATGATTTGAATTTCTCCAGACCAAATATTACTGCCAGCAGCTCTTTCTCTGTAATTGTGTAATTATGTTGAACCTCGTCTAGTGTCTTGCTGGCGTAATATATAACCACCGATTTCCCATCAATTTTCTGCCTCAACACCGCTCCTACTGTGTAGTCAGATGCATCGCACATGATCTCGAAGGGTTGAGACCAGTCAGGGGATTGTAGGATTGGTACTTGGGTAACTCGGTCACGTAGGATTTCGAATGCATGAATGCACTCACTTTTCATCTCGAAAGGCGTGTCCTTTAAGAGAAGATTTGTTAAGGGGCACGTGATCTTAGAAAAATCAGATATGAATCGGTGATAGAATCTGACGTGCCCCAAAAATGATTTGATGTCTTTGATCGAGGAAGGCATAGGTAATTTGAAAATCAAATTCACCTTAGCTCGATCAACTTGGATACCTCTCTCAGAGACAAGGTATCTAAGCATGATGCCCTCATGAACCATAAAGTGGGTCATTCCTCAGGAGAGAACCTGGTTCACTTTGATGCATCTTCGGAGGATCTGGAGCAAGTGTAGAAGGCAATCATGGAAAGATTCACCAAAAATCGAGAAGTTGTCCATGAAAACATTAAGGTATTTCTCTACCATATCGGAGAATAAGGCTAGCATGCACCGCTGAAAGGTGGCATGTGCGTTGCAAAGCCCAAATGGAATCCTGATGGTAACAAGATCATTGGCCCTAACTAGCCACAATTAGTCAGATTCAACTGGTAAATGCTCCTACTTGATCATTTGAGGGTTACAATTCTATAGTAATCAGATTTGGGAAGAAAGCAAGAAAACAGGGTTAATTATGTTGTTTTAACAGCACATCACAAATGCAGATTAACCACAAGGTTACTTAGGGGTTAATTAAAATTCAATTGAGCATAAAAGTCTAAAAAGTGGGTTTACACTGACTGAATCAGGGTTTCACGCATTTCGAGAGCCAAAACAGAGTTGAAAACCCTAATTATTAACCATACTTAAATTGAAAAGGTTCTGGTCAAGATAAAATTAATGTAAACCTCCTAAAATTCATATAAAATATTCTAAGAGGTTTGGTACCTTTAGTTTGACCATCTGAACTCATTTAGACCTAGAATAAAGTTTCAGACAGGAATTTACCCTAATTTGGGTTTCTATGCAATTTAACCAATCAAATGTGGTCAAAACTCAAATCCAAGTTCACCATTTTATTTCTTGGCTCCAAATTAGGTTGAAACCAAAATTTGGGCCCAATTAAAGTCCATCTTGATCTAGTTTGCATTTTAACCCCTAAAAACTCTATTTCTCACGTTTGTACCCCTAAGTTTCAAGTTTTTTACATACATGCCCCTAACTTTTTTGTCATTCTCACAAACAAGTCTATGCCACCATGAGTGTGAACAGAACCTCCATCGCCGACTTTGAGTTAAGATTTCTTGCTTGATCCTCATTCAAATCTCTCCAAACTTGGAGATTTTTCCTAAGATGATTCCCTACATATTGGGCCATGTCTCAAGATCATTCAACATCGAAATCTCACTGATGAAGCTTGGAATTTCCAAGCTTGGAAATTGACCTTGAAGCAAGTTGAACTTTCTTGAATTGGCTCTTTGAGGGGCTGAAGAGGTTCTATTTAAACCCCTCAAACTTTCCCTATGCATCTCAGTCGAGATTGCTTGGAATTCCTCTCTTCTTCAACTCTGGCCACCTTCACCCTCGGCTCCGACGAGCCCTCTGGCCTCCTTCTTCTGTGTGTATTCTCCACCAACAGGACATGCCATCTTCTTCCTCTCCTCTTTCGTGACAGTGGCCAACCAAAGCCCAACCATCCCCGACTTCTTCCTTGCTGATTCCATCGCCGTACTTTGTCATCTTCCTCGCGTCCAGTCGGCCAATGCTGAATGTTCCCTACCTCCACTCATCTAGAAAAGTCCATCTTCTTCTTTCTCTTCCTTTCCATAGTCTTCCTAAGCCCTTAGGATTAGGTTTTGACTGCCACACACCTCCCCACCGTCTTCGTCTCCATCTCTGGCACGAGCTCCGGCGAGCTGGTGCCAACGCCCCACTCCACCAAATGCAAACCACCACCACTAAAACTTCCACCTCGTTTCATATAACAAAAGCCCTTAGCAAATTAAGGGCTTTAGATCATATTTTCTCTGGACGACTGAAAAGAGGTGTATGGTTGGGCCCAGTTAGGTTGTGTTAATATGGTGATTTTAGCGTTGAAATGCGTATAGTGGTTAACCTAAATCGAGCCTAACCATCTCTTTACAAAATTTTTTTAACCTGACCTACTTGATTTTATCTTGGTCACTTTTAGGACCAGAATCGAACTCAGGGAAGTGGGATTAGAAGAAGTTTCTACGCTTTTCTTATAACGAATCTCTTCCATTCGTTTATTGTGTTTTTGGTGTTTTTCTATTTAAGATTTTTTTTCTGATAATTTTTGTCCTTGAGGTACACCTTCAAAATTAGGTTCTTGGCTTTGAGCCAAATCAGGATTTCAAAACTGGTCTTGCTCAAAACTGGTCTTGCTATTCGCAAGACTGAGTACCTGCAAGTCAAGGATTATCTTTTCTCTTTTATATAATTTTTTATCTTTTTACTGGCATGAAAGAGAAACAGAAATAAAGTAAATATAGTATATATATATGTATATATTATATATGTATAAAGGGGTGGGGGTGGAGGTGGAATTGGCGTGTATCACGGTGTTGAGCCAGTCGTCATCTAGGAAGATGCAACCAACAGGACGAAGTGCCGTGTGGAGCGTAAGGTGGATTGGTGGAAGATGAGTGCGAACACGATTTTTGTACTCGTGTATCGGGGAATATCAGTAACTGGTGCGGATATTCCCGCGATACAACGTATGGTAAGTGATATGAAAATATATATATATATATATCTGTAAATATATATCTATATGTAAATATATATATGTTTATAGATATATAGGTATATATGTAGTTATATGTATATATATATATATAGATATGTAAATATATGTATAGATATATATATATATATATGTATAACTATATAGATGTATATATATATGTGTATATATATATATATATTAATATATGTATATAGATATATGTAGATAGATATGTATATATATATGTATATATAGTTATAGATATATATGTATATATGTATGTATATTTGTAAATATATATATATGTATGTATAAGTATATGTGTATATATATGTATATATATATATATATATATATATGAATTTATACTTTATACTTAGTTATATAGGTAATAATATATATATATATATATATATATGTATTTATACTTTATACTTAGTTATATAGGTAATAATAGATATATATATATATATTTATAGGTTTAGAAATATATGTATATATGTAAATATATATGTATATATATATATATATGTATGTATGTATGTATACTAATACTTAGTTATATAGGTATTACTATATGTATAGATATAAGTATATATATATATCTATGTATATAAATATATATATATAAATATATATGCATGTATATATATATAAGTATATATTAGGGTATAAGTGAGTGGGTGTGTGTCTACGAGAGTGTGTGCATGTATGTATGTGTCTGTAGGAGAGTGAGAGAGTGCTGTGAGAGAGAGAGAGAGAGAGCGCGCCTGCTATGAAGAAAAGGCGAGTTAAGCCGTCTGATGCTTCAGGGTTGACGTCTGGTGTCCACGCGCACGCGTAGGGGCGTAGGTGCGCGCTGGGAGGAAGTGAGCATGAGGGAGAGATGCTGCAGCTCACTACGCTGCACGGTGAGGCAGGTGCGGGCAGATGCAGGCGCTGGGAGCGGGCACACGTAGACGCTGAAGCAGGCAGGCATACGCGGGCGAACGCAGACGTCCAGGCGGGCGTGGGGCGGGACGCAGGCGCGGGCTGGGGTCAGTTGCGGCGCACCGGGTGACCGAATAAGTGAGAAACTTACCGGTCACCGCACTATAGCCACAGTGTTCCGCTAACTAGCGTGAATAGTGGCTACAGTGCCGCTCGGCTTTGCGCGACCAGGTGTGTCTAGTTCTGTGAGTGCGGGAGGTGTGAGAGACTGGCATGCGTGCACGGAGAAGCTGCGCCGGCTACTAGCTTATAGAGAGGTGGGTGCGGGCGCGAAGAAGCGGGAGGCGAGGGCGGCCTGCAGGCGCGCGCGCTGGCCTGTGTGCGGGCGTGCGGTGGCCTACGCTGCTGCTGCTGCAGAGCTTGAGCTTCAAAGCTTGAAGCTCCTGTGGCAATGGAAGAGGGGCTTGAAACGACGAATTCAGAGAAGAGAACCACCACGCCCACCAGCTCTTCGATGAGCTGGGCGGTGGTGGACTCACAGTGGTGGTTTTGCACCATTGTGAGTTGCTCCTGCCCGCAGCGTGGCTCCTCAAGAGGAGGAGAGGCTGCGTATGGAGGGCAGAGGGGAGGAGACGGCCTGGAAGGAGGGAAGCTGCTGTGTTGGATGGACTAGGCTCTCCGCAAGGAAGAAGGCTGAGCTCCTTTTAAAGAGCAAAGAGACATGCGCAGCCATGCCCTGGCTATGCATGGCTTTGCATGGCTGGCAGGGAGTGCTTGTGCATGCGGCTGCAGGGCAAGTGTTGAACGTGTACGAACCTACGCTAACGAGATTGGTTTTGGAAAACTTGTCGTTGTAGTTCGAGAGCGAAGAATTCGCGTTCAACAAATAAAATTTATACCGAAATTAAAATTCCGGGTCGAACACAGGGAGGCAGACGTTTGATTAAAAACTACGCGTTTCTTTTTATTTGTTACAGAATAATTCAATTTAGAACCAACTAATTATTTACAATAAATAGAAGAGAGAGAGAGAGTATTACACAGAGAAATCAAAATGAGATGTAGAATAAACAAGGAATTTTTGTATTGAAGAGATTATTCATTACAACTAGAAAGCATAAAATAATTACTCTAGAAAGCGATAAATTTACTCTAGAAAGCATTAAAGGAATGGAGAGAGAAATGTCCTCCTCGACGATTGCTTGGAGGACGAGTAGATTAATCTAGAAAGCAGTAAATCTATACTAGAAAGCGGTAAATAGAATAGGGAGAGAGAAATCCTCCTCGACGGTTGCTTGGAGGACGAGCCGGACGGGACGACGCCTGGACGAAGGAGAACGAAGCGGGACGAAGCAGAAGAATGGGAACGAAGCAGCATGCCGTCGTCGTCGCGGGATCCACTTCCGAAGGGGAACGAAAATTGGACTTTATCTCGCGAGAAGCATCCCGGGTGTGGGACAAGCTTCTCTTGAGCTTTGGAGGGGTAGAGAGGAGAAAGAAGGGATGAAAATTTCGTATGGAGGGGGTCTCCTTTTATAGTTGCAAGGAGTGAGGGCAAAATGGACATTACAAGTTGAAAATAGTAAATGAGGGGTCTTTAGTGACGGATAAATCCGTCACTAAAGCCCCTAACGTGGGCAACGTGGGTGGCTCGCGCGCGCCTCCTCGCTTGCTCGCGCCCTCAACGGCTTCGCACGTCCGCGAAGTCTCAGCCGTCCGATCACGAGATCGGACGGCTTAAAATCGCGCCTTCACCGCTACCGCCCACTCGCCTGTGCGTGCGATCTCGCGTTCACGCGCGCGTCCAATCGCGCGTCGGCGCTATCGGGCGCGCGCGGCCGTTGGATCGCGATCGTGCGGTCGATTGGAGGCGCGCCACCGCTCCAATTTCTGCGTGGCGAGGCTCGAACGCGCGTCCCTGCTTCGCGTTAGAGCGCTCGACCGTTGCGCTGCGGTCGCGTTTGTGTTGAGCGCCTGACTTCAGCGCGGGCGCGTCGCAGCCATTGGATCGAGATCCAACGGTGGAGAGGAGACGGGTGCGCGGTCTTCACAAGATGCAAGCGGCCGTTTGGGCGGCTGAGATGGCGCCACGTGGCGCCATCTTGGCCGTCCATCTTCTGGAAGTTGTAGATGGTGCCACGGATGTCGGATTGACTCGATTTTTATGTCGTTGGGCTGCGATTGTCGATCTGAATTCATCCGTGCGGTCGGATTTGTCATCTGAAGTGTTGATTTATACCATCCTGGCCCTTGATTTTCTAGGGTTCCCCGATCTCTATCTGATAATACGGATGCCTGATTAGGGCGATCTTGGAGTCGTTGAACTCCAATCGTCGCCCTGATCATATCCATATGGTTGGATCTTTGATCCGAGGCCCCGATAAAATGTTTGCCCTATCCAAGCACATAAAAGGAGATAATTAACCTCCATTTTATTCAAACTACTCTAAATGCGAGATGATGCATGTTATGCAATATGTATATCATGAAATGCAATCTTATGCTTAAGAACATGCATAAATAGACATTTTAAGTAGTGTAAATGTGTTTACATCAGCAAGCTTGCTGCAGAGCATGGTGCGAAGAGGAAGAAGAGGCCATGCCTGCAGCCGCGCAGAGAAATTCAAAGTCAAATAAAATTAAAAATAAAGATGGTGAATTTGTGAAGCAGCACTTGAGGAAAATGTTAATTTCATGGCCATTTTATTTCACTTTCCTCCCCTCTCAATTAAATGCATGCATGCGTGTATTTTTACAAATGCGACTATGGATACCTAATATGCACTGGCAATGCTAGAAAATAGCACAAGACGGCACAATTGTTGGTGTATTTTTGCTGTGCAATCATAACCCCATGCCTATCTTTTACTAGTCCCTAGCAAAACATTTTTTTGTATTGTATTTAGAAATGATCTTAAGCTGAAGATTTTCTCCTGAGGTGACATAGGTGCATTTACTGTTGGATATTGTGAGAACCAATTGCAGAGAAGACTACCAGTACTTTAAGGCTTACATGACATAGACCATCTCTCAACTAACCAGGACTCTTGATATTTAAACCTTAAGTACGATTTCCAGGACTCGGAGGTTTTTGCCATACTCGAGAGCTCAAGAGATTATGCCTTGTGCATAGTGAATGATCAAAACTGACCAGATGAACATTAAGACTCAAGCCCAGGGTTTCACGAATTTTTAAGTACAGGTTGGTTCCAGTTTCATCTCGTGTCTTTGGATTGACCCTTAAAAAGATGACGGAAAACTCAACTCCCATTTTCTGACATTTGTGGCTCAAAGAAAATAGGGTTTTTGCCCTGAAGAACTTTTTTGTAGGAAGATTTTACAGACATTTATGAGATATACTGACTTATTTGCATCTTCTCTCTCTCTCTGTTTTTTTTTTTGAAACACATGTCAGTATATCTCTTACAACATTATTTGGAGGAGCACACTTTTCTTTTTGGTGGGAGAGTTTCTTTTTGGTGGAAAGAGTCTCTCCTAAACACAATACTAAAGCCTGGAATAAAAAGTCTACCTGCGTGCATAGGTAAGGACTCCACCTTCCCTAATGAACATGAGGGTTGGATCTTATGTTCACCTGGTCTTTCTTGATATGTGCAGTGTAAACCAAGATTACTTAGGCTCTCAAGTAGAAGTAAACCAACGAATCCTGTACTGGTGTCTCAGGTACAAGAATATGTCCTTAGTTAGGAGAGATTTCAATCTATCTTGCCAATGCTCAAGTGAATTAAGTCGAGCCTGAGCGAATCAAGCTTCTGTGGCATGGAAAGTCTTCAAAACAGTGGTTGAATATCCATAAACACTTATTGCATTTTTGTTTCAGCCTTCAGATCAGTACTAAACATCATTTATATATATATATATATATATATATAGATAGATGGAAACTGCATGATACCATAAAATATCTAGATCCTATGGATGCCTATCCACCCCCCGATGCCAAACAATGCTATGTCCTCATATGCATGCAAGGAAGGGTAGAGAAAGGACGAAAGATCGGGTAACGAGAGCTGAGGTGCAGGGTATACAGCAGGGTGGTAGGGTGGGTGGATGGTGGGTGGTGAAGTGAAAAGTGAAGTGAATAGTGATGGTGGATGGTCAGTGTTGTTGGGGTGCCTCCCAACGAACACTGAATTTAATGTCCCCAGCTGGACTCAGAATGAGGCACAACATTAGTTACCCTCCAGCAGGGCAACAGTTTCTGCAACGGGGGTAGGTTCATGAGTAAGATAGGGTTTCAAACGTTGCCCATTGACTGTAAATTTATTTCCAGATTTGGGATCTTCAATTTCAACGGCCCCGTTGGGAAATGGTCTCAAGACCAGGAAAGGACCAGTCCATTTGGACTTCAATTTCCCAGGAAAGAATTTGAGCCGAGAATTGTAGAGCCAAACTTGCTGAGATGGCTCAAATTCTTTCTGCCTAATACGACTGTCATGAAAAGCCTTAGTGCGTTATTTGAAAGTTAAAGCAGAATCATAGGCTTCACGACGGAGCTCTTCCAGCTCCTGGAGTTAGAGTTTCCTTTCTCGACCACACAGGTCTGGGTCGAGGTTACATTGGCGAACAGCCCAATAAGCGCGGTGCTCTAGCTCCATGGGCAAATGACAAGGCTTCCCGTAAATGATTCTATAAGGAGACATACCAAGGGGAGCTTTGAAGGCGGTCCGATATGCCCAAAGGCATCAATCAGCTTATCAGACCAATCCTTACGATCAGGCCGAACCATTTTCTAGAGAATTTGCTTGATTTGCCGGTTCGACACTTCTGCCTGGCCGTTCATCTGAGGATAATACGGGGATGCGATACGATGGTGGACTCTGTATTTCCTCAAAAGTGCCCGAAAAGAAGCATGGGTAAAGTGTCTTCCTCCATTAGAGATAATAGCTCGAGGGATCCCAAAGCGCGCAAAGATGTGGTCTTTGACAAATCGAGTGGATATAATATGGTCAGCACAGCGCGTGGGAATAGCCTCGATCCATTTTGAAACATAATCCACAGCCATGAGAATAAATTCGAAGTCGTTGGAAGGAGGAAAGGGACCCATGACATCAATTCCCCAAATGTCGAAGATTTCTGTAGCTAGGATGGGTTGTAAGGGCATCATGTCATGACGTGACATTGACCCTAACGACTGGCACCTAGTGCAATGTTTGGCATACTTGTGTGCATCCTAGTGAAGGGAGGGCCAAAAGAAACCTCACTGCAACACCCTGGCTGTAGTTTTCCTCCCAGAGAAATGGCCTCCGCAGGCCTGATCGTGGCAGAAGGATAGCACACTGGGGAATTCACTGTCAGGAATACAGCGACGGATGATTTGATCAGCACCTATGCGAAAAAGAAGTGGATTATCCCAGAAATAATACTTTACTTCTGCCATGAGACGCTCGTGCTGGTTTTTAGGCCAGCCACGTGGAAGGGATCCAGAAGCAAGGTAATTGGCAATGTTGGCATACCAAGGTCCACTTGCCACATTAATTGCCAATAGGTGCTCATCAGGAAAAATCTCATTGATCGGCAGAGTAAGTCCAATATGGTCAGGGTCCAGTCTAGAAAGGTGATCAGCCACAACATTCTGGGCTCCGACCTTATCGTGGATCTCAATGTCAAATTCTTGGAGCAGAAGGATCCAACGAATCAGTCTAGGCTTGGCATCCTTCTTATGCATCAGATGGCGAATGGCCGCGTGATCAGTGAAAACAATAATGTGTAAGCCCAGAAGGTAAGAGCGGAATTTCTCCAGCCCAAAGACGACCGCCAGTAGTTCTTTTTCAGTGGTAGTATAATTACGCTGTGCCTCGTCCAACATCTTACTAGCGTAGTACACCACGAAGGGGTGTCTATCGCATCTTTGTCCCAGGATGGCTTCGACTGCAAGGTCGGAAGCGTCACACATGAGTTCAAAGTCGAGGGACCAATCAGGTGCCTGGAGAATAGGGGCCTTGGTGACAGCATTACGCAGCTGCGTGAATGCTCGTATGCAATCGGGGCCTATATCGAAGGGTACGTCAGTCGATAGGAGATGAGTTAAAGGTCGAGAAATTTTGGAGAAATCTTTGATAAATCTCCTATAGAAACTGATGTGTCCCAGGAAGGAGCGGATTTGTTTGACAGAGCCAGGCACAAGTAAATCAGCAATTACATCAAGCTTAGCTCTGTCAACCTCGATACCCCTATCAAAGATGATATGTCCGAGAACAATTCCCTCGTGTACCATAAAATGACTTTTTTCCCAGGAAAGCACGAGGTTTACATCAATACATCTCCTAAGGATACGGGTCAGGTTGGCAAGACAGTCATCAAAAGATGGTCCAAAGACCGAAAAGTCATCCATGAAGACCTCGAGAAAGTCACCCACCATGTCATGGAATATCGCCAGTATACATCTCTGGAAAGTTGCTGGTGCATTACAAAGTCTGAATGGCATCCTTCTAAATGCAAAGGTGCTGAAGGGGCAGGTAAAAGTGGTTTTCTCTTGGTCCCGGGGGTCAATTGCCACCTGGTTATATTCTGAGAATCCATCCAGGAAACAGAAAAATTTATTTCTTGCTAATCGCTCCAAAATTTGGTCAATGAAAGGTAGTGGAAAGTGATCTTTCTTAGTTGCAGCATTGAGTTTCCTATAATCTACACACACTCTCCAAGATGTGGGAGTGCGTGTAGGGATGGATTCGCCCCTGTCATTGACACGGATGGTGAGTCCTGCCTTTTTGGGCACAACGTAAATCGGACTCACCCAGGGGCTATCGCTGATCGAGTAGATTATACCTGCATCCAGCCACTTAATGATTTCCTTCTTAATGACCTCCCGCATGTTAGGGTTGAGACGTCGCTGCATCTCGTGGGAAGGTCGAGCCTCCTCCTCCGTATATATACGGTGAGTGCAGTAGGAGGGGCTAATGCCAGATAAGTCTGATAAAGACCATCCAATGGCTGCCTTGTGTTCTATGAGGACCTTTGTTAGTTTGCACTCTTGCTCCCTGGTCAACTTTGAACTGATGATTACGGGGAGCATTTCATTTAGTCCCAAGAAAACATACTTAAGTGTACTAGGCAGCTCTTTCAGCTTGGGAGTGGATGCTGAAAGGTTTGGCATTTCTTGGGACGAGAGTGTCCCAGGCGGAGTAGAAAATAAGTCAGGAGAAAGAAATTGGCCCTCAGGTTGGCCAAGAAGAGGGGCTTCTTGGATAGATGGATCCAAAAAGGAATAGCCCCAATGAGAAGTATATGGGCTCAAGGTCCCTGTGCGGATTTGCAACTCCGCCTGATTTGGCGGGAAAGAAAGAGCAATCCGGTCTTCAAGAGTGTGAACCGGCGGCGAGTAGCTCGGATATGACTCAGACCATGAGGTATGGGAAGTGGAGAAAACCTCGTCAGAAGTCTGGCCAGGAGAAGGTACAGGACAAGGGAGGTATGGTTAGGCAATCGCCAGTGTTTATAGGTAATCCGCAGCAGTCAGAATAGGTCCCAATTAGTCCGATACACGCGCTGACAGCCATGTCCTCGTCAGATGTGTCATCCTCGATGTAATCTCAATCAAAGTTCTTGGCTACCTTGAAGATGTTAAGCTTGAGCTTTTCAGATCCAACGGCAATCTCGATACAGCCTGACTCGTAGTCGATATGGGCGCGGGCTCTAGCCAAGAAAGGTCGACCAAGGATGATCGGACAATCAGAAAGTGAGCTAGGAACTTCCATAACTAAAACAAGAATGTCAACAGGAAAACAGAGATTGTTGACCCTAACCACCACGTCTTCGACCACACCCTTCGGGATTTTGACAGAACGATCTACCAACTGTAACGTGATAGAGGTGGGTTTCAGATTTCCCAAAGAAAATTTTTCGAGCATGATGGTTGGTATAAGATTGATGGAAGATCCTAGATCAAGCAGGACATGGTTAAAATTGCAGCCTTGGATGCTACAGGAAATAAGTGGTGTGCCGGATCTTTCTGCTTCGATGGTAAATTTAACAGTATAGCACAACTTGCATGAGACGAGAGAACCACCGGATTCTTGGTTTTCTTTGACTATCGCCTGGGTGTTGTGTAATCTTTAAAAAATCGGGCGACGGTAGGTATGTGGTCGATAGCCTCGAGCAGGGGTACCTTGATTTCAACATCCCTGAACAAATTACGCAGGTTATCAAAGGCCTGCGTATCTTTCTTTTTGCCTTTTGGCTCCCTCAGTAGAGCCTCAGGGAATGGGACTGATTCTGGCACCAATTTGGGTGTATCGTCCTCTCGCGAATGCGGTGTGCATCCCGAATGAGAGGGCGATGAAGAAGACGGGCCAGGATCAGGTTGAGGCGGATCGATGGTCTGCTTACCGCTCCTCGTAGTGATAGCATTGGACGATGCAGGTCCAGTGGGATCATAAGGTGGAGGAGGGTTTGCAATAGGGACATAAGAGTGCGGTGCTGCGGCGGGATTAGCCTGAAATCCTGGTGGAATGCTCGGAGCTTGCAGAATCTGATGAACCTGCCCTTGAGAAGGTCGTACCTGTGGTTGAGGACCACGGGGTACGAAATTTCCCGGGTTGGGAACAGGTTGGGCGGGAAGAGTGCCCTGAGATCGAGTCGCCATGCATAGTTGACTGATCTCAGCATTCTGCTGCGCCAATTGATGCTGAAGAGAGGTCATGTTCTCTTCATGGCGCTTTGACATTTTTGTCATCATTCGCATCAATTTATCAAGAGGACTTGATGCGTGTTCGGTTTGCGGTACGCAATGGCCTGATGGAAAATTCGCCATAGGATTAGATTGGGCCCTTGGGATGACAGGTGCAGACGGTCGCATTGGTCCACCTACGGGGTTTTGGCGCTGCGGGTTGTTGGACCATGTGAAGTTTGGATGATTTTGCCACCCTGGGTTATAAGTGGCAGAGAACGGGTTGTTCCCTAGGGCGCAAGCGTCTTCTATGCCAGAAGACGCGTCTGCAAGTAAATATGCATCCGAGCACATGGAGGCTTGGTCCTCCATGTCAAAATACTGGCTCGCAGAAGCCAAATCCACATTACTTACCGAGTCACTCGGCGCAACACTCGGTAAGGAAGGTCTTACGGGGTTTCTCTGGATAAGCCTGGTGTTGGAAGAATTGGGACTGTGACGAAGTGGTGAGGTGGGGGTGTTTGCCATAGAACGGGTGGGATTGGCCAGAAGCTCGACTAGCTTCTTGTGCACGACGGAGACTTCATCCAATTTCTGTGCGATAAGGCTGAGATCTGTGGATGAATGGGAGGGTCCCGTGTCAACTTCGTGGACATTACAGGGCAGGTTGGTACGATTAAAGGCCACAATGGAAACATTGTTCATTAAGTTTTCACTCATATTTTCAAATAATTCAATTGCTCCATTCTCATCTTTATTCATGAAATTCCCTCCGCAGGAAGCGTCTGCAATCTGCTTCAAAGTCTCATTTAGCCCATAGTAGAAAATCTGGGCTATATGCCACTTAGGCAGACCATGGTGCGGACACTTCCTAAGGAGGTCATTATATCTCTCCCATGCCTCATGAAATTGTTCGCCGTTTTGTTGCGTAAATGAAATGATAGCACGGCGAAGCACATTGGTTCACCTGATTAAGAAGAACTTCTTGAGAAATGTTGTTCGCATCTCTTCCCAAGAGTGGATGGTTCTCCCAAGGGTGCGTAACCACTGTGACGCTTTATCTTGCAATGAAAATGGGAACATTTTCATGAGGACTATAGGTAACCCGATATTTCTTGGTTTAACAATTTCAGCCAATCGGGTTAGGTCTTCCAAGTGGAGAAAAGGATCTTCACTTGCAAGACCATGGAAGTGAAAATTTATCAGGCCAATTATGTTAGGTTTCAATTTAAAGTCGTCCCCACCCATGGGGACTCGAATTTGTCCTATGGTCTCTGTAGCAATGGGATTCTGATAGGAGCTAAGAGACCTAGGCTCCTCCATTTCGGGAGGTTCTGCATTTCCTCCAATGTTTCCCTAATGACTTCAATTTGTTCATTATACATTTTCATTTGGGCTTGGAGGCGAGTTATGGGATCTAAGGCTCCACCACCTGGTGGGTTTTGAGGGCGGTTTCCTCCCTCGGGATTTGGGAGTGGACGTGCAGCCATGTTTGTGGAGGAGGAGGATGATGCGGCTTCTTTTCTAAAATTATCAGGCAATTCACACAGTTCAGGGTTTTGTGACCTCCTCCCAAACATGCATTTCTGCAGGAAGAATTGGGAGATAAGAAGGGAAAAGAGATGAGAGAAATGACGCCGCAAAGGTACACTTGATGACAAATCATTACAATCAAATTCCTAACCTCTACAGTGTGCCCTTAGACTTAAAGATCTAAGTTACCTACTATCATGAACTACGGAACTGAATGCAAGCATCGTGGAACCACCGGGCTAGATTGAAAGGCCGTTTGCCCTAGTCTTAGACACCCGATAACACGCGGGAACCCTCACCAGCACGTAGGTGCTACACACAGGTAGTTAGACCTCCAATCCTTAATAAGGGTCAAGTTGCTGCCAATTTTAGTTAGAGGCTTAGGATCAAGTGCTTCTGAAATGTGAAGGGCATTATTTACGGGTAATGCCTAAGTGATTGATTTTTAGAGTGTGTAAACCAAGCATGCAACGGGGAAATCTCCCTGAATTGAAGTTTTAATTGGTGAATGATTTTTAGAATTCAGCCTTAAGTAGTATGGATTTTAGGATTTCTCTGAATTACCAGTTCAACCAATCTCCGGGTTTTGAGAGAATACAAGTTTTCTTCTAAACCCAACAAACCCTTCTTCAATGTCAGTTGGTTAATGCATGCTAAAATGCAATGGGCTTCCCTAGATGAAGATTTCTATGTGTGGATGCACGAATCAATTTTAGATTAGTGTGAAAGGGAGCCAAAGCACTTCAATTCAAGTGCACCCAATCACCAAAAAGATTTCCACACACAATGCTCAACCAAAAGATAAAGAAAATCAATTTGTTGGGGTTGACATATTCGGGATCGAATCTTAGGCACATGAAAGGTCGTGATGGGGTTGGAATCAACTCAATTTCAAGTCTCCCCACCGAAAAGGTGATCCCGAGCAGATAAATGAGGCAAAGAGGGGTGCAATCAATCTTTTTATTTTTGCCTCAAAGAATACTTCATACGGCGAAAGATTCAAGAA